>JARHVA010000201.1:1771250-3100000 GCA_037957365.1 Torreya grandis | reverse complement strand
CCTTAGACCTAACATTTTTTAACCTACCCTCCCTCCCTCCTAGAAATTTATAAAAATAAAACTAAAAAAAAAGAAACAAAATAAATATCTTAAGCAAAAATAAACACATTAAATTTTGCCAAAAAAAGCATTATGCCTACCTCAAAGTGGAATCATCATAGGGGAAGACAAAAGGATAGATAAAATGGCCTAAGAAATCAAAAAAATCTATTAAATATAGATCCAAATCTAGAGGACTGTTGTTGTGCTAGATTTGTGGGAAGAAGGGACACCTAAAGAAAGATTGTTGGTTTCGAAAAAGAAAACAAGGAGATGGACAACAAGATAACAATCAAGAAGCAAATGTAGTAGGTGATGTGTTATAATATGCTTTAATCCTTTATTTAGATAATATTAAGGATTCTTGGGTGTTATACTCAGGTGCTTCATTTCATGATACACCATAGAAGAAATAGTTTCAAGACTATATTCAAGGTGATTTTGGAAAGGTTTATTTCAGTGATGGTGAACCCTATAAAATTATAGGAAAGGGTAAAATACAGATAAAATTATAGAATGGAAACAAATGGTTTATAAAAGAGGTAAGGCATGTTCTTGAGTTGAGAATAAATCTAATTTCATTAGGGTAATTGGGAAGTGAGGGTTTCATATTTACATTTGCATAAAATTCTTGAAAGGTCACTAAAGGATCATTGGTAATAACAAAAGGAGAGAAGGTAGGTACATTATATTTATCTAATGGTAATTTTTAATATTCTATTACTTTTTATTCTATATAAGCAGATACAAAATTATGGCACCACATACTTGGGTACATGAGTGAGAAGGGGATGCAAGTTCTCTACTCAAAGAATTTATTGCCAGTGTAAATGCTAGTTTTATACACCCTTGTGTATTAGCATGGTGTATCATCATGTTATCATGTCATATATAACATAATGTCCCCCATTCATAACTATTTGAAATAATTACATTTAATTCACCCATTTATTTGTACCATAGAATTTAATTAATTTGTTACTATAGTTAAATAGTAATTAATCTTATTTACCCATCCAACCTCCAAACAAACCCATCCCGTGGTTAAAACAACCCAATAACTTTAAAATCATTCTTTACCCCCATAAGTAACTTGTTTAGATTTCCTAAGGATTAACTTCACCCATTTTGATAAAATTGACATCGATTCTCTAAGATCGACATCAATCATCCCAAAATGGTGTCAATCCATAAATATACAACAAGCCTCCATGGCTCAAGATGACACTTTTAGACTCTAAAACTCTACTAGAATTATCTTGGAACCTATGTACAGACCTTATCAACATTATAATACCTTATGGAACCTTTTTTTGTTAGATTACAAAGAGATTTTGAAGGTTTATAAGTCTAATTTTATAGTATCCTTTATCTATGTGTTTTCAGCCATCCAAAGTTAGTATTACATGATAATTTATTCCCATTTAAAATTTACAGTCTTTTGCACCTCTATGTCATTATATACATTTATTTTTCATATAGCCTTTTAAGTCATTATTATCTTATATTTTCATAGTTTAGCATTTTACTCAGAATCGATGTCGATCCATCTTAATCAACGTTGATCTTACAGGATCACCATCGATCCCTACTAAACTGTTAAAATAGCCTTGAATTTTATTTTCATAAGATTCACAATCCTCAAAACTTGTTAAAATTTACATTCTATTTTCTGAAAATTTGTCTTTTACATGTAGATGACTTTGTCTGGATTAGTGCATGATATTGTGAATATATTTGATCTCCCCTTTGTCCAACAACCTTTATTCATTAATCAAAGTGATATTACATTTAAATTAGATCTTTGTATTATGGTTTTCACACCTAATCAAGAAAGCATTAATGAATAGTTAGCTATAATTCAAGAGGATGCTTATATAGCTACAAAATTATAGGATGATTACTTTGATCATATTAATCTT
Source organism: Torreya grandis (assembly GCA_037957365.1). Taxonomy (NCBI): domain Eukaryota; kingdom Viridiplantae; phylum Streptophyta; class Pinopsida; order Cupressales; family Taxaceae; genus Torreya; species Torreya grandis. The sequence goes on along the minus strand of JARHVA010000201.1, from coordinate 3,098,039 downwards.
GTTATATATTAGATATCTTTGGTGTTATCTATTTGTATCCTATCCATATATATCTTTGTAATTTCATGTTTATTTATAAACTTGAATGTTAAACATGGGATGACATCCACCTAAGGAATCATATCACTTTTTGGGATTGGTTTCTTAGCAAGAAACCCATTCATCTTTCTATTAATCCATTTTCTTTGTGAGTTAATGTAATTTTTAGGTCATTCCTCCCTAGCCAAAGAGGAGTTCCCACAAGCTTGATCAATGGTGCACAACCGATATCTATCTCCCAGTAATCTTTAAAACCCTACATTTACTTTTTTTTTGGTAGCTAATTAGACCACATTGAAAAATTGAAAAAAATACTAAAATAACTAGATTTGAAGAAGGTGGATTTGGAATTCTATGAGCATTGGGTGTATGGAAAATAGAAGAGAGCCAGATTTTTTAGATTTGGGAAGATAAATAAGGATAAAAAGTTAGAACTAGTACATACAGATGTATGAGGACTAGCTTAGGTATAATCCCTTGATGGCTCTTCTTATTATGTTACTTTTATTAATGATGTAACTATAAAAACTTGGGATTATTGCATAAGAAAAAAATCTAATGTTTTTGATACTTTTAATAAATGGAAAACTTTCATTGAGAATCAGAGAAGAAATAAGTTGAAGTGTGTCAGATTAGATAATAGATTTGAATACTATAGGAATGAGTTTGATAATTAGTGTTCATCACATGGCATTCATAGAGAGAAGATGGTTCTAAGAACAACACAACAAAATGGTGTGTAATGAACAAGACAATCATGGAGAATGCAAGGATCATGAGATTGTATGAAGGATTGCCCTTACAATTTTGAGTAGATATTGTGGATACTACTACTTAATAAATAGAGGGCCTTCAATTGCCTTAGATGGTGAAATTCTAGAAGAAGCATGGACAGGTAAAAAGGTAGATTACTCCTTAAAGTCTTTTAGTTTTGAAGCATTTTTTTATATTGATAAAGAAAATAGAATCGAGCTTAAATTAAAATCCATGAAGTGTACTTTCATTGGATATGGAATTAATGATTTTGGTTACCATTTATGGGATTTTAAAAATCATAAAATCATTAGGAGTAGAGATGTGATCTTTAATGAGAAGGTCATGTAAAGAGATCAATTATAGGGAAAGAAACAAGAAAAGCTAAATTAAGATTATGCAATACTTGATGAAATCATAGGAAATGAAATTCTAAAAAATAACTACAACAATAACAACGAGTACCTCAAACTCTTAAAAGTGTAGTTAAAAAATCTACCAGAGTAAGTAGACTCCCTGAACAATAATCTGCTTCACTTTATTATTTATTATTGTTTGATGGTTGTGATCCAAAAATCTATGAAGAAGCAATGTAAGTAGAAACCATAAATAAGTGGGAGCAAGGCATGAAAGAGGAGATGGACTCCATGATACATAACCAAACTTAGGATTGAGTTCAATTACCTATAAGTAAAAGAGCATTACAAAATAAATGGGTTTATAAGTTAAAGTAAGAAGCTATAGGGAAAAATAGGTACAAAGACATGCGTATTGTAAAGTGGTTTACACAAAATAAAGGTATTAATTTTGATTAAATATTTTCTCTAATTGTAAAAATAACTTCCATAAGAACTATTTTAAGTTTGGTAGCAGTAACATATTTTCACCTCAAACAGTTAGATGTGAAGACTATTTTCCTTCATGGTGATTTGGATGAAGAAATATATATGGGTCAGCCATAGGAATACGAAGCAAAAGGTAAGGAAAAAATGGTGTGTAGGTTAAAGAAGAGTTTGTATGGTCTAAATCAAGCTCCAAGGTAGTGGTATTTCAAATTTGATATGTTTATGGTTAAACAAGGTTATAGTAGATGTCATTTTAACCACTGTGTATATTTTAAGAGATTATATGATGTCAACTATATTATCTTATTATTATATGTAGATGGGATTCTTTTTTTAGGGTCTAACATGTAGGATATAAATGATCTCAAAATAAAATTAGCAAATTATTTTTCAGTGAAGGATTTGGGTAATATAAAGCAAATGTTTGGTATGAGAATAATAAGAGACATGAGAACTAGAAAATTGACTTTGTCTCAAGAAGATTACATCAAGAAGGTTTTAGTTAGGTTCAATATGTAAGATGCAAAACTAATGAGTACACCTTTGGGAGGGCACTTAAAATTAAGGAACAGTGTCCTAAAATGCAATTAAAAACCAATTACATGTCTAAAGTTTCATATGCTTCAGAAATTGTAAGTTTAATGCATGTTATGGTGTGTACAAGACCAAATATTGCTCATTCACTGGGATTTTTTAGTAATTTTTTAAATAATCTAGGAAAGGAGCATTGGTATGTAGTCAAGTGGATTTTCAAGAACTTGAGAGGGACCACTGATAAATAATTATGTTATGAAGTTATAGATGTTACCTTATAAGGATACATTGATGCAGACATGGATAGAGATTTAGATGGTAGGAGGAGCACCATAGGTTATGTATTCACTGTGTCTATTTTAAGAGATTAGATAATGGTAGTTATATTATCTTGTTATTGTATGTAGATGACATGCTTATTTTAGGGTCTAACATGCAAGATATAAATGATCTCAAAAGAAAAATTAGAAATTTTTTTTGCAATGAATGATTTGGTTGCTACAAAGAAAATCCTTGGTATGAGAATAACAAGAGACAAGAGAAATAGAAAATTGACATTGTCTCAAGAAAAGTACATCAATAAGGTATTAGTCTGGTTCAATATGTAAGATACAAAACCAATGAGTACATATTTGGGAGGGCACTTAAAATTAAGAAAGGAATAGTGTTTTAAAATGAAGGAAGAAACCAATTACATGTTTAAAGTTCCATATGCTCATGAGTTGGAAGTTTAATGTATGATATGGTGTGCACAAGACCAGATATTGTTCATACAGTGGGAGTTGTCAGTATTTTTATGAATAATCCAAGAAAGGAGTATTGGGATGTTGTCAAGGGGATTATCAGGTACTTGAGAGGGACCATTGATAGATGATTATGCTATGAAGGTTTAGATGTTACCTTACAAGGATATGTTGATGCAAACATGGATGGAGATTTAGATGGTAGGAGGAGAACCATAGGTTATATATTCACTATTGTTGACACAATGGTTATTTGAAGTTCAAAATTATAGAAGATAGTTGGTTTGTCAACTATTGAGGAAGAGTATGTTACATCTACAAAATATAGTAAGGAGATGATATGGATGCATCAACTCATAGAAGAGTTGAGGCATAAGCAAGAAGATTGCAAGTTGTACAGTGATAGACAAAGTGCAATTTATTTAGCAAAGAACTCCACATTCTACCTAAGAACCAAACATATATAACTCAGGTATCACTTCATTCATTTATTTTTGGAGGATGGTCAAATTAAGTTGAAAAAGATCCATATAAGTTATAATCATGCAGATATGATAATAAAAGTAGTTACAAAGGAGAAACTAGAGAGTTGTTCAACTTCAATAGGTCTTCAAGGATGACAAAAAAGATGAGAAACAAGCCAGCATCAAAGTTCAAATAAAAGTCTAAAAAAGAGTTATAGAGGTGGATTTGTAGCAATCAATCTCCAAGTGGGGGATTATTGGATGGTGGAGCTTGATCCTATTTTAATGCCCAATTCCTAACAGGGGGTGTTGGGGGGGGGGGGGGGGGGGGGGCGCGGGGGAAATGGCCCCCCACTAGGGTCACTATGGGGGTTTGGGGGAAGTGTCTTTGAAGCAAAATTTTGTTAAAAGTATAGTATAACATATTGTAATTTCATAGTAAATCTAGACCATTCACTATTAGGTTGTAGATGTAAAAATAGAGATTATGATTATGTATTTTTTCCTTGATATGTAACCCTCCTTTGATATGAGGGCATTGTAATGATGGTGGTATGTTATATGTGAGTGAAGAAGATATTGTAGTGGTTGTATTATAGGTTTTTCCCTTCATTTGTTGGACTAAATAATAAGGACTGGCTATTTTTGTGTGGGCATAACCCATATTGGATGAAACATGTTAAATTTGTCTCTATTATGTTGTGTTTTTTGTATTTTATTTCCATCTTTAATTAGTTAATATTTCTCTTTGTTTTGTATTCCTAAAAAATTGGTATCAAAAATGAAAGTTTATTTGGCAAATAAACTCATAGAAAAAGGGGTTTCCTAGTTTAAATGGGAGCAATGGCAAAAGAAGGCAAGTTTAAGGTTTAAAAGTTCAATGGCCAAAACTACCAACTATGGAAGACTTAAATGGAAGACTATCTATATCAGAAGGATCTTTTCCTACCATTGGGTGGAATAGTAAAGAAGCCAACAAATATGAAGGATGAATATTTGGAGGTTCTTGATAGAAAGGCACTATGAAAAATATAGGTGTGCCTGGAAACATTGGTGTCCTTGAATATTTCAAAAGAAAATACAATAGAGGATGTGATAAAGGCATTAGATAGAGTAAATGAAAAACCCTTAGTCTCTAACAAGGTATTTCTTATGAAGCATTTATTTAATTTGGGAATGTTAGAAGGTGGGTATGTTGTTGATCATTTAAATGAATTTAATATGGTCATAAATCAGTTAAACACTGTAGGAGTAAATTTTGATGATGAGGTTAGGGATCTTTTGATTTTGTGCTCATTGCCAGAAAGATAAAATGGCTTGGTCATCACTATGAGTAATTCTATCTTTTCTTCAAACACTTTAAAGTTTGATGATGTAATTGGTGTTATTCTTAGTGAATAAATATGATGAAAAAGCATAGATGAGACATCAAGTAATGCTTTGACTATAGATAACAGGGGAAGACAAAAGGATAGAAGAAAAGGCTCAAGGAATCATGGTAAGTCTAAGAAGGGTAGATCTAAATTTAGAGAAACATTTTTGTGTTAGATTTGTGGGAAGAAAGGACACTTGAAGAAAGATTATTAGTTTCAAAAAAGAAAACAAGGAGATGAACAACAAGACAACAATTAGGAATCAAATGTAGCAAGTGATGTATTATAAGATGATTTAATCCTTTATTTAGATAATATTAATGATTTTTGGATGGGTTTATTTTCAAGACTATGTTCAAGGTAATTTTAGATAGGTTCATTTGGGTGATGATGAACCCTATAAAATTGTATAAAAGGGTAAGATACAAATAAAATTATAGAATGGAAGCAAATGGTTGTTGAAAGAGGTAAGGCATGTTCTTGAGTTGAGAAGAAATCTAATTTTATTAGGGTAGTTGGGAAGTGAGGGATACACAGTTAGGTCACTAAAAGATCACTATTAATATCAAAAGGAGAGAAAATAGGTACACTATATTTATCTAATGGTAATGTTGACTCTTCTATTGCTTTAGCTTCTATAGAAGTGAATACAAAATTATGGCATCACATACTTGGGAACATAAGTGAGAAGGGGATGCAATTTCTACACTCAAAAAATTTATTTCCAGATTTGAAGAAGGTGGATTTGAAATTCTATCAGTATTGTGTGTATGGAAAATAGAAGAGAGTTAGATTTCTCAAAGTTGGGAAGAGAAAGAAGGATAAAAAATTAGAACTAGAACATACAGATGTATGGGGAGTAACTCGGATATCATCCCTTAGTGGATATTCTTATAATGTTACTTTTATTGATGATTTAACTAAAAAAACTTGAGTTTATTGCATAATAAAAATTGATGTTTGTGATTATTTTAATAAATGGAAAGCTTTGGTTGAGATGAGATAGGAAATAAGTTGAAGTGTGTCAGATCAAATAATAGAGGTGAATACTATAATAAATAATTTGATAATTATTTTTCATCACATGGAATTCATAGAGAGAAGATGGTTCCAAGAACAGCACAACAAAATGGTGTGTTAGAAAAGATGAACAGGACAATTATGGAGCATCCAAGGAGCATTAGATTGCATGTAGGATTACCCTTACAATTTTGGGTAGATGTTGTGGATACTATTGTTTAATTAATAAATAGAGGGCCTTAAAGTCCATTATATGGTGGCATTCCATAAGAAGCATAGATAGGTAAAAAGGTAGATTATTCCTTAAATACTTTTAGTTGTGAAGCATTTGTCGATATTGATAAAGAAAATAAAACCAAACTTGAAGCAGAATCTAAGAAATGTACTTTCATTGGATATGGAGTTAATAATTTTGGTTACCATTTATGGGATTTTGAAAAACATAAAATTATTAGGAGTAGAGATGTGATATTTAATGAGGTCATGTATAGAGATTAGGTTTAGGGAAAGAAACAAAAAAATACAAATACAAAATATGCAGTACTTGATGAAATCACAAAAAATAGAATTTTAAAAGTTTTAGAAATTTAGAATGTGCAACAACTATAATAAAAAGTAACTCAAACTCCTGAAAGAGTAGTTGGAAGATCTACTAGAGTAAGTAGGCCTCCTAAATGATACTCTCCTTCACTTTATTATTTATTATTGTCTGATGGTGGTGAGCCAGAAATCTATGAAGAATTAATGTAGGTAGAAATCAGAAATAAGTGGGAAAAAGGCATGAAAGAATAGATGGAATCCTTAGTACATAACCAAAATTGGGGTTTGGTTTAGTTTCCTTTAAGTAAAAGAGCATTGTATAATAAATGGGTTTATAAGTTGAAGGAAGAATATGGAGGGAAAAAGAGGTACAAGGCCAAACTTGTTGTAAAGGAGTTTACACAAAATAAAGGTATTATTTTTGATAAAATATTTTATTTAGTTTTAAAAATGACTTTCATAAGAACTATTTTAAGTTTGGTAGTAGTAGAGATTTGCACCTTAAACAGTTAAATGTGAAGACTACTTTCCTTTATGGTGACTGAATGAGGAAATATATATGGAGCATCCATAGGAATATAAAGTAAAAGGTAAGGAAAAAATGGTGTATAGGTTAAAGAAGAGTTTGTATGGTCTAAAGCAAGTTCCAAAGTAGTGGTATTTGAAATTTGACACGTTTATGGTAGAACAAGGTTATAGTAGATGTCATTCTGACCACTGTGTCTATTTTAAAAGATTAGATAATGGTAACCATATTATCTTGTTATTGTATGTAGATGACATGCTTGTTGTAGGGTCTAACATGTAGGATATAAATGATCTCAAAAGAAAATTAGAAAAAAAAATTGCAATGATGGATTTGGGTGATACAAAGCAAATCCTTAGTATGAGAAAAACAAGAGACAGGAGAATTAAGAAATTAACATTGTCTCAAGAAGAGTACATCAAGAAGGTGTTAGTCAATTTCAATATGCAAGATGAAAAACTAGTGAGTACACCTTAGGGAGGGTACTTAAAATTAAGCAAGGAACAATTTCTTAAATTTAGGAAGAAATCAATTACATGTCTAAAGTTCCATATGTTTTAGCAGTTATAAGTTCAATGCATGATATGGTGTGCACAAGACCAGATATTGCTCATGTAGTGGGAGTTGTCAATAGGTTTATGAATAATCTAGGAAAGGAGCATTTGGATGTAGTCAATTGGATTCTTAGGTAATTGAGAGGTACTACGGATATATGATTATAATATGAAGGTTCAGATGTTACCTTACAAGGATATGTTGATGTAGACATGGCTGGAGATTTAGATGGTAGGAAGAGCACCATAGGCTATGTATTCACTATTGGTGACATAGTGGTTAGTTAGATTTAAAAATTATAGAATATAGTTTATTTGTCAACTATAGAGGTAGAGTATGTTGTAGCTACAAAAGCTAGCAAGGAGATGATATGGATGCAATGGTTCATGAAAGAGTTGAGGCATAAGAAAAAATATTACAAGTTGTACATTGATATCCAGAGTGCAATTCATTTAGCAAATAACTCAATATTCAACTCAAGAACCAGACATATCAACTCAAGTATCACTTCATTCATTCAGTTTTGGAAGATGGTCAAGTGAAATTGGAAAATATCCATACAAGTTAGAATCCTCTAGATATGCTAACAAAAGTAGTCATAAAGGAGAAGCTAGAGAGTTGTTCAGCTTCAATAGGTATTTAGGGATGAAAAATAAGATTAGAAACAAGCCATGGTCAAAGTTCAAATAAAATTTTAAGGAAGAGTTGTAGCGGTGGAGTTGTTGCAATCAGTCTCCAAGTGGGAGATTGTTAGATAGTGGACCCTGATCTTATTTTAATGCCCAGTTCCTAATAAGGGGTGTGGAAGGCAAACACCCCCCCCCCCACCATTAGGGTCATTGTGGGGGTTTGGTTGTATCATCCCAAAAGCAAAATTTTGTTTAAAATGCATTATAAAATATTGTAATTTCATAGTAAATCTAGATCATTCACTATTAGGTTTTAGATCTAACGGTAGAGATTATGTTTGTGTATTTTTTCCCTAATATGTAACCCTCCTTTAATATGAAAGCATTGTAAATATGGTGGCATGTTATATGTGGGTGAAGAGGTTATTATAGTGGTTTTATTTCAGGTTTTTTTCCTTCATTTATTGGATTGAATAATAAGGACTGGTTGTTTTTGTGTGGATGTAGCCCATATTGGGTGAACCACATTAAATCTATGTCTCTATTATGTTGTGTTTTTCATATTTTATTTCCATCTTTAATTAATTAATATTTCTCTATGTTTTATATTCCTAACATAAACTTGGTCAAATTGGTATGAGGCATGAAACAAAATACACTTGGGAATAGACTATTTTCTCCCATATAATGGCACAAACAAATAGTTTTCAAATTTGGGTAAATAATTAACCTACTTTATGCAACCCAAAAGAGAAATATTAGTGTCTAAGCCACAATTAGACAAGGCCTAAATAGAAATAAATCAATGCTTAGATCTAAAATTTTCAAGGTTAATAAAAAACTCAACTTAGGAAAAACTAGGCTTTTTAACCCACACCAGTTAGACAAAATTTAATGGCATAATGACATTTAGACAAAGAACACAAAGGTATACATAGATTTGGTTTCAAGTGTGAAACTTGGACACAGGACAAGACAATTTTATGAAATAATTTGAGCAACATAATGGTGTTATCACTCTCAAAAGATGTAAACAATGACTTATTTCAAAGACTCCAAGGCACAAACTTGAATTGAATTGGGCAGCATATGATTACCATTTCAATAAAGTGACACACATATCATTTTTGACACAAAGTTTAAGGTAAAAGCATAGTTTCAAATGGATGGCATAACACTTCCTCAGACAATATAGTGGTGTGGATACAAGACTCATTTTGATGTGGTATAAAAAAAACAAAGTTTTATACTCAAAGACTAAACAATAAAGGAATTAAAAAATATATATCTAAATGTATCATCTTTAATCCTAACAAGGTTGGTCAAATGGGGTTGACTAAAACTATAGTTTTTGAATGTCTAGATTGGTCCCAAGTGTGATTAACATTAGAGAAGTATCACATCAATTGAGTTCATACTAGTTAACTTATTATGAAAGCATCTATTACTTTGCATAGTGATTCCATCTATGTACTACTTAGTGGAATCCCATAGTTAACTAGACCTAATTTGGTTATTTTTTATGAAAGGAGAGATTAGCTTCTCAACCCCCTTTCTCTCATAGTATGCATACCCTAATTTGTATACCCTATCATAAATTAGGGTTAAAACACTATCGGGAGATGAAACTTTGGGTTAATGCTTCCATAAAGAACTTGTGAAGAAGCTATGAACTCCCCTTCACAAGACAAATTACATGAAAAAAATACCAAGTGAAAATACTTTAGAGGTTGTTTTTAGATCACCCAAATCATACAAGTTTTGGGGAGATCCTAGATAACATTATTTCCATGCCTTGAAAAAGGCACTTTTGATTACCCAAGTTCCCTAAAGGGGATATGGGGAGAACATACACGTACTCTTCATTTTACATAAAAAAAATAAGAAAGTTTCAAACACTTTCAAGAATTTTAAATCTAAGTGAATGTCAATTTTGTGTATCAAATGAAATGTTTGATTAAGTTCTTTGGCCCCTTGGCTTATTTTAAAAACTTGTGAGAATTCACATAAAATAACTTTAAGTAAAAACACCTATGTTTTTTAAGCACTAAAACCAAATATTCAAGACTTAACAAATTCATTTTAGGCACCAAAATGAAGTGTTAAAAGCATTAGCAATTTTAGGTTCCTTTTAAGCACTAAAGTCAAATGTTCAAGATTTAACAATTTCATTTTAGCACCAAATGAAGTGTGCAAGAATTAGCTGAATTCATTTTAAACATCCAAAATGAAATAGTCATGAGTCTAATCTTGAAAATTCATTCTCTATTCCCACCTTGGACTAACAAGGGTTAGAGATTTTTCCCCTGATTTAAAGCACTTTCAATGATGAGCAAACAAACTTTCAAAACATAGCTCTCAGGTTTCCTATTTTAAAATAGAGAGACTGATATCGGTCACCTATGATCAATGTCAATAACCACAGAACTGATGTTGGTTGATAATAACCTATGGTTTCCTATGAACTTGAAGGTAAAACTAAAATGAGATAAAAATGTTAGTTAGCTCAAAATTAGATAAAAAAATTCTCAAAAACTTGCAACACAATGATTAGATGGAGAGTATAAAGGTCAATGAAACCAAGAAATAACAATTAGGAAAGCTAAAAAGATTCAAAATTCAAGTTTTGTAAACCATGTTTTCCCTTGCACCCTGATCGATGACATTCACCCAAAATTGAGCTTGGTTAAGTAGAAATAATGATGGTTTTATAGAATTGATGATGGTTTTCCAGAACTGATGCTAATTATGCCTGACCAATGTCAATCTCTATGTAGATCTGAGTTAGAACAAAAATTAAAATATGGTAAAAATAAAGCTAAAACATCAACTTTGAAGATATTCAAGTATTCATTTAAATATTTATGAGTTGCATCTTGGTCTCCTTTGTACATGGGGTGCTTTAGGTCCCATCAAGCATGTTATTTATGATTAAAGAATCCAATAAGGGAGGTTAGATCAAGTGTTGGAACAAGTAATAAAAATTGAATAAAAACACACTAACATGTTAACACTTATTTACCTAGATCATAGGGAGAGAATAATGAATAAAACCAATTGAAAACATAACTAAAATGCAAATATTGATAAATTCCTTACCTTATTTGAATGCTCCAAATGATTCATTGTGTGGTTTACTCGGCTTGTGCTCAAAGAGTCTTTGGTAATAGATCTTGGCTATCTCCTCTCCTTGGACCATGTCTTGTAGCCCTATGTTGGATTTAGATTGTGATTTTGGAATTATAACACTATTTCCATGATTTTTATGCAAAAGCCTTCATTATAACTCTATAATTTCCAATCTCTCTTTGTGAAGAGGTTTGGGCTTGTATTTGTAGGCTGAGGAAATAACCCCAACTCAAGGTGAGTTAAGGTGTATTTTAAACATGGAATGGGTTCAAACCTAACCTAAGTGAGTCATTTAACCCCAATAGAGTTAAAATGTGTCAAGAAATAATTATTTTTAATGACTAAGCATGGGTGATATATTTTGAAATATTTGCAAAGGCCTGACAACTCACAAAAGGTAATCATGAAAAGCTAGGATATTTCATATTTTTTAATTTATTTTTTTTAGTAATTCATTAATTTCACATGGATAATTAAAATGAGCATTTAATTTGGTTTATCATTTTAATTAATTTTGTTTAGGCTTTTTATCATTTTCAATATTTAATTTTATGTGTGCACTTGCCCCACTTAATAGGTTTATAGGCCAAATTGCATGTTGTGATGCCACAAGATGATTAGAAATGAATTCGTGAGAGGTTTTTGTTACTTATGGTAGGATAACCAAATTAGGGATGTCTTAAAAAGATTCTAAGATTTGATGAATGATGTACAAGTAAATTTGGGATGTTTAATGATTTTTATACTTAATTTGTAATGGTCAGTAATAATCGATCTGAAGTCCAGTCAAAGACCATTGGTGGCTAGTTTTAGTTGTCTACAATTACAACATCAAAAATCCCCCAAAATAGTATTGTTAGATAAAAACAATAAGTATCTTACTATAGACAACCTTGGACATTGGCCCTGATAATAATTGACACCAACATACATTGGTTAAATGAAGGGGTAATAATAACACCCATCATTTTTGGTGCCATTATAAGGGAATCCTTTAAAAAGTTTTAATAAGGTAAACACTTAGGCTAATAGTCAAAATATTTAAAAAAAAAATACAACAAAATAAAATTACTCTCTTGCCAAATACAAGTATACGAGTAGGCAAAGGGATTCACAAGGAAGGTTTGTTCCAAAAGATCATGATCCTTTACATGAAATAATCAAAGCATTTGTAAAAAAGATAGAAAGTTTACAAAAACAAACAAGTGAGTCTTTCAAAGGTACCTATAGGTATCTAGAAGAATCCTCCTATGCATAAGTTGAGCTTTTAGACATTGAACATCTAGAATCCCCTCCTCTCAGTAGAACTCTATTTTTAATGGGAGAAACTATAGACCATGTAGAAAATCATCACAGGAATCCTCCTGAGAGGACTTTCTCTTATCCTATTATATTTGAGAATAATGATCGAACAACAATAAAAAATATTTCCCTATCCAATATACCTACCTTCAAAGGTCTATCTACTAAAGACCCAGACCAGTTTCTTTTTGAATTTAAAGTCCTCTGCCAGACCTGTGATTACACTTCAAACAATCAAAATTTGAAGTTTTTTCCTTTTACTTTGAGGAAGGAGTAATGAGGTGGTTCATGGGACTAGTAGGGAACTCTGTTAGCACTTGGAGAGAAATGGAAATAGTATTCTTGAACAAATATCAAGATTATTATAGGGTTAAGGCTAGAAAAGAAGAATTTTTCAAAATTAAGCAAAATGAAGATGAAAAGCTTGAAGATTACTTAGATCAATTTGCTTTTACCACAACAAATGTGGTTATGAGTTGTATGAGGAATTGATCAAAATCATTTTCCTTAGAGGATTGGATGACTCCTCTAGGGATTCAATGAATCTCATAGGGAAGGGAGATATTACCTCCAAGAGATCACACATTTATGTACCAACTAATCTAGGACAAAACCCAATAGTAGAAGAGGGAAACTAGGGAAATCTAGTGATGTAATCCAACCTATGAAAGAACTAGAAAACTTCAAAATAGACATATTGTTTCAACTAAATTTAACATTAGATGGATTGCAATCTAAGGATAAATCTAACACTAAACCACTAGAAATTTATTATCCAAAGTATAGATTAAAACATGCACTCAGGGACTGTCCTCTAGATAAAATATAAATATGTGGAATATGTGATGTGCAGGATCATGACACAAAGAATTGTAGTCACCTTCCTATTATTAATAACTAGTTCAAATAGAATGCATAGACCATAGAAGAAATCAACTATGTTCAAAGACAAGAAAATACCTTTCAACAAAAACAACTATAATAATTTGGCTCAAGGATTAATTTTTCACAATGGCATGCACCTACACAAGTGTGGGTAGTACCACCACAATGGGTCACCCAAGAATGGATTCCACAATAATGGATGATGCCCCAACCTTTTCAACCAACTTGGATACCTCAAGGTCACTAGCATCCATGGACAAATCAACATTGGAATCCTAGTCCAAAATATAACCAATAGAAACAAAGTATCCATAATAATAACAACAACAATAAGAATTAATGGCTCGTCAATGAAATCAAGCAACCCCTATAGAGCAAGTAAACCAACCTCAACTACATGCTTAGCCAGTATCAAATCTAAAGAATAGATAAACTTATGTAAATGAACAAGGTGAAACCATAGGGGTAGATGTTATTCAATGTGTATAAATACATCTCATGTTATTAAAAATGTTACGAGAACCTCAAATCATCATTATAAAATTATTTCAAGAAAAAATAAGTTCATAGACTCAACCAGAGAAAGAAGAAGAGTCAAGAGAGAAATCTAGAGAAATAAAGGAAGTCATCATAACTCCTCCATCTATTCTTTTTCCAGAATGGTTGAATGAAGTGGAAGACAAAAAGGAATCTAAATTAATTCAAGATCTTAGGAAACTCAAAATATAAATTCCATTATTACAAGCCATTAGATACATTCAAAAATAAAATAGGGTGATCAAAAGTTTGTGTATCAAGATACCTGGTAAAAAAAGACAATATCCCAAGACAATATAGGTAGATGGAAAGCTTGTTGATTTATTAGTAGGTAATCTACATTTACCTAAATATGAGGACCTAATAAGTCATTTCATTTATGTAAATATTGGAAATCAGGAGATACCAAATGTATTGGTGGACTTAGGAGATGTTATCTATGTAATGACTATGGACACCATGCAAAATCTCTCTTTGAAAGATATGCATCTAACTTCCAAAATTCTATACATGGAATATCATTCCACTACCAAACTAGAAGGTTTTATTGAGGATATAACATTTACTATAGAGTCATTAGAATACCCTATTGACTTTATTATCCTCCAAGCCAAAAATAAACAAATTAGATACCCGTTGATTCTAGGAAGACCTTGCTTAGAAATGATAGAAACATTGATTGATTGAAGACCAGGTGATATGACCATATCAAATGTTCTTATATCAAAATATATTTCCATATATCCATATACTCAACCATCAACTAATCCTATCAAATAGTTGTGGGTAGATCAACTTGAAGAAAAATATTATAGTATCTCCTCTCTAGATATGGTCATAATAATTGATCATGTGGAAGAAGTAGAGGATGAATTATTTATTGAGGTGTTATCAATTATGTCTCTAAAGTGGCCAAGAGTGTCCATGAGATGATATGTATGCATGGTTCTCAATGACAAAGTGTACCTTAGTGCTCACATAGTTTGCATGAGACCCTACAGGGTTTGGTCTTATTATGGATGTTGTTGATGATGTGTTCTTGATGTAGAGGCCCTATGGGGTGTAATAAGTTCTTGGTGTTATTTTAGAAGTTAAAATAATCCATTTAATTTGTCTTGTGAAGGTTCATGTTAGCTTAGTCATTTTTTCATAGTTTCCTAGAGTAAGTAAATTTCTTGATGTCAAAATTCACACATGTGAAGGCGTCATAATAAAGTGGTCACATGGGTCTATTCATTTTTGTGCCTATAGCATGTTTTTCAAGTTTCATGCCTTGACATGATTTCTATATAAAAAAATATGGTGTAAATTTTCTCTCCCAGGTAGATTTCACTATTTTTATACTTAGTCAATTTTGCATTTTTTAGTGACTATTGGAATTCAAATATTTGAATTTTACAAAGGAAACTAGTAATGATTGTTTGATTTATATCTTGATAAAATGGATGAATTTGATTATGGATTTAAAATAAAAGTGCTAAATAACTTCAAGATAAATACAAGTAAATTGATTAGGAGGTTTGACTGGTTGTATAATTACATTTATTATACCTCAAAGTTGATCAAGGGTTTGACCTTCATTTTTTAAGGACCCAAGAAGGGTGTTTTAGTTTGTGTTGATTATATTTTTATGTTTCATGATTATTTATCTATTGGAGAGTTTTTAAGACTCCCTAAGGATCATTTTTATGGATTTTAGAGGTTTGACCAATCCATCTTCAATATGAACCTTTGCTTGGAAGTTAACTTTTTGTTTGTTCATGGTGTTTTCATGTACAAGGTAATTAATTGAATAGTTTTACCTATGCGTAGGTGTGTAGTGATGAATGCAATCACTTGAGGGTGTCTTAAGGGTCATTTATCAGGCACCTATGTGATTTTAAGTTGTCTTATGTTTATATTTTTGCTCAGTTAAGTGTTAAAATGATGAATAGGTCTCCATGGACCTAAAAGGGCTACTTAGGCCTAACTAAAAGTTGTTATTTCTTAAAGGTGATCTATCAATGCTATGGTCAACTTATGTAGGTGTTGATATTTTTATAAGTGGGATATAATCCTTAAGGGTTAAATAATGTCTTGTGTCTGACTAACAAGGTGATGATCATGAAGACTCTATAAAGAACAAAAATAAAGATGAAGATTTCTAGAGAGAATGAATGAAGGAAAGAGAAGTGTAAGTAAGCTTTGTGGATGAATTGAAGAGAATATTATTTTGAGGGATATGTGTGTGACCTAGTGGTCATGTATCTAAATTAGTAATAGTTTTTTTTTAAGATTGATTATTAGGGATGAGCGAATAGGTGTAGAGTGATCCAAAAGGTTGTTTTGGATGCATTGCTTGTGTGTGAAGGCTTGAAAAAGTGTGAAGGGTTGAAGAGATTTTTTATTCATTATTTATCCATCAAATTGAAAGGCAATCATAGTTATAGAGGTCTTGATATTAGAGTTTTTGTGTAGATTCTCAACATATAGGGAAAGTGGGTGCTTGTTCATGCTTACGGATTGGTGCTCCTTGTGGAGTGGGTGCTTCACTAAAGTATGTTGTTTGTGATCTCTTATAAGACTGTAGTCCACTTTTTTTTAGGCTTGAGAGTGGGTTTTATCCTCCATGAAGTTTTCCCATAGAATTTAATTCATGTGTTATGTGATTTGATATTGCATTATTTTCTTTGTTCATTGCAATGAATGATTTAGATGCTTCATGAATGCTTATGTTGAATGGTTAATATTTTGAAGAATTTTAATTAAAGTTGATTTGCCTGCATCATTGATTAACACCCCTCTCAATGATTTTACCTCTAATAATTGGTAACAGACCCACACTTTCTTTGCAAGTTTAAACACTTGAAGGTGATCAAATGTAAAATGCGTAGTCATCAAATGCAAGGTGGTTTCTCTATTAATAAAGAACCACTACTTAGTGGATCCAACTATGATTTTTGGAGTGCAAGGATGAAGACCTACATCATGTCTCTAGGGTTTGACATTTGATAATATGTTGTGGATGGTTATTCTAAACCTCTTACTCCTCTAACTAGTGTAGATGAAAATAAGTTGAGTGAGAACAATTATAAAGCAAAAAATGCTATCATTTGTGGCCTATCAGAGGTTGAGTTCACCAATTTGATCCATTGCAAGTCTACCAAGGAAATTTGGGACAAATTAAAAATCATCTATGAAGGGGATTCAAAGGTTAAGTTGGTGAAATTGAAGACTTACCTAAGGCAATTTGAGGGCCTTAAAATGAATGAATAAGATACTATGGCATCCTATCTTCTAAGGGTTGATGAGGTGGTGAACATGATCAGAGGTCTTGGAGAGGAGATTGAAGAATCTACTATAGTACAAAAATTATTAAGGTCTCTCACCCTTAATTTTGATTCAAAAGTATTTATTGTAGAATAAATTCACGATATAACCAAGATGAAGATGGATGAATTACATGCCATCCTTACTACCTATGAGATGAGAGTCAATGAGGATAAACCACCAAATAAGGAAGAAACCTTCAAAGTGATCAAGGAGATAAAAGGCAAGAAGAACAAATTAAGTCTTGAAGATTTTGAGATTAATGAAGATCAACTTGAAGCATGATTGCAAGAAAATTGAATGTAGGATCAGGTAAATATGAAGGGAAACTTCCTTTTAAATGTTTTTCATGTGGTAAAGTTGGTCATTTTATTGCTAAGTGCCCAGATAGAGGCAAGTCTAAATATAAGGAAGATCATAAGGAATCTCGTGAGGATGAGCAAAATAAATTTGAAGGTCCTAGCAAGTAAAAAAAGTTATTTATTAATATAAATGACAAGGAGTCATAAAAAGGAAATAAGAGTCTTTACCATGCAGAATATAGTAATGCATCTAATGAAGGAGAAAGCTCCACATCGGATAGTGATGATGCATCAAATGAGACATTTTTCATGGATCTTGATGATGTTGAAATTAAATGTTTTAAAGGAAGAGATCTCTTTGATGGTGATAGATCAGAATATGAAGATCCTAGATATAATTTTAAAGACGAGCAAAGGTTTCTTGACAATAAGTTAGACACCATTGTTGATGTGTTTTTAGTATTCAATAAGAATTCAAAGGCATGGGTGATCTTCCCCATTGAATAACTTGTAGACAAAAACAAGGAATGTTTTAAAGTAACATATAAGTTAGAGATATTAGAGCATGAAGGCAATGAAACTCTTTTAATGGACTTAGAAGCAAGAAACTCTAGAAGAGATGACCTTATTCTAAATAAAGATACAGTTGATGATTTAGATGATGAATAATCTGAGGTAGATTATGATAAAGAATTGGTGAATACTCTTAATGAGATAAAACACCAAAGAAATAAGGGTCATAAGATGAGAGATCTAATCAAAGACTATAAGGAATAAATGATTTTGTTTTAGGTAAGATTGGAATGTAACTCAAGGGAGTATGAAGGTATCATAGAGCAAGAGAAGTGTTTCAGTGAATTTATTTCTTATTATTAGAAAAGGGAAAAGAAGAAACTAAGTACAGATGTAGTTGAAAAACCTATTTGATCATGTGCACATTGAAATCAAAATATTGTGAAGAGATCCTCTTTGTATTGGGAGGATGACCTAAAAAAATAAAAAAATAAATCAAACTTGTTTGTTAGACAAATAGTTGGGTGGATTGCCTAGTGATGACTAGATCCTGGAAGCAAGAGCTTCCTTAGGGGCTGTCAATCCACATGTTTTAAACAATTAAGTTTATAAATAGAAAAGAAAGGTACTTTCATCAATAAATAAAAGATACTAAAATTGAACACAAGAGTTTTTGTTAATAAATAGACTAAAAATGATTAAATTAGAGATTAAGCTAATTAATACTAGCGCTAGAGTTTTGGGATCTATTTCATAAAATTAGATTGGGGTCTATGAATAGGTGGGAACATAGAAAATTAGGTTTGATTGGGTGTAGGTAGGTGAAATTAACTTGTTGTTTTTCACTACCACAGTGACCATTGATAGTTGAGCTGATCATCAATGATTAAGGTAACTATCAATGGTCAAGGTGACCATCGATGGTTGGACAGACTATTGGCAATTGAGTCAAATATCTATGATTATTGTGTATGGATCTAAGTTGATAAAAGGGTAGGTTGATGGGATACAAAAGATGGATTCCAAGAGATGGGTAATATTTGGGTTGGTTGCAAAATGGAAATAAAGTAAATGAATATTGATAAATAAGTACTTGTATTACCAAAAGTCAATTGGATGGATGGTTGAGGTATTTGACATGTTGGTGGAATGTATCTTAATTATAATAGAGTAATGACACTTGAGATCTTGGTGGAGAGGTAGTGGGAAATTGACTATCTAACATGGTAGCTAGTTCACTATATTATTGGTAATGATTGACCTACAAAATAAAACTCTTAGATGCACAAGTTTTTAATCATGATTATAGATGGATTTCATCTTTAGGCTCATTTCTTCTTATAGGCACAAGCAAGAGGTTAAAGTGATGGTTCAATTTGGCTATCTAATTATAAATCATCCATGCAATGGTTCTCAATATGATTTAGGCAACTTATATTTATAAAATGAAGGTGGGTAATTTACATGTTTTTGGTTAAATAGGTGGACCCTAACCATCGATGGTTAGGGTGACCATCGATGATCAAGGGTAAAGAGTAAAAAGTGGGTAAAGGCTAGGTTAATCTAGTTTAACCAAACTAATTATGGGTAAGCTATGTTAGGTTTTAGAGGGTCAAATGGTCCCAAGGGGGTCCTAAGGTGATTCAGGGGTACTTTAACACTAGGAATTGTGGTGTGTATTTTTGGTGTTTATATTTTGCCCCTATTTTATTTTGCAGTTGGGAATCAACCAACTACAAAATAAAAATTGATATTGGTCAAAAGTCTACTGATTACCTTGATTATGGGAGGTGTTCCCCCTAAAACTAGAAAGTGATGAGGTAAATCAAAATTAGGTGTGGGTTTGACAAGGTTAATGATGAAGGTGAATATTATGAAGGTATTTAAGGGGTTGGGCACTAAAGTGCAAATAGGCACATGAAGTGTGATAAAAGGTGTGATAGTCAAGATAACATAAACAAAAAGTTGTTATGGTTGATAACAATAAAGGTTAATACTAAGGGATAAGTGACCAGTGTACTACTTGACCATGATTAGGCATGGTGGTTGAGAACACATGTTAGTCTCCTAAATAAGGTCAGTGTTTTTGTGTGTATCCAAAGTAGGAAGTACTCCTAGGGAAACACAAACAAGTCATTTTTCATGGATATCCAAGGTAAGAAGCACTCTCAAAAAGACACAAGTGGGTTAGGTAAGAATGAGGTAGCAAAAATTCAAAAGGGTTAATATGGTAATGTTGTTACTATAGTCAAAAAGGACCAGGCAAAAATGTCACAAAATGTGAGCTAGTTAGGCTAGTTGGCTAGTTGAGCCAATGATGAGGTGATGAGGTGGTCAAGGTGGGTGGAGAAGGTAGGCTCCATGGGTGGGTGAGAAATGGTTGAGTTATGCTAAAAGGGGGGTTGCCTAGTTGGAAACAATAAAATGGGGCACCTAACCATCGATAGTCAGGGACCTCAAGGGTGACTATCAATTATCACCCTAATCATTGATGGTTAGGGTAAAACCCTAGAAACCCAACAGGTAAAAGTAAAAGTGAAAGTCACTTTTCTTATTTTAAATTTTGTTGGTGTTAACTTAGAGCTCTGGGAAAATTTGTCAGTTGTGGTAAAGTCATTTGTTAAGGGTGACTACTAAGGGTGAGATTGACTGTTAAGGTAAAGAGTTGACCTAGGTGACCATCCAAGATGCAGGGAACACATAGGCATGGCCAAGGATGAGAAAGCTTATGAGTGACTCCATGATGGAGGTCATGAAATGAGGTAGGGGTATTTTGATTTTGATAGCTTATATTTGTTTTGATATATTTGTATTGGGTTGGGAGGTTAGGGTATGTTAAAATGCTCAAGTTAGGTTTGATGTGCTTTAGGTAGGGTTTTGGTAGTTTTTGGGTAAAATATTGGGTAAAAGTAAGAATGGTTGGGGTAAGGCAGGTAAATTTGGGTTGGATGAGGGTTTAGGGTAGCAAATGTGGTTGTTTTGCATGCATTTAGGGTAGTTTTTGATGTGATAAGGTTTGGTCATTTTTACCACAAAATTCCCATAGTGATCGTCGATGGTTGACATCTATATGAAAATGGGTGCCTAACCATCAGTGGTCACCTATTAAAGAAAAAGTTTTTAATAAGTGTTTGAAAAAAAAGGTAAGGAAAAAATGGGTTGGGTTTTCTAGGTAGGTAGATCTTATAGGTTGAGAGGGTATACATGGTCAGGTAATTAGGTAGATAGGTAGGACAAGTTAGAGAAATAGGTCAGGTAATTTAATGGGTAATGTTGGTTAGGATATGTGTTATCAGTTTAGGTGACTGAGGCATGTTCTAAATTAGTGCAAAATGGGGAGTAGATTTAGATGTAAAACCAAGTGCTATGTATCTTTGTCAAGAGCTAGTAGGGGATGACCCCAACCAATGAGGCCCACATGGAGGAGGTGGGGTTAAGAGCAATGAGGCACTATCATAATGTGCCTTGAGATGCATCCATAGTCGTAACACTCATCAAGAGATGAGATCTTACTAATAACACCTTCCTATTGTCGACCAATGAGATGACTATCTTTCTTGAGGATGTGCATAAGATCACTCAACTTCTACTATGTGGTGATTTAATATACCACATAGAGTGAGAGGATCAAGATGATCATGTTGATCTATTATATGGAGATGAGAGTGATTAGGCTAGATGACATTTTTGGGGTTTCATATATATTGCATTATATCAAAGGGATCCAACTGATAGGAGACTCATGACCATGCTCATGATTGTTGTGACATGTTTTGGGCTTCTTGACTCAAGTAGTGGGAGATTCCCTTATTTACTACTTGGTGTTTTGGTTGAGCTATTATTAGGGAAAATGGTATTTGGTTGGGTGCTTATTTTACTAGTTCAAATTGATAGGGATCTATGAGGTTTTAGGGCTCATAGGATGTATAATAGTAGTGTCATCCTAGTTCTACATTGTTGGGCCTATGTGCACATTAGGGTACTAAATCTAATAGGGTTGCCTTGGGATAGATTTACATAGATAGAGTTCCTTGTCAACTTCATGTGATGGAAGGGAAAATTTATTACATTAAGTGTAGGGGTGACACACATGACATAGAGTGGTTTAGGGGTGTAGTAGGTGCAAAAGTGATAGGAGACATCACTTGGAGGCCATAAGTCTAGTTTTTAGCATGGTTAGGTTACAGGATGTAGACACTCTCACTATAGAGCTATAGATGGATACTTGGTAGGCAAGATGGGGAGGTAGAGTTTGATCTCATTTGATAGGGTACACCAATATTTTGGTTTGCTATAGGGCATCCCAAACCCATTCCTTAGGTACAAGAGAGAGGATTCAAAAATCCTATTACCAAATCCACATCTTATGCCTATTATGTTAGAGTACGAGGAGATACCAACTAAGGGACTGATAGATGATGTTGAGTTTGTAGATGGGTACATGGCATGGTACCAGCCCATCTATGTAGTTATAGATATTATCAAAGATGATGGAGGTGTAAGGCTGATGGTCATGGATTTGGGTATCCATGATCGATAGGTAGGGGTGGCTTTAGCCACTACATAAGGATAGGTACATGTATGATAGGGATAGGTGGCCATGTTGTAGGGCTAAAATATCACACTATAGGGTTAGGTTATGACCTTATAGGGTTAGCTTGCTACTATCACAAGTGAGATGGATTAATCTAGGACTTATCTAGGCTTAATGACCCAAGAGATGGACTCTTTGAGGTAGAGAGGAGGAGGAGCATCAGTAGGATAGGCAACTCCATCAAGTTTCACTCTTATGGCATGATACCTAGCTATAATAGAGGAGCTATATTATTATGAGGCTATTATTTTGACATAGTGTTTAGATGAACCCTAATGGGGTGAGTATAGAGTTAGCTTGGTGAGTGGTGCCAATGTAATGAAACTAGGGTAGTGGGTAGTGTCTATATTTGGACAAATAGGGATAGTTGAGGGATCATCAAACATAGTAGGTGGGTAGGCACCATGATCTAGTGGTGCTCTAGGAGGTAGTGATGCCCCTAAGGCATAGATATAGATATAGTATGACATTTTGTATATCATTTTGATTCTAGCCTATGAGCCAATGTAGTGAGATGTACATTTTTGAGAGAGTGTCATGTCTATTTGATTTATACACATTGATATGTCATTTGACTCATGAATTTATATATGTTATGGTTACTTATGCTCATGTTGATGGTTTATGGTTTAGGTTTTGATGTTGATGTTTAATGCTTTTGATGTGATGTTTATATGTGATCATGGACTATGTTTATGCTATGTTTGACTTGCTAGACACTGATGTTGACTTGATAGGCATGAGGTGGCTTTGATATATGCTTATACTTCCTAGTTATTTGTGACATACTAATGTTTAATGAGTAATTAGATTTCATTATATTGAGACATGTGGTGGAAAATGGTTGATTATTTTAATTACTTATGGATATGATTATCATGTTTGGTATAGTTATATGTATGGTTAATGTTTACGTTTAGGGTTAATGTTTATGGGAAAACACGTGAGGTGATTTAACTAACAACACTATATGAGAGACTAAAGAATATAATCAATAGATAATCATCATCATGAAATATCAACTAGTCATAATAGGATAAGAAGAGGACACGATGTGTCTTCGTTGATGAGGACTAGATAACAAAATTGAAGTAGAGTGGCTTAATGAACGTATTCTAGTTGAATGCTTTACATTAGCATTCATTAGTTGGTTAAAAGGGTATTGACCACATAAATGTCAAGTAAGCTCAAGACTCCCTTTCACATAGTATAAAAGGGAGATGGGTGAAAATGGAACCTTCCTATGAGACTAGCATGCCTCTTCTATAGGTGTTCAAAGAGTCAGTATAAACAAGGCTATGTAAAACTATGTAGATTGATCAATGCAAGAATTCTACTTATAGAATTTGATGGTGGATTCCACCTTAGTATGTTTCTTGAGAGTATATTTTGGCCTTCAAAATTAGTTTGCTTTTGATTTGCTTTTGATGATGGGTCCTTTGTTATTTGTTGTATATGTGAAGTTGATCGATGTGGGAAGCTTCCAAGAATTTTTTGTGATTTTGACAAAATGCTATACTTGGCCATCCTTCATAGGAGTGATCTAAGTTTATTTACTTTATTCAATGATTTTTTATAGTTGTCCTTTAAGGCAGTAGTCTACCTTACATTTTGGTAATTTTAAATAAATTTTTAATAGTTATCCTTCAAGGGAGTAGTCTGTGAATGCTAGGAATGAACCATAATTGATAGTGATAGGAATTTTGTTATTTTGATTTAATTTTTCTTAACATATACTTTCTTAGGATAGCATGGGGGTTTACCTTTATAAAGGCAAAACTAAAAGCCCAAGAAGTTTGATTAGGTGTGAAGAGGTTTAGGTGATAATGATCATGGGAATCCATCCTATAAAGTGGTGGAAAGTACCATGAGGACCATCCCATGGCTAGAGCCATAATACCCATTTTTTAAGATAAGGATATGCTAGTGATAATTAATCACATGATTTAGTTTCAACCAATTGACCCTAAAAATAGGGAGATGAAATGTATGTAGATAGAAAGTGATGAGCTTAAGTGAGACAAAAGGTGAATGTGATCCTTTTCAACAAAATAATAGACATAGATTTGAAGCATTGAGACACTCAAGTTTTGGATGGCCTTTGAGAGAAGATAACTAGTAATCTCTTGATCCATACTTATGGGTTATAATATAACATCCAAGCCAATTGAAAGCAAAATTACCCTGCTTGCTTTTCTCCATATTAGTGACATGTTGATTTTCCTTTATGATGAGATCTTCGATATTAAATTCTCACACTTTAAGGTGCTTGTTATAGTCATGCTTGATGTACTCTTGATAGAGATGGAGATGGGTAAGGGATGCTAAATGATGCTCATCGAGTAGCTCAAGTTGGGCTAAATAGTGATGATGATAATCATCCTCAGAAATGAGCTCTTGTAAAGATATGCAAAGAGATGGGATTTATACTTTAAGAGGCAAGATAGCCTCTACTCCAAACATAAAAAAAATGGGGTAGCACCCATAGGGGTTATAATTCTAGTACGATATGCTCATAAGGTAAAGGGGATGTGTAAATGCCAATCCTAACCAGATGTATTGACCATTTTAGTTATCATGCTATTAAGAGTTTTGTTAGAGGCATTGACTTATCCATTTACTTGAGGGTGATAAGGTGAGAAGCTTAACTTAATGCCAAATACATCACATAGACCTTGGACTTTCTTGTTATAAAAGGATTTACCATTGTCGATGATAATCTTATGAGGAACACTAAAGTTGTAGATGATATGATGGTTGATAAAGTTAACAATCTTTTTTGCTTTGGTTGAGACTATAGGAATAGCCTCTGCCCACTTGGTAAAGTACTCAATCATAGTGATAATGAAATGGTGTCACTACAAGGAATGAGGGTTGATTTCACCAATAAGGTCTAGGCCCCATTGTGAAAAGGGAAAAAAATTAGTAAAAATGTAAAGACTATAGCTAGGTACGTGATGAAAATTAGCATACTATTGATACTTGACACACTTTTTCACATAATCATAGAATTATTGGTTAAGGATAGGCCAATAATAGTCAAGATGAAGGATGTAATTTGATATAATAAGGCCACTAAAGTGTACCCCATAGATGTCATCGTGCATTTTTTTGATAGCATGAGAGGCTTCATGACTACCTAGGCAACGAAAGAGGAGGCCATCAAAGTCACACTTATAAAGAATTCCCCCCATAATAGTTTAACAAGAGGTACTCTAGATAAACATTATTTGAGAATTCTTAGAGAGGCTAGAAGTAACTTTGCCTAGGTTAAGATAGTCAAAGGCTTGTTGATACCAAAGGTTAGGATATTAAAAATGGTGGGAGAATCTGGTTTGACATTAGAAGGTTGGGTAAGCCTATACTTAATGATAGATAGCTTAGAATCTAAGGGTACAAATGGGATTTTTGAGGCAAATGAAGTCATGGTATCGATAAACTTGTTAGTAGATCATAGGGTTAACTAGATGTGGTAGTGTTTAAAGTTAATCAACTAGTTGCTTATACTATTGTAGAACATTATTCTTACACTGGTAAGATATATTGATTTGATTGATCACATGTTGGGAGTCACTTAAGATATTGATTTTTTTTACTCCTAGGGCTAATTTAGTTTGAAGGCCTATCACTAGGGCTTCATACTTAGCCATATTATTAGTAAATTCAAAATCAAGCTTAAAGGATAAAGGGAGAGGTTCACCATCAAAGGGGATAAGGATGATACCTACTCACCCACCACATTGACACTTTGATCCATCTAATAAAATGGTGACTTGATAGATAAAATCCACTTGAGAAAGGGTTATGATGGACTCAGTAGGGAACTCAGGAGAAGGATGTTGGTTATCTTCTAAAGGTGCTTCAACCAATTGGTTGATAATGACTTGACTCTTAATTGACTTCTGCTGAAGGAACTCAAGATCAAACTCTGATAAGAGCATGAGCCACTTAGTCATGCATTAGTTTTGGTATGACTTGGAGTGCATGTACTTGAGTGGGTCAGTGTTGGTTATGACATAGGTTTTATGGTTGAGAAGGTAGTGGAAAATTTTGGTGGCCATGAATACTAAAGTTAAGCAAAGCTTCTCAATATGGCTATATTGAGTCTCCTACTCTACAAGTGTGCAGCTAATGTAGTATACAGCTTGATCTCTATGTTTTTCATCTTGGTGAGCTAACATTACCCCTAGGGAATGGTTGATCGTAGATATATATAGGTAGAAAGGTTGGTTATCCTTGGGAGGGGTGAGGACAAGTGGAGACAAAAGGTACCTTTTAAGAGAATCAAAATCCTTTTGATAGTCACTATTCCAATTGAAAGACACATCCTTCTTCGGAAGGTGGTGGAATGGTTGACACTAATGTGAAAGTTGAGAGATAAAATGATGAATGGATTGGAGCTTCCCCTATAAACTATGGAGTTACTTAAGGTTGGTTAGAGGAAGCATGTCCAAGATTTCTTTGATCTTGGTGGGATCAACTTCAATTCCATGAAGGGAGATAATAAAGCCAAGAAGATTTCTTAACAAGACCCCAAAAATGTACTTCTTGGGGTTAAGGCAAACATGGTAATGGATAAGGCATTCAAAGATGATCTTAAGAACAACCAAGTGATATTTTCAAATTTTGGATTTTTTAAGAAGGTCATCCATATAGTCCTCGACAATATTATAGATAAAGTCATGGAAGATATAAGTCATGGCACATTGGTAGGTTGTACCACTATTCTTTAGTCCAAAGGGCATGACTCTATAGCAAGAGGTTCCCTATGGAGTGGTAAAGGTATTGTTATGATGATCTTTAGGAGAAATTAAGATCTAATTATAGCTTGAAAACCTATTCATAAGAGATAACATCTCATGACCAACTATAAGATCAACAAGTTGGTCGATGATCGATAGAGGGAAGTCATCTTTAGGGTAGGTGAGGTTGATGTCATAAAATTCCACATAAATTCATAGCCCCCTTATGGCTTTGGTGATAGGTAAAACATTCTAGACCCATTGGGGATAGTCAATAGGTTGAATAAAGTTGATAGGTAGAAGATGTTGAAGCTCTTCATTGAAAAGAAGAGATCTATGGGGATGCATGCATCAAAAGTTTTTCTTGACAGGTTTGGAATCATGGTGAGTGACTATGTTATGGGTAGTAGTGGTTGGGTCAATTCCATGCATGTTACTATAAGACCAAGTGAAGGCTATGTTACAATCTTGGAGGAAAGGAGGGAAGTCCCAAAATTCCTTAGCATTAAATGATTGGCCAAGTTTGATAATGAAAGGGTTATCTAGAGTACCCAAGTTGATATTCATGGTGGATTCATTCAACATGATCAAGGTCTCAAGAGGAATGGATCTATGGATTGAATAATTCAAGGCACCAAGGTAGGTGAGAATGGAATCATCATCCTAGCACTAGACAGTGTTAATGGTAAGAGAGTCTTCTCCTATCATCTAAGGATAGGTCAAAGGGATGGTTATGGTTGCCCCTTCTTTTTAATAAGTTATGGGTCTAAGGCTAATTATGTTGAATAAAAAAAATTTAGGTGGGATGATGTCATCATCCTCACATGCAAGTTGAGGTGAGGTCAATAAGGAAGGGATATCTTCCTCAATAATGGTAACGATGGGTTATTTGGCTTTCTTTTTATTAGGTAAGATGAAACCTAGCCTATGCTTCTCATGTGGCTTCCTAGTTTTGATGATGACTAATTCATATGGGCCATGCTCATACCACCCAAGACCAAAGCCCTTCTAAGCACACCGATAGAGGTATGTTTTGGTGAATCTTGGTTTATCTAGGTAAGAGAAACTAGTGGTGAATGGTTGAATTGGAAGAGAGGTGGTAGAATCACCAAGGGATTTTTCAATTCCCCCATAGATAAAATGGGTCTAACAGTGGGGGGTCCAAAAGGAATGATAGTTATGATATTGGGGTCATATCTTAGTTGGTTGGTTATTTGCCCATATTCATGAGTAGGGAAAGCATCAAAGGCGAGAAGGTGATACTCCCCCAATAAAAGGTGGTGGAACATTGATTTTAAAGGTTCTACGGTGGGGATTTGGTTTGAAAGGATGGAGGAACTAATTGATGCCTCATCGGTAAAAGGGGATATGATATCTACTTTGGTGGTTGAAGGCTTGGTTTTAGCTATTGAGGGTATAATAAATAGGGGTATGATGACATCATTAGGATGATAGGTAATATTGCATGTTAAGAAAGGACTTGGGTCATCTTAGATGGCAATGACCTGGCCTTCATACTAAAACTTAATGCAATGGTGGAGGGTAGAGAGAACATAACCGATGGAGTGAATCCAAGGTCATCCCAATAAGATGTTGTATTAGAATTTACCTTACACTACATATAAAAGTTTGAGGAGTGTGTGGGGTCCTAAGCAAATATGAAGGATGATAGTTCCCAAGGTAGTGGCCATGGTATCATTGAGGGAACAAAGAATGTTCAAAGATTCAGACATGACATTGTCTGGCAAGTTGAGTTGGTTGTAGGCCTAAGAGGAGATGATGTTAATTATAGCTCCTGTTGGGTGTCGCTATTCCCTTCATTTAATCAACTTTCTATTGATGTCATATTTAACTAGGGCTATGTCTAAATCTATATGCAACAAGAAGAATCTTAGTGCTTTAGAAATTGATTGTAGGTATTTTTATTTTTCTTTTATTTTGGGGGATTTTTAATGTCTTAAGGACTTCTTGGTTAAAACTTTATTAAAATCAAACTATGAAAATCTGTTGGAAGTAAACACATGTTGCAGAAAAGAAATAGATTATTGGAAATAAACACACATTGTAGAAATGAAATAGATTGTTAGAAATAAACACACATTGCAAAAATGAAATAGATTGCTGGAAATAAACACACTTTTGCATAATGATTTGAAATTGATTGCAAAGAAATGGGAATTTAATTTAGAACACCCACAAGGGTAAATCTACAACAAATTTTAACTTTAAGTTAGAAGCATTTATAAATTTAATAGAGCTACCTATTTCTTTTGAAAATGAAATATAAATACCAACCAAAAATGAAGATCCTGGTTCTTAGAGGAGTGGGCCCTTGCTCTGCCTAGAAATAGGACTGAATAACTTAATTCTCCTTCAAAACAAAAATGGCTATTTCATTGATAAAATTTTCTGAATTACAAAGATATACTAATCTATCCTTATCCCTATATTCTTCAATTATTTTTCACACTTTTTCTAAATTCCCAGGTCTACATATATATATATATATATATATATATATATATATATATATATATATATATATATATTCTTTTACTTGTGGTGCATTGATTGCTGTAATAATTTCATGGATATGATGGAACTAAATCGTGCCTAGAATAGATGTTGGATTAAGACGTGGTTGGCTATCTAGCTATGTGATAAATGTATCAAATGTGCAAGTATGGAAATTGGAAGTCTGCTCCTGATTTAATGGGATCATTGGTTTGATAGATCACTAGCTGTTTGGAATAGATCTCTATCAGTTCCATGTTTAGCTGTGAAAGTTCTAGAGCTTATTTGTAGGAGTACTAGAGCTAATTCAGATAATTCCAGAGCTAAATATAGAGTTCTAGAACTAAGTCTAAAAATGTGACTACTTGAAATAGCATGGTGAGGTTTTGGAGCTAATTTGTATTGATTCCAATGCTTGCAAAAACATGTAATCTGGTTCATATTTGTTCTTCAGCCTGATGATGACCTATTTTATTACAAAACTTGAATTTTCCAAAACACTTGTTAGTAATTATAGATCTTTTAAAACGTTAGAATCACAATCAAAAAAAGATAGATAATTACATCCTAACTCATATCAAATTAAAATTAAAGTCACAAAATGCAATCAAACTTAATAGAAAAAGAGAGTAAGATGAGGTCATTTATTATATATTTAATGGGCATATCATGGCCTCATCAGCTTCCCCATCCATGACCCATTTGATATGGGTTTGGTTGATGTAGGCAGTGATAAAGAGAGAAGGATCTAGATCCTTGGGATGGATGGAGGATATTTTTGAATCCTTGAAGGTAACAAGGTTGGAAATCTAAAGGGCACCGATAAAGGCTACTAGAGTTTGGGTGTTATTAGGTTAGACCTCAATGGATTATAAAGCCTCTATTAGTTCTTGGTGGTGATGGGGAGAGGTAGAGATTAACTCACACAATCTTATCTTCACTGGGGTCTGGTGAAGTTACTTGAGGATAACTCTCTAGATGGATTTGAAGGGGTTAGATTGGGAGGCACCTAAGATAGACACCTTGGGTTTGGTCGATGATGGAGATGGTTTGATTTGTAAACACCAGTAGGAACTTCACTACTTTTATAAACATGTTTAAATGGATCTTTTAAATTCTCAATTCCAAAATTTACACTGAATTGGAAGTAGAAATTTCTCAACTTTTAAGATGTTGGAATGATTAAATTTGATTAAAGTCTGATCCAAATCAAGTTTCAAAACTGAAATAAGGGTGAATTGATAGATCACATCAAATATTCATTGAAACCATCAGATTTTTCAAATTCTTGATTTTATCCAATTTCTCGTAAATGATCAATTCATTAAATTTTTCATCTCGATTAAAAATCTGAATTTATAATCTAAATAATAATTGAAATTGAAATGCAAAAATGAATCCAAAGATCAAAACATAGAAATTATTTATGGGGTTCAGAATTCCTACGTCCCCGGGTTCTTATCAAATCGATCCATTAATGTTGCTAAAATCTACAAGATAAAATAATACTTAAAAAAATATATATATATCATATCTCTCTACAAAAATAGTGTTTCAGACCTTTGAAATACCTTGGCTGACTCAGCACATCCTTCACCTTCCTGAATCACACGCAGAGGCTTCTCCAAATCAAAATTGGAAACTTCTATAGCTAAAAATGGCATCACCAATTCTCCAAAATGGGAAAATGAATATATTTCATAGATAATATCATAATTTTAAATAACTTTTTAGTTTACTCCGAGCTCTGGT
This sequence comes from Torreya grandis, assembly GCA_037957365.1. Lineage (NCBI taxonomy): Eukaryota > Viridiplantae > Streptophyta > Pinopsida > Cupressales > Taxaceae > Torreya > Torreya grandis. Next base: position 3,066,439 of record JARHVA010000201.1, on the reverse strand, counting down.
TCGGCCTCTAAGGGCTCCAATATGACCAAATATAGCAAACTAGTCTATATTTTCAATACACAATCGGCCAGAAGCTTTTCTTTAAATACAAGTTCATAGCTTTTATATCACTTGACAGTATATATCTTGGGAGGTAAAGGCAAGTCTTTTTTACATGGGAAGTCATGAGTTCAAATCTCCAGCCTTCTATTTAGGCACTTTGCTTATCCATTTGTCCCATATTAGGTAGTGGGATCAGATTTCAAGACTTTAAAAAGGTTGGTAGCCAGCATAGATAATGCCAACGCCCCTTTTGGTGGGATCAAGGTGCCAAGTTTAGAATGGGTTTTTGGGTGTTGCACCAAACTAGTATGGGTAAGTGTGATGTCCCCTTCTCACATTCCACAAGGTAGGTGGATGTGGCAAACATTTTGGTATCCCAAACTCAGCATTATCTCGAGCTCCTATGACTCGGCATTTCTCACGACTTATGTGGCAAGTTGGTTTCTAGTTGGTTTCTCCCATGTGGTTGGGGCTCGCTTGGTAATTTTAAAATATTAACAAGTAATAATTACAATTTTTTATTTTTAAAAACAATTATCCCTCTTTTTGTGGGATTTTTACGGACTTGTAAATACATTACAATATGAAATCAGATAGTTTCTACAAACTTTGCAATTTCAAATCTATGAAATTTTTTATTTTTGGACTCCCATTGACTGCCACGTGTTGCTCCCTGATTTTTCCACTTGGCATGTTCACATTGCGCCACCACATTTTTTTCCTATTGCATCAGAAGTTCAATGACTTATAACTTTTGCATACAGTGTCCATTTTACAAACCATGAAAAGCATCAGAAAGCTCTCAATGACATTTATGATATGAAATTGGTCTCATCACAAATTGGAAACTTTTTCTAAATTGAACTCTAGATCACACGTCCCTATACAAGAGGCTTTTGGTCTTTAAAAGTTGACTATCACCTGAAATCTTATAACTGATCTACTGCATCACATCACACATAACCCAATTATAGCAAGAGATAAACATTGGAAAAATAAATGATTCATAACTCAACTAAAAATGCCTACACATGGCATGAGTAAAGGAATCTACAACTGCCAATAACTTGATCACAACATACCAAAATTGTCTACCCATGTCACATCCTAGTGAACTGTCAATAAACTAAAACAATTCCCAATGTAACTACAAAATAATTTTGTTAATGTCAACAATATACATGAAATTTTGTAGACATGTTGCAATACAATGCCCTTGTATTTGACTTATATGTTAAGTAAATGCAAACAACACAAAGTGTATATTGCCTAACATCCAAACATGCCCATAGGGTCTTATAATACATCTATACATCCATGTGCCAAAAATAGATACATTCTAAAAATAGTAGTCAAATATGAGACAAGTGTTGTAAGGAATTAACTCAAACTACAATATGCATCCTACTATTATCTCCAACTGATCAAATGAGTTTAAGTCCTCTAGACAACTCACACAACATAAATAGGAGTTACAAAACATAGAGCTATTCAACATGAGAATTGAAATACTTCGAATGATGAACCTATCTCAAAGTGTTCTCACATGCTCTACTAATGCATCATCAAAGCTTGTTCTTTCCATTAATAGAATTCTTAACAATGCTTTGACAAACAAGTGCATTATTAATCCACTTAATCAAATTTTTTGCCTAGTTAACTTGATTTCCTTAGTGGATTCCTTAACATCATTATGTATTGATTTAAATTCATTAACCTTAGTAGTAGGTTGATAAATCATCTTAGTTTTACCATGTTTAGAATGATAAGATGATTGAATTTTAAAACAATGATCAATTTGATGTCCACTCATATGGCAATGAGTGCAAACAACCTTCTTAGGTGAGGTCTCCCTTTTACCTCTTCTCACTTTGCCCTGATGAGAATGGTCTTTATCACTTGTAATCTGCTTAAACAAAGCATGCCTCTTCCAACAAAATTCAACATTGTGGTTATGCATCCCACAAAAAGTGCATGGAAATGATTGCATTATCTTCTAAATGTTAAATCCAAATTTCTTAAACATAAAAAGTGGATCAGAAGATTTAGTGCTAACTCTAGTGTAGGAACTAGGAGGTGGAATCTCAATACCTCTTCTACCTTCCTTCTTACACCGTACATGCTCTACTAGTGGCCTCGATCCTTTGCTATTAGAAGCTTGTCTTCCTTTAGCCATGGAGGAAGTTTCTCTAATTTCCACCTGCTCACTAGTGTAACCCAAACCTGCATGAAGAGATATATGCTCTACTTGTATTGGGTTAGTAATTCCTTGGCCATCTCGACCAAGACCTCTTCCATTAAATCATTTTTCATTAATAATTTGGATCTTATACCCTTAGTTTGTTGTTCAAAACTACCAAAAGCATCATTACTTGAATCTAAATCTGAATGGAAAGAAGTAGATGAATTACATGGTGAATAACTTACAGTGCACTCAGTTATAGTCTCTGCATCTGAAGAAGAAGGTATGGCCTTCTTTGGTTCACCACACTAAAATTTGATCAAGAGCTCATCCTTAGATTCAAGTTCTAATTTAAAACTTGCAATCTCCTCATCTAAAGAGTACAATCGAGCCCTTAGAAAAGCATTCTCATCCTGAATTTGAGTGTTGATGGCTTCAATCTCTTCCATCTTGGCTTTATGTGACAACTTGCCCATGGTTTCCTGCAAACACACTGATTCAAAAACTACACACTACAATATAATCAAGTGATATGGATAACCAATAAATTGAAAGCAACTATCAAAACTCAATCAAAAGCTAACCTTGCTTTCTAATTACTCTGATACCAAAATTTGATCCGTAAACACCAACAGGAACTTCACTACTTTTATAAAAATGTTTAAATGGATCTTTTAAATTATCAATTCCAAAATTTACACTAAATTAGAAGCAAAAATTTCTCAACTTTTAAGATGTTGGAATGATTAAATCTGATCCAAATCAAGGATCAAAACTGAAATAAAGGTGAATTGATAGATCACATCAAATATCCATTGAAACTGTCAAATTTTTCAAATTCTCAATTTTATCCAATTTCTCATAAATGATCAATTCATTAAATTTTTCATTTTGATTAAAAATCTGAATTTATAATATGAATATTAACTGAAACTGAAATGCAAAAATGAATCCAAAGATCAAAACACAAAAATTATTTACGGGGTTTGAAATTCCTACATCCCCAGGTTCTTATCAAATCGATCCATTAATGTTGCTAAAATTTGCAAGCTAAAATAATACTTACAAGCAACAAAATATCATATCTCTCTACAAAAATAGTGTTTTAGACCTTCGAAAGACCTTGGCTGACTCAGCACGTCCTTCACCTTCCTGAATCACATGCAGAGGCTTCTCCAAATCAAAATTGGCAACTTATATAGCTAAAAATTGCATCACTAATTCTCCAAAATGGGAAAATGAATATACTACATATAATGTATTAGAATTATAAATAACTTTGTAGTTTAATCCAAGCTTTGGTTTAGCCTCTAAGGGCTCCAAAATGACCAAATATAGCAAACTCATCTATATTTTCAATACACAGTCGGCCAGAAGCTTTTCTTTAAATACAAGTTCATAGCTTTTATATCACTTGACAGTCCATAGCTTGGGTGGTCAAGGCATATCCCTTTACATGGGAAGTCATGAGTTCAAATCTCCAACCTTCTATTTAGGTGCTTTGCTTATCCATTTGTCACACATTGGGTGGTGGGATCGGATTTCAAGACTTTAAAAAGGTTGGTGGCCAGCATAGATAATACTAACGCCCCTTTTGGTGGGATCAAGGCACTAATTTTAGCATGGGTTGTTGGGTGTTACACCAAAATAATATGGGTAAGTGTGATGTCCCCTTCTCATGTTCCACGAGGTAGGTGGGCATGGCAACCATTTCGGTATCCCAAACTCAGCATTATCTCAAGCTCCTATGACTCGGCATTTCTCACGGCTTATGTGGCAAGTTGGTTTCTCCCATGTGGCTTGGGCTTGCTTGGTAATTTTAAAATATTACCAAGTAATAATTACAAATTTTTTATTTTTAAAAACAATTATCCCTCTTTTTGTGGGATTTCTACCGACTTGCAATTTCAAATCTACGGACTTGTAAATACATTGCAATATGAAATCAAATAGTTTCTATAGACTTTGAAATTTCAAATCTATGGACTTTGTGATTTTTGGACTCCCATTGACTACCATGTGTCTCCACCTAATTGATCCACTTGGCATGTCCACATTGTGCCACGTCATCTTGCAACACCACATTTTTTTCCTATCGCATCAGAACTTCAACAGCTTATAACTTTTGCATACGGTGTTCATTTTACAAACTGTGAAAAGCATCAAAAAGCTCTTGACAATATCTACACTGTGAATTTGGTTTTGTCATAAATTAGAAACTTTTTCCAAACTAAACTCTAAATCATGGTTAGATTTGGGTTGATTGGGAGGTTGAAGATGGATACATCCATGTAATGGACACCTTAGCCTTCCCCTTATCCTTCTTTTGTGATCTAGTGACCACATTTATAGTATGGATAGAAGGAGAGGTTGAGGTAGTAGGCTAGTCAAACTCATATTCACTCTTAGGTGAGAATGGGTGAGTAGGTAAGTGTTAGGTGGGTATGGTTGGTGGTTGGATTGGTATGGGGCTCATAGGAGATTCATCTATTAATAGATCATCCTCATTGTAAAGCTGATGGATAATGGTTTGGAGAGCTTTGTAGTTCTTTGTATCATGGTTGGGTGTCCTATGATAATAACACACTTGGTGGTCATTATACTAGATGGGTTTTGAGGCTAAAGGGTCAAGGGCCTGATGGAAAAGTAAGGCTAAACAAGAAGTTTGTAATAACCTTTAGAAAATGGTTGAATAGGATTTGGCCAAAGGTGGTAGAGGTGTAGTAGTTTTCACTTTGATGGTTAAAGTGGGATTTTATTTGGAGATAGGTATGGTGATAGGTGTTTTGGGTAGTGTGTTATGTTTGGTTAATGGTGTTAGTTTAGGCAAAGGAGGTTGATGAGCTAGAGGTAGAATATCATAAGGTAGGTATATTAGGTATAGTTAGTTTAGTGAAAAGAGGTACATAGAAGAGCAACTAAAAAGGTGTAACCAAAATAGGTGGTGGGGTTTTGGTAGAAGTGATTGGCTTCCTACTCAAGGCAGAGGGCTGAGGCCCTAGAACGGAAGGCAAGGTTAAGGGAGTAAATATTTGGGCCTTCAAGCCTCTTGGTGGTTTGACCTCTTTTGTTGCCTTGATTTGATGCTTGGTAGGTGGGTTTGAAGAGGTTAGGTCTACCTTCACTGAAGGGTGACAAAGGCTTGGTGTAGGGAGGATACCAAGGTTTTTTATTAGTTTGGATGGTTTGGTCTAAGAAGGTGACTTGGTTGCTTATGTTTTAGGTGTCTTGGATGGTTAAAGGTTTGTTGGATTAGTAAAAGTAGTTTATAGGGTAGAAGTTTGGATGGTATAAGTGGTGGATTATTCTACTAAAGGTATGGTTGAAGGATCTTAGTTGGTGATATAAGGTATCCCTAAATGCTACTAGAAGGTGGCTCAGTCTATGTCAGGTTTGGAGATAAATTCCAATTTATACACTATCCTAGAGGATGGTTTGTAGGTTAGTTTGATTCCTTGAATAGTAGACCTAAAAGATATTCATGGTAGCCTCATCCTATTCTTCAATCAAAGGATGTAAGGTTGATATGGGTGGCTCCTCTATGGGAGGAGTAAGCATGGGGATTTCCTCCTTCGAAAAGATTATTGAAGGGGGAGTGGTTTTCTTAGTAGTTAAAGGTAAAGATGAGGTGGTAATGGTTGGTTGTTTTGATATATTAGTTGAAAGGGAGGCTAGTGACTCCACTACCTCAATAAGTGGAGGGAGAGAGGATGGTATTTCTTTGGTTTGAGTTTCTAAAGGAGGAAAAGGTAATTCCACTACCTCAATAAGTAGAGAAGGTGAAGGATAAATAGGTTGGTCAATAAGATCTTTAGCAGCAAGTGTGTCAAGAATCATGTTAATTGTATGGGTATAATGAGAGCATTCGATGTTTTTTCTCTCATTCTTGGTAGGGGCATGCTTTGGGAATGGTTGCCTAAATATATCAAGGGCTTGGTTTGATGGTGCATTAGGGTTGTCTAATGTAAGCTCCCCCTTGTCAATGAGGGTTTGGATAAGGGTCTTGAAGGAGTTGTACCTACTAACATTAGGCCCTATCACTTGGTGTAAGGCACATAAATCATTCTAATTTAACCTACTAGGTGTAGGATGAGAGGTATCAAAATATTAAGGAGGTTTGATAAGAGGAAGCTAAATGATGTTTGTTTTCAATAACTTCTCTAAGATGGAATCATAGGATTCTCCAAGTGGAGTGAATTTCTTTTGGTTATTTTGGGTTTGGATCCTCATGTTTTGCTTTGAGGAACTAGAGGAATTAGATTGGTTTATGGAAGGTAGAGGAGCAGATTTTAAGATAACTATATTCATAGTTTTTTTACTTTTAGTGTTGGTATTGGACTAGTTGCTTGACTTGGAGGAAGAAGCCTCATTAGTTTTATAGGTCAAGTTTTTTTTCAATTTTAGCTTTCTTTTGTCAATGGCTTAGTTTTCTAACTTACATGCCATGGTAAAATCTTCATCAAAGGTTTAGAAGCTTTGGACACATAATGTAGACGAGATATGCTTGGCAAATGCTTGAGTAAAGAGCTTTATGAGTTTAGGTTGAGGCAAGGAGAAGGATATTTGGTTAATTAGGCTCCTCTAATAAGCCATAAAATTGACAATAAATTCATCGTTAAACTAATAGATATAATAGAGGTCAGTGATAGAAACATTCTTGGAGATATTGATCAAAAAATGGTCTAAGAAGGTTTGAGCCAATTGGGTGAAAAAGAAATAGGATTGATTAGGTATGTCACTATACCAATCCAATGTGAGACTAGCTAGAGACATGGGGAAGGTGTAGAGAAGAAAGGCATCATCAAAGTGATGAGATAACAAGCATGTCTAAAGTCCCTAAGGTGTTGTTAGGGATCCTCCTTGCTTTGAAATTTAGATAGCTTAGGGAGTTCTCATTAGGGAGGATATGGCTTGATAGGTATAGTTGGATGGATGGGTTCATTACAAATTTGGTCATATGACAAGATGTTGTGAGCACTTGAAATGGATGAATCTAATGTGGTCATCTTGTCCATAAACATCTTCATTAGGTCATTTTTTGGTTGTGCACCTGAAGGGTTATAAGATGTATACTATTGGGATGGTTGGGAAACATACTAATAGTGGGTACAAGGTAGGGAGGCTATCACATATTGGTAAATGGATGCCAATGGTTGGGTGGAATATATATATGAATAGGTAGAGGTAGGTGGTTAGGTAGAAGGTAGGGGTAGATGCCCTTGTATATTAGGTATATATCCAAATGTTTGTCTAAGGGGTGCTTGTTGGATAGGAGTGGTAGTTAGGTTGGTGACAAATGGAAAAGTGGTGACCCTTGTACTAATCGGTGGTAAGGTAGAGGATATGGACACCAAAAGGCTTTAAATTATAGTAGTGGTTGATAGATTTAACGTAGCTAAAGGAATGTTGGTAGAACTATAAGTAGGCACTCTTATAGTGAAAGAGTGGTTGTTAGGAGTAAAAGGTATAAGGACAGTGGTAGTTTGGTTTGGTTAGTTGTCTATGGTAGTCTCAAAGGGGTTGTTGGTTAATAAGGAGGCTTGGGTAGTTAATAGTTGAGTTGTGACCATGGTAATGGAGGTACTCCCCATGAGGTAGAGAGGCATGCCATAAGGTGGATTTATTGGTGGGGTTGAAGTTGGGATATGGTAAGACATGGTTGTAAGATAATGTTTCAAGGCCATGGGGTTGTTATCTAGGAGAGTGGAAAAATTTGCATCTCCTTGAGGAACCTCCCAAGAGAAATTAGGACTACCTAAGGGGTGAGGAGAGTTTGTTGGTTCAAAAATGTAGTCTATGGATGAAGAGGTAGAAGAGGTTGGTAGGATTGGTGATAGGTTTTTCTCTGTAAGGTCTATTCACTTTTCATGAGTGAGAATCATATGTTAAAGGGGAGATAAAAATCACAAAAAACCTCACTACTCAAACAAAGAGAAGACAATAGAATGATCAAAGAAATAAAATCAATCTCTAGAACATACATTAACCCTTAGAGTTTTAATTAATCTCTCTTTTGGCGTATGCCTTAAGAATATGTGTGATTGAAATTTGGTTTTTAAAGTGGGTACTAGAGAGGAAGTCTAAGGTTGGTTTCATGTTGTGTTTAGGTGTTCAAAAAGAATTTATATTGGAATCAATACATGGCTTGGTATTGGGGCCTACACCCTCACTTCACATATTATAGCGATAAGGGTGTTGAGTTTTTAGCCAATATATATTGATATCTATAGATTATACTCAACCAAAGAGCTAAGTTGATCATCCCCTTGGTAATGACCTCCAAGTAGGATCATCGGGAAAGGGTAAGGTTACTGCTAGGTGATGAAATCCTAGTTGGGCCTTGTCTCAAGTTTTTTTTGTGTTTAATTGGTGAAAGTGGTTTGGTTAAGTGTGTGTAATAAAGAATGAAGCTATGATAGATTACTTTGCCTTTAATTTAAGCTATGTGAACTAAACTTTCAAGTATTCTATGTATGCACTTGATTTTAAGCCCAAAAGAAACTTTTGATTTCATTAATGAGAATAAAATAGAGAGAGAATACAAGCAAATAATAACCCAAGTAAATACATAAGGGTCCCACAGGGCATGCCATAATGTTTCAATGAATTTCTTGCTTATTCTTGAAAAATGGAAAAGAAGAAACTAAGTAAGAGTATGGTTGAAAAACCTATTTAATTGTGCACATATTGAAATCAAAAGATTTTGAAGAGCTCCTCTTTGGCTTGGGAGGATGACCTATAGATAAGAAAGCACTAAAGTAAACTTTTTTAGTAGATAGATCATTGGGTGGATTGCCTAGTGATAACTAAATCCTTGAAGCAAGAGCTTCTTTAGGGGTTGTCAATCCACACATTTTAAACAATTAAGTTTATAAATACAAAATAAAGGTACTTACATCAATAAAATAAATATAATAAAATTGAACAAAAGAATTCTTATTAATAAATCTACTAAAAGTGACTAAATTAGTGATTAATCTAATTAATACTAGCACTAGAGATTTGGGATTTACTTCAAAAAATTAGGTAGGGGTCTGTGAACAAGCAAGAACATAGAAAATTAGGTTTGATTAGGTGTAGTTAGGTAAAATTAGCTTGATAATTTTCACTACCATAGTGATCATCAATGGTTAAGCTAACCATCAATGGTTAAGGTGACCATTGATGGTTGGATAGACTATCGATAATTGAGTTAACCATCGATGATTACTATCTATAGATTTGGGTTGATAAAAGGGTTAGTTAATGGGATCTAAAAGATAGATTCTAAGATATGGGTAAGATCTAGGTTGGTTTTGAAATGGAAATAAAGTAAATGAATGCTAAAAAATAATTACTTATCTTACCAGAAGTTGATTGGATGGACAGTTGAGGTAGTTAACCTATTCATGGAATCTAGCTTGATTTTGGCAAAGTGACGGTACCTAAAAGCTTGGTAGAGAGGCGGTGGCAAATTGACTCTTTGATGTGGTAGTTGGTTTGTTGGATCATTGATAATGATTGACCTATAAAATAAACTCCTAGATGTACAAGTTCTTGATCATGATTATAGATGGATTTCACCTTCGATCTCCTCTCTTCTTATAGGCACAAGCAAGAGGTCAAAGGTTTAACTAGGCTATCTAATTATAAATCATCTATGCAATGGCTTGTAATAAAATTTATACAACTTATATTTAGAAAAATAAGGTAATTAGTTTGCATGATTTTGGTTAAATAAGTGGACCCTGACCGTTAACGATCAGGGTAACCATCGGTGGTCAAGGGTAAAAAGTAGGTAAAGGGTAGGTTAATCTAGTTTAACAGAACTGATCATGGGTATTATTTGTTACGGGTTAAAGGTTTGAATGGTCCCAAAGGGGTCCTAAGGTGATTTAGGGGTACTTTAACACTCAGAATCATGGTGTGTGTGTTTTTGTTGTCTATAAAAATCTACATGCTAAGGTAAACTATGCAAGCCTTAAGGTAAAAGAAGATGTGTGTTCTAAGTTTATCTTGGAGGTTGAGTCCTTGAAAGATAGTCTAAGGACTAAAGAGGTTGATTCCACTATGTTTAAAACACAATTAGATTAAGAAATAGAAAAACTAAAGACATCAAAAATTTGATAAAAGTACAGTTAATCTTGATGACCTATTGAGCAATCATAAGGTCTCAAATGACAAGTCAGGCCTGGGGTTCCATGAAGATGTTCAAAAGGGTAAGAAGATTAAGAAGACAGTAATAATAGATAAGAAGACTAATCATGTTAATAAGAGTGCTAGTAAAGACAAGAATAATGTCAATATGAATAAGAAGGATAATTTTAAGAGCTATAGAAGTTCAAATCAAATCAAGTAACCCAATGCAATAAGGTATGATAACTCCTTTGATGGTTATTTTTATTCTTCTAATCAATTTGGGCATAGGGCTAGTGACTATAAAAGACTTCTTCAAAGCCAATATCCATGGAATAATAGTAGATCTCAAAGTCCACATTAGTCAAAGGATTTTTTTATGTGTCATAAGGTAGGACACATTAAAAGACATTATCTTATTAATATGAGAAGGTCTTCCAATCAAGACAAGGCAAGTAAAGCTCCAAAAGTGCATGAGAGAGCTCAAAACAAGGTATGGAAAACCAAGGAGGTAAATGAAAAATAATATCAAAGAGGATTATTGTCATGAAAAAGTAGGGTATAGGTTCAAGTGTTCAATAATATGTCTTATCTACCCAAGTGGACAAAATAATCAAGCAAGATTCCAGCTTGACTACAAGTTAATTTAATGATGAGGTAGGACTGCAAGTCAAATGAGAGTATGGAGATATGAGAATCTCCTAATTTTTGGGAATTTTAGTATCTTTAGGATAAGTGGGTATCTCTACCTATGCTTCTTAGGAGACATATTTCATATGTAGAAGCAAGTGTGTGTGCTCTAGGTGATGTACAAGATGCCATAATCAGAACAAGGGTATATAGAGTTATTGATTGGTCTTTAAGAACAATGACATTATGGTGGAGAGTTGATAATCTTATACTTCCAAGAATTATGTTGATTAGATAAGAGGAGTGTTATGTTTTATAAGTCCTAAGGGGGAGTAATAAGTTTTTGTGCTTGATTCAAAGGTTTGTGATGAAAATCTTCAAGAAACCTATAAAAGGACATTGGTCTTAAAGACATGTTCGTAGTCAATATTTTAAGCTTGCTTTAGTTGGTCAAATCATGAAAAATGAAGGTAAGATTAATTTGGAGTGTAAATAGGACTTGTCCAAGCATATTACATGGGTTCATATGTGTTAAGTTGGTTAAAAGAACCATTAATGATCATTTTTTCTTTTTAATCATTTGCTCAGTGTTCACTGCCTAGTGTAAGTTCATCATACATAATTATTGTATTTAGGGTCTTCAAAGGAAATAGAGAGTTGATACCAGTTGAGGTTTATTGGATAGTGTGTATAAGTTTCCTTTAAAGTGTAAAAATGATCTAATGACCTTTTGAAGGTGTTTTGACATAGTGACAAGTATATACATAAGGTTTGCAAGCATAGTATGACTAGTTCAAAGTGTCAAATCAAGATTGGTGAGTTTTCAAGGTGAATTTATGGCATATAAGAGTATATTAATCTCATATAGGTGTGACCTATGTGGTTTTAAGATTTGAAGGCCTCTTGAGGGAAATTTGAAGAGTTTTAATGCCTCTTAATGGTCATAGTTCTTGTTTGAGGGTTTGTAGGCCAAAAACCATTTCATGGTTCTATGGGTTCCCCAAGAATTTAGACCTCAAAAATTGGTCTATTAGTTTGATTTGATAACCTCAAGGTGTGGAATAAGTCTCAGGTGTTGGTGTTGACTGAAAGATGGTAAGTTAACTTTGCTTAATGTGTGAAACCTAGGTTTTTGCACCTTATGAGTTAGTTTCCTTCCCAAAATATTTAAAGGTCAAATATCTTGAATCAGTTGAATTGGCCAAATGGGTGCTCATAAAGTAATTCATAATCATCTAGAAGTGTATAGTTTGTTTTATGGTTGAGCATTTGTGCAAATGGAGGGTTAATTAGTAGGTCAATTTGTGAAGGAGCTATGGTGTAGAAGAAAATTTGAATTATGAATCTTGGCATGCATCAGGGTTCATATGAGCATGCTTTATATATGGAGTTTCAAGTCATGAACGTGCATACACAGGAAGTTATGGTCTCTACAAGGTTTAGGTAGGACTATTAGGCCTCTAGACAAGGCTAGGTGATTCAAATGGACTTTTTGGTCATTTTATCCAAAATACCAAGCTATGATTGTTATCATATGAGTTTGACAGTTTATTTTGAACATATTTCATGTATAAAGAATGGCTTGAACATATGTTGGTGATCATGGAGTTGGCTTATGAGAGTGAATTTGAAGATAACTAAGAAGATTCTTCTTGGTTTGAGTTCGTCTGATAGTATTTGTAGAGTAAAAAACTCTACATTTTCTGAGTTTAGTTATGCACTTCAATTTTTATCCCTGTGTGCTTTGGTTCGAGATAGTGAATTTTTTTGACTCAAAGCGTGGGCTTGAATTTCTTTTTGCCTAAATTTTGTCTAAGTATCAAGATCAAGTGGAAACTGCCAAGTGTCAACAGCTGAGACACATTTTATAATTTTTGTAAGTTTCTCAAAACACGCCATGTATCTCATGGTAATTCAGTGGAGCGTGAGAAGTTTTGGCATTCGTGTTTCATGTTGGCATCTGCGTTTCAAATTTCTTTTGAGTTTTGAAGGCTTATTTCAATAAGCTTTTCTTAGGATCAAGCGGAAGGTGCCAAGTGGCAACTACAAAAGGTTTCAATATGCTTTTCTAAAAGCTATGAAAGACACTATGTATCCTTAGCTGAAGAAAGTGGAAGCTCCCATGTGTCAACATCCAAAATATCTTCATTTTGTTTCACCTATAAGTAAAGACTATGGTGGGTCCTAGGTTTTATTTCTAAGGCAAGCGGAGGCCACCAAGTGTCATCATCTGTGTAAATATGAAATGAGGCCTAAATGTTTCTATAATATAGCCATAATGATGTGAAAACTGACACATGTCACCTTCCATAAGATTCTCAAAAGGTAGCTAAAAGCAGTAGAGACCGCCATGTGTCCATTGTTAAGGATACATGGAAAGTGCCACCTATCCCTGTTCCCTTCTTGAAGTTTCTTAGGGGAGAAGTGTTGTGGGTCCCATTCTCTATAAATTGTTAAAGTTCAAAGAATAAGATTGTGATAGATGTCAAAGATGGAGCACCCCAATGTGAAGACATAGTAAAGAGTATAAGTAATGCAGAAAGTGTTGTGTGTCTTCGATAAGTGATATGGAACATGTCAAGTGTTATTTTCTTGTGCCTCTTAAATAATAAGAAGGTTTTCAAGTAGAGTAAGGGAATCAGCCAAGTGTCCTCTCCTATTTGACAGAAGGAAGCATCTTATGTATCTGTTTCAGCCAATGAACTGTAGGAAGATGGAACGTTTCAGAATCTAAGAAATATCTTCTATTAGACACTTCCAGTTTAGTTAGAGTTCAGTTAGGCCATTGGATTGGGAACGTGTAGGGAATCTGGAGATGGTCCAATGCTATAAATATGGGTGTAGAGATCACCTAAAGGAAAAAGAAGATAGAGAGAATTTTCTATGAGAGATTATTGTCAAGAGTTTTTAGACTTTCTTTAACTGTGATCAGGAATATCATTTGCCTTTGTTCTATTTTCTTGAGTTAGAAAGTTTATGTAACAGTGCATGTTTTTGTGCCTTTTATGTGACTAGAGAATTAATAAGAAGATTGAGTGATGTGCCTTTGTTGATATTTTTCTATGTCACTACAAAAGTAGTCTAAGTTGTGAGCCTCTATTTCTATTGCTTTTCATCCTTTACATTAATCATGCCTTGTTCACTCTTTAATGTAATTGGATCTTACATATAGCTTCACTGTGCTCAGAATTAAGGGTCAAATTAAATTCAGGTGCATTTCCATAGTTAGATTTTCTTTCATTGCACTTATGTTTATTTTTGATTCCTATCCCTTTTCCCAGTATACACTTGATATAAAGAAGAGCCATCTTCTTTAAAATTCGGAGGTTGTTTCAGGTTGCAAGTCCCAAATTCTTGAAACTTCCCATTGTTGGTGTTAGAAATAGCACAATTTTAATCATCAAAAAATTTTGGCATGTCTGGTGGGACACCATTTTGAAGTTTCTTTCAAGACCATATGAACCAGAGAGCTACAAGAAGTCAGAGTTGTGGACTAGTAACCAGATCTCAATTTGTTGTAAATCTAGGTATTCTTTTACCACCATTGGTAACTAGTCCAAGAAGAAGGGTCAATCAATTTATACCAATACCAAGAGCAAATATGGGAGCACCTATACCCCCAAAAAATTATGCAAGTTGGAACACTGGCAGTCCTTTGATTCACCCAATACCACCATCCACTTGGGATCCTTTCCCAATAAATGCCTTAAAAGCTCTACCTAAATTTAGTGGGAAATATTTCAAAACACCTGAAGAACATCTGCAAGATGTGTCATATGTATGTGCCATACATGTTGTCACACAGTAGAATGTGGCTATAAGATTATTAGCAGATTCTTTTAAAGGGAAGGCTCTAGAATGGTACTGATCCTTGACTCCAAATATAGTATCTACATGGGATTAGCTTGGATATCTTTTCTTTGAAAGATTTGAAGAAAAGGATGATAAATCTTCTTTGTTGCAACAATTGATTACTATCCAAAGAGCACCACAAGAAGCAATGACTGACTTCAATTCAATATTTCAAAAGACTTGGGAAAGGATTCCTGCTACAGTAAGACCATTACCAGGTATGGCTATAGTGTTTTATCTTAAGGCTTTAAATTTAGATATATTAGTCATGATTCAGTCACTTGGAGGTCAAACTCTGCCAGAGGCTTATGACTATACAATCAGAGCTAAAAATAATTTAATAGATGCTAGAAATTTGCCCCTAAGGCCTCCCATGCCCATGTTTCTAGAGATTACCTTACCATTGCCTCAATAAGCCCCTAATTCCATAGCCCCACCTATGTCTATGTATAAATATCCTCAACCACCTGCTAAAGAACTTGTCTCTGCCCAGTCATCTGAGATGGATGATATCAAGAACATCTTAAGGACATTTTCTAATGAGTTAATTAACATAAAGAGACAACAAAATACTTACCCTAGACCCCAATATCAAGGATATCAAGGAAATAGATTTCCATCATAGCCAAACCAATATCAGGGTCCTCAAAGGCAAAATAACCCTCAGCTAGCAAATCAATTAGTTGTAGTCCCTACACCCTCACAAACTATTCTCCCTAATTCAAATAGGGAGATTTTTCAAGGGAAAAATAATTATGCAAATGGTACCAATGCCTGGTGTTTCCCTTTTAATAATGCTCATACACCTAGAGATTGTCCCATGAGTAATCTACATCAAAAGGTTGCAGAGCAAAGAAGAATAGATGGACAATTTGTAAGTACTAGTAACAATCAAGCCTACCAATCTTGTGGTATGAAAAATTTAGTCCTAATGGCTCAGATGCAAGGGATGTCTTTACAACAAGAAGAAGAAATAGCACTGGAACATGCTTTTTTCTCATGGGTTGAAGATGAAGAATCAGTATTCTTGAATGAAGCTTCTACTTCTAAGAAACCAGTGGTGCAATCAGACTACTATACTAGATCAAAGAGAATAATGATGGAACAGCCTGAAGTTGTAAATAATGAAGTTATGGAGAATCCTTCATTTCAAGTTCATCAAAACACAGCTGTTAGACAAGAAGTGCCTTAGCCAGTGCAGAATCAAGTATTTCCTAGACAAGTTCAAGAAAATGCAAGGTATCCTTATTTTCCAAGAACCCAGACTCTAGGACCGATGAATGTGGTGGATCAATTGAAGAGGACTCCAGCACAAGTATCAATATGGGACATATTAGCTATCCCTAAACAAAAGACACTATTACAAGAAGATCTACAAGGCCAAGCAGTGCCCAAACATACTGAGATCAAAAAAAGACATGCTAAAAAAGAAAATCTCAAAGACACAGTTCATCTGCAAACAACAGCCCTAGTGAATAATCCACCAGAGATAAGCAAATCTAAACCAGAACCTTTTTATTTGACTTTGATAGTTGGCAAGAAACTATTGCATAATGCAATGATAGATTTAGGGGCTAGTACTATAGTAATGCCTAAGCAAATAGCAGATGCTTTAAAGATAAAGTATGAGCCACTCACTAAAGGAGTTATGCAGCTAGATGGCAAATCAGTGCAAATAATAGGGAGAATTAAACAACTCCCATTGAAATTATATACTTGTCCCAATATAATTGTTAATCAAGATGTAGTAGTCATAGATATACCTCGTATTTTTTGTTTATGTTTATCCAGAGACTTTACGGCCAAGATAGAAGGATATATGTCCCTTGATTGGTCTCACCTCATCTTAAGAACCAAATATGGTTCAAAAATGAAAATTCTATCTGAATCACTATCAAAGGATCACATCACCAATGAACCAACATCAAAATTAGAGGTATATCATGCTATGTTTAATAAGGAAAAAAAGATTTTTGTTGAAGAGTTAGGCGACTAGACTGAGCATGACCAAGAAGAAGAAAATAACCAGTTGTTAGCTATGATGCAAAGTGATCCATATGGAAATTATGACTCTACTGGTCTAGGCACTTATGTCATATTTGATGAAGATCATGAAATCCCAATTTTTTAAGGGAAGAAATGCCAACTACTCAAAAATCTAAAAAAGATTCAGAAATCTGGACCTTAAATTTTGATGGGGCTAGAAGTAAAAATGGTGCTGGAGCAAAAATTTGTTTTACTGCTCCAAATGGTGAAAAAAATTTAAGGGCTATCCATTTCTAATTTTCCTATACTAATAATGATGCTGAGTATGAATCCTTAGTACATGGGCTCTTGTTAGCCAAGAAAAAGGGGATAAAGAATCTAATAGTTAAAGGAGATTTAGAATTAGTGGTAAAGCAAATTAGAGAAAAGGCAATAGCCAAAAATGTAAGGATGAGATCCTATAGACACAAAATTTAGGACTTAATAGAATATTTTGAAGCTTTCAATATTGAAGTAGTCCCTAGGATTCAAAATTTTGAAGCTGATAGGATGGCACAGATTGGCTCACAATTTGATCCAGCAACTGGCCTATTAATTAACAATGAGTCAGTAAAAGTTATAGTAAGGCCAACTATTCTAGACAACGATGAGAATTGGTAGGTATTTGAAAATTATTCTCAGGTACTCTCATTCTTACAACAATCAGAGGAGTTCGCTGATCAATTTCAAACCAAAATTGAAGAGGCATATGGAGACCAAGTTATACAATTAAAGACTAATAAGCTTCCCAAAAGCTTGATCACTTTAGAAAACCTATTTGCTTCAGAAGATGTAACCCTGGAGAAGAAAAAGTTCCAAGTAAATAAAGCAGATTATTCTGAAATAGAGGTGAGTGAAGGGAAAAAATTAAAAGTTGGAAATTTTGCAACTCAAGAAGAAAAGGAAAAACTAATTCACTTATGCAAAAAAAATATGACAGAGTCATAGCCTGGAGCTATGAAGACCTTCATGGATATAATAGAGACATTATTTAGCACATAATAGAACTAAATGAAGGATTTAAGCCCATCAAAAAAAAATAGAGGGTAGTGAATCCAAGGATTGAACCTCTAATGGTAGATGAGTTGCAGAAACTTTTAGATTCTAAAATAATTTTTCCAATCAAACACTCAACTTGGGTATCAAATATAGTAATAGTTAGTAAAAAGAATGGTGATATAAGACTCTGTGTAGATTTCAGAGACCTGAATAGAGCATCTCTAAAAGATCACTACCCCTTACCCTCTATGGAACAAATTTTACAGATTGTGGCTAGATGAGAGAGATTTTCCTTGCTATATGGTTTCTCTGGGTACAATCAAATTTGGTTGGCTGATGAAGACCAATACAAGACTACTTTTACTACCAAATGGGGAACATTTGCATATGCTCAAATTCCATTTAGCCTGTCAAATGTTGGAGCTAATTTTCAAATAGCTATGGATGTAGCATTTGGGGAACTTATAAATAAAATCATCCTAATTTATCTTGATGATCTTGGTATTTTTTTCAAAAATTTTGTTGATCATTTAGAATCTATTTTTTAAAAATGGTAGGAATTTGGAATATCACTGAATCCCAAGAAATGTATCTTTGTTGTACCTCAAGGCAAATTATTGGGATATATAGTATTTAAAGAAGGAGTCTCCATAGATCCAGAGAGAGTTGCAGCTATAATGAACTTACCCCTTCCAGTAAATAAAAAAGTAGTTTAGTCTTTTTTGGGAAAGATTAATTTTGTTAGTAGGTTCATATCTGAATTTGCAAGCTTAGTAATACCAGTGACACTCTTGTTAAAGAAAGACCTGATTTTCAAGTGGAATATAGAAATAAGGCAAGCCTTTGAAGAGGTCAAGAAAGCTATCTCAATAGCCCCAATACTTAGAAACCCAAACTTTTCTAAGCCTTTTGTAATGTATATCTATGGAGGAGAGCTCAGTATTGATGTTGTCTTAACACAAAAAGATGATAGACAGGAGGGAGAGCACCCAATAGCCTTTTTCTCAAGGACTCTTAGGGAGTAAAAAACCAGATACAACTTTGTGGAGAAACAAGCATATGTTATGGTAAAATCCCTCAAAAATTTTAGGCATATGGTATCGAGAAGTAAGATTCTGATACTTGTGGCTCACCCAAGTGTCAGGGAATACATTATGGAGGGTGAAATTACTAAAAAAGGGGCAAAATGGATAACAAAGATCTTTGAATATGACATAGAGGTCGAACCCACTAAGTTAGTCAAAGGTAGGGGGTTGTGCCAATATATAACTCAAGAGCTTGAAAACATGTTACCTGAAGAAATAGATTCAAAAATAGAAAAAGAAACTGTATTGAGGATACAAGAGGTTGATCAGGACTCCTGGGTTACAAACAAGATTCATTTTATGAAATATGGAATTTACCCAAGAGAACTCCCTCAAAACAAGAGAAGATACTATAAGATGCAAAGGGTCCATTTTGTTTTAATTGAATAAGTTCTTTTCAGAAGAAATTTTGATGGCAAACTTTTAAGATGCATAGAGAAAGATGAGGCTAAGAAAATACTGCATGAAATGCATCATGGAGTATCAGGTAGACATTTTTTTTGCAAATACCATAGCTATAAAGATAAGTGAGGCAGGTTATTTCTGGCCTACTTTATTTACAGACTGTTATCAATTGGTAAAGAAGTGCCAATCTTGTCAATATTATGTGGGGATGAGAAGGAATGCAGCAATGCCCCTTAGTCCTATAATTGTTGATGAACCTTTTGCTCAATGGGGTCTTGACTTCATTTGAATGATAAATCAAGTGTCTAGTATGGGTCACAAATAGATTTTAACTACCATAGATTATTTCACTAGATGGATTGAAGCAATGCCACTCAAAGAAGTAATAGAAAATGTGATCCTAGATTTTCTAAGAAGTATCACTGCTCACTTTGGGGCTCCTCGCACCATAATTTTAGATATTGATAAAGCATTTTTAGGGTCTAAAGTATCTAAATTTTCATTAAAGCATGGAATCTATCTAAAAACTTCCTCTAATTATTACCCTCAAGGTAATGGTTTCGCAGAATCAACAAATAAGAACCTGATTAGACTCATCAAGAGAATAAGGGCTGATCATCACAAAAAGTGGCATAAAGTGCTTAATATAGCACTATGGGATGATATAATTACACCTAAGCAAGTGATAAAAATGTCTCCCTATGAATTGGTCTATGGTAAGCCTACTGTAATGCCCATAATCTTGGAGATTCCTGCTCTCTAGCTGTTAAAATAGATTGAAATTGAGAAAAATGACCCCATGCAGGTCAGACTTGCTAAACTTTTGAAAGTTCAAGAAAAGAGGGATGCAGCACATGATTCATTGATAAAGCATCAGAAAATAATTAAAGACTATTTTGATTAAAGGACTTCAAATCCCCATTTCAAAATAGGCTCAATTGTTTTGAAATGGGATGTAAGAGCTGCCAAGCCAGGTCAACACACTAAATTTGAAGCATTGTGGACTGGCCCTTATAAAATCCATGCATGTAAACAAAAAAATTTGTTTGAAATAGAAATAATGGAAGGTGAACCTGAAGAGATTCCTGTGAATGGGATCTACTTGAAACATTTCAGTTAAGTTGTGCCTCTAATGTATTATAGTTAGATAGTTTCCCTTTATTAGTTGCCTTATTTCCCCATTTTTCTTTCCCACTTTTTCTTTTAAATAAGTGTTATTTGAACACATAGACATAGATCAGAGCCTTTTTCAAAATTTTCAAAACTCTCGACACATTAAATATCTCCCAAATCCTTAAATTCCCCAAGGTACCTTGCGCAGCCACTTTCGTGACGTGTCTAACTCACTGTCCCATGAAGATTTAGTAAGATTTGCTAATGGTTATCTGATTTTAATGCCATTTTGAGACTTGATGGGTCAATAAATACCTCATAACAAGAGTTAAAGATTACAGTGTCTCAAACATTCCTACGTCTGCTAAAAAAATTTGCTACTTGTATTTCTAGTTCATAGCAAACCTGCTTATGTGACAGTGCCTTCTCTATTGCAAAAGCTTCATACATGTTACCACAATTCACTATTTTCAAGAATAGATATAGATAGGGAGGGAACATAGTCTTTGAAACAAGGGTCTAGGATTTATGAATCCATTGATAAGTTTCTTACAAGCAAATCATATGCTTTAGCCCCTGCACAACCATTAAAGACCTACCCATGGACTAAAGTCCTTGAAGTTGGTCATGCAAATGACCCAGCAAAGGTAAAAGATTTTATAGATGGAATCATGGACCCAATTCTTCAAAGAACTAATAGCAAAAATCTCAGAGAAGGGGCACATCAAAGGTGTATTCAAAGGGCCAAGGTTAGACAATATGAGACATTTGCAATGAGGATATGGACTTCCCAACTGGCACAATTTATTGTCCCAGGTGTGCATCCATGCCCTGACTTGGTTGAAATATGCACTAAATTGTTTCATGCACCTTCAAATACCATACAATAGGGTCCATTCATGGTGCAAATTACACCAAAGGCTATCAGATAAATGTTGGCCCTGTATCATGATAAGACAGCCACGTTTCCCACTATTGCCAAAATGCAAAAAATGTGGGCAAATGTAAATACTCAATTGAGGTTTCTAAAATCAGAATTACAATTAGGTGATGATGATACCACTGTGCCGACACTGCCTATAGTAAGAGCACAATTTGTACAAGCTAGTCAAGATGCACTTTCCATGATGGCTTTCATTTTCAGAATGAAAGATGATATAACCGTCTATGAAGAACAAATGGCTATCCTCTTTAGATTGAAAATTGTTGACAAGACTTAGGAGTATCGGCTTGATTTCTCTGATTAGATTGCATATTCAATGGTGGAAAAACTTGCCCAGTTCAAATCTAAAGGGATTTTTAGGTATTCTTCTTATCTGTTTCACCTTATGTTGTATCAAAACTCCAGCATCTTTTCCCAACACATGCATCTAAATATGTATGACCCAAGCTTCAGTCTACATAGGACCATTCTTGTGTCTTCATGGACACATATCTTGTCTAAAACCAATGACCCATACAAATTTTGGGAACTTTTTGTTGCCCCTACTTTTTTTCATTTGAGCCCAAAGCCGGTTGTAAATAGATTGACTCCAAGTGTCTCAGGCCTTCTGACTAATTGCACTATTCCTTGTGATTACTTTTTTGGATCACATCATACTATTATTAGATTCCATGGTTTTAGTGGAGAATCAGTGTTGCTACCTAAGATTTTGACCCTTAGGTTAGCATTCTTAGAGGTCACCAGACAAGTGTCCATGGTGGATAATGAATATGGCACTGGAAAGAAAAAGAAGATGTAGGATGTTCCATGGATGACAAACAATATGGCCCTAGAGGTCAGAGACATTGAGATCGTGTTGCTAAGAAAGCTAGCCTTCTTTGGTTTCTCTCTAATTAAAGATAAATGGGTATATGACCCAAATGGTTTCATAACTACATAGATCTAGAATAATAAGGTTGCTACCAGAATTGCACATGAGGGCCATCCCTTTTGGGAAAATAGAAGAAATCATAAGGAAGATATTCTTGATTTTTATGTTGAATTGATAGATTTTCCCCTTTAACAAGACAATCCATGGGAAACTTACACGTTAAGCAAAGGGATTTTGATCCTAAAATCAGAATGACTTCTAGTTTAAGAAGAACATTAAAGAATAAAGACTAGAATGCTGAGAAAATAAAGGCCTATTGGAAATATAGGCAAGAGATTTGTCAGACAACTCACTCTTTTGGAAACATGGATTTAGATGAAAAATGGGAGGAACTCTGGGATGAATGTCATCTGTCTCCTGTCTCTAGCTAGATACAAGCAATTTACAGACACAGGGTGGAGAGCTAAAAGCCAGAGCAGAATCTAGTCAAACAGGGTAGACCTCAGCTTCAGTTACTGTAAGTATTTGGCCCGAATCTCTTAGTATCATTGAAAAAAAGAGTGTGGTATCTTCACCACCAAAAACTTCTCCATCAGTGTCAGCCCTTGGAGTTCTCAATTTTACACAAGCGCCACTAGTAGTAGTGGTAAATGTTGAAGAGAAGGGAGCATAGCTAGAAGAAGAAACACCAAGGAAGCATAAGAGGCTGAGGTTTCAACTTGATTCAAAGGAGAGGGCAGAACCCTCACAACACCAACTATAGAGTACTTTAGTGGCTCCTCAAGTAAGTATTATTTCTCCTTCTCAATCTCTCTCTTCTCCTATAGGGGTGATGATTCCATCTGGCCAAATAGCATCCCCTGCCACCTCTACTCTGTCCATTTCTCATTTTACCATGTCTATCCATACTTAGGCCATATCATTGCCTCATTTTTCCCCCTCTATCCCCAAGAAAGTACCTCCTCAAATTTCCCCTAGCCAACATTTGGCTATTCCATATGGCTTGCCACAAGGTTATCCTTTTGTAGGTGGGCACATTGCCTCTCCTTCTACCTTCCAAATTCAAGCAAATGCTGCTAGGAAGGCAAGGGAAGATCAAAGGGAGAAAAAGAGGATCAATAAATCCCTGGCTACATCACATTTGAGGTCACAATTTGACCCAATCCAGTAGCAACTGACAATGACCCATTTGTCACCGAATATAGTCAAGCCAAATGAGTAGATGTAGCCCAAAGATTACATAATAAATGTAGTGGATATAGACATGTCCCTATTTAGACCACAAGATAGGATCAAACTTATAAATGAATCCACTTTTGTAGTAGCTGAGGATTATTTAAAAATATCAAAGAAGCTACAGAAGATGGAGGTTGACCTAGCCGTAGAGAAGGCAAACTGTAACAATTTAATTGTAGAAATCAATACAAAGGATAACAAAATAGAGAGTCTAAATAAATAGTTTCAAGATACTATTTCTCTTCAGACTCATTAGGCTATTTAGGCCCAAAATTATTCTTTGAAAGCAGGGCTAATGCAGGTGAAAGATGCAGTGACAACCTTAAGGCAGGAAAAGGCAGCATTACAAGAAAAATGTGAGGAAAGCCTACTACAGGTCACTCAACTTCAATAGAAGCTGATGAATGAGTAGAACAATACCACTACTATACAGGCCCAACTTTAACCTGAGTGACAAAGGACAAAACAATTGACACTTGAGTTGGCTAATAGGCCAAAGAATGCAGGGGTTTTGAATCTGGTTAAGGAGCTTTATGAATCAATATGGAAAAGAATCTCTTAGGAGATTATTCAGCTCAAACCTTCTCTAACATTTTTGCTAAATGCACAAAAATTATGTGAAAAGGTAGAGACTTCAGTTGAAGACAATTTGTTTACTATTTTTGGGAGAGTGTTTGACTCTCAAATGCTGCTACAAAAGTTATATGATGAACGTTGTCAGTAGCGAGGATCAATGACAGAATGGTTGCTGTTAAAAGAGTGAATAAGGTTCTCAATTACAACTCCGCAACAATAAATTACAGAGAGATTCTAGATGTGGTGAAGGAAGGAATCAAAGACATCAAACAACACATTGAATATCTAGTGCAATTAGGTCTTCCTTCCACTTTTCTTGATAACAAAAATGTGTTGATGATTGATGAAATTAAACCTTTGTTGTTAGCCAGGTAGAATGATTAGGTAGTTTTTTAGGGTTTAAGAGATGATTCCTCAATGCCTAAAGTAGAAGCTATTTTGATTCCCTTTTCCCAGCTGGAATTTAAATTGAAGGATACAGTTCATATTTTGTAGAATTTTTCACACAAGGATATCATCAACCTTGATTTATCCTTCAATGAGTTACAAAATAAGCAGGGATTATCTGAAGATGAGTGGTCTACTTATCAAATAGATTTACTAAAGTTGTGATTTTTGTCACATTTAATCATGTGGGAGATTGTGGATTTTTCTTTTTGATTAGGCTCAAAAGTCCTCGGGGTCATCAAGAACTGTAGAGTAAAAAACTCTACATTTTTTGAGTTTAGTTATGCACTCCAAGTTTTTTCCCTGTGCGCTTTAGTTTGAGACAGTGAAGTTTTTGACTCAGAGCACAGGATCAAATTTATTTTTGCCTAAATTTTGTCTAAGTATTAGGATCAAGCAGAAACTGCCAAGTGTCAGTAGCTGAGACACATTTTATAATTTTTGTAAGTTGCTTGAAACATGCCACGTATCTTATAGTAATTTAGCAAAGCGCGATAAGTGTTGGCATCCATGTTTCATGTTGGCATTCACGTTTTAAATTTCTTTTGAGTTTCAAAGGCTTCTTTCAATAATCTTTTCTCAGGATCAAGCGAAAGGCACCAAGTGGCAACTATGAAAGGTTTCAATATGCTTTTCTAAAAGTAATGAAAGACACCACATATCCCTAGATTAAAAAAGTAGAAGCCACCACGTGTCAACATTTGATATATCTTCATTTTATTTCATCGATAAGTAAAGATTGTGGTGGGTCCCAGGTTTTGTTTTTGAGGCAAGCAGAAGCTACCAAGTGTTGCCATCTATGTAAATATGAAATGACACCTGAATGTTTCTATAGTATAGCCAAAATGACGTGGAGACTAACACATGTCACCTTCCATAGGATTCTCAAAAGGTAGCTAAAATTAGTAGAGACTACCACGTGTCCCTTGTTAAGGATGCACGAAAAGTGCCACCTGTCCCTATTCCCTTATTGAATTTGCTTGGGTGAGAAGTGTTATGGTTCCCATTCTTCATAAATTGTTAAAGTTCAAAAAAGCAGATTGTGACAGATGTCAAAGATGGAGCACCCCAATGTGAAGACATAGTAAAGAGTATAAGTAATGCGAAAAGTGTTGTGTGTCTTTGGTAAGTGTTGTGGAACATACCAAGTGTCATTTTTTGGTGCCTCATGAATAATAAGAAGGTTTTCAAGTAGATTAAGGGAATCAACCAAGTGTCCTATCCCGTTTGATAGAAGGAAGCATCCTGTGTATCTATTTCAACCAATGAACTACAAGAAGATAGAATGTTTCAAAATCTAAGAAATATCTTCTATTAGACACTTCCAGTTTAGTTAGAGTTTAGTTAGGCCATTGGATTGGGAACATGTAGGGAATCTAGAGATGGTCCAATGATATAAATAGGGGTGCAGAGATCACCTAAAGGAAGAGGAGAAGATAGAGAGAATTTTCTGCAAGAGATTATTGTCAAGAGTTTTTTAGATTTTCTTTAGTTGTGATCAGGAATATCATTTGCCTTTGTTCTATTTTCTTGAGTTAGAAAGTTTATGTAACTGTGCATGTTTCTGTGCCTTTTATGTGACTAAAGAATTAATAAGAAGACTGAGTTCTGTGCCTTTGTTGATATTTTTCTGTGTCACTACAAAAGTAGTCTAAGTTGTGAGCCTCTGTTTCTATTATTTTTCATCTTTGACATTGATCATGCCTTGTTCGCTCTTTAATGTAATTAGATATTACATATAGCTTCACTGTGCTTAGAATTAAGGGTCAAATTAAATTTAGGTGCATCACCATAGTTATATTTATTTCATTGCACTTGTGTTTCTATTTGATTCTTATCCCTTTTTCCAGTATACACTTGATATAAAGAAGAACCAGCTTCTTTAAAATCTGGAGGTTATTTCAGGTTACAAGTCTCGCATTCCTAAAACTTCCCATTGTTGGTATTAGAAACAACACAATTTTAATCATCAACAGTATTCAAAGGATGCCTCAGCTTAAGATGACTTAGGGATAGTTATTCTTAGTGTTACTTAGGTGTGACCACTCCTATTTTCTTGATATTATTCATTTTTTCTTCATAAAGTAGTGTATGGTCAAAAAAGAATGTTGTCAATAAGTAGGTGTGAGATATTTATGGTGAGAAATGGTATGCATAGTGATAGGAGTATTTTATATCATCTCTCAAAGGAGTTCACTTTTTTTTTTGGATTTTAAAACATTTACAGGTCCTTAGGATTAGTTGGTAAGCCCACTTTGTCATTATATCGAAGGGGGAGAAAGAGTATGTGCATAACTTTATATTGGTGTTTACAAGTTTTGACATCAATTAAAAAGGGCTATATTATTGAGGTGCTGTAAATTATGCCTCTAAGGTGGCCAAGAGTGTCCATGAGATGATATATATGCATGGTTCTCAATGATAAAGGGTACCTTAGTGCTCACACAATTTGCATGAGACCCTACAAGCTTTGGTCTTGTTATGGATGTTGTTGATGATGTGTTCTTGATGCAGAGGCCCTATGGGGTGAAATAAGTGATTTGTGTTCTTATGTAAGTGAAAATAATCCATTTTAGTAGTCTTTTGAAGGTCTAAGTTATCCTAATCATCTTGGTAATATTTCTAGAGTGAGCAGATTCATGACATCAAAATTTACACATGTGAAGTGTCAGAAGAAAGTGGTCATATGGGTCTATTTAGTTTTGTTCATAAAACATGTTTTTCAATTTTCATGCCTTGACATGATGTCTATAAAAATTTATGATGGTTCAAAGTTTCTCTCCCAAGTAGATTTCATTTGTATTTTTTAGTGACCATTGGAATTCAAATATTTGAATTTTACAAAGGAAACCAGTTGTGATTATTTGATCTATATATTGATAAAATGGATGAATTTGATGATGGATTAAAAATAAAAGTGGTAAATAACTTCAAGGGAAAATAAGGTAAATTGATTAGGATATTTTAATAGTTGTACAAATGAATTTATTGTAGCTCAAAGTTGACTAAGGGTTTGACCGTCATTTGTTAAGGACCCGACAAGGGTGTTTCATTTTGTTTTGATGATATTTGGATGTTTCATGATTATTTATCTATTATAGAGTGTTTTATACTCCCTGAGGATCATTTTTATAGATTTTGGAGGTTTCACCAATCCATCTTTTGTATGAACCATTACTTGAAAAGTTAACTTTTTGTTTGTTCATGGTGTTTTCATGTACAAGGCAATTGATTGAATGGTTTTGCATATGCATAGGTGTGTAGTGATGAATTTAATTACTTGAGGATGTCTTACGGGTCATGTGTCATGGACCTATGTGTTTTTGAGTCATCTTGTGTTTCTATTTTTGCTTGGTGAAGTGTTAAAAGGATGAATAGGTCTCCATGGACCTAAAAGGGCTACTTAGGCCTAATAGAAAGGTGTTGTTGCTTAAAGGTGATATATCAATGCTATGGTTGACCTATGTAGGTAGTGTTGATATTTTAATAAGTGGGATAGAATCCTTAAGGGTTAAGGAATGTCTTTTGGCTGACCAAGAAGGTGGTGATCATGAAGACTATATAAAGAGGCAAAACAAAAATGAATATTTCTAATGAGAATGAGTGAAGGAAAGAGAAGTTTGAGTAAGCTTGGTGGATAAATTGAAAATCAGAGTCGTGTGAGGGATATCTATGTGACCTATTGGTCATTTTTTTGAATTTATAATAGTGTTTTTATAGGGTTGATGATTAAAGATGAGAAAAAAGGTGTAAATTGATCCAAAAGGTTGTTTTGGATGCATTACTTATGTGTGAAGGCTTGAGAAAGAGTGAAGGGTTGAAGAGATTTTCTATTCATTATTTTTTCCAGCAAATTGGAAGACAATAAAATTTATTTAGGTTTGATATCATAGGTGTTATTTAGGTGCTCAACATCTAGGTCAAGTAGGTGTTTGTCCATGCTTAGGGGTTGATGCTCCTTGTGGAGTGGGTGCTTCACTAAGGTCTCTTGTTTGTGATCTCTTATAGGACTATAGTCCACTTTTTTCAGTAGAGTGGGTTTTATCCCCCATGAGGGTTTCCCACATAATTCATGTGTTATGTGCTTTGATCTTATATTATTTTCTTTATGTTGAGTGTGGATCCCTTTGGGGCTATCACAAGACCATGGGGATATATTTTGGGGGGAATAGAGAGCTCTACAAATGTAAGGAGTGCATTTTTCCCAACTCCACCTTTTGTGGAATTTTTCTTCACATGTGAGTAGAATATTCCTTGTATTTCTAATTTATATGTATTATATGTTTTATGGAGTTAATTGTTAGATGTTTATTTTCCATGTTGACTTCCTTGATCTTAAGGAGCTAGTTGTTTATTGTAAAAGGGAATGACTTCCTTGTTTCAAGGAGTTGGTTGTGATCATGTGTCATTGGAGAATGTGCTTTTTGAAAGAGGAAAGATAAACATGATGATTTTCTCCTTAGGTGGGCTTTTGGATGAGCTTGCTTAGGTGGAGGAGAGTTGTCACATGGTGGATAATGCTTATTTTGGATAAGCATTGCACAATTCTCCTTATTTGGTGGATTTTCCTTCATTTGTTATATATATATATATATATATATATATATATATATATATATATATATATATATATATATATATATATATATATATATATATATATATATATATATGATCTGATCTTTATAGGTGGATGTGCTTATTTTTAGAGTGTGGATTTTGAGAGATAGAATTAAATTGCAGATGTTTTGTAAATTGTAGGTGTTTATTTGAAGGGTGTGGTATAGTAGCTTATGAGATACAATATTGTGCAAGTGTAGGTGAAAGTGAGGCATAGCATATATGCAAAAAATTTAGGAAGAGATATTCTATCTCTGTGAGGGGTCTTTGTAATATTGTTTTATTTATATATTTTATTGAGTGTTTTCTTGGTGGATGTAGCCCACATTGGGTGAACCACGGTAGATCTATGTTATGGTTTTATTGTTATTTTATTCTCTCCATTTATGATTGCATTTAACTATGATTTGAGGAATTATTTCTGTGATGCATATTAGTGCATAATTAGATCTTATTTCACATTTAAAATCTAGTTATGTGATTTTATGGCGATTTAAATTTGATTTAAATTCTTTTAATTCCTAACAACTGGTATCAAAGCATTAGTTGTGTTTTGCTAAATTAGTTAATCATAGGTAAGGTTATAATCTGTAGTGGTAGTTATGGGAGAAGAGATCATATTCATGGATGAGAAGTTTGATGGTAATAATTTTGGCTTATGCAAAATATAGATGGAAGATTACTTGTATCATAAGGAGCTTCATCTCCCCTTGGAGGGGAAAGTAGAACAAGTTAAAAGTATGAGTGATGCGGATTGGTCATTGCTTGATAGGAAGGCATTAGGAGCCATACGATTATGTCTTGTATCTTCTATTACATTTAACATTTTTGATGAGAAAACTAAAAAATATCTCATGGATAAACCTGGGAAGTTGTATGAGAAACCCTCTACTTCTAATAAAATTTTTCTTATGAAAAGATTGTTTAACATGGAAATGTCTAAGAATGATTCAATTACTAATCATCTAAATGATTTTAATACAGTTGTAAGTATTCTCACATTTGTTAGAATTAAGTTTTATGATAAAGTTAGAACCTTTTTGATTTTGTGTTTTTTGCCTGATAGTTGGGATAGTTTGGTTATGACTATGAGTAATGCAGTCCCTATCAAGGGAAGCTTAAATTTTGAGGATGTTGTAGGTGTGATTCTTAGTGAGGAAATGCAAAGGAAATCACTGGTAAATCATATTTAGGTGATGTTTTGTCTGTTGATACTAGAGGGAGGTAAAAAGACAAGATCAAAGGCAACCATGAAAATTCAAAGGGTAGATCTAAATCCAAATCTAGATCCAAGATGATTTCTTGGCATTGTGGGAAGAGTGGACACTCAAATAAGGATTGTTCGTCACTTCAGGATAAGAATGTTAACAAGGAGAAAATAGATGAGGTAAATGTGACATCAGGTAAATCATGTCAGGATGCCTTAATTCTTTTTATGGATAGTTTATCTGATTCTTGGGTATTATATTCATGGGCTTCTTTTCATGCCACCCCACATAGGCATTATTTTACTGATTATGTTCAAGAAAATTTGGGACATGTTTATCTTGGTGATGATGAACCATGTGAAAAGTAGGGAAAGGTTGTGTTTAGGTTAAAATGCATAATGCAAACACATGGCTAATTAAGGATGTCAGACATGTGCCTATGTTGAGATGGAATTTGGTTTCATTGGGGAAATTAGGTAGTGAGGGTTGTTTAGTTATGTTTACTATAGATTCTTGGAAAGTTACCAAAGGTGATCTTGTGGTTTTGAGAGGTAAGAAATATGGTACTTTATATTTAAATAGTAGTGTCATCTCTTTTGATTTAGTTATTACAGATGGAAATGCAACTATGTAGCACTACAAGCTCTATCATATGAGCCATAAAAGCATGGAGATATTAAAATACAAGTTGCCTAGATTAAAATACATAGATCTAGAGTTCTGTGAGAATTACGTGTATAGGAAATAGAAGTGGGTTAAGTTATTGAAATTTGAACCCACAAAGAAAGAGCACAAGTTAGATTTAGTACATTTATATATATGGGGACTAGTGCAGGTATCTTCTATTGGTGGTTCCAATTATTATGTCACTTTTATTGATGATGAAACTAGTAAAGTTTGGGTATATTGTATTAAAAATAAATTTTATGTATTTGACACTTTTAAGAAGTGGAAAGCCTTGGTTGAGAATGAAATAGGTCTCAAGTTGAAATATCTCAGATCAGATAATGGAGGTGAGTATTGTAGTAATGCATTCTTTGATTATTATTCTAACAATGGAATCCATAGGCAAAGGGTAGTTCCAGGAACTCCATAATATAATGGGGTATCTAAAAGGATGAATAGAACAATAATGGAATGTGTAAGATCATGAGATTGCATGCAAGGTTGCCTTTATAGTTTTGGGTAGAAGCAGTTAGAACCATAGTATATATGACTAATAAAGGACCTTCTATGCCTTTAGATGGAGGCATTCTTGAACAACCTTGGTCTGGTAAGAATGTTGATTATTCTTTTCTTAGATTCTTTGGATGTGAGGTTTTTTCTCTCATTAAGAAAGAGGATAGGACCAAGTTAGAGGCAAAATTAGAGAAATACACACTTTTTGGTTATGGTAAGGATGACTTTGGTTTCCATTTATGGAACATTAAAGATAAGAAAACATTTGGTCTAGAGATGTACTCTTTAATGAAAAATTCATGTATATGAATTAGTTACAAGAACAAGAATAGGAATAAAAAGAGTAAAAATTATTGGATGACATTGCAGATGGAAAATTATCTAATGAATCAATTTAGGAACATTCTACACAAGGACCCTAAACTCCTATGGTAAGAAGGTCTTTTAGGATAAGAAGAGCACCTGAATATTTTTCTCAATCTTTAAATTATTTGTTACTCACTGAAAATGGAGAACTAGAGTGTTATGAGGAAGCAATATAGGTAGATGCCAAGATGGAATAGGAACAAGCCATGGATGAAGATCATATATCTCTCATGGAAAACCCAACGTGGGATTTGGTAAGGCTACCCAAAGGCAAGAGTGTATTACCAAACAAGTGGATCTTTAGAATAAAAGAAGAAGATGAAGGGAGAAAAAGGGATAAGGCCAAGATGGTGGTCAAGGGATTTGCACAAAAATTAGGTATTGATTTTGATGAGATTTTCTCTAATGTTGTAAAAATGAATTTTATTAGGATTGTTCTTGATTTAGTTGCAATTGAGGATTTGCACTTAGAATAGTTAGATGTGAAAACTACTTTTCTTCATGGTGATTTGGATGAAGAGTTGTATATGAAGCAACCATAGGGATATGAGGTCAAAGGGAATGAGAACTTTGTGTGCAGACTAAAGAAGAGCTTGTATGGCTTGAAACAATCTCCATGGAAATAGTATAATAAATTTGATTGTTTTATGTTGGAATAAGAATATCAAAGGTGTAATTCTAACCATTTCATGTATATAAAATATTTTGATGATGGTTACTTTATTATATTATGCTTGTATGTGGATGACATGTTAGTTTTAGGAAAGAACATACAACATATTCATATCCTCAATAAATAGCTTAGTGACTCCTTTTTTATAAAGGATTTGGTTGTTGCAAAACAAATCCTTGGTATGAGGGTTACTTATGACAAGAAGGAGAGGAAGTTGATCTTATCTCAATCAGAGTATGTGAAAAAAAAATTGGAAAGGTTTAGCATGTTGGATGCTAAATCTATTGGTACTCCTTTAGTAGGCCACTTCAGATTATTAAAGGAGCAGTGTCCCAAGATGGAAGCTGAAAAGCTTAAGATGTCCAAGGTACCTTAGTCATCGGTAGTTGGTAGCTTGATGCATGTCATGGTTTTTACTAGGTTGGATATTTCCCAAGCAGTGGGAGATGTGAGTAGGTATATGAGTGATCCTAGTTATGAGCATTAGTAAGCAGTGAAATGGATTCTTTAGTATTTGAGAGGAACCATTGATGTTTCATTATGTTATTGTGGATTAGATACCACTTTGCATGGTTATGTGGACTCAAATATGGCAAGATATATTGATAGCAAGATAAGTACAATAGGTTATATATTTATTATTAGAAATATAGTGTTTAGTTAGATTTCTAGGATATAGAAGTTGTGGCTTTGTCAACCACAGAGGTAGAGTATGTTATTGCCATAG
Source organism: Torreya grandis (assembly GCA_037957365.1). Lineage (NCBI taxonomy): Eukaryota > Viridiplantae > Streptophyta > Pinopsida > Cupressales > Taxaceae > Torreya > Torreya grandis. The sequence continues at coordinate 3,033,145 of JARHVA010000201.1, read as the reverse complement.
AGGCTAGTAAGGAGATGATTTATTTATAGGATTTATTTCAAGAGTTGGGTCATAATTAAGAATTTGGGATACTACATAGTGTTATTCATATATTAAAGAACTTCACTTTCCACTCGAGGATGAAACACATTTAATTACATTATCACTTCATTAAGATAGCTTTGGAGGAGAACTTAGTGAAGTTGGAGAAGATTCATACTAGCCAAAATCCTATAGATATGATGACCAAGGTGGTCACATTGGACAAGTGGAGACTATGTTCAGATTTGGTTGGCCTTAGTGGTTATGGAGCAATGATAGATTCTATTCAAGAGAAATAGTCTCCAAGTGGAAGATTGTTGAGTGTGGAGCCCTTTAGGGATATCACATGACCATGGGGATATATTTTTTAGGGCCTAGAGATCTCCACAAATGTGGGGAGTGCATTTTTCCCCACTCCACCTTTTGTGGAACCTTGCTCCACATTTGAGTAGAATATTCCTTGTATTTCTAATTTTTATGTATTCCTTGTTTTATGGAGTTAATTGTTAGATGCTTATTTTTCATGTTGACTTCCTTGATCTTAGGGAGCTAGTTATTTATTGGAAAATGGAATGAATTCCTTGTTTCAAGGAGTTGGGTGTGATAACATGTCATTGGAAAATCTACTTTTTGGAAGAGGAGAGATAAATATGGTGAGTTCCTCCTTAGGTGGGCTTTTGGATGAGCTTACCTAGGTGGAGGAGAGTTGTCACATGGTGGATAATGCTTATATTGGATAAGCATGGCACAATTATCCTTGTTTGGTGGATTTTCCTTCATTTATTATATGTACAGGTGTGATGTGACCTTTAGAGGTAGATGTGTTTATTTTTAGACTCTATATTTTTAGAGATAGAGTCAAAGTGTAGATGTTTTACAAAGTATAGGTGTTTATTTGAAGGGCGTGGTATAGCAGCTTGTGAGATATAGTATTGTATAGATGTAGGTGAAAGTGTAGCATAGCATATGTGTAGAATTTTCATGAAGATATATTCTATATTTGTGAGAGGTATTTGTAATCTTTTTTTGTTTACAGATTTTATTGAGGACTTTCTTGGTGGATGTATCCCACATTGGGTGAACCACAATAGATCTGTGTTATGGTTTTATTGTTATTTTATTCTCTCCATTTATGATTTAATTTAAATATGATTTGATGAATTATTTCCATGATGCATATTAGTGAATGATTAGGTCTAATTTCATATTTAAAATCTGGTTATGTGATTTTATGGTGATTTAAATCTAGTTTAAATTCTTTTAATTCCTAACACTTTATTCATTGCAATGAATGGTTTATATGCTTCATGAATGCTTATGTTGAATGGTTAAGAGTTTGAAGAATTAGAATTGAAGTTAATTTGATTGCATCATTGATCCACCCCACCTATTAAGTTATTGTTCCTCTATAATTATTAATAAGTTTCAAAACTACTATGGATATTGATAGTTCAACTACAGATTTTGCCATTTTAGTTATGGATCTTGACAGTCTAGCTACAAATATTGATAGTCTAGTTATGGATTTTGATAGAGGATCCTTTCATGGTGGTATTTCCTATCCTTCTAATCACCCATCCTTCTCCAACACTTCCAAAATTTTGTATGACAATAAATACATTCAAAATAGTGTTATGCAATGAGCACATGAAAGCTAAATTTCATTCATAATAGCTTTACATTATCTTTTAGCTTGATTGATTCCTATAGGAGATAATTTTTCAAAGATGCTATAACATTCCATACATTATTACCACATCCTTGTCCTCTCAACTCATTAATGAGTGAATTCAAATAAATATATTATTCCCATCCATGCATTAAACAAATCACATTAGCACCAGGGAAGATACTCAACATAAATAGTTGGTTGATATATCATCAGGAAGTGAAAGTATTTGATGCACTCAGAGACCATACTTAATCTTTTGCTTAGGAATATCAAGACATGAATGGAATATATCCAAGTGTATACACACACCATATATACATAAATAACATTATTCTAATAAGGCAACCTCAAAGAAGAATTAATCCTATCTTTAAGAGACATTATGAAAACTAAAATTGAAAAGTTGTTATAAGTAGGATTCATTTATCATATTTCTGATAGCCAATGGGTCTTTCCTTTGGTTATTGTTCCTAATAAAAATTTTAAATTAAGATTATGTGTGGACTATAGGGAATTGAACAAAGCAACCATGAGAGATTACTTCCCTTTACCCTTTATTGACCAAGTACTTAACAACTTGGCAAGGAAAAGATATTTTTCTTTCTTGGATAGTTTTAGTGGATACAACTAGATAAAAGTGGCACCTAAATACCAAAATAAAATAACTTTCACTTGTTCATGGAGGGAATTTTTATATAGAGTCTTGCCCTTTGGTTTATGCAATGCACTTGCCACTTTCTAATGAGTAGTTCTAGCCATATTTTTATATTTGACCAATGATCGTATGGAGGTTTATATGGATGATTTTATTGTTTATGGATAATCCTTTGATGAAAGTTTGAGAAATCATATAAAAATACTAAAAATATGTGAGGATATTCATTTGTCCTTAAGTCGTTTGATCATGGTAAAAGAAGGTATAGTTTTAGGACATCATAATTATGCAAAAAGAATCCAAGTAGATCCAAAGAATATTGAATTCATTTCAAACTTACCTATTCCTCAAAATTAGATAGATATCAAGATCTTCTTAGGCCATGCAAGATACTACAAATTTTTTATAGAATATTTTAGCAAGATTATTTCTCTAATGTTTGCTTTGTTGATAAAAGAGAGTGAAATAATTTGGAATTTAGACTACCAACATGCCTTTGAAACTATCAAGGAAAATCTAAATATTGCACTAGTCCTAAAAGGACCTAACTAGTCATAACCCTTCCATATTTATATTGATGCATCTAATCATTCTATGGGCACTTTTTTGGGATAAAAATATGAAGATTGATAAATGTGTGTCATATAATACATTTACAAGAATTTCACTTCAACTGAAAGAAAACACACAACCACTGTGAAATAATTCCTTGCTATAATTTATGCCATAAATAAATTTAGACACTACATTACTAGTTATAAAATCTCTGTATATATTGACCATATAGCTATCAGGTATTTGATAAACAAACCAATGGTAGGAGGAAGAATTATCAAGTGGATATTACTGTTATAAGAATTTGATATAACAATCATTGATAAACTAAGTAAATTGAATGTGGTTGCTAATTTTATTTCTAGATTAAACAATGCAGATGAAGAATAACTTGTAGAAGACAGTTTTCGAGATGAACAACTATTTACTGTTACAGCACAAACAACTTAGTTTATTGATATATAAAAAAATTTGATCACATGGAAGTTTCCTTCGTAGTTTACCAAAAATGAAAAGAAACGTGTAATTAAAGTTAGTTCTTTTTATAAATGGATTAATGGTATATTGTTTAAACTTGGACCTTATCATGTTACATAGGTGTGTAAAGGATAATGAAATGCATGACATTATTCATGCTTGTCATGATGAACCTAGTGGAGGACACTATTTAGTTAAAAGGATAATATATAAGATATTTGTAGATAGTTAATTTTGGCCAACTCTTCACAAGCAGGTCAAGGCATATGTTTGGTAATATGATCCATGTCATACAATGGGGAAACCTACATTATCCTTTGAGATGCCCCTCCATCCTCAAGTAGTTCTAGAACCTTTTGAAAAGTGAGGGATGGACTTTGTTGGGGTTATAGATCCACCTTCTCAAGGCAAATAATACTTGTTGGTATATATGGATTATGTCACCAAATGGGCTAAAGTACAATATCTTTCCTTTGTAAGAGAAGATGCAATAGCAAACTTCCTATATTCTAAGATCATGCAGCATTTTGGAGCACTAAGAGAGATAGTGTCTAATCAAGACCTTAGTTCATGTCCAAGATGATCCAAGAATTCAAAGTGATTTACCAAGTCAAACATATAAGGTCTTATCCATACCACCCTCAATTAAATGGATAGGTATAGGTTACTAATAGAGAATTAGATAATATACTTACTAAGATAATCAATAGCAATAAAAAGAATTAGGTAGTCAAACTGCTAAAAGTTGAATGAGCATATAACACCACGTGGAAGACCACTAATGGTTTTTCACCATCTAAATTGGTATTTGTTAATAAACCTCTCCTTTCAATTGAATTTGAGATGCAAACTTTAAGGACTACACTAAAAATAGGAATTGACTTGGATGAAGCACTGAGAGAGAGAATTTTATAATTGAATGAGTTGGATGAGATGAGAATAGAAAATTTACAACATATAGAGATGAATTAGTATCAAATGAAATAGTGGCATGATTTGCACATCAAGGAAAGATAGTTCAAAGAAGGAGATTGGGAACTTTTTTATGATTCTAAGTATCAGCACTTCAAAGGTAAGTTAAGAACTAGATGGTTAGGACCATTTCAGATAGAAAATATTTTTGATGATGGTTCAATATAATTATTGTGCATAGATGGTAATCAAAAGAAACTTATTGTTAATGGACATCGATTGAAGTTGTACCAAAATCCTTCCATTAAAGAAGAAATTGTCTAGTTAATATAAAATGAGTTTGGCACTATGGAAGAACTCAAATCTTCCATGGTTATTGATCCTTGAAGATAAGATGGCCTGAACAAAGGAAGAGGATCCACCTCTTCTCTAAAAATTTAAAAAATAAAATAACTAAATAAAATAAAATTCAACAATGAAAATCCTTAGGGACATTGTTGATAGTCATGACTAGAAAACTAGTTTGTTGGTTGTTCATGTATTGCATGATGAGGCTTGACTAAAAAACCAATAAATGGTTGGTCAAGGGTCAAAAAATTAGATAAGTGAGTTTATAAATTTAGGAGTCATGATTGATTCTCCTTATTCCAAAGCAATAAAATTTGAAGTTATTATTTTTTGTATTATTCCTCATAACTAATTTATGTAATTTTCTTTGTTAGAATAGGTAACAAAGTCAAACAAGGATAATATCATGGTTTGTAAGGTATATTTACTATTCTTCCACTAAATGTTAATTTTGAATTTCTGAGTTGTATGCATATGCTCAAATCTTTAGTAAAAACTCACATAAAGTGATAAAACTAGAATATTCCCACTACGTTAGCAAAATATATTTTCAAAAAGTTACATTTTGAACACTTAATTGCATGCTACAGACATTGTCCTTTCAATCTATAAGTCACTTTATGATGACTTGTCCCTATCATCATACTACATTCATGTGGATAAAGTAATTGATAAATATTTGACAATAGAATAATTACAAATAAATAATAAGGGGAAATATATGTAATCATTATTGCTTTAGTTGGCATTGTCATAATTATTTGACATGCTTGAAGGCTCTAGGTTTTGTCTATAGCAAATAACCAAAAGAGATATCATTGATATCCATTTACTTCCTAGTGAAGTATATTTATTTTTCAAATAGAGCTATGGTTTGATTGCGTCTTGTGAAAAATTAGAACTTGGGATGGGGCAAAAGAAAAAATATAAACCAAAGATTGTAAATGATCTTTTAGGGGATGAGCCAGTGAAGTAAGTATTTGTAGTAGTAGGATGGCCTAAATTCCTCTTGAAATTCTAGGGTTTTAATAAGGCACTTGTTGTCAATTTCATCTTCCACTTAAAAACAAACTTCTCTAAAGTTTGAGGTGTGTAAATTATGTTCTCCACTCAAGTTCTTAGTGAGTTATTAGGGATTCCAGATGAGGGGACAAGATTTGTAGGTAGATCTTCCTTCAGTGACCTTATCCTAATCTTCAGTAGTGAAGGAGAACCAGTGCTAGTATATGTCCAAAATGTCAAAGGCAAGATCAAAGGCATTAGTAGGGATTATTTACCTGAACCTTGGAGGTTATTATCTTTTTGGATTCTAAAATACCTAACCTGTGAGGGTCAATGTAGTGTCATAAGTTTTATTATAATGATAATGTTAATACATATGTTATATGGTATGCAACAACCCTAACACCAAATTAATCTACCCTCATTATTTTTAGGATCCATTAAAGTCATGGCTATGAGATATCCTTAAAACCCATCTGCCATTTGCCACCATAGACTAATCTAATTAATCATCCAACAACATTTTTTGTAACAAGAAAATGGCATAGAAGCCTATATTACCTTCCACGAGGGTAAAAAGAGAAAAAAACCTAGACTTGTTAAGCAGTACCTCAAAATCCTCATACCTCAAGTTCTAGGGCTCCAACCATAACTTATTATAAAGTAATTGTTCCTAAATCCACTTGAAGTATACAATCCATAGTTATAACTATTACACTTAAAACCCCAAGTCCTCTTAATGTGATTTCACCACCTGAGCTAAAAAATAAATTAAGGCTTAGATCTTCCACTATAAATCTTAAAGAATCTCCCCAAATTTCCCCTATATAAGAACCTATCCAAATCATTGAGGATGAATCATCATTAGACCTTGTCCCACAGCCTCTACCTCAAGAAACCTCACATGCATAAATTCTTTCTCTTCCTCAGAAGAGGACAAAATTGATATTAGTTATTGATAGTGATGAAAATATAGCAGTAAAAACTCTAGATAGTCTAAGATAGGGCATTACTACTACTACTAGTGAGGTAAAAGATAGAGGAATTAGAAACCCCTCTTCCACAAGATGATTTGGCAGAAACTATTCCTGAGGATGTTCTTACTCCATCCACATAGAAATAAATAGACAAATGAAAATATCCAATGACTGAAGAAGAAGCTCAACCTTCCAAGGAAGTAGATGATGTGTAATTGCGACATACTTTAGCATTATCTTAATTAATGGCCATAGTTAAGCACAATGTAGAAGATATTACTAAGTTGATCTCTTTAGCTTAGAATAAGGATTTTGTCATTTCCCTTCTAATGAAAAAAATATAAAGCATTGAAATTCAATCTTTGAAGAAATTATATGACTCAAAAAATGATATAAGTGATTTTTGGAGCTATACTAAAAAACTTGAGGAAGAAAATATCTCTTTGATAAGAAATATTCTAAAGTATGAACAAGAAAATGCTAGATTAAGAACTCAAATAGGTTCCAACTCCTCTAATATGCCTCTTAAAGTCATTTAAAAATAGGGTTACCAAACCAATATGTCTATTCCTAATGTAAGAACCCAATAGGAATAATTTTTTCTAAGCTTAAGGAGTTAAAGAGGCAAACCCACCTTCTTGGGAAAGAAAAACAATAATTACAAGACAAATTGGCATAGACATAGTAGAAAGAATAACAAGCTAAATAAACCCTTCAATTCACTTGTCAACTTGGTGAAAATGTATTACCTTGTAGGGTCCCTTCCTCATATAATTTATTTTTGTGTGAGCAAGTTTTTCAGATTGAAATTAGTACAAATTTTTTGTGGTTTACCCCATGAAATTAATGCAAGTAATGAATTCATGATAATTTTTTAGAATGGTACCCCTAATAGGCAAGATTTATTATGTGAATTTTGTTTGCGTGATATCATTTTGGGGAATAAAAATAATTTTTTGGTGAAGTTTTTTATAGGAGAATTATAGTTGAGGGATCTTATTTCTATATTTCAAATTTAAATTGAGGTTGATTTATCCATTATAGGTGATACTAGGATTGATACCACCTATGTCTTTTTTTGTTAATTTGAGGAACTAGTGGCTCATTTTGGACATGTTTAATGGCTTTATTAATAAGTGGGGGTAGAAAAATTGAGATTAGCATATGCATATCTAGGGGTTTAGAGTAATTTGGGGTTTTAACTCCCCATTTATGTTGTTTAGGATGATTTTTTAAGTGCATGATTTGGTTTTTCATTTACAACATTTGATTGGCATTATTAGTTTGAAAGGTACTCATTTGGCTCATGTATTGCAACAAGATTTGACTAGTATTAAGAGCTTATTGGATAGAAGAAGAACCTTGAGATGCACTGGTGGCAGAATTAACACAAGTGTTCACATGTGCACTTTGATTAATCCCACTAAAGGAAAGACCTCCAATGTTAGTGATAATACTAGGCATGGTGGAAGAATAACGGAGTGAGTAAGTCATTTATTGACCTACCCTAAATCATGTGGAAATGTTATGTGTAGAAGGAGGAAATCCTATGTGAGGTCCCATCATGAGGTTATAGATGACTATATGGTGCTTGACCCTATGCTTAGGATTTTCCCTAATGAAAATGATCATTTTAGTAGTATGTTCAAGATCACTTTCATCCTCTATAATAGGCATATGTGGGGGATAGTTAAGTGGATGAAGAGGTCGGAAGGTAATGAGTGAATCATATTTTGTATTCATATTAGTCACATGAAATTTTATATTGTCTTAGTTTTAGATAATATTAAAATGAAAGTGAGCCCTAGATTATTTATGATAATTGGTTAAGTCCATGTCTTCTTACATTCTCTATTCAGAATTAGTAAAAATGTATTACATGATAGGAAATGGGATTTTTAACTAAATTGGGTTAGTCGATGTAGTTAAACTATAGATAATATACGGTCTTTTCCAAAAATATGTATTTTATAACTAGAATAAGGAGATTAGAACTATATAAATTTATTTGATGCAGTCAAATAGGTAGGAGTGTGATAAATAGACTATGTTGAGTTGGTCGATGTAGTTTGGAAGGAAAAGGTTAAACATAGTAGGTTGTATTGAGCTAATATATGTCATATAAAATAAAGTATAAATAGACTATATTAGGTTTACCAATATGGTTAGGATATGATTTATCTAAGTTAAATAGTTTGTATCAAGTCATTGGATATAGTTGGGTAAATGGTGATAAGTAATTAAACAGTATTGAAAAGTTCAATATAGTTAGGGATGCAAACATAGGGTAATATATCGAGTTGGTTAATGTGTTCCACATACAAAATTAAATGTATCAGCACTATATTATGTAGTTACAATGCATAGCTAGAATTGTATCAATACTGGTTGATGTAGTCTACAATACATAATAAAAATTTAAGTAATAGATTTAAATCTATCTCTGTTAACTATCTTTTTTGAAAAAAATAGTAGGTAGATGTACTAAAATTATTTTTTTTATAGTGTGGGTTCTCATATATACTTACTCCATTGATTAGTGTCAATCCAATATTTTAGAGAACTAACTATAGAAGCTAAATGAGTGTTTAGTGTTTAGTGTTGTACTATAACTATGAGCATTGAGGAAAACCCCTCATGCCATGATGCCTATAAACATAACACTATGTAGCCCTAAATGATAGTCACTAAGTAGTTTTAAACTATTAGAACATAGTTTCTATGGAAAACCAAAAAAATATAAAACAAATTTATAAAATCAATATCAAAAACCAATTTTAACCATTCAATGAATTTAATTTTTTTACTAAATAGGGTAAAAAAAGGTTTTGTAATGTCATGAAACCATGATGACATAAGATATAACAATAAATATCAAATGAGATGACACAACAGGTGGCCCATGTGGAAATAAATGACCAATGGGTAGCTAACCATAGCCTACCAAAAGGTACACCCCAACATATAGTAAAAACTAGCCAAAAATAGAGTCTTCAACAAAACTTATATCTCCATAAAACTTCAACATAACCACAAAAAAGTAGAAACCACAAAAGAGGCCCATAAAAATCAACCAAAAAAATTCATCCCTCATCCAACTACTAACTGGGACAAGGACATCAATAACTATATTCTATGATTCTACTTAGAGGCCCCTTAAGTAAGGAGTTAAGTTTCAACTGAGCAGAGGGACATATAAGAGGGTTGAACCACTATTTATGTACCTTATTTCCTTTCTAAACCTTAGTTCACCCTTCCTTGTATTATGAAACATCTATTTATATTGTTAAATAATTTTCAATTGAAACATTGGTTGAGATTTATCTTCTACTACTATGACATCAATTGGTTATACCTTGGATAAGTCATTTTATAGGTTCTTCTTGAAGGAAGTGGCTTAAGCAGAGGGAAAAAATAAGTTCATAACCTTATTTGGAGAGATTAAATTCTTCAAAAGTTCATATCTATATTTATGGGGACTTTTAAGGTCCTCATTTGTAATAGGGGATTGAAGATCTTTTAAAGGTGATGCAGAATCATCGCTACCAAAATCAACCACCTCATCTTCAGCCAACACCTATAGGTGGGTGGGGAGGGATTATTTCCATGAAATAATAATCCTTACTTTTTTAGGTAACTATATTTTTTGGTCAAATGACATGTATTAAAGTATTTATAATGTTAGGATGTGAAGCTAAAAGCTTCAACTGGTGCAAACATGGAGGAGGTTGCTGAGTTCCAGGGAGACCAGCGTCGGCAAAGTGCAGTGTAAAAGGCAACTGACATCGGCAGGTGTGAGCTGAAGACAACCAGCATCGGCAGAGGTCGGCTGACGTCAGTCACCTCCAGGCAGATAGGGACCGACGTCAGTCGCCTGTGGCAGTTTCAGAACTGTTCATTGCATGGACAGTTAGTTTGTTGAACTGAGAGTTTGCATGTAAAGGCTAATTATAGTCTTGAGTTGCGTGTCTAATTATTGTAATTAGGATAGTCTAATTATTGTAAGCATGAGATCTATATAATAGACTCATAGGCTGTATTGTAAAGTAGTGTTAGGGAATAAAAGAGCAAATAAGCTCCTTCAGAGAGAGGAGAGCAATGGTGTGTTCCTCCTAGTGCCACAGTACCAAGTGTGGGTGTTGGTTTGGAGAATCAGAAGGGTTCTTCATATATTTATGATCTTGGTCAGCAAGTGAGCATGGCTTCTTTTGGAGATCTACATTGGTGAGTAAGGTCTGGTGATTTGCAGGTAGCAGCAGAGAGCAAGAGATCTACTTGGAGTACAGTTGTGTACTTGGTGTACTGACAGCGTTGTTACTGACTGGTGGAGGTGAACATCAATTTTGTATTGGAGTTGATTATTGGGACCGAGAGAGAGAGAGGGAAGAAGGTCTTCAGGTGTGGCAAGCCTTTAAGGTGGAAGAAGAAGTGGCATCTTCTTTATTGTATATTCTTTTGAGTGATTATTAATACAATTGTGTATTGTCTCTCATATTCCTGTGTTGTTTCATATTTTTAGTTACTTATTGATTCTGGTTAAATTCCATGTTTAGTTGCTAATACAAGAAGTAATCATATGTGCTCTAATTGGTGGAGCAAGATCCTGACAAGTGGTATCAGAGCTTGGTTGTAGGTTCAAGAGTTGATACCAACAAGTGGTATTAGAGCTTTTGGTTGGGTTGACTAACAGGTGGTTTAGATCTGGTAGTGTTTTTGATTACAGGTCACTCACAGGGGTTTCAGATTGAGTGGGAATATAGCAATGGTAGAAGAAAGTAAGCTATGAATGGAGAAACTGAATAGCATGAATGGTCTGATTGATGGAAAGAAAGACCAGGTAAAGGGAGATTGTTGGTTGGTAGAAGATCAGTGTATAGAAGCAGATGTTGCAGGTGATGTTGCACAAGTTGCTCTAGATAAAGTAGAATCTTTGATTACAGATTCTTTTGCCTCTTTCCATGCAGCCTGAAATAGAGCATCTTTTCATGGGTATGTCTTTAGAGACTTTGGAGAGATTTATTTAGGGGTTGGAGAGCCTTGTCAAATGATTGATGAAGGGGAAGTGAAGCTGAAATTGTAGGTGGATAACACATGGGTGTTGAAGGAAGTCATGCAGGGACCAATCTTGGAGATGAGTCTAATTTCTTCAGGAAAGTTGGGTGATGGGAGATGCATTGTAACTCTCACAGTGGATGCACTTGAATTAGATGGTGGTAAGAAAGTAGGTATCCTTTATTTATCTACTTATATTACTGATTCACCTTTTGTTACAGAGATGTGGCTTTGTAGGCTTGGTCACATATGTAGGAGGGGAATGCATGTTTTTAAGCGAAGGTCAGATATCTTTTACAAGTTTAAGAACTGGAAAGCCTTGGTGTTTATGGAGGAGATGGGGACAGAGATCAGCTGAGGAGACTGAATTATTCTGAGCAAGACAGTATGGACAAGGGTTTTGACCCAAAAGGAGCTCGTGGGAAGAAGTCATCACTCATAGGTGAACACAGGTACCGGTGTCGGTTAGACAGTAACTGATGTCGGCAATAGGAAGACCGATGTCGATCATAAAAGAACTGATGTCAATAGAATGGATACCAGTGTCAACCAAGGAAATGACGTCAGCAGTCAAGGTCAGTGCAGGGAACTGACATCAGTCGGATGCAGACTAGGAGATAGTCGAGATCGATCACTAGAATAGATGGTGGGCAGACAGCAAGCTATCAATAAGTCTCAAACGCTCATATGGAGGTCAGAAAGGGTAAGTGAACCTCATATTCATTGTTCACCTTCTTTATATTTCTTACTGATGGTCAAGAACTAGGAAGATGTGAAAAAGCAATGCAGGTAAAATCTAGAAACAGTGGGAGCTTGGCATGGAGAGGAGTGAGTCCTTGGAGAAGAACCAAATAGGTATTTGTTGGTGGAGTTGTCAGTTGGAAGAAAGCACTGGATGGGGGATGGATTCCCAAGTTAAAGAAGAGAGTGGATGGATACGTGAGACGGAAGGCCAAGGCATATGGTCTTGAGGTAGCTGCAGGATAGTGGTACAGGGTTTGATAGGTGGATGACTAAGCATGGCTTCAGTCAATGTCAGTGTAACTATTGTGTTTGTCTTACCAGGTGGATGATGAGTCGTGACATTATCCAGTTACTGTATGTGGGTGATTTGCTAACAAGTTTGTACATACAGGGATTTGCTGAGCTAAGGGTAAGGTTAGTTCAGAGGTATGTCAGGAAGAATTTCGAGCAGTGAAATTCTTTGGCATAAGAGACATGGAGATTTTGTCTCTAGTGGGAGCTGATGTGAAGATGTTGTTGGCAGGGTTCAAGATGCAGGATGTAGAATCGAAAAGCACACCAAGGGTTGGACAGTTCAAGCAGAGCTTAGAACAAGTGTTTGAAATCACATGAGGTCTAGTGTAGACCTAAGTTTTCCTAAGCAGTGGGAGTTGTTAGAAATTTTGGAGCCAATTCAGGAAAGAAGTACTGGAGCGTAGTTCAGTGGATTCTTAGAGGGACCAGCAGCAGGTGCACATGCTATGCAAGGTCAAGTTCTTTTCTACAGGGGTTTGTAGATGCAGATGTGGCAAGAGATTTGGATGACAGGTAGAGCATCACAAGGTGTGTGGTGGTTGGTCTTCAAGATTAAGCTTGAAGAGGGATACAAGCTAGGGAATAAAATTAGATGGTGTATAGGTACAGGTACAATTGTAGCTATTTATCTCCAAGTGGGAGATTGTTAGGATGTGGAGCTAAAAGCTTCAACTGGTGCAAACATGGAGGAGGTTTCTGAGTTCCAGGGAGACCAGCGTTGGTGGAGTGCAGTGCAGAAGGCAACTGACATCGGCAGGTGTGAGCTGAAGACAACGAGCATCGACAGAGGTTAGTCGACGTCGGTCACCTCCAGGCAGACAGGGACCGACTTCGGTTGCTTGTGGTGGTTCCAGAATTGTTCATTGCACGGATAGTTAGTTCATTGAACTGAGAGTTTGCATGTAAAGGCTAATTATAGTCTTGAGTTGCATGTCTAATTATTGTAATTAGGATAGTCTAATTATTGTAAGCATGAGATCTATATAATAGACTCATAAGCTGTATTGTAAAGTAGTGCTAGGGAGTAAGAGAGCAAATAAGCTCCTTCAAAGAGAGGAGAGAAATGGTGTGTTCCTCCTAGTGCCACAGTACCAAGTGTGGGTGCTGGTTTGGAGAATTAGAAGGGTTCTTCGTATATGTATGATCTTGGTCAGCAACTGAGCATGGCTTCTTTTGGAGATCTACGTTGGTGAGTAAGGTCTGGTGATTTGCAGGTAGCAACAGAGAGCAGGAGATCTACTTGGAGTATGGTTGTGTACTTGGTGTACTGGCAGCGTTGTTACTGACTGGTGGAGGTGAACATCAATTCTATATTGGAGTTGATTGTTGGGACCGAGAGAGAGAGGGAAGAAGGTCTTCAGGTGTGGTGAGCCTTTAAGGTGGAAGAAGAAGTGGCATCTTCTTTATTGTATATTCTTCTAAGTGATTATTAATACAATTGTGTATTGTCTCTCATATTCTTGTGTTGTTTCATATTTCTAGTTACTTATTGATTCTGGTTAAATTCTGTGTTTAGTTGCTAATACAAGAAGTAATCATATGTGCTCTAATTGGTGGAGCAAGATCCTGACATATAATAGTGAAACAACAAACCTTCATAGTCAAGGGGTTGGAACCAAGAGCGGTCTCTAACATATAAAGTGATATTTTTAGGAAGATTCTTGGAGGTGTCAATATTCATTAGAATATTGGAAAAAAGTAGTGTGGTATAAATGATTGGTATCTAGGTTCATTTTCAAATACTCACCTAATTATTTACCAAGAGCCTTTAGGTTAGATTTGGTCCAAAACTAAATACAGAGATGAGGCAGGTAAACCCAAATCAATTTCACATTAAGTGGTTCAGTGAGGGGATTGAAAGCATGGGACCATTTTTTGATGACCAAGGGGAGGTGATTCAAGCACCAAAATTGGTTTTGAAACTTTTCTTTATCATCAATATTATAAAAAACATTAATAAATAAACTTTTTGCAAAAGGGTAAATATCAAGATCACTTGTTATGAGGGGTTGCCAATGCTTTGAGATCTAAGCATGGAGATCTTAAAGTTTTGGATAGTGATCCATGAATATATAGATGAACCCTAATGTTGAGAAGTATTCTTATGATCTAAACACTTTTCTAGACTCCTCATCAAAAATCATAATAGGGTCAAGAGATGCAAGGTTTGAGAGGTTTAGGATAAACTATTAGAGCTATCTTAAAAGGTATTACCTTAGTGAAGGATTTGGATCCAAGCTTAAATATTTTAGAGTCCATTATAACTTCTAGCTTCATGATTTTTAGACCTCTATTAATAATAAAGGTGAAAAGGGGATTTTTTAGTTTGAGGCTCCTATCCCAAGATTGATCATATAAATTATAGCCAAACTAGCTAAGGGATCTATTTGTAGCTCCAGATTTGGCTAATGTTTCCTTTTATGTCTAATTATGCTCATAGATCTACATTGAATCATCCATATTCCCTATGTTTTCTTTAATAGTCTTCCATATAGTGTTGATATTCTATGCAAAGTCATTCTTTCACATAACATTAGTCTTTTATGCAACATCAGTCTTCCACCAAACATCACTAGACATAGAGAGACTACTTCTATTCTTCTTAGAAGGAATGACCAGTGGAAAAAAATTATAATAACTTGCTCAAAGTATTAGTAGGAGCTTATGCCAAGTGATGCAGGATCACCATCTGGTTGATGAGCACAAAGAGGAGTGGGGGAAGGCATTAGTCATTTTGATGAGTTTAAATAAAAAACTATCCAACTTAAAATTAAATGTTTGATTAAGCTTGGAAATGAAAGATTAATTTATTTTTCTTATGCTTGAAAAATAAAAAATAAAACTAGATCAGCATTGACTGATGTAGTTGTACACATAGTATAAAATTGTATCGAGCTAATTGATATAGTCTATGCACACATAGTTATAGACATGAATGAAGTTGTATCAAGCTAATAGATGTAGTTTTCTAAAAATGGGGTTGAAGTCATAATTGTATTGTGTTTGGATGATATAGTTGGATTGAAAATTAGAAAGTATCATAGAACTATATCATGATGTTCAATAAATTTGGTCAAATGTAAATTTGGAAACAAAATTAGAAACATAACTATATAAAGTTATTTGATGTAGTTTGTTGAGAGGGAGAGTTGATATAGAACTGAATATTAAAGAATAAGGGAAAGAGAACCAACACAAAATAAGAGGAATAATAATAAAAATATAAAGCAAAATGTGTTTATTTGATGAGTAGTTATAGAGTTATGAGAAGATGTTGACCAAGCTCCAAGAAAAGATAATTTAGTACATCAAGTGTTTTTAAGATTTGCATGCCAAACAAAGGTCATTAATGCACATCTAAACGTTGACCAAACTAATAAAAAGAGATGGAAATAAAAGTATTCAAACCAAGGATAGGGATAAGAAGAACAAAATACTTAATGATGCTAATATATTTTGATAGTAAATTGAGGAAAAGTTTTGAGAATTAGAGAGGATTTTTAAATTCCATCATCGTAAATATATGGAGAAAGAAAAAATTTGCATGAATATTATGAATGGATTCCCTAATAGATACAAGCAATGAAGTAAAAGGCATAGGAAAAAAAATAATAGCCATATATGCTCAATAATTTGAACTTGAAGATGAACAACATAGTAGAAATAGTGCAAGCTGCATTATCCAGATGGATGTTGTTTAAAGAAGAGGTTCAAAGGGGTAAACCATTTTTAAAAAAATTCTAGTAAGTTATTGAATATTTTTTAGGGATGAACAACATAACTAGTATGGGGTGATGTTGGCCCCTAATTTTGGCCAAGTATGGGAATGCACCTATTTTGTGGGAACACTCAAAGGGCATAGCGGATGCATAAATTTTAAAGGAATAATGTGTAAATGAAAGGGATGTGAGTCATAGGAAGATGATGTGAATCCCCAATTTTTAGGAAATTTAACAAAGCCTCATTGGGATCAATAGCACATAAGTAATTAGTTGCATATATGCACTAATAAAAACATGAATGCTCAAAATAAATGGGCTTACAAAGTCTCAACATGCATAGATGACAATGATCTAATCAATGTGAAACATAGAACAAAATAAACAAGAATTTGATTATGTAAACCAAGAAGCACAAAATAAGGATAATTAATTCAATAAAATAGCATAGTGAGTCCTTAGGCATGAAAAATTAAGATAATCATCATATAGAATGGCCTTTAAAAACTTCAGTGCATAATGGCATGAATCTAGGAGTCTACTTAGTTAAAAACATCCAATGTAAAGCATTTACACTACACTATTGCATATTTTTGGGGGATCACATTTTATAAATATAACTAGAAGGTGGTGGATTAAACCTATAATATCCCACTTTGTCTCATAGATTAGGTTGTTGATAGTATCATTATTGATACCTTTGTTGTTGAAAATATTGTTGACACTTTCATTGTTGATGGCATTAATGTATCATTTTATCTTTCATTGTAAAAGTTAATAAGTATTTCACACTCTTATAAAATTAATTATTAATGAATAGAGAAGAAACCTTTCCCTAATGGTTTCCTGATTTAACTTTTTTGGGGGATAATGGAGTTTTATTCCTATTTTAGTTAAGGTTCTAGATTAATAAATCAATAAATAATATTTCAATAATTATAGTATTGATTTGTATAGTTTATTGTGTCTTTTAAACCTTTCTAAAAGTATCAATAAATAAGGAAAAATACAACTTAGCTTAAAACTAGACTGAGACAGTTGAAACAGAGGCTAAAACTAGTTGTGAAAGATTGAGATAGTGTTATAAATCAAAATATATATTTTATTTAGTGAAAGGATAGGAGTGCCAAAAATAATATGCTTTAGGGTCTAGCACTATAGTCCATCCCTGTCGTTATTATCCAAACTAGTTACAAATATCTGAGTTTTTTGGGTTTTGTTCACTTTCATTGTATGAGTTTGCCTATGAAATATTAAGTGTTAAATGTTGATGGATCTCCTTGTAGAGATAATTTAATCTTCAAACCCTAGACCTTCATTGTGCTTGAATAAAAATTAAGGAAGAGGGGGGTTAGTGTGTGTAAGATGCACTAAATGTATGATCCACACCCATTGTGTGGACACACTACCTACATACCAATACTCTGAAGAGGGATCAAGTCATATGTAGTTCTCCTACCTAATTGTGCTTTGTGTAATAGTGTAATACATATGTATAAAATGTTAAATTTAGAGTGCTTGAGGTGGCTAGGGACTAGTATGAGATTTTGAATGTGTTTGCAGCTATGTTGGGTGGCTATATGCAGAGAATAAGGAAATTTACCTTGGTAGTTTGTTTGTATTCTTGCTTGCTTTATAATATTTGTCACCACCCTTTGTAAATGAGCTTTGGATGGAATTTTATAGGGAAATATTGATCATGGGTTAGATATATTCATGCTAGGTTGACATGATGAAGGATAGGAATAAAATGAAAATGGTCATTTAAATTCAAAATGCAATTAGACAAGAGCACCAAAAATGGGACACCCTAGGGTCTAGTGCTATAGTCCAAGTATGGTGCTCTTGTCATACAAGATCACGATCTAGATGGATAGAATTGACTTGGAAAATAGAGCTTGGCTAAGCTAGAATGATCATTTGGAAGGCTATGGATGACTAGGAATTAGAAAAAGGGTACTTAGGAGGGTCATAAGAGCATACAAAGAGTAATTATGGCTAGGATGTCACAAACCACACTCAAACTACCAATTTGAACATTTTATATGACTACATTCCCCCCTTTATTCTAGTAATGCAGGAAAGCAAAATACTAGGATAAAGGAAAAATAGAAAGTGTACCTAAACTTACCTACAAGGGTGAAGCACATGAAGTTGTGTGATGTTAAGTGTGCATAGAGAGCACATTACAAAGTGAAAATCTACAAGGAAAAAAAAAGTCGATCAATTCTTACTAGACATGTTATATCTAAAATAATAACATACAAAAATTAGGTAAGAGAGAGAGGAAGAGAAAGGAACAAATACACCTCACAAGGTACGTGAACTAATACAAAACATATTATGATGTTGAGTGATGTTGGGTATGTGTTGTACCAAAATTAATATCACAAATAGAGTTGAGTTCTCAAGTCCCTGAGGGTGGCTAAAGAATGCAAAAGTTGGCCCTTTGGCTCCATTTTCACCCACTAAGTGAAGCTATATGATCATGCATGTACCAATCAATGTTTGTACTATGTGTTCATTCCCCTTGAGTAGGTGGATCAAGAATACAAAGGCTAGTTAGTATTTTTCCTCCATCGTTGCCCACTAAGTGAAGCTATGAACTAATACCAATATGGATGTGCATCATATGAGATGGCTCCTAAAGCCCATGAATGCTTTGAAATATGATAATGTGGTGTGGATAGTCAAATGTATACTATAAACTAGTCTAATATTGGCCATTCTAAAAGGTGAATATTAGGCTTGTATTAAATCCACTCCAAAATTGAGAACTAAGATTACGTGGAAGCCATTTGGAAAAGATGCCAAATACCTATAGATAAAATAAGGCATGAAACTATTGAGAATGCTTGGGTAATGAACTGAACTTAGAAAGAGAAGAAGTCAAATATGTTACGCACATTACCCCCAATCACTAGTGTTTGTAACATGGATTTTGATCTGAAAGTTATACCAACTACCTTATCTAAAATTGGAAGTGAGATCCATCATGTCACACATGATTCCCTTATATCTAGATTCTCTAAGAAAAATTTTACTAAAACTATTAGATCTAATCTAAACTATAGATGATAAAAATATAACTAAACTTACCTTTCTATCTATTTCTAAAAAATATAGGTTTTTTGTAATTTGGATAGGAGTGCCAAAAATAGGACACCTTGGTGTCTAGTGTTGTTGTTCATGTCTGATGATCTTGTCGTTTGTTGATTTTGATCACTATTTTATAATCATCACTATTTTCTTGGTCTATTTTGCCTAGTTTGGGTTTTGGGTATTGTTCTAAATGTTTTAAAAACTAATTTATTTGATTGGTAGAGGTTTTGATCTCTATGACAAAACCCATGTTTATTTCCCCCTCTTTTGAGGGTAGGAATGAAGACCCTATAATGATTGCCTTTAAAAGAAAGAGCCTTACAAGTGTGTGATACTATAAAATACATGATATAATAATGATAATCAAAAATATGTCTCAAGATATAGCATAGTTTGTATTGGAGATTGTTAGATCAACAAGGGTATGCCTATACAGATGTAACAATGTAATAGCATGTGCAATGTATTGAACTAAAACTAAAAAGTCTAGCTAGTTATTAGTTTTCAAGGAGGGATGGAGCATGATGTCCATCATGGCATCCAAAAAATTGAGATAATGCATGATATGGATCATGGAATGGCATACAATTGTGAAGCAAACAAGCACACATAGCAAGAATCATACAAGAGTGGTCAAGGGGCCAAGCAAAAAAGGGACATGGGCATATTTCACTCAAATTAGGAAATCAAGCATACAATGTATGTTTAAATGCCACATATACATATAATTAAAAACAAGCAAGGTTGGCACAAGGGCCATAGGCACATAGAAGAGTACAAGTAAATGACATTGGAAAATGTCCTAAGGCACACCCAAGAATAGAATCAAAAGACATTGGCAAATGTCCTAAGGCACACATAAAAGATAAAATAGGAATTGAGAAATGAAATCACATCTAGCTATGTAAAGTAAAAAAAGAAGGCATGTAAATGCTGGAAATACAATCGCATCTAACTAATCAAATCAAAAAGTGAAAGTAAGGCATGGAGTACAAGACTAGGTAGATACGAGTCTCGATAGAATAATCTATGTAAACTAATAAGTAATGTACATCAACATGATAATTAGAGTGTGTGGTGTAGGAATGACATAACTTGGATGGTGTAGTCATGTAGAAGATGCCCCCAGTGGGTAGATATATCAATGTATATCTTGAATGTAGAAGTAGGATGCCCCCTCAAAGGTGGAGTGAAGCAATCAAGGATCTGGGTGTCATTACACACACTCAAAGAAGATCAATTGAAGTATGGTTATGTAGATAAATTGATATATAATAGTATAGAATAGAAAAATGTAAGTCTAGTATGGTTGTAGAAATATAAAGCATAGATAATGCATACAATTGAAATGTTTTTGGTGTTTTTGATTTATTTGAATGTTTTTGGTATTTTTGATATATTTTAATGTTTTTAGATTTTTGGAATATTTGAATGTTTTTGTATTTTTAAATTTTGTATTATTGTTGTATTTTTTATATTATTTTTGCTATTTTTAAATACTTTTATGTACAATCAATCATAAGAAGACTATGTACAAAAATTTTGAAAAGTTATATACAAGCAAGTGAAAAGAAGCTATGTATAAATAATTTGATAAATTATGTACAAGAAAGACTGAAAAGAAATGATACTAACTGATGAGTCTCGTAAGAGACTCCCTATCATGATATATTGTATCAAGGAGAGGGATCATGTGTGATCATGAAGCATGATGGAAGGGTTGAGATTGTGGCTCTAAAAGCTATGTATGTCATAAGTGCTCTAAAATTTTTGTAGTGAAAACCAACTGTGAGGTCCCCTTGTAAATCTAAGAAGTGGATGCAACTATGGCACTCTTAAGAACATATATGGTTATAGAAAAAGCTCTCTGAATATGTGCTCTATGTGCAAAGGTATGATACCTTAATGATACTACCCTAGGTGTCAATATTGTAGCTAGAAGTTATCTATAATCCTAAAACTATGATTACTCTAAAAGAGGCCTCCATAAAAGTGTGTGAACTCTATATGTGGATGAGGAAGGCCTTGACTATGTCTGAATCTAAACCAGAGGAAGAATTGTAACTAGTGGAAAAGCTAAAACTAGTACTATAGAGTATAGATGGCTCTAAAGTGGGGAGTGATAACTCATATAAAACTCCACTAATTGTAACAACTTGATTAGCATCAATTAATTTCATGCATTTGTGAATTGTAGAAGGTAATGCATAGAGTTCCTCAATCCATGGTCAACCAAACAATATATCAAAGACTCATATACTAGGAAAAATAGTAAATGGTGTGACCACATATGTTGGACTAACCTATAGAAGAAGTAAAATCTAACCCAATGAAATCTATATGTGCCCACTAAATCTGCTAATAACTATGTCTATTGGGGTAATATCCTACTCTAAATATCCCAAATAATACAATAATGTCATAGTGCACATATTCACACTAGATCCATTATCTATGAGAACACTATGAATGGGAAGATGATTAATTTAAGCTCTGATAAAGAATGCATGGTAATCTAAATCATCCTCAACTAACTCCTTCTTTGAAAAGGAGATGGAAGGTCTAGTTGGAACTCTAGAATTATACACACCAATCATGTTGCTCAAAGGATGTGACTCAATTGAAGGTGCCTAATATGTACCTGGTGGAGGGTGTGCATGATATACATGGTGAACACTTGATGTATCCCTTATCTCTTATTTAGAATGCTATGGGAAAGGATCTAAGAAAAAATTTAGTCTTGTCTTGTGTTTACTTTGCCTAAAGAGGCTCAACTAGAGTGTCAATGTTAATAAGGTTATCATCCATCAAGTCTTGTATCTTATGTTTCAAACTGATGCATCTATTATTTTTTGCAGCCTAATGCCTTGTGAAAATTACAAAATGTAAGTTGATCATATCCTTGTATAAGAGGCTTTGTTGGATCAACTTCCTAAATAGGAGGGAGAGATATGATATTACATTCCAATAATTGTTGTAAGACTCTGACTGGAGATACTAGTAGATTGGTAAAAGTTTGTCAAGGAGGTGCTAATAAAACCACTCATTGAGGGGTCTCTAAATCCACATTAACTATAGATTGATTTTGAATTTTTTTCATTAACATTTACTTTGTATGGGAATTTATTGTTACTTTTATTTGTTGTTTCTGATATGCTTGTGTACTTGAGTTTTCCCATTGAAATTAGTTTGACTTCCCTTTCCTTTAGTGTATGGCATAACTCAATGAAAGAAGAGAATCTTTTGAACATTATTGAGTCATGCAAAGTTAGAAAAAGACTCTATTTAAATAGATCTTGTAATTCTTGATCGAGCATGGGGATAGTCATTTTAGCCAAGATAGTCTTATATCTAAGAATATAATCTATAAGATGTTTATTTGACCTTTATTTTTATTAAACACCTTTAGCAATAAAAACCTTATCACCTATATTAATGCTAAAGTAAGCTAGGAACATGTTAGCTAAAGGATTGAATGCATTGACCAACTGATTAGGTAGACTATAGAAACATTATAAAGTATAATCCTTTAGACTTCATGGAAATAGTTTGGTTAGTAACCAGTCATTTGGCACATAGTCCAATCATGTTACATGAAAAGCTCTCAAGTGTGTTTCTAGATCACCCTTACCATCATATAGAGCAAGCTTCAGTTGAACAAAACCTGGTGTCAAGGGTGTAGAAGCAATATGATGTGCCAATGGTGTATGAAGTAGAGAAAAATAATCTAAGGCATATGTAGGTCTAGAGGCACCTTTATCAACATGTAGAATCTTGGATTGAAGAGATTTTATCTCTTACACAAGTGCAGCCACACCAAGAGACAAAGATGTACTAGCCATAACTGGTGGTGCCTCATAAGAAGGTTGGGATGCTAAAGGGGGTTGTTGAGACATAGTTGCCCCCATAGTGTCATTTCTAACTGGTTGTTCTGAAGGAATGGAAGTCTCAACTTGCTTAAACTTTTTAATTTCTATGATAGATTGTAAGATAAGAGTATGATCTTGGGGTTGTTCCCTAAGTATTTCTCTAAAACTTTATAGAATCAAGTCTTTGTTGATTACAACATCATTATCAACAATTCAACAATAGGTGGAAGTTGATAAAGAACCCAAACATCGGTGTGTGTATCATCATTGTTATTCTCATACTACACATTGTCAAAATTATCTTCATGGAAATTAGTGTAATCTAAATGTGGAGGATCTATAATAGGAAGTTGAGTTGGTTTTTTATCCATGATATATGAATAATTTTAAAGAATTTGAGTAAATTCAATAGGGTTGCCACTAAGTCTTGCACTTCATCTCAAAGGAAGAGATGCAAGGAGCTTAGATGGCATAAGGAAAATAACTAGAATAATGAAAGAGAAGATTAAATAAATATAATCTAAACAACAAACTGGAATATGCATAAAAATGATATGAAACTCACAAAAATATAAGGTGATACCTCAAAATTATGGGACCTAGTATATGCCACTAGGGTTTAAAAATAATAATTTATAAAATTACTATGGTAAAGTTGAAAATTTAAATGGAAATTTTGAATTAAATATGCAAGAAAAATTAGAAAAATACTAGAAAAAATATCAAGAACTAGTATAGGCAACTAAGGTTTGAAAGAAATTATTTTTAAATTACTAAGATAAATTTTAAATGAAAATTTTAATTTAAATATGCAATAAAAATCAAAAAAAAAATCTAAAATTAGCAATAAATTTTCCCTAGGGTCTCTAAGGTTTTTGTGCACAAAAGGACCTAGTAAATTCAACTAGGGTTTAGAATAAATAAATTTTTTTAAATTACTATGGTAAATTTAAAAGTTCAAATGTAGAATTCTGATTTAAATATTTAGGAAAAATTATAAAAATGCTATAAAAATTAGAAGGAAATTTTCCTTAGGGTTTTATGTACAAATGAAGTAAGTCAGGTTCACCAAATGATATAACTTTTTTGGGAGATAATGGAGTTTTATTCTTATTTTGGTTAAGGGTCTAGTTTAATAAATTAATAAATAATATTTCAATAATTATAATATTAATTTTATAATTTATTGTGTCTTTTAAACCTTTCTAAAAATATCAATAAATAAGGAGAAATACAACTTAGCTTAAAACTAGACTGAGATGGATGAGATAGAGGCTAAAACTAGTTGTGCAAGACTAGGATAGTATCACAAATTAGAATTTGATTTTCATTTGGTGAAAGGATAAGAGCATCAAAAATAAGACACCTTGGGGTCCAATACTATAGTCCACTCCTACCACTATTTTCTAAACTAGTCACCAAGATTTGAGTTTTTTGGGTTTTGTTCATTATCCCTATATGAGTTTGTCTATAAAATCTTAAGTGTTGAATGTTGATAGAGCTCCTTATAGATCTGATTTAATCTTCAAACCCTAGACCTTCATTATGCTTGAATAAAACTTGAAGAAGAGAGGGGTTAGTGTGTGTAAGATGTATTGAACGTGTGATCCACACCCCTTGTGTGGGCACGTTGCCTACATACAAATACTCCAAAGAGGGAATAAGCCATATGTAGTTCTCCCATCTAAATGTGTTTTTATTAAATAGTGTAATGCAGATGTAAAAAAATGCCAAATTGAGAGCGCTTGAGGTGGCTAGGGACTAGGATGAGAGTTTAAATGTGTTTGTAGCTATGTTGGGTGACTATATGCAGAGAATAGGGAAATGTGCCTTAGTAGTTTATTTGTATTCTTACTTATTTTATAAGATTTGTCACCTCCATTTGCAAATGACTTTTGAATGGACTTTTATAGGGAACTGTTGATCATGGATTAGATGTATTCATGCTAGGCCAACATGATGAAGGATAGGAATTGAATGAAAATGGTCATTTGGGTTCAAAATGCAATTGGATAAGAGCAATGAAAATGGGACACCCTAGGGTTTGATGATGTAGTCTAGGTGTGGCACTCCTATCCTATAGGCTTAAGACCTCAAGGATAGAATTAACTTGGGAAATACAGCCTGGCTAAGCTAGAATGATCATCTGGAAGGCTAAGAATGATTGGGAATAAGTAAAAAGGTACCTAGAAGTGTCATAAGAGCATGTAAAGAGGAACTATGGCTAGGATATCAGAAACCACACTCAAACTACCAATTTGAATATTTTATATGACTACATTGTCACTATCTTTTTATTGATTTACTATTATATTATTCATGTTAGTGTTTAGTTATTGTGCTTTGGTATATGTTACACCCCCAACCTTATGAATACTAAGGTTATGGAATGGAGAGCATAACCTTTATTTTTCATTTTTTAGTTCTTAATAGTTGGGCCAACATAATTTGAATGAATAAGTGTGACCCTTCCCTATTATGGGTATGACTCTTCCCAATTACATATATGTATATGGTGGATCATGGCTCTCCATGATTCAATGAATTTCTTGTTTATTATGAAAAGGAGGAAAAGAAGAAACTAAGTATGGGTATGGTTGAAAAACCTAATTGATAATGTGCATGTTAAATTATAAGATTGGGAAGAGTTCCTCTTTAGCTTAGGAGGATGACCTGTAGATAAGAAAGCACTAAAGAAAACTTTTTTTGTTAGATAAATAGTTGGGTGGATTTCCTAGTGATAGATAGATCTCATAAGTGAGAGCTTCCTTATAGGCTATTAATCCACACATTTTAAAAAATTAAGCTTATAAATAGAAAAGAAAGTTCCTTACATCAATCAAAAGGTGCTAAAATTGAATACAAGAGTGCTTACTTAAAAATATTCTAAAAATGATTAAAATAGTGACAAACTAATTAATACTAGTGTTAGAGGGTTAGGGTATGCTTCAGAAAACTAGAAAGGAGTCTATGGACAATCAGGAGCATAGAAGATTATGTTTGAATGGGTGTAAAGAGATGAAAATAGCTTGCTATTTTGGGTGCCATAGTGACCATCAGTGGTTGGGTTGACCATCAGTGGTTAAGGTGACTATCAGTAATAAAGGTTACTGTCGGTGGTTGGATAGACCATTGATAGTTGAGTCAACTATCGATGGTTATTATGTGAAGATTTGGGTTGTTAAAAAGGTTGATTAACAAGATCCAAAAAATGGATTTTGAGAGGTGGGTAAGGCCTAGTTTGATTTTAAAATGGAAATAAAGTAGATGCATACTAAGAAATAAGTACTTATCTTACCATAAGTCGATTGGGTGGATGGTTGAGGTAGTTGATCTATTAGTGGAATTTAGCTTGACTATGGTAGAATAACGATACTTAAAGGCTTGGTAGAGAGGTAGAAAATTGAATATCTAGTGTGATTCCTAGACTATTAAATTATTGATGATGATTGACCTAAAAAAAAAGAAACTCCTAGATGCACAAACTCTTGGTGATAATTATAGATGGATTTCACCTTTAGGTTCCTCTCTTATTATAGGCATAAGTAAGAGGTGGAAGTGAAGCTTAAACTGGGCTATCTAATTATAAATTATCCATAAAAAGTCTCATAATAGGATTTAGACAAGTTATAATTAGAAAATCAAAGTGGATGGTTTTCATGTTTTTAGTTAAGGAGGTAACCCCTTACCGTTGATGATCAGGGTGACCATCGATGGTCAAGTGTCAAAGGGTAAAAGGTCTAGAAGGTAAGGTTAAGATAGTTAGGTTAAACTAATTACATGTGAGTTTAGTTAGAGTTTAGAGGGTTAGATTGGTCCAAGAGGGTCCCAAGGTGGTTAAAGGCTACTTTGACATTAAAAATTATGGTGTGCATATTTTTAGTGTCTACATTTTGCCCCTTTTTATTGTGCCAGCTACAAAACAAAAATGAATGTTGGTCAAAGGTCTATTGGTTGTCTCAAGTATAGAAGAAGGTGTTCCCCCTCAAACTATGAGGTGATGAGGTAAATTATAATTAGTTGTAGGTTTGACAAGGTTGGTGAAGGTGATGATGAGGGTGAATGTCATTGGGTACTAAAGTACAAACAGGCACACAAAGTGTCATAAAAGGTGTGATAGCCAATATCATGTAAAGACAAAGTTTCCATGGTTGATTAAAAAAGGTTGATGTTAAAGGATAAGCCTAGTTTATTGCATGGCCATATTTAGTCATGTTTCAATTAATTTTACTCATTTCTTAGTTTTGGAAGTAAAGTAATGAAACTAGTAATAGGGTGTGTAGAAAAATAGCTAGTAAAGTGTGCACGTGTATCCAGATAATAGTGGAAACTCCTCTTTGGCTATGAAATAATAATGTATAAATAAGAACAACACTAGAAAAGATGTTTTTTATATGGATGGTTGAGTGGACTACCTAGTGTGAACTAGATTCAAGAAGTGTATCACTTGCTAGGAGGCTGTCAATCCATTATTATAACAATCAAGTTGATATAGATGAAAAAATAATACTTGCATTTAATGATATGAATGTAAATACATAAAAGAAAGAGAAGGTAAATGTTTGTTTAAATAAAAATAGCTAAAATAGCAAAATTGGCTCAATACTTATGCTAAAATGATAAGGGTCAAGTCCCAAAAATTAGAAAAGATACTGTAATCAGGCAAAAGTAAAGAAAATGGGGTTTAACTAAGGGTAAGGAGCTCAAAATAACTTGCCAAATTTTTATGCCATAGTGACCTTCAATGATTAGGTGAAACAATGATGGTTGGGTCTAACCATCAATGGTTGGGTAGTCATTGGTAGTTGGGGTTAACCATCGGTAGTTATGGAACTATCAGCGATTGCCTATGCAAATCTAAAAATGATCAAAATAGAAGGTTAAGATTAGATATTTGGGTAAACAGATGACTATTATGAGACTGAGGGGTGGAAAATAAGATACTAATGGGTTTGATAAGGCCAAGAAATTAGAAATAAGTTAAATTAACTAAACAAGCAAAAGATACATGAAACTTGATAGTGGAATGTTGAAGTGATTCAGCCAGAGTGACAGTACTTTGGCATTCAAAAGTGATTCTGATAGAGCTTCAAGTGTCCAATGATGTTGATTTCTCATTTAAATAATGTTGAATACATATATGAAAGAGATCTTGGATGTAATATTTTAGATTCTAGATTGTCTATCTCTTTCACTTCTTCCTCTTCTCCTTTTATAGGATGAAGCTACTAATTAGGATGGAAGAAGTTATTAATTTGATAGGGGAATAAATTTTCCAATTCATGACATTTTAAAGTGATTTTTAAAATAAATTTTGTCATTTATGGAGATGCTTATCTTATATAATGTTGTCATTGCTTTAATACTTTAAATCAAGTTTAGATACTTGATCATTGATGATTAGGCCAACCATCAGTGTTCAAGGGGCTAGAGGAAAATAGGTTAAAGCAAGTTAAATTAAATGGTTTAGCTAAACATGTCAAGCTAGGATTATGATGTGTTTAAGTTAGTAAACAAGTCTAATTGACTAGGTGGTCTACTAGATGCGAGGTTGAATGAGGGTCAACAGGTAGTTTAACATCAAAAGCTATCCTGTGTAGTTTTTGAGTGTCTACATTTTTCCATTTTTATTATGTGGCTTTGATATAACAAGCTTTAAAATAAAAATATATGGTTGTTTAATGTCTAATTTCCTTGATTATGGGAGGAGGTGTTCCCCCTCAAGTTGGGAGTTGATGAGGCAAAAGCAAAATCAGGTCAGGGTTTGATAAATGGTAAATTAATAGTCGTAAGGTGGGTAACATGAAAATGTTAGGCATTTGAGATTCAAACATGTGCATAAAACATGACTAAGAGTGATATTCAAGATCTTGTAAAGACTAAAGCTGCCATTGTTGGTAAAAATAAAGTTAATTCTAAAATGACATGTGATAGGGGTGATCAATCCACAATACTAGTCATAATTGACTAGGTTACGCCCATCAAGTCATCTAAATAGGGTCAGTATTGGTCACAAGTATCTAGGGTAGGAAGTTCTCCCATGAAATAAAACATTAGTTAGGTCATGTATGAGGTGGTACAAAGTTCAAAAGTTCAACATGGCAAGGTTTGTCGATGCAGTCAAAATGACCATGCAAAGCTATCGCAAAGCATGTGAATGGTCCAAGTCAAAAATGACCAACGTACAGGTAGACATGGTGTAATTTTAGGTTGGTTGGGTATGTGTTGGTAGGGGATGGCCGAGCTAACTCCATATGTATTAGGCAAGTAAATGCTACTTACATAGTTCCATAGACATGAAATCCAAAAATAACTTTAGGCCAATTGTAGTTCTTCCTTAGTCAGATTTTAAGTGGGATGTATTTTGAAAACATGGGAAAAATAATAGGGGACCCCAATCAATGATGGTTATAAGTTTTCTTAGGTTTAACCATTGATGGTCACCCTAATCATCAATGGTCAAGTAAAAATCCCTAAAAGGTCAGAAGATAAAAGTAAAATGTGAAGTCACTTTTACCATTTTGACTTTTGATCATGGTTGTTTGTGCTTTAGAATATTGGTGTTTAGTGATTATGCATAGAGGTTATTGAGTTAGAGAATAATTATTAGTTGATTTCATGTGGTTAGGGTGATTTCATGTTGACTAGATGGAGGGTGGATGAAGGAATGACCGAACAGCAATATGAGGACTCTAACCATGCTAGCGATCACAGAATGAGGTAAGGTTTATTTTGAGATTTATAGCATAGTTGAAGTGATTATGTGTAGAAGTTGTATTGATTAGGTTTGAGTGATTTATACTTGGTTTTATGAATGATCTAGGCCATGATGCCCTATTTTAAATTTTTTGTTGATAATAGGCAAATTTAGGGTTAAAGTTTGATTGGAAGGGAGTTTGGGGTTTGTAATGGACTATAGAATGGGGTTAGATACTTAAAACGTGGGATTTAAGGGAGTGTTATGGTGATTAGGTGGGAAGAGGTATTAGGGTTTCATCACCAGTGGTCACCCATGGTGATTGTCAGTAGTTTGACCTAATTGTTGTTGATCAAACACTAAGGGTAAGAGGACCCCAGGGGATCATCGATAGTTCAATAAACCGTCGATGGTCGAGGGGTATGGAGATGTGGTAAAGAAGAAAGAAAATAATATGTGTTTAAAGGTCATTAAGGTGTTTAAATTGGGTAAAAATTTTAAAAGGTTTTATAAATATCTCAAAAGGTTCGTAAAGGTTATAAGGTGTGGTAAGGTTTTAGGGTTTGAAGTGATCTATAAAGTGTGTGAAGAAAGTTAAAAGTTTGTAAACTTTGTTGCTTATTTAGAGTGTTTTAAAAGGGTAAAATGTGTAGATTAAGATAAAATATTAAGTAAGTTAAAATGTTAGAAAAGGTTGTGAAAGAGGTTGAAACATTTAAAGAGGTCCAACAAGTGGGTGGTAAAGGTCTAGTTAGGATTTAGAAAATAGAATCATGTAGGTACATGAAAGTGGTGTATTAGGGTCAATGAAATTTAAGGTGGTAAAGGTAAAATGTAGGTCGAAGGAGAGTTATAAAGGTATAGGTTTGTGTTGAGTGTTAAAGATAATATAGGTTGAAAATGATAGGTGTAAGTTGATATTGAGTGTGATGTGGAAAACTAAGTATCCATGCTAATATGATTATTGTGCAGGCCCATGATCATCTCCATATGAGGGACTAAGTCCCTAGGATCTTTGTTGAGGTTCAATATGGGATGATAGTAGAGGAGTAGAGGAATATGAAGATGTTTAGCTTAAGGGTGATGATACATTATCAGCGCCTATCGCAAGATATGGCCATGATCATCGTACTCATCAAGAGAAGGGACCCAGCAATGAACACCTTCATGTTGTCGACTAGGAAGATGACCATCTTATTAGAGGATGTGACTAGGATAATATGGATACCCATTTGAGGGGAACCAATCTATCATATAGAAAGTGAGGATAGATTTTATTATATGGACCTTATATACAAAGTATATCGATATCATGCCATGTGGCATGTAGGGGGTTTAGGATCAGGCCATTATATTAAAGGACCCCATAGGATAGATGTTTCTTGATAATGATGGTGATGGTAGTGACTTATTTTGAATTATTAGATTTGATCCATGGCTAATTTACATACCTAATAATAGGGGTATTGGTAGAGATGTTGCTTGGGAGGACCATAGTTGGATCGGCCCCAGTGCTACTTGTCTAGATCTATAGGGAGCTCTACGATTTTTGGGTACATAAACATTATAATATTAGCATCAATTTCATGTTTCACTACTAATAATTCAAGCACATTCATATGATGAGACCATTGGGGGTACCATGGTAGGGATTCACCTAGGTAGCCTTTTCAATGGGCTTCATGTGATGGAGGAGAGTTGATGCTTTGACAGGTACCAATGGAGGAGCTAGAGACATTGATTGGTTTAAGGATGTGTTAGAGGGTTTGGTGGTGGGAAATGTTATATAGATTCCATATGTGGATTGGCTAATTGGGGTAGGATATACGTACCATATATTATCACTCCAAAGCTGGCACTGGATATATGGGAGAAAAAATGGGGAGACTGAGTTGATCCACTTTGAGTGAGTTCAAAGATAGTTTAGACTAGTGCAATGGATCCCCCTAATTTTATATGATATGAGAGGATGTTGAGTTTTCACTCCCTAATCCATAGTTATAAGATGTCATCTTAGACTACGAAGAGATACTAGCTAGAGTGGTCATTGATAATGTAAGGATTATAGATGGTTATATGGCATGGTTCTAGGCCAAATATGCAATAGCTAACTTTAGATGGGGTAATGATGGTCAGTAGCTGATGGATGTAGATGGGGCCCTAATATAGGGTGATGGATTTGATGGTTAGGCATAGGCATCACTAATAATAGCATAAGCCTAGATTATGGGGTTCAGGGATAAGTGGCCATGTTATAGGCATGGAGTGTCACCTTATAGAGGCAAGTTGTGACTATGATAGGTGAGCATTATTAGGCACAGATATTTCTTGGACTAGTGAATCAAGAGAGAGACTCATTGAGATAGAGAGTATGGGTGGTCACAGTAGTATCAAAAGGACCACTTGACATAGTTCTAAGGACACAATACTTAGCCACCATCGAGGAGCTTAGATATTACAAGGTGATAGTGCGATCATAGTTGCCATTAGAGATGTGGTATGGAGAGTATAGGGGTAGCTTAACAGGTTGAACATTGATAGCTACTCTAGGTTAGTGGGCCTTAATAGTGGGATAGGTAGGGATATTAAGGGGGCACCACTAGATGGTAGTGTAGGTCCAAATCTAGATGGTTCAGGTGGTAGTAGTATAGGTGGTAGTGGTTTTTGTGCTCTAGGGGTTTGATAGAGGAGAGTTTTTATATGATTTGTTTTTTTATTTTGGCCTGCATGCTGATGACATGAGATGTATATGAGAGAGATAATGATTGATATATTATGACATGCATTGCCTCATTGATGTATATGATGATTATTATCTTTTGATTATGCTAATTATATCACTAACATTTGATTATATTGATGATTATGTTAATATATGATTAGTATGTTCTTATGTTCATGAAGTTTCATGGATGATGTATTGATGTATTATGATTATGATGTAATTTTTTTGATGGATTAGGGATGACATATATGATGTTGCATGCTTATGGCTATTGTTGAGTCCTTAGTTTAGGTATTTGATGACACATATGATGATGACTATTTATATATATCATGATGTGTTTGAAAATATGGTTTCAATCAAGATGTTTGTTGTTATTTAGATTAGTTTGCACATGATTGTGAACATTTGATAGATAGGTTTTGATGATGTTGTTTATGAGATGACTTATGATAATGTGGTTAAGTGGAATGATAGTGTAATAATGTGATAATGTGGTTGATAGATAGATGATATTTTGTTTTAAGGACAATTTTGATGATGTTTGATGATGATTTTATGATGTTATAATGTTATAATGATATCTTTTGAGTGTTTACAATTTTATGGTTCCTAATGTTTTGTTTATGGGTAGGGTATGGTTTATATTTGTCTTGTTCCTGGTGCATAATGTTATGATTATTTTAATGGGAATATAATGGAAACACATTATGTAGGTGTAGACAATAAACTAAATATGAGACATATGACCACATGAACTAATAAATAGAGCATGAAAAATGCATGATGTTTTTAGTTGGCAAGGATGTAAAAACAAGAAACCGTAGTTGAATTGACTTAGTGAACATAAACCTATCAAATATTTTGTAAAAGCATGATTTGATCAAGAAAGAGGATGTCTTGATCACTTGTATCAAGTAAGCTCATAGTCCCTTGATTTTAGAGAAGGATTGAAGAGAATGGAGGTGATAAGTAGAAGTTTGAGTGTTAAATAGGGAAACGGTAACCTGATGTGGGTTAGTTTGCCCCTTCTATAGGTGACCCAAGAATTGTAATATATAATTCCATGTCTTAATATGATATGTAGACTAATAAATGCAGGAAATCTACCAATGCCATATATAGGATCTGATTGCAGCATAATGGGATAATATGTAGACTAATCGATGTGGGAGGTCTACAAATGGCACTTATAAGAGTTGATCGTGACTTACTTTATTTAATTTTGACATAAGATTATGTGTTGCTTTTGTTATTTTGATGAATTATTGAAGTTTATTGATATGGGAAGCTTCAAATAATTATTTCTTATCCATCCTTCAATGTAGTGGTCTAAAATTGGATTTTTATAGCTATCCTTCAAGGGAGCAGTCTATTTTAAGTAACCTTTAATTATTGGGCGCTATCCTTTAAGGGAGTAGTCTGCAATGCTAGAGATAT
This sequence comes from Torreya grandis, assembly GCA_037957365.1. Lineage (NCBI taxonomy): Eukaryota > Viridiplantae > Streptophyta > Pinopsida > Cupressales > Taxaceae > Torreya > Torreya grandis. The sequence continues at coordinate 2,998,884 of JARHVA010000201.1, read as the reverse complement.
GGATGCAAGTGATATTTTTAATGCATTTATAGACATGGACAATTCTATTTAGGTTTAAAGGATTACCTTTATGTAGGTGATGCTTTAACACAAAAGGTCAATGTTAAATAGGGAAAGTGATTTTAGAGACAATTGATCATAGGATTCTATCAGACTACAGATAAAAAGTATCCATGAGAACCATGCCATGGGTAGAGCCATGGTGCCTAAGCTTAGGATTAGGCTATAACTGTGATGGATAATTACATAGTTCTATGTTGTAATCAATTATTTCTAAGAGTATTAGGGATATGTAGGTGAAAAAAAGTGAAAATATTGTAGACCAAGGTATGAGCTTAAGTTAGACACAAAGGTGAGTTTGATCATCATTTCAATAATAAAAAGGATGTAAATGTAAATTATTGAGAGGCTCGGGTTCTAGTTTGCCTTCAAGAGAAGACAAATGATAAGCTCCTAATCCAAACTTATGGGTTATGACATAGAGTCTAAGCCAATTGAAAGTAAACTTGCCATTTTTGCTCTTTTCTATATTTGTTACATGTTGTTTTTCCTTAAGGATGAGGTCTCTAATGTTGAATTCTTGCTCTTTTAGGTGTTTGTTGTATGCATGTTTGATTCATTCTTGGTAGACATAAAGATGGTTAAGGGCTGCGAGGTGATGTTTATTAAGGAGTTTAATATATGTGAGGTGTTCTTGATAATAGTCAATCTCAGAAAGGATTTCATGTAAAGATATATAAAGGGATGGGATTTGGACTTTGAGAGGCAAGACTGCCTCAGCTCCAAAGACAAGAGAGGAAGGGATAGTACTCATAAAAGTTCAAATGCTAGTGCAATAGGCCCAAAAAGTGAAAGGGATATGCAAATACCAATCCTTACCTAAAGCATTGACTACTTTGGTGAGCATTTTGATGAAATTTTTGTCAAAGGATTTCACCTGTCCATTGGCTTGTGGATGATATGGTAAATAAAATCTTAACTTGATGCCAAAAGCATCACAGAGACCTTGGACCTTCCAATTTTTAAAATATTTTCCATTATCAGTGATAATCTTGGAGGGAACACTGAAGTGGTAGATGATATGGTAATTGGTGAAGTCGATAATATTTTTGGCTTTGGTAAATATAAGGGGGATGGCCTCCACCCATTTGGTGAAATATTCAATATCAGTAATGATGTATTGATGTTGTTATGAAGAATGGGGGTTGATTTCCCAGATAAGGTCAAGACCCTATTATGAGAAGGGCCAATAATATTTGGATACTTGAAGGCCATGGGGAGGTGCACGATGAAAATTAGCATGTTGTTGACATTTAACACATTTATTTACATAATTTCAATATTCTTGATTGAGGGTGGGCCAATAGTATCCCAGGCAAAGGATACACTTAGCAAAAGCCAAGCTACTAAAGTATCCCCCATAGATTTTGTCATGTGTTTCCTTAATGGCATGGGAGGATTCATGACTATAAAGGCAATGGATAAGGATGCTGTTGAAGCTATGTTTGTAAAGGATTACCCCTAGTATGGTGTAATGAGAGGTATTCTAAATAAAAGCTCTTCAAGTATTTTTCGAAAGGTTTGGAGGGATAATGCCAAGGTTAAGGTAGTCAAAAGTTTGATCATACCAAATGTCAAAAGAAGATGTCTCTACATTACAAATGGTAGGCAGATTAGAACTGATATATGAAGGTGTGATAAACTAATGGATGGTGACAATTAGTTTATATTCGATACGCTAAGATGAGATTTAGGAAGTAAGGGAAGCCATTATGTCTGTAAATTTGTTATTAGATCAAGGAACTAACTAGATAAAATGATGGTTAAATGATGCTAAGAGTACATCCATGAGTTGTTTTTACTTCAAGAGGACATCATTTTTACATTGATAAGATCTTGTGACCTAATTGATGACTATTTAGGAGTCACCAAAGACACTAATTATTTTGATTCCCAAGGCTAGGGCAGTTTGGAGACATATGACTAGGGCTTCATATTCAGATATGTTGTTGGTGCATTCAAAGTTGAGTTTAAAGGAAAGGGGAAGAGGTTTCCCCATTAAAGGGAATGAGAATAACTCTAATACCCCCATCATTTTGGGATTTAGAGCCATCAAAAAACATGGTCATTTGGTAGGTGTGTTCTTTCTGGGATAGAGTTACAATGGACTCATCTTAAAAGGTAAAAGGAAGATGTTGATTATCTGTTAGAGGATCTTTGGCCAATTGGTTGGAAATGACCTATCCTTTAATGGACTTTTATGAAAGGAACTCAAGATCAAACTTAGCTAGGAACAAGAGCCATTTAGCCATATGATGGTTTTGGTATGGCTTAGAGTGCATATATTTGAGGGGGTTAGTATTAGTGATGACATAGGTTTTATGATTAAGAAGATAGTGATGAAGCTTAGAGGCCATAAAAACTAAAGCAAGGCAAAGTTTTTTAGGATGGGTATAATACATTTCATATTTGATAAGTGTGCGACTAATGTAGTAAATGGCTTGTTCTTTATTTTGTTCATCATGATGATTGAGCATGGATCCTAGGGAATGGTCTATGGTAGATAGATATAGGTAAAAAGGTTGGTCTTCCTTAGGAAGATAGAGGATAAGTGGAGAGAGAATATATTATTTGATTGAACTGAACCCTTGTTGACATTCTTGGGTCCACTTAAAAGAGGTATATTTCTTTAAGAGGTGGTGGAAGGGTTGACATTTATCTAATAACTGAGAGATGAAGCAATAGATAGATTGAAATTTCCCTTGTAGTTTATGGAGTTACATAAGGTTGGTAGGAGGAGGCATATCCAAGGTTGATTTGACTTTGGTAAGGTCTATTTTGATTCCACGTAGAGAGATGATGAAACCAAGAAGCTTCCTTGATAAGACCCCAAAAATACATTTTTTAGGGTTGAGCCTAATGTGATAATGGATTAGTCGATTGAAAATGATGGCAAGAACTACTAGGTGATCTTTTTAGTGTTTTTATTTACCAAGGAGATCATTAAAATAGTCCTCTATGATTTTATGGATGAGGTCATGAAAGATATAGGTCTTGGCCCACTACTAGGTTGCTCTAGTGTTCTTTAGTCTGAAGGGCATGACCCTATAGCATAAGGCCCCCCATGGGGTTATAAAATTTGGGGGAAATCAAGATCTAATTATATCCCTAGAAACCATCTATGAGAGATAGCATTTTGTGGCCAGTGATTAGATCATTAAATTGGCCTATGTTGGGCAAAGGAAAGTTGTCCTTTGAGTAAGCAAGGTTGAGGTCATGAAATTTAATGCAGAGGCAAAGTCCCCTTATGGGTTTAGTGATTAGAATAATGTTAGAAACCCATTTTGGATAATCAATGGGTTGAATGAATTTGATGGATAGAGACATTGAAGCTCTTCTTTGATAAGGAGGGCTATGCGTGGATGCATCTTATGAAGCTTTTATTGAATTAGCTTAGCCTTGGGATGCATAAAAATGTTATGGAGGCCAATAGAAGGGTTAATTATAGGCATATCTTAATAGGACCAAGCAAAGACTATGCTATGGTCTCAAAAGAAAGAGGGGTAGTCTTGTTGTTCCACAAAATTTAAAGATTGGCAATTTTGATGATACAAGGGTTATCCTAGGTTCCCAAGTTGACATCAATAGTGGATTCATTCAACATAGTTTAGTTCTCAAGAGGGATAGATTTATGAATTGAATAATCCCCCACACCAAGGTAGGTGATAATGGAATTATCATCCTTACATTGGATGGTGTGAATGGTAGGAGAATCGTGCTCAATCATTTTAGGATGGATGAGAGGAAGGGTTTTAGTTTGGCCATATTTTTCATATGTTAGGGAGCCTAAACTAATAGTTTTGATAAAAAAAAGTTATATGAGTTTATATCAAAGCCCTTATATTTAGAGGGAGATAGGGTCGATGAGGACGGAGGTTCTTCGTCAATGGTGGAAATGGGTTTTGGTGATGTGGATTCTTCTAGGGGTACAAACCTAAGGCCAAAGAACTTATGAGGTTTCTGAGTTTTAATGATGGTTAACTCATGAGGTCCCAATTCATAGAGGCCAAAACTAAACCCCTTCCAATCACACCAGTAAAGGTAAGCTTTGGAAAAATCTAGTTTATCCAGGTAAGAAAATTGTTATTGAATAGTCAGATAAATGGGGTAGTGGTGGGAGCAAGAAGTGGCTAATCAAGTCCCCCATAGATGAAATTTGTTTGATTATTGGGGAGCCTAAAAGGTATGATGGTTCTGATGTTAGGATCATAGTAAGGGTCATATTTGATGTTCCCATACTCTTGTAGAGTAGGGAGTGCATCTAAGGCTAAAAGTTGATGTTGAAATATGGAATGTAAGGAGTCCTCAAGAAAAATTTGGGATAAAGGGATGGTTGAGCTAGTTGATGATTCATCATTATTGTGAGTGGAAGTGTTGATGGTTTTGGTTTATGGGGTGGTGTTTTTAGAATTTGATTGTGAGGTAGATGAAGAAGGAATAAGAATGTCATTAGGCCAGTATGACATATTGTAAGAGGCAAAGGGACTAGGATCAACTTTGATGGTAATAATTGATCCCTTGTGCTCAAATTTAACACAGCAATGTAAGGTGGAAGGGACACAACTCATAGCACAGGTCAAATGGTGTCTAAGTAACACATTGTATTAAAACTCACCATCTATAACATAAAATAGTTTAGGAATGGTGCAATCCCCCAAGTGGATGTGGAGGACAAAGGTCCCTAAGGTTGTGGCCATGCTGTCATTAAAGGAGTGAAGGACTATTGTACTTTTTAACATGATGTTTTGGGTAGTTGAAGTTGGTGATATGCATGGGAGGAGATAATGTTGATGATATCTCCCCCATCAATCATAACCCTCTTAATGTAGATTTAATTGATGTATGATGTGACAAAGAAGGGAGGATCAGGATATTTAGTATGAAAAGGTGGTATTTCAGAATCTTGAAAGGTAATGAGGGTGGAAAGTTGGAGGGCTCTGACAAACGGTGTAAGAGGTTGAGGATCTTCCAGTTGAACCTCTATATATTTCAAAGCCTCAATCAGTTCTTGGTGATGGTGGGGTGAGGTATTGATTACTTCATAGATGATCATTTTCACTAGTGTTTGGTGAAGTTGTTTCAACACTAATCATTGCATGGATGCAGAAGGGTTGGAGGGAGAAGCTCCCAAAATGCATGCTTTGGGTTTTCGTGGTTATGAAGGTAAGGGTGGATATGTTTGGGTTTGGTTAGTGGATTGATTGGTTGAAGGATATGTCTATGGGATGGTTACTTTAGCTTTTCCCTTGTCCCTTTGTTGGACCTGAGATTGGGTAACCACATGAATAGTGTGGACAAGGGGGTTTATTAGGTTTGATGCTTACTTTGGTTCCTCCTCATCTTTGGATAGGAGTGGGAGAGTAGGTAAAGGTTAGGTAGGTTAGGTTGATGTACTATTGGTAATGGGAATAAGAAGGGTTCATTTAATAATAGATCATCCTCTTCATATAGGCTATAAACAAGTGTTTAGAGAGCATTACAGTTATCCATGTCATGTCTCAATGTCCTATGGTATGCATATATCAAGTTATCATTAAACCAAGAGGGTTTAAGACATGAAGGGTCAAAAGGTTTGATTGGAGGTAAGTTAATGGAAGAGGTTTACAACATCCTTTGTAAAATGGTTGAATAGGATTCAAGCAAAGGTATTGGAGGTAGTGGATTATTAGTTTTAGGAGTGGAAACCTTCTTAGGCATAGATTATATTATAAAAGTTGTATTCGGAGGAATGGTTTTAGTCAATGGTTTTGATTAGGTCTACTTGTTTAAGGTTTGTTTGGGGGTTGGAGATTTTGATGTGGAGGCTTTAGATGATGAAATGTTAACTATAGGTGGGAAAGTAGAGGTGGATAGGTTGGTTAAAAATGATGGAGAACTAGAGGGTTTGATGGGTATAGGTGGAGAAAATGGGGATGTTTTCTTAAAGGAAGAATAGGTAATTGGGATGGTAGAAGGATGAGGTCCTAAGATAGAATGAAAGTGGGAAGGAGGTGGTATGAGTCTAGTTCAAGGTGGAGGTTTGGGTGACTCTACCTTCTTAATTAGTTTAGTTAGGGATTTATTTGGTGGACTAGATGGGGTTAAGTCTAACCTCAAAGGGGGGTGAGTGTGACTAGGTGTAGGAAGAATTCCTAGGTTCTTGATTGGTTTGGTGAGATAGGTGTAAGATGATTTTGTAATTTTAGGTAGAGGTGGTTGGGATGGTTCACTTATGGTTTTGGAAGAGATATTTGGTGAAGAGGTAATAATGGGTTTAAGGGTGGATTCAAGTGGAGTTGAGGATTCATATTTATTTTGGTAAGAGATTCCAAGATGATGTCAAAATGTGGCTCCATCAAAGTTGGGTTTGAACATGAACTCTAAGCTTTGAACTAGCCTAGAAAACAGCTTGTAGATGGGTGTGGTTCCTTGGTCACTAGTTTCAAAGCTTAAGCCCTCTGGTGAAGAATAAGGAATGGTTTATTCATCCTTGTTTTTAGTGGATGGTTTCAAAATTAGTGGTTGGGTAGGTGAGGTAACCTTCTCTTGGTTTGGGGTTTCCAAAGAGGGCATAGATGGTTTTAATATGAGGGAAGTAAGTGTGTTTTCCCCAAGTGAAGGAGGGGACACATTTGTTTCCTTTGTTTGGGTGTCCAAAATAATGGAGGGAAGTCCTACCACTTAAATGGGTGGAGTGAAAGAAGAAGGAATGGTTGAAGCAATGGTTGTCTCCTTCAGTGTTCCATCAAAGGAGAAGGATATAAGGCTAAGCTCTCATCAAGTGAAGAGAAAGGGGTGGTTGATTCCTTCATTTGGGTATCTGAAGGAATAGATGGTGAGTTTACTATTTCCATTTGGGTGATGTAGGTAATGGTCTCTTCAGCAATCGGCTCATTATTAATAACATTGATTGTGTGTGCCTCATGAGAGTGAGATGATTTAGGTTTATTGTCATAGTGTTGGGTAGGAAGAGTGTGATTGGGAAAAGGCTTGTGTAAAATTTTGAGGGATTGATTTGGAGGTGCATTGGTATTATCAAATGCAATTTCTTTACTATCAATTAAATTGTAGACAATACTTTTGAAGGTATTACATCTATTAATATCATGTCCTACAACATGATGAAAGGCACAATGGTCATTTTTGTTATACCAACCTAGCATGGGGTGAGAAGCATCAAATTTTTGGGGTGGTTTAATTGGTGAAATCTATATTAGGTTGGTTTTGAGAAATTTATCCAAAATTAATGCATAAGATTCTCCAATGGGAGTATATTATTTTGAAGGAGCTCAGTTTTGGTTTCAGTTTTATTGATAAGAATGGTTTGAAGAATTAATTTAAGGTGGTTGGTTACTAGTTAGGTGTGGAGAGGTTTTTAAAACAACTAAGTTTGTGGATTTGGTAGAGGAACAGTAATTGGATTTAAAATTAGAAATCTTGTTTCGTAATTTTAATTTCCCTTCATTAATGGCATAGTTTTCTAGTTTACGTGCCATGGTGAATGCCCCATTAAAAGTTCTAAAGGTTTGAACTTTAAGGGTGGGGGAAATATATTTGGCACAACCTCGAGAAAAGAGTTCAATCAATTTAGGTTGGGGTAAGGAAAAATAAAGTTTTTTGATGAGACCTCTCCATTTAGCAACAAAATCAACAATTGACTCATCATCAAATTGCTTATTGGAATAGAGATTAGTGATAGAAACATTTTTAGATATGTTTATTGAAAAGTGTTCTAAAAATATTTAGGCTAGTTAGGAAAATGAAAATATGGAGTGTTGGGTGAGATCACTATACCAATCAAGGGTAGGTCCGGATAAGGACATGGGGAAGGTTTAAACAAGGATAGAGTCATCATATGCGATTAAATAGAAATAATGAAGGAATGATCACAAATGTTGGTTGGCGTCCTCTTTGCCTTGGAACTTGGAAAACTTGGGCAATTCTCATTGAGGAGGATAAGCATGGATAGAGACAGATAGATGAATGGGTTCATTACATATTTGGTCATAGGATAAAAGGTTATGAGATATAGAAATGGATGACTCTAGGTTGGTCATTTTGTCCATTAACATCTTGATCAAATCTAGTTGGGGTTGGGAAACTACATAATTAAGAGGCACATTCTATTGAGGCTGGGTGGTAGCTATGTTTAGATAAGTAATAGAAGGTGTTGAAGAAGCCCCATATTGGTAAGTGGTCACAAGTGGTTGAGATGGTGCCCCTAGGGGTTGATTGGTATAAATGGTTGAGTATATGGTGTTATGTACCCTTGTGGGTTACATACATATTGATAGGTTGTTATGTGCACTTGTTGAGGGATAGATGTGGGTTGACTTAAAGGTAAGGGTGAGGTAGTGGGTTAAGGTTGAGTATGTTAAGGTTGAGTGATAACTCTAGTGCTAATGGGTGGAAGTGTTTAAGGTATAGAGAGCACCAAGTTTTGAAATGGTGTGGAAGTTGGTGGATAGGTTGAGATAAGGGGAAGGATGGACATAGGGGTAGAAGACAACACCATGATAGGTGGAATATAGGTAACTAGCATTAAAGTTAAACCTATTTGTGATGTGTGGGGTGTGGTAGGAGGTGATTGATTAGAGGTTTGAATATTTGATTGGGTTTGGGTAGTGGTAGCAGATGAGATGTTGGAGGAAGAAGAGGCTTGGGTTAGCAAGGGTTGGTTTGAGGTGGTACCCACCATAATATGGGGAGGCATACCATAAGGAAGGTATGTAGGAGAAGCTGAAGTAATAGATGTATGGTGAGGTAATTTATTAAGATAATGATGAAGGGCCATCAGATTATTATTAAATAAGGTAGTGAAATCTGCATCATCCTTAAAAACAACTGGGATTCTAGTAGGAGGGGGAGAAAGATGAGGCAAACCCTCATCATTAAAATTATATTCCATGGATTAAGAAGAGGAATTTGGTGATTGATCATTTTGGTTTCTCAGTTGTTGTCTAATAAAGACCATATGATGAAACTCACACCTCAAATAAAGAGCAATGAAAAGAAAAGAATTCAAGGAAAGTAATGCATACACTAAAAGTATGTTAAAAAGAAAAGAATTCTTTATGACTTAGAAAGTGTGAAAATGGAATGTGGCTTTTAGATTGGGTCTTAAAGAGGAAATCTAAGGTTGGTTTCAGGTTTTTTAGTTGATTAAGAGAGATATCTATGTTGAACTTTGATATGTGGCCTAGTATTGGGGCCTACCCCCTCACTTCACAGTCCCATAGTAGTAAGAGTGTTGGGTGCTTAGCTATAATATACCAAGTTTAGAGTTTATACTCAACCAGAGAGCTGAGTTGGTTCTCCCCTTGGTGGTGAAATCTAAGTAGGATAGTCAGGAAGGGGTAAGGTTGTCGCTAGGTGATGAAATCCTAGTTGATCCTTGTCTCAGGTATGTTTTGATGTGTTAATTTTTTTGTGGTGTGTCTTAGTGCATGATAACAAGTGAGAAAAATATAACTAATTACTTTTCCCTTTATGTTACTAGATGAACTAAGACAAGCAGGCAATCAATGTATACAAGAGGTTTACTTTAAGCCCAAATAGAAATTTATAGATTTCATTTGATGAGAAAATAATAAAGGAAGAAAAAGGGAACTAAGACCCATTGAGTGTGCCAAAATGTTTTAGTTAATTTCACTCATTTTTTAGTTTTGGAATTAAAGTAATGAAATTAGTAATAGGGAGTGTAGAAGAATACCTGGTAAAGTATGTGCGTGAATCCAGATGATAGTGGCAACTCTTCTTTGGCTAGGAAGGAATAACTTACAAATAAGAAAGATACTATAAAATGGGTTTATTAAATGGATTATTGATTAGACTACCTAGCATGAGTTAGATACAAGAAGTATATCACTTTCTACGAGGTTGTCAATCCACTATTATAAAAATTAAGTTGATATAGATGGAAAGAAAGAATACTTGTATTTAATGATATAAAAGTAAATACATGTAAAAAAGAGAAGGTAAATGCTTGTTTAAATAAAACAACTAAAATAGCAAAATCAAGTCAATAGTTATGATAAAATGGTCAAGGTCTGATCCCAAAAATTAGAAAAGATAATGTAATCAGGCAAAAGTAGAGAAAATTAGGTTTAACTGGGGGTAAGGAACAAAAATTAGCTTGCTAGATTTTTATACCATAGTGACCATCGATGGTCAGGTGAACCATCAGTGGTTAGGTCTAACCATCAGTGGTTGGGTAACCATCAATGGTTGGGGTTAACCATTGGTAGTTACCTATGCAAATTTAGAAATGATCAGAATAGAAGGTCCAAATTAGATATTTGGGCAAATAGAGGTTTGGTATAGGGCTGAGGGGTGGATAATAAGATAATGATGGGTTTGATAAGGCCAAAAAATTATAAATAAGGTAAATCAACCAAACAATCAAAAGATACTTGAAACTTGATAGTGGAATGTTGAAGTTATTCAGTCAGAGTGATAGTACTTTGGCATTTAAAAGTGATTCTAATAGAGCTCCAAGTCTCCAATGATGTTGCTTGCTCACTGAAAGGATGTTGAATACCTGTACACAAGAGAGCTTGGATGCAAGATTCTACATTCTATATTTTGGATCCCTTTCACTTCCTCCCCTTCTCCTTTTGTAGGATGAAGTTGCTAATTAGGATGAAAGAAGTTACTAATTTGATAGGGGAATAAAGTTGTCAATTTATGATGTTTTCAGGCAAGTTTTAAAATCAAGTTAATACATGTACACAAGATATATTGGATGCAATATTCTACATTCTAGATTGTGGATCCCTTTCACTTCCTCCCCTTCTCCTTTTGTAAGATGAAGTTGTTAATTAGGATGAAGGAAGTTACTAATTTGATAGGGGAATAAATTTTTCAATTTATGATGTTTTAAAGCAAGTTTTAAAATCAAGTTTGTTGTTTAGGGAGATGCTTATCTCACACAAAGTTGTCATTTATTTAATACTTTAAATTAGTTTGGATACCTAACCATCGATGGTTAAGCCAACTATCAGTGGTCAAAGGACCAAAGGAAAATAGGTTAAATCAAGTTGAATTAAATAGTTTAGTTAAACATGTCAAGTTAGGGGTCTAATGTGTTTAAGTTAGTAAATGAGTCTAATTGACTAGGTGTTCCACTAGATGTGAGGTTAAACAATTTGACATCAAAAGTTGTCATGTGCAATTTTTGAATGTCTACAAGGTAAGGTGGTTGGGTGCACCTATTAGTCTCCTAAATAATTTCAATGTTTTCATGGGTATCCAACACAAGAAGTGCTCCAATGGAAAACACAAATAGGTCAAGTGTCATGGGTATTCAAGGTAGGAAGTGCTCCTAAAAATACACAAGTGGTTCAAGTAAGCATGAGGTGGCACTGATTCAAAAGTTGTTCAGCATGGTAATGTTGTTGTGGTAGTCAAAAAGGACTAGGCAAAAAGTGTTTTAAAACATGTGCTAGTTGGGCCAAAATAGACCAATGGCAAAGTGATGAGGTAGTTGGGGTGGGTGGAGAATGTAGTCTCCATTGGTGGGTATAATGCTTATGATGTGATGTTTATATTGCTTATGGATTGTGTTATGTTGTTGGTGCTTATTGTTTATGGATGTTAGATGTTGACATAGACGTATCTAAGCATGAAATGCTTTTGATTTATCGTTATGTTTATTATTAATGTTTATGATAAAACACATGAGGGAATTTAATTAACAACATTAGATGCGAGAATAAATAATATAATCAAGATAAAAATGCCATAATGAAAATATCAACTAGTCATGATAGGGTAAATAGAGAGCATGGTGCTTCTTCATTGATAAGTACTAAAACAAAATCAAAGTTGGATTGACTTAATGAACATAAACCCTTCGAATGCTTTGCATTAGCATTCATTAGTTGGTTAAAAAGGTGTATTGGCCATATAATGTTAAGTAAGCTCAAAAATTCCTTGCATAAAGTGAAAAAAGGGAGATGGGTGAAAATGGAATCCTATTAAGAGACAGGTATGCCTCTATTGTAGGTGTTTGAAAGACTAGGGTAAATAAGCCTATGATAAATTATGTAAATTGATCGATGCAGGAAGTCTACTTTAAAAATTTGATTGTGGCTTCTACCTTAACTTGGTGTTTGAAAGCCGATTACATCTTTCAAGATTATTTTGCTTTTGTTTTAATTATGCTAATGGGTCTTCTACTAATTATTTTATGTAGGAAGTTGATCGATGCAAGAAGCTTCTAAGAAATTGTTATGATTTTGACAAATACTTACTCAACCATCCTTCAAGGGAGTGTTCTAAGTTTATGTGCTTTGCTTAATGCTTCTTGATAGTTATCCTTTGAGGGAGTAGTCCACCTTACATTATGGCAATTTCAAAGGGGTTTTCAATAACTATCCTTTGAGGGAGTAATCTACGAATGCTAGGATTGACCCATAATTACTAATGATTGAGATTTTTTTATTTTGCTTTCATTTTACTTGACATAGGATTTTTTATGTTGGATTAGTGGTTCACCTTCACGGTGGCAAAACCAAGAGCACAAGTTGGATGGTTAGGTGTAAAAAGTTTTAGGTGACAATAATCATGGGGATCCATCCTAAAAAGGGGTGAAAAGTCCCATGAGAACCATGCCATGGGTAGATTCATAGTACCCATTGTTCAAGATTAATCTATGACTGTGATGGATAATCACATGATTCATTTTTAATCAATTACCCCTAAAATAGGGGGATGAATGTGGGTAGATAAAAAGGGATGAGCTTAAGTGAAAAAAAAGGTGAACTTGATCCTTAACAAAATAATGGATGTAGATGTGAAGCATTGAGGGGCTTAGGTTTTGGGCAACCTTTGAGAGAAGATAATTGATAAGCTCCTGATCTATACTTTTGGGTTATGATATAAGGTCCAAACCAATTAAAAGCAAACTTACCCCACTTGCATTTTTCCATATTAGTGACATGTTGATTTTCCTTTAGGATGAGGTCTTTGATGTTGAATTCTCACACTTTAAGGTGTTTGTTATAGGCATGTTTGACACGTTCTTGGTAGACATGGAGGTAGGTAAGGTCTGCTAGATGATGCTCATCAAGTAGCTCAAGTTGGGCTAGATGGTATTGACGATAATCATCCTCCAAAATAATCTCTTTCAAAGATATATAAAGAGAATGGATTTGGACTTCAAGAGGCAAGACAACCTCTACTCAGAATACAAGAGAAAATGAGGTATCACCTATAGGGGTTTGAATGCTAGTAATATACACCCACAAGGCAAAGGGGATGTGTAAATTCCAATCTTGACTAGATATGTTGACTAGTTTAGTTAGCATGTTATTAAGAGCTTTGTTAAAGGCTTCTACTTTTCCATTATCTTGAGGGTGATAAGGTGAGGAAAAACTTAACTTAATGTTGAATGTGTCACATAGACCCTAGACATGATTTTTCTTAAAGGATTTACCATTGTTGATGATAATCTTATGAGGAACATCGAAGTGACAGTTGATATGATGGTTGATAAAGTTGATAATCTTCTTCATTTTGGTTGAGATTAAAGGAAAAACCTTTACCCACTTTGTGAAATACTCAATTGCAGTGATGATAGAATGGTGTCATTGTGAGGAATGGGGGTTAATTTCACCAATAAGGTCTAGATCCCATTATGAAAATGGTCAAAAATTGGTAGAAACATAAAGGCTATAGCTAGGTGCATGATGTAAATTAGCATGTTGTTGGCACTTAACACACTTTTTTACATAATCATAGCAATCTTGGTTAAGGGTAGACTAGTAATAGCCAATACAAAGGATACGCTTAGCTATAATGAGTCCACTAAAGTGTCCCCCATAGATGCTATCATGTGTTTCTTTGATATCATGGGAGGTTTCGTGACTACGTAGGTAACGAAAGAGGAGGCCATCAAAGCCATGTTTATAAATAATTCCTCCCATAATGGTGTAGTGTGAGGTACTCTGAATAAATGTTATTTTATTATTATTAGAGAGGTTAGAAGGAACTATGCCAAGGTGAAGACAATCAAAGGTTTGTTGATACCAGAGGTCAAGTTGGATTTCCTCCACATTGAAAATGGTGGGAAAATCTAGTATGACATAAGAAGGCTAGGTAAGTCTATGGATAATGACAGATAGCTTAGAGTCTGAGGGTGTAGATAGGATTTATGAGTCAAGGGATGCCATGGTGTTAATGAAATTATTGGTAAATCATGGGGTTGACTGGATGTGATAATGTTCAAATGATGTTAAAATTTCATCAACTAGTTTCTTATACTACTACAAAACAACATTATTACACTGGTAGGATTCATTGATTTCATTGACCACAAGTTGGGAGTCACTGAAGATATTGATCATTTTGACTCCTAGGGCTAAAGTAGTCTAAAGGCATATCACTGGGGCTTCATACTCAGCCATATTATTGGTACATTCAAAATCAATCTTGAAGGAAAAGGGAGAGGTTCATCATCAAAGGGGATAAGGATAATACCAGCTCCCCCACCATGTTGACATTTTGATCTATCAAAGAACATGGTGACTTGACAGGTGAAATCCACTTAAGATAGGGCCATGATGGACTCATCTGGGAACTCAAGAGGAGAGGGTTGATTATCTACTAATGACACTTCAGTCAATTAGTTGGCAATGACTTGCCCCTTAATTTATTTCTATTAAATTAAATCAAGGTCAAACTTTCATAAGAGCATGAGCCACTTAGCCATATGTTTGTTATGATATGGCTTGGAGTGCATGTACTTAAATGGGTCAGTGTGGGTTATGACATATGTTTTATGGTTGAGGAAGTAGTGGTGAAGTTTGGTGGCCATGAATACTAAAGCTATGTAGATTTTCTCAGTATGACTATACCAAGTCTCATACTCTACAAGTGTGTGACTGATGTAGTACATAGCTTTCTCTTTATGTTGTTCATCTCGATGAGCTAGCATTGCCCCTAGGGAATGGTCGATGGTAGAGATATATAAGTAAAAAGGTTGGTTGTCCTTAGGGGTAAGGATAAGTGGAGACAAAAAGTATATTTTGAGTGAATTAAAAGCCTTTTGGAAATTACTATTCCACTTAAAAGAGACATCCTTCTTTAGAAGGTGGTGGAAAGATTGACACCGGTCCAAAAGCTAGGAAATAAAATGATGAATGGACTGAAGCTTCCCTTACAAGCTTCAAATTCACTTAAAATTGGTAGGAAGGAGCATGTCTAAGATTTATTTGATTTTGGTAGGATAAACTTTGATTCTATAAAGGGAAACAATAAAACCTATAAGCTTTCCTGACAAGACCCCAAAGATGCACTTCTTAGGGTTAAGGCAAACACGATAGTGGATAAGGCACTCGAACATGATCGTAAGAAGATTCAAGTGATCTTTTTAGAGTTTGGATTTTCAAAGGAGGTCATCCACATATTATTCTATGATCTTGTGGATAAGTTCATGGAAAATGTAGGTCATAACATGTTGGTATGTTACACTAGCATTCTTTAACCCAAAGGCATGACTATATAGCAAAAGGTCCCCTAAGGGGTGGTAAAGCTATTTTTATGCTAATCTTCAGGAGTAATTAAGATCTGATTGTAACCTAAGAATCTATCCATGAGAGATAAAATCTCATGTCTAGTTTTAAGATCAACAAGATGGTTGATGCTAGGGAAAGGAAATTCATCCTTAGGGTAGGTAAGGTTGAGGTCATGAAGGTCCACACAAATGAATAGTACCCTTGTGGCTTTAATGATAGGTATGACATTTGAAACCCATGGAGGGTAATCAATAGGTTGAATGAATTTGATAGATAGGAGATGCTAAAGATCTTCTTTGATGAGAAGATCTATGTGAGGATGCATGCATTGGAGCTTTTTCTTGATAGGCTTTTCTTGATAGGTGAGTGACTATGTTATGGGTAATAATGGTAGGCTCAATTCTGGGCATATCACTATAAGACCAAGTAAATGCTATGTTATGGTTTTGGAGGAAAGTGGGGAAATCTTGAAGTTCCTTGATGTTCAATGATTGGCCTAATTTAACAATATGTGGGTTGTTCAAAGTGCCAAAGTTGATATCTATGTTGGATTAATTAAACATAGTTGAGATCTTGAGAGGAAGGTATTTATGGATTGAAGAATTTGGGGCACTAAGGTAGGTGAGAATGAAATCATCACCCTGACACTGAATAGTGTTAATGGTAAGAGAGTCCTCTCCTATAATCTCAAGATGGGTTAAAGGGATGGTTATAATTACCCTACATTCTGATAATTTAGGGGTCTTAGGTTGATCATGTTGATGAAAAAAAGTTAGGTGGGATGATGTCATCATCCTCACACATGAGTAAGGGAGAAGTTGGTGAGGAAGGGGTATCTTCCTTAAGAATGGTGGTGGTAGGTTGTTTGGAATTCTTCTTATTAGGCAAGATGAAACCAAGTTCATTCTTCTCATGTGAATTTTTGGTTTTGATGGTGACCAATTCATGCAGGCCATGCTCATATCATCCAAGACCAAAACCTTTCCAAGCACATCGATGGAGGTATGTCCTGGCAAAACTTAGTTTATCAAGGTAAGATAAACTGACAATGAATGGTCAAGGTGGAAGGAGGTGGTAGAAGCACCAAGGGATTTTTTGAGCCCCCCATAGATAAAATGGGTTTGACAGTTGGGAGGTCCAAAGGGAAAGATAGTTCTGACATTAGGGTCATATCTTGGTTGGTTAGTAAGTTGTTCATACTCATGAGGAGTAGGGAAAGCATCAAGGGTGAGAAGGTGATACTCCCCTAGTGAAAGTGATGTAACTTTGATTTTAAAGGGTCTATGGTATGAATTTGGTGTGAAGGTATAGAGGAACTAGTTGATGCCTCATCAATAGAAGGGGATATGATATTCTCGTTGGTAGTTGAAGGTTGGGTTTGAGCTATTAAGGGTGTGTTGGATGGAGGTATGAGGACATCATTGGGGTGGTAGGTCATATTACATGTTGAGAAAAGACTTGGGTCATCTTAGATGGTGATGACCTGGCCCTCATACTCAAACTTAATGAAAAATTGAAAGGTAGAGGGAATACAACCCATGGAATGAATCCAAAGTCATCCCAATAAGATATATTAGAATTTACTTTCTATAACATAAAATAGTTCAGAGAGTGTGCAGGGTCCCACACAAATATGAAAGATGATAGTTTCCATGGTATTAGCCATGGTATCATTGAAAAAATGAAGGATGGTCAAGGATTCAGACATAACATTATCCATTAGGTTGAGTTGGTTATAGGCGTGAGAGGAGATGATGTTTATGATAACCCCCCAATCAATCATAACCCATTTGATGAAGGTTTGGTTGATGTAGGTAGTGATAAAGAGAGGAGGATCTAGGTCTTTGAGATGGATGGAAGGTATTTTTGAATCCTTGAAAGTAACAAGGTTGGAAGTTTTAAGAGCACTGACAAAGGCAGCTAGTGGTTGGGGCTCCTCGGGCTGGACCTCAATAGATTGCAAAGACTCTATGAGTGTTTGGTGGTGATGGGGAGAGGTAGAGATTAACTCATACAATCTCATCTTTGTTGAGGTCTAATTAAGTTACTTGAGAATAAACCTCTTGGTGGATTTTGAGGGGTTAGATTGGGAGGCACCTAGGATAGATACCTTGGGTTTGGTCAAATATGGAGATGGTTAGTGTAGGTTAGTTGGGAGTTTGAGGAGGTATATGTCTAAAGAATAGACACCTTAGCCTTCCCTTTATCTTTTTATTATTCTCTTATGACCATGTTAATAATATGGATAGAAATAGAGGTTGAGCTAGATGATTGGTTAGATTCATCTTCACTCTAAGGTGAGAGTGGAGGAGTGGGTGAGTGTTGGGTAGGTATGATGGGTGGTTAGATTGGTATGGGGCTCATATGAGGGTCATCTATTAACAAATCATCCTCATCATAAAGATGATGGATGATGGTTTAGAGAGTTTTGTAGTTATTTATGTCATGGTTGCATGTCCTATGATAGGAACACACATGATTATCATTAAACCAGATGGGTTTTGGAGCAAAAACTTGATAGGAGGTAAGGCTAAATAAGAAGTCTACAATAACCTATGAAAAATGGTTAAGTAAGACTCAACTAAAGGTGGTAGTAATCTTGGCTTTAGTGGTTGAGGTAGAAGGTTACTTGGAAATAGGTTTGGTAGTGGGTGCCTTGCGTAATGTGGCATGTTTGGTTGATAGCTTTAGTCTAGGCAAGGAAGTTGATGAGCTAGAGGTGGAAGATCACAAGACAGGTAGCTTAGGTATTATTAGCATGATGAAAAGAGGTGCATTGGAGAGTAACTATGAAGGTATAACCAAAAGAGGTAGTGAGGTTTGGTAGAGTTAGTTGGCCTCTTATTCAAGATAAAAGGATGAGGCCCTATAATGGAGGGCAAGGTTAAGGGAGATAAAATAAGGGTTTTTTGGGTTTTGTGTGGCTTCACCTCTTTAGTTACTTTAGTTTGGCATTTGGTTGGTGGGATTGAGGGGGTTAGGTCCACTTTCATAAATGGGTGACTAAGGCTCGGTCTAGAAAGGATACCAAGATTATTGGAAGACCTAGTTGGGATGATAAGAGAGGGTTCAGTTACTTGGGTTTTAGTTGGCTCAAGTGGTTGAGAATTGGTTAGTTTGGTGGATATTTTAGTTGGTTGGCTAGAGGGTTTGGTTGTTTGGGTGGATATGGTAAGGGGTTGGTTAATGGAAGTGATGGGTTGGTATAATCAAGGAAAGGTTGGAGGTTTCGATCGGGGAATGTAAAGGATCCCTAATTGCTACCATAAGGTGGCTCGATCCATGTCTAGGTTAGAGATAAACTCCAATTTTTGCACTATCCTAGAGAATGGTTTGTAGGTTGTCTTAATTCCTTAAATAGTAGACCTAAAATATAGGCCCCTAGGTGGGGACATAGGGATGGTATGCTCATCCTTTTCCTCAATCAAAGGATGTGAGGATTAGATGGGTGTCTCCTTTGTGGGAGGAGTAGACACAAGGATTTTTTCCTCAAGAATGGTTTTCAAAGGAAAAGTGGTTCGCTTGATAGTTAAAGGTGAAGGTGAGTCGGTGATAATTAGTTATTCTAATATATCATTTAAAAATATAGCTAGTGGTCCCAATACCTCAATAAGTGGAGGGAGAGAAGATGGCATTTCCTTGACTTGGGTATTTGAAGAAATAAAAGGTAATTTTGCTACTCAATAAGCAGAGAGGGTGAGAGATAAATGGGTTGGGAAATAGGCTCTATATCAATGAGTGTGTCAAGGACCATGTTAACTATATGGATACCATGATATCATTTGATGTTGTTGTTCTCATTCTTGCTATGATAATGGTCTAGGAAGGGTTGCTTGAATATATCAAGGGATTGGTTTGATGGTGCATTGGGGTTGTCTAATGTAAGCTCCCCTTTATTAATGAAGGATTGGACAAGGCTCTTGAAAGTGTTGCACCTACTAACATCATGTCCTATTACTCTATAAAAGGCAAAAAAAATCATTCTCATTGTACCAACTAGGTGTAGGATGAGAGGAGTCAAATTGTTGGGGTGGTTTGATAGGAGAAAGTTGAATGATGTTCGATTTCAATAACTTCTCCAAGATGGAAGCATAAGATTCTCCAAGTGAAGTGAATTGCTTCTGGTTGTTTCAGGTTTGGTTCCTTGAGTTTTAATTTGAGGAACTAGATGAATTAGATTGGTTGGTGGAAGGTGGAGGAGCAGATTGAAGGATAAATGCATTCATAGTTCCCTTGTTCTTGGTGTTAGCATTGGGATGGTTGTTTGATTTGGAGGAAGAATACCCATTGGTTTTATAAGTTGAGTTCTTGTTTTTGAGCTTAATCTTTCCTTTATCAATGGCTTAGTTCTCCAACTTATGCACCTTGGTAAAAGCTTCATCGAAGGTTTGAAAACTTTAGACACATAGGGTAGAGGAGATATGTTTGGCACACACCCAAGCAAAGATCTTTATAAGTTCAAGTTGAGGTAGGAAAAAGGATAGTTGGTTAATAAGACTCCTCCAATGAGCCATAAAATTAGCAATGGATTCATCCTCAAATTGCCAAATAGAATAGAGGTCGGTAATAGACACTTTCTTGGAGATACTAATCAAAAAATGGTCCAAGAAGGTTTGAGCTAGTTGGGTGAATGAGAAGATGGAATGTTTGGGTAAGGAATTATACCAATCTAAGGCTAGACCAGTTAGAGACATGGGAAAGGTGCAGAGAAGAAGGGCATAATCATAAGTGATGAGATAAAAAGCATGCCTAAATTCCCTAAGGTGTTATTAGGGGTCCTCCTTACTTTGAAACTTAGATAACTAAGGAAGTTCCCATTGGGGAGGATATGGCTTGATAGATACAAATGGATGGATAGGCTCATTACAGATTTGGTCATATAATAAGATGTCGTGGACACACAAGATGGATTATTTTAAGGTGGTCATCTTATCCATAATCATCTTCATTAGGTTGTATTGAGGTTATACACGTGAAGGTTTATAAGATGCATATTATTGTGATGGTTAAGAGACATATGGATAGTGGGTAGAAGGTTGGGAGGTTGCCATATATGAGTAAGTGGATGTCAATGGTTGGGTATAAGATACATAAGGGTAGGTTGAGTTAGGTGGTTGGGTAGTGGGTACATGCCCTTGTATATTAGGGATATATCCAAAGGTTGGTCCAAGGGATGCTTGTTGAATGGGAGTAGTAGTTGGGTTGGTGACCAATGGAAGGGTGGTAACCCTTGTACTAATCAGTGATAAGGTAGAGGGTATCGACACCATAAGTATTTGAAGTGGAGTGGTGATTAATGGGTTAAAGGTAGATAGAGTAAGCATGGTAGTGCTAGAGGTAGGCACTTCTATAATGGAGGAGTGGTTGTTAGGGGTAGAAGGTATAAGGGCGAGTAGTTTGGGCTGGTTAGTTTTCAATAATAGTCTCAAAGGGGTTATTGGTTGATGAGGCAGCTTGGGTATTCAAGAGTTATGTAGTAACTATGGTAATGGATGTACTTCCCTTGAGATGAAGGGGCATTCCATAAGGTGGATCTACAAAAGGGGTCAAAACTGAGATACGATAAGACATGATTGTAAGATAATGTTGCAAGGTTATGGGATTATTGTCTAGGAAAGTGGAAAATTTTGCATCTCCTTGAGGGACATCCCAAGGGAAGGTAGGACTTCCTGAGGGGTGAGGAGATTCTACTAGTTTGTAGGTATATTCCATGGATGAAGAGGTGGAAGAGGTAGGTTAGATTGGTGATAGGTTTTAGCCCATAAGGTCTCTTCACTACTAGTGAGTGAGAACCATACGAGATAAGAGAGATAGAAATAATAAATAGCCTCACTACTCAAATAAAGATAAGATAAGAAAATTATCAAAGAAATCAAATCACACCCTAAAATATGCATTAAAACCCTAGAGTTTCAATTAATCTTGCTTTTGGATTATGCCTTAAGAAGATGTGTGATTGAAATTGGTTTTTAGATAGGGTACTAAAGAGGAAATCTAAGGTTGGTTTTAGATTGTATTTAGGTACTCAAAATATATTTTTATTGGACTCAATATGTGGCTAGGTATTGGGGCATACAGCCTCACTTCACACACCATAGCGATAAGGGTGTCAGGTGCTTAGCCAAAATATATTGATATCTAGAGATTATACTCAACTAGAGAGTTGAGTTGGTCCTCCCCTTGGTAATGACCTCCAAGTAAGATCAATGGGAAAGGTTAACTTTATCATTAGGTGATGAAATCCTAGTAAGGCCTTATCTCAAGTATGGTTGATGTTTAATTGATGAGAGTGGTTTAGTTAGGTGTGTGCAACAAAGAGTGAATCTACAATAGATTACTTTACCTTTAAGCTACATTGTGTGAACTAAACTTTTAAGAAATTGATGTATGCAATTAATTTTAATCCCAAAATAAAATTTTGATTTAATCAATGAGAAAATAATAGAGAGTGAGTGTAAGCAAACAAAAACCCAAGTAGAGACACAAGGGTCCTACCAAACATGCCAGAATATTTCAATGAATTTCTCACTTATTATGGAAAAAAGGAAAAGAAGAACCTAAGTACAGGTATGGTTGAAAAACCTAACTGATAGTTTGTGCATTGAGTCAAAACATTGTGAAGAGCTCCTCTTTGGCTTGGGAAGATGACCTATAGATAATAAATCACTAAAGCAAATTTGCTTTTTAGACAAATAGTTGGGTGGATTGCCTAGCGATAGTTAGATCTTGGAAGTGATAGCTTCCTTAGAGGCTATCAATCCACACATTTTTAATAATTAAGATTATAAATATAAAATAAAGGTACTTATATCAATCAAAAGGTGTTGAAATTGAATACATGAGTGCTTGCTTAGAAATATGCTATAAATGATTAAATTAGTGACAAACTAATTAATACTAGTGTTAGAGGGTTGGGGTATGCTTTAGAAAACTAGAAAGGGGTCTATGGATAGGTAGGAATATAGAAGATTGGGTTTAATTAGGTGTTAAGAGGTGAAAAAAACTTGTTGTTTTTGGGTTCCATAATGATTATCGACATTTGGGTTGACCATCAGTGATTAAGGTGACCGTCAATGGTCAAGGTGATTGTTGATAGTTGGATAGAACATCGGTGGTTGAGTCAACCATTGATGGTTACTATGTGAAGATTTGGGTTGGTAAAATGCTGATTGAAAAGATCCAAAAAATGGATTTTGAGAGGTGGGTAAGGCTTGGGTTGATTGTAAAATGGAAATAAAGTTGATGAATCCTAAGAAATAAGTACTTATCTTACCATAAGTTGATTGGGTAGATGGTTGAGGTAGTTGATCTATTGGTGGAATCTAGCTTGATTCTAATAGAGTAACAGTACTTGAAGGCTTGGTGGAGAAGCATCAAATTGACTCTTTAGTATGATTCCTAGGTTACTAGATTGTTGATGGAAATTGACCTACAAGAAAAAAACTCTAGGATGCACAAGCTCTTGGTGATAATTGCAGATGGATTTCACCTTTAGGCTCCTCTCTTCTTATAGGCACAAACAAGAGGTGAAAGTGAAGGTTCAACTGGGCTATCTAATTACAAATTATCCATGCAAAAACTCATAATAGGATTTAGACAAGTTATAACTAGAAAAGCAAATCAGATGGTTTGCATGCTTTTGGTTAAGGAAGTGCACCTTGACTATCAGCGATCGAGTGTTAAAGGGTAGAAGGGCTAGAAGGTAAGGTTAAGCTAGTTGAGTTAAACTAACAATGAGATAGATCAGTTAGATTTTAGAGGGTTAGATTGGTCCCAAGAGGGTCCCAAGGTGGTCAAGGGCTACTTCGACATTTAAAACTATGGTGTGCATATTTTTGGTGTCTACATTCCATAATCAGTATTAGATTCATTTCCTCATTTATTCTAATTATTAGAGGTTATACCCTCAAAATGGATTATATTTAAATGTTAATTATGTTATTATAAATAAATATCCAAACAAGTGGTATCAGAGCATCAATTTTGGCAAAAAAAATACACTATATCTCTTAAATAGTGGTGAATTTTTCTACAATTTTTTAGTGGAATTGGATAATCAATCAAGGAAAAAAACTGGGTTATGGTGATAATTATTGAGTGAGTTATTATGAGTTTATTATTTTCATAAAAAAATCTACATGCCACAATTTTAGGATTTTTTTCTAAGTTGTTTATATTTTTAGAAGGCTCATAAAATTTTAGTCAGGGTCCTTTCTTTGTATTTTGAGATTTGAGGCATTTTACATTCTAAAATTTGCTAGTCAAATTTGGTCAACAGTAGAACATATGCTCTTGATACAACACATGTTTTCATTATTTATAGTTACCACTCATTCTAGATACATTCCTCCAAGAATTGAGAATAAATATATAGCTAGAAATAAAACCAAATCAATAGCCCTGCCTTTTGGAATAGATGCATTTTCTTCAACCACTGATCCCAATGATTTCCTTTCTTTTTCACCACCTAAAATTAAAGAAAACACACCTGAGGGATGTGAAATAGTGGTCACTTTTATCGAGTATGTTTTTTTAAGCCATTATCAACATCATTGAATGAGGTTTTAGATAGGTTTAAACAAGATCTAATGTCTAAATTGAAGTCCCTAATTAATCCACATCATACAGTCACTCATACACAGCCAAACCATCCTAGAGGTCATAATAAAATAAACATAAGATAATAGTTTCAAGGGCCAAAATTACACCTACCAAATATGTAAACCCAAAATTTTGATGGTATGGATGTAACCTCCTAGATAAGTCTCATAGAATAATATTTTAAGCTTCACAATATACCAAAAAATGCAAAGGTTGACATAGCCTCACTATATATAGAATATGAACCTTATCAATGGTACTACTGGATGATGAGTGACAAGAAAGGGTAAGGGATCAGTTGGGGTGAATTTACTAAGGAGTTAGTATCCCACTATGATCAGTCATAAAATGGAAGTTATTTCATCCAACTAACAAACTTAAAACAAATAGGATTCATAGTGAAATATAATGTAGAGCATATGAGATTGGCAATCTGAACTCTAGAAGAAACACCTTGTCAGAGACTAAAATTTTACATTAATGGACTAAATGAATGAATTAATAATGATTTTCATTTGTTGTAATCATTTATAGTTAAGAAATTAATGCAATAAGCACTACACATTGAGCAACAAAACTCTACTACCAAGAGATTCATGCAAGGTCAAACTTCAAGATGGTGAGATAGAAATGTGACTATTATTATTGATATAAATATGGTAAACTATTTTAACCCAAGTATAATTACCAATATCTCTCCTCAACAAGAGGCAAAAAAATATAAAAGGGATTATGTTGTAATTGTGACAGTAAATGTTCTAGAGGACATAAGTGTGCTAATGGTGAGAAAAGATAAATGATTATTGAGAGTGATGTTTTTGAGGAAGAAGAATTTTCTATAGAGGAACCAATAATAGAAAAAGATTATGTAAATTTTAAGGAGGAATAAATCCCTATTATATCTCTACATACGATGAAAGGGATAAGCACACCACAAACACTCAAAGTGGTGGGTTATAGTAAGAAGAAAAAGGTGACAGTTTTCGTTGATACATGGAGTACCCATAACTGCATTGGTTTAAAATTAGTTAATGAGCTCAATTTATTTATTTATCTAGTCTCCAATTTGTAATTCATGATTACCGATGGTAAAAAACTCTTTTGTGGGGTTAAATATCATCATATCAAGCTCTCGATGGGGGACTATCAGCTAGATTCAAAAATGTTTGTCATAGTGATTGGGGGAGCAGATGTAGTTTTGGGAGTGTAATGGCTTAAACAACTGAGAATAGTGCCTTTTAATTTTCAATACTTATTCATGGTTTTCATTATAAATTAAAAAAATTACATACTTAATGATATGAAATCCCCACCAATCCAAACTATTAGCTCTCATATGATGGATAAATTACTTAAGAAAGGATCTTATGGCATAGTGGCACAACTACATTTCTTCAAATGATTATTCAATAACATCAAAAATTCTTTTAGGAACTAAAGGGCCTACCTCCAGTCAGATATCATGATCATGTAATTGAATTGAGTCCAAGAATTATTCCTCCTAACATTAGATCTTACCACTACCCTATGAACAAAAGTCAAAAATTGAAAAATTGGTGAAGGCAATGCTAGACTCAGGGATTGTCTATCCTAGTAAAAAATGATTATTTATATCCAGTGGTTATGGTTAAAAAAAGGGATGAGTCATGGAAAATGTGCTAGATTACAAGGAACTCAATAAGATCACTTTGAAAGATAAGTTTCCTATTCCTGTCATTAATGAACTGAAAGGTGTTGTTTTCTTTACTAAGTTATATTTGCATTTGAGGTATAATCAAATTTAGGTAAAGGAGGAGGATGAACATAAGACTGTATGCAGGACAAATGAGGGTCACTATAACTTTTTATTTATGTCATTTGGTCTCACTAATGTTCCATCTACTTTTCAGAGCCTCATGAATTCACTTTTTTCTCCATTTATTCATAAATTTGTATTGGCGCTCTTTCATGACATATTAATATATAGTAAAACATGGGAAGAACATTTAAATCATGTAGAAAAGATATTAAAGGTATTGGAAGACCATAAAATTTATACAAAGAAATCTAAATGTGCCTTTGGGGTGAAGGAAGTAGAGTACTTAGGAAATGTGGTCTCATATGAAGATGTTAAAGTGGAACCTAAGAAGATTGTAGCTATCAAAGATTTGAAAAAACCTTAAAATATTAAAGTTTTAAGAGTATTCTTGGGTTTAATAGCTACTAGATAATTATTTTTTATAACTGTTCTAGCATAGAAACACCCTTAACAACATTATTAAATAAGGACTCATTTTCATGGTCAGACTTAGCCACCTAATCATTCCAATAATTGGAAGAATATTTTACTTCCACACCTATGATAGCTACCCCAGACTTCTCTAAGACATTTGCAGTAGAATGTGATTCTTCTAGCCATGACATTGGGGTAATACTAATTCAATAAGGGCATCCATTAGCATTTGAAATTTGATAATTAAAAGGAAAGAACTTGGTAATTCCCACATATGAGAAAGAAATATTAAAAATCATTTATGCATTCAAATAGTTGCATCAATATCTCATGGGAAGGCATTTTAAAGTTTAGACAGATCATGAGAGTTTAAAGTTAGTTTTGGAGTAATGACTATCTTTAGAAAAACAAAAAAAATGGGTCAAAAAGATGCAAGGATATGACTTTGAAATTACTTACAAAAAAGGAAAGTAGAATATTGTAGTTGATGCACTTTCTCGACAAGAAGTAGAGAAAGCAAAATTTCATGTTATCTCTTTATTATAACCTAAATGGGTAGAAGTAACACAAGTATAGTAGCAACAAGACACTCTAACCAGGAAACTCATACAATAGTTTCAGAACCCATATTTTTTAGATAAGTATGTTTGGAAAGGAGAGTCTTTAGGGGACAAAGATAAACTCTTTTTTGTGTAAAAATTTAGAATTAAACTGTAGTATCTTGTCTCAAATACATGACTCACCCATTGAAGGACATTTTGGGTTTTTAAATAATTGTCCCTATATAAATAAGGATTTTGTTTGGGAAGGCCTTAAGGGGGTTGTACAAAAATTTGTGGTAGAATGTTTGATATGTCAACAAAATAAAAGAGAAAATATTAAGACCCCAAGTCTCTTAAAACCATTAGTTATTCCAACATAACATTGGGAGGAAATATCAATGGACTTCATTACAATCCTACCTAAATCAAATAACATGGACATGATATTAGTGGTTGTGGATTGACTCACTAAGTATGCACATTTTGGTGGGATTTCTCATCTATTTAAATCTATTACCATGGTATAAGTATTCATGAAAAAGGTATAAAAACTCTGTGGCATTCCCAAAATCATTATAAGTGATCTGATCCTATCTTTATTATCATATTTTTGACTGAACTATTTTTCTACGTGGGGCACAAAACTTACCCATATTTTATATTATCATCCACAATCAGATGTCTAAATTAAAATTGTGATTAAATGTCTCTAAGGATACCTATGTTGTTTTTCTTTGAAAACATAAGCATAATCATCCAAGTGGCTTTCATAGGAAAAATGGTGGTATAACATGTCATTTCACATAATGACAAAGATGACACCATTTGAGGCTCTCTATGGATACCCCACGCTTTATACTACATCTTATTTATAGGGTCATTCTAAAGCCTGTGTGGTCAAGGATCATCTTCAATACCAGTAAGAAGTGCTTCAAGTCCTTAAGGAGAATTTGGTTGTGGCTCAAAATAGGATGAAACAACAAGCCAATATGCATTTTAGTGAGAGTAATTTTGAGGAAGGATATTGGGTGTTCCTTCACTTACAACCCTATAAAAAATGGTCACTTAAACAACATAAGAACATCAAGCTTGCACCAAAATTTTATGGGCCCTACAAGGTTTTGTACCAAACTAGAAGTGTCACTTATAAGTTAGAACTTCCAAATTCTTCCAAAATTCATCCCATATTTCATGTTTCATACTTGAATAAAGTAATTGGTTCCAAGATTTTGTTCCATTCTGAGTTGACTATATTGGTATAAACAAAGTTGAATAGAGAGTCGAACACACAAGTGATAATAAAAATCAATAATATTATACTACACACTATATGTATATTATTTCATACGTGAATACATTTATATAGGAAAAGTCTTTCCTATAATTGGGGAGATCATGTCTCCACCACAATCTATGAATCTCCCTATAATAACTCAAATAATAACCAACTAACTAAAAGAAATCATCATGTATATTATTTTTATGCATAATAACAATAATATACCAAAAAATTATTAACATATTATTATTTATCTAATAATAATTATGTTATTACAAATTAATAATGTGAACACACCTCAACATTAACCCCCTCATGAACATTATTAATCTTATTCTATACCCACTTAATGTGAGCATGGGGAGAATATATATCTTCAACAACTGGCCCAAATAGAATCATATGCCAATGCATACTTATAGGTCTACATACTATTGTCTTAATCTTGTTGTTTAGATCTGCTACAAATGACAACTAATATGTGAAGAACACATCCCACATTTACTCTATGTGAATAAAATGGATGTTTCACTAGTTGATCATATCCATAAATAAGTAAATCAGTCAAAGGGTCTTTGCAGTCAGAGGATTTCTATAATTAGTTTCCCTCCTATACAACTATTTCCACATTCCATTCTATCTACACTCTCCCTTTTCTCCAAATATCAGAGGATTCCCAAACCAATAGGGGAATGAAAACACACACAACATTATAGAATGAAATATCATGAGGAATAAATACTCGTTATCATCTTATGTAGCCTTTATTAATACTTATTACCACTCAAACAAAAATAACATAGATAATTTCCACTGCCATTGAATAACTATCCTTGGCATTAGATGATTTGGCACAAAGCACATCACACTAAAAAATGAGAAAACACACCACACTTATGAATAGGAATGTTGTTTAATTCTTATTCACACAACTAAAAAATAAATATGCCACTAAATTAGAAAGTGGTCCATCGTTAGTGGCTAATAAGAGGCTATGAAACCTCCAGCCTCCATTTATTCTATTCTCCAATAGATGGAGCTTCTCATTTAGTAGATGAATATTTGAAGCTCGTGTCATTTTTTATGACAAGATTTTTCCCGCATTTATAATTGATGCTTTTGACTTAGGATGTATAGTTCACTTGAAAATGCATCCTTTACATAAGATAGGATTAACTTTGATAACTTTGAATAAATGACTCTTACAAAATATGACTTCATGACTTTTGATTCTTGACTCATTTTTTTTTATTTTGACAATAAACCCAAAAATTTGACACTATACTCTTTGACACTTTAACAAACTTTAAAAATTAGCTAATATTAAGTACTTTGAATATAGAACAAGGATTTAAATAAAAAAAGATGTTCTATAAATACTCTAAATAACTATCACTAAAAATTACATGGACTTGATAATAAACTCAACATATGATTCAAAAAATTATTTTTTTAACTTTAGTACTCTTTTAAATAATCTAAACTTTTGAACAATACAAAAAGAGTATGATCAAATACTTTAATAAATAAACTAAATTACATTAATAAAAAATTTATTAACTAATGTTATTACCATTACACAGACTAAAAAACAAAAATATATGAACTGTGACTTAGGACTGAACGTATGGAGAGAGAGAGAGAGAGAGAGAGAGAGAGAGAGAGAGAGAGAGAGAGGTAGAGAGAGAGAGAGAGAGAGAGATGAGAGAGAGAGAGAGGAGAGTGAGAGAGAGAGAGAGAGAGAGAGAGAAGTGGCCAAAGAAGATTACATGGCAATAGAAGACTACATATAGATCACTAATAGGATTAAATGGGGTTATATAATAACTATGTTTGGTGATGGATGGAAAAATGTATAGAACGCATGGAATGTTTGACTACATATGTGGAGATTGAATGGCAAGTAGATGAATCGGTAGTGGTTGAGACTATGTACAAGCCAAACTATAAAAGTTGGATACCATGAATAGAGGATCTTAAATAACACTGAATGAACATGCTAATGTAGAATATATCATATGGTGATTCATATTTGTATAGTGAAACGTAATCCACATGAGATTTTGAGATGAAATTGGTGACTCAATTAACATTTGTGTACTTCCCAAGTGTCAATTAGGCATTTTAACTTAGTATGTGTCACTACTGAACTCTAGTCTTGACATACAAAACTGACTCATACACAAGAAAGATTATAATACACAAAGATGTTATGAAGAGTTTGGTTGATGAGGCTATGTGGGCATGCAGTATCTTCTTGGCATGATAGATGACTAGATTAGCATTCCTCTGAGCCTCATAACTAAAGATTAAGTTCTTATCGATAGTAGTTGTGTGTAAGTTTTTGGTGCATGCATCTAATACTATTCCTATTTGTAATGGATTTTGTTGTTGGGGATGATAAAGACCTATCAAAGATCTCAACATTGGATAACACCGTAGTAAAAAATTATCAATCCTAGTGCAAAGCTTAATTGCAACATAATTTGATGAAAAACTTATCATAATTTTTTTTCAAAAAACTCTCATGCACAAGGAAGATAAAATTGGAATAGCATTCTTTTTATTATAATGCCTTTGGGTCTACATACAGAGAGGAAAACATAAAATAGGAATAAAACATTGGGGGCAACCATAGCGATGAACTGATCTACCCCTTCAAATAAATTATTTATCTATCACAACCCACTCTAATACTAGATATTGGTAAACATAGAATTGCATAGAGATTCAAACACACAGGTGATAATAAAAATCAATAATATTATATTACACACTATATGTATATTATTTCATACATGAATACATTTATATATACAAAAAGTCTTTCCTATAATTGGGGAGATCATATCTCCACCATAATCTCCAAATCTCCCTGTTGGCCAAATTTGGCCCATGTAAGAAACTTGTGATTGGATGTGGTTTGAAGCTGATCAAGGTCCTATTTAATAAACAATCTAATGAGAGGAGAAAAATAGCATTCATGTAGATCACTTGTCGGTTGGAAGATTTTAAAATACTTTATGAAAGCTTAAAGTGTGAACTTAATAATTTTAAGGAGCTAGACTGTCATGGCATGTCATGTAAGAATAAATAGGCCAGTCTAGTTTCACATTTTGATAAATACACTTGGAAGATTGATCAAAGCTAAAAGAATGCATAGACATGATGATTTTTTTTCCCATAAACATCCTCTATAAATTTTGTATCTTGATGAGTTCTCTATCTCAAGATATAAGCTTCTAAAATTGAACTAGAAGAGTGGGACATGTGCGTAGACATCAAATTTGGGCCTCATAAAAGAGCCATTTAAATTCAAATGTTCCAAGGATGAATGCATGGATGATAAGTGTTCAAAATTTGAAATCTCGAGTCAATATCCAATGATGAGTAGCAATCTAACAAGTCAGTGGGTCCTGAAGATCTAATAGATTATGTTTAATCATGGATCGAAGATCAGTAGTGATATTGAAATCAAAAGTTTAGCGTATCCTAAGATTGAACACATGACTAATAAGTGGTAATATATCAGGTGCCCATATAAATATCTAATGGCATGTGGTGACTAACAAAGGTAGTGGGTCCAAGTTTATCAACAATTCACAATCCATTGTACAAAGTAGATCTAACACTAAGTGATGGGTTAAAAGGTCAATGAATCTCGAAGATAAATGCATGGGTAAAAAGTGTCTCAACTATGTTAAATTGGAAAAATATCTATGGCTCACTCCCATTCATACAAAAGAGAATTGATAGTGCAAGTCAAGGTGAAAAATTCAATAAGGCTCAAAAGAGGTGTGAAGCTACTGTCTTAAATTGAGAGGCCTAAATCAATGGTCGATGGCCAATGAACAAAGTCAAGTCCAAGATATTTCCAATAGAGGTTGATGAAGTAGTTTTTGAACTAGACCCAGGTAGACAGATGTATAGATCTGAGTTTGAGTAGGATCCCAAGATATACCACAATGGATAGTTCAAGATCAAATCTCACCATTAAATCTCTATAGAGATAAAAATAGGTGTTTCTAGGCCTAGTAGAGATCAAATATGAGCAACTAGTTGTTGAAATGAGATCAAGCAACCTATCTATCCCTATTGTCATTATGGTTATATGAAAACCAATAAATGAGATTGGTTTTTATCTATTATAAATCTACATTCAGGTTTGGAATAGGGGTAGATATATATAAGATATAGAAGAGTGTCTTATCTTCCATAATAGTTATAGCCTCAACAAATAGGTACTTATAACTACTTAAAGTAGATATGGTCTTAGCTCTATCAGGTCCAAAGACATGAGGATTTTATTCTTATAATGAAGCCAAGTGGAAGATGGCATAGATTCCCAGTAATATTAATGCATGAAGAGCTTGAGGAGTTGATACAGTTGTTGTCTTGATCATTAATGATTCCCTTATCCATTCTCCCATGCATGTTTCCCATCTCTCTCATTCCCTTCTACTATAAATATGGACTTCTAAGCCTTGAAATGCATCCCTCTCTTAGGCATGACTAGACTCTACCAAGATTGATCTTTGTAACCTTTTGAGGTAAATAGATGGTTGTTTCAAATTTCATTATTCGAGTATAGTGTGTTAATGTTAGTTTTATTTGCATATGTGGTAGAAATTTCTCCCTTTTCAAGTCTTAATTTCACCTGGATACTAGTTAATCTTGTTATGTAGGTCATGTTTAGTGTTTAATGTCATTTGATTGAAACTAGCAAGTGGATAAATTGATTGGTTAATGCCTTGAATGAGGCCTTTCCATTACTTCCCTTAGGTTTTGATCACTTAGTGAACCTCTGCATGAAATATTGATGCATAAATTTTAGATTCAATCTTTTTCTTGTCTCATTAGTGTTTTTAGAAGTTCAAATAGAGTGGATGAGTAATCAATTTAGGTGCATCACCAACATTAGTTTAGATTTCCCTTTTAGTTATCTTTCTCTCCCTTTACACCCCAATAATTAGTAGGTTTTAGTGGAAATGAGCTAAGTAATACATCAGAGAAGCAAGCCTCATTAAAAATCCTAGAGGTCTAACCCAAGATTTGGTAACCCATAGCCTAGGGTCATTCTCATGTTGGACTAGATTTGAGTGGAGGACCTGAACAATCTTTTACTTAGTAAGGGTACAATCTAAGTATCTAACAGTTTTGGTATGCCTAGTGGGACCAAGATCTAAAAGAGTAAAAACATTATTGGTGTGTCTTTCCTCTAATCATATTTTATAAGCAATCAAATTAGTACCAATGGCAACTCCAAATCAAAGCTTCCAGTTGTAAGCAGCCCAAGTATGTCTCATTGAAGATTTTAATCATTTTTTGCAACTAAGGTTGATATGAACAACTATGGTGAATACCCTTATCATTCACCTCCTTATTAGCAGTCCCAACATGATCTTCATGATCTATATGAGCCTAATCATCCTTACCAAGAGTTTTATCAAAGTTATGATCAGCCTTATCAAGTTTTTCATGATCCTTATTATCAAGATCATGGCTATTACCTTCTCTGTGACCCATATTAACCCTACCATGATCTATATCATCCTTATGGTGAGCATCACCAACCATATACAGAGCCTTATCAATAGTATGGTGACCCATACCAATCTTATGATAACCCTCATGAATCCTATTATCTTCCTAATCAGACCTATCAAGCCCTAAATCAATAATTAGAATGATAAACAGCAAGAACAAGAGATACAAGAAACCACCCTAAAAACTTGTATTAACAAACTCTTTACAAAAGGAATACAATTGAAGAAACTTCTTTCTTCCACACCTCTCCTAGATGTATAGATCTCTCAATAGATCTCTATTCCTCAAGAGCTCTCTCTCTCAAGAACAATCAACTCCAACAAGCCTGGATTGATTCAATTCTGTACTGTTCTTCACACACAATGAATTACTACAATAATCCACAATAACTACAATAAGCTAGAAAGATCTAATTCTACATATAGAATTAGGAGACTTGAGCATGCACTTACAACAAGCAGTTAAACCACTTGAACAAGGGCTCT
This sequence comes from Torreya grandis, assembly GCA_037957365.1. Lineage (NCBI taxonomy): Eukaryota > Viridiplantae > Streptophyta > Pinopsida > Cupressales > Taxaceae > Torreya > Torreya grandis. The sequence goes on along the minus strand of JARHVA010000201.1, from coordinate 2,964,661 downwards.
AAAAATAGTATTGCTAATAATAGAGACGCAAGCTTGAGACTACAACTCAAACTCATCATGCAAACACTCGCTTATGTCCACAGAAATAGCTCTTTGGACACGCAAGTAACTGACATCGGTTCCTGCTGCTAATACCTGTCGTATGAAGTGATACCTTAGTTGTATGTGCTTTGTTCTTGAATGAAAGGCTGAATTCTTAGCCAAATGGATTGCACTCTGACTGTCACTATACAATTTGCAACTCTCTTGCTCCCTACCAAGCTCATCCATGAACCGTGTCATCCATATCATCTCTTTGCTAGCCTCTGTAGCTGCAATATACTCTGCTTCTATAGTTGACAAGGCAACAACCTTCTGCAACTTAGATATCCAGCTAACCATCATTCCACCTACAGTAAAAACATAACCTGTAGTGCTCCTCCTGCCATCCAAATCACCTGCCATATCTGAATCTACATAACCATGTAGAGAAGTATCTGAACCTCCATAGCACAAGTGCCTACTGTTGGTTCCTCTCAGATATCTAAGGATCCACTGAACTGCTTTCCAATGTTCCTTACCTGGATTGGCCATATACTTACTTACAACTCCCACTGCTTGGGCAATATCTGGTCTAGTACACACCATTGCATACATTAAACTCCCTACTGCGGAAGAATATGGAACCTTACTCATGTACTCTACCTCATCATATGAATTAGGACATTGTTCTTTACTCAACTTAAAATGTCCAGCCAAAGGTGTGCTTACCGATTTAGCATCCTGCATATTGAACCATTTCAACACCTTGTCCACATAATCTTCTTGAGACAATATCAACCTGTGATTTTTCCTGTCTCTCTTAATGCTCATGCCAAGGATTTTCTTTGCTGCTCCCAAATCCTTCATAGCAAACATTTGAGCTAATTTCACCTTAAGCTCAGAGATATCTTGCATGTGTGATCCTGCAACCAGCATATCATCTATATACAATAATAGAATAATATATCTACCGTTATGAAATCTCTTGAAATACACGCAATGGTCAGATTGACACCTACTGTAGCCATGCTCAGTCATAAACCTGTCAAATTTTAAGTACCATTGCCTAGGAGCTTGTTTGAGGCCATACAAGCTTTTCTTCAACCTGCACACAAACTTCTCCTTACCCTTGACCTCAAGTCCTTCTGGTTGTTCCATATAAATTTCCTCATCCAAATCTCCATGAAGAAACATTGTCTTAACATCTAGCTGCTCAAGATGCAAATCCTCAAAAGCAACTAAAGACAATACAACCCTTATAGAAGTCATTTTAACAACAGGAGAAAAAATCTCACCAAAGTCAATACCTAGCTTTTGTGCAAATCCTTTTACTACCAATCTGGCCTTATATCTCATCTGTCAATTCTCACCTTCTTTCAACCTGTAGGTCCATCTGTTCTTGAGTGTTCTCTTACCAACTGGCAATTTAACCAAATCCCATGTTTGGTTCTCTCTTAAGGACTCCAACTCCTCAACCATGCCACGCTCCCACTAACTCTTGGACTCCACCTATATTGCTTCTTCAAAACTCTCTAGTTCTCCACCATCAGTTAGTAATAAATAAAATAAAGAAGGAGAATATCTAATTGGAGGCTTACTCACCCTTTCTGACCTCCTGATGGGTGTCTGAGACTCATTTACAACACGCTATCCACCCAAATTCTCTGACAGTGACCAACCTCGGTCACCTCCAGACCTGTTACTAGCCAATTTCAGTTCTGCCTGACCGAACTTGATACCTGTACTACCGACGTCGATCTCTGTACGGCTGATGCCGATTTCTGTCCTGCCAACGTTGGTTCCTAACCTGCCGATGTCGGTCTCTATGTTTTCCTGCAAGTGATTATTTCTTTTTCCCGCGAGCTCATCTTGGACCTTTACTTCATCCAATTCACCATTGCTCTACTCAGATTGATTCAGCTTCCTTAGCTGATCACAATACATCACTCTTTTGTTGAAAACAACATCACGGCTCCTAATTACCTTGTTAGTTTCCAAATTTCACAATCTGTAACCAAAATCATATGAGCCATAGCCAATAAATGTGTACCTCATAGACTTAGCATCAAGCTTCTTTCTATTTTCTTTATCTATGTGCACAAAGGCTTCACAACCAAAAACTTTGAGATATGAGAGATCTACCTTTTTACCTGTCCATGCCTCTTCTGGAATTCCACCATTGAGAGCTGTAGAGGGTCCTCTGTTAATCAGGTATACTGCAGTGTCAACAGCTTGTGCCCAAAATTGTAAGGGCAAACCGGCATGCAATCTCATACATCTTGCACGCTCCATTATTGTCCTGTTCATCCTTTCAGCAATTCCATTCTGCTGAGGTGTCCTTGGAACTGTCCTTTGCCTGTGAATTCCATGCATATAACAATTATCTCTGAACTTATTACTGCAAAACTCACTGCCATTGTCAGATCTCAGGCACTTTAATCTTTTACCTGTTTCATTCTCAACCATAGCTTTCCAAATCTTAAAAGTTTCAAATACATCAGATTTTCTTCTAATACAATAGATCCATACCTTCCTTATAGCATCATCTATGAAAGATACATAGTACTGTGATCCTCCAATGGAAGCAACCTGAGTTGGTCCCCACACATCTGTGTGAACAAGCTGTAACTTATGCCTCTTCTTAGTAGACCCAGTCTTGAGAAAACTAACCCTGTTCTATTTTCCAAATACACAGTGCTCACAGAACTCTAGATCTATGCCTTTTAAATTTGAAAGCATACCTTTGGACTTAAGAATTGACATCCCCTTCTCACTCATGTGGCCAAGCCTTGAGTGCCACAATTTAGCATCCACATCTGAAGTAGATAATACAGAAGGAGATTTATTAGTAACACAATTACACAAATAGAGAGTACTTTCTCTCTTACCTCTAGCCATAACAAGTGCACCCTTGGTCACCTTCCAAGATTCTACTGTGAGAGTTACTGTACAACCCTCATCCCCTAACTTTCCTACAGAAATCAAATTTCTCTTCAAGCTAGGAACATGCATCACATCTCTCAACACCCATGTGTTGCTATTCTGCATCTTCAGTTGCACTTTACCTTTGCCAATTATTTTATAGGGCTCATCATCCCCTAAATACACTATTCCAAAATCTCCATGGATATAGTCACTGAAATATTCCCTGTTAGGGGTAGCATGAAAAGATGCACCAGAATCTAATACCCAAGATTCTATATTATTATGCAGAGAGAAAATTAAAGCATCTTGTGTAATACCTTCAACCTTGGCTTCTTCCTTTCCTTTGTGCTGATTGTCCTCCTTAGGCTTTGACCAGCAATCTCTGCTTATGTGCCCCATCTTTCCACAATTCCAGCATTGTGGCCTTCTGCCATTTCTGGATTTAGATCTACCTTTCCCCTTAGATTTGGATCTTGATCTACCTTTCTTACTCTTCTCTTTCTGCCTTCCCCTGTTCTCAAAACTTAAAGCGTTCCTAGATGTCTCTTCTGTGATTTTTCTGCGTATTTCCTCATTCAAGATAACACTAACAACATCCTCTACTTTCAAAATATTTGATGCAGATGCAGTATTACTTACTGCCATTACTAAGCCATGCCAGCTTTCGGGCAAAGAACATAATATTAAAAGAGCTTTTATTTCATCATCAAATACTATATTGACTGAACTCAATTGATTCACAGTTCCATTGAAATCATTCAGATGAGTAGAAACAGATCCACCTTCATTCATATGCAAATTAAATAACTGCTTCATAAGATATACCTTATTGGAAGCTAAGGGTTTTTCATACAAATTTGCTAACGTAGTCATCAACTCTACCGTAGACTTTGCCTGTGATAAATTAGATATCACAGTGGATGCTAGACTCAGTCTTATAGACCCCAGAGCCTTTCTGTCAAGAACTTCCCATTCTTCATCCTCCATGTCTTTGGGCTTCTTTGCAACACCACCTAACGGTAAGTAGAGATCTTTCTGATACAGATAATCCTCTATCTGCATTCTCCAGTGTTGGTAATTTTTGCCATTGAACTTTTCCATTCTCAGTTTACTTTCATCTGCCATTGCTTCTCCCACTCAAACAGAAATCCTTGCAAAAAGTCCTGTGAGAACCTATAATCAATACACACTACATAGATATGAACCACCTGTTAGTGCACTTGAGCTCTGATACCACTTGTTGGGGATCAACCAACAATAGATTACACTTGTGAAAGTAATAAATGCAGAATTAAATCAGATAGACAAGTAATTAGAATGATAAACAGCAAGAATAAGAGATACAAGAAACCACCCTGAAAACTTGTATTAACAAACTCTTTACAAAAGGAATACAATTGAAGAAACTTCTTTCTTCCACACCTCTCCTAGATGTATAGATCTCTCAATAGATCTCTATTCCTCAAGAGCTCTCTCTCTCAAGAACAATCAACTCCAACAAGCCTGGATTGATTCAATTATGTACTGTTCTTCACACACAATGAATTACTACAATAATCCACAATAACTACAATAAGCTAGGAAGATCTAATTCTACATATAGAATTAGGAGACTTGAGCATGCACTTCCAACAAGCAGTTAAACCACTTGAACAAGGGCTCTAAAAATAGTATTGCTAATAATAGAGACGCGAGCTTGAGACTACAACTCAAACTCATTATGCAAACACTTGCTTCTGTCCACGGAAATAGCTTTCTGGACGCACAGGTAACCAATGTCGGTTCCTACTGCTTGCCTATGACCACTGTCGGCTGACCCACTGCCAACGTCGGCGTCTCTACTACTACACCAAACCGACGTCGGTCGCTCCTGACCGACGCTGGTGTCTGTGTAGACCCGAAACTGATAATGTATGCTCCTTGGTGAAGCTTTTAGCTCCACACCCTAACATTCTAAGCATGAAATTTAGAACATGAGAGCTAATTTATAGCAAGATAAAGAGGTAGGTGCATCCTTTATAAGGCAAGGCCACTTAAATTTCAATGTTGATATTCTAGACATAAGTGGTCTAATAGTAAGCATTGAAGAGAGGCTAATAGTTTATGAGGAACCCTAAGGTCATCATAATGATCACCATGTTCTCATATATCTACCATTTTCCCTTCATGAATTCCAAATGAATGTTTATCATATCCCTCAAAAGTCCATTCTGACCTTGCCTAACTTTCCTACCTAGAATTCTATCCAAGAGAGGTCTCGAAAGGTTGAACAAGCATGTTTTGAGGAGACTGATCTCCACTCTTCTCAACAAATCATATAAGAGACTTCATCTTCATTTCTGTAGGGAGACATATCTAACCAATTGGTCCATTATTTTGAGGCTAATTTAACCAAGCAAAATGATTTTGTAAATCAACATCTCTAGCATTCAATAGTAGCTACAAAAGCAATACAACAGTAAAGTCCTTCTTTCGTACCCATAACAAAAATAAGTGTAGAATTAGAGATTTCTAAACCTAAGTTTATGACTTAGAATTAGATTCAACAATCAAGAGATAAATAATAACATTCAAGCATAAGCTAAGATGATAATGTCAAGAGCAATCCAGTGATCATTCAGCCTCCAGTTATTTCCCCTAAAAATCCTAGAGCCTTTCCTTCATTGAAAGCCATTCAATAAATAATGCAATTGAGAGAGGAGGTGAAGGTGAACTAAGAATATCATTTCCATGAGAAAAATTAGGTATCTATGGTAACTTATTTGGACCTTTCTCATCTTACTAAATATTTTCAAGGGTCTACTAAGTGACCAAGAATAAGAAAACATGATTGGGACACCTCTTGGCAAGGACAAACATCTTTTAGTCTTTCATAATGATGTAAATATAGAACAAGTGTAATACAAAGCTAAGGTAGATGTTGAGATACAATTACAAGAACAAGTCCATGAAAAGGAGGTTTCTGATGTTCAAGATGAAGACACTCCAATTGTACAAGTTGATGTTTTCCATGAGTTCTTTGATAATATAGAAGCTATCATCGATAATTAAGGATAAGAGCTTGAAAAAGTAATAGAAGACAAGTAATAATCAACTAATAAAGAAGAAAAACAAGATAAAATAGATACCATGCTTAGTCATTAACCTAATGCTGAAGATGAAGCAACTTTGATTGACCAATCTAAGATATCAAAATAAGACGTGAAGCCTCATGATTGTGGTCAAGAAATTGATATGCTTGCTTGTAACATTCAATTTGAAGAAGCTCCAATCAAATTATAGCTTCATGAGAATAAATATTTAGATTTGTTTGATGTCTTTCATTCAAGTTATTCTTTACTTGAATGTGGTCTATTACAAGCTGAGGAAAGTGCCTTCATCAAACAAGAAGCAGTTGTTCTCTTAGGAGATTACATGTTTAAACTTTTAAAACATGGTTATCATCTTTTATCTTCAACTTCATGCATCTCTCTATTTTTAGAAGATGAGAATGATCTCAAATGGCCCCAAGAAGTCACAAGATCATATCCATCTCCTTGAATGGTTAGCCTTATAGATATGTCAAAGGAGATAGATCAAGTTGGTTTATATGTTTATGATCAGTAGTTCATGAATGAAGAAGAACTAAAGTTTTACCTATAAAATACACATATTTAAGAGGAGTATGACTAGGTCTTAGAGTCATGTCTACAATTCATGCACCTAAAATTGGTAGTAGAGGAACTAGTTGTTTCCCCAAGAAGACATGAGCAACTAATTGCTCACAGCTATAGAAGAAAGCTATCAAGAAAAGTCAAGCATGCTTCAAAGTTCTAAGGTGCACCAAATAGCTTTCCATTTGACCTTAGAGGGAAGCTTATCATTGTAGGTTAGTTGTTATAGGTTTACTTTATTTCAATAAGTGATTAGCACAAGCACTAGTTTACTTCCCTTTTATCTTGTTTTCCATGTTTCCTTAGGTTAGTGTTCCTTACTTTGTTTAGGTTAGTTTCCCTTATATTTTGTGTTTCCATTCAATAAGTGCCTTGGGCACTTTTTTGTTGTTGTTTTGTTCCTTTTGGCCCTTGTTTGTTTCAAGAGGAGTTATCCAAAGGTTGGTAACCAATTTTATCCTTAGATCAATATGTTGAACTAAAGAGGAGACTCCATACCCAATAGACTAGTCAAGATAAATGTTCTGGGTTTTCAATCATTACAGGCATGCTTCCCAATTGAGTCACCAAATATTTTGGCCAAATTTGGCCCACATACGAAATTCGTGACTATATGTGGTTTGAAGTTGAGTAGGGTCCTAGTTGAGAAGCAATCCAATAGGAAGAGCAATAAACATCCTTCATGCAGATCACTTGTTAATTGTAAGATTTTAAAACACTTTAAGCAAGCTTAAAGTGTGAACTTAGTAATTTTAAGGAGTCAGACCGTCATGGCACATCATGCAAGAACAAACATGCTAGTCTAGTTTCACATTTGATAAATACACTTGGGAGGTTGACCAAATCCAAGAAATGTATAGACATGATGATTTTGGTCCCATAAACATCCTCTATAAATTTTGTAGCTTGATGAGTTCTCTATCTCAAGATATAAGCTTCTAAAATTGAACTAATAGAGTGGGACATATGTACAGACATCAAATTTAGGCCTCATGAAATAGCCATTTGAATTCAAATTTTCCAAGGATGAACATGTGGCTGACAAGTGTTCAAATTATGAAAGTTTGAGTCAAGATACAATGATGAATGGTGATCTAATGAGTCATTGGGTCCTAAATATATAATAGACTATATTTAATCATGCATCAAAAATCAATGGTGAGATTGTAGTCAAAATATCATTATATCTTAATATTTAATGCATGGTTGACAAGGGGTAAGATCTTGGGTGCCCATATAAATATCTAATGATGCATAGCAACTGACAAAGTCAGTGGGTCCAAGTTGATCAATGGTGCATAATTCATCATACAAAGTAGATATAACAATGAATGACAACAAATCTCAAAGATAAATGCATAGATGACAAGTGTCTCAATTGCATTAAATTGGTAGAAGATATATGGCTCACATCTATTCATATAGAAGAGAATCAATGATGTGATCAAGGTTAAAAATTCAATAAGGCTCAATAGAGGTGTGAGGTTACCAAGTGTCTTAATTTGAGAGGCTTGAATCAATGATCGATGGCCAATGAACAAAGTCATGGAGATTTTTGATGGAGCTCAACGAAATAGTTTTCAACCCAGACCCAGGTAGACAGATGCATAGAGTTGAGTTCGAATACGATCTCAGGATGAACCAAAATGGATAGTTTAAGATCGAATGTCACCATTGAAGCTCTATAGAGGTAAAAATAGGTCTTTCTATGCCTAATAGAGATCAAAAATGGGCAACTAACTATTTAAATGAGATTGAGTAACCTACGTATCTCCATTGTAATTTTGTCTATATAAAAGCTAATAAATGGGATTGGTTTTCATCTACAGTAAATCTATGTTCAAATTTGGAATAGGGTTAGATATACACAAGATATGGAAGAGTGTCCTATCTTCCATAATAGTTATAGCCTCAAGAAATGGGTAATTTTAGCCACTTAAAGTAGATATGGTCATGATTTTATTAATTCCAAATATATGAGGATTTTGTCCTTATAATTAAGCCAAGTGGAAGATGACGTAGAGTCCCAATAAACTTAATGTATGAGGAGCTCTAAGAGTTGATACAATTGTTATCTTGATCATTAATGACTCCCTTCTCCACTCTCCCATGCATATTCCCCATCTCTCTCATTACCTTTTGCTATAAATGCGAGCTTCTAAGCCTTGAAATGTATCCCTCTCTTGGGCATGACTAGACTCTACCAAGATTGATCTTTGTAACCTCTTGAGATAAATAGATAATTGTTTTAGATTTCATTGATTTGTTATAGTGTGTTAATGTTAGTTTGATTTGTATATGTGGTAGAAATATCTTCCTTGTCAAGTCTTGATTTCACCTAGCTACTAGTTTATCTTGTTATGTAGGTCATTTTTAGTGTTTAATGTCATTTGATTGAATCTAGCAAGTGGATACATTAACTAGTTAGTGCCTTGAATCAGACCTTTCCATCACTTCTCTTAAGTTTTGATCACTTGGTGAACCTATGAATGAAATATCGATGATAATAGACATTTGGAGTTATAGATTTACTCTTTTGTTTGTCTCATTAGTGTTTTTAGAAGTTCAAATAGAGTGGATGAGTAATCAATTTAGGTACATCACCAACATTAGCTTAGATTTCCCTTTTAGTTATCTTTATCTCTCTTTTTACCCCAGTAATTAGTAGGTTTTAATGGAAATGAGTTAATTGATATATCAGAAGAGCTAGCCTCATTAAAAATCCTACAGGTCTAACCCAAGATTAGGTAACCCATAACCTAAGGTCATTCTTATGCTGAGCTAGGGTGAAATCAAGTCTCTAACACTCCCTATAATAACTAAAATAACAACCAACTAACTAAAACAAATCATCCTCTATATTATCGTTATGCATAATAACAATAATATACCAAACAACTATTAATGTATTATTATTTATCTAACAATAATTATGCCATTACAAATTAATAATGTGAACACACCTCAACATCCTAAATTAGATGAATAAGGGAAGTTCATTATAGTACCTGATGTTTTTATAGAGACACGACTGAATACATTACATGACTGAGCCATTTTTGAATTTCTCATCAATTGGAAGAATGTGCCCACTGAAGATGCAACATGGGAGGATGAAAAATTCATGTAACAACATTTTGAGTTGTTAAACATTGAGGGAAATGATTTTCTAAAGGGTAAAGGCATGTTACATGCGTAACCTTATGAGTACTAAGGTTATGGAATGGAGAGCATAATCTTTATCTTTCATTTATTAATTCTTAATAGTTAGGCTAACATAATTGGATTGAATGGGTGTGACCCTTCCCTATTATGGGTGTGACCCTTCCCTATTATGGGTGTGACTCTTCCCAATTATGGGTATATATATGGTGGAGCATGGCTCTCCATAATCATTATTGAATTCATTTCCTCATTTATTCTGATTATTGGAGGTTTCTCCCTCAAAGTGGATTATATTTGAATGTTATTTCTATTATTACAAACAAATATCCTAATAATGTATTTCTCATTTAGTGTTGAAACTTAAAAGTGTTGGATTGCACCATGTTATGATAATTAATAAAGCTACGAATTATCATCTTTACAACTAACCCAAAAACACTCAATACTCTTTATGCACCTCAAGTGATTGCACAAGTTCACTTGTGTGATATGTTAGTGTGGTGAGTATTAGTGTTAGGGTAAGCATAAGTTATGCAAACTAAATACTAGGTACATAGGAAATTTACCCAACAAGAAATTATTAGAGCTTGAATTGTTAAGATTTTGTGACATGCTTCAAGTTATTTACAAGCATTGGTTAACATCTCCTATTAAATTTTAAATTCATCCCATGTATGCCCTACACACTTACAATTATTTGAGTCCTTGAAATAAGGTTTCACCTCTTAACACTTGGCTATAGGTTTTAAGACAAATTAAACATTAGATAATATCAAATACTAATGGTGGTGCCCATCCCAAAGGCAAGGTCTCAATAGGTTATTTTGTAAGGGTTTTTTTTGCCAATTGATTAATTCTTTTTTTTTAAATTAAATTTTACTATTGAAATGATTTACATTATATTAAACAAAAAATATAATTATAGCAGATTAAAAATTTATGTAGCCTAACAAATCATGGCTCAAAATCCATGCTAGAGGAAAAACTAGCTCAAAACATCAAAACACAACTAGCCAAATTATGGCAAAAGAAACTACAAATAACTACCCATCAGATATTTAAACATGGGTTATAGTCCTAAGAGGCAGAGGTAGAGGATCATCCTTGGGAAGCATCGACCAAGTAGGTAATTCCACATCAAGAATTTTCAGAGAATTCTAGCCATATAAGGGTCATCATGAATAGTGATAGGCCAACCATCAGTGGGTTGTGCAAGAATAATAATGCTCGCTAGAGATCACTATGAAGGACCAACATCAAACTTTCCATGAGAACTCAAACCACCCTTAAGGGAGGGCAAGGTAAAAAGTGGCCCCTACTTTGGGACTAGCTTTTACTTCTATGCTTTTTAGGAGGAGGTGGTAGTGGACCATGAGGCAGGTCATTTGGTGAAACTCTGCTCATAGTGCAAAGAACACTCCCCCAGTGATTGAGGAGCTCCCATACGTGGTAGAGGTCCAGTGCCATCTTCTCAACTTGTGCTTGAATGTACAAATAAACTGATGAAATGATAACAACCTTTTCATTAACAAAAAATGAAACTCTATAGACCTCATGATTAAAAATAGCATTATTTTTGGCTTTCCAAAGATTAAAGAGTATGATAGCATTATTTTTGGCTTTCTAAAGATTAAAGAGGATGAAATCACCATAAAAAGGAAATAGAGGTTGGTGAATTATAAAAATCCCAAAAAGTTCCTAACACCAAGAGAAAGGCTTAGGGTGATAAGGTTGGAATAACGAAAGAATCCATCACCATGTAGACTAAGCTTTAGGACAAAACCAAAATAGAAGTTTAGAAGATTTTGGGCACTTGCAAGCCAAATAAAAGGGTTGGGGAATGTAGAGTTGGATCAAACTCTCACCAAGGGGGAATCCCTGGTAAATTAAACACCACAATAAATGAGCTAGCTTAAGTGCTAGGCCAGGTGTCACACATGATCTATACAGGCAAGCCAAGTTCTAAGAGAGGACTGGAGGCCCTAACACCTATTGAACTTGTCAAGAGCTAGAGATAATGGACTCATCACCTGATAAAGAAGCCTAAGAGAGTATATTTTTTAAGTGGGTATCATAATTCCACCTCTAATATTTCCACAAGCCCCTAGGAGGCTGCAGGCCAAGCTTATGTAGCATAACATCAGGGAGCAATTCCTAAATGTGAAGAATGGAATGTAAGTCCACATTATTTAATTGGAACTTGATTTTTAAATTAGGCTATGTAATCTAGTCATTGGAGGTAACCAAATCATAGAGAGTGCAAATCCTTTTGTGGAATAATTACAGAGCTTTAATACCAGGTAATTCAGCTAGGGAAATGGAATAATTAATGAGAATATGATACCACCATAAGATATGGTCATTAAAAGATAACCATGTGCAAAAACCATCCTCTAACCACTTTAAATGGGGTTTGACTACTTCAAAATCCTTTCATATACTTTTGACTACAAAGGAGCTAGTAATCTTAACAGGCATAATAGTGATGAGGAAGGATGGGAAGCCAATATTCTACCAACAAGTTTTACCATAGAGAGAGCCCAAAGAGATATAATGTCAGAGAAGAATTTTCCAAGATTCATCACCCTCAATAGCCTATAAAACCCACTTATCACACAAGGCCATACTTTATTGATAGGTGTCAATGATGCCCATGCCACCTTTATCACAAGGGAGGCAACAAATGTCCTAGGCCATTGATGGAATCCATGAGCCTTGTTAGAATTGGCCTAGAGGAAATTTTTGAGAAGCTTGGCCAAACTATCATAAGAGTATTTAGAGGGGGTTCAATAAGAATAATATTAAACATGTGTGGCAACCAAGATCTTAGTGCAAATCTAAAACTTTCCCACCAGAGATAGGGGCTTGGTGATCTAATATGCAATCTTCCTTTCAATCTTATTTAGGAAAATTTGCCAAAGCTTGACTATCAAGCTATCAAAATTAAAGGGGATTCTCAATAATTTGAATTGTTCCCCTTGATAAATCCACTACTAATTAAACTTCCTAAGCTACCCAGGCATAGGCATCATGCTTTGATGAAAATAATGGCTTTTCCTCCATTGAAGGCTAGAGCCAAAAGCTAGATAAAAGACATCTAAGGATTGAATAGATTCATTAAAATTGTCCTCTTTCTCTTAAATCATGAGTAATGTGTCATCTAAATAGTGTCTGTTAATGAGCTAAGAGGTACGGTTGATCAAAACAATTCCACAAATGAGCCCTTGAGAAACCTTAGAAGCCAAGAGGTAACCTATGGCTTTAGCAGATAAAACATAAAGTGTTGGAGCAAGGAGACAACCTTAGTAAATAGATCGTTAGATATTGATCCCTTCAATTTGATGCCCAATGATAATGAGGCAAGCTGAGGCATCATGAAGCAAAGTCTATACTACATAAATTAAGTAGGGGCCAAAGTTGAGAGCCTTGACTATGGCAAGAATAAATTAACATTGGATCTTATCATAAGACTTTTCAAAGTCTAATTTAATAAAAATATTTTGCTGAAGAGAGAAGTGGGCCCAAGCCATGCCCTCCTAAACTTCAATAATATTATCTAATATATATCTCCCTTTAATGAATCATGTTTTATTTGGTTTAATAATGGTAGGTAGGATGAGCTAAATGTAGTTGGCGAGGGCTATGGCAAGAATATTTTAAGAGAGATTGAGCAAGGTTATTAGCCTCCAACTTGTAAGAAGCTCAGGATATTTGGATTTGGGAGTGAATTTGATATTTTCTTGATTGATCATGGGTCCAAGAGATTGATTTTTCAAGGCTTCTTTATAGACTTGTAGCAAGTCAAGACCAATAAACTCCTAAGTGACTTTGTAAAATTCACAATGGAAACCATCATGGGTGGGGGATTCATCATTGCTCATAGAATTAAAAACCTATATAAGATCCTACAAGGTGAGTGAGGAATCACAAAGCCACTGGTCAATTGGCTTGAGCTTGTGAGACACCACTTTGAGGCAATTCTGAAGAGGTTGGGACCGTTTGGTCTTGAAAGGCTAGGCTTGGAAAACCATCTTATAATGCTCAAGAAAATTTGAGGAAATATCAAATTGGGAGGTAAGTTGGCATTGAGCCACTTGAATGGCCTTAATTTTCCTATGAGTTTGCTTAGATTTCAATGCTTTAAAGAAATCCTTGGAGTCATTGTCACCAATTTTGAGCCAATGCAACTGAGCATGGGTCTAGGTGCCTCTAGCTACATGGCTATCCTCCACCTTGAGGTGGCTTTTAAGGGATTTAGATAACATTTACAATTAAATGTTAAAATGATCAGTCTTGAGGGAGTTGGAGACCCATTTGAACTCATTAAGTGTGGCTTCCTCTGAGTGCTTATGAATCTAGGTGACATGTTTGCCATGGTGGTGAAGGAAGGAAGTGGTGCGTAGAATGGACTCATTCCACCACACAATCTAGTTTATAATGTATGGGGGTTATAGGGCCAAGTTCTAGATTTGTTAGATGCTTCATATGGTAGCAGTGTGACTCAAAATAGAAGTATTGAGAATAAACTAATTATGTGGCACATTGTACTACTCAAAGGTCCATTCTAATTTATAGGAAATGGGTAAGTAATCTGAAAAAATAATGCTTGAATGGATGTTGACAGGTTGGCCATCAATGTTGGAAAAGGAAAAAATATTTTTCTCTAACATCATAAAGTGGTCAAGTCATTTGAGCACACAATAATCCCCAAATTGGTAGTTGGACCACATAAACCAAGACATGGGGTTAATTTCCCATTGTTCAAGGAGAGGGTTTTCCATCCCCCATTTATTTTTAAATTAATACAAAGTCTCACATTCATCAACACACCAATGCATAGGGAGGGCCCCAGCCTTATCTTGGGGGTGTTCAATCATATTAAAGTCACCACACACAAGCCACATGGTATGAGGTATCCCATTTTCTAAGGATCACCAAAGCAAGGTGCGATTAGGGCCATCATTAGGAGCATAGATATTGAGAATGCCAAATGGATGGACATCAATGTCAAGAATAATCTAGACTACTTTATGTGATGGACACTCCCTCATGGAAATGATGTCAGGAGAGACCTTAAGAGCAACTAATATAAAAGTGTTATTACATCTCGCCTTATGCAAGGTGGTGATCTAGGTGGCATCAAGCCAAATGCTTTGTAAGGACATATAGAATAAAAACATATATACTTTAACTTCTTACAGATAGATAATATCTAGAAAACTAATCTACTAACAAGTAGCTCACACAGAGCATTTATGATTAGACTCTGTAAGACCCCTAACATTATATGATAATACATTCATAGGGAAGGGTCATCCATTTGAAACTCCCCTTGTCTATCCTTAAAATATGCCAATGTTACAAAGTTGTTATGTTGGTGAGGGAATGAAATTCCATCGACCATAATAAAGTGGCATTTGGCATCATGCTCCTCCCAAGGAGAGTTAGTGCCTCTATAAGGTGGGTTGTGAAACCATCGGGAGAATGAGCCACTAGTTGAGAGAACCTTATCCATAAGAATCTTGATATTATAGGAGGCTATAGAAATGCTCTTTGGGTTGGAAAGAACTGGGGTGGTAGGGGCGGTAAAGAATTCCCTTGAGAGGGCATGATAGCTAGAGGATAATCCTCTTAACGTGATGGTTAGGGTGTGTTTTGTGACTTAGGTCCCAATGACCATTTAGGGGGCATCGTGGTCTAGCCATCACCTTGGTCTATTTGTTTGGGCTTCTTAGTCTGAGGAGGTCGATGAGGAGGCTTAGGACAACCCATATGAGGATAATCTTTGATGTAGTGGTCTAAAACCTAACAGTCAAAGCAAGTGTTGGGAAGGTTGAAATAAATAACCTTTTGTGACCACTAGGTCTCCCCAACTTAGATTTTGATGAACTCCTTCATCTCCTTGGAGAGGTCAACCTCCACACACACTCACTTGTTAGAGCAAGGGGAGAACCACCTATCGAGTTCAATCATAGCCACACATCTTATGGGAGTGACGATTTGGGGTATAAAATCCCAAAGGTGAAATAGAAAATTGGGAAGCTCAACCTAGATAGGAACATGAAGGGTGACATTTTTAGAAACTTTAAAATCATGGGACCAAGAAAATAAAAGAACCAAACATTTGAATTTGTAAGAATCAATTGTCTTAAAGGACTCCTTAAAAGTAAACAAGAAAAAACCTTTGGTAAGGTTTTGGATTCTAGATACATAGACACCTAGTGGCTCCCATTGGTTACAGAGCCAGTTATGGAGATAATCCTTCGAGGGGATACAACTAAAAAATAAGAAATGATAGAGTAATTTTCATACCACTTACAACATTTTTCAATAGCAGCAGTAGGAATACTTACCTCCATAATAGAGTGGGGTTTGAGGAATTACCTCATCATAGACTTTCAAAATAAACCTTTGAGCTTGTTTGGGTGCCATTAGCTCTGACTCCTACATCAACAGATGTAGTAGAGCATGAAGAAGCCATAAATATAGCACATGTTTACCCAAAGGGTGACATGTTGAGTGTAATTAATGCATTGTATCCTTAAAAAATCTTGCGAGCCTAGTAATATGAGTATGATAATTAAAGGACACAAGCAAGAAAATACAAACTATGAAACCCTACTAGAGTGATTTTTCCTTCTCTCAAAACCTTAGTTTAATCTTATCAAAATTCTAAATTTTAGATTCACTTATGTATTAATAGTAAATTCTATTTTTGTCTTGTAATTTCACCACCATACATATATTTCATAATGTTTGATCTAAAAATATTCATCTATAATAAGATAATTGTAGAAAATTTCATTCCTTAAAAATTTGTTTGCCTCTCAAACATTTTAAAAAATTAAAATAAGATTTGGTAAGGGTCAATGGTAATTACATATAAAAATTTTGAATAATGTCAAATATCAATAATTTCATCGCCCTATCCTAGAACAAGTGGGCATAAAATGAAATGTATGTTTCTCTTTATCTTATTCCATAATTAATAATTATAAAACATGTAATGAAATAACTGAGATGGCAATATGTACCTAGAAAAAATAGTTTTTTTATTCTTAAATTTTCCAATTCACCTACCCATCATACCTAATTTCTCTCAATTTATTGAATTAAGAGTCCAATTCACCCTCAACCCACCTTCAATATCTAATTTCATCTCAATTCAAGACAATTGCATCCTCTTCCTCAATTAACTTATAATTACTCAAAAAATGATGCCCTGGATTTCTCAATGGAACTGTTTGTCTCAAATATAATAATCCAATATTTCATATAAATTATTACATATAAATATGACCTAGTTACAGACATTTAAAGCCACCTTAAAGATGAACTAAATTCAATTCAAAGTCATATTTATGTTTGGAGCTATAGATGTGATTGAAAATGAAGCACAGAGGGAATTAAAATCAAGGTAAATTCACCTTAACATTGCCCTAATTTTTATCTTTAGTGTTGGTTCAAAGTTGTTTTAAATTTTTCCAACTTTAATGATCAAATTTTGAAAAAAAAAAACCCTTTGACTTAAATATTGACTTTAGGCTCTGACTTTAATCTCTCGAATTGTTGTAGTAATTGTAATATTAGATTTTATGATAGTAACTCATTACATCATATTGGACTGCTTAATTAAATCACCATTACATTTATTTGGTGTGTTGTCTTTGATATTTGTATACATAAGGGACCTATTATCTCTAAACACATGCTCCAAAATAAATCATTTTCATTATCATTTCTAATTTTAGTTATCTTATTAAGGTTTTAATAGATACAATTTTTCAGTGATCAACTAGAAGTTTCATAATACTTATAAAGGTTTTCAAAGCTTCGGCCTTGACGAACATACTTATCAAAATAATTTTACGTCCTTATCATTTATTAAAAACATGTTATGACTATGGGACCCAAGAACATGGAGTGTACAGTCCTGGGGAGATAATCTATTCATGATGACTTTTCAGGGTTCTCAATGTCTTACCACAAAACCCTAATTTCTATTGTTAAAATTCAACTATTGTCTTATCTTCCGATAATTTTTCACAATTTTTGATGTCATACCACAAAATCTTAATTTCTATTATCGAATTCAATTATTGTCTTATTCTAAACCCTCTCTTAATCATTTATTGTTGTATATATTTATAAAAAAAATATATAGAGATAAAAATAAAATATGATTTACGATAGAGTGGTCAAATAATATTTGTAAAACAACCAAAAAAAAAAATGTAGGCTAAAAATTAGTATGAATAACAAGAGTCTCAAAACATATAACTAAAAAAATCCATAGTAAAAATAAGTGAAAGAATTGCCAATGAGATGTAGAAGGGTTGGTTAAGTGGGTTGATTGTACATAGCGCCACCCAGATTCAAATCTTACTAGACATTTATAGGTTGGATGTGATCGTTTGAGTTGACTTAATAATTTTAGCGATCGGTGATGGTCATTTATGTTGATTTAATGGTTCTTAGGGACTTGACCTCCTAATTGTACCCTAGATCCAATTCGTAACTCCGATCAAAAACAATTCGGACAAAAATCTCATCAACCCTGATATCTATCCCAAAAAAAAATGAAAAAAAAGTCTCAAAACATATAACTAAACAAATCGATATTAAAAATAAATAACGATGCCTATTTATTTATATGTAAATACTTCACTTACCTTATAATTATTATTAAAAATCTAATAAAAAATAATGATCTAATAATTAAAAATGATCTTTAATCATCTTAAAATAATAACAATCTTTAATCTTACAAGTGAAAGACTTCACATTATATTAATCAGAAAAATATACTTACAAAATATAATTACAGTAGGGGCTTTGTTGTAATATCTTTAATATTTATTCATATGTCACTTCATTTCATTATAACCAATATAAAAATGAAGACAATACCCATTCATGGAGGATTTTATTCCTATAATACCAAAGTTTCTTCTTTGTTATAGTCCAAAAGTCATGGTAATTTTGGATTGAATCCAGGTGGCTCATTCTTGTTGTCCAAACCAATGAAACGTTTGGCGATACATCCAAAGCAGTGTAAAGGGTTTACATGCAATGAAAAAATATAATATATACACACACATATATAAAGCCATAATTCTTAGCTCTGACCTGCATCATTATACTCCATTGTGGAGTGATGATCGGATCGATTTGGCTATTCATATTTCCTGAAACCCGCTGAAATAATTTGTTGGTATTTTATTCAAATGTCACCTATGTCAGAAATCTAATCCAAGCGTTGTCTATTCATATTACACAGTCCTACAACCAAAATCAAATCTTATTAGCCATTAAATCCATCTCTAATGGAAGATCAGATCTCATCTTAGCCGATCTTATTCGTACGCATCTGCTATTTTTCATCCAAGAAATTTGAAAAAAGTTAATCAAAATGTCTGGTGTTTGGGTTTTCAGAAATGGGGTTGCAAGGCTGATATCAAATCCAATGGTAGAACCCATTGATGGAATTGAGTTCATTAGTTCAAAGCGCAAGGTACTTGTTTATACCCCCACAAATGAGATAATTACTTCATATGCTAGTCTGGAGAGAAAGTTGTTCAGTTTGGGGTGGGAGATATATGATAAGAATGATGATCCAGAGCTTTTGCAGTATCACAAGAGCTTTTCTCGTCATCTTATATCTTTGCCAAGAGATTTTAGCAGGTTCAAGTCAATTCATATGTTTGATATTGTTGTCAAGAACCGAAGTGTCTTCCAAGTTAGAGATATGTACATATAAAGGAAAAAATGGTGAGTTTTTTAAATTGTGTTTTGCATATTCTTCTGCAATTTATTTATTTATTTTTAATGAATTCTTCTTTTCAAATCTTTCTGTATTAATGTTAAAATTTATTTTGTTTAATATCAAGGTCTAAGAAGTTTTCATTCGAATCAAACTTTTTAACTTTAATTTTTCTAGTTATTAGATTTAAAATTATATAAAATCTAGTGAAGTTCTGATATACTTTTAAGGTTTTCCAAGTTTCCATGTTTTTGTTTCTATCAGTTATGTAGAGATCTATGGCGTTTTGCCTTTTTAATATTTTTTTCCACTTGCAGTGCTTTCTTCTCATGCAAGGAATGTACTTCATAGCTTTTTCTTAATATATAGGTGTATTGTATGCTAATAGTAGATTTACAACACTATTGACTGATTTTTTTATTTTATTTTTGGGGTATTTTTATAAGTTTTTGCTCATTCTGCTGTAATTTAAATTATTATTGCTTACAGAATCAAAATTCAAGTGTAATATCAGATGGATGTAAGGAATATTATCCAAATAACAATTGTTTATATATCCTGTGATTTAATTGAAATTTAGTGACATGGTTGTTCCCAAATGTTCATAAAAAAAATTGTTAATCTGAAAGTTATTACAATTTTTGTTTAAAGAAAATATATTAAAGATAGATTTATTTTTATGCTTAGCATGTGCATTTTTGGGGGAGATGGGGAGTTCCTTAAATTTAATCATATTATCAAACAGAATATAGATTAAAATAAATTTGGATATTTTGTTTTTTTTTTTTTTTTTTGTTTTTTTTTTTAAATCAAATAAAATTATATTTCTTTTAATATATATATATTACAGTTCATTTAGAATAATAAAAAATAGTATATTTTATTACAGTTCATTTAAAATAATAAAAATAGCACACTTTTTTAAATGTTAAATTATTAGTTTAAAAAAAATAAAAATTTATATTGAATAGTAAAAAATTTACTTAATAATTTTTAATATGTTAAACTATTAAATTAATATAAATATTTTAAATATATTTATCTGAAGAATATTATCTTAGTTTTTTCACATATCATAATTATTAATAATTTGATTATCTTCTCAAATTTTTTAATAACTATAAATAAATAATATCAGTCTAATATTTCTAAATAAAAAGAAGACTAAAAAATGATCAAAATATTATAAATTGTGAACATATTTTTTATTAAAAAAAAGACTAAAAAGTGAACCAAATATCTTTTGTACCACTTTTACTTGGTTTCAATGATTTTTTTATCTAAAATAAATTGGTATACAAAGCTATTGCTATGAATTCTATAAGCTCTTTCCCTCCACATCTCTTCTGCCTCAAGCAATGTAACTATTTTCCTTCTTTCCAAATAAATGCCAACTCCTATATTAGCCATCCATGGAGCTGGTTTGCTGTTTGAAAGTAAACAGTTCATGCATTCACATTGAATGGTGTTGAAAGAATGCTGCTTAATGCTCATTAAGAAGAAAAAGTATTAACTACCATCATTTTCAAGCTGTTTACTATAGTAAAATATCTTTCATTCCACATTGATACTCTCTTTTATGAATAGATAAAATTTTGTCATAATGGTGTTGAGAAGCACACCATTCGGTCACATGAAGAATCTTCTGCCCTCCTTATAAGTAGAGCAGTTTATTTGCTGCAATGTACATTTTGAAAATATGTACTGTGCTAACTTTGTCTGGTTATTATTTTAATTTTTTATAATGTTGTTAAGGTCACAACCTTATTTAGATAATAGAAGGCAGATTCCTGAAGAATAACTTATATTTGGTGGTGATAGATCTTAAAAGATGTTTTGATGCTTAAAAGGAAAGTTAATTTCTGTTATGTATAATTGGGTGACGGTATGGAATTGTGGCATATTTTATCTTGGCATAAAAATTAATGTATTGTATTCTAAATAATTATTTTTGTAAATTAGATTGTATCTTAGAAAGGATATTTTTCTTTCAGAAGAATGTATTGAAGTAGTCAAATTGTATCTTATAAAAAGAATAATATTTCTCTATCATTAGAAATGAAATTCTATGGAGTATAATGAATGTTTTTGAACTTGCTGTGCTATGCAGGTTTTTATCATCTTGGACGTGCTAAAACTGCCAATTTATAATTTTTTTGATATTCAATTTATCCATGTAGATAAAATTATATTCATAGAGCATTATTTCATAGAAAACTATTATATTCTGCTGCCAACATGTAAATTTGGGTTTTGATCATAATAATATCTTTTTAAACAAAAGTTCAGAATTTTGTCTTGCAATGCCCATGTATATAGCATGTTGTTTTGTGAATAGAAATTGTATTGCCTTCTAGAATCTGACATAGAAACTGTTTGGTAAGAAATTTCAAGAAAACAATTGTGTAGAAAAACCTCGGTCCTGCATTTCTTTTCTCTACAAAGCCCGTCAATTCTGATTTCATTTTGTTTTAAGATTAATCAAACCTCTCTTTGAAAATTTTGTCGAAGAATACAATTGTATAAAAGCTTGTGTGTAATCTTTATCAGCTGCATGTTACATTATTTCTTCAGTTTTAGATAAGTTGCAATGCTACATTGTAATCTTTTTCATGCAGTTAACCATCAGCTCTGTAAACCATCAACATTTGCATGGATGGAATTTTACTGGAGATCAACAAATGTAAAGCTACATATATACTCCTCACTTTAAGTTTTCATGCACTTAGCATAAGCTATGTAAACCATTAACATCTAGATGGTATAATTTTAGTTCTATATTTAGGATGGAGATCAATAAATGTATGATACCCGGTGTTATACCCCATTTTTCTAAAGGGTATAGGCCTATTTTTTAATATTGTGGATTAACTTAAACACTTCTACCAATATATTTATTTTAGAGTACTACTCTAAAATAATAAAGATATTTTGGATAAAATTTTGGATGATATTATTGTACCAAGTGATACTTAACTATTTAAAATTTTAAAAAATCAAATATTTGTAATTAAAATTTACAATTAAATATTAGTAGTTAGTAGAGAGGCCCTAAATAATTAGCTCAATTATAATTATAAAAACATTTCACAATTAAAAACTAAGAACCTTGGTACAAATACATTATATCTAACATTTGGACCAGAATATTCCCCTCTCCATAATATATCATATCTAATGATGTAAGTTAGAGTATGTTACTTGGAACACAAGGATCCATGTCATGGATGTTATACCTAATACTTTGCATAAATACTTGAAGTTTTTGCATGGAGAAATTACTTGTACATTTCTAATATTTTTTAGATTTAGTAAGATGGTTGATCTTTGAAGTAACTTAGGGCCTTATGTAGATAAGAATCAAACAATTTTAGTGGGTCTAAGTAATTTATTCCACTAGGAAATATAGAAAAAATTAAATTTGAGGAATGTTATAAGAGTGTAAAAGATGGTAAAAATAATGACTATAGCATTGATGACTTCAATGCAAAATTATTTCAAAAATGTAAAGATGTTATGAATATTTTTGGTATAGTGCTCTTTATACAACCCCTGGAGACTATGGAATGTTATATTTTGCTTCAACAAGCGCAAAGGATGTAGAAAGCAAAGATAAGGCTAAATAACCAATGATAGATGATTATTGTCAAAAATACCAATGGTAAAAGTGTTAGTCTTATTCAAACATCATTCAATAAATTCAAACATCCTCAAAATGGTTGGTTATAATAGTCAAGAATTAGGTAAAAGAAAACAATGCATAATAGAACCCATTATCCTTGTTATTCATAAATTCAAGAAAGGAACTAATTATAATAGCGATGATGAGTCCAAATGTGAGTCTAATAATAAATCAACTTATTCAAAATCATAATATACCATTTGGTGGGGGAAATGGGTTTTAAAATGATAGAAACAATGACAATATAGTAAAAAATCCAGTCAAAACTCTTCATGATCAATTAACAAGATCTACCGAAAACCATTCTTAAGAGACAACTAATATAATGAATATTTATAACCATGTGTATAGATTTTCTCGTAATGGTATCAATAAGATTAAGATTATTTGGATGGCAATGATTGATTATTCCATTGAGCATGAGACACCATATCTTGACAATTTCTCTAGTGATAAAGCTATAGTTATGTTTTTTTGAACTAGTGTTGATTTACCCTCATATCATCATAACAATAAATTCCCTTTAAATTTTAATTAACATGCTTATTTTGACCAATGAGAACCTTCCCATAATGATGATGATGTACTTGAATGAAGATACAATAGACATCAACATTGGCACCGATTGTAGCCTTAAGATATTGAAACCTAGCAGATCTTTAGATAATGAAGAACAAGAATCCTATATCAATTTATCAATTGAATGTTAAGGTATTTTGTATGGTCATATGATAAAATCCTTAGTATGTCGACCTCCATTGTTGTGCATAACCTTGTGATACTTAATGCCAAATCTATGAAGTAAAAGATTAGGAAAATGCATCCTAATATAACTCAATTAATAAAATTATAAATCCAAAAATTCTTGGATGTTGGTTTTATTAGACCAACTAAGTATTTTATAGTGGATCTCCAACATTGTACGTGTTGGGAAACCAACTTGGGGCATTAGAGAAAGCATAGATTTTCAATATATTAACAATGCATTTCCAAAATATGAATTTCCACTACACAATATTAATAGGATTGACGATTTTACTGCTCAACGTGAGATTTTGTCATTTGTGGATAGGTTTTTTGTTATAAAAAATTTAGAATTAACCCAAATTATAAATCTAAAACTCCCTTTACAAATACTTTGGCCACATTTTGCTATGTGATTATGACTTTTGGACTTTAAAATTCAAATTCCACTTAGCAAAGACTCAAGATACATATATTTCATGATTATATGCATGACATCCTAGAGGATTATGTAGATGTAATTTTAGCATTTTATATTGATAAAAATATTTAAAAGATTAAGACAACACAAGGTGTGATTAAATCCCAAGAAATGTGTTTTGTTGTGACTTTTGATAATTTGTTTGGTTTGGTTATCTCCAAGAGAGGCATGGAAGTACGTATCCTATGAAAATAAAAGTTATTGTTGAAATGCCTCTACCTAAAAATCTTAAGTAGTTAAGAAGCCAAAGGAATACTTAATATATTAGAAGATGTATTGTTTAATTGGTCGATAATACACAACCTTTTATAAGATTACTTAGGAAGGATGTCAAGTTTGAATGGGATAAACAATGTCAATATTATTTTGATATAATTATCTCACTAATGCTCCTATTATGATGCAACTTAGATTGTTAACTTGTATTTAATAACACATACACTTTTGTATGATTTAAGATGCACTTGTAATATTCATTTGTAATATAATTCATGGATAAGCACTAATTGGTGCACACTCATCCATAACATGTTATTAGAGAAGATTGTTAATTAAGTTAATTGACTTTTTTCTAATAATATCCTTGACTTGTTATACAAGTAACTACTCTCCAAAACCATAACCCTAACCTTAGCCTATTTTCTTATATATATAAGAGAATAGAGAGATATTAGCTAAGAAACAGTATGAAAGATAGTTATGAGTGTTTTACTTGTGAATTTAGGCTAGATCTCTTGATATAGATAAGTAGTAATGCTACCTAGATAAATTTGTGTGATCTTTGTTTAAATATTTCATAGATTTTTATCTTTCATATATTGTGTATATTTATTTTATGGTAGCTACAATAATTTCGGACAATACCTAACAATTTAATATGGTATCATAGCTATAGAAGCTTCACCTCTTGCAATGCAATTATGTGGAGCATATACAAATATTTTATTTTCATGTCCACAATAGGTATAAAGATCAAATTTGTAGTTTTAAATTTTTTCTACTTATTCATTCTATTATGTTTTCAGGTCTACAAAAAAAAATTATGTATATATTTAAATTTAAGCTTGGATCTTAATGGCATAATCTAAATACCCACTCTTACCTTGCCATCATGGGATCTTGGTTGATTCTAAATTGGTGAACGTTGGGGGGTATTAAGGGCTGAAGCTATTATTTTCATAGAAATCTCCTAGGTTAGAAATTTTGTTTTGGAAATTTTAAAACTCATGTAAATTTGTCATTATTGGCTAAGTTGATTCATTATTGTCGATCAATTGAGTAGAATAACCCAATAACCAGGCCTTAGACAACATTGTATACATATTTTAGCTTTCACATAACTCAGTATATTGAAAGCACCTAGGATTTTTTTCCAATTGAAATCCAGCAATCGTATGATTTTATGGTGCACCAGTAAGTGATTAGCCCCATGAAGTTACCCTCTACATACTTTAGATATAGGAAATTGAGGTTACGGGTATGGTGGAACCCTCTATAGCTAGTGCCCTTTGGGTCTATTCACTATTTATGCCTAAGGTTTGTATATTAGAGATCCTATGGATAAAATACACCCAACCTAGTAATTCAATAGAAATATTGGGTAAACTTGTTAGATATACACTCTATTTTTCAGATTTAGAGTTATTTATTCCATTACAATTTATAATTCATATCTCAGTTTTAGTTACAAAACAATGAGGGTAGTGCAAAGTGTGTATTTGGTAAAAAATAGATTTTACCATCAAATTTTTATCCATGTAGAATTTTGTAATTATAATTGAAATTTAACCTAACTAGGTCATAGAACAATGTGTGGAAAATGAAAAAATTTCCCATGAGGTGATTGCACTTTTTTGATCTCCTCATCAAGCTAATCATTTTAACGTGTACTTTTAGAGACCTATTTTCAAAAAATATTTGTTTACCCATCGGGTGAGTATCCCATTGTGGTCCTCTCTTTGAGCTAATCATTTTGAAAAATTACTCCATACACCATTAAAAATTTGGGCTCTTTTTTAACTACAAAAAGTTTCTTTTTTAGAAATGGAAGAAAAAAAGGTAATCCTCACCAGCGCCAACTACTTCAGCTAGAAAGGGTACATTTTAGATGTGATTCTCAATAAAGGTATTTATAACATGGAAAAGGGTGAGGAATATACTCCTCTTATCCTAGTCAAATGAATTAAATGTAAAAATCATTGTGATGAAGCTAGAGTTATCTTAGGTCAATTAGCGTGTCCTAAATTGAAGTTTCATTTTGAGGACATTATGGAACCATGGGATGTTTGGAATATATTGGAGAATATTTTTAGGAATTGTATTAAGATGTGAGCAAGTCAAATATAAAATAATATTATTTCTCTTTATCTAAACAATTATCCTTGGATTGAGGACTTCATTAGTCAAATCAAGTGCTTAAGACTTATGCTTATTGAGATATGTGTAACTAAGACTGATGACCAAATTTTTAGGAGTGTTTTGTTAAAATTAGGTTATCCTACTTAGCTTTTGTCTTAAATCACTACACATAACAAGATTAATGAAATGCATATGTGGCACTGACTTTTGGTAAGCTCTATGAGCAACTTCAGAGATAACAGGAAAAAATAGTTTTCATTGGTAACATCCAACCTAGAGGTACTAAACAATAGGTTTTAGTTGTCAATGATACTAATGTGATGTCAAAACCCAAATCTAGTGAAGGCAAGGGCCTACCAAAGTAAAATGGAAATAAAATTTTAACACTAATGGTAATAATTCGAATCAATAAAGTTATTCCATTTGTCAAGATAAAGGCAAATGGAAAATTAATGCAAATGTCAACAAAGAGTGTTACAAATTTTGTTGTAAACCAATCCATGATAAACATTAGTGTTTCAATAAAATGAAATTGGAAAAAAATATGAAAAATATTTGGCTCCCTCATTTCAAGACAAGAGTAGTATTTTCTACAATAATAAACATATCTCCTATGTATGAATAGGTTTTGGATTTCGGATCCTCTCACCACATGGTGGATGATGGCTCATTGTTTCACAATATTGATGAAAGTTGCATACTTAAAATTTTGTGGGAAAATATAGTCTTTTAATTGTTGATGGAAAAGGGTCCATTGAGATGGAGAATGGCATATTCAAAAAAGTTCTCCATGTTTGAGAGTTATCTACAAACTTCTTATCCATCTATCAGATCACATATCCAAGTGAAGGGAAAAACATTGAGTTTATAAATACCAATTTTGTTATGAAAAATACAAAAGATTAGTTTACTATTGTGGCCATTGGAGGGGTTGATCATCAAGCCATATTGTACAAATTTAACAATTTTAAATTTTCTCAACCTTTACAAGTTATGATTGCACATGAAAATGACTTAAGTAAAATTTGAAATGATCATTTTGGCACCTAAATTATCACCCATTACAGGATCTCACTAAGAACAACATGGTTCTTGGTTTTACAAAACTTTTATTTTGAAGATGGAGGTTTTTTAAGTTATGCACATGGAAAAAAACATAGGGATACATTTCCCAAACACAAATATTGGAGGGCCGATGATGGATTAAAATTGGTTCACAATGATCTTGTGTCATTCCCTCATTTTTTTTAGAAATATAAATATGTGCTTACGTTCATTGATGATTTCCCTCGTAGAACATGGGTTTACTATTTAAAAAACAAAAGTGAAGTCTTCGAGCACTTCAAAATTTTCAAATCCCTTGTTCAAAACCTATTAGAGAGAAAAATTAAGTGTTTTAGAACATAAAATGGAGGATATTTTTTCAATAATCAAATGATCATCTTCTATGAACATGGAGGAAGTCAACTTCAGCATCTTTTTACCTACACCCCTCAACATAATGTTATATTTGAATGCATATATCACACACTTAATGATCCAAGCAATATTTTAGGCGATGGTTCTACCCCAATTGGTGGTAGAACTTTTGAGAGCCATAACTTTCGCACTATAGCTTTGTTTGACTCCCCATTTGAACCATTGGAAAGCTAAGAATGAGGGGAACACTATGAGATGGCATGAGCTTTGATAAATGGGTTTTGACCCCTAAAAACAAATAGAAGTGCCCCAAATTTCAATTATGTATTGTTTTAAATCCTGGAAGTCAAACCACTTAATCTCCCTCAAGATTAGTGACCTTCCACATCCTCATCCTACCTTAAAAATATGTATAAATTAAGATGTAACTTGAAATGGAAATCAGACATCTCTTCTCAATGATAGGCATATGTTTGGGTCTGCAAATTTGATCAATAAAATAACTCTTCTTATTTGTAGACCCAAACATATGCCTATCTCTGAGAAGAGATGTCTGATTTCCATTTCGAGTTACATCTTCATTTATACACATTTTTAAGGTAGCAGGAGGATGTAGAAGGTCATCAATATTTAGGGAGATTAAGTGGTTTGACTTCCATGATTTACAACAATACATAATTCTAGGAATTACTATTTTTAGAAACTTATTATTTTTAGACTGCACTACTAAAATTGAAATTTGGAGAACTTATATTTAGTTTTTGAGAGTCAAAACCCATTTAGAAAATATCATGCCATCTCATGGTGTTCCTCTCATTCTTCGCTTTCCAACGATTCAAACAGGGAGTCAAATGGAGCTATGGTGCAAAAGTTATGGCTCCCAAAAGTTCCACCACCAATTGGGGTAGAATCGTCACCTGAATTGTCACCTAAAATATTGCTCGAATCACTTAAGGAAACAACCAATTGCATGGTGAATTCTAGATTCTTACCTCCTCAATTTTAGATAGAGTAAATTTAGCGTGTAAACTAAATTAAAAATTACACTCCTCACTTAGTAGTGCAATACATAACTCCTTAAAAAAATGGTCTGGTGTCAAGCCTAAAGTTTTTGACTTCAAAATTTTTGGATGTAATGCATGGGCACATATCCCAAATGACAAGTTAAAAGTAATGGAAAGGAAGGTTCATCTTTACAATTCAGTCATCTATTTTGAAGATGTGAAAACATGTCATTTCTTATTCTAAGCACCACTAATGTGATTTACCAACGTGATGTGTTATTTTATGAATAATCTTAGGCTTATAAACCAACATCTTCTCCTCCTCCTTTGTTAGTTTGTACAGATTCAAGCACAACTTATTATGTTTATTATTAAGAATAAGGTAGTTTATATTATGTCCATTTTAAGAGTCACTATAATTTATATGATGAGCCACAAGGGTTAAATCATGATTCTCCATCACTAGTGTTATAAGCCATTCAGAATGCACCTACAGAACCAACATAGAATCAACCAAAATGGGCCTGCACAATTCACAATGAGGTTAGTGCATGGGTAGGGGATCTTAATAATCCATGCCGTGCTAGATCAAAACATTATTTTGGTGTTGTATACTTGACATAGTTCATAGTGATTCAATATCCATAGACTTATCATGAGGCTTCTAAGCATCGTGAATGGTAGGTAACTATGATAGAAGAATTCAATATTTGAAAAATAATAAAACTTGAGACTTGGTTTCACTTCCAAAAGGAATGAAAAAAGTGAGGTGAAAATTGGTATATGTCATTAAGTATACATCATATGGGACCACTGACAGATACAAAGGTAGGCTTGTAGAAAAGGGTTTTTCATGGGTTGAAGGTTTTGATTACCATAAAACCTTTGCACTAGTTTCCAAGATGAATTACATCATGATAGTATTATCATTGAATGCAACATAGGGATGGAAAGTCTATCAAATGTATATAAAAAATTTAATCTTGCATGGAGACTTGTAGGAATAAATCTATATGTCCCAACCTCAAAGTTTTGTCAATAATAAGAACTCTAATTACATTTGCAAATTGAAAAGGTCCTTGTATAGCTTGAAGTAGGCTCATCTAGGTTGGTATGAAAATATCGATGTGTTTCTTATCATTTCTATTTTTACATACAGTCCCTTTGACCCCATAATATACACCTAAAAATTAGATGGACAACTCCTGATTTTGGTCCTCCATGTCAATGACTTAATCATTACAGGGAGTTCCACCAAGCAAATTCTTGATGCAAAATCTTGATTAATGAATTAATTTGATACTACTCACTTGGGTTTGTTACATTTTTTCTTTGGTAATTAGATATATATGTCTAAGATAAAATTATTTTAATCAATCCAAGTATGATCAAGTCATCCTATGTTGATTCAATATGGAAGACTAAAAGTTCACACCAACTCCTTTTCAATCTGGAGACAAGATCTCCACAAAGTGATCTCCTCTTTTGTTTGATGGTACATTCTACAATAAATTAGTGGGAAACCTTTTATACTTGACTCATATTCATCTTGATCTCTCTTTTGTTGTAAATATTGTGTCATGTTTCTATCAAGACCCCCATAATAACCATTGAAAATTTAAAAAACACATCCTAATGTATTTTAATGGTTCTAATATTATTGATTATAACTCAAGAGGAAAATCCTCAATTTTTAGTTACACTTTTGGTGGAAAAAACCATAATTTTAGGTTACACAGAGAGTGATTTGGAAGGAGATCTAGATGATCATAAGCCAACTGTATGATACATCCATCATCTTGGGTTAGGTCACATGACTTGGTCTTACAATAAAAATATTAATATCACTTTGTCTACTATAGAATATAATCATAGTGGATTTGTTATTTATTGTTGTGAGTCAATGTGGATTTGTCACATGCTTTCTGAGTTCAAATTTTAGAATACCCTATAAGGATATTGATCCAAACATGTTTTGTTTGTGTTACTTGTATGGGCCATGTACATGCATATGATAGTGATAATATTAGTAGTAAATAAATGTTTGTGTTGTTAATAAGTTTTTAAGTTAGTTATGGTTTGGAACCATAAGTTAGTAGGGCCTTGTAGATAAACCACCTGTGAAAGCTTATATAATCTTGGGTGCATTGTAAAGGATTAACATAGATATTTACCTTTGAGAAAGTTTTTGATAATTTAACTTTATCATTCTTCTATTTACCCATGTTTGTTGATTTTGTCAATGGTATCAAATCCAGGTTTTTAATAAGGTAAACATGAAATTGGAACCTAGTAAAGAAAAATCTTGTGTAAAGGACAAAGGATGAGCTTTGTCAAAGTCTGGAAGAAATCAGGATTTCTTTTTAAAAGTTTACAACTGGTAATAATTAGTTTTGCAGCATTCAACCTTTTTACTCAATCCAAAATATGTCATGTATAGTATTAGATCATTTTTACAACCTCCAATATCAACAACTCAATAAAAAACCAACTTTTACAGACTTGTGTGGTGTTTTATATATAAATAATGTATTTATACAACCCAAACCTTATTTAAATTTTGTTGTATAGTCCAAATATCTATTATGAATGCATTAAAGGAATGTTGTGTCATTTTAAGATTTTTAGAAAGGCATTAAAATATTTCAATTAGTGTTTGATGTTATCAGTCACTTTTTAGCATTAAAGTGGGTCCTTCCATTAATTTTTGATCTAAATCAATCAACACATTCCCATGTGAGTGAATTTTTAATGCATAAGTATTTTTTTATTTATTTTGGAAACTCAAAAACATGCAGGTTAGATAAAATGTCTTCCCTTCATAACTTGTAAAGGTTTGTAGATGAAGTGGTTACATAAATTATGTCAAAAACTTGGTAAAAATGGATGTTCAAGGTTCAAACCTCCAAATCTATTTTTTTCCATAAGACACTTTTTCATATTTATCTTTTCAAAATGAAATATTTAAATGAATAGTTTTCTTTTAATTTGTGTTTTATATGTAAAATGGAGACACAAGGGTTTAATATTGATTGTAAATGCTAATAATTGTAAAGATCCAAGCAAAATGCATTGTATCATGATTGTACGAGCTCAGGTAAAGGAAAAGCCCCAAAGTAGTATTCCCATTCTTTTTTGTTGTGATATTTGTGTGTCATCATGGCTAGAATTATAAGTCTTTTCTCTGAAGTAGAAAAAATAACACCAAAAAATTACAAGGAATGGATCATGAATATGGTGAATACACTAGATTTTAATGATCTTTGGGAACTGGTTGGAAACCAACCCACACCTCTTATTGAAGCTAGTATATTAGTTGAATTTCAAATTTATGATAAACATGCACTTACATTGCTAAAATATTCTTGCTCTACACAAGTCATCATTCACATTAAAGTAATTTAAACTAACACTTAGGAGGCATGGAAAGAACTTAAAATATTTGTATGAGAAACAACCAACATATAATAAAATTGATCTCCTAATGCAGTTTTTGAATAGAAATCTCATTGTAGATTAATGTGTATCTAAATATATTTAGTTAATGGGACAATATATGATGATATGCTTATCCTTATCAGTTTAAATGGACTCAATTCAACATATGCAAACTTTTTATAAATGTTTCAATTTAGCAAAAAAAATAATAATGCAACATTTCATTCCATATGTGAGTTATTTACTCAACATGAGCAACAATATGCTAAAAATAAGAGTAGCAAGTCCACATAAAATGTTTACTTTAAAAAATCAAGGACACAAAGGAGAGAGAATACATGAGAAAATTAAGCATTTTCAGAAGCATTCTTTGAGGCATTCTCTAGATTCTTCCAAACATAAACATCAACTTAAGCATAAGCATTCTTCTCATTTTTATGGTTACTCAACTACTTATTCCTCATCTTACAGTTCTATAATATGTGAGACAAGATGTTATAATTGTGGTGGTAAAGGACACTATAATGACATGTGACCTTCTATAAAATAACCCTTGAGACATAAAAATAAAGTCTAAGCATATTATATTGCTCTTTTTAGTGGAGCTTCTTCTGGTTACTCTATTTATTCTAGCTATTCTGATGCATCATTTGTATATAAAGAATCCTACATGGATGAAATATATGGTCTCGATGGATCTGACTACATCTTAGTGCACAAATATTCACCCATCTTGAGTGAGCTACTAACTCAAAGATAGGGTTTCTAATATACTAGCAATTTTGTCTTGAATTTTTTTCTATCCATTTATGGTCTTCAATTTTTTGATATCCATGATGAGAATCAAATTGGGATTTTTATATTTAATTTTTCACTACAAGGACTTCTCACCTCTCACCTGATAGGTGGAAGATACTATAGTTGCCTTTGATTAGTCATCGGTGATTATATGAGTATACAAAGATAGAAGTCAACATCTTTGGGCATTAGGAGAGATGTGCCATACACATTATTGAATAGTCATTAGATAGGTTTCTATGTGAATCCTTATTTGGATTGATATACTTAAGCAATCTTTGATTATGTTTATATTTTATTATGATCAAATAATGGTCAGAAGGGATGAGCATGCTAGTAGGGTATTCATCATTCACACCACAACTTGTAGGTTTGTGAGCTTCTATGTGAAGCAACATCAAATGATCAGTACCATGATTTATAGTGTGCCATTTTATAGGTGCAACAAATCCTATTAGATGAATTCATAGTCATATGCACTAAATCATCTTCTATACCCCTTTGGATCAAGAGGGTTTGTTAGGATATTAATCTAAATATGTTTTGTTTGTGTGTTATTTATATGGGGCATGTATACCCCTTTGATATTGATAATATTAGTAGTAAATAAATTTTAGTGTTATTAATAAGTTTATAAGTTAGTTATACGAGTTATACCTATAAGTTGGTTGGGTCTTGTAAGTAACCCACCTGTGAAAGCTTATATAATATTGGGTGGATATTTAAAGTAATTAATATAGATATTTACCTTAGATAAAGTTTTTGATAATATTAATATTATCATTTTTATATCTACTTATGTGTTTAACCTTAAATTTGGAATGTTGGGGATAGGGTTATGAATATAGTAGTTCTAACACAAGGGTGATAAACTAATCTATGGTAGGTTAATTAACATAAAACTCAAAAAAACAATATTCTAAATTTATATAACTAAGATTGTTAAGGAAATTAAAGTATATATATTGAAAGATATTGAAATAAATAAGAAATAATGGTACTTAGTTTGTTTATTATGTACAAGTAGATCTAGATTGGAAACAAGTATAAAGTGTGCGAGATCGGTACTCTAGATCAATTATCAGATTATATAAATTATACTTTTGTAGCTACAGATAATATCATCATATTTAGACATGACCATTGATGCTTCTGTCTTACTATGACATAGGTGTCCAGTACAAAAAGTGATTGGATCTAGATGTGACCAACTTCATTGTTCTAGGTGTTTCCAAACAATATTCACTTTTCACATTCAAGAAAGGGAAAAATGAGAAACTAAAAGAATGGATGAGGGTTTGTATGTACCCGGGTTGTAGACGTGCGCACCAAAATTCAAACGATAGCAAGAACTCCTCTTTGGTTGTGGAGGATGACACCTGAAAGGGAAAGACACTAAAACATGAAAAATGTTAGATGACAAAAGGGTGGACTGCCAAGCAAGAGCTTGGTCCTAGAAGCGCAAAGGCTTCTTGGGGGATGGCAGTCCACTGTTAAAATAAAATGGTAATCAGAAATAGAAAGTGATAAATGATAAAAGATAGAAAGAAAGAACTAAAAGTAAAAGCGTACCTATTTAGCAGCGATCTGCTTTGCATAATCGCTAACGTCGGTGGTGTTGCCGATGTCGGTCAAGGAGGTCACTGACATCGGTTAGGTTGCCGACGTCGGTAGGGGCAATGGACGAGGTCGATCATGGTAATGGCCAGGGATGGGTTACAGGTCTAATTTCTAGTCTGCAGAGTGGTCTGAGGCTTCGTCTGAGGGTCTGAGGGTCTGTGTGAGATTCAGAGGGACTACTTAGGGGTCTGAGGAGTAGTCTGAGGGTTTGTGCAAAATTGGTTGGGCAGAGGGGACTATCGAGAAAGTGACTGGATGGAACCAGAAGCACAAAGGGGGATGAATGAGAGGCAGGGGTCTAAGAAGGCCTTTCAGTCTCTCAGGGGAAGGACAGGGAGGGTCTTGGCAATGTTTAGCTAAATAGATAGATTCAAATAAGAAATGAAATGGAAAACAACACTATGCTTACCTCTTCCCTGCTGATTGAAGAATGGAAAAGCCTGTTATCGGAGCTGTTGAAGACCTGTTGCAAGATGAAATGACTGATGCAGAGTACCTGTACCTAGTGTTGTTATTGTACGAGGGAGAGAAAGAGAAAACAGAGTGCCAAGCACCAAAGAAAGTTCACATTCGCGGGGGGGCAAAATGGTTGCAGGAATGCATCTTGAAGGCTGATGACGCAGGCATAACCACCGACATCAGTCAAATAATGACCGATGTCGGTGGCAAGAGAATGGGGATAGAGGCTAAAATTAGCCTCTGCCCACTCTTGCACGCTTCCGGATCAAGGGGTCATGGGAAAACGGTCGTGGGAGGGCTTAATAGATGCGGGAGGAAGGATAAAGGGGAGATTTGGTATAATAAAGGCTAGGAGAGAGGTGGGGGCATCTAAGGAGAAGATCCAAGGTGGCATGGGTGAGGTGGAAAGGAGCCAAATATTAAAATGTTTAATTATTTTAATTTGATAAATGGAGGGGACTAGGACAAGGGTTAGGACATGGGCCAAGGGGGCCAAGGGGGAGAGGCGATCAAGGTGCAGACATGATTTTGGTGTCTACATTTGCCCCTTTTTGTCTTGTTGGTTGTTCTTGACGAACTGCAAGACAAAAATAGGAGTTGGTTGCCCCAGGAATGGGATGAGGTGTTCCCCCCTCAAAGTGAGAGTCGAGGGAAGGGAACCTGAGATTGAGTGTCAATTTGACAGAGAGATGGATGGAGATGGTGAAGAACGAGTGGGAACGCTGCAAAGGGTGAGATTGCACGCATACCACACCACGCGGTAGGCAGGTCAAATTGTCAGGGTCAAAGAGTCGAGGAGTGCAAGAATCAAAATAATCAAGCCCCAGCATGTAGTCATAGCTGATTAGGTTATTCAGTCCAAGCTGTAGCTCCAAAGGGTCGTCGTGCGCTAGGTATCCTGGGCTCAGGAAGTGCTCTTAGAAAACATGAAAAAAGCCACAAGTAGGGATCAACTTGCTCGTGATCTGATACTTGTGAGGGTCGGATGACAATTGGCCAACTAGGCGTGAGGTAGCAAAGGCAATCAAAACAACCAAGGCAGAGTTGTCTTGAAAGAGGTCAGAGGAGATAGTCACGATCTCCAAGGTCTGGCGGTCGAGGGACGGAGGCCAAATTGATCGCAAGGGTGCCCCAGGGGGCTAAGATCACTTGGTCTAGATAATTGACTGATTAGGGGCTTGATTGTGGGGTAAGGTGAGGAAAAAAAGGTTGGAAGGCCGCTGATATCAGTGATAAAACTGACATTGGTGGCCCAAAGGGACCGACGTCGGTAGGAATCAGTCGATGTCGGCGGCCTAGGGCATGCTGATGTCGATGTCGGTGGCCTGCCAAATCCAACAAAACTAGATTAGCGGCCCACCAAAAGTCATTTGCTATTTGAAGAAGTCAAAAAAGTGCTCTGGAGTTGTTGAGAGTGAAAGTGACACAGAGTGGACCGAGTCGCAGTGCTAGGTGGCAGAGAGGGAGTGGTGGAGAGAGAGAGCGGGTTGGAGAGAGATTGGACCCTGTAGAGGCATTTGTGGGCCAAGAAAAGTGTGTAGAGACATTGGCACATAAGAGATGGTAGAGGGCAGTAGAGGACCCGAGGGAGGTCCACCACCAGCGGCACCCATTGTGCCACCACACCGGCGATGCCAGGATGAGGTAGGAGGGTCCTAAACCCTATTTGGTTAAGTTTTTGGTTTTGATTTAGTTTTTGAATTTTTTGTTGATTAGAGTAGAAATAGAGGGGGGAGGGTAGCTAAGAGGGTGGGGGATGGATCTAGGATAGGCTAGGAACAATTTAGGAGGGTTTTGGGGGTTGGGGGGAGTGAAAATGGGGAAGCCCTAATTTTAGGGCTCACCCTGTTTGGCCCTAGGGTTGAACCAGTCATCGATGTCAGCGGTCTTCACCGACATTGACCAACCAGTAATTGGCATCAACCAACCAGTGACCAACGTCGATCACTCAATCATCGACGTCGATCATTAAGTGATCGATGTTGGTTAGTTGAGTGTCATTGATGGCATGCAAACTGATGTCAATGGCTGCCGAGTCAAAAGGGGTGAGGAAAAAGGTCAAGTCGAGGGGTCAAAGCGATGCTAAGGGCATCCCAGGGGTCAGGTTAGGCATAGAGGGTCAAATAAGAATAGAAGAAAAATTGCAGATAATAGATTGACTTGAGTTTGGTTACAGGTGAGGCAGACACTGATGCTACAAGATCACCTCCCAACCTTACTGACATGGATATGCAGAGGCATGACCATCGAGGAGTGGGGTCACATGGTAGCAGTTAGACTGGGTGGGTTAAGGCGCTACTACAGGGTGGCATGAGATGTGAGTCTCATGGTGGCATTGATCAAGTGGTGGGACCATGCCACTAACACCTTCCACTACCCACAGGAGAGCTTACAGTGATAGTAGAGGATGTGTACCAAATTTTATGGCTACTGGTACACGGGGTGGACATCTATGTGTGCTTGAGAGAGGCACATGACATTCACATGGTCACACTATTTGGGGAGCATGTCGCGGAGATGAGCTACCACTCAACTAGTTTTGCATATGAGATGTTATACGTAGCAGATGAGGAGGCACATCAGCTGGTCATCTTGATGATGATCGGCATCACAGTTTATGCATTGCTAGATGCAGAGGGAGGCAGGTTCCTGGTTGCCCTGACTGAGGTTTTGACATAGATGATCGAGCAGCAGACAGTGTTCACTTGGGCACCAGTATTTTTGGCCCAAGTTTACAGGGAGTTGTGGGGCATCAGCTGGCAGTGGTGGTACAGTCTATGCGTTGGCCACCTCTTGCACTACTGGGCTTACGAGCATATCATGGTCACGTGACCTCTCGACCTCCCAGTAACTGTTCAGGCCAGCTTTAAGGTCGAATTCAGACGATGGCGAGAGGTCATGACATAGACGCGGGTGGATGGGGTAGTCAGGGACATCAACTACTACCGAGGGGTGCTAGAGGCACCGATCCCAGTAGATATTATCTGGAGACTGTACCTGGTGTACCCAGCCTTTAGAGATCAGATAGAGCAGCTAATCAGGACCCAGAGTATTAGATGGGTCAGGGGCAGGCGAGCTGGTGAGCTCGAGTAAGTACCTGTAGAGAGAGTGTGGTGCTAGTACAGGTTGTTATAGGATGTGCCACCCGCGTTCCCACAGTACAGGCAGGATGACATTGAGGTGTCACTCCTGCTACTAGAGGAGATAGAGGGGCTAGATTTTTAGGAGTTATCGGTAGGACCTGGGGTGGCCGACCCAGGTTGTACAGAGGCCTACATGGCATGGTGGGCAGGGTGGTATACAGGGTTACAGGTGGGTCCCTAGCCAGATTTACAGGTAGTGACCAGGGAGCGGGATACAGCCCGCGAGGAGAGGGACACCGTGCGGTAGGAGAGAGATGCTGCATAGGCCTAGGTGACCATTTTGCAGGGGCAGGTCATGGTTTTGTAGGGACAGCTGGCAGGGGTGATAGGATAACTGATAGAGATGACAGGTTGAGTGGCTACACTGACAGGTCAGGTCACACTGCTATAGGGACAGCTGGCTGCAACCCAAGCACAGGCAATGACAAGACAATTTTTTGGAGGGTAGGGCCCACTGCAGCAGCCATCGCAGTAGCTAGCATTTTCACAGGGGGCAGGACCGTCAGTGTCAGTGCAGCTAACATTTTCATAGCCACAAGGGTCAGTGCAAGGGACAGGTGTGGGGTGGATGGGTCCACCGCAGACTCTACCGATAGCTAGGTACAGGGCTGTGCTTAATGAGATTGCCTATTATGAGGGAGCTATCAGAGAGTTCTTTTAGATATAGCGATACTCTGAGATGAGAGACAAGTAGAGCCAACAAAGGTCTGCATCGTGAGTGATGACTTTGGGTGCACGTAGATGACACGGATCTGAGAGTAGAGATGATACAGCATCATCCAAGCCACCACCACCACTACCACAGCCACAGCCATGAGGCCTAGTTTTGAGATTATTTGATTTTTGATGTATATACCGGCCTGCGAGCTGAAGACAAGAGATGTACTATATGAGAGAGATAGACAGACACAGATTATGTCGTATTGTATAAAACATTTTTGATATATATATATATATATATATATATGATGAGCTTGATTCAGTGACCTGTGTTATGGAAAATGTGATTATGGATGATGTGATTATGGATGTGTTTATTATTATTGCATTTTGATTTGATGGATGATGTTGATATTATGTTTTTATGTTTATGATGATGATGTGATGATGAATGTTCATGATTATGATGATTAATTATTATGATGTGATGATGCTATGTGTATGAAATGGTTATATGATGATGATTATGGATATTGATGTAAATGAGAATGATTATATGATGATGACTTTAGATTAGATGATGATGAATGCTTAATGATGATGGATGTTGATATTTATGACTAAAATGATTATGCTAACGAGTATGAAAATATGTGATTGACTGTGCTGTGATTGACAGGTGACGAGCGAATGGGACGGGAGAAAGTGACAAAGAGGATGGCCGAGCTAACCCCAGAAGACCCCATGTCAACTGGGTGTTGCTTACATAGCCCTTGTCCTAAAGGCCTCAGGCCAATGTAGTTCTCTCACAAAGGGAGGAAAAGGGTCGAAATGATTGGTTGCTTGTGGTCTAGGTCGAGTCATAGGTTAGAAGAGAAAAGAGGTTTGTCCATCGGGTAGATGAACAAACGAGGGTGGTTGAGCTAACCCCAGAAGATAGTCGTGTCATCTGGGTGCTGCCTACATAGCCCAAATTGGAAGGGGCCTTAGACCAATGTAGTTCAGACTAGGAGACAAAGAGGTCGAGAGTCGGTCTTGGTCAGGAGAATGGTCTAGCACGTCCCATATGTCTAAGAGAACATGCTTGAAATGATGAAGAAAAGGCAAAGGTTGTTCACCCTTAGCGATTGTCCATATTAGGTGATGGACATATGCTAAAAATGAAAAGAGTCTATTTATGCTTTAGCAAGTAATGGTTTATGCTTGGCATAAATTGAGTGGTCCATAGTTCCCATGTGTATTGGTGTCCATAAAAACTAGTGAGAATAGGTTATGTGAGTGGTCTGAAAAGAGAGTTGAGCTGATTTGATAAATGACAAATGATTGAATGTGACCAAAGTGTAAAGGAAGTGAAAGGCATAATCGCCCTTTCATTGACAAGGACCAGAATGACAGCATAGATAGGGGTGGTTAGAACCAAGAGCCCCATTCATGCATTACGTTGTTGACCAGATGTTGTGTTAGAGTGGTAATCGAATCACTGTGACATTAAAGTGAGCTCAAAGTCCCTTGAGTAGGTGTTAGGATAGGAGGAGATAGGGTAACCCATTTGAAGAGCAGAGATAACCTTGCCCCTTTTTATAGGAGACCCTGAGACAACTACAAGTCAAGTCCATGACCCGTTTTTTTTTTTTTTTTTTTTTGCGCAGACTGATCAATGCGGGAAGCCTGATAGAGATGTCATTTTGCTTGGTGGTCATTTGTGAAGCTGATCGATTCAGGAAGCTTCTAAAAAGTGCTGTTTGTAGCAAGATTTAGTCATAGCCATCCTTTGAGGGAGTGGTCTATATTTTTGCTTTATATAAGGGCTTTTGAATAGCTGTCCTTCGAGGGAATAGTCTATTTAGCTACAGAAATGATAGTACAACTATCCTTCGAGGGAGCAGTCTGCATTTTTAATTTGATTTTGATTTTGACCTTGGATATTTTGGCATCTTGATTTTATTTTTGACAAAAATTTGAGTTATGGACAAGACTATAGAAGTTCAAGGGCTCCCTTTTATTAGGACAAAGCATCCATACTATATAAAAGGGTTATAGAGGATTTGTTAAGGGGAATAGGGTTGAAAGGAATGAGGAC
Organism: Torreya grandis; assembly: GCA_037957365.1. NCBI lineage: Eukaryota > Viridiplantae > Streptophyta > Pinopsida > Cupressales > Taxaceae > Torreya > Torreya grandis. The sequence goes on along the minus strand of JARHVA010000201.1, from coordinate 2,923,248 downwards.
TAAGAGGACAGGGAGTGCTCAAGGGACAAGCTCAAGTTAAATGTCAAGTGAACGAGTACTCGACTAACAGTAGAATGGTCACAGATGCAACGCATTAAGAGGCTCAGGTTCTGGCCATCCATCGATGGAAGATAGACGATAAGTCCCCGATCCATACTTGTGCGTGATGATGAAAGGTCCGAACCAATTAGGGGCAAACTTGCCTTGTTTACTTTGCTCCATATTGGTCACATGTTGATTCTCATTGAGGATGAGGTCTTTGATGTTGAAATCTCGTTCTCATAGATTTTTGTCATAGGCTCGCTTGATGCGATGTTGATAGACATGGAGATGATTGAGGGCAGCAAGATGACGCTCGTCAAGTAACTCGAGTTGAGCTAAGCGATCTTGATGAAAGTCATCATTAGAGAGAATGTCATGTAGAGAAATGCAGAGAGATAGGATCTGTACTTTGAGAGGTAGGACAGCCTCTATTCTATACACGAGAGAGAAAGGGGTAGCACCCATAGAGGTTTGAATGCTAGTGCGGTAGGCCCATAAAGTGAAGGGAATGTGAATGTGCCAGTCCCTTCCTGTGTCATTGACCACCTTCATGAGAATTTTAGTGAGAATTTTGTTGGAAGCCATGGCCTGCCCATTTGCTTGCAGGTAGTAAGGCGAAGAGAAACTGAGCTTGATACCAAATGAGTCGCATAGCTTTTGGATAGTCTTATTTTTGAAGGACTTACCATTGTCAGTGATGATTTTATGAGGGACACTAAAACGATAGATGATGTGGCTGCTGATGAAGTTGACAATCTTATCGGCTTTTATGGAGACAAGAGGAATGGCTTCCACCCACTTGGTGAAATACTCAGTGGCAGTGATGATGGATTGATGACGAAGAGATGAGTGGGGGTTAATCTCACCGATGAGATCTAAGCCCCACTGAGAAAAAGGCCAAAAATCTTGAGCAACTTGTAAGGCATGGCTGGGGAGATGAAGCAAGTTAGAGTGCTGCTGACACTTAATGCAACGTCGAACATAGTCGCTATAGTCTTGATGAAGGGTGGGCCAATAATAGCCCAGACGAAGGATGCACTTGGCAACTGAATTCCCACTGAAGTGTCTACCACAAATCCCATCATGGACTTACTTAATGGCACGAGAGGCTTTAATGGAGGTGAGACAGGGAAGAAGGAGGCCATCAAAGCCTCGCTTATAGAGAAGACCCCCAAGCATGGTGTAGCGAGCCGTGCACTTGATGAAAGCTCGCCGCACATTGCTAGAGAGGTTGGGAGGAATGATAGAAAGAGATAAGTAGTCCACAAGTTGCTTATACCAATCATCTCGTGGACTAGAGTTTACGGTGTTGATATAATTGATGTGAGGAGAGATGTATGAAGGCAACGGCACATGATGCACCATGACAAAAAGTTGAGATGATGATGATGAAGACAGGATATGTGAGGCAAGAGAAGCCATGGTGTCAGCAAACTTATTCGTAGATCGAGGAACAGTCTGCAGGAGGTAATGGTCGAAAGAGGCCAGAAGAATGTCAACATGGTTTTTGTACCTTTACAAAACTTCATTTTTATAGAGGTATGAACTGTTGACCTGATTGACGACAAGTTGCGAGTCACCAAAGATATTGATAGACTTGATGCTGAGAGAAAGGGCGATCTGAAGTCCCAAAATTAAGGCCTTGTATTAGGCCATATTATTGGTACAATCAAAGTCAAGCTTGAAAGAAAGAGGCATGGGCTCCCCTTCGAGTGGGATGAGGATAACACCCGCACCTCCACCGAGTTGACATTTGGAGCCGTCAAAGAACATGGTCATTTGGTAGACGGTGTCATCGGTGGAAAGTGCAGTGATAGACTCGTCAGGGAACTCGCACTGCGAAGGTTGATTGTTGGGAAGAGGGGCATCTGCCAGTTAGTCAATGATGGTTTTCCCCTTGATAGATTTCTACTGGATGAATTCGAGGTCGAACTCAGCAAGCAGCATGAGCCACCGAGCCATACGTTGATTCTAATATGGCTTGGAGTGCATATACTTGAGAGGGTCGGTGTGGGTGATGACAAAGGTCTTGTGGTTGAGAAGATAGTGGCAGAGCTTGATAGCGGCAAAGACTAATGCTAAACAGAGTTTCTCAGTATGGGTGTATCAAGTTTCATAGTCAACCAATGTTCGACTAATATAGTAGACCGCCTGCTCACAGTGATGCTCGTCTCGATGCGTGATCATGGCACCTAACGAATGGTTGGTGGCAGAGATATAAAGGTAGAAGGGTTGGTCATCTTTAGGTGGAATGAGGACTGGTGGAGAGACCAGATAGCGCTTGAGGGCTTCAAAAGCCTCTTGACAGTCCTTATCCCATTTAAAGGAGACATCCTTCTTAAGGAGGTGATGAAAAGGTTGGTAGCGGTCAAAAAGCTGCGAGATGAAACGGCAGATGGACTGGAGCTTCCCTTGTAGACTGCAAAGCTACTTGAGATTGGTCGGGGGCAGCATCTCAAGGATAGCATGGATCTTGGCGGGATCTATCTCGATGCCACAGAAAGAAATGATGAAGTCGAGAAGCTTGCCTGAGAGGACCCCAAAGACACATTTCTTGGGGCTAAGGTGGACATTATATTGAAGAAGGTGAGAGAAGATGATCTTGAGAATGGTTAGATGGTCATGACGAAGCTTGGACTTGCCGAGCAGGTCATCCACATAGTCCTCCATGATTTTGTGGAGGAGATTGTGGAAAATGTAGGTCATGGCGCACTAATATGTGGCACCTGCATTTTTCAAGCCGAAAGGCATGACCCGATAGAAGAAAGTCCCCCATGGGGTGATAAAGGTAGTCTTGTGCTGATCTTCCAGTGTAATCAAGATTTGATTATATCCTGAAAACTCGTCCATGAGAGATAGCATCTCATGGCCGGTTGTGAGATCAACAAGCTGGTCAATGTTAGGAAGAGGGAAGTCGTCTTTGGGACAGGTTAGGTTAAGGTCACGATAGTCCATGTAGATCCGAATCCCCCCAGTTTCCTTGGTGACTGGGATGATATTAGAGACCCACTGCAGATAATATATGGGCTGGATGAAGGAGACAGAAAGGAGGCACTGAAGCTCCTCTTTGACAAGGAGCACAACGCGAGGATGCATCTTTCGAAGCTTTTGCCTGACAGGCTTAGCCTCTAGTTTGGTGACAATGTTATGGATAGCGATGGTGGGGTCGATGCCAGGCATGTCACTGTAAGTCCAGGCAAAGGCCTTGCTATGGTCTGAGAGGAATTGGGTGTAGTCAAGTTGCTCCTGAGCATCCAAAGATTGGCCAATCTTTAAGACATGAGGAACATCGGAAGAAGGGAGGTTGATGTCAATGGTTGATTCATTTAACATAACCTAGGTCTCAGAAGGGAGGGAGTGCTAGATGAAGGAGTCATCGGTGCCCATGTAAGAAAGAATGGCATCGTCGTTAATGCAGTAGATAGTGTAAATGGTCACCGACTCATCCTCTATCATGCTGGGATAAATGAGAGGGAGAGACTTGGGCACCCCATTGAGCTGATAGGTCAGGGGTTCCAGGCGGATGGTGTTTATGCAAAAAAAAAACTAGGAGGGATGGAAACCACTGACTCCGTAGGTGAAGGGGGAGAAATGGGCAAGCTTGGAGGAGATTGGTCAATGGTAGGCTTGGGACAGAGGTCTGGAGAGGCCTGAGTGGCATCATGGTATCCTAGGCCATAGCGTTTCTTGGCATCATCATTGTTGAGAGGCTCAATAGGCTGATGGGAGCCCTGCTCATAGCGTCCAAAACCAAAACCCTTCCATGCACACCTATAAAGGTAAGTGTGTGCAAAGGTGGGGTTGCCAAGAAATGAGAAATCTGATGTGAAAGGTTGAGGTGAAGAGAGGGGATTGCCATCAGTAGGAGCTTGATTGAGCCCCCCATATACAAGTTTGGTTCAGAGATGAGGAGGACCATAAGGCACGACCATCCCGATGCAATGGTCATAACTGGGGTTGAGGTAAAGGCGTCCATACTCTTATAGAGTTTGTAATGTGTCTAATGCCAACAAGTGATATTCCCCTAGAGAAAGTCGTTGGAAGATGTCTTCCATGGGGTCTTTAGTCATCGCTTGAAAGGGAGGTGTGAGGGCAACCGCTGGTTGTGAATTGGTTGAAGCTTCTGCGAATGGAGGCGATGCCAGGGTTGATGGCTTGATAGGAATAAGAACATCATTTGGGTGGTAGGTTGTGTTACAAGTTTTGAAGGGTGAAGGGTCAGTGGGAATGGTGTGGACTTGCCCGTCATGCTCAAATTTCACACAACGGTGCAGGGTGGAGGGGACACAAGCCATGGCGCAGATCCAAGGTCAGCCCAGCAACATGTTGTATTGAAACTCTCCTTCAATGATATAGAAGAGCTCTGGGATTGTGCATGGACCAACGTGAATGTGAAGGATGACTGTGCCAATGGTTGTGGCAGTAGTGTCATTGAAAGAGTGCAAGATTGTGTCAATTTTGGAGACGCAATTCTTGGGAAGAGCCAACTGATCAAAGGCATGGGTGGAGATAATGTTGATGTTGGTGCCTCCATCGATCATAACACATTTAATGCATGTTCGATCAACATAAGCAGTGATGAAGAGGGCGGCATCCTGATCTTTCGTGTTGGATGTGGGAATCTCAGAATCACTGAATGTGATGGAGGCAACAGGAGACAAAGAGTGGACAAGGGCAGCGAGTGGTTGGGGGTCCTCGGGTTGGACCTCTGTCGCCTGCAAGGCTCAGATGAGGGCTTGATGGTATTGAGGCGAGGTTTGAATGAGGTCATAAAGGGACATCTTCACGGGTGTCTGGTGAAGTTGTTTCAACATGGAGTCATGAATCGCCCCTGAAGAAGAAGAAGAAGAATGCTGAGATGCGCCAAGGATAAAAATCTTAGGCTTTGGTGCTAGAGGTGGCTTGACGAAAGGGTAGGTCCAAGGAATGGTGGATTTTTCTTTTGCCTTGTCCTTTTGTGACCTAGTGGTTATGTGGATGGCATTGATTTCAAAGATAGGGGTGAAGAAGGGGTCATGGCCTGCTGATGAGATGCTGATGGGGTTGAAGAGGCTGGAGGGATATGGGAAGGAGTCAGGGGTTGGTCAAGAGTGTCCTCAAGGAGAAGAGTGTCTTTCTCCATATAATGGCAAATGATGGCCTTGAGGGCACAGCAAGTCTCGATATCTTGTCCTGGCGTACAATGGTATAAGTAAATCTTTGTGTCATCGAACCAGGAGGGCTTAGACTCGAGAGGTTGGAAAGGCATGATGGGTGGAAAGGTTATGCTGGAAGTCTACAAAAGCTGGTGCAATATCACAGAGTATGAGCCCACTAAAGGGTTCGTGCTCATTGATATGTGCGATGTTGGTGACTTTTACTTAGGCAGAGTTGGAGGAGGCTTTCGTACCACCTTTTGGGTTGATGGTGTGGCGACAGGTGGAGACGACACTTTCTTCGTGAGAGGTACCACCTTCATGGGAGAAGGTAGGCTAGGGGTAGGCAAAGGAAGCAAAAGAGGCAACGGATTTTGATTAGAAGTTGGAGTGGGAAGGACTCTGGTTAGGGTCGAAGGATGGGGGCCCAAAATGGAAGGCAATGGTGACGGAGGAGGAGGCGTTCACCTCTGTGGTTTGGCAGTCTTCTTTGATTTGGTTGGAAGACTACTATTGGTCAAGGTCTAGTCTAAGTCCACCTTCACTTGTGGATGAGCGAGGTGAGAGACAGGGTGAACGCCAAGTGACTTGATAGGTTCTGATGGGGTAGATGTGGGTTTTGGTTTTGATGGGGTTGGTTGAGATTTAGAAGCAGGAGTCTGGTCTTTGTTGAGAGTCTTGGGAGATTCTGCCTTGGGAGGATTGGCAGCATGAGATGAGAGGGCATGGGCATGTTGAAGAGCTTTGAGATGCTCCCACAATACCTGATGCTCCACTTTCCTTGAAGGGAGAAGTCTGATTTTCTCCACTAGTCGGGAAAATGGTTGAGAAGATGATGGATGGGGTTTGGGTTCTTGAGAGGATGTTGACGGTTGTGGGGCTGAAGGTGTGGTAGTTTCGGTCCCAAGGCATGATGAAGTTGTGACAAATTCATCTTTGGTTGGAGACGAAGGAGAGGCAGTTTCTTCCCTGGGTGGAGAAGAAATCAGAGAATGAGGCTCCTCAAGCGGGTAAAGGGCAGGGATGATTGTGCCCTCCACTTGCGGTTGAGGAGTAGGAAGGGTCGAGTCCTCCATAGGCAGCAGGAAGGAGGATGGTGAGACCGGTGGTGCCGGTAAGGTCGAGGCATCCTCCAAGATGAGAGAGGTTGACAGAGAACTAACTGGAGAAAGAGGTTCATCCACATGTGATGGACTGATAGATGGACTAACCTCTTGAGTTTGGTTGGGGATGAAGGGCGAGACCGTATTGACTGTTTGAATGTTGTGTTCATGAGTGTCGTCAATCAAGGTTTGGACATTGTTTTGAGTCGAGGGATGATTGGGGAATGGTTGTTTGAAGATATCGATGCCCTGATTAGGTGGTGCATTGGGATTGTCTAAGACAAGGTCACCCTTTTCAAGCATGTCTTGGATTATGTTTTTAAGGGTTTTGCAGTTTCCCGTGTCATGTCCTTTAACACGGTGGTAGTTGCAGAAGTCATTTTCCCTACACCACACAGGGATGGCACATGAGGGATCAAATTGTGGAGGTGGTCGGACCTGGGGGAGATTGAGAACCCCCTATTTGACAAGTTTTTCTAGCACAGATGCGTATGATTCTCTAAGTGGAGTATACTGTCATTGTATGTATCTCTGCTGGAATTGGCAACTGGCACTTTGGGACGTGGATGGCTCAGGCTGGTTGGTTGAAGGTGAATAGGATGAATGTCTAATGACCATAGTGTTTGCTGAAGCTTTAGACTTAGGATTAGATGAAGAGGGTCTAGAAGAAGAGGAGTCATTGGTCTTGGAGTTGGGATTCTTACTCCACAACTTGACTTTATTCTCTTCAATGGCACGTAATTCAAGTTTGCAGGCCATCGTGAAGGCTTCATCGAAGGTGCTGAAGGTCTGAACCCGTAAGGTGGAATAAATATGCTTGGCGCAGGCTTGGGAGAAAATTTCAATAAGTTAAGGTTGGGGTAAGGAAAAGGAGAGTTGATTAATGACTTCTCTCCATCGAGCAACGAAGTCAACTATGGATTCGTCCTCGAATTGGTGGATAGAATAGAGGTCTGTGATCGAGACCTTCTTGGTGATGTTGATGGAGAAATGATCAAGGAAGAGTTGGGCCAGCTGAGTGAACGTGAAGAGAGAATGGCTGGCAAGAGAGCTGTACCAATCAAGCACAGCACCAGAGAGGGACATAGGAAACATGCATAAAAGCAACGCATCGTCATGGGCAATAAGGTAACAGGCATGTCTGAATGCCCGTAAGTATTATTGTGGGTCTTCCTTGCTTTGAAAATGAGAAAATTTAGGAAGTTCCCACTGGTTGGGATATGGCTTGATCGGGATAGAAGGATGAATGGGCTCATTGCAAATTTGCTCGTATGAGAGGGCATTGCATGAGCCAGAAATAGAGGTCTCTAGGCTAGACATCTTGTCCATCAACATTTTGATGATATCTGCTGACGGATTGGTGGGTGGAGCACCCCCTAGATTGTAGGGTGTTTGAAAGAGGCTAGAGGAGGGATACGATGTAGTCGGTTGTACCTGTAGGGGTGCAACATACGGATGACTAGTCGTAGGGAAGGAGGCTATGGATGGTTGGGTAGAAGGCATGGCTAGGCTCGATGTTGCCACGGGAGGTCGGATTGTGGTAACAGGGGCCAATGGATAGGTAGCCACCCTGGTGTTGATAGGGGCCAGGGTAGGCAGAATAAAGACAACCAGATTCTGAAAGGGGGTAGAGAGTGGTTGAATGGGCTGAGGTTGATAGGGGGCTGAAACCCTGGTGGAAGTGGGCCCAAAGATGGAGGGAGAGGCCACACTTGGAAGGTTGGTCAAGGTCTGGTCATTGGTCGAGGTGATAGCCTGGGTGTCTAAAGGTTAAACTACGTACGCTGTCGATACGGCTGCAGTCTCAACAAGAGAGGTTGGCATTCCATAAATCGGATTGCCCAAAGAGTCTCGCATTTGGCTAGGCATGAGATAGTGCTGCAAGGCTTTGATGTTGAGGTCCAAGAATCGTGCAAAATCTTGGTCCCCTTTTGGGACAATAGGAGTCTGGGTCAGGTTTGGGTGAGTAGGAGTTCTTTCAATCTCTGAGTGGAACTCCATTATAGGACTGGTTATGGATGGAGTAGACGGAAGTGGTTGATGCCTCATGTGGTTGACTAGAGCCTTGGCTTGACTATGAGGCAGAACCATTCAAGGCAAGAAAGAACATCCTCACAAGCTCAAACAAGCAGATAAGAATAGAAAAGATGAAGAACACAAGCAGATCCTAAATGTTAAATCCTTAGAAGTAAATTATTAGGATCGTGGTGGCTTATGCCTTAGAAAGTGTGTAGGAAGATTGGCTTTTGAGTCGGGTCCTAGAAGAAGTAGTCTATAGATGGTTTCGAGTTAGTTTTGGTTCTCAGAAGTCTATGTTAGGTTTTGTACTTGGCTTGGTGCTAAGGAGCAAGCTCCCCTCACTTCACGAACCCAGTGATGAGCTAGGCCCACTTAGCCAGTATATACTTCCCCTAGAGATTATCCTCTACCAGAGAACAGAGTGGGCTTTCCCCTTGGTGATGAAATCCAAGTAGGATCATCGGGACGGGTAAGGTATCCACTGGGTAATGAAATCTCAGTCGGGCCTTGTCTTAGGTAAGTTAAGATGTTTGTTTTGTGCAAGTGGTTTAGTTGTGTAACATAAAGTGGACTACGATTAATTCATGATGCGGTTATTAATTACTAGGTGTGGACTAAGAAATGCAAGCAAGCAGAAATGAAAATGCAATGTGTTTTAAGCCCAAGTCGAAATGTTAAGTTTGTATGAAAACAAGTTGAGAAAGGCTTGAAGAATATGATTTTTGACTAGTCTAAAATGCAAGAAAAGAAAGAAAAGTTTTTTTTAGTCCCGCTAATAGTGTCATTTAGAAGAGAAGAAAGAGGTGAAAAGGGAGAAACCTAATGCACCTATATGAACAAAAGAAAGAACCCAAGGAAGATCTTAGGGTCCCACTAGGCATGCCAAAATGTTTCCAAACAATATTCGCTTTTCACATTCAAGAAAGGGAAAAATGAGAAACTAAAAGAATGGACGAGGGTTTGTACATACCCGGGTTGTAGACGTGCGCACCAGAATTCAGACAATAGCAGGAACTCCTCTTTGGTTGTGGAGGATGACACTTGAAAGGGAAAGACACTAAAACACGAAAAACATTAGATGACAAAAGGGTGGACTGCCAAGCAAGAGCTTGGTCCTAGAAGCACAAAGGCTTCTTGGGGGATGGCAGTCCACTGTTAAAACAAAATGCTAATCAGAAATAGAAAGTGATAAATGATAAAAGACAGAAAGAAAGAATTGAAAGTAAAAGTGTACCTGTTTAGCAGCAATTTGCTTTACACAGTCACCGATGTCGGTGGTGTTGCCGGCGTCGATCAAGGAGGTCGTCGACGTCGGTTAGGTTATCGACGTCAATAGGGGCAATGGACGAGGTCGGTCGGGGTAACAGCCAGGGACGGGTTACAGGTCTAATTTTTGGTCTGTAGAGTGGTCTGAGGCTTCATCTGAGGGTCTGAGGGTCTGTGTGAGATTCAGAGGGACTGCTTGGGGGTCTGAGGAGTAGTCTGAGGGTTTGTGTAGAACTGGTTGGGCAGAGGGGACTATCGGGAAAGTGACTAGGTGGAACCAGAAGCACAAAGGGGGATGAATGAGAGGCAGGGGTCTGAGAAGGCCTTTCAGCCTCTCAGGGGAAGGACAGGGAGGGTCTTGGCAATGGTTAGCTAAATAGATAGATTCAAACAAGAAATGAAATGGAAAATAACACTGTGCTTACCTCTTCCCTGCTAATTGAAGAATGGAAAAGCCTATTGTCAGAGCTGTTGAAGACCTATTGCAAGATGAAATGACTAATGCAGAGTACCTGTACCTGGTGCTATTGTTGTACGAGGGAGAGAAAGAGAAAATAGAGTGCCAAGCGCCAAAGAAAGTTAACGTTCATGGGGGGGCAGAATGGTTGTAGGAATGCATCTTGAAGGCTGTCGACACTGGCATAACCGCCGACGTCGGCCGAATAATGATCGACGTCAGCTGTAAGAGAATGGGGACAGAGGCTAAAATTAGCCTCTGCCCGCTCTTGCACGTTGTCGGGTCAAGGGGTCGTGGGAAAACGGTCATGGGAGGGCTTAATGGATGCGGGAGGAAGGATAAAGGGGAGATTTGGTGTAATAAAGGCTAGGAGAGAGGTGGGGGCATCCAAGGAGGGGATCCAAGGTGGCATGGGTGAGGTGGAAAGGAGCCAAATATTAAAATGTTTAATTATTTTAATTTGATAAATGGAGGGGACTAGGACAAGGGTTAGGAGATGGGCCAAGGGGGCCAAGGGGGAGAGGCGATCAAGGTGCAGACACAATTTCGGTGTCTACACTAGGTTTTCCATCGCCTTTTTGCTTATGTGTTCATATTTGGGATATAAGATGTCATTGTTCACTAATTTATCAAACCCTATCTCTTCACCCTTGTTTACTCTTAGAATGAGTTTTCTAAAAAATGGGATAATGGACTCATGCTGTCAATCTTCCCCAAAGACCCCTCCATCAATAGGAACTTCCTACATAGCCAATACTCTAAGGAAGGACTCATACTTATGTATTTATCTCCTATTTATGGAAAGTGTGTACGCAAGGGTGAAATATACTATATGAAGATCCATGCAGTTATCTATGTTGTGATTTGTAAAATATCTCTCATGGGTTGCTCTTTGAATGCTTCATACATATAATATTACTGCTCCTATGTTTGATATGGAAATAGGGAAGAATAGAGTGTTTGTGCCATTGATTGATTTAACTTTCATAGGTGTTTGTTTGGTATTTTATAGATGAAGAATAAGAAGGCTTAGAATTATATTTGCACCACACCTTTTAAAAACATCTCATGGTAGGGTTCAATAATACAATTAGGATAACCCATGGGTTTCGATCATTTTGAAATTTGGATCACTTTTGGTTACTTGACACTAGATAAATATTTGGATACTACCATCAGTGGTAGTGTCCAAAAGGCTATAAAATAGGTATAGAAATGAAATTGATAGTGAATAATATTTATTATATTTTAAGCTTTTTATGGGACTTAGGACATCAAAATTATATGGATCGAACTAAGAGATAAGCATGTAGGCACAATGAGATGGTGAATGTGAACCTTTCAGTAGTAGAGAGGTCTAGAACTGAAGAGTAGAGCCTTGACTTTTATTTGTCAAATATACAAGACTGAGATGATATAAATATTCAATTTTAATATCTACATTACCCCTATAATTTATTAATGCATAATAATGAAATTACTAGGTTAAAGGAAATAAAAGTGTACCTAGGTGTGCATAACACACCTTACCTTTGCTTGATCCCACTTTGATTTTTTTTTTTTTTTAATGACCTGTAACCAAGAGCATGTTATAGTGTAAATCATTGCCAATAATATGAAATTTGAAATAATTGAAATGGTTGAAAAGAAAGAGAGAAAGGAAGGAGTACAACTATGTGTTGATGTAGACATGTTACTTCTTGATGCTTTGACTTGGTACATATTCTTCTTTATGAAGCATTGGATCTTGAGAATGTTTAGACCTAAACCTTGGAGATATAAAGAGGGAGATTGGAAGGTATTATGTTCCCAATCTAGTGTAAGGATGAGTTGTGACATGGCCATTGAGATTATTAAATCTCAATCACATAACTCAAATGTGAATATATATAATATGGTGAGGGTGAGTAATTTAATCAACTCATCCTATAAATATAATGAGATGGGATGATTTAATCACTTCAATCTATAAATATAGTGATGTTTAATGATATAATCACTTTAGCCTATAAAATGAACCAACTATTATAGTAAAAAAGGCTCAATAATAGTGCATCATAATGCAATTGGTTCAACCTAATGAGTAGTATAATTGGTAAATTTATATTTTTTTGTACAATACCATGGCATATACAGCTTTGATATGCCTGAGCTAGAGTATGTTTGTCATAAATATGAAAAACTTTGTTTCAAATCTATGCCAAATCAGTGTGATGTATAGGATTCTGACCCAAGTGTATATATGAATCATGGAACTCAATTAGAATTTGTATAAGTGCGGAGGTCATGTTTTTATGACATGCCCCCACTAAAATCTAGAGATACTACGTAAGTGTATAAGTGTGGAGTTCATTTTTTTGTGACATGTCCCAACTATAATCTAGAAACTGTGAAAATGTATATATGTGGAGGTCATGCCTCTGTAACATGCCCCCATTGCAATATGGAAAAATGTGAAAATTTAGAGATCGTGCCTTTTATGGCATGCCCCAACTAAAATTCCCCCTTTGAGGTGATGGAAATATAAATTGGCAGGTACCTTACCTTAAAAGGATAAGGTATTTGTATAATCTATGTATGAAGCATGTAGCATATAGTAATAATATGGTGAAGTAGATATATCAATTAGGCTCATATTATGTGTATCACATCAAGTCCTAAGATGCATGATATAGATCATGGAAATTTTTAGAGGGTAATAATATAATTTTAGCAAGAAATCAAGCACACACATAAGAGCATTCAATGTAATGCAAAGGAATGGTCCAAGGTGACCTCATACAAGGGACATGTTCAAATATCACATAATCAAAATGAATGACATATTTAAATGTCTAATTATCATGGAATGACATATTATGATGACCAATCAACATACAATGGCACAAGGGCCAATAGATAAGGGACATATTCAAATGTTCCACAAGTAAGATAATAGCAAGTGATGTAATACACTTAAGGAAGTGAAAAATAGATAAAGCATAAACATATCATACTAGTCCTTGCATAAATGTGTTATAAAAAAATGTTATGTACCATAGCATCTCAAGTACACTGTGAAAGATATGAGCCTAAGCATAGACATGTGTAAGTATTAGCATATAAGCTCAAATATGATAATATATAAATGATCATAAAGGATATGTAACTTGTATTAATCATGATCAAAGAAGTAGATGCCCCAATATACTATATGACGTGAGTAGAGGAAAGGTTAAACATCTAAAAATGCATAGTCCATGTATCTGGGTATGGTTGTATCACACTCAAATATGCATGAAACATATGTCTGTATGAGAATGAAATGATATGCTTGTTGGTTCCAACATGCCCCATTACTCAAAATCTCACATGGGGACCCTCTTTATTTTACTTAACTATTTTTTTTATTATTATTGCATACTAATATAACTTTATCAAATGAGTACCACTTGATAGAGTAGACATAGCTTTGTTTGGTCATTCATTCATAGTGACTAGACCTTTCTTTTCAAGATTTCAAGTAATATAAATTGACCTTTGAACTTTTCTTAAGTCATTCTAGTTTATTTTTACATCATTTAGATATATTCTTCATGCAATCCTAAATGTTAAGTAATAAATGGATTCTTGAATGATCATTTTATTGTCTGGCTGGAAACATTTACCTTGTGCCTCATAATTTGAAATGTTCATTCAATTGTTAAAGTGATTTATTTCACTCATACTAGTACTTGTTTGGTCAAGTTTACATTTAAATCTAGCTTTGTTTACCTTCATGGACTTTACTTTTGGTAGATTTCATGTTTGATCAAGTCTAGTTTGTGTTTTCACTTAGTTTGGACCAAGTTATTACATGTTTTCTTCATTTTTCTTTATTCATGCTTAGACAGATTTCATCAACTAACCTAATGACTATTTCCCTAGTCTACTTTTGTTTGAGTCTTTATTCGCATGGATATTTGGAATTTTTTTAGAGCCATTGATATATGCCCAGGTGTTTAAATCACATCAACTCATAAAGATCCAAAGTCAAACTTTTTCAAAAATTACTAAGTCTTTTAATGCCCTGGAGTCACAATATTCCAACACTTGGCACCACCTCAGAACCCTAGAACCTCAAAAACTTAAAACCTCAAAACTTTGAAACCTCAAAATCTTAGAACCCTAGAACCTCATAAACATTAGGGTATTAGCTTGATGGTCTAGAACTGAACCAACAATATAAACCTCAGTGCCCCCAAGGCCCTGAGATTGCATCATGTGAAACCATCTTAGAAGCTTGTAAGATTAGAGGATTGATAGCATCAGCCTGGAAGCTCATATCATTATCAATTTTGACCTATCAAAGCATGAAGAGACTGATAACCTGAGAAGAAGACACTTGGTGATGACTAAGCAAGCATAGACTAAATCTTAAGAATGTTAACAAAGTGGCAAGGTAAGACCCAGCAAACAAAGCCATGAAGCCTAGTGAAGGAGAAGTAATGGAGAGACAAAAAGGTGAAAAGTGGTAGATAATAAAACATGTAAGCATCCCCCTTAGTGATAAACATGTGGATGTATAGATAGGATAACAAAGATCCAAAATTGTATGGTTAGGGCCAAGACCAAGTGATGGGAAAGTGACAGCTTGTTTCTAATCGGAAGTAAAGATAAAACTAAAGGGAGTGATGACTTTAGTGCATATATCCAAGCATTATAAACATAGAATCAATTGAAAAGAATCTACATTGAAGATCTGGTGAGCTGATCACAAGAGAAATAAGTATGTAAATGGTAATATCTAGAGTATTGATAAAGATATGGCTAAAGGTAGAAGTTGAAATTAAGCAAGAGTTAGTAGGTTCAACAAGCGAAGCTAATGTATCTATTTATAGAATTAGAACAACCCATTGTTCCAATATTTCTTAACATCAGCATTAAATAAAGAAAATATTTTATTTAAAACATGTTATGCTAACTTGGAAATAAGCTTAAAATTTTGGGAATGGAAAATGCTAATACATGGACCAATAGTTCAATCATTGGGATTAGTTTATAATGAGGTGTATCTTCTTGTTTGGATACATGATCAGTCAGTAAAAAAAATTGAATACCCCAAAGTTCCTATTATTCATTAGAGATTGCAATGTGTTGGAAATTGAATCCACTTCTATCATATAAGTTGTATCTAAAATTATGCCATGACTACATTGGGCTTATCTTCTTGTTTCTTAATGTGTTATCATTGAACACTAACCTCTAATCAATTATTCCATTTAATGTTTATATCAAGAGCATTTAATTTATGTTTGTTCATCATAACCATGATGGACTTTCATTGTCTATATAAGCAACATCACTTGTTATTGTAAAGGGTCTGTAAATTTGGTCCCAAAAATGTTGTCAAAATCACACTAGGATTACACCTATTATTCCCTCATGTTTTTTACCTTTGATTTTCTACCAAGATTGACATATTTGAGTGCCAAAACTCTGTTCAGATTGAGCTAATATTTTACCAGCCCTTCCTACTAAGTTTTCTCTTGATGGTTTGCCAAAGATCTTTATTTGAGAAGTAATTTATGCAAATAAGTTTTATGATTTTATTGGTGTGCAAGTGGATATACAATTAAATTGTGTATCAACTAGTTTAATTAGATTTGAGAGCTCATTATGGTTATCTTGAAGCTTACATTAGTCATAGTGTGAAAATAGTTGTAGGCTTATGTATTAACTTTAGTTTTAATAGAGTTATAGATTTCATGTTCACTTAATTTTCTTTTGAGTCTTGATCATTATGGTATTTATTTTGTCCATTAGCTAGGTGGCCATTCTTTCAAGAAGGCTAATGTCCAGAGCTGCATATTCATAAATGTGTATATATATGGTTTGCATAAGGTGTTGAGCCAAGATATTGGGTGTATATTTTTATCCACATGCTAGCACCACTTCTAACAATGTGGTATATGCATCAGGAGTGTATAAGGGAGACTAAACATTAGGCATAGGTACAATAAGACTTTATTCAAACTTTTATGTTTGAATATGATAATCTCGTAGTACATAATGCATTGAAAAAATTGAAATCTTTTCTATGTTACAATCAAGTAGAAGATTTGGGAGCTGCGATAGATTCATCATCGCAACAAGAAGTAGCTTGAGATTTGAATCTAATGATTCATAATTGCAATTTTGGTAAATAAGAGAAATCTCTTCTTAAACCTCATAATAGAATTATAGATAAGCTAACATATTCCAATGATAGTGGTAGGGATCTAGATTTAGAAGGATTTTTTGAACTAGAGTGAGAAACAAAGCCAATAAATATCCAAAGCATAGAACAAGCTGAAGAAGAAAGATTGCACAACATAAACATTCCAGAATGAGAAGGAGAATTAACTCTACGAGAGGCAGTACCTAGTGGATCTAAAAATGTATATCAAGAACCACTGAATAAGGTTGAATAAAATATTAGAATAGAGTTTGTGCCCAAACTTGCAACTGTGGGAGACTACTAGGCACAGAATGAGATTTATAATGGATTAAAACTACTAAGATATTATCATGATGTCTTTTTGACTAAGTTTGTATAATTTAAAGGTATAGATCCATCTTTTGTGGAGATGCACATTGAATTGAAAGAGTGCTCTAGACCCATTAAAAAGCATCCATGTATATTGAATCTTGATATGATGATGAAAGTGAAGGACAAGTTATATCATATGTAAGAAGCAAGGATTATCTAACCAATAAAAAAGGTAGATTGTGTCAATCCCATGGTAGTGCAACCAAAGAAGTCCAATGAGATTTAGGTATGTGGGGATTACCACACACTAAATGATATTTGAAATAATGATCCATTTCCCATACCATTCATAGTTGAGGTTCTTATATTAGTTTTAGGCCATGAGGTGTACTTATTCACAAATAGATTCAATGGATACCATCAAATTCTTATTTTAAAGGAAGACCAGGCTAAAATGAATTTTGCAATAGAATGGGGTTCATTCACATATAAGGTAACGCCCTTTGGTCTTAAAAAAGTTCCAATAGTTTTCTTTAAGGCTATGGTAACTGCATTTAAATATTTTATTCATGATTTTCTAGAATTTTATTTGGATAATTGGGTTATCTTCTTTATATTCAAAGATCATTCATATAAGTTGCATCTCATGCTAGAACATTGTCAAGCCCTATGCATTGCATTGAATATGAATAAGTCCTTATTTTTCACACCTTTTAGTGTTCTACTAGGTCACATCATATGCATTGATGAAATCTTGGTTGACTACAATAAATTTATAGTAATAGTGGGGATGCCACCTCCAACGAGTTCCACAGAGGTGTGAATCTTTTTGGGTCATACAAGATATTATAGAAAAATCTTCAAGGAATACACAGCCATCTTTGTGGCATTGGAAAAGCTATTATGAAAAGATACAATGTTTGAATGGATGATAGCATGTCAAACATCATTTATTAAACTCAAACAAATGCTAGTAATAGCTCATATATTAGTTTTTCCTGGTTGGAAGAAGTCATTCCATAAACATGTGGATGTTCCTAGTATCCCAGTAGAAGTGGTCCTAGAACAACTAGGGGATGATGGGTTAGATCATCCTAAACACTTCACAAGCAAGAAACTCTTAGATATAGATAAAATATATGGCTACAAAGAGAGAAGCCTTAGAAATGGTGTTTACTTTTTACAGAACACTAGGCCTTGAGATACCTGGTTAACAAGCATATTTTGGGTGGAAGGATCTCTAGGTGGTTGGTGTTATTTCAAGAATTCCAATTTAAAATCAATGTGAAGCCAAGACAAGAGATTATGGGACCTGGTCATTTTATCAAGCTATAGAACAAATAAAATGTTAGAGATTAGTTTTTACACTGTGGGTATTTACTGAAAGGTAAATAGTAACTGGTTAGTTAGTATTTGGTAATAATTAGATATCAAAAAATTATTGTATATTATAATATTATGATAATAGATTAGTATATTATATTGTTAAGATATATTGTTATAAGTTATAAAAATATATCATATATAGGTTTGCATAATCATAGGGATGAGAAAATGGTGGAAAATTTATAAGAATCATATTCCTATATATTTGTAATATGTCTCGTATGATTTAATATAGAGCAGATTATGATTATTATGATTAAAATTCTTTTTGTATACTATTCATATTTGTGTTCAGCTCTTTGAATTCATAATAGTGGTATCAGATCAGCTTATGATCATGACTGGTATGGAAGCATATTAATATTTGAGGGGCAGTTCAACTACATTTTGTCCCCATGGATGATATTTTCTTGTGAGATAGAAAATTTAGTTTCTAAGATGATTTTGTATGTATAGAGATCTTTAGACTAGTATTTGTTGTCCACCTTCTTTTTTTTTAATATGTTAGGTTTAATTTCATTAGTGTTTTAGTTGTGTATCTATATTGAGATTTGTACTACGGCCTGTGTTATTTATGATCTACTCATTTTGGTCCATCGCAGTTCACCACAAGTCCAGTAACTCTGGAGATGTAATTCACTACCCACGTGATTACCATATTCTATTATCTACCTTTACTGTGATCACCATATAGAACCACATGGATTCTTATCTATGGATTAAATACTTCAAATAATATATGCAATTGTATCTATGCATTGTGGCACCACAAGAAATTATGTTCTCACCATTTTTTGCATAAACTCTATATTATGTAAACAATTGCATATATATTATGTGTGAGCATATTCCACCATGAATCTAATTCTCTAGATTGTACTCACCTTATGCATATATGTCTTTATTCTCCTATGTGTTTCTATCAGCATCAATAATATATCGCATATGTTATCCTCAGCTATGTGAATCATTGATTTATGCATTCTGATGTATGGTTTGGATGTTTTTGTATGATTTCAATCCTGTTGTGGCTCTACCTTAAAATTTGTCATCATCAATTTTGCATTAAAAAATAATGCAGTTGTATATGGTAATAAAGCATGTTGAATTCTACCATTGCATGAAAATTTTTCTAACATTCACATGTATTTCTTCTTGGAGAGAAAAACGAAGCCTATTGTAGACACTAAAAAACCACATACATGGTCGTAGTCATCACAATACCTTTGGTTTCTCTTGAACCTCTGTGACTACACCTATAATTTTGACAAATCTACCTAGCCTAACCTACTTACCTAATCTAGAGTTAAGTTAGTCACTTGTCTATCTTAACTCACTTTTTCACCCATTTTAACCTATATTTTTCCCAAGTCCTCAATCGGTGACTGTCACCCTAATCGATGACGATCAAGTTGGACAACCTGGACTTAGAATGTAACCTACATGCAAACCACCACCTTGATTTTCTAAATATGGTAGTCTAAATCTAGTTACGATCCCTTTACATAGATGACTTATATTTAAAAGCCTTCTTCAAGTCCAGTTTGGACAACCACTTCCACCTCTTGTTTGTGCCTATAAGAGAGAGAGGCTTGGGAGGTCAAACCATCTGCAATTGTTATCAAGAGCTCTTTGTATCCATTATTGGGTCATTTAATGGTCCAAAGTTAGATTAATATTTAGTTAGTATAGTTTGTATTTAATTTACTTTTATGCTTTGTTTTTAAATAAATTTTTGGTTCAAGAGAAAGTTGGTTTTTACTCGTAACCACCCATGAAAAGCCTATAAAGCTTTTCACGTGCTTTGTAAATAATAATTTCTGAGAAATAATTTAATACAATTTTGGTGTGTAAAAAAGGGGCTTTTGACATAATATAATTTTTCATTATTATTTACTTTGGAATCTGGGCCAATAGTGGTATCAGAGTATGGTGTTTGAAGCATGGTGAAAACCAAGTGGGTGAAAGATGAATTCTAAAAATGGTATGCCAATAAAATAAATTTTGTTTGGTTGGTCTAAAGTTTGAACTTTTGAAAAATTATTAAAATATTTAATTTTTCAATAGTTTTCTAGTGATTTGAAAAGAAAATAGGCCTATGTATTGCTATTGTACAGCCATATACCTGAAACAGCTCTCCATTGACATTTTAGACCTCGGATCATCCATTTTCAACAATATGGAATGATTTAGAAGGTTTTTTCTTTGATCATAATTGTTTGTAAAGCCTTAAATCTGCCAAAATAGCCATTTGTATGGATTTTTTCCATCTAAGAAATTCTTATGAGTATATGCAAATGGTTTTCATTTATAGAATTGATCTGCTCAGTATTTGATATGATTTTTGAGTTCTTGGAGATCAAAATTCAATATTCGAGGCATCTCAAAAGTTTTTCAAAGCTAGAAAATTGATTTGTACGACCCATAATTGTTGTAGTACGGCCTCCATTTCCATTTGTACGGCTACCATATTTTGTTTCCATCATTCTATTCATATTTGATCTTTGTCTCACTCTCAAAATGCCAAAATAACCCATAAAATGCTTATGAGATGATATCCAGGCAAAGTTTTTGAGTTGTACGGCCTCCATTTTCACTTGTATGGCCTACTCAACACCCAGGCTTTTTCAAAAATTCATTTTCTTGATTAAATTCTTTTGTAATAGTTTTAAATTGAGACAAATCTTCAGTTGTATGGATTGTACAGATCTTATATGGCCTAGAATGACAGAGAAAGGGTTTCAAAATTTTTTTAGAGCAACAATGGCGTTGGAAGTCTGAACATGTCGTTAGAAGCTTGAGAAGAATAAAAATTTGATTTTGCAAAAAAAATTAATAGTTTGTAAAATTTAGGGTTTAGTGGGACCTACATAGAGTTTCAAATATTTGAGATTTAATTTGGAACAATATTCTCATGCAAAAATTCAATTATTCACCCACGTAAAAAAAAAAAATTTGTAATTGAGCACAAAATCATGTTTATATAGAAAATTCTCTCTTTATAGACTTATAAATGCTCATAGAGCACTTGGAAGGGCTTATTTTGGGTAAAGCTTTGTAATAAGGAGGTAAAGGGTTCAAGCATTTATTTTTGAAAGAATATTCCTTTTGAAGAATATTTTGGATGAATATCTCTTTTGAGAATCTTTTTATTCATATGAAGACATAAGGGTGTAAGTCATCATTCTTGCAAACACTAGTTGTACATCTTCTCATCTGCGAAGGTGGTCATATGACCAAGAGATCTTCATGGTTTTCAACATTATGAATACATTGGAATGATAAAATTTATGTTTTGATGATTCCTTATATGATTTTTGAAAATAAATGTATTTCAAATGATGTATCAAGGTGCATTTTTGGTTGAAACTAACACCTTCAAAATGCAAGTTTTTTCCTATTTCATTATGCTTGTATTTTTAAAGAACATATAATCTATCAAAAGTCCTAGAATCATTTTTAAAATGGAAGTTATTTTGAAGGTAAAGGCAAAACCTTGATAGCATTCCTTACTTTTTTGCATCATGGCTAAAATTGTGAACCTCATTTCTGACACTGGATGCCTAACTCCTAAGAATTATAAAGAATGGTCAATGAACATGTAAAACACATTAATCTTCAATGATTTATGGGACGTTGTTGAAAAACAACCAACATTTCCCACTGAAGCCACAAATCTTGTAAAATTTCACAAATGTAATAGGTGTTCTCTTGCATTATTAAAAGCCACTTGTAGTGCACAAGTCATAATTCACATTCAAGCTATCAAATTTGAAGCATGGAAAGCATGAAAAGATCTAAAAGACTTGTATAATAAACAACCTTCTTACAATAAAATTGATCTCCTTATGTAGCTACTCAACACTAAACTCACTGATGATGAAGATGTTTCAGATTATGTGTCAAGTATTAAGAATTTGAAACAAGAATATGGCACTACTCATGAAAAAATTGATGATGAAATGCTCATTTCTATTTTTTTAAATGGCCTTAACCCAAGCTACAGGAACTTTCTAAAGATGTTACAGCTTATTGATAAGCTTAACAAATCTATATTTGATTTGATTTGTGAGTTGCTCTCTCAACATAAGCGATAATTTGTAAAGAAGAAAGAAAAACCTACTAAGGATGTATACTATACCAAAATAGGAAATTCATTGTATGATCCCAATAGAAGACACAAAGAGAAATAGAAACACTCTCATAGGCATAAGCATCATTCTAGATGTAGAGATCATTCAGGCTCTTTAAAGATAGACATCATTCTGGTTCTCCAAACCATGAGCATCACCACAAACACAAGCACAAGCATAGGCATTCTTCTTCAAGTGGCTATTCTTCCTCTAGTTCTAGTGGATGTGAGACTATATGCTACAATTGTGGTGGCATAAGACAACTCTCTATAAAATTTCCCTCTCAATGGAGGTCTTCTCAACATCGATAGAAGGCAGAAACAAACATTATTATTCACTCCAATCACTCTAGTCATTTTTCTAGTTCTTCTTTTGGCTATTCATTTGCATCTTCTTCTGCTGATGGATGAAATGACTATGAAGTTGTATGATCCATGGATAATGGCTTGTGTACTTTGCTTTCATAAATGTAGTGTTGATATGATTTTTGATGTGAAGCATTTCAATGATTTATACTTGGTTTATTTGTTACACGACTTCTCACCTCTTACTTGTTAGGGGGAGAAGATATTGCATATTGGTTTTTTTATCAATCATTAGTGATGTGCAGTATAAGTCAACATTATGTTGTTAGCATTTTTAGTGTTAAGCAAAGGCCTACATGATATGTTGATGATTGTTAGACATCATTTTGAGATGTGCCATAGACAATACAGAGGGCGGTCACTTTTTGGACAAATTCTGTGTGAGGATCAATGTAGTTGGATAGTGCATGATCAAGTTCTACTATAGTGTGGGGATGATCAAGGTATAGATCAGTACAGGATGCATAGTGTACCATTACAATTGTGGTAGAGTCTACTTGGATGACTTCATAGTCATTGCTCCAATTCTTTCTATACCCCTTTGGATCAAGGGGGAGTTTATTAGGTCATTTAATGATCCAAAGTTAGATTAATATTTAGTTAGTATAGTTTATATTTAATTTACTTTTATGTTTTATTTTTAAATAAATTGTTGGTTCATGGGAAATTTGGTTTTAACCTATAACCACTTGTGAAAAGCCTATAAAGCTTTTCGCGTGCTTTGTAAATAATAATTTTTTAGAAAAAATACTATATAATTTTGGTGTGTAAAAAAGGGGTTTTTGACATAATGTAATTTTTCATTATTATTTACTTTGGAATCTAGGTCAACATCCATAATCTCTTTTTGTAGGTCAATCAGGTCAATTTGCATTATCAAGTGCTATCAGTCATCACATAGGGAGCCTACTTGTCATTAACCCTCTACTAAGCTCCCAAGTACCGTCACACTATCAGAATCAACCTAGATTCCACTAATAGGCAAATCCACATCAACCACCCACCAAATAATTTTTGGTAAGACAAATATTTATTTTCTTGTATTATCTTACCAGGTTTTCATTCCAATCCTAAGCTATCTCCTAGAATCCACTTTCTAGATCCCATCAATCAGCAAACCCAAACCCCAATTTCAATTCTAGATTCACTGATAGGCAATCGATGATAGTTACCTACCAATGATGGTTACCCTCAACCAGAAATGGTAACCAGACCAAAGATGGTTACCCTTAACTGATGACAGTGGCATGACTGATGATGGTCACTTGTGGTACCAAAAACTAGCAAGCTAATTTGACCCTCTTACATCTAACTAAATTCACTTTTTTGTGTCCTTGTCTGTTCATAGGCCCCTTCCTAATTTTCTAAGCCATACCAAAACCCATTAGCATTAGTACTAATCAATTTATCACTAATTAGATAATTTCTAGTCTACTTTTCTAGAAAGCTTTCTTGTATTCAATTTAAGTAGTCTTCTATTATTTATGCAAGTATCTTATTTCCAATTTTATCAACTTAATTTTTTAAAATAGATGGATTGATAACCCTTAAGGAAGCTCTCACTTCTAGGATCTAGCTACCACTAGGAAATCCACCCAACTATCTATCTAATGAACAAGTTTGCTTTAGTGCTTTCTTATCTATAGGTCTTCCTCTCAAGCCAAAGAGGAGCTCTTCACAATCTTTTGATTCAATACACACGCACAAACAAACAAGTTTTTCAACCATACTCGTATTGAGTTTATTTTCTCTCTTTCCTAGAACTTAAGTGAAAATTACATGAAACATTCTAGCATGCTCAGTGGGACCTAGAGTCTTTACTCATTTTTTCTTTACATTTATATGTTCTCCTCTCTATCTATGCTCATAATTGAAATTAAAATCTCTTTTGGGCTTAAAATTGACTGCATCTATTACTTGCCTTTAAACATTAGTTCACTTTGAATTAAATCACAATAATATTATTGTAGCATCACCTTTATTGCACACACTAGCCAAACCACTTTCATCAATCAAACATCAAAACAATTTGAGACAAGGATCGATTAGTATTTGATCACCTAGCAGTAAACCTTACCCCTTCTTGGTGATCCTACGTGGAGGTCATTACCAAGGGGAGAACCAACTCAACTCTATGGTTGAGTATAAACTCTAGATATCAATATATATTGGCTAAGCACCCAACACTCTTATCGTTATGGGACCATGAAGTGAGGGGGTAGGCCCCAATACCAAGCCACATGTTGATTGCAATACAGATTCATTTTGATCACCTAAACAACCTAAAACTAACCATAGACTATTTCTATAATACATAATCTACAAGCCAACTTCTATCACACCTTCTCACAAACTAAGGCATAAGATTAAAACTAACCTCTGGGTTAAAACGTACTTCATAGTGTGTGTCTTGATTGCCTTGATCATTTTCTTTTCTTCGTGTTTGAGTGGTGAGATTGTTCTTGTTTTCTCTCCCTTTTTTCGTATATGGTTCTCACTCATCAACAACGAAGAGACATGGAAAAATAAAACCCGTCACTTAAATCAGCCTCTTCTACCTCCTCATCTATGGAGTACATCTCTAAGGCAAAAGATTTGCCTCATCCATTGGGAAGCCCTACTTTCTATTGGGTATTTCTCTAAGGATACCTAGATTTTACCACTTTTCTAGACAACAATCTAGTGGCCTTTCAACACTATCTTAACGCCTCTTCTCACCATATCCCCATTTCAAATCTACCTCAAGATCCTCCTTATAGCATGCCATCCCACCTTATGGGGGGCATCCATGTTACCATAGTCACCACCCAACATTTGACCTCCCATGCATCTTCATTTACTAACCCCTTTGATGCTACAAATGAGAACCAACCTATTTAACCAACCATTACCCTTACACCTTCCACCCCTACTAATGACTCCTCTACCTTGGATACAACCTAACCATTGACCCATCATACCCCACTTGTAGCTAGAGCACCCACCACTGGCATTACCAACTTCCCCTTTGTCAAACCCAACCCATTGGTCAACACACCCTTACCAATATTAGGGATACCCATCCCTTCTACCTCACCTCCTACTAGCACAAAGGTCACTACCTCCCCCTTTGTTACCAACCCAACAACCATCTAACCCCAATCCTTGGTGAACCCTCAATAGGTGCCCATTATGCCTAGTCTAGGATACATCCCTAACCCACAAGTGTATCTACCCACTACTAACCACCATCATCCACCTACCCTACCAAACCCTAGCATCCACATTTCAATATGTGGAAACCTCTCAACAATCAACCAATTAACTGTATGTTGCCCAACTTCAACCATAATATCAACCTTACAATCCTTTTGGTACACCACCTCAAACTGACCTAATGAAAATTCTCATGGACAAGATGAACAACCTTGAGTCATCTATTTTAGGGGCTCATAACATCCTATCCTATGGTCAGATTTGTAATGAGCCTATTCATCCTTATATTCCAATCAGACCTTACCCTCCTTAATGGGAGCTTCCTAAATTTACCAAATTTTAAAGCAAGGAAGACCCCCAATAATACCTTAGGGATTTTAGGCATGCATGATACATGATTGCTTATGATGATGTCATTCTCCTCTGAACCTTCCCCATGTCTTTATCTGATCCAATACTTGACTGGTATAGTACCCATACCAAGCATTCCATTTTGTCTTTGGCCCAATTAGTAGAAGTCTTCTTGGATCACTTTTCCATTAACATTTCCAAGAAGGTCTCTATCATGGACCTCTATTCTATTAGGCAATTCAATGATGAGTCTATTGCTGATTTTTTTGCCCGTTGGAGAAGTTTGATTAATCAAATTTTGTTCTCCTTGCCTTAACTTTAACTTATATAACTTTTCACTCAAGCTTACACCAAACATATATCTTCTACACTACATGTCCAGAGCTTCAAAACCTTTGATGAGGATTTTACCATGGCACATAAACTGGAAAATTGGGCCATAGATGAGAGTAAATTGAAGCTACAAAATAAGAACTCTACCTTCAAGACCAATGAAACCTCTTCCTCCAAACCAGGCAACCAAGCCAATACCAAAACTAAGACCAAGGGAACCATGAATGGTGTCATCCTTAAAACTAACCCTCCACCCAATATCAATCAATAAAATTATCATATTACCTCTGACCCAAATGCAAGGAACCCAAACCAAAATAACCAAAAATAATTAACTCCACTTGGAAAACCTTACACCTTGGTTATGGAGAAGCTACTAAAAGTTAACCTTATACAACTTCGACATATCAAACCTCCTCATCAATTTGATTCTTCTCATCTAGCACCTGCTTGGTATAATAATAATGACCTCTATGCTTTTCATCAGGTAATTGGATATGAAATCAGTTGATGTAAGACTTTCAAGAATGTTGTTCAAAGTCTTATAGACAAAGGGGAACTCATGTTGGATAATCCTAATGCCCCTCAAAATCAAGCTCTTGACATCTTTAAGAAACTTTTTCCCAACCATGCCCCTACGAAAACTAAGGACACACAGGTCAAATGTTCTCATAATGCCCACATGGTCAATAGGGTTCATGATACACCTATCCATGAAGACTCGATCAACCAATCTACCCATTCCTGCCCAACCTCACTTACCGAGGTAATAGAGTCACCTTCCCCTCCTTTGGATATCTAAACCAAATAAGTTCCTTTCTCCCCATCTACCCTCATAAAAGCTTTGGAATCATCACATACTACCTCAACTAGCACATCTGGATAAATAAATGTTCTCAATTCATCACCACCAACAAATCACTACTCCTATGGATATTGTTCCTAAAGGAGAAGCATTTATACCACCACCTCATATGGATGAGCCATTTCTCTCAACCTTACTTCCCTCATCTTAAGAAATCAACCATCCTCCCCAACCTACAAGTCTATCTATTGCACCCACTACCCATGGATTAGGACCAATACACAAACCTTTTTTCACATTAGTATAGAAATTAGAATTCACCTTAAAACCAAACATGGATAGAACCACTTTTTGGAAATAGTTAGGGATTCCTTACATCAACAAACCTGAACCTTTTACCATGCCTCTAACCAACCAATCCATCATCTCTCAATCACCTCTTAAACCAATCTAAACCTCTAACAACCCCTCAACTTCTCAGTCAACCAAAGCATCCACCACCTTACCAACCAAACCTTTTAAAACTCTTGGTGCTTTCCCTACCTAGAGTTTGGTTCACCCATCCTTGAAAGTAGACTTAACTTCACCCAAGCCTTGACCCAGGCCTTGGCCCACACTAGCCAAGAAGATGAAAACATTGAAAGGGCAAATGACTAAGCCTCTACCTTCCTCTACCTTGCCCTCTATCTTAAGGCCTCACCCTTCCATTTTGCCTAAAAATCAAACCCCTATCAACATATGTCACCCACTACCATTGATTACATGAGCACATTTATTAGCCAATGCATCGGTCCTTCCTAAAGCACAACCAATCAGACCATCAAACTTGGCCACCCCAACTACCAACATACCCAAACTAGAACCATCAACTAGAAGCACCACCTTACCTAAACCATTTCTCACCAAACCTATTACCACCAACATGCCCATGTCACCAACCCAAACCATGATCCCTAAACCTTTCTTACTTCTAGAAAAATCCTATATGACCATTCTTTGAAGATTAGTGCAGACATCCTGCCTCACATTACCTCCCATGAGACCTTTCGATCCTCTTGGTTCGAAGCCAAGCTAATACAATGACCATCAATTTTTTTCCTATCACAGGACACCTGAGCATGACACAAAGAATTGTAAAGCTCTCTAGGACATTATCCACTAATTCTATGATGAGGATGATATTTTGGTAGATGAACTTCCACCAATTCATCCACCATTGAAACCAACAATCGACCACCAATACATTCTTAATCCCCGACTATCACCTCAAAGTGATGAAGAATCTACCCAACCCCCCATCACACCTTCCCCTTCTATCTATATTATTAATGTGGTCACATGAGCACAAAAAAAAGATAAAGGGAAAGCCAAAATGTCTATGCTATGGGCATACCCATCAACTCACCCTATACCAAACTAGATCCAAACCTCTACATCTGTAGCTAAGCCTAAATTTACCATCTTAGGTAGCTTAGAGGCTAACCCCTCTGAATCCATCAAGAGGGTCATTCTTAAACAACTCCATCAGACCCCAGCTAAGATGAGCCTTTATGAGCTCATCTCCACTTTACCCCACCCTCATCAAGCCATGATCGAGGCTATACAGGCCATCAAAGTCAAATTAGGGGATTCCCAACCTATAGAGGACTTTATTGGTTCTCTCTAACTCTCTAGCCTTATTACCTTCAAGGACTTAGAGATACCTTCTATCCTCCCCAAAAACCTAGATCCCCCTCTTTTTATTACATCCAACATCAACCAGACTTGCATCAAATGGGTTATGATTGATGGGGGAGTCAGTATCAACATCATCTTTTCCCATGCCTATGACCAACTTAAGCTATCAGATAATGTCATGTCCAAAACTTTGATCATCCTTAGAGCCTTCAACAAAACTATGACCACTACCTTGGGAACCATCATACTTCATATTTAGCTAGGACCTTGTACCTTCCCCAAACTTTTTTATCTAGTCAAAGGTGAATTCCAGTACAATGTTTTACTAGGGAAACCTTGGATGCTTGCCATGGGTTATGTACCTTCCACCCTCCATCATTGTGTCAAATTTGAACATGAAGGTCAATTTGTTACCCTAAAAGTGACCCTAGCCCTTTTTCAACATGCAATATGACATTCTAACCTAATGACATTCTTCTACCTCCACCCAAAATATCATGAGCAACCACCACCAATCCCTCACCCATGGAAGCTAAAGCCATTACTTCTTCCTCTTCTACTGAGGCATCCACCAACTCATCTATCCCTATAGACAAGATACCCATCACTAATCCTTTAGAACCTACCTTTTAATGCCTTACCCTTGGAGAATATCATCTCCTCACCCTTGATGCCCTCTTTACTCCCCAAGAATATAAGAAACTCAACCACCAACTAAGTTATGATCCCAACATTGGAGACATTACCCCCTTAGGGCCTTTGAGATATCAAACCCACTTTATCTATAGGTGAATTGACAAGCCACTTCATGTTTCCATCACTCCCTCTCCACCTCAACCATTCACCATTACCTTTTCTTATTCGGACAACCTAGACTTCACCAAACTATACCTTCATAGATGTGCTTGGAAGGGATTGGGTTTGGGATGATATGAGCATGGCTCACACACGTTGACCTTGATTGAGACCCAAAAGCCTCATGAGAAGCATGCCCTTAGCTTCATTATAACTAATAAGAAGAAATCCAAACAAATTACCCCTACCATTGTTGAAGAAGAAACCCCTTCCTCACCAACAACCCCTCCACCTATGGGTGAGGATGAGGACATCATCCCACCCCACATTTTTTTCATAAACATGATTATCCTTTGCCCCCTGACTTATCAAAAGGAAGGGGCATCTATATCCATCCCTTTAACCCATCCTAAACTCATGGGAGAGGACTCTCCTACCATTAACATTGTTCAGTGTCAAGATGATGATGTTATTCTCACCTACTTTGGTCCATTAGATTCCCCCATCCACAAATATTTACCTCCAAAAACCTTAACCATGTTGAATTAATCTACCATGAACATTGACATACGCACTCTGAACAACCCTCATATCATCAAACTCTGCCAAACTCTCACCTCTGAGGAATTACAAGGCTTCTCCACCTTCTTCCAAGACCACAGTATTGCATTTGCCTAGTCATATGATGACATGCCCAATATTGACCCATCCATTACCACTCACAACATCATGACTAAACATGACACCAAACTTGTCAAATAGAAACTTTGTTGAATGCACCCTTGTATAGCTCTCATTGTCAAAGAAGATCTTCAATACCTCCTTTCTATCAACTTTATTCAACCCATCCATTATCCTCAATGGGTTTTGAACATCATGCCTATCACTACATCCATAGGGGGACTACGTATCTATGTGGACTTTCATGACCTCAACCTCACTTGCCCAAAGGATGACTTTCCTCTACCTAACATTGACAAAATCATTGATCTTACAACAGGCCATGAGATGTTATCTCTCATGGATGGATTCTTGGGTTATAATCAAATTTTGATTGTCCCTGAAGATTATCATAAATTACCACTATCAACCCATAGGGTACTTTCTATTATAGAGTCATGCCCTTCAGTCTTAATAACACTGATGTAACCTACTAATGTGTCATGACCTATAGTTTCCATGACCTTATCCATATAATTGTCAAAGACTATATGGATGACCTTCTCAAGAAGTCCAAGCTTTGCAAAGACCATTTAACTATTCTCAAGATTATCTTTCAATGATTTATCTACTATCACATCTACCTTAATCCCAAGAAATGTATTTTTAGGGTCTTAATAGGCAAACTTCTCAACTTCATCATTTACCTTCAAGGAATTGAGGTTGATTTAGCCAAAATCAAAGCCATCCTCAAGATGCTACCTTCAACCAACCTTAAACAACTCTACAGCTTGTAAGGGAAACTTTAATCCATTCATTGCTTCATCTCCCAGCTCTCTAATCAGTGTCAACCCTTCCACCACCTCTTAAAAAAGGATATTTCTTTCAAGTGGAATGTCAATTATTAAAAGGCATTTGATGTACTCAAAGAGTACATGTTATCTCCACCTATCCTTAAACCTCTTAAAGGTGGATAACCTTTCTACCTCTATATCTTTTCCATCGGCCACTCCGTAGGGTGATGCTTGCCCATCAGGATGAATAACACAAAGAACAAGTCATTTATTACATTAGCTACACACTTGTCGAATACGAGACTTAGTACACACATACTAAGAAACTATGTTTGGCCCTAGTCTTTATGGCCACCAAACTTCGCCACTACCTTCTTAACCACAAAACTTTTGTCATAACCAATACCGACCCCCTCAAATACATGCACTTTAAACCAATACATGGATAAGTGGCTCATGCTTTTAGTTGAGTTTGACCTTGAGTTCCTCTATTAAAAATCAATTAAGGGGTAATTAATTACTGATTAATTGGTTGAGCCACCCCTAACAAAAAACCAACCTCCCCCTCTTGAATTTCTAGATGAGTCAATCACAAGTCTATCTCAAGTAGATTTTACCAACCACATAACCATGTTTTTTTATGGTTCTAAATGTCAACATGGTGGAAGATCTAGTATCATCCTTGTCCCCCTTATTGGTGAACCACTTCCTTTGTCCTTTAAACTTGACTTTGAATGCACCAATAATGTGGTTGAGTATGAAGCCCTAGTAATAGGTCTCTAAACTACCTTAGCCTTGGGAGTCAGAATAATCAATATTTTTGGTGACTCCTAACTAGTGGTCAACCAAGTCAATGGCATCTACCAATGTAAGAATGAAATGATGTAACTATATAGATAAATAGTCATAGATATCCTAGCATCAATTGAACACTACCATATCCAAACCACCCCATGATCTACCAAAAATTTTGCTAATACCATGGCTTCTCTTGCCTCTCAGATCCTATCTTCACACTTGGACTCCAAACTATCAATCATAGTCCATCATCTCATCAAACCCTCCTACACCAAATCAGACACTCTAACCATCTTTAGTGTGGAGGAGATCCTACCTGACCTTTGGTATTAGCAAACCTTTGATTACCTTCACCTTGGCATAGTTCCCTCTAGCCTCTCTAAGAATGCCCATTGGGCATTTATTGAGAGCACCTCCCGTTATACCATTATGGAAGGAATTATTTACAAATGTGGTTTTGATGGCCTACCATTTCATTGCCTTCATGGTCTAGAAGCCTCTCACACTATCAAGGAAGCACATGAGGGTATCTATGAGGACAACTTTAGTGGACTCACTGTGGCTAAGCGCATCCTCTGCCTAGGCTATTATTGGCCCACCCTTAACCAAGACTATTGCAATTATGTAAAGAAGTGTGTCAAGTGTCAATAACACACTAATTTACATCACACCATAGCAATAGTATTCACATTTTTATAGACTTTTGACCCTTTTCATAATGGGTTCTAGACCTTATCGATGAAATCAACCCCCACTCTTCACAATGACATCATTCTATCATTATCGTGACTGAATATTTTACCAAATGGGTAGAGGCTATTCCTCTTATCTCGATGAAGGCTGAAAAGATTATTGAATTTATCACCCACCATATCATCTACCATTTTGATGTTCCCCATAAGATCATCACCAATAATGGTAAATGTTTTAAAAATAAATAGGTTCAAGGCCTTTGTGACGTATTTGGAATTAATCTTAGCTTTTCATCACCTTATCACCCATAAGAAAAAGGACAAGTTGAAGCCTCTAACAAAACCCTTAACAACATGCTTACCAAAATGGTTAATGCCTCAAGTCAGGATTGACACTTGCACATCCCTTTCACCTTATGGGCATACCGCACTAGCATCTAAACTCCTACAGGTACTACACTTTTTCTCTTGTGTTTGGAGCCAAGGATATACTACCTCTTGAAGTCTAAATACCTTCTCTTTGCATATCTTTACATGACCTTATTTCAAAAAACTATTATCAAAACCCTTAACAACATGCTTACCAAAATGGTTAATGCCTGAAGTCAGGATTGGCACTTGCACATCCCTTTCACCTTATGGGCATACCGCACTAGCATCTAAACTCCTATAGGTACTACACTTTTTCTCTTGTGTTTGGAGCCAAGGCTATACTACCTCTTGAAGTCCAAATAAATTCTCTGTGCATATCTTTGCATGACCTTATTTCAAAAAACTATTATCATCAAGAATGTTTAGCTCAACTCGAGCTACTTGATGAATGTCATTTGGCCACTATTTCCCACCTTCATGTCTATCAAGAATGAATTAAACATGCCTATAACAAGCACCTAAAAGTCCAAGAATTCAATATTGGAGATCTTGTCCTCAAGGAAAACCAATATGTAACTAATATGGAGAAAAGCAAAGGGGGTAAATTTACTTTCAATTAGCTTGAACCCTACATCATTACCCATAAGTATGGATCAAGAGCTTATTGTTTATCCTCTCTCAAAGGTAAACTAGAACCTGAGCCTCTCAACACTTCACATATGCATCCCTTTTATTGTTAGATAGGGATCACAATCGTCATTTGCCTAACTTTAGCTCATCCCTTGCAAACCACATTCATTTCCCTCTTTTTTAGGGGAAACTAGCTAAAACTAAATCATGTGATTATCCATCACAATTACAGCCTAATCTTGAACTATGGATATCACGGCTCTATCCATGACATGATTCTCATAGTACTTCCCATCTCTTTGAGATCGGTTCTTATGGTCATTGTCACCTATACCTCTCTTTTACCTACTGAACCTTCATGTCAGCTTAGTTTTGCCTTCATAAAGGTAATCTATTGAGCATGCATGAGCAAGTCTATATCAAGCAAAATCAAGTTAAGATAAAATCAATAGCAAATAGAAAAAATAAATCATGGGTCATTCTTAGCATTCATAGATTTCTCCCTTGAAGGACAACTATTAAAAGTCAACTAAAATTTCCAAACATAAGGTGGACTGCTCCCTTGAAGGACAACTATCAAAAGCATTTGTACTAGTCACATAAACTTAGACCACTCCCTTGAAGGATGGATGAATAGACCATTTGGCAAAGCTAGCAATTTCTTAGAAGCTTCTTGTATCGATCAGCTTCCCCAATCCCCCAGCAAAAGCAATGATAACAACAAAAGAATTTTGAAAGCTACAATCAGCTTTCATAACAATAGGAATCTTGAAATTTTGCAACTAACTCTCCTTAGTATATTTCCCGTATCAATTAGTCTACACTTAACATATAGACATAGACTTGTTTATACTCCCTCTTTGGATACCTACAGAAAAGGCATACTAGTCTCACTAATGGTTTTATTTTCACCCATTCTCCCTCCACCTATCATATGCAAGGGACTATGAGCTTACTTGACACAATGTTATTAGGATCCCTATCTATCAACCTAAGCATGCTAATGCGAATCATTAGAAAGGTTTAATTTAACTAGGCCAATCCAACTTTGGGTTTTGTGTTGATCTTTACCAACAAAAAGGCATCGTGTTCTTTTTCTTATCTTTTATTAGTTTATGTAATCATATCACTATTAACATGAGCAATAAACATCACATCAAAAGCATGGACATCATGTAATCTGCCAACAAGAAATGACATATATCTATCAATGAGTCAAACACAATCTTAACATATCATAGCAAACCATGAACATCAATCACATCATAAACCATAAGCATGTCAGTACACAATCAAAAACATAAACCAAATAACTAAGCAAAACATTAGGACATACACCATTTCCCATTTCACCCATATAACCATAGATAAAGCCATAACATGTGTCCAACCATAACATATCCCATCATAACCATAAGCATAAATCAGAACATCCCATGCCTAAGCTACTTAGTACAACATCATAAACATGAACCAAAGCCATAATCCATAATCACAAACCACAAGTAACTGTCAATATATAAGATCATAAGAATCCATCACATACATCGAATCATCCAAAAACATACATGTCACAATGTGTCAGCTCTCTCTCAAAACATATACATCTCATTACATTGACATACAGGGTGATATCAAAATAATGCATTAAATTAACATATCTCAATATAATCATGGGCCTACACCACTACCACTAGCACCATCTGCACCTGTACTTGGTGGTGTCCCCCTAAGACCCCTATTTATCCCACTTTAGAAGCCCACTAACCTAGAGTAGCTGTCAATGGCCCACCAGGCAAGCTCATTATGTACTCTACATATCTCATGGCTTGGGGTAACTGATCTAGCACCATGGCCTCATAATATCTAAGCTCCCATATAGTGGCTAAGTAGCATGCTCTAGGCACTAAATCAAGTGCTATTATAGTTAACCCTATCCTTGTAAGAGATGCCCTCAAAATATCTCACTCACTTGTAACCATGGCAAGGGAAGCTTGTGTCTGGTATCTCTCAACTATCAAAGACTGCACCTTCCCCTTCAAGATGACCACATATCCCTATAGTGTGGCCACTTATCCTTGTAATGTAGCCACCTATCCCTATAAACCAATAACCTAGGCATGTGTTATGGCAAGTGTTGTTGTTGCCTATCCATCTCCTTATGCCTAATCCCATGCTTGGGTTGGATCTACATCCATGGGATGCTAACCCCCATCACCCCATCCAAAGTTTGTTGTGCCATACTTGCCCTAGTACCAAGTCATGTAACCATCATTAATACCTACATCATCAATAATAGCCCTTGTTGGTAACTCCTCAAAATCAGGCACAACCTCCTATGGTTGGGGTGTGGGTAACATAAACTCTACCTCCTCTCTCTTATACCTAGGGTAATCAAGTGGGATCCCCTGAATAAGCCCAAACTATCTTTGCACATGATCAAATGGGAGAAGCTCATCATCACCCTCCCTATGGCCGTATATCTACCACCAGCTTTTTAGACCTAATGTGTGATATCTAAGCCCTACCCACTATGGCCACCCGATGTAGGGCCTCCATATCACATCCCCAACTACCAAGCCATCTAATGTCCCTCACAACCACTTAATGTCTCTAGCTCCTCCACCTATCCCTATCATAGCTTCACCTCTCCTACATCATAAGAATCCCACTATATAATTCATTGGGAGATAAACCTCTACCAATAATCTTAGGGATCTCAGTACTCAAATGTAATCAAAGGCCTAGTAATGAAGAATAAAGCTAAAACCAATCTTATAAAACCTATGGTGTTTGAAACCCTAAATCTCTTGGTATATCTATAATAATAAGACTGGGGCCTAGTCAAATACAGTCCTCCCCAATAACATCTTAACTAACACACCCAATAAATCCATAGGAAATCACCCCCTAAGTGAGTCAGGTAGCATAAAGGTCATCAATGCCATCATCATCATTATGATCAGGCATCTATATATTGGAGCCATTTGGTATAATAGGTTATAACCAAACCCACCTATATGGTACCATGTCTGAATATGATCATCACCATAGATAATCTCCATTAGGTCATCTACCTCCTCACCTTATGTCTGATATATTGTCTCTCCTCAAACTGGTAGACATGTGATACTATGCACATCCTCCAGTAGGATGGTGATCTCTCTAGTCACCAACCAAAACATGTCCATTATGGGGTCCTATCTCTCGATGAGTGCAAAAATCATTATAGGGTCTCATCGTAGATGTTGATAATGTTTCATCGCACCTAAGCCCATATCCTCCATATGCCACCACTCCTCTACAATCATGGCATCCCAAACCTTAATAATAAGTACTAACACCTAGTCTCTCAGCCTAACCTACTCCCTAGCCTGCAAGCATAGAAATAAACACTATATTTTACTGTTTCACCTGACACTAAGTACTAACTTTTGACCTACCCTTACCCTACCCCATTTCCATCTTACCCCATCCCCCTAGCCTAGCTACCTACCTACCCTAGCTAATCAAATCAATAACACTCAACTATCAATCCAACCCATTCACCAAAACACACCTCTATCTAAGCAACATAATACAAAAACTACCTCATAAATTCTAACATTCAAAAATCTTAAACCCATACCCTCAACTGTCGACAATTCCTTAACCATCCTCGGTCACCTAGAGATGGTTAGCCCCTTAGGGCTAATTAATGAAGGTCAAGTTAAACCATTGTTGGTCACTGTCTCTACCCTTGTAGTAGAGACTCAAACCCTATACCTCCTACTTTCACCAAATAAGCATCTAAACATTCTAACCAAAACTAATACACACTAACATATATTCTCACAACCCACCCCTAACCCTATTTGTAAATCAAAATCTTCCCTAAACTTGATTTGCCCAATTTTTTTCTCAAACAAACCTCACCTATGGCTTCCACAGCAAGCCTAAAATAACACAATCCCTAAACAATGTTAAACCCTAGCCTAGCTAGCAATTTAAATACATCCCTTACCTCATTCTAGGAGTGTTATCATGGCCCAAACCTCATCTAACTATTCCACCATGTCCTCAACCTACCTCCATCCTCTAGATCCTCACTCAAAAAGTACACCACTAGCTTACTTCCACCTCAACAACCCTCAGCCCACCATGCACAAAAATTATTGTAATTCACTAGAGGAAAAGCACAAAAGTTCAATGAGTGAAAATGAAACTCACTTTTTACTTTTACCTTAGCAGCTTTTAGGGTTTTACCCTGAACATCATTGATGAAGGTGACTGGCATCGATCAACCCTTAGGGCATTCCTCTAACCATCATCGATCAAGATCCCCACCTTACTTTTTAAACACCTACAAACAACCAACCTAATTGCTCAACCATATCTTTCCCACATGGGAAGAAATACATTTGGCCTAAAGTTTTTGTGGATATTGCATCCATGTAGCTATGTAGGCAATATCCACATGATTTATGCACATGGATTCAACTCAACCATGACCACCAACCTAACAACCTCATCACCTCATTGCTGGTCTATTTTGGCCTACCTGGCATGTAAGTTTGTGATGTTTTTTTCCTAGTCCCTTAATCATAGCGACAACATTTCCATGTTGACCTTTTATATTTTGTACCACCTCGCATATAATGACCCACTTGTGTCTCAATGGGAGCACTTCCTACCTCAGATACCCATGACACTTGACCCTTTTGTGTTCTCCTTGAGAGCACTTCTTACCTTAAATACCCATTGGGAACATAAAACTCACTTAGGAGACTTGCATTTACAAGTGTTCCCAGTTGCCATGCCTTTAGGCGGTCACATGGTTCACTTGTCACTTATTTTCCTTAGCACCAACCCTTAATTTTTACCAACATTAACAATTCTAGTCTTTTACACAATCTCAGCTATCACACCATTTTATCACATTTTATGTACAAGTTTGCATCTCATATACCCAACCCTTCTTTTTATCACCTACCTCATGACCTACCATCTACCTAGTAACAAACATGTACCCACCTATGTTTCACCTCAGCATCTCCTAATTTGAGGGGGGAATACCTCTTCCTACTCTCAGGGCAAGTAGATCTAGAGCCAATCTCTATTTTTGTTTTGCTACTTATTCATGCAAGTTGCATAACAAAAAGGGGTAAAATGTAGACACTAGAAAACCACACACATAGTCCTAGTCATCATGATACCTTTGGTTTCTCTTAAACCTCTGTTGACTACACCTATAAGTTAGATAAACCTACCTAGCCTAACCTACTTACCTAATCTAGAGTCAAGTTAGTCACTTGTCTGGCTTAACTCACTTTTTCACCTATTTTAACCTATCTTGTCCTAGGTCCTCGACTGATGATGGTCAGGGTGATCGATAATGGTCACCCTAACTGGTGACAGTCAAGTTGGATAGCCTAGACTTAGCATGAAACCTATAGACAAACCACCAACTTGGTTTTCTAAATATGGTAGTCTAAATCTAGTTATGAGCCCTTTGCATGGAAGACTTATATTTAGAAGTCTTTTTCAAGTCTGGTTTGGACAACCACTTCCACCTCTTGCTTGTGCCTATAAGAGAGAGACCTGGGAAGTCAAACCATCTACAATTATTATGAAGATCTCTTTTTACCCAAAATCTCATTTTACAAGTCAATTAGATCAATATGCATTATCAAGTGTTATCAGTCATCACATAGGGAGCCTACTTGTCATCGACCCTCCACTAAGCTCCCAAGTATCATTA
Source organism: Torreya grandis (assembly GCA_037957365.1). Classification (NCBI taxonomy): domain Eukaryota; kingdom Viridiplantae; phylum Streptophyta; class Pinopsida; order Cupressales; family Taxaceae; genus Torreya; species Torreya grandis. Next base: position 2,884,010 of record JARHVA010000201.1, on the reverse strand, counting down.
TGCTACTAGAATCAACCTAGATTTCACCAATAGGCAAATCTACATTAACCACCCACCAACTAATTTTTGGTAAGAAAAGTATTCATTTTGTTGTATACTTTTGCCAGCTTTTCATTATAAGCTTAAGTTATCTCCTAGAATCCACTTTTTATATCCCATCAATTAGCAAACATAAACCCTAGTTTTAATTTGAGGTTCACTGACATGTAACTGGTGATGGTTACCCTCAATCGATGACAGTCACCTAACTAGTGATGGTTACCCTCAACCAAAAATGGTCACCTGATCAACAATGGTTACCCTTGACCGATGATAGTTGCATAACCGGTGATGGTCACCTATGGCACCAAAAACTAACAAGCTAATTTGACCCTCTTACACCCAACCAAATTCATTTTTCTATGTCCCTATATGTTCACAAGCCCCTTTTTAATTTTTTGAGCCATACCTCAACCTATTAACACTAGTACTAATCAGTTTATCACTAATTAGATCATTTTTAGCCTAATTTTCTAGCAAGCTTTCTTGTATTCAATTTCAGTAATCTTCTATTATTGATGCAAGTATCTTCTTTTCAGTTTTATCAACTTAATTATTTAAAATAGTTGGATTGACAACCCTTAAGGAAGATCTTGCTTCTGAGATCTAGCTACCACTACGTAATCCACCCAATTGTCTATCTAACAAACAAGTTTACTTTAGTGTTTTCTTATTTGCAGGTCTTCCTCCCAAGCCAAAGAGGATTTCTTCACAATCTTCTGATTCAACGAGCATGCACAAATAAATAGGTTTTTCAACCATACTCGTATTGAGTTTATTTTCTCTCTTTCCTATAACTTAAGTGAAAATTTACATGAAACACCTGCATTTAGATCAAGCATTGGCTTACCTCGACATTAGATCCTTGGGTGCCCCTCAATTGTGAGTTTCAACAAAGTCAACTGTCGCTCAAATTATTACTTAGGTGTAAGCTATGTTTTTTATCCTAGGTATTCGTATTTGGTATTTTAGGTTATATTAGAAATTCATTTTTTTTAAGTTTGTATGTTGGTCAAAAGTTATACTTTAAAATATTGTTTTTTAATGAATAGAGTATTATATTAAAAATTTTAAGTTTTCAAGTCCATGTTATTAGGTGGTTTTAATATAATTCTTAGTTGTAGTATTAAAGTTATCTTGTGTCAAATTATTTTGTTATTATAAAATCCAATAGTTATAAAAGTGTCAAAATCAAGAGTTTTATTTTTTATGTTGGAGTCTAAAGTCAAATTATATAAAGTCCACTGTGTCAACATCATGTATATTGGTTTGAGTCTATTATAAGTTATTTTGGTCGTTAGTCATTTAGTCATGAAAATAATAATTAGTCTAGAGTAAATTTGTGTGTTGATTCGTTGTCTCAAAAATCTTATGTCAAAAATATAAATTGTACATGGATGCATTATCGGGGTAACCAACATCAATTTTACAAAAGATATGTCAAGAGTATGGGGGAGGAATTTTCTTCACTGATCTAACTATTTGAGCTGTATACTAGAGGTTAGAGGATACACAAAAGAAGGAGGTCTTTCAACAACCTCTCATCAGTCACCAATGATAGGGCCACACTAATGATGTGGTGACATTTTGTGTGGTGTGTTGTTATAGTTTCCATTGTGTGTTTTCAAAATAAGAATAGAAGAATATGCCTGTTCAAGTAATGTAATTTGTATGAAAATTCCAAACATAATTCCTTGATGTGAAAACATTATGAAAGGACAAAAAACACCAATGTAAGTCAATTCATGGATCTTGGAAGGGTTTTTGGTAGATACAGAAAGCCACACGAGGTGAATAGTTGATGGGTCCTATTCATGTCAAGGTTTGTGGTAAACCTTTAAAACCATGGGAGGAGTGAGGCTCCCTTTATATCAAGGTCATGAGCCAAATAGGGCATGCTACAATGGGTGAACATACTATAGATAAGAGTGTGAATGTTTTTGCACCATGTAAAAACTATGGGGGGGGGGGGGGGGGGGGGGGGGGGGCGGGGTGGGGGGGGGGGGGGGGGGGTGTCAGGGATTAGCTTTTACATTGTGGGTATTTATCGAAAGGTAAATAGTAATTGGCTAGTTAGTATTTGGTAATATTTAGTTATCAAAATATTATTGTATAACAATATTATGATAATAGATTAGTATATTATATTGTTGAGATATATTGTTATAAGTTACATTAATATTTTGTATATAGGTTTGCATAATCATAGGGATGAGAAAATAGTAGAGAAATTATAGGAATAAAATAATGGAGAAGTTATAGGAATCATATTCCTATATATTTGTAATATGTACCATATGATTTAATATAGAGTAGATTATTATTATTATTATTATTATTATTATTATTATTATTATTATTATTATTATTATTATTATTATTATTATTATGATTAAAACTCTCTTACACTATTCATATTTGTGTTTGGCTTTTTGAATTCATAACATAAAAACTAGAAGAAATACAGGATGAATCCCTAGATGCACACTTGTTTAGAGCCTCTGTGATCCCTGATAATATGGAAGACATTATGAACTTCATGGAATAAGGAAATTTTCTTGTGCACTATATTGAAAGTGATAAGAAGAAGATGGTTAAACAAGCCATTTCGTATAGCCTCATAAATAGATTATTGTATATAATCGAAAAGGATTATGTGTTGTACAAAGTAGCCTTAAAACATGAGTGACCATAACTTCTTTAGGATGCACATCAAGGAGTCTCAGAAGGCCATTTTGCATGATAATCCATTGCGATAAAGATATTATAGAGTAATTATTTGTGTCTAAATTTATTTTAGTATGCTCATAAGGTTGCAAAACACTGTGATGTTTATCAAAGAATGGGAAAACTGAATCACCAACATGAGATGCCTTTAGTTCCAATACTAGTAGAGCAACCTTTTTAACAATTGCACATTAATTTTTTAGGTCCCATAACTACTCTAAGTAAATGCATTCATGTGAGATTATCATTACTATGATAGATTATCTCACAAAATGGGTGGAAGCTACTACGATGCCAAGCTGTAGTGCAAAGGATGTCGCTAATTTTTTGTACAAGAATATCATAATAAGGTTTGGATTTCTAATATAATTGGTTAATGATAGAGGTATTCACTTCCTCAAAAACATAATCAAGACTCTTATTGAATATTCCATGATATTTCACCATAAAACTATGGCCTATCATCCATAAGCAAAATGGAAAAACTAAGGTTTTAAATAAAGTATTGGGTAAAATGCTAATGAAAATATGCAATGTTCAAAGGGATGATTGAGAATATCACATTCTTATGATTCTTTAGGCCTATGATACAAATTATAAACATGTGATAGGCTTCACTTTATTTTAGTTAGTTTATGGTCTTGAGATAGTTATGCCTATAGAATACATTGTTCATAGTCTGTGCATTGCAATGATTATGAGGTTGGGAAATTAGGACTCACTAAAAGACAAAGTGATGGATCTAGTTAAGATGGAGGAAAATAGATAAAGAGCATAGTGGATGTCATAGATAAACAAGTTGATTCAAAAAATGTGGCATGATCACAACTTGTGATCTAAGGAATTATATCTCGAGCAAACAGTAGTACTCTATGACAATAGATTTAAAGCATTTCTAAGAATCATGCACATTATATGGAAGGGAATCTATATTATTCATGATGTTTAACAATAGGGTACAATTTTTTTTTTAATATTTGTATGGAACCATTCTACCAAGGCATATAAATGGCTATAGGCTTAAGCTTTACTATCATTAATATCTATCATTATTCATTGATAGAGAGAAGGTGTTGAGTAGCACCATGTAGTTAGGATTTTTTTTAATGTTGTTTTGTTTTTAAGGGTTAATGTGTTTATATAGTTAAATCTTCGTATCATAACACATCAAAATGAATCTTGGATAATCAAGATCACAGACTGTAATTAATATATTGAGTTAATCTGAAGAAAAATTAGCTAGGAATAGGAAAATGGTGGTCATCAATTAAGTTTAAGAATGAGGTGCTAAAAAGATAGGTACAAGGAAAGGATGGTTAATGGTCATTCAAAATTGTTAATGAAAATGCACTTGAGAGATTACATCTTTCCTGAAGCAAATCATGTGGTAGAATGATAATATGGGCCATAAAATAAATTGGATAGATGAAAGGATGTCATGTCACATCAGCGACCTACTAACAGATGGATCAAAGAATTTAGAGGTAGAATGGTAACCTTCATATCAAATAACAATCAGTTGACATAAATTCTAGAGGTGAACTTGTGTACAACTAGCTCAACATATGTAAACTCTATGACCAGATGGATTTAGATGATAAACACTATATAAGTGAGGGCACAAACAACACAAAGACATTACACACTTCTACAAACAAGAAAAATTTGTGTTTTGCATCTAAACTTACTACTTATGCATAAATTTTTCAACAGCACTAAATCAAATGAATAAAGTGTTCAATCCAATCCACAATAACAATAATGGATAGGGTACAACTATTGATTCTACTCATCGATGCACAAGAGGATAAAATGGGTATTAGTCTAGGACTCAGACAAACCAAATATCATGACTTAGACCCTTTGATTTTATTGATGCGGTAGAAGATACTCTTTTTATCTATGACCCACAAGAAGTAGCACAAGTAGGAGTGCTAACACTTTAACATATTTTACAAGGTTATGATGTCGAGTGACTAATCAAATTACTTGCTTTCAAGAAATTAGACAAGGTAATACTTGCTTTACTCAATCAATGTAATGAAGATGTCTTTAATATGTCTCAATATGTTACCATATTCATCAACCTTATGACCATGGTCAGAGCAATAGGGGTTCCTACTCAGGTAAGTCTCTTTTGCCTTACAAATCCATAGCTTCACCTATCCACTCCAACACCAAAGGAAAATACACAAGGGTAGGTAGAGGAATCCCTATTAATTTTGTTGAATATGCTTTGATGCACATATTATCTTAATGCATCACCAAGTAGTTTTGGAAAATAGAAATTAATGTAAAGCATGCAACCAAAAGAGTTGTGGGCATTTGCATATCATATAATATGCCTACACAAGAATTTTGATTATCTTGAGTTCCTAGCCTTAAAACTCATAACAAACATTGAGAAGATCCTTATTGGCACATCATAGACATTCCAGTACTAATTTTTGGTTTTACTTCTTTATTTCACATAAGGGAAATCACCAGAAAGACCAGTCAACCCTAAAGAATATTTTTGGCATGTTCCTACATTCACTAATATTACATGGACTAAAAAAGGGTAATATTATGAACAATTAGGTAGACTCAATGTATGGCATTGGAGATCCAAATCCATGATTATTTCACACCCTAGGGTACTTCAAGATGTGATGTAGTATCTTGGATAACACACATCAATTACAAATTTTCATGATGGCATCCAAATCAAAGTGCATGAGTTACACAAAGCAATTATAACTCTGATACCCTTTTTCATCACTATGTTGGATGTGCACGCAAAATTTTTGACGTAGAAATCACTAGTGGTTTGATTGGTGCAACCTCTATGCTCCATACCTCCAAGTTCACAACAACCTATGCAACCTTAAGCATAAGCTCAAGACCAACCATAATCTTCATTATAGGCACCACCGTAAATAATAATGACTCCATCATAGACTAACAAGGGAAAGAGGAATGTACTGGTGCAATGATTTTTTCCACTACCACAAAATAAGAGGGCACATCATACCAAGTCCCAAATTGATAATAAACATGTTCCAAAGATGGTGATTGAGTGCGACTTGGCAGAGCTAAGAGTTGGAGAATAGGAAGTTTTATAGTCCATGATTGCTAATATCAACAATGATGTTTACGAGTAAGAAGAGAAGAAAGAATTATTTTTTGGATAGTAATGAAACTTGCCAGGTATAGAACTAGGTAAGACAAGATCTATGGGTTGACATCACCCAACTTCCTCCTTTGATGACATTGTAGTTCAAGAAGCAGTCCAATAATGGTTTCAAGCAAAAAAAATCTAAGAGGATCCTATGCTACATAGAAAGCAGACCTATTGACATAAGAAATTTCACCTTCCACCCTACTATACACACCATGGACCCATGATATAGATCGACCTTCTCCGATAATAAAAGATACGATTCTATCTTTTATAGACCTAATAGAGGAGAGTGAATCATAGCAAGCACAAGAAGCCCATCAACTATTGGGTCATATGATCCAAAGTAGCTTTAATTATTTATTTTGTTATGTTAGTTGGTAAATTATTTAAATAGGCTTGTTATTGTCTTGGTTCATGAGAATTGGTTACATCCTGTAACCACCCGTAAAATCTTATAAAGCTTTTACCCTCCTCATAAATCAACATCCTAAAATATTACAATTAATATTTTATGTGAAATACTTTCTTTACAATGTAATTTTGAGTTATTTCTCTAAATCTTGGTGCTAATAGTGGTATCAGATCATGGTGAAAATGGAGTTTAAATTGAAGAAGGGAAAGCTCATGGAAAGACAATAAAGGGAATCCAATTTTTAAAGACTCTAAAGAAGGAGAGATGGTTGGTAATCTGAATATGATTTATTCATAATTTGGTTGGTTAATTCAAATATTATTTTTTATTCCAATATTTGAGATTATATGACCTCTAAATTAGAAATTTCTTTGAATGATCTAACATTATAATCCCATATGGCAATTCGTACAGTCTAAAAAATGTTTTTCTTAAATGTTGATGAATACAACTCTCGAAGTTTATTTATGCGACCTTTCAACGTAATAATGACACTAGATAATCCATATGTTTTTAAAAACTATTTTGCCATAAATGAAATCATGTACAATGTGCCATTAGAATAATCAAATTCTAATTTTATTGACTATTTAACATTAAAAAAAACTATAAGGCAGTTGGGGCTTTTAGAGGGCGAAATAGAATCTTCAACTGGTAAATTTTTTTATATACAGTTGAATTTTTTTATACAAAAGAGAATACCAAAACCAGCTCATACTAGTGCCACATGGTAGTGATTAGTCATATTTAAATAAAATTTGAATTTTCATTTATCTCGTAATACAACAAAATTTGTACCATTTTGTTTTCTGAATGCAAAAAAAATTCTTCAAGATTATTGAAAATGATGACTTATCCTCTTGTGTCTTGAGTCTGACCTTAAATTTAAATACAATTTCTTGGTTGGTGAATTAATCCATTTGACACAAATAAGTTTGCACTTCCTCTTGTACTGGGTCAATGAAAATGGTGAAGCAAATCAAAACAGTCAAACAGAGCAAATTGACAATGATTGCACTAATTACTTGTGTGAGCCCTCATGTCTACTATTGTCATCACCTTTTTCATTAATAGGGAAGAGATATTTAAGTATTAACCAACATATTTTGAGACATTAAGGTGCACTAGAATTAGATATTAAAGTTTTCAAATCCTTAAAAGTCATTGTGGGCTCCACCAAATAAAGGTGCCAATGAGAATTTCAAAAAAAAACAAAGTAAATTTTGAGAACATTTTACTCAATGTAGTGAAAAAATTTGGTACAAGTTTTACCATATATATTTTTTTATTATCTTTCACTTGAAAAATAAGGCTATCTAGGATTTATTACCATTTTTACACTTAGATTTTTCAAAAAGCAAGTTGGCTAGATTTTCTTTGTTAGTTCTTTGACAAGTGGAGATATAAGGTTCAAAACCCATTGGTATGTCTTTTTTATCAAACTGAGTAGAGAGTTTATAAGATAATATTATATTCTCAAAAGTCTTTATAAAGAGAAGAGTGGACATAAGAGTGTAAGTCATGTAAATGCTTACGACACTCATCATAACTTTTGTGACTAGTCATTTATTCATGCAAAGGTGGTTGTGTGACCAATCAAACTATAGGTTTTCAGACATTATGAACACAATAAAATAGTCTATTTTATGTTTTAAAACTTCCATATATGATTTTTATGACAAAATTATTCAATAATGTATAAAGGTGCATTATCAATGGAAATTGACACCTTCAAATGATAATTTTTATGGCACCTCATGTTTGTGTTATCAATGAATACAATGTCCTTTATAGGTCCCTCAAGATCCTTCTGATTGACTAAGTGTAAATGTCACATTAGAGGTTGAAGGATTTGTTGGAGGTTGGAGGACTATTACCCTTCTCCAGTTAGTTATTCACTCAGAGTTTAGGTTCATTGCTTAAATGATAATTTTGGCTTGTGTTCTTGATTTTAATTCCATTTTTGGCTTTATATACTTGATATTCATTACATAGAATAGATAGTGTTAGTTTATTTTTATTCTCTCATTGCACATCTCATCTCTCACCTGATAGGGGAGATGATATAACATTGGTTGGTATTTGATCAATTTTTGGTGATAAAATGAGTTGATAGGGGTTGCTATCACCAAAAGTGTTGAGTAAAGGTCATCAACATTTATTGGACATCAGGAAGATGTGCCATTTAGAGTATGGGTTGGTCACTTTGATGGGTTTCTAGGTGGATCTTTATGTGGATCGATGTAGTTGGATAGGGTTTGATCATGTTCTACTATAGTACAGGCCTTGATCATGTTCATCAACCTTTTCTACCACAACTCATAAGTTAGGCTTCTGTATGGAGTGGCATTAATTTTGATTAGTAATCAGATGTATAATACACCAGTTGCAGTTACTTTAGAATTTATTTGATGACTTCAGAGTCATTGATTATGTTCTTTCATTTTCTATACCCCTTTGGATCAAGGGGGAGTTTGTTGCGTCATATGATCTAAAGTAGCTTTAATTATTTATTTTGTTATGTTAGTTAGTAAATTATTTAAATAAGCTTGTTATTCTCTTGGTTGGTTCATGGGAATTGGTTACATCTTGTAACTACCCGTAAAAGCTTATAAAGTTTTTACCTTCCTTGTAAATCAACATCCTAAAATAATACAATTAATATTTTGTGTGAAATAATTTCTTTACAATGTAATTCTATGTTAGTTCTCTTGATCTTGGTGCCAACTTCAACAACCACAGGTCTAGACTATAAAGAGGCCAAAGAATAACCTCACTTCATCACCAACTTCTATAAATAATATGGTTGTCCAAAGAGGTACTATTCTAGAATCATCCTTTTTGGAAGATTCATAATCAGTTATAGTAATAGAGTCATCCAGCCCCATGGAAGAACTTGAAGAGACCAATTTTCCATAGCTAAAGCCATAATAATAAGCTACATAAGAACAAGATGATCTAGCAAAGGCATAAAAGGAGGTTGAGAGGAAGGAGAAGGAAGATAAGAAGAGAAAGAAATAAGAAGTAAAATACAAGGTTATAGAGTAAGAAGAGCAACAAAACAAGAGGTTGCAAAGGAGGAATGCAAGAAAAAGCTGAAGAAGTAGAGGCTCAAAAGAAAATAGTCAAAGAAGTAGAGGCTAAAAAAAAAAGAGCCAAAAAAGTAGAGGCTCAAAAAAAAATATTCAAAGAAGCAGAGGCAAATAAGAAAGAACAAGAAGAAGCAATAAAGAAATAACAAGAAGCACATGGTGTAAAATAAAATAAATAAGAGGTAGCAAAAATTGTAAAGGCTCAAGAGGAGCAAAAAGCTAAGCAATAGGCCAAGGAGAAGGAAACTGTTTCTATTCAAATTTTGCTTTCAGATTCAATGAAGAATTAAGAAACTTAAGAAGGAATGGTCAAGGCTTGATGTGTACCTGGATAAAGTCTGTGCACCGTAATCCAGACGCTATGAGTACTCCTCTTTGGCTGTGGAGGAATGACACCTGCAAAGAAAAGAAACTTGGACAAAAGAAAGCGTTAAATGGACAAATGGTGGGTTGTCAAGCAAAAGCTTGATCCCAGAAGTATGAAAACTTCCTTAAGGGATATAAACCCACTAATCAATGGAAAGAAGTGTCTGATAAATAGCTGAATGATGAAGAACTGAAATGATAAAGAAATAGAATGAAAAAGGGAAGCAAAGACTTACTTGAAAGAAGCTGTCGAACTAATCACAGTCGCCGACGTCGGTTGGTCAAGGTGCCGACGTCGGTTAATCTGCCGATGTCGATTGGGGTAGTGACCAGCGTCGGTAGAGGCAAAGGTCTTTGGACGAGGTCTGGGTTGGTCTATAGTCCGTGGACAGAGTCTGGTCAGGGTTTTGGTCTGTGGACAAGACCAAGGAAGGGTCTAGGTTTGTTAACAGTCTTGAGACAAAGTTTTGGGCTTGGTTGAATGGTCTAGGGTCTGGGTCTGAGAATTTGGTTGAATGGGCAGAGTGTATGGTCTGATAGAGGACGGAGGAAACAGGGAGGTGGATAAGTCAAGATTCGGGTCTGGTTTGGTTAACAATCTGGTCTAGGGAGATATTGTTTGAAAGTAATAACTGAAAAGAGAATAAAAACACAGACATATACTTACCTGTGCCTTATGGAAGGTATGCTACTGATGATTCCCGTACCTATTGTTGATGTAGCCTGTGTGGAGAACCTGTTGCTGATGGAGAACCTAAAGTTGTTACTGCACCTGAGGGAGAGATTTCGTAGATTGACGGATGGTCGAAGACTGAAGGATTCGAAAGATTCGTCAATTGCTTCCAGAGATTAGCCGATTTCTGATTGGGATCCGGAAAGAGTCTGAAAAATTGGTTAAGTATAATTGACGTCCACGATTTCGCCAGTGTCGGCTGACACTTGACCGACGTCGGTGGGGTTAGAACGGGCAAAAAGAGCCACTAAGCCCATTTTTCATCCGCCAAGTGCCCTATTTGTTGGAGAATGTCGAGGGTTGGGCTAAATACGCACGAGAGTTTGTTAGGCGGTTAGAGAGAAGTAGGAATAGGTCTTGGGTGAGTCATAGGATGGGAATTAGTCTAAGGCGAGGTGTCCCAAGCGAGGTGTCATGGGTGATGTGTCCAAGGAGGGGGGGTTAATTCAAAATAAGTTAATTATTTTAAATTAGTAATTGTTAGGAATGGGTTAGGAATGGACCAAGGGGGAAGGTGACCAAGGGTTAGACACTATTTAGGTGTCTACATTTGCCCCTTTTTGTCTTATTGGTTGCTCTAAACGAACTGCAAGACAAAAATAGGAGTCGGTTGCCCCAGGTATGGGATAAGGTTGATTTCATCTTGTTAGTTGTTCAAGTGAACTGCAAGACAAAAATAGGCGAGAGTTGGTTGCCCCGATTATAGATGAGGTATCCCCCCTCAAAGCAGGAGTCGAGAGAAAGGAACCTGGTATCGGATGTTGATTTGATAGAGAGTGAATGAGAGTGAAAGATATAGTGAGAATGCTGCAAAAGTTGTGATTGTGTGTACACCACTTCACGAGGATGGTCAGGTCAAATTGTTGCAGGTCGAGGGTCAAGGAGTGCCAAAATTGAAATAATCGGGCCCCAGCATTTAGTCATCTGTTGATTGGGTTATTCAAGCTAAGCTGAAGCTCCAATGGTCGTCGTGTTCCAGGTATCCTAGGCTGAAGAAGTGCTCTCGAAAACACGAAAAAGTCACAAGTCGCGCGGATCAACTGTGTACGATCCTATACTTGTGAAGGTCAAAAGTGTGCGCACAATTTTGCTAACCAATCATGAGGTAGCATATAGGCAAAATCAACCAAGGCAAAATTGCTTTGGAAGGAGTCACGATTTAAAGGAGATGGTCAGGTTCTCCAAGGTTTGGTGGTCGATGGGTGGATGCAAAAGTGATCTAAATGTGCCCTAAGGGGTCAAAATGACATGGTCTGGAGGAATGACTGATTGGGGGCATGATTTTGGTCATTTTGAAGAGGGATGAAGTTTTAAGTCTGCCGACATCGGTTATAGAACCGATGTCAGTGGCCAAAAGAGGTCGACGTCAACAGAAATTGGCTGACGTCGGCGGCCTAGGGCACGGTTATGCCGATGTCGCGGTCTGCCAAATCTGACAAAATCGGATTGGTGGCCCACCAAAAGTCAATTGCTATTTGTCCAAGTGAAAAAGTGAGCTCTGGAGTTTAGTGTTTGAAAGTGACTCAAGTTCACTGAAGAGAGGTGTGAGGTGTCAGATAGGCATTGGTGAAGAGAAGGATCGAGTTGGTGATTGATTAGAGGCTGCAGAAGCGTTCGTGGGCCCAAGAAAGTGTGAGAGTAGAGAAACACAACAGAGATGGCAGAGGGGAGTAGAGGACCCGCGAGAGGTCCACCACCAGCGGCACCCATCGTGCCACCATGCCGGTGACGCCGGGACGAGGTAGGAGGGTCTCTGAACCCTATTTGATTCATTTTGGTTTTGAATTTAGTTTTTGAATTTTTTATTGTTTTAGGTTGAAATCGAGGGGGAGGGTAGGTAGGAGGGTGGGTGTTGTAGGTAGAAAAGACTAGGAGTCTTTGTAGAGGGTTTGGGGGGTGTTGGGGTGAAAAATGGGGAAGCCCTAAAAATTAGGGCTTGCCTCATTTGGCCCTAGGGCCGAACCAGTCACCAACGTCGGCGATCCCGTCGGTGTCAGCCGACTAGAGACCGGCGTCGGTCACTAACCTACCGACGTTGGTCACTAAGTGACCGACATCGGTTAGGTGAGTGCCGTTGCCAGCACGCTAACTGATGTCAGTGGCTGCCTAGTCAGAAAGAGTGGTAAAAAATGGTCAAGTCGAAAGGTCAAAGCTATGCCAAGGGCTTCTCGGGTGTTGGGTTAGGCATAGATAGTCAGAATAGTTGTTTAAATAGGAAGAGTAGGAACAGTTTTAACATGAAATTGTCTGTGGATGGATGCAGGTGAGGCAGACTCTTATGCTGCAGGATCGCCTTCTGACCTTACTGATGCTGATGCGTGGAGGCGTGTCAGTCGAGGAGTGAGCGCAGATGAGCGCAGTCAGGCTAGGCAGGTTGAGACGCTACTGCAGAGTGGTGAGGGACGTGAGCCTCATGGTAGCATTGATCAAGCAGTGGGACCATGCCACCAACACCTTCCACCTACCTATGGGCGAGATGACGGTCACGATCGAGGACGTGTACCAAATTTTGTAGCTGCCGGTACACAGAGCTGATATCTATGCGTGCTCGAGAGAGGTGCATGACATCCACATGGTCATGCTGTTTAGGGAGCACATCACGGAGATGAGCTACCATTCAGCTAGTTTTTCATATGAGCCTTTGTATGTGGCAGATGAGGATGCACATCGGCTAGCAATTCTGATGATGATCGGCATTACAGTGTATGCATTGCCAGATGCGGAGGGAGGCAGGTTCTCAGTGCCCATGATCAAAGTTTTGATAGATATGCTGGAGCAACAGATAGTGTTTGCCTGGGTGCCCATTTTTTTGGCCTAGGTATACAGAGAGCTATGGGGCATCAGCCGATGACGATGGTACAGCCTGTGTGTAGGCCACCTTCTGCACTGCTGGGCATACGAGCACATTGTGGTTACCCGACCGCTCGGCCTCCCAGTGGCGATCTAGGTCGGCTTTAGGGTCGGGTTCAAGCGATGGCGTGAGGTTATGGCATAGACATGGGTGGATGGAGTGGTTAGGGATATTAACCACTATTGAGGGGTACTGGAGGCCCTAATTCTTGCAGACATCATCTGGAGACCATACTTGGTTTATCCAGTGTTCAGAGACCAGGGAGAGTAGCTGGTTGGTGTGTAGAGCTTGAGATGGGTCAGGGGCAGGTGAGCCAGTGAGCTCGAGTGGATCCCAATAGAGAGAGTGCAGTGCCAGTATGGGTTGCTACAGGATGTGCCTCCCGCATTTCCACAGTACAGGCGGGATGACATAGAGGCACCGCTTCCACTGCCAGAGGAGACAGAGGAGCCCGATTTTGAGGAGTTATCGACAGGACCTGGGATAGTCAACCCAGGGTGTATAGAGGCCTACACGGCATGGTGGGTAGGGCAGTACAGAGGCGTACAAGTGGGACCTCAGCCGGATCTATAGGTTGTCATGAGGGAGCGGGATACAGCCCGCAAGGAGAGGGACACTGCACAACAAGAGAGAGACACGGCTCAGGCCCAGGTCTTAGTTTTATAGGGATAGTTGGCAGGGGTTACAGGGCAGCTGGCAGAGATGACAGGTCAGGTGGCAGCATTGACAGGATAGGTCACACTGTTACAGGGACAGCTGGTTGCAGCCCAGGCACAGGCAGTGACAGGTCAGAGCTTTGGAGGGCAGGGCCCATGGCAGCAGCCATCTCAGCAATCGAGATTTTCACAGGGGGCAGGGCCATCAGCATCAGTGCACCTAGGCCAGCCACAGCCACAGGGGTCAAGACAGGGCACAGCAGCAGGGCAGATGGGTCCACCACAAACTGTATCTCTAGTGAGATACAGTGATGCGCTGGACGAGATCGCGTATTATGAGAGGGCCATCAGGGGGTTCCCTCAGATACAACGATACTCAAAGATGTGGGCGGAGCAGAGCTGACAGAGGTCTATGTCGCAAGCGATGGCTTCAGGGTCGCGCAGACGGTATAGATCAGAGGGAGGAGAGGATACAGCTTTTTCTCAGCCACCGCCACCACCACCACAGCCACAGCCTTGAGGGCAGCCCTTGAAATTTTTATTTTTGATGTATATACCGACCTGCGAGCCGTTGATGCGAGATGTATGATGAGAGAGTGAGACAGACACAGATTGTGTCTTATTGTATAAAACTATTTTTGATATATATATATATGATGAGCATTTTGATTTAGTGACATGTGTAATAAGAAAATGTATGGATGTGTTTTGATGTTTATGATATTTTGATGTGATGCATGTGTTGATATTATGTGTTTTGCGTATGATGCTATGATGAAAATGAATGTGATGATGACAATGTTTATGAAATGATTATATAATGATGTTGATTGATTATGGATGATAGATTATATGATGATGACTTTAGATTAGATGATGATAGATGTGATATTTAATGTTTAACTTGTAGTTTATATGATGTGAATGTTTAATGAATTATGATGGATGAAATTTATGACTAATGACTTATGATGTTATAATGAAAATGAGAGTATACTAATGATTATGTGAATATGTGATTGATTGTGCTATGATTGACAGGTGATGAGAGAAGGAGATGGAAGAAAGTGACGAAGAAAATGGCCGAGCTAACCCCAGAAGACCCCATGTCAACTGAGTGCTACCTACATAGCCCCTGTCGTTAGGGCCTCAAGCCGATGTAGTTCTCCCAAGAAGGGAGGAAAAAGATCAAAGTGGTTGATTATTGGTCATGATAAAGATATAGCATTTCCCATATGTTCGAGGTTACATGCTTTGAAATGATAAGGAGAAGATGATGCTACAGCCTTTTCCAAATGGTGTAAGCTGTAACATTGGTCGAGGTTTTTCATCCCTAGCAACTATCCATATTCGTGATGGATGTTTGCTAAAAATGAATTGAGGTCTATTTATGCTTCAGCAAGTATTGGTTTATGCTTGACATAAATTGTGTGGTTTGAAAAGAGTTGGATTGAATAGTTTTGACAAATGATGTGGTTGAATGTGACCAAAATACAGGTAGAAAGTAAGAGGCATAAGTGCCCTTTTATTGACAAGGACCAAAAAGACAACATAGATAGGGGTTGTTAGAACCAAGAGCCCCATTTATGTGTTGCGTCATTGACCATAGTTATGTTAGAGCGGTAATCGAATCACTTTTGACATTAAAGTGAGCTCGAAGTCCCTTGAGTAGGTGATATGATAGGAGGAAAAGGTAACCCATTTTAGAGTATGGATAACTTTGCCCCTTTTTATAGAAGACCCTGAGACAACTATAAGTCAAGTCCATGACCCTTTTTTTTTTTTTTTTTTTTTTTTTTTAAGCGGACTGATCAATGCGGGAAGTCCACATAAAGATGTCATTTGTTTAGTGGTCATTTGCGAAGCTGATCGATGCGGGAAGCTTCTAAGAAAAGTGATGTTTGTAGCAAGATTTAGTCATAGCCATCCTTCGAGGGAGTGGTCTATACTTTGCTTTATAGATTTAAGGGCTTTTGAATAGCTGTCCTTCGAGGGAGCAGTTTATTAGTTACAGCAATGATAGTGCAGCTGTCCTTCAAGGGAGCAGTCTGCTTTTTTATTTGGTTTTGTGACCTTGGGTATTTTGACATCTTGATTTAGTTTTGACAGAAGGTTGAGTCATGGACAAGACTTATAGAAGGTCAAGGGCTCCCTTTTATTAGGACGAAGCATCCGTACATCATAAAAGGGTTGTAGAGGATTTTGTTAAGGGAAAAAGGGTGAAATGGATTGAGGATTAAAAGAACAAGGATTGCTCAAGGGTGAGCTCAAATTAAATGTCAAGCGGATGAATACTCGACTAACAGTAGAATGGTCGTAGATGCAAAGCATTAAGAGGCTCAAGTTCTGGTCGGCCTTCAAGAGAAGACAGACGATAAGTCCCTGATCCATACTTGTGCGTGATGATATAAGGTTCGAGCCAATTAGGAGCGAATTTACCTCGTTTACTTCATTCCATATTGGTCACATGTTGGTTCTCTTTGAGGACGAGGTCTCCAATATTGAAATCCTGTTCTCTCAGAGTTTTATTATAGGCGCACTTGATGCAATTTTGATAGACATAGAGATGATTGAGGGCAGCGAGACGACGCTCATTGAGTAATTCAAGTTGAGCTAGTCGATCTTGACGAAAGTCATCATTAGAAAGAATGTCATGGAGTGAAATACAAAGAGACGGGATTTGTACTTTGAGAGGTAAGACAGCCTCTGATCCGTACACTAGAGAGAAAGGGGTAGCACCCGTAGAGGTTCGGATGCTAGTGCGGTAGGCCCACAAAGCAAAGGGTATTTGAATGTGCCAATCCCTTCTAGTGTCGTTGACCACCTTCATGAGAATTTTGGTTAGGATTTTGTTAGAAGCCTCGGCTTGCCCATTTGCTTGTGGGTAGTAAGGCAAATAAAAGCTGAGTTTAATGCCAAAAGAGTCACAAAGTTTTTGGATGGTCTTGTTTTTAAAGGACTTGCCATTGTCGGTGATGATTTTGTGAGGTACATCAAAACAACAGATGATGTGGGTGTTGATGAAGTTGACAATCTTATCGGCTTTTGTGGAGACAAGAGGAATAGCTTCCACCCATTTAGTGAAATACTCAGTGGCAGTGATGATGGATTGATGACGAAGAGACGAATGAGGGTTAATCTCGTCGATGAGATCTAAGCCCCATTGTGAAAATGGCCAAAAATCCTGAGCGACTTGTAAGGCGTGACTAGGGAGATGAAGCAAGTTAGCATGCTGCTGACACTTGATGCAACGTCGTACATAATCGCTATAGTCTTGATGAAGAGTGGGCCAATAATAACCCAGGCGAAGGATGCGCTTGGCAACCGAGTTACCACTGAAGTGTCTGCCACAAATCCCGTCATGGGCTTGTTTAACAGCATGAGAAGCTTCAGTGGAGTTTAAACAGCGAAGAAGAAGGCCGTCAAAACCTTTTTTATAGAGAAGGCCCCTTAGCATGGTATAGCGAGTGGTGTGCTTGATGAAAGCCTGTCGTGCATTACTAGAGAGGTTGGGAGGAATGAGAGAATGAGCCAAGTAGTCCTCAAGTTGTTTATACCATACATCTTATGGACTAGAGTCTATGGTGTGGACGAGATTGATGTCACTGGAAATGTATGAAGGCAATGGCACATGATGTACCATGACATAAATTCTTGATGAGGATGATGATGAAGAAGGAATATGCGAGGCAAGGGAAGCCATGGTGTCAGCAAACTTATTCATCGATCAAGGAACAGTCTGCAATAAGTGATGGTCGAAAGATGCTAGAAGAGTGTCAACACGGTGCTTGTACCTTTGTAAAATTTCATTTTTACAAATATATGAACCATTGATTTGATTGACGATAAGTTGTGAGTCACCAAAAATGCTGATGGACTTGATGTTTAAAGAAAGAGTAGTTTGAAGTCCCAAAATTAAAGCTTCATATTCGGCCATATTATTGGTACATTCAAAGTTGAGTTTGAAAGATAGGGGCATGGGTTCACCTTCATAGGGAATGAGGATGACCCCCGCACCCCCACCGAGTTGGCATTTAGATCCGTCGAAGAACATCATCATTTGGTAGAATGTGTCATCAGTCGAGAGAGTAGCGATAGATTCATCGGGAAACTCGCACTGAGAAGGTTGATTGTCGGGAAGAGGGGCATCCGCTAGTTGGTCAGCGATTGTTTACCCTTTGATAAATTTTTGCTAGACAAATTCTAAGTCAAATTCGGCAAGAAGCATGAGCCAACGATCCATACGCTGGTTTTGATATGGTTTGGAATGCATGTATTTGAGGGGATCAGTGTGGGTGACGACAAAGGTTTTGTGATTGAGAAGATAGTGACGGAGCTTGGTAGTGGCAAAGACTAATGCCAAATAGAGTTTCTCGGTATGAGTATACTGAGTTTCATAGTCAACAAGTGTTCGGCTTATGTAGTAGACTGCTTGCTCACGGTGTTGCTCGTCTCGATGCGCGATCATGGCACCTAATGAATGATTGGTTGCTGAGATGTAGAGGTAGAAGGGTTGGTCATCTTTTGGTGGAATAAGGACTGGTGGAGAAACCAAATAGCGTTTAAGGGCGTTAAAAGCCTCTTGGCAATCTTTATCCCATTTAAAGGAGACGTCCTTCTTGAGGAGGTGATGAAAGGGTTGGCAACGGTCAGAAAGTTGAGAAATGAAGCAGCGGATGGATTGGAGCTTTCCTTGTAGACTGCAAAGTTGCTTGAGATTAGTTAGAGGTGGCATTTCAAGGATAGCACAGATTTTAGCAGGATCTATCTCGATGCCACGAAAAGAGACAATGAATCCCATGAGTTTTCCTGAGAGGACCCCAAAGACACATTTCTTGGGGTTATGACAGACCTGGTAATGAAGAAGGCGAGAGAAGATGATTTTGAGGATAGTCAAATGGTCGCGACGAAGCTTAGACTTGCCAAGCAGGTCATCGACATAGTCCTCCATGATTTTATGGAGGAGATCATGAAAGATGTAAGTCATAGCATGCTGATATGTGGCACCTGCATTTTTTAGACCAAAAGGCATGACTCGATAGCAAAAAGTTCCCCATGGTGTAATGAAGGTGGTTTTGTGCTGATCTTCCGGTGCAATCAGGATTTGGTTATATCCCGAAAATCTGTCCATGAGTGATAACATCTCATGGCCAGCCGTAAGATCAACAAGTTGGTCAATGTTTGGAAGAGGAAAGTCATCTTTGGGACAAGCTAAGTTAAGGTCACGATAGTCTGTGCAGATTCAGATCCCCCCAGTCGCCTTGGTGACAGGAACGATGTTAGAGACCCATTGCGAATAATCAATGGGTTGGATAAAGGAGATTGAAAGAAGGTGCTGAAGCTCTTCTTTTACAAGAAGTGCAACACGAGGATGCATTTTACGAAGCTTTTGCCTAACAGGCTTAGCCTCTGGGTTTGTGACAATGTTATGAGTGGCAATGTTAGGGTCGATGCCAAGCATGTCAGCGTAGGTCCAGGCAAAGGCTTGGCGATTGTCTGAGAGAAATGTGGTATAGTCGGCTTGCTCCTGAGTGTCTAAAGACTGACCAATATTTAAGACTTGAGGAACATCAGAAGATGAAAGGTTAATGTTAATGGTTGATTCATTTAACATAACCTGTGTTTCAGAAGGGAGGGAGCGCTGAATGAAAGAATCGTCGGCACCCATATAGGTAAGAATGGCATCGTCATCTATGTAGTGGATTGTGTTGATGGTTGTCGATTCATCATCTATCATGCTGGGATAAATGAGAGGGAGAGACTGGGGAACCCCATTGAACTGATAGGTTAGGGGTTCTAAGCGGATGGTGTTTATGCAAAAAAAAACTAGGAGGGATGGAAACCACCGACTCCGTAGGTGAGGATGGAAGAATAGGCGAGTCTAAAAGAAATTGGTCGATGGTTGGTTTGGGGCAAAGGTTTGTGAAAGCCTCAGTGGGTTCTTAGAAACCCAGTCCATACCATTTCTTTACATTATCGTTATTGGGTGTTTCGATAGGCTGATGGGAGCCTTGTTCATAACGTCCAAAGCCAAAACCCTTCCATGCACACCTATAAAGGTAGGTATGTGCAAAGGTGGGGTTGCTAAGAAAGGAGAAATCGGATGTGAATATTTGAGGCGAGGATGAAGGATTTGATTCAGTAGGAGCTTGATCTAGCCCCCCATAGACAAGATTGGTTCGAAGGCTAGGAGGACCATAAGGAATGACCATTCCGATCCGACAGTCATAGTTTGGGTTTTGATGAAGCTGTCCATACTCTTGAGGAGTCTAGAACATGTCTAGGGTAAGTAGGCGATATTCCCCCAGTGAAAGTCTTTGGAAGATGTCGTCCATGGGGTCCTTGGTTGTTTGTTGAGAAGATGATGTGGTGGCAACCGTTGTTTGTGTACTAGTTGATGCTTCTGTGGATGGAGACGATGTTTGGGTTGATGCCTTGAGCAGGATAAGGACGTCATTGGGGCTATAGGTTGTGTTACAAGTCTTAAAAGGGGATGGGTCGGCAGGAATGACATGGACTTGTTTGTCGTGTTCAAATTTGACACAACGGTGAAGTGTTGAAGGGACACAAGCCATAGCGCGGATCCAAGGTCGCCCTAATAGCATGTTGTATTGGAATTCTCCCTCAATGATGTAGAAGAGCTCTGAGATTGTGCATGGACCAACGCAGATATGGAGGACAACAGTGCCAATAGTGTTAGCGGTGGTGTCATTAAAAGATCTAAGGATTGCATCAGTTTTCGATACGCAATTCTTGGGAAGGGCCAATTGGTCAAAGGCGTGGGAGGAAATGATATTAATGCTAGCGCCCCCGTCAATCATAACTCATTTAATACGGGTTCGATCAACGTAGGCTGTGATGAAAAGGGCGGCGTCCTAATCTTCCACGGTAGAGGTAGGAATCTCAGAATTACTAAAAGTGATGGAGGCGACGGGGGATAAAGAATGGACTAAGGCAACTAATGGTTGAGGATCTTCAGGTTGGACTTCTACTGCCTGTAGGCTTTGATTAGAGCCTGTCGATGCTGGGGGAACTTTGGATAAGGTCATATAGGGTCATCTTCACAGGCGTTTGGTGAAGTTGTTTTATCATAGATTCTGTGATTGCCTCTGAAGAAGTGGGTTGGGATGCACCTAAGATGGAAATCTTGGGTTTCGGTGGTTGAGGTGCCTGGACAAAAGGATAGGTCCAAGGAATAGCAGCTTTTTCTTTCACCTTGTCCTTTTGTGACCTAGTGGTTATATGAATAGCATTGATTTCAAAGATAGTAGGTGAAGAAGGGGTTATGGTCTGTTGGTGAGATGTTGATGTGGTTGAAGAGGTTGGATGGGAAGGTGTCGAGGGTTGGTCAAGAGTGTCCTCAAGGAGAAGAGTGTCTTTCTCCATATAGTGGCAAATGACTGCCTTGAGGGCACAGCAAGTCTCGGTATCGTGTCCTGGGGTGCGATGGTATAAACAAATCTTTGTATCATCGAACCAAGACGGTTTTGACTCGAGGGGTTGGAATGGCTTGATGGAAGGAAGGGTAATGCTAGAAGTCTACAAAATTTGGTGTAATATTAAAGCATACGAACCTACTAAGGGGTCCGTGCTTCTTGATGCATGACGCGCTGGTGACTTTTGTTTGGGGGATGTTGAAGAAGGTTTTCGTACCACCTTTTGGGTTGGTGGTGCGGTGACAGGTGAAGACGACACTTTCTTTGTGAGAGGTGCCGAATTTTTGAGAGGGGGTTGACTTGTGGTTGGCAAAGAAAGTAATGGAGGTAATTTGTTTTGGTTAATGGTCGGAGTAGGAATAACACTGATTAGGGTAGAAGGATGAGGACCTAAGATGGAGGGCAAAGTTGATGGTGGAGGAGGGGTTCGCTTCTGTGGTTTGGCAGTCTTCTTTGACTTGGTTGGAAGACTACTTTTGGTCAAGGTCTGGTCCAAGTCCACGTTCACTTGCGGGTGAGTGAGGGTAGAGAGAGGGTGAATGCCAAGTGACTTGATCAGTTTAGATTGGGTAGATGCAGGTTTAGAAATGGGGGTTTGGTCTTTGTTTGGAGTCTGGGGCGATTCTGCCTTAGGAAGATTGGCAGCATGAGACGAGAGGGCATGGGAATGTTGAAGAACTTTAAGATGTTCCCACAATCCCCGATGCTCCACTTTCCTTGAAGGGAGAAGTTCTAATTTCTCCACTAGTCGAGAAAATGGTTGAGTTGATGTTGGATGAGGTTTGGATTCTTGAGAAGATGTGTTAGGTGTGGCAGTAGTTTTGGACCCAAGGTGCGTGGGAGTTATAGCTGGATTGTCGTTGGTCGAGAAAGATGGAGAGTCAGGGTCTTCTCTTGGTGGAGAAGGAACTGGAGAATGTGACTCCTCAAGTGGGTAAAGGGCAGGGATTATGGTGCCCTCCACTTGCGGTTGAGGAATAGGTAAGGTCAGGTCCTGCATAGGCAAAAGAAAGGAGGATGGTGAGACCGGTGGTGCCGGTAAGGTTGAGGCATCCTCCAAGATGAGAGAAGTTGATGGAGAACTAACCGGAGAAAGAGGTTCATCCACACGTGATGGACTGGTAGATGGGTTAACCTCTTGAGGTTGGTTGGGGATGAAGGGCGAGACCGTATTGACTGTTCGAATATCATGTTCATGCGTGTTGTCAATCAAGGTCTGGACACTATTTTGGGTTGGTGGATGATTGGGGAATGGTTGCTTGAATATGTCGATGCCCTAGTTTGGAGGTGCATTGGGATTATCTAGAATGAGCTCTCCTTTTTCAAGCATGTCCTGGATTATGTTTTTGAAAGTTTTACAATTTCTCATGTCATGACCTTTGACACGGTGGAAATTACAGAAGTCATTTTCCCTATACCACGCAGGGATGGCGCGTGAGGGATCAAATTGTGGAGGTGGTCGAATCTAGGGGAGGTTAAGAATCCCCTATTTAACAAGTTTTTCCAGTATAGAAGCGTAAGATTCTCCAAGAGGAGTATATTGTCTTTGCACGTATCTCTGCTGGAATTGATGGGTGGCGCTCTGAGATGTGGAAGGTTTAGGTTGATTGGATGAAGAGGATGATGGTCTAACGACCACAGCGTTAGCTGAAGCTTTAGACTTAAGATTTGACGATGAAGGCTTAGAAGATGAAGAGTCATTAGTCTTAGAGTTGGGGTTCTTGCTCTGCAACTTAACTTTATTCTCCTTGATGGCACGTAATTCAAGTTTATGGGCCATCGTGAAGGCTTAATCGAAGGTACAGAAGGTATGAACCCTTAAAGTGGAAGAAATATGTTTGGCGCAAGCTCGGGAGAATAGTTTAATAAGTTCAGTTTGAGGTAAGGAAAAGGAGAGTTAATTGATGAGGCCTCTCCAACGAGCAACGAAGTCAGCTACTGATTCGTCTTCGAATTGGCGGATAGTGTAAAGGTCCATGATCGAGACCTTCTTGGTGATGTTAATGGAGAAGTGATCAAGAAAGAGTTGGGCCAGCTGTGTAAATGTGAAGAGGGAATGGCTGGCAATCGAGCTGTACCAGTCAAGTGCAGTGCCAAAAAGGGACATAGGAAATGTGCGCAAGAGCAATGCGTCGTCATGAGCAATAAGGTAACAGGCATGTCTAAATGCCCGTAAATGTTGTTGTGGGTCTTCCTTGCTTTAAAAGCGAGAAAATTTGGGAAGCTCCCACTGGTTGGGGTATGGTCTAATTGGAACGAAAGGATGAATAGGCTCATTGCAAATTTGCTCGTATGAGAGAGCATTGCGTGAGCCGAAAACGGAGGTCTCTAAGCTAGACATTTTATCCATCAGCATTTTGATGATATCTGCAGACGGATTGGTGGATGGAGTGCCCCCTAGATTATAAGGCGCTTGAAAGATATTGGGAGGGGCGTATGACATGGATGGTTGCATAGACGCAACATATGGATAGCTGGTTATTGGAGCGAAAGTTGGAGCCAAGGGTACTTGTGTTACGGGGTTGGTAGGCACAAGTTGGATAGGGGCCGTCAAGGATGGTTGAAGAGTGGTTATGCTTGTTGACGGGTAAACGGTTACTGTTGTGTTGATAGGTGCAAGAGTAGGGGGAATAGAGACTAGTAGGTTTTGGAAAGGTGTGGGGTTTGGTTGAGTGACTTGAGGTTGAGGGAGTACCGAAACCCCCATGGAGGTAGGTTTAGATGGAGAGACTACGTTTTGAAGGTAAGACACGGTTGGGTTATTGGTGGAGGTGTTGTCTAATGGTTGAATTATAGGGGCTGTTGATGTGATTCTTGTGTCAACTAAGGAAGTCAACATGCCATAGATTGGGTTGCCTAGGGAGTCTCGCATTTGGCTATTCGCGAGATAGTGTTGTAAGGCTTTGACGTTAAGGTCCAAGAATCGTGCGAAATCTTGATCTTCTTCTAGGACAATAGGAGTTTGAGGCGGAGTTGGGCGAGTAGGAGTTCTTTCAGTCTCTGAGTTGAACTCCATTATAGGACTGGTTATAGATGGTGAAGGTGGAAGCGGTTGTTGACTAGCATGGTCAAGAAGGGCCTTGGTTTGACTGCGTGTCAAAACCATTCAAGGCAAGAAAGGATCAGGTTTCAGAAAACTGTGTTCTGTCAGTCTCAAAAAACCAAAATGGATGTTTAGACAGCCAGAAAGTTGGATTTTAAGCTTGCTATTTTTGACAAAAAAAGAAAATGGACAAAGACTGATGTCGGTGAAGAAGGCTACCGATGTCGGTCAGATGACCGATGCCGGTACAGAAAAGTTGCTGACGTCGGTTGCAGAACCGATGTCAGTTACTGTGTTTTCCAAAAACTCAGAAAAAAAGTTTTTGGAAATGAAGAAGATGTCCTAACTAGCTCAAAAAAGACAGATAAAAATAGAAAATATGATGATGACAGACAGAGCCTAGCGTTAAATCCCTAGAAACAATTTTATTAAGATCGTGTGGCTTATGCCTTAATGTGATATTTGAGGAAGTTGGTTGTAAGAAGGGTCCTAGAATAAGTAAGCTAAAGATGGTTTCAGGTATGTTAAGGCACTCAAAAGTCTGTATTAGCTTCCGTACAGGCCTGGTGCTAAGGAGCAAGCTCCCCTCACTTCACGATTCTAGTGGTTAGCTGGTTTCGCTTAGCCAAAATATACTTTCACTATAGTTTAGACTCTGCCAGAGAACAGAGTTGGCTTTCCCCTTGGTGGTGAAATCCAAGTAGGATTGCCGGGTTGGGTAAGGTATCCGCTGGGTGATGAAATCCCAGTCGGGCCTTGTCTCAAGTGAGTTTGATGTTTAATTGAGTGCACGTGGTCTGGTTGTGTAACATCAAGTGATCTACGATTTATTCAATATGTGTTTTACTAATTACTAAGTGTGGACTAGAAAGATGCAAGAAAGCAAGAAATGAAATGCAGTAAGTTTTAAAGCCCCAAAATCAAAATATTAAATTGAAATGAAGACAAGTTGGAGAAAGGGTTGAAGAAAATGATTTTCTTACTAGTCTAGAAATGCAAAAAAAAAGAAAGAAAAAGTTCTTTTTATTTCCTGCTTATGATTTTTTTTTTTAGAAAAGAAGAAAGAGATGAAGGTTAAGAAGCCTAATGAAACTAAATGAACAAAGAAGAAAGGGAACCCAAGGAAGGCCCTAAAGGGGTCCCACCGGGCATGCCAGAATGTTTCTATTCAAATTTTGCTTTTAGATTCAATGAAGAATTAAGAAACTTAAGAAGGAATGGTCAAGGCTTGATGTGTACCTGGATAAAGTCTGCGCACCGTAATCTAGATGCTATGAGTACTCCTCTTTGGTTGTGGAGGAATGACACCTGCAAAGAAAAGAAACTTGGACAAAAGAAAGCGTTAAATGGATAGATGGTGGGTTGTCAAGTGAAAGCTTGATCCCAGAAGTATGAAAACTTCCTTAAGGGATATAAACCCACTAATCAATGGAAAGAAGTGTCTGATAAATAGCTGAATGATGAAGAACTAAAATGATAAAGAAATAGAATGAAAAAGGGAAGCAAAGACTTACTTGAAAGAAGCTGTCGAACTGATCACAGTCCCCGGCATTAATTGGTCAAGGTGTCGACATCGGTTAATCTGCCGATGTCGGTTGGGGTAGTGACCGGCGTCGATAGAGGCAAAGGTCTTTGGACGAGGTCTGGGTTGGTCTATAGTCCATGGACAGAGTCTGGTCAGGGTTTTGGTCTGTGAACAAGACCAACGAAGGGTCTAGGTTTGTTAACAGTCTTGAGACAAAGTTTTGGGCTTGGTTGAATGGTCTAGGGTCTGGGTCTAAGAATTTGGTTGAATGGGCAGAGTGTATGGTCCGATAGAGGACAGAGGAAATAGGGAGGTGGATAAGTCAAGATTCGGGTCTGGTTTGGTTAACAGTCTGGTCTATGGAGATATTGTTTGAAAGCAATAACTGAAAAGAGAATAAAAACACAGACATATACTTACCTGTGCCTTGTGGAAGGTGTGCTACTGATGATTCCCATACCTGTTGTTGATGTAGCCTGTGTGGAGAACCTGTTGCTGATGGAGAACCTGAAGTTGTTACTGCCCCTGAGGGAGAGATTTTGTAGATTGACGGATGGTCGAAGACTGAAGGATTCGAAAGATTCATCAGTTGCTTCCAGAGATTAGCCGATTTCTGATTGGGATCTGGAAAGAGTTTGAAAATTTGGTTAAGTATAACCGATGTCGGCGATTTCGCCGGTGTCGGCCGACACTTGACCGATGTCGGTGGGGTTAGAACAGGCAAAAAGAGCCACTAAGCCCATTTTTCATCTGCCAAGTGCCCTATCCGTTGGAGAATGTCGAGGGTTAGGCTAAATACGCACGAGAGTTTGTTAGGCGGTTAGAGAGAAGTAGGAATAGGTCTTGGGTGAGTCATAGGATGGGAATTAGTCCAAGGCGAGGTGTCCCAGGCGAGGTGTCATGGGTGATGTGTCCAAGGAGGGGGGGTTAATTCAAAATAAGTTAATTATTTTAAATTAGTAATTGTTAGGAATGGGTTAGGAATGGACCAAGGGGGAAGGTGACCAAGGGTTAGACACTATTTAGGTGTCTACAGAAACCAAATACAAAGTTAAGGTTGCATTTAAAAGCAAATTCAAGGTAGACAAATAAGCCAAGGCCAAGACTGATAAGGATGCTAAAGTGAAACTTGATGTAGAGAATAAGACTAAGGCTCAAGTGGATGCCAAAGACAAGGTTGCAATAGAAGTTAAGGCTAAGTTTGAAGTTGAAGCTAAAGCTAGAGTTGAGAGAGAGGAAAAATCCAAGGAGAAAGTAGAGGGCACAGTGTAATAGAAAATTGTAATGCAAGGAGGTATGCAAGAGCAGGCTTCTCAGCATAGACCCCAAATAACTATCTAATGGCTATAGGATGTTCCCATATCATCCACCTGATGCACCACCTTTTATCTTCCTTTAGTATAATTCATGATGGCCCTTGTAACGACTGTGAGGACATCCATGGATCTGGTTATGACTACACAAAAAACATCTTTAGATATTTTCTAGTTATCGTTAACTAAAAAAATTAAAAAACTACTTTCCAAGAATTAATAGCATAGAAGGCTTCAACCTTAGGGAAAGAAGTCTTGCAACTATGAGAGGATAATGTAGATCTAAAACTCAGTTCACCACTATGCAATAGCTCATTGACACCAACTACCCTACACTGGTTACCCAAGTCCTAAGTGACTGAGTCATGTCTGAAGAAAAATAGTTCTCAACCCTATTAGCACAACTAATAAAGGATTGGTTGGCTACATACAAGCGACAAACATTATAAACTCAAGGGTGGAACATCAAAACAAAAATAAAGGTGATCTACGAGCTCTTTGAAGAATACAAAAAAGTTTTATACATAGTTGTGATTCAAGCCAAATGGATAGTATAGGGTATACTGAATTAGAAGCAATAGCTTGTTGGCTTAAAAAATTATCAGGGGGACAAATTGGTGGTTTTGAGTCAGCAATGTGGGAATTGACTCCTTACATTAGTCATCAATGCATGGAAAAAGTCCCTCCCCTATTAGCAGGTGGAGATACCTTTATTGAAAGTCAAAAAGAGAAAAGTAGGGGGAAAATTATTCATAACTATTTACAACAAAAATATTTTCTATTGGGGGTTTCATACTTTTAGTTAGAAAGTACAGAAAGGAGTTAGAAAGGAAAATGAGAGAAATGATAGAAAAGATGGGGGAAATGAGAAATGAAATGAGGAACGAGATTATTATAGCTAGTTAAATAAAAAAGCTACCATGATAATCCCAGAAAAAATGAAAGACAACTCGAGGTAGCTAAATATGAAAACTTACCAAAATAACACAAGAAGGGTAAAACATTGTATTCATGGAAACCTCTCTGATTCAATGGTTGGTAAATCCATAATGCACTCTTTGGAGTACAAAACATACATTGACATAATTATCCACTAATGGTAATCAAATGAAAAATAACTATATCATATTTACCTATAAAAGATAATTAAAATATGGCTTAAACCCCACTGAGATTTGAAATTCATAAAAATAACACAAAAAGACTCTAAAAGAAATACTTAATGTGAAATTCCCATTTTCTAACAATTTGGTAGTGATTATGAAAACAATTTGAAAGTAAAGATACAGATACAAATGAATCATACACAAAGTTATAACTCATGAAGAAATCCCTAAACACAAAGTCTATAAAATCTCCTTGTTTTAATTTTTATTAAGTTAAAAATACAATGTCATTCTTCAAAAAGTTTTTGTAGAGTCTTATTGCCAAAGTCCCCTTTACAATGAGCCTAACACTCATATTTATAGTGTAGGAAGGTGGTTACGGTGCGTAACCACCTTTTTTTGTGTTACAGATGTGTAAAAGGGAGTTTACAAAAATGTGCCACTTAAGTGGTGTAAAAGTGAGTTAGTGTAATAAAACCACGTGCAAATGTGAAATTACAACATTGCACTGCTTAAGTGATATAAAGATGCATTGGTGCAATTTAACTTTGTGTAAAAATGAAATTAAAAATTTTCACCACTTGAATGGTGCAAAAATGATTTGGTTCTTTTACACTACTTGAAATGTGTAAACCAAAACTACACAATTTGAGACTTACAAAGTGACATAGTGCATTTGTACGAATTATATATACAAGGTTGCAATTACACAAAATTTGTAATTGGAAATTACAAAATGAGATCCAACATTAACATGAAAATACCCAAATCTTGATGAAAAATTCGTTCACTTTATTTTTCACTGAGGATAATCTTGGTCATTACTTTTCACTTGTCAGGTAATTTCATCCTGCATATGCTTGTCTTTTATATCGATAATTGTCTGAGTAATTTCAAATTTATTTGACCTTGAATTTTTAATGACTAGTAATGTTTTCTAGTCATCCTTTTTGTTCACCATAGAAACATTTTCTTCATAATAGCAGAATATTCATGTTAATATTTTTGTGAAGCCCGCCATAGCAATCTTTAACCTTATCAAGTCAATAACATGATTCAATGGCTGAGAGGGCACTTGAAATGGTAAATAAATTTTAATTTACACCAGCAATTTGCATTTGGCCTCCAAAATTTTAGATTGACAACTTATGCCCATAGCTAGAAACCAAACACTAAATAATACCTAGCACATGCAAACATATATCCATCTGACACTTGAATTATTATTGGAGATGCCCTTACAAAACAACATTGTCTCATTAAAATTTCCTTCTACCAGTGAAAATTACAAACTTTCAGCCAATGCAAAACAACTTTATCTCATTAAAATTACCTTCTAAAAGTCACCTTTACAATGAGCCTAACACTCATATTTATAGTGAAGGAAGGTGGTTACAATGTGTAACCACCTTTTTTGTGTGTTATAGATGTGAAAAAGTGAGTTTACAAAATTGTGCCACTTAAGTGGTGTAAAAGTGAGTTGGTGTAATTACACCACGTGCAAAAGTGAAATTATAACATTGCACCACTTAAGTGATATAAAAATGTGTTGGTGTAATTGAACTTCATACAAAAGTGAAATTAAAAAATTACACCACTTTAACAGTGCAAAAATGCTTTGGTATTTTAACATCACTTGAAATGTGTAAATCAAACTACACAATTTGAGACTTATAAATTGACATAGTGCATTTGCACGAATTGCATTTACAACATTGTAATTACATAAAATTTGTAACTAAAAATTACAAAATGAGATCCAACATTAACATGAAAATACCAAAATATTGATGAAGAATTCATTTTCTTTCTCTTTCATTGAAGACAATCTCGATCATTGCTTTGCACTTGTTAGGGAATTTGGTCCTGCATTTGCTTGTCTTTTATATTAGTAGTTGTCTAAGTAATCTCAAATTTATTTGATCAAGAATTTTCAATGACCAGTAATATTTTCTAGTCATCCTTTCCATTCACCATAGAAACATTTTCTTCAAAATAGCATAATATTCATGTTAATATTTTTATGATGCCCTCCATAGTAATCTTTAACCTTATCAAGTCACTAACATGATTCAAGGGCTGAGAGCACGCTTGCAATGGTAAATAGATTTTAATTTACACTAGCCATTTACATTTGGCCTCCAAAATTTTAGATTGACAACTTATGCCCATAGCTAGAAACCCAACACTAAATACTACTCAACACGTGCAAACATATATCCATCTAACACATGAATTATTGTTGGAGATGCCCTTACAAAACAACTTTGTCTCATTAAAATTGCCATCTACCAGTGAAAACTATAAACTCCCAGCCAATACCATATTTCTGTAGTGAATACCATAGGTTTTGGGACCAAAACAACCTTTTAAACACTCAAACCCATGGGTTTTATTGATAAAACCACTTCATTTTCAAAATACCAAGAATTTATTCTTGAAACCACCATCAGCCTCTATTTACCACGAATTTGGGGAAATACAAAACAAAATTGCACGACTTGGGGAAATGTAATTTTAATTCGCACGACTGGGAAAACGAAATTTGAAATTGTATGACCACATAAAATAAAAATTCAAGTTTCACGGGAAGGGAAAATGCAAAAAAAAATTGTAAATTGCACCAAGTGGAATTTTGAATTTGCAAATTGTATAAAATGGAAAAAAAATTGCAAATTGCACTGAATAGATAAAATAATTTGCAAATTGCACCGACTGGAAAAATGAATTTTCAAATTGCACTAAGTGGAAAAAATAATTTGCAAATTACACTAAGTGGAAAAAAGAATTTGCAAATTGCACCGATGGGAAAAAATAATTTGCAAATTACACTATATGGAAAAATGAATTTGTAAATTACACCAAGTGGAAAAAAGAATTTACAAATTGTATAACTTGGAAAAGTGTTGGGGCATTTTTCACAACTTAGGATTTGTAAAAATAAATTTGCATGACTTGTAAAAGTGCATTGGTGCTTTTTCATGACTTGAAACCTGCAACTATGATTATCTGCCTTAATTTTTGAAGTTCAAGATGAAATTTTATACCAAGTGTTTATAGTCAAAATTCATCCCTCAGATTTGGTCTTCGCATTGAGACAAAAATCAAAAACTTTTAGATAAGCTTGATTTTACCTTAAATTTTCACTCTGGTGCCGATAAGATCAAATGAATTCATGACTTCTCTCTTCTCTCTATCATAGTACACTTTCTATGATGACAATAATCTTATTGCACCAAAATATAAATTATCGAGATATCTTCAATACACTATTTGGAAGCTTGAATATAGTTAGATTTCATTATTCTACCCAATCTTTGTCCATTGGACTATGAAGTCAATGTCCCATTATGTAAAAATTTTACAATCCATGTATTTAAAACATTGGTTGTATGAGCATAATTAGGGGTGTTGTCATAAAATATAAAATTTTAAGTCAACAATTGGCTCCAACTATGGAATCACATTTCTAAATGGAATGCAGGAGAACTTCAAAATCTTACATGACTAGTGTCTCATTATTGTAGATTCCCAAAGACTTATATGTAGCTCATTGTACATGTCTTGATCTGACCAATTGACAGTCAGTTCACCTATCTCAATCATATGAGAAATGAACATGCACTACCATGTTAGATCCTCTGCTTTGAATATTTGCATGTTTTGATCTGACAAACTAACAGCCAATTCACCCATCTCAATCATATGAAAAATGAACGTGCACTACCATGTCAGATCATCTGCTTTGAATATTTGCATGTTTTGATCTAACAAACTAACAGCTAATTCACCCATCTCAATCATATGAGAATTGAACATGCATTGTTAGGTCAGATCACCTATTTTTGAAATTTTGACTATTCATCATCTGGTCACTTGAAGAGATCCATCATAAACCTATTTATTTTGTTACTTGAGATATGAGCATCCATATTACCATGTTCATAACTCTAACAACTATTTTTTGGATAAACTGTTAAATGTCTATTTTGGAAACTCGCTTTACCAAAATACTTCATGGCCCATTTATACATGTCATTCAGGAACTAAAGAAGCTTTACACTAAAGAACTCTTATGAGGATCTGAGATGTTTGAATGATTGGGATTCAATTTAGGTATGGATTATGGCTAATAACATGTGTAAGAAGGACCAAAATAAGGAGAGCAATGAACAAAAAAAAACCTATTGTATATATTAAAAGTAACACATGCACACCAAAATAAAATAGGAAAAGGAAACATGCCAAAATAGTGAAAACAAAACTATTTATAGAGGGTAGAAGAAAACAAGAAGGCTATACAAAACCATTCACTGGCTTGGAGAAGTACCCATCATTTTGGAATAATAGATATGACTTATGAACTCCAAACATATTTAGCAATAGTAACCAAGCAGGTGGGAAGAGAAACATATAGTTATCATTCATACAAGGATGATCATTAATGAACAAATTAGCAATGTTTTACTATTTTAAAATGAAATCATTGTGAACTCTCCAATCCTCTATGAATACTCGTAAGCAATACTATACTTTTGCAATGTCTTCTTGGGTAACTTTAAATGCATCTATGCTAGATACAGTATCTAAATTGAAGAGAAGTGTGTTGCATATCTATTTTTGAGCTAGAACCACAATGTGATTGTCTTCTAAAATAAACAAAGTGTTGATATTATTTTCCAAGTTGTTTTCTATGATAGAAAGGAATTCATCATTGAATGAGTCCTTGTCATAACCTTCATCAATCTCTTCTATATTGATAGTTTCCATTTCACTTGTAATGAATATTGGATGCCATTCATTTTGTTTTGTGTTCACATCTTTTTTGATTTCAACCTTCACATGACTATGGTTTCTAATTTACATAGGCTTGATTGCTTTAGATTTAAATATTTCAGATAATTCTTTTACAAGGGGACATGAAAAGTAAGTGTCAGGGGAATCTTCACCTTTGATTAATGAGTCTTCCATTTTGATACAAGAGGAATATTCTTTTTCACAAAAAAATGGTTCCATGTTATCTTCACATTTAGAAAGTAAAATATCACACTATGCATTATTACTCTTTTCTATTTTTGGTTCAACCAGTTGTTCCTCAAATATCTCATTTTATCCCAGGACTGTGACATTCGACCAATCTTATGAAATAGGCAAATATTTCTTTTCTCTATAAAGGGGGAAACCAAATTCTTCATATATTCTCTAATCACTAATTAGTTTTTCTAACTATTTACCTTCTACAATTGTGAAACTAAAATAATCATATGACAGAAAACACTTTATCTTTTTCTCTGTCAGAGTTCTGACATGTTTGATCAAGAATTTGCCTTCGAAGTCTCTTTTATGAATATTGTAGACTCGCGATTCTATCAAGTTTCACTGTTTCTTCATCACCATTTTCAATAGTTGTAAAACCTTTTGAAACCTTTTTATTTAAAATTTCAAACATGATCAAATCATCTTCAATCTCAATGGCTTTTTATTGTGCAACCTCCAAGTCATTTACCTTGTTTCTTATCAAGATGAACTTTATCTTTGGATGAAGAGAACCAATGAAGATGCAAAGTTGATTGTTGAGACTTGGTTGATTTATTTAAGGGATCAGTCTTAATAATTTATTGAAACATACTATGAACTCTCTCATCTGCTCATCATCTCGCTTTTGAATTTGGAAGAAATCTAACAATAATACACACATGTCCACAGTTGATTTGAATCTATCCAAGAACATGTTCTTCAAAGAGTTCTAATCCATAATACATATTTTTTCTAGGTGTTAAAACCACTTAGTAGTAGATCTGGTGAGAGTTTCAACAAAAATCTTGACAGTGACATCCTCATACATAACTCCTAAGATGCTACAAAACACTATGAAGGCTTGGATATGTTTATCAATGGCTTGACTATTTTCTATAAGAAAAAATTGAAATTGTTTCTTTGAGCCCAATGGTAACTCGCTGTGTTGAACCAAAGCCAATGGTCTAAACTATTTTCCCTATGGGACACAGGGAACATTAGTGTTGGGGTGAACCAATGTCATTTCTTAAATTAGGAGGATGTAGGCACTAGGTACTTTTTCTCAAAGGAGTCACTAACCTCCATTTTAGGGGAGGCTCTTTGAAATGTCTAAAAATCATGTGCATAAAGCACCTCGACCCTAGTAGAGTTGCCAAAAACTATTTGCTTAAAAATATATTAGGGGGATAAATTGGTGACTTTGAGCTAGCAGTGTGGGAACTAAGTCCTTACATTAGTCAGCAAAGCAAGGAAAAATTCCCTCTCCTATTAGAATTTTAAGGTACCTTTATTGAAAGACAAAAAGGGGAAAATAGAGGAAATTCTATTCACAACTATTTACAGCAAACATATGTTCTATTGGGGGTTTCATACTTTTAGCTAAGAAGTACGGAAAGGAGTTAGAAAGGAAAATAAGGGGAATGATATAAAATAGGGGGAAATGAGAAATGCAAGGAGGAATGAGATTATTATAGATAGTTAAATACAAAATCTACCATGATAATCCCAGGAAAAATGAAAGACAACTCTAGGTAGCTAAATACGGAAACTTACCAGAATAGCCCAAGAAGGGGAAAACACTGTATTCATGGAAACCTCTCTGATTCAATAGGTGGCAAAGACATAATTCACTCTTAGGAGTACAAAACATATATTGAGATAATTGTCTACTATTGGTAACAAAATAAAAGACAAATATCTCATATCTACCAATAAAAGATAGTTAAAATATTTCTTAAACCCCACCGAGATTTCACATTCATAGAAATAACACAAAAAGATTCCAAAAGAAATACTTAATGTGAAATTACCATTTTTTAACAATTTGGTAGTGATTATGAAAACAATTTGAAATTAAAGATATAGATACAGATGAATCATATGCAGAGTTATAACTCATGAAGAAATCTTTGAACACAAAGTCTACAAAATCTCCATGTTTTAATCTTTATTGAGTTGAAAATATAATCTCATCCTTCAAAACATTTATGCAAAATCTCACTACCCAAAGTCCCTTTTACAATGAGCCTAACACTCATATTTATAGTGTGATAAGGTGGTTACAATGCATAACCACCTTTTTTTTGCATTATAGATGGTGTAAAAGTGGGTTTAAAAAAATGCACCACTTAAGTGGTGTAAAAGTGAATTGGTGTAATTACACCATGTGCAAGTGTGAAGTTACAACATTGCACCACTTAAGTGATATAAAGATGCATTGGTGTGAATGCACTTTGTGCAAAAGTGAAA
Source organism: Torreya grandis (assembly GCA_037957365.1). NCBI lineage: Eukaryota > Viridiplantae > Streptophyta > Pinopsida > Cupressales > Taxaceae > Torreya > Torreya grandis. The sequence continues at coordinate 2,848,282 of JARHVA010000201.1, read as the reverse complement.
TTAAAAAATTATACCACTTGAATGGTTCAAAAATGCTTTGGTGCTTTTACACCACTTGAAATGTGTAAATCAAAATTACACTTTAAAGATTTACAAAGTGATATAGTGCATTTACATGAATTCCATTTATAAGGTTGCAATTACACAAAATTTTCAATTAAAAATTAAAAAATGAGATCCAACATTAACATGAAAATCCAAAATCTTGATGAAGAGTTCATTTGCTTTCTCCTTCACTGAAGACAATCTTGGTCATTGCTTTGCACTTGTCAGTCTAAAAATTGTAAATGTGGGATGCATACAATATACCCAAGCCCAACCCGATGAAAACATTCTTCTACACTTGAATCAATTAACTATACAAAATTAGAGTTCTAATTATCTAACTTGCTTGATTGCACCTCCAAATTATTATTATTCTTCAACCTCTTATAAAGCTCAAACCTTGCCCTTTATTTATAACATTTTGAGGGAAGGTGAGAAGAGTTCATTTGGCAATGTGAAACTAGTTCAGTTTCCAAATGAATAGCTACCTAACTAGGACATTAATGTCAACATTATAACAACCATGTTAACTCCTTAATGAGACATATGGGTGTGCAACATTAAACCTCATGAGGGTTACAATAAATAAGGTGAAGATTCTCTTGGTTAAGACCCAAGTTAAGCTTACCACTAAGAGTATTAATCTAACAACCTCCCTTAAGATTAGTTTGGGGATAAGAGAAAACTCATAAAATGGATTCTAACAACAAAGGCATGATCAGGTACCCATGTACAAATATACAGTGAAGTACTAAGTGTCCTTATGGTATCTAGTCCATCTTATGGAAATAAATGGATGTCAAGTCATTACATCTACTAAGTCAAATAGGAACTGGTACTCTATATGAGTCTCACTCAAATAAAACACTGATCACATAACTAAAAAAATGAGAAACAAAATGATGGTCTCTCAAAAACTAGATTGTATTAGATGGAATGAAAGCCATCACTAAAGTAGGTGCAAGTAATGTTCAACACCCAAATATAATAACAACTATCTATAGAAGGTGCAATAGATACTCAACACTCAGATAAGCAGTCAAAAGTACAAAAGAGTATTGCCTTGTGCAAGTGACACTCAACACCCAAAGAAGCAGTGTTTGTACACACACCCCCATAATACAGAATAGTTGGAATGGATGAAAAAATATGTATGAGTGGGTTGAATGCATTAATTGAATATAGATCAATGATTGTATCTAAAAATTCTAGAGAAGGCTCATTAAAAAGGAGACACGTAGACTGCCAAGGTGTCAAAGAATACAAAAATGGTCTCACAAAAAAGGATGGCCCTAGTGGTGATGGGAGAGACAAGCAATTGAAAGTATAAAGAGTGCACAAACTAAGGTACACACGCATGAAGGTAGACTAGGATAGAAAAGCAAACCCCTCATGGCACTTTATAATGTAGTGCAAGTACAATATAACCCAAAAAAAACCAAACAATCGAAGAGATACTAAAAACACCAAAAATAAATCACCATAAGAAGCAGTCGATTTGTCAAAGAAGCCATCACAAAAACTAAAATTTACTCCAAAAAGGAGCACTACTATGCAGTATAAATGGTATGTGAAATATGCATCTAAATAATGGAAGAACCATGTTTGTAGAGTCCACGCAAATAATGTCTATGCTACTACCATAACCAATCATCAATCCATCCCAAATAACATTAGATGATGGAAGCAGATGTCTGTAAGTGATACGATGCCATGTGCATAAATGATGAATGCAAGGAAATGTTTATATCAGATGTAAGACTCGCATGCCTAAGTGAATATGATAAGGTGTTAGGACTCTCATGCCTAACAAAATAATACTCAGGTTTTTTGGGTCTGAGTGAAGGGCAAGATGATCCAAGACTCCTATGCCTAAATATAGTATATAATGAATGCCTAGATGTAGTAGTATAATGTCAGTGAATGTCCTCTAGAAGTGTGGAGTAAATAAAAATTGGTTTAGAGTTGCTACATAATAGTCCCAAAGAATATGTGGAAGCACTTTCTTGATAACCAATGCCATGGCGAGAAATCCAATGAATAAGTTGGATGGGGGAAATAATGCCTTATACATTCTTTCTAAGACCTCCACCAGAATATCCCATGGTGTGGAGTATGCAAGAACCAAAACTGTAATGAAATTACTTCAACAATAAAGTAGAATAGCAAAAATAGATCCAAATATGACTAAAATATATCAGAATATATGATAATATACAAGCCACTTTGAGGGGGCAACCTCCACAAGCTTCAATAAGAGCAGAATTCACAATATGTTGATAAACACATGTAACAAATCGCTACACCAAAACCTTAAGGCGTTAGTGAAATTTGCCCATTAGGATCATAACATCCCACCACACTTTTGAAGCCCAGACTCTAGGCTAGATTTGCACTCGTACCACCAAGATCCCCTATGTATACAAGCCCCAGACAAACACTACCATGCTAGTGTAGCCACCCACTTCATGACTTGAACCTGGGTGGAGGCTTTGATACCACATATAGTGAACTTCTATACCAAAATCTCAAGGCATTAGTGAAATCCACCCATTAGGATCATAACATCCCACCACGCTTCTGAAGCCCAAGACGATGGGTTGGATTTATGCCTGTACCACCAGGATCCCCTACATGTACAAGCCTCGAATGAACACTGCCATGTCGGCTAGCGACCCGCTCTGTGACTTGAACCCAGGTGGAGGATTTGATACCACTTGTAATGAAATTACTTCAACAATAAAATAGAATAGCAGAAATAGATCCAAATATGACTAAAATATATTAGAATATATGATAATAGACAAGCCACTTCAAGGGGGCAACCTCCACAAGCTTCAATAAGAGAAGAATTCATAATATGATGATAAACAATTACCCACTACCTCCTATATATAGTCTATCTAGGCCATGGTTACTCCATAGGCTAACCTACTAACCAAATGAATGCATAGATAAATGTGATATAGCATCAAAGAGGGATAAGTAAGCCACAAGTCAGCTATTCCTATCCTAATACATGTGATAGGTTAGGGGTGTAGCAAAAACTAATTGTGTGTTTTTTAAATGAAACAAGTACATTAATAGTGTGATAAATAATAGTGCGAGTTACAATAAAGGCAACTATAGGTGTAGTAGGATCATAAAATAACTTAGTGGTGGATATATCAAAATCTAGTAGGGCATCCAATCGATGTATGCCAAAGTCAAAAGTAGGAACTTAATGTGGAATAAGGGTGGTTGTTGTGTGTTCCATAGGATTAGCCTATGATTTCAAAAATGCAATATTAACTTTCAAAGTATGGAGGAGTGAGTTATGTGCATCAAGTTTTTAGAAGAGGAACACATTCTATGTTTTGGGGGCCCTATTTTCCTTGACAAAACTTAACAATGTCACTCTCAGATGGTAAATTATTATTTTCTTGCTTGAGTGAGATTACAACAAGGCATGAAGCCAATGCAAGCAAAAATATATACAAGGTGCTTAGAAAAGGTACTTGGTGGTATCTCCAAAAAACATGCAAGGCACTAAGAAAGTAGCCTTGAGGAAACATAAGGAAGAATGTAAAGCGCAAAGAAAAGGACCTTGAAGGAGATAACACAAGTAAAAATGAAAGGCACCAAGAAATGGGCATTGAGGTTTCTTTAGAAAAGAATGCAAGGCATTAAAAAGGGGGCCTTGAAGGAGACATGACACAAACCAAAAGTGTGTCAAAGTATGAATGGCCAAAAGTGTGTAAACCACTAATGTGCAAAAAACAAATGCAAGGCATAATCTACAAGTGCACCTTAATCAAGTATGTATCCCCCAAAATGTTATTGTAGACCTTTATAAAGGAGTTAAATGACCAATACAACCCCCCAACTGCTTATAATTGTGCAATTTTACAAAATTCTTCACCAGAGTATAATTTGAGTTAAAATGGTAAAATGGAAAAAAATACATTTAGATACAATATGAGTCAAATTTAATTAAAAATTTGTATTCTTAGTGAAAAAATACACACTTTCAAAAAAAACACCTTAAAAGGTGCTTTGAATGTGAAGAAAAGTGCTTGGAAAGTTTGGCAATGTTCATACACCGAGAAGGATAATGAAAATCTAAAAAATAATCATGTTTTCTAGTGAAGTAGAAAAAAATTGAATATACTACGTGAAATATATCAGAATCTAATTCATAATACAATAAGAATCTCCTTCAAATGTCAAACAACACTCAATATATGAGGGAAACAATATAATTATATCTGCAAAAACTTGCAATGGAAGGGGGTCTGACAAAAATTTGAACATGCAAGTATGAAGCCCATAAACACCAAGTGTGTGTGAAGACAGATCAAGAAGCACCGATTTGATAAAATAAGTGTTTTCATGGGGGGGTCAAACCTCTTGTTAGATTGGGTCCTACCCATTGGTCTCCCTTAAATAGAAAATCAACTATGGTAGTCCTCCGTAGTGTAAAAAAATTCAACTTGTCAACATCAACTTTTTGACTGCCCCCATATCAATATCTTCACCAAAAAATACCAACCAATAAATGCACTAATAATTCAAACTTGAAATTTGCCAAAACAAAACACATGTTTAAAATAAAATGTCAAAATGTCAAAAATGATGGCTATTGTGGAGGTCATTGGCTACAATGGTGGCAGATGGATTTTACCAAATGTTGGTTTAAAAATCATGCATTGCCAAAAGAAATTGAATATGAGTTTTTTATGTTGAAAACAAATGTGGCAAGCAGGCTGGTGGGAATAGCTGGCAAGGAAAGGTGCTCTGGCTAGTGTTTAGAGGTGAAGGGAGATGCAGGAGAGAGTGGAAAGGATGCAAGTTGGGGCTGTGGAGTGGAGTAGGGATGTGAGGCAAGATGGTGGGAGAGGCAAGGCAAAAGGGACACAGCAGTGGAGGCTAAGACTAGGCAATAAAGGGTGGAGGTAGGAGCACGTAGTGGTGTGATAATAGGCTGTGGGTAGGAGGGCGATGATGGAGCTAGATGCAGTGCTATAGATGGGGCAAGGAAGGTTGGCTACACATGGGGGGGAACGGAGGTGGTATGGTGGTAGTATTGGGAGGTGGTTAAGCAATAGGCTCAGCCATAATTTTGGGTTTTTTCTTTTTTTTGTTTGTTTTGTTTTATATCTAGTTTTTTGTTTTTATTTATATAAAAATTTTAAACCATTAAAAAAATTAAGGTAATTTGTATTTTTAACAAAATGTTTTACAAAGGATAAAAAAAATTAACAATTTTTTTTATTTTTATTTTTAAAAACAATCTAAAAAAATAAAAAATCCCCAAAAACTAAAAAAAATCAAACCTTTTTAGCCAATAGACTGTCAGAATTTATTGGGAGAATTCATTACACCAAGAGTGCCACAAGCCTATTTTTAGTGAAATGAACATCTACCCTCACTAAATTGACCACTTTGAACACATCCATATGGTTAGAACTACATCAAAATGTGCAAATTTTCTATAAATTGTTCAATAACTAAGAAGCTTCTCAAATAGGTCTGAAGCGCCAGGTGACCAATTTGAGCAAACCAAAAAGTTAAACCACCTTTCATAGATTCAATGAACATGCTAATAAATGTTGATCAGTTCCAAAACATAAAGTGATATCTCTATTGCAAAATCACCTCCAAGACATCATAACGACTCTCATCATCATCTTTTTGACAATGTTCCTCTAATTAAATAACATGACTGGATAGAGGGCTTAGTGAGAAGGAGGGTTACGAGGTTGTCTCTGATACCATGTGAAAATTATAAATGTGGGATGCATACAATATACCCATTCTCAACCCGACCAAGATGTCCTACACTTGAAACAATCAACTATACGAAATCAGAGTTCTAATTATCTAACTTGCTTGCTTGCATCTCTAAATTATCATTATTCTTCAACCTTTTATAAAGCTCAAGCCTTGCCCTCTATTTATAACATTTGAGGGAACGTGAGAAGGTTCATTTGGTAATGTGAAACTGGTTCAGTTTCTAAATGAATAGTTATCTAACTAGGGAACTAATGTCAACATTCCAACAACCATGTTGACTTTTTAATTAGACATGTGGGTGTGCAACATTAACCCCCACAAGTGTTACACTAACTAAAGTGAAGCTTCCCTTGGTTAAGACCCAAGTTAAGCTTACCACTAATAGTATTACTACAATCATTGAATTTCATCCTACATATGCTTGTCTTTTATATCGGCAACTCTAAAAAATCTCAAATTTATTTGATGGAGAATTTTCAATGACCATTGATGTTTTCTAGTCATCATTTTTGTTCACCATAGAAATGTTTTCTTTATAAGAACATAATATTCATGTTAATATTTTTGTGAATCTCTTCATAGTAATCTTTAACCTTATCAATTCATTGACATGATTCAAGGGCTAAGAGGGTGCTTGCAATGGTAAACAATATTTAATTTATGCCAGGGATTTACATTTGGCATCCAAAATTTTAGATTGACAACTTATACCCATAAATAGAAACCCAACTCTAAATATTACTCAACACATGTAAACATATATCGATCTGACACTTGAATTATTGTTGGAGATTCCCATAAAAAATAACTTTGTCTCATTAAAATTGCCTTCTACCAACAAAAACTACAAACTTTCAGCCAATACCATGTTTATGTAGTGAATGCCACCAGTTTTGGGACCAAAAAAACCTTTTAAACACTCAAACCCATGGGTTTTATTGATAAAAGTACTTCATTTTCAAAATACCACAAATTTATTCTTGGAACCACCATCATCCTCCATTTACCACAAATTTGGGGAAGTGCAAAACAAAATTACATGACTTGGGAAAATGTAATTTCAATTTGCATGGCTGGGAAAATGAAATTTGAAATTGCATGACCATAGAAAAGAAAAATTCAATTTACATGGGAAGGGAAAATGCAAATTGAATTTGTAAATTGCACCAAGTGAAAAAAGAATTTGCAAATTGCATGACTCGAAAAAGTGTTGAGGCATTTTGCACAACTTGAGATTTGTAAAAATAGATTTGCATAACTTATAAAAGTGTGTTGGTGTTTTTGTATGACTTGAAACCTGTAACTATGATTCTCCCCCTTGATTTTTGAAGTTCAAGATGAAATTTTTGTAACAAGTGTTTATAGTCAAAATTCATCTCTTGGATCTGGTCTCTATATTGGGATAAAAATTAAGAACTTTTAGAGGAGTTTGATTTTACCTTAAATTTTCACCCTGGTGTTGATAAGATCAAATGAATTCATGACTTCTCTCTTCTCTCTATTATAGTACACGTTCCATGATGATAAGAATCTTGTTGAACTAAAAGAGAAATTATCAAGATATCTTCAACACACTATTTAGAAATTTGAAAGATAGTTAGATTTTATTATTCTACCCAAGCCTTGTTCATTGGGCTACAGACTCGATGTCCCATTTTGAAAAAAATTTACCTTCCCTATCTTTAAAACACCTATGATTGCCTATATGAGCGCAATTGGGGATGTTCTCTTGAAATGTAAAATTTTAAGTTAACACAGCTTAACAATTCATTATTTGTAGCTAAGTTAGAGTTCAATAGGGCAAACAAAGTAAAAGTTATGATGGAAGATCATATGAATACCCCTATATTAATGATTAGTGTACTCAAGAAGTTACTTGATTCAAGGGATAATGCTATACAAAAACTACAAACCTGACAAAATGAGATATTGCATAGTTTATTTATTAGCATTCAGGTGAAGAGGCAAGTAGACCAGTTGGAGGAGCTATCCCGGGACATCTAAATAAAAATGTCAAATTATAGGGCACTCATCACCATTACAAAAGATGAGGATATCTAAAACTTAATGGTGATTCAAGACCTATTGTGCACATTGCTCACTATGGTATGAGAAATGTTAATTAACTGGAAGATGTTAAAGCAAGATTTATCCAATTAAATGACTCTATTACATAACTTGTTGATGAGTTGTAATTCATTCCTCCATAATAGCTAAAATAAATGCTTCAATAGAATAAGATTGTCATAAGCTCATAGCCACCCATATAACAACCATAACAACCTCCACCAATAGATTCTACAGAAGCAAGTTCTTCTTTCATTGCTCCAATAAAACCATCATCATAACAACTTGTTATGTATCCAACCCTAAGTGTGCCACCACCTACCCAATAGGTATTATGCATTTCTAATTTTGTATTTTTCACAAGTTTTTGACATAATTTTGTAGGATGGCCTTCAACATGATGAATAGGGTCAGGTTGATTGAAAACCTGGAAAAGGTAGCCACCTGGTTAAGTTAGTCTATTGAAAACCTATAAAGGTGGTAGGTCGGTATGCTACTTAATTGAAAACCTAAAAGTGCAGCTAAGTAGTGCATAAAGGGTGAAAATTAGTAAACAACACTTGGAGTGATAACCATGACTCTTGTCTCTCGTTTAATTTTTCAAGCTCAGATCAAGATACCTTATTACGACTTTATCTTAGGATGAGACAACTATTTAAGTCTGAAAAAGTGTCAAGTGTAGAATAGGGCTACCAAATCACAGAGTATATTTGATGGACACGTGTGTGACTTGCACTATTTTATTTTTTGCATAATTTTTTGTATGTATTAGAACTTTATAAGCATAGCAATAGACTTCAAAATATGAAGAGTCCTTTTTGGGCATAGCGAAAAGATAGAATATGAAGAGACAATGCTTTGTAAAACTCTATATATAACATTTAATTATATTTGGATATTATTTTGATGTGATAGAGATTAATATATATCATTCTGAAATGGTTTTCCTATGTATATTTTATCATTGTTTTATACGTAGTGAATACTTTATTTGCTTTAATATATTAATCATATGAGTTTATATCGACTATTCAGATTCTAATTAGTCTGTGTTTTTTTGCACAACTATTTATTTTGCCTATTAATAAATATATTTAGTCTGATTTTTTGTCTACTATTTACTTTTGTTACTTCATGTGCAAGTTATTTGTGTATTAGCATGTTTTCAAGGGTTTTCTAGGAACCTCTGCTAACATCTAAGAACTTACAAAATTAGTCTATGTTAGTTTTTTCTAGCTTTTTATTAGTTTCACATAGTCAAATATCAAATACATGCACTAAGTTTGTCATTTCAGTTAGAATTAATCTTCTTTCCTTTAATTACACTTTGTCAAATTTGGTATTTTGCTTTCATTTTACTTGTCGCAAGTTGATTTAAAGAATTATTATTTTATTCCATTCCATTTATCTGAATCAAGGATAACACACTTTATTAATTTAAATTCTATTAAACACATTCAGTGTAGTAATGAAGTTCATGTTAGTGACACATTACATTGCACTAGTTTTCACGTCTGATGAATTATTGGAGTGTTGTTTTTGATATTATATATTGTTGAGGCCCTTGAAAAATATAAGGTATCTCAATTATTCTATGGTGTAATGCAATCCCCAAAACATATTATTTTCCCTATAATTTTTAAGATATATTTGTGCAATTAGGGCAAGGAGAAGAAGTGATTTTTCTAATGATTAGCATGAAGTTTCAAAAAAATTGAGTGAGGTTTTTAGAGCCCGAGATCTCACAAACTATTTTAATGTTTTTGGATTCATAAGATAAACATCAAGTTTTAAAGTTGTTTTGAGTGTTAATTAAGTAATATTCATATTTTAATAATGTACTAAATTATTTTGATAAATATATCTCATTTAAGCATGTGCAATAAATATGAGTATTAAAAAACTAAGGGATAAAGAGAGTGTATCTTATTTGTTATTATGTTCTAAATTGTGGTGGTGATTAAGAGTCATCACAAGACTATATTAGAGATCTAGACTTTATTCATTTTATATTTTGACTATTTTTAACCTTCATAGAGTTGCATTGATTAGGGACAGTAATGTTGACACATGTTTATATATGATGTAAGTGTCCAATGAGAGATATACACAAGAGTGATTTCAAATTTGGAACAAAGATACACTACCCCTTGTGTAATCATTATATGTCTCAAATTATGTTTGCATGTGTGTTAGATTCATATAATAAGCAACTATAGTTTTTTTGCATTATATCTCTTGCAACTTGGGAAAAAGGGCTTAATCATGTGAGTTAAGCTAGCCCTAGTAACCCTATTTATTACTAAGTGTTGTCTACATAGCCAATACTCTTAAGAGGCCTTATACTCACATGTAATTCTCCCTCAATTGCATGTGTGGAATTATAATAGTGTGAATATATGTTATTTCTCCTAGTAACCCTTGGTACAAGTGATGTAATAGTATATTTGACCTTTTGAATGATTCAGATATTTGATTTAGTGTTATAGTGCAATTTCATAGCTCAAAATAAACAATACTTTCTTATTAAAGAGTTGCCTTATCAAATTAGAAGGTGTCTTAATTAGACTATAGCCTTTATATATATAAAAACCTTTTGAATTTGAATTAGAACCTAGTGACATGCAAAAATTTGACCATAAGATGGACAAAAAGGGCTAACAAAATAGTGACAAAGTGAAAGATATGGGAAAAAAAAAAGATAAGTCTAGATAGTTATGTTTAAGCTGGAAACTAGCATTAATGCTAGTGTCCAATATGAACACAAGTGTCCAAGGACTAAAAAAATAAAAAAATAGGCACAATTGGTAGGGGTCTCTAGCATACATTGGATGAAGATAAACAAACATAGCACACTTGCCCAAGAGGCAGGTAAATTAAGTGAAATAAGATGGAACTAAAGAGTTTCATAAGAGACTGTGTCATAAAATGTCTAATTCTTAGTAAAAAGGTATATACATAAAAAAAGACCAAAAATATGTGAACTTGTACCAAAATGGGTGTTTACATTTTTCCCTTTTTAATCTAGTAATGCAAAAAAAATGGAATTACTAGTTTAAAGGAAAAAGAAAATGCATATTGTGACATGGACAACCTTTTCGCTTGAGTTTTTCTTGAATCTTTAATTTTGAACATTACCTACAACCAAACATATGCCAAAAAGGTAAATAAACATATAGAATATGTATGTAAGCGATACTAAAAAGTATCATAAATAAAGAGCATGGATAGAGTACACCTATGTATGTGTCATGTAGTAAAATGGTTCTAGAGTGTTAGAAATTAGAGAAGTAGACAAGAAGCTTGTAACCTCATCCATCTTTTCACTAGGAAGATGAGTGAGTCTATAAGTGGTAAAGTGTGTTGCACCATAGTGGTGTTTTAATTAGAGTAGGGACAGTTGGGAGGTGATCTTGCCCCCAACCTAGAATATGAAGAGTGGTGCTTTAGCCATTGAGAGTAGCATTTCTCAACGAGCACAACTCAAGTGTAAAATCTATGTATATGTATAACTTAGTATAGGGTGAGTGATGTAATCAAGTTTACTTGAAAACTTAATGAGACCAGATGATTTAATCCCTCCAATCACACCAAAAGGAAGAACCAACTGTTGTAGATGGGTAAGGCTCAATACAGTTTGTGAATGCTTGATGGGGTATCAGTATGTCAAGGTATCAATACATAAAGTTTTTTGTGATGTGGTAATAGTGCATAAAAGAGTTTTGAAATTTGAAATTGATTTGGATATTGTAATATTTGGCACATGCTACATATCATATGCACCTTAGATATATCTCATGCTAAAATTGTGTATAGTAAATGGTATCAATATATAGAATTTTGTCACAACTATGAATTTAAATCATATATTGTGTATGTTTTTGCTAATTTAGAAATTATGTATGTGTGGAGAACATGCTTCCAAAGCATGCCCCCACTATATATGAATAAACATGAAAACTGATATAAGTAGCAATGTGGAGGACATATTTTCCAAAACATGCCCCCACTATAAATTGGGAATATTAAATATTGAATAGGTGTGCAGGACATGCTTCTAAGGCATGCCCCCACTAAATCTAGAAAATTTGAAAACTGATATAAACATGCCCCTACTAATATGTCCCACCCCCCTTCTATAAGGAGATGATATAGTGTATGATGGTCATTTTCTTGAGAAAATAAAAGAGATGATGTAGTTGATATAATTTACTTTATACTGTTCTGAAAGTATTGTGGGCGAGAATTTGCAACATTATTTTTGCTAGTATTTGGAATGTAGCAGGATATTTATATAGAAAAAAATTAGCAATTTTTGGCATTACTTGAACATTTGTAAACTTGGTATAATATGGAAGGGTTCATTGTCTAGATCTCAATGCAACTTACGGTTTTGATTTTGGATACTCGAGGTTCAAGATATGCAAATTTGAAGTTGGTGCCAAAGTGGTATATTAGATGGGTTGGAATAGAATTTTGAAATCATTTGCATTTTGAACTATTTTGAATTTTGATTTCTGACTTTAGAGAAGAACTATGCCACATGAAAGAGCTCCTCACTTGATGTGATTTGATGTGCTCTAAAGTGTCTTAGTTAACCATGATTTTTTTGAGTTGGTAAGTAATCTTTATGAAAATTTATTGGTAATTTTATTTTTTTGAAAAATGTGCATTTGATTTGGTCTAAAAGCATTTGGTTTTATATATAGTACCAAGTGGCATCATATCTCAGATGTGTGTAGGTAACTAGGAGTGGTCGACCATGGTGGATCGATCGATTGAGGCCCTTACTCATAGTGCACCTATGGACATAGTCAGAGATGGATTTATTAAAAGAGTTTTTGATGTTATCAATGTGCATGTACTATTATTTGATCTTATTATGAGATTTGTGGTAGCATACCATACTACAATGATGTAGCGTGAGGAGTTATGTGTAAAACTAGATAGATGGAACATCCCACAATGAAGTTCCATTGAGATTATATAGACACTCATTGATCATTGTGATAATTTGAGATGAGACCATGAGGAGACTGTTGTATTCAACACACCCCACTTTGTATTTTTCTTTAAATAAGTGAGGACCCCCTTTGTTTTTTGTAAATAATGAATATTTGAGATTTGAGGATTATGATACTTGTGATACTTGTACAAAAGTGGGGTTTCTAATGTTAAATCATGTTGTGGTATAATTTTTGGATGTACTTGCTCAGCTAACCTAGTAATGGAAAGGATGGAAAGAGTGGCTTTTCATGATAGGTACGAAGATTGTTTTGTTACGGAGTATTCTTCGGCAAAATTCTAGTTCAAAAAGTTTTGTTTCATAAATTTCTCTTTAGAAAGTATCTCGTCAGAAACATTTATTTTGGAAAGATTCTTTGTAGAAGTTTCTCATCAATGACTTTATTTCAATAACTTTCATTTTGGGAACTTTCATTTTTGGAAGTTTTATTAAGTTTCATTTTAGGAAGTTTCATTTCAAGATGTTTCACTTTAGCAACTTTATGTTGGCAATAATTACTTCAACACGATTTCACTTCAATAACTTTCTTTTCACTCTTAGTTTTTGGGAGCTTATTCATCAATAACTTTACATATCAAAGACTTTACTTTGGAATTTTAGTCTTATGTGAGATTCTTATCAAAGGCTTTTATGTTAGGCATTCACATATCAGAGACTCTGTATCATCTTTCATTTCAAACTTTTTCATTAGAAGGATTCCTTCAGTAGGTTTGATCATCGGCAACTTTCTTTCAAAAACTTTCATTTCAAAAAGTTTGGAGTAAATCTTTCCAAAAAGCATTCTATGCTTTAGAGTCTTTTGGCCTAAAAGCAAAGTTTGAATTTTATTGACTAGGCTATATAATGACACATGGAAAAGGATGGAAGGTTACATCATGGCACCCTAAATGATAAGGTATCCTACATGACATGCACACTTGGATAGGGTGGTTGAATTTTAATTGAGTGAAGGTGATGAGCTCATAGATGTTAAAGAGTAATGGTGCATGAAATACAAGAGATATATTTACATCGATCCCCCATTTAAGTTCACATCATTCAATCTTTGAGTTTGAGTAGACTTCAGATTTAAGTGATCCCAAAATCCCTAACTGCTATCATAATGATTTGTAATTTGATAAATTTAGCTAAGTGAAGAGATACCATTTGAAAGCTTAGAATATATCAGTACTCAATAGAGTTACCATGTCATCATCATCTACATCCTATAGGGGAACATTGACACCGTCTATGTTCTTGATCAAGGATTTTATAGAATACTTGGATACTATGTTCGATGCTACTATGTTTGATGGATTTTATTTGAATTATTAAATGTTGTGGGATATAATAGAGAATGTGGATTCATTTTCATTTGAAGAAGACATAGTAGTTGAAGATAAGCAGCTAATAAAAGACCTATTACCTTTCAAAAGATGAGCCTTACACTATGTAACCATAAAGTTAGAGGTGATTTTGTGCATTGATCTACTACAAGGCCTATTTTTTGAAGGGAGAATCATAGATGGAGGATACCTCAATTATGTATACAATTTCACTATTATCACATGTATAGTGAGTGTAGTGTTCAACAGGTATTTAATCTTGCTTATTATGGATTTTACCTTTGATTTACACACTATCATCACATAGGAAAAGGCCAACCATCTAGAGCAAGCTCTTTCAAAATGGATGCTACCTGGGGAGAGTTTCACTTTGAAAGAACATGCCAAGAGATCCATATCCATTACTATATTCATGATCAGAATATACATATGTATGGCATTACTGAATAGGCTCTTTGGCCATGTTAGTATCTATTTCATGTACCTAAAATGGGTTCCTCTAATGGACTTATTGACTACCTCAGATTGTAGTTATGCTTTAGGGTAAATCATTAGTGCATAACTAAAAGAGCAAATCCTATATAAGGATAAGTGGTCATTGGGAGGTAACTTTTTCATGATGTCTTATTTGATAGACGTGATCATGATCACTATGCATAGTCACAATAAAGTCCTATGGGAACCCAATGTTGAAGTCATCAAGAACAGAATATGTGACTATTATAGCTTTGTTCACATATATTTATATATGAGAAACATAACCAAAATTATCAAGGACCTTTACCCTCAGGTATGGATGGTTATCCACGATGAGTCATTGCCAATAATTTCCCCAAGCATAGCTTAGACACTAGCCAATAATGTAGGAGACTAATGGCTATATCTGAATTATACAATGATCATGGTGGTGAGGCACAAGGTAGTTCCTCTCCAATTCTTGGAGTTCATTCTAGATAAGGTAGTTGAGCAGTAAATCACCTATCAAATTTAGAATAACATTGATGAGGAGCTAATGAAAAACAAGAAAGCCACCTTCCATGGATCTCACATCACCATTGGGAGAATGTAGTACATAATTCATAGATAGTTTGGGGAGGCTAGAAATGCTAAGAAGGCTTATACATTTCCCACCCTACCTTATAGAGACTGGGACCCTCATGGTAAGGTCCAAAATAAAATTCACACCCTCAGCCTTGACTACAAGCATGAACCAATCAATCATGACTTTCTCTTCTTAAATGCCAAGGATGAGGAGGAGGTCAAGAAAAGGGCCACAACTTCAAGGCTGAGTGAGGACTTACTGAGAGTGATTCAAGTAGAACCATCTCTAATACTCGGTGAAGTAATGTTTAGAGTTATACCTCCTGAAGGATGGAGATCCTCAAAATTTTGGAGTGGTAAGTAATCACAACCTGAAGGAGAGGGGCCACATCCCCAACAAGCTCAAGGATAGCCTCAAGACCAACAATAGTTGGTAGTTGAGGCACCACTCATTGGATAAGAGGAATAACAAGCTGAAAAAGAATAATTGCCTACTTCCACACAAGCTTGAGAATCACAACTACTCCCAGCCCAATCTTTAAAAATTAAATTGATCAAGGTCAAGCAAGAGTTAGCTGAGGATCTAACTACAACAGAAGGTAGTACACAAGTAAAAGATGGGATTATATGCTTGGATTCCTTTGATGAAAAGAAAACAATGGCTACTTCAATCCCAATGCCAAGCACTATTCCCCCTTCTCTTCCATCATAGGCATCAATCTCAAAGGTAGAGAGAAGAACAAAGACATATCAAAGGAATTCAAAGGATAGACTACAAACCCCTCCAACTCAAGAGGTAGATAAGGAAGAGCTAAAATAGGTAAAGGTTATAAGCCTATATACACTCAAGGCCAAAGCACCTATCACAAGAGAATCATCCAATAAGGGTCCCCTACTCCTAGCTCCTCTAGGTTTTTCCCTTTTAATGCCCTTTCCTATAGTTTCCATTTCCCTTGAACCAGCCATTTCAACATTCATTGCCCAGTAAATACATTCTACAGGTTTATCTTTCTTGCATCCATCCATGAGTCTACCCATAACCACTATTCCTATTCCACCTTCCATGACTATAGTTTCTATCCTTGTGGTTTCCATCCCTATGGTTTCCATTCCATTAACATCCATTTCATCAACACTAGTTCTATCCATTCCATGCATTGCTCAGTCCATCACTCTAACTACATCTCCTTCCACCCAATTGGGTTCATCCTTGCCTTCTTTCACTCCCACCACCATAACCATAATGGTAACAACTAAAAGGGCACCCAGGAGGCAACCAATCTTTGTGGTCCATCCAATGCCACAATATGGGAACATAGACTGGTTGAATATTATTTGGCTTGTAATGCCCAATCCTTCTACATAAATTGAGTAAGAACTTGAAGAACATGCTCAAGTAGAAGCATAGCCCTCAAATCCCTCAAAGATCACTCTTCCATTTTGGGCTAAGGAACTAGGAGCCTCAACCTCTACGAGGCCCAATTTTAAGATAACAAAATTGCCAATGGTGAACTCCTTGTTTGACAAAGCCATTGCATCAATACAGAGGGTAAGAAAG
Source organism: Torreya grandis (assembly GCA_037957365.1). NCBI lineage: Eukaryota > Viridiplantae > Streptophyta > Pinopsida > Cupressales > Taxaceae > Torreya > Torreya grandis. The sequence goes on along the minus strand of JARHVA010000201.1, from coordinate 2,831,445 downwards.
AGGAAAATAAAAGATAGTTTGAGAAAAAGCTTAATCATGGAAGAAAAGGAAGAAATATATTCCCTAAGTAAAAGGCAAAATAGGCAAAAGGGTCAGTCCCCTTATATTGAGGACTTGAAGTCATATATGGAGACCCACATAGAAGCCATCATTATCATACATCAAGGAACTGAAATGGCCAGGCATGAGCTTGAAGAAGAGTTGGAAACACTCAGAAAACAACAATAAGTGATTTGATTTCCTTATGGCATTGATCAAGATGTACAAGATGCTTCCCTTAGATTTTATGAAATTCTTGATTCCGTTAACTCTTTAAGAGTCATCTTGGCTCCACATGTCAATAAGATAACCCAATTATTTAGAAGCCATAAGTAACAACAAGATGAATTTCTTAGTGCTTTATACCCATAATGAGGCATTCATCCATCTAGACTTGATGACCCCATTAGAGGCATCTAATGCTCTGAATTTAACATTAATAAGAGCACAAAAGGCCAGAGTCTAGATAATATTTTCAGAGGCATTAGTCAATAAGTTGGTCGAGCAAAAGAAAGAGGTTAAGTAGATTTTGTCAAGATTGGAGTTAGCTACCATTCAAGATAAACAAGGTAGGTTGGTAACCAGAGTTATATTTAACTAGATGATCAAACAAGCCTCTGAAAACTTCAAGCAAAGTCTACAAGGTCTGAGTTTGGAATACATAGAGACCAAATTAAGTGCAATGAGGAAGAAGGCCACATAGGTGGAAGTACTCAAGGTTGGCTTCAAAGCAACCAAGGTGGATCATAAAAGCTAATGGGCAAGACAAATAGGGTAACTAAGCCATTTCTCTTGGATATGAGTCTAATCAAAGCACAACATGCTAAGGCATACAAACATTACTAGGATTTGGATGCAAAAAATAAAATTGCACAACAAACACCATCTGCTAGTTCCACTATGCCAACTCCATCAACTTCACCAATAATGACAACTACAGCCATATCAGCTCCACTTCAGACTACTATTCCCATGGTGACTATAGTTCACACTATCGATGCATCTTCAAGTACAACTCTAACTACTATAGTATTAACTACCAGTACCAATATAGTTCCCACAATAGTTTTGAGATAGGTCAAGCAAGAGCCAATTTAGATAATGACTAATTTTTTACATCTTGCATATAACCATCGTAACCAAATAGTTAAATTCTTATTTGTGTGTGTGTGTGTGTGTGTGTGTGTGTGTGTGTGTGTGTGTGTGTGTGTGTGTGTGTGTGTGTGTGTGTGTGTGTGTGTGTGTGTGTGTGTGTGTGTGTGTGTGTGTGTGTGTATTATAACTAACTAATTTTTTACATTGCATGCCTAGGATATTTATAAATGCATTGATATGTAACTCAGACTTATCTTACAGTCCTTTGGATGTAAATGAAGCATTCTAATCTTGGAGGATGAGGTGACCCCTTCCCCAATATCTATATATACAAGTTGTAACCCTCTTTCAAAGGGTTGAAGTTTTTGAATGAAATACAACAAGAAATAAAGTATTTTGATTGTCATACAACTGTGTTTGTTCTTTTTTCTTCCCTTTCTATGTCAATTTGAAGTTTCTTTGTCTGTAAATTGATTCAATAATTCTAATGTGTACTAATATTACAAATGAATCTGACTATTCTATTTTTCAATATTAGTCTTAGATGTGTAATAACTATTAAAGAATGATATGTTTCATTGATTTATAAAGTTAGTACAGGTTGAATCAATAATTTAAAATGTGTATAAGTGTCTTGTTTGATATAGTGTTCTAGGAGTGAGTAATAGTTGCCCTGGATAACTTTTTGGTCTGAGTTGTAATCTCTTGTATAAAGGTATGCAATAATAGCCTTGAAAAGAGCAACCTTCAGTAAAGACTAATAAGCACCCTATATTTGATTACCCAAACTCTCAGCCATGTTTGTTTGTGAGTGAGCTAAAGCTACAAACAATAAACACTAGTTATAGAGATACTTGTCCACCAAAGAGACAGACTAAGAAATTCCACTTCAAAGACATAAAATCCTTATTTTTGCCTTACCCTTCCCTCTTTTGAAGTTTCTTTGGGATCTACTCACCATATATTATTCTTCCACCCATCTAACTCACATAGTGATTTATCCTTTGTCTTAGAATTCACACATCTGCCCATAAACTTGGTTGAACAACCCACAGGTTAAACCTGTTATTCCACCACTTGGTTGTTCTAACCACATACTTACAACTCATGCCTTAGAGTGGAACCTAGTTCTATAGAGATCCCAAAATTTTAGAGGTTTCCTCATTTAAAACTCTCTGAGGTGTGCATAAAACCCACATCAATAAAGACAATATAACAACTAGGTGCTTTTGAAGAGAGAGTACGCATGTTATCATGAGCACATGGAATGAAATTTTATCTCGATGCATCTACCTCTAGAGGTGTTGGATTTGTACATTTTGATAATGATGAGGAGTATACATTGGGGGATATGCCCCCAACTTATGATTGATATGCTTAATTATATAAATATTGTATTTTATTATGTGTGTGTGTATGTGTGTGTGGGGAATTGCTCATATGGGTTTTTATATGGTATCAAATAGATTTACATTATTTAATTCTCTATTGGTCATTATATAGTTTTTAATTTCATTTATTTCCATGGTGTATGTTAAGATCTTGGTGATTTTTTTTATTTTTGATATGTATGTATGACATTAACAACAAGTAAATCACCGTATGCAATGAAATCTGGATGGATATAAGAAACCCTAACTATAATGCTCATATGGAAATGGGACTACAGATTGTGTTTTTGTAATCATCTCTAAAGTTTCTATAGAAATATCCTATGAATCTATATGTATTTGTTTGGGTACCCATATCTATTGTGTAAATTTACCTTCTACATGTGTCTCTTTATGAGGGACATGATTGACTAATGGTTTCTTGATAGGATTAGTGTGGGAGAGAGTACACTAGGAGAAGGACTTCTACTAGAGGTTGTCTTTTGTGAATACCAATGAACCATGTGTTCCTCATAGGGTTCAACATGGGATGTCTCGACCTTCTTAGATGAGCCTCTAGGAGAAATATGTGAAATAGGTCTACATATGTCTTTTCGATATGCAACGATTCCATGATCGAATAACTATGTAATATTTTACTCGAGAAGAAAATACTCATTATCTCAATGACCATTAATACCTTGATAAGTGCAAAAGTGTTATCCTTTTTCCTTTTCAAATCAGTGAGGTGGGTAATGAGAATTAGGAGGGATTTTAATTAATCATTTATCCAACAAAGTTCAAAATATGTCATGTGGTCTATCTCGATACTAATAAAACTGAAGAGGTTACCATTTTGGAGTGGTATATGGTCTAACTATGGGATATAGTCTATAAGCATGTTTTTTTCCAATATTTAACACCATTATATTTCTTTCGTGACATATGGTATTGGTTCTGTAAAAGGCTTTTGAAGTGGTTCAAGAGGTTTTGTAACTTGTTTATTTACCTTGGAAATAAGATTTTTACCATGTGTGGGTTTGAATGGAGAAATAGGTAGCTTGGTTTGTGTGTTCATTAGAGCACACACATATTTGTGCACATCCTGATATAAGATCTCAAATGAAACAAAGGGCTTATGCAATGCTCCTTATCTTTGTGGACAAATAAGACATCTATTAAATATAAATCATATTTCTAAATCTGAGGGTGTGTAGTGTAAGGAATATAGAACATCCTTAAATCAAATAATATAATCCTGTATAGGCTCATTTTATGTTTGTGTAAATGTTTACAAATGATCTAATGGTAAACTAGAAGCACATAAACATGAGAGAAGAACATAGCACACAACTAACTTATTTGAGTGAAAAACCTCAAGGGGAAGAAAACCCACTGATGATGCAAATGGAATACTATCCTATAAGTCAAACATCAAGGTTTAGTTAAGTACCAACTTCACTTGGAGCACCAACCCCAACTAGTCAAGCACCAACTTGACTAGGCTTTAGCAAGCACCCACTTGCAAGGAGGTACCAACCCCCTAGATGACTCAATACCAACCCATCCACATCCAACCTTTTATAACCTTGAAAAACCTTTTTTATTCATACAACAGATGATGATCTTCATCTTTAGCTCTCCTCAAACACCTGTCCTTCTCAAACTGTTCTCTAGCCTTCTTCACTCAATTAGCCCTCTTTTTGACTTAGTTAGGTCAAATAACATTGATAGTCATCTACAGTACCCATGTCAGATCTTAATAATATTTTATTTTTACCCTCCTAATCATCTTAAATACCTTATTAATCCCTTTAAAGTTCTATCTTATTCACTTCAACACTCATGCTCTTACTATAGACAATTAGGCCTTGTTTTTAAACTAGGTTCTTGATCATACACCTCTTGGTCAGCCATACAAACTTGCCCACTAAGTTTTTCATTTTAATTGGCTTTAGGACATGCAAAAAACATGAACCAAACACTATAATAGGTCAGTCATATCATAAAGGACCAAAGAACCCTTTTAGGCCTTAAGGAGACCTAATTCAATTAGGCCTTCATTACCACACATTACCCTTTAAACACCTTGAAACACTCTCAAACTTCTAAAATGGAAGTAACATATCATATTACACTTGAATATACCCTTACCAAGCTCATATTGGGTCCAAGACACCTTTTAGCACCAACCAACACTTGAACCACACCATTAGCACTGTTTATAATTAGGTCTATGCATACCCAGAAAGTCTATCTTGAATAATTGAACCAAGAACACAATCTTGTCAAAAAATCATTGTAATAAATCATATGCATAGGATATTCATGACCTCAAGGTCACCACCATGTGTATTAGACCTCACAACTCAAGGCAAAAGTTCTCAAACCTTTCTCTTAAAATGGCTTACTTAGAACTACCAATAAGTTTCAAAACACGGCCATGGAAACAATGATCTAGAACACTTGTATAATCACTTTAATAAAATTAATATGAATTTAGATAATCCTAAAACATACTTATAACAACTTAAAATAAATATATCATAATATCTAATAACAATATTGGTCTTACAGACCATTCTCATGACTTCACTGCATATAGACCTTACTGAGTTAAACAAGTCAATTTGAGAGCACCTTACGCTATATACAACCATATTAGAATATTATATCTAATATGGACATGTGTTAAAGGTATTTAAAAACAAACCCATGCATTTTTATCCATCCCTAATCCATGATAACACATCCCTAATCTCATTCCCACTTTTGCCTTGTTTTTCTCACTGTTTGCATCACTAAACCTTTTAGTGATAGGTCAACTTCCATGACCAATTTAGCACATATGAGGTATATAACTTACTTATAAACCACTAAGGACATAATATATAATTTTAAAGCTTCAACCTCCATCTATTTATCAACTCTGACTTAGTCAACCCTGCCTGTTACAACAAATTTATGAGAAACAAGGCTTTTCCTATAGGGTCCACTCACTCACATGACAAACCAATGCCACCTAGACACACTTGGGAGAGTTAAATACATGATCCAATAATAAAACTAGGTCATATAATCCATTCTAAGCCATTTCCATCAAAATATTTCATTTTGGGTCAAATTTAGGGTTTTAGAGAGGTTTAAACCACCTTAAAGGCTTAACAATCATTTACAAAGCTTAGGCCCTTATTCCAAAAACCAATGCTTGGAAATTTGATATATGACCCTTCCCCAAATACCATGAATGGATTGGTTTCTCATTCATATGTTAAATGTGCCAATGAGTACTTGAAAGTTCTTCTTGAGTTGAGAATCTTTCATTCTGTGCACACAGGAAACTTTAAAGCCACATTTCATGTATTTCCTTATAAAATTTGACCTCAAACTTAGTCAACATACATAAAACAACATTTTTTACCTATATAAAATCTAATTTTTCCATCATTACCTTGGAAACTAATCCTAATACCCCATTATGCCACTATCTCTCTCTTTGCTCTCTAAGCTTTTGATCCACAAGTCACATTAGGCCTTAAAATAGACCTTTTAGCTATTGTCCAAATATTATCCAACTCACTCACATGCTCAATAAACATCTCACATGCTATACCAATTATTTTCATTCTTCATAGGTCTTGACAACACCTCATGACCCCTTATTCGATCAAGTAGAGTATAGAACTAGTATAGTTGCATGTTAGTCCTATAGGGTCTACCCCTATAGACTCACCTTCAAGCTCTCCTAAGTGCTACAATGCTTCATATACATTCTCAAGTGTCCTCAAACATCCTCTTATGATTTTTTTCATCCATATTACTAGGCCACCATACTCCTTCATGCATAAGACTAGGCATCTTATGCATAAGGCTTCTCAAGTCTCCTGATATGTTCAAACACTTGACAACCTTAACCACTGATTTTAAAACATTATTTGATGCTTATATACATTGATTACATGCCTTATAAGTTTTTAAAATAATTTCATACCTCTTATAGATGCAATCAAACAAAAACATTGTTTAATGACCTCATACCTCATGAACAACCTTTGACATCAATGCCAAGTCTCAACAATAGAAACAATGCTCAACAATCTCCCCCTTTGGCATTGATGACAAACCATACTGAACACTAATCATCCTTATCTCCCCATTATTATCTTTCTCCCCTTTGACATAAATGACAAAGTGATGTCTTCAATTCCTTAGATCAGACTCCTTGCAATCAAAATACTCCAACACACAGTACTAAGAGTTTATGAGACATAAAAAAAATATGATCCCCCTATCTCCATGCATACCTTCTTGGAATAACTCACTTGTTTTTGGAGCTAATGAGCATGATCATCTCCCCCTAAATTCTTATCTTCTTCAATTATTTCTAAGGGCAAGAATTAACCAAATTCCTCTATTAGGTGTTTAAAAGTTGCCTTTGGAAGTGGTTTGGTCAAGATGTCTACAATCTGATCATATGTAGAAATATATTCAAGTTTGACACTTTATTCACTTACCTACCCTCTTAAAAAATAATACCTAATGGGAATGTGTTTGGTCCTTGAGTATAAGACAGGGTTATTTGAGAGGCTTATAGTATTTGTATCATCACAAAAGATAGGGCTAGGGCCATCATACTCCACCTTGTAGTCTTTTAGGGCTTGTCTCATCCATAGAACCTGAGTGCAACATGGAGCTTTTGTAATGTTATCAGCCTCACAGGTGGACAAAGCTACTGATTTTTGCTTCTTTCTTATCAATGAGACTAGACACCCACCTAGAAAAAGCCTCCTCCATTGTTGTTCTTCCTATCATCTATACTTCCTGCCTCATTTGCATCTGTGTAGGCTATCAAATTGAACTTCTTGCTTCTTGGATACCATAATCCATACTCCATAGTCCCCTTGAGATACTTGAGTATCCTTTTGACTGCTTGTAGATGATTCTCCTTTGGATCTACTTGAAACTTGCCCACAAGACCTACTGCTTGCATGATCTCAAGTTTAGAGGTAGTGGTGTACAGTAAAATTACAATCATTGATCCATATGATGTGTGATTGACCTTTGAAGACTCATCCTCCTTACTCAACTTACATCATGTGATCATGGGTATACTAACTACCTTCCAATCCTCCATTTTAAACTTTTTCAACATCTCTCTTGTGTACTTGGCTTGTGAGATGAATATACCTTTTTTTAGATTGAGTGATTTATAACCCATGAAAAAATGATAGTTCTCCTAACATGGACATTTCAAACTCTTTCTTCATCACCTCTACAAAGGCCTTTGTCATGTTCTCATTGTTTCCACCAAAGATGATATCATCCACATAGACAACTATAATCAGTTGTTGGTCATCTTCAATATTGATGTATAGATTGTTATCTGTAACTGCTCATTTAAATCCTTGATCCAATAGATACTTGTCCAACCTCACATACCAAGCTCTAGGAGCTTGCTTTAGACCATATAGATCTTTCTTCAATCTACAAACATAGTCTTTGTCATCTAATAGTGAGAACCCTTTAGGTTACTCAATTTACACTTCTTCTAAATTCCCATTCAAAAAAGCAAATTTAACATCCATCTGGTATACCTTGAATCCTTTAAACCCTGCATAAACTAGAAAAAATATAATGGCCTCCAATATTTCTATTGGTGCAAAGGTTTCCTCAAAATATACTCCTTCAACTTGTGCATATCCCTTGCATACCAAAATAGCCTTGTTCCTAGTGACTTCTCCATCTTCATTCAACTTGTTTTTGAACGCCCATTTTGTGCCAATGACATTCTTATCTTTAGGCCTAGGAACTAATTCCCAAGTCTCATTCTTTTCTATTTGGTCTAGCTCCTCATTCATAACACCTATCCAAAAATTTTCCTTGCTTACTTCTGTAAGACTCTTAGGTTCAATCTTTGATAATATAGCATTCTCTTGACTTATATTACTTACCAATCTTCTCCTAGTTTACATACTTGCATTCTTATTGCCAATGATTTTAGATTCAAGGTGGTCTCTTTAAATCTATCTTAAGGGTCCTTTTAAGTCATGACTCTCTTTAACTTCTTCTTCCTCTTCATCAATCTCTATGGTCTCATATTCATTCTTAAATTCCACCTTCTCTAAAGTATTCTTTACCCATGAGTGAGATTTCCTTATCTCATCAATCCTCATATTGGTTATTTACACTATCTTTTGTAGTCTCTTGTTATAACATCTATAGACTGATCTCATTGATAAGTATCATAATAATATGCCTTCATCATATCTGGAATCAAACTTACCCAAGTATTCATCATCTCTTTTGATGAAACATTTGTTCCCAAATACTTTAAAGCATTATACATGTGTAGGTCTGCCCTTCCATAGTTCATAAGGAGTCTTGTCACTATCTAGCCTTATCTATCCCCTATTCAAAATGTAAACCACATTGCTTACTATGTATCTCCAATAGCCATCAAATAATATAGACTCATTCAACATAGTTCTAGCCATCTCTTGAACTGTCATATTCTTCCTTTCTATTACCCCATTTTGTTGAGGCATCCTAGTTGTCGAGAATTATCTCCTTATTCCATGAACCTCATAAAAGTCATCAAACTCATTAGATCAAAACTCTCCTCCTCTATCAAATCTTAAACACTTGATCTTCCCATTCTTTTCATTCTCAACAAAAGACTTGAATTACTTGAACTAGTCAAGAGCTTTTGATTTCCCTTTTAAGAATGCAACCCAAGTCATTCTTGTGTAATCATCAATGAGTAACATAAAGTAACTATCTCCTGCAATGTTTTAAATTCTTTTAGACCCACATAGATCAATGCGGATTAACTCCAAGGGTCTTACAATAGAGTAATCCTTGGACTTGAACCTAGTTCTAGTCTTATTACCATGTTGGCATGCCTTACAAAGTATGTTTGTAGGTTTGATGATCTTAGGCATGTTCTTCACAGACTTCTTAGTGCTAATCCTAACCAGGTTATCAAATCTTAGGTAACCTAGTATTTTATGCCATAGCCAACTTTAATTTATCTTAGTGATGAAACATTTCTCCTTTTTTATCTCATTCAATGCATATAGGTTGTTCTCAGTCCTCTTGGCATTGATAATTAGCCTTCTAGATTTGGCTCTTCTTATCTCACATCCTTTGTCATGAAATGTTAGTGTGTGTCCTTGATTGCACATTTGACTCACACTAAGTAGATTATGTTTTAGACCTTCCACATACAACACATTTTATGTCTTAGTCTTTCCATTGTCCAAACTCAAGACACCCTTGCCAACTATATTGGCAGTTGTGTTGTCTTCAAACCTCACTGTTCCTACATCATTCTTATTCAAAGAGATGAACTTGTTCTTATCTCTTGTCATGTGACTTAAGCAACCACTATCTATATACCATTTCATGAGTTCATCTTGAATGTGAAGGGCAATCTGAGTTAACATACAATCCTCTTTGGTCTTATGTTCCTCCTTGGTAAATAGTCCATCTTGTTTTTTTAGCTCAATTTGATCTGTCCTAGCTTGCTTTGGCTTCCATACCAATGTTTGATCCTTCTTATGAATTATAGGAGATTCATATGTCTTGTTCAATCTTTTGGGCCTTATAATTATATTAGAGTAGAATCCTGTAATGTGTTCTATGTTGTGATAGATGCAACAAACAACTTTTATGTACTTACCATGGTTCCATGATGACTTATCCTTTATAGCATTGGGTTACATGATTGATCTTCTTAGGTTAGAAATCTTGACTCATTTTGACTTCTCATGCTCTCTCTTAAACTTGCTCAATTTGTCTATGAGTTATTCATGCTCAATCTTCAAGAATCTAACTCTATCTTTAACTGGTTATACTCAACTTCCTTTGACTTACACCTTGTGTTGAGCTTTTCTAACTAACTCCTAAGATCTCTGATAGTTTCCTTTTGATGTTTCAAATCATCAAGTGTACTTATGAGCTCATATTTAAGGTATACTTTAGTTTTTCCTTCTTCATTGTCATTGTATACTTCTTCATCATACGTGTTGTCTTCTTCCTGTTGATCATAAGACATTCTTGTACTTCTTAAGACCATCTTCAAGTTGTTAGACCAACCACAAAGGACCAAGCTCTGATACCAAATGTTGGAATCACAATGACTAAGAGGATGGGGGAGGTGAATCATTCTTCAAAACTTTTACAATCTTTACCATATCATTCATTAACTATCAACAATATAGTAAACTAGTAGCACATGAACATGAAAGAAGAACATAACACACAAAACATGTATTTGAGTGGAAAACCCTCAAGGTGAATAAAAATCACTGATGATGCAAATGTAATACTATCCTATAATTCAAACATCAAGATTTAGTGAAGTACCAACTTCACTTGGATCACCAACCCCAACTAGTCAAGCACCAATTTAACTAGGCTTTAACAAGCACCCACTTGCAAGGAGACACCAACCCCCTAGATGACTCAGCGTTAACTCAACCACCTCCAATATTTTATCACCTTCAGATGCCTTTTTTTATCATACAATATATTATGATCTTAATCTTCAACTCTCCTTACACACTTGTCCTTCTCAAAATGTTCTCTAGCCTTCTTCGCTCAATTAGCCCTCTTATTGACTTGGTTAAGTAAAATGACCTTGATAATCATATATGGTACCCATGTCAAATTTAAATGATAGTTTTTTTTTACCCTCATAATGATATATAATACATTTTTCATCCCTTTAAAGTTATATTTTATTCTCTTCAACACTCATACTCTTACTATAGACAATTAGGCTTATTAGGCCTTGTTTTTATACTAGGTTCTTACTCATATACCTCTTGGTCAGCTATACACACTTTCCCACTAAGTTTTTAAATTTAATTATCCTTAGGACATGTAAAAAAAATGAAACAAACACTACAATAGGTCATTCATAACATATAGGACCAAATACCCCTTTTAGGCCTTAAGGAGACCTAATTCAATTAGGCCTTCAATAGAACACATTACCCTTTAAACACCTTAAAACACTCTAAAACTTCTCAAAAAGTAGGAACATATCATATTAAACTTTAATATACCACTAAAAAGATCATATTGGGTCCAAGACACCTTTTAACACCAACCACCACTTGAACCACGCCATTAGCATTGTTCATAATTAGGCCTATGCATACCCAAAAAGTCTATTTTGAACAGCCAAACCAAAATAAAAATCTTGTAAAAAAATCAAGGAAAAAAATATATTCATAGAAGACTCATGACCTCAAGGTCATCACCATGTGTATTATACCTCACAAATCAAGGCAAAATTGCTCAAACCCTTCTCTGCAAGTGGCTTACTTAGAACTGTTGATAAGTTTCAAAACACAATCATGGAAACAATGATCTAAAAAACTTGTAGAATCACTTTCATAACATTCCAATGAATTTAGATAACCCTAAAACATCCTTATAACAAATTACAACAAATAGGCCATAGTCTGTAATAACAACATTGGTCTTACAGGTCATTCTCATAACTTCACTATATACAGACCTTACTGAGTTAGACAAGTCAATTTGAGAGCAACTTTATGCTATATATAACCATATTAAAATATTCTACCTAATATTTACATGTGTTACATGTCATTAACACCAACCACATGCATTTGGATCCATCCCTAATCCATGATAACACATCCTTAATCTCATTCCCACTTCTGCTTGGTTTTTCTCATTGTCTACATCATTAGGCCTTTTAGTGATATGTCAACTTGCATGACCAATTTATCACATCTAAGGTTTATAACCTACTCAAAAACCACCAATTACATGACATATAAGTCTCAAGCTTCAACTTCCATCCATTTAGCAACTTTGACTCGGTCAACCCTACCTACTATAGCAAATTTATGAGAAATAATGCTTTTCCTATAGGGTCCACTCACTCACATGAAAAAACAATGCCACCTAGAGATACTTGGGATAGTCCAATACATGATCCAATCATAAAAATATTTCATCCAATTCATTTTTATCCATTTCCATCAATATCTCATCGGGTTAAAGTTAGGGTTTTAGAGAGGTTTAAACCACCTTGCAGGCTTAATGATCATTCATAAAGCTTAGGCCCTTATTCCAAAAACCAATGCTTGAAAATTTGAGCTAGGACCCTTACCCATATAACATGAATGTCTTATTTTCTCATGCAGAGGTTAAACATGCCAATGAGTACTTGAAAGTTCTTCTCGGGTTGAGAATCCTTCATTTTGTGCACACAAGAAACCTTAAAACCACATTTCATGTCTTTTCTTGCAAAATTTGACCTCAAACTTGGTAAACATATCTAAAATAACATGTAATTCCTCTATCAAATCTCATTTTACCATTATTACCTTGGAAATTAATCATGATACCCCATTGGGCCACCATCTTTTTCTTTGCTCTCTAAGCTTTTGATCTACAGGTCACATTAGGCCTTAAAACAAACATTCTAGCTATTATCCACACACTCTCAACCTTAATAACATGATAAAACAACCTCTCACATGTTCTACCACTAATTTTAATTCTTTATAGGTCTTGACAAAACCTCATGACCCCTTATTAGGTCAAGCAAAATCTAGAACTAGTCTATTTGCATTCTAGTCATGTAGGGTCTACCACTGTAGACTCATCTTGAAGCTCTCCTGAGTTCTCAAATGCTTGATATACATGCTCAAGTGTCCTCAAATGTCTTTGTATTATTATGTGCATCCATCTTACTAGGCCACCATGTTCCTTCATCCACGAAACTAGGCATCTTATGCATAGACCTTCTCAAGTCTCCTGCTAGGTTCAAACACTTGACAACCTTGACCACTGATCTTGAAACATTATTTAATGATTATATACCTTGCTTACATGCCTTATAATTTTTTCAAATAATTTCATACCTCTAAGAGATGTAATCAAACAAAAACATTATTTATTGATCTCATAACTCACAAATAACCTTTAACATCAATGACAACATCAATACCAAGTCTCAACAATAGAAATAATGCTCAACATAATTAGCTAAGGTATAATGATGAAAATGTGATATAAATGCATCTTAAAATTGTTTAAAAGTTGATAATTAAGAATTTGGCAAAGTATACAACTATTCAAGATCCCCTTGATTTAAGCTACAATAAAAAACATTTAATAGTAAGCTTCCATTTTGGGCCCAATGTTGAAAAGATTGTGTATATTTTGTTAAATGAATAATAGGATCCCCTTGACCATGAAAAGAGGATAATTTAGGCATAACTAAGATTTAAGAATAAGGATTCTCAAACACATCCCTTATAATAGGTTTCCCTGTTAATGTATTCTCCTCAATAATACCTTCATGAGAAAAAACTTGTAATTTTAGAATATTGACTTATTGCTACAAATCTCTAATGGTAGTCATAATAGATAACATGTCATAAGAAGATGTCGAGGCTTTTGCTACTGGTTGTTGTTGTTGTCACTTTAATGCACCCAATGAGGAGATGGGACAATCTTCTCCTCACTCAAGTGACATAATAGAACCACCCCAGGGCTATGGGTATCCCTATTGCGACGTGGATCTCTAGATTAGGGGCTAGCTCCCCTTGACGAATCATTTAGGATCATATTCCTACTACTAACAACTTGGGGAATGAAAACGGTTAAGAATAACATGAAAATTAAACCTATTCTATTGGAGGTGATGCACCAAATGTATGCTCTACTCACACTCTTGACATGTACTTTGAACCAAGAGAAGGCTAACATACACTACATCTAATAACAATCTTCTTCTTGCATCAATGTTTCAACATAGGGTATTGGAATTGGCTTAGGATATGAAGACTTAGACAATAGGCATTCTAAGACACACTATTAGAAAAGCTACTCACTACACTTGCAACTCCATTTGACACTTCTTGATGACCTGCAAAGAGAAGTCTTTGAACTCACAAGGTACTAAGAAAATTAAAATGTGAAGGTAAGTTAAGATACACTTGCACAAGACAATAACCATCACATACACTTAGAGAATCCTTGAATGAGGTTAAAAACAAGTATCTTTATTGATTCAAGACAATTTTTTGGCAAGGCTTCACCATACCCAAGTGGAGTTTTCTATACAATGCCAAAATGGCTTTATTTATAGAATTTCTGAGAATAGAAAAGAGGGAAGCTCAAAGGTCGCAGAAAAACATACTTGGGATTGAGAATAAAAATAGTTATGTTGCACATATAGTTGAGTGGGAAGTAGACAATGAATATATCCTGAGATAGATGTCCATGTAAAATCATGGTAGACTCTTTTGAAATGGTGTAATGACTCTTCCATCATCCTTCATGAAACTGCCTCCATCAAAGACCATCCATGAGCATTTGAAATGCTGACACATAGCACTACTCAATCGAAATGAAATTCATTTTGACAGTTAGAAAATACTTTCCCTAACTATTAGCCATCTCTTGATACCTGTGTTTATGATTTTGTGAAAGCCCTTTGATTTGGTTTGCTACTAACAATGACTCAAACCATCAACTTGCCTATTTTTTACTTGCTTTATCTATACCAAATTCTCAAGATTCTGCCATTTGTCACCTCCATGTTTGCCCTCAGGTTCTTGCTAAGTTTTTAAATTCCAATGGCTAGCCCATGACCCTAAAGTTGACGTCTGTAGACCCATCATTAATTCCTTCGAGATATTTTCCTCAGACACTTTTCTATTTCCCTCATACTTTTCTTCATTGGGCACTTTCCCATGGACTTAATGTCTTCGGCCAAATTTCTTCAAATTTTTTGTTTCCCCTTGTATTAGACAAAATTTCTGAAAGAATTAGACTTAGCCCTTTTTCAATATAGACAATTTTTTGGACTTTTTCTAAGTGCCATTTTCAAAGGGAAAATGCCCTTTGGCTTTTGAGAAATAAACCTTTGAAGTTCTTGCAAATGAACCTTCCAAAAGGAAAATTATCCCTTCGGGTTTTCGTAAAATACCTTTCAGCTTTGAAATGGGCCCTTTATCCTAAAAATTTACCTTCAGAATTATGAAAACACCCCTTTAGAAGGATTTCAGGATGCCCTTCAAAAAAATTAAAGAGGATAATTTTCCTTTTTGTTGTGTTTGTTTCCTTTCTGTTGTGTTTGTTTTCCCATGAAGGTTATAAGATATGCATGAAAAAGAAAGATACCTATCTTCCCATGAATTTTTCTTCATTCCTCAAGACCATATGCATAAGAATTTGAGAGGATATTCCCAAGACCATCTCACATTCTTTAATGCTCCCCTATCCCCTATGTACGGACCTCCTACAAGTTGGACTGTGTTGTAATGGACAGTGAATGGAAACAATGGAGAAAATGCACAATTTAGGCCTTTTTTAGAAGGCTTATGTCACCAAAAACCTACTCCAAGGAATTTCATGGATGCAAACCTTTTATAACATCATTACATGCTCTCATCCAATGTGGATAAACCACTCCAAAGCAACTAAGTTGACTGTTGATGCAAACTAGGCCATTTGCAAGCATGTACAAGCCTAAAGGAAGATTTTCCAAGCAGATTGAACTCTCCAAATCAAGAAGAAGCATGGAAAAATCTTGAAAATCATGTGGAGACACCTACAACATAGAAATCCATTGATCTAAAATAATAAATTCTGAGACAAGCTCAAACTTTGACCCCCTCATGGTTGACCATGCATAAAAAGCTGCCTGGAGTTAAACTGATGGTTCATGTAGAAGAAGCCACCAAAATGCAATTTTTTACTATGGATGTGAAGAGTACTTATATCACTATCCACCCCCAAGATCATTTCCTCTAGCTCAAACTATACAGCGCATAGTGAGCACTTGAAGTTGACATTTTACCACGTTTTCCAAGTGACACACTTCCCAAGGCAGTAAGTACAAGTGCCCATTCCTCTCTTTTTGGACAAGAAAACTACCTTTTGTCTAAACAACCTACCATTTATTTAGTTAGGTCAACTTTCTAAGACTTCTAAGGACACATGGGACCTGACATCAGCTTTTGTAACTTGCACAAGTCCCAAGAAACCCATATAAAGCATTAAATGCACCATTTAAACCCTTGAAATGACCCCAAATGACCTGATAAGCTAATGAAATGAGTAAATAAAGTTAATACAACATTGAGAGGCATGAAGTGACCTATAAAACACCTTATGACAATATATTACACCCCTTTAAATGCCTAAAAGTGAAGTTTGTTACTAGGGGTGCCCTATTTTGACCTAAAAGTCAAAATTAGTCAACAAATTGGTGACTCAAAGGGGTAGTATTCCTGATATACTAACTAGACCAGTAGCCTTATCAGTATATTAGGCTTCTAGAGTCATCTAAGGACTGAGGTAAATAAGAAACCTTGACCATTGACTCAAATCTTGATCAACAAGACAACCATTGACTACCTTAAACACACAAAGCAAAAAGATACACAACAAAGACTAAAAAAAAACACATGTGCTACTAAGCACTTAGGGAAAATAAAGCATAGCAGAATGGAAATAAATATGTACATTCACCTTGATTATACTTCCCTCCCTGGATTAAAAGTGAAGTATCTTAAGTCTCCTTCCTCACTAGATGAGTGAGGGTGCCAAGCATGCTTCTTTTTAGATGGAGTATTAGATGGATCTTGCTTCCTCTTTGCTATTTGTCTTTGTTCATCATCCAATGGATCCATCTCCCATGTATTTTCAAAGTAGGCAAAGTCCTCTTAAACCTCAAACCGTTGTCCCTTCATATTGTCATGACAAATCTAAAAATCTATATATGGAACATTTTGTTACAAGTTTATCTCTCCTTGAAGGATTTGATCATCCTTCTCCATTCTCATAATCTAATCAAACTTCTCAAGGAGAATTATATCAAAAATATTTGAAGGTGTTTCTTGATTGCATTCTTCATGAAGATTTTTGGACGTGGTTGCATAGGTGGATGTAGAGACAAGCTCTAAGTTACCCTCCAAAGGCCTAAAATCATCATAGATTGCTCTATTATGATCCAGGTTCTCTTCATGATGTTATTCTTTAACATGTATCTATTCTCTCTCATCTTGAGCTTATTTATCTAGGAGCTTAGTCTTTTCCTCCTCCTCATACTCTTTGAATATTTGCATGTAAAAATGTCACATGTCCTCCATTTGAGCAACATCTTCTTACTTGTCATGCCTAGTTAGCTCCAAGGGATTTGTAGGTTTTTTGAGAGCTTCAACTTCATTACATATGCTCTCAAATATTTTCCATAGGTCATCATCTTTTCGTTGGCCTGCATCATGAAAAGGAGAGACAAAAAAGGCCATTTCTTCTTCTTCTTTAGAGTCCAAGAGAACTTGTTCCAATTCAACTTTCCCAACACAAGGGAAATATTCTTTCATGTCCTCACAACTTGACTTCTCCTCACCATCACTCATTCCTTCCTCATCCTCAATTCAATCTGATAGTTCAATCTCATCTTCCCTCCTAGTGACATTAGCTTTAGGCACTTCAAAAATAGGGAGCTTGGCCAAAGGGGATTCCCAAGTAGCAAGACAATTTTCCACATTAGGAAGATAAACTTGATCAATTGGAGGGGGTGGGAGGATGAATTCAATGGTCTCTTGAGGAGGGGTGGGAGGGTGATGAATGGATCCAAATTACTCTTCCTTAATAACTTATCCATTTAAACATGACTTGTTCTTTTCCTCATGAGTTGTCATCACATCTTTCCATCTAGGGAAGGTGGGTTCAAGGATAGCTTCATGGGATTGAGAGGCTGATGAAGGGGTGAAATATATGTCTAGGAAACCTATAGTTTCCTTAGGATTGACACTTTGATTTCAAGTTGGATAATTGGGTTTAGATAGCTTACCTTCCTTTACCATGATGAACTACCTCAAGGCCCGATTGGCCAATTCAAACTCCCTTTCAAGATGAGCTTCAAATTTCAATCTTTCCCTCTCAAAATCCTCTCCCAACAAATGAACCTACTCAGCCATGATGTTCTCCTCCCTTGGGCTACTTTCTTGGATGGATTTCCAAGAAGGAAAAATTGGGGAATTACATGAGGGGTTTGGGGTATTAGGAAACATGGTTGGAATAGCATTTTGAAGAGGCAAGGATGGCACACTTGAAGGTGAATGTAGGGAATTTTAAGGTTTCCAAGATGGGATTTGTTCATAAACTCTCAATCTCTCTTCTAGATTAAAGATCAAACCACAAACATCAATCATTTCATAGGTAAGCTTTGGCCAATTATCCCCCTCTATAGGTATCCACTCCTTGATTTGTTCCAAGGCATTCCTTACACTCTCAATACAAATACTAGGTATGATTTCACCACAACCATGTTTAGTGTTAAGGTCTAGCATGTATTCTTGGTAACCAAGGAGAGTTCTTTTGAAACTAGTAATGGAATAGCTTGAAGGAGAACTAGGTGGGCTATATGGAGCACAAACTTGATATGTTTGGTCATTGACATCATATACTTGATGAGGATCATGACAAGGTTGGACAAGAACTTGCTCATAATTAAGAGGAAGAGGCAAAGCTGGACATAACTCCTCAACTTGAGTTAAAACAAGCTCAAACTCACAAATTTCCATGAATCACTCCACAAAAAAGTATGGAACAAGAAAACAACTTCATTTGGTATACTTGGGCTGCTAAACCAACAGATATGTACATGAATTTGCCATTCATGTTTATTAGAATTGCCTCTAAAGGCTGATGTCTTGAAGAGAACACCAAAATTCTTCAAGGAATGGACTCAATAATCCCACCGAGCATGCCAAAAACTATTGTCACTTGAATGCACCCAATGAGGAGATGGGAAATCTTCTTCTCACTCAAGTGACACAATGGAACCACCCTAAGGCTATGGGTATCCCTGTTGGGGGTGTATCTCTAGATTAGGGGCTAGTTCCCCTTGATGCATCATTTAAGCTCATATTCCTACTACTAACAACTTGGGGAATGAAAAGGGTTGAGAATAGCATGAAAATTAAACCTATTACACTAGAGGTGATACACCAAATGTCTACTTTACTCACACTCTTGACATGTACTTTGAACCAAGATAAGCCTAATATACACTACATCTAATAATAGCCTTCTTCTTGCATCAATGTTTCAACATGGGGTCTTGGAATTAGCTTAGGATAGGAAGACATAGACAATAGGCATTCTAAGACACACTATTGGAAAAGCTATTCACTACACCTATAACTCCATTTGACACTTCTTGATGACCTGCAAAGAGAAGTCTTTAAAATCACAAGGTAATAGGAAAATTGACATGTGAAGGTAAGTTAAGATAGACTTGCACAAGATAATAACCATTGCATACACTTAGAGAATCCTTGAACGAGGTAAAAAATAATTATTTTTATTGATTCGAGACAAAATTTTGGTAGAGTTTTGCCATACCCAAGTGGAGTTCTCTATATAATGCCAAAATGGCTTCATTTATAGAATTTTTGAAAATAAAAAAGAGGGAAGCTCAAAGGTCACAAAAAGACATACTTGGGCCTAAGAATATAAAAAGTTACACTACATGTATGGTTGAGTAGGAAGCAGACAATGAATGTATCCTGAGATAAATGTCCATGTAAAATCATGGCATATTCTTTCAAAATAGTGTAATGACTCTTCTGCCATCCTTCGTGAAACTGCCTCCATCAAAGACCATCCATGAGCGTTTGAAACTGTCAATAGGGGAAATTACACATAGCACTACTCAAGGGAGATGGAATTCATTTCGATAGTTAGAAAATGCTTTCCCTAACTGCTAGTCATCCTCTAGACACCTATGTTTATGATTTTGTGGAAGCCCTTTAATTTGGTTGGCTATTAGCAATGACTCGAACCATCAACTTGCCTATTTTTTACTTATTTTGTCTTTACTAGATGCTCGAGACTTTGCCATTTGTCACCTCCATGTTTGCCCTTAGGTTCTCACCAAGTTTTTAAATTCCAATGGCTAGACCCTGACCCTAAAGTTAACATTCACAGACCCATCATGAATTCCTTGGGGATATTTTCCTTGGACACTTTTCTATTTCCCTTAGACTTTTGTTTCCCTCAAACTTTTCTTCATTGGGCAATTTCCCACAGACTTAATGTCTTTGACCAAATTTCTTTGGATTTTTTATTTCCCCTTGTATCAGATAAAATGTTTGAAAGAATTAGACTTATCCCTTTTTCAATGCAAACAATTTTTTGGACTTTTGCTAAGTGCCCTTTTCAAAGGGAAAGTGCCCTTCGGCTTTTGAGAAATAGACCTTTAAAGTTCTTGCAAATGAACCTTCCAAAAGGAAAATTGTCCCTTTGGGTTTTTGTAAAGTACCTTTCAGCTTTGAAATGGGCCCTTTCTCTAAGAAAAATACCTTCAAAATTATAAAAACACCCCTTTGGAAGGATTTTAGGATGCCCTTCAAAAAAATTGAAGTGGATAATTTTCCTTTCTACTGTGTTTGTTTCCTTTTTGTTGTGTTTGTTTTCCCATGAAGGCTATAAGATATGCATGAAAAAGAAAGGTACCTATCTTCCCATAGATTTTTATTCATTCCTCAAGACCATATACATAGTAATTTGAAAGGATATTCCCAAGACCATCTCACATTCTTTAATTCTCCCCTACCCCCTGTGTACGGACCTCCTGTAGGCTAGACTGTGTTGCAATGGACAATAAATGGAACCAATGGAGAAGATGCACAATTTAGGCCTTTTTGAGAAGGATTATGTCACCAAACACCTACTCCAAGGCATTCCATGGATTCAAACCTTTTATAACATCACTACATGCTCTCATCTAATGTGGATAAACCACTCCAAGGCAACTAAGTTGACTATCAATGTAAACTAGGCCATTTGCAAGCATGTACAAGCCTAAAGGAAGATTTTCTAAGCAGATTGAACTCTCTAAATCAAGAAGAAGCATGGAAACATCTGTAAAATCATGTAGAGACACCTGCAACACACAAATCCATCAATTTAAAACAAAAAATAATGAGACAAGCTCAAACTTTGACCCCCTCAAGGTTGAACATGCATAAAAAACTACTTGGAGTCAAACTGATGGTTCACGAAGAAGATGCCACCAAAATGCAAGTTCTTGCTATAGATGTGAAGAGGACTCAAAGCACTATCCACCCCCAATAGAATTTCCTCCAACTCAAACTATACATCCCATAGTGATCACTTGAAGTTGACCTTTCACCATGTTTTCCAAGTGACACACTTCCAAAGGCAGCCGTACAAGTGTCCATTCCTCTCTCTTTGGCCAATAAAACTACCTTTTGTTTGAAAAACCTACCATTTATTTAGTTATGTTAGTTTATTAAGACTTATAAGGACACATGAGACTTGACATCAGTGTTTGTAACTTGTACAAATCCCAAGAAACCTATACAAAGCATTAAATGCACCATTTAGACCCTTGAAATGACCCCAAATGACATGATAGGTCAATGAAATGAGTAACTAAGGTTAATATAACATTGAGAGACATGAAGTGACCTATAAAACACCTTATGACAATATATTACACCCTTTTAAATGCCTAAAAGTGAAGTTTTTTACTAGGGGTGCCCTATTTTGACCTAAAAGTCAAAATTGGTCAATAATTTTAAGATATCACTTATATAGAACATAGGAATGATGGACTCTATTACTTTCCAAAATAGGCTCCTTGCATGATTTTTCAATGTTTGGTAAAGGAACACTCATGTCTATAGATGTAGGTATATATTGTGAAATAGCACAAAGTTTAATATTATTATCATTGCAAGGTGATACATTGCTTAGAACTTCAAGGCATATTATAGGAGTAGGAGGTATAATTTCATTTTGAGGCTCACTCTCCTTGTGAGAAAAAAATGCAAAAGAGAAAATGAAAGAAACATTGTTATGTCATGTACCACATGAATAATGAAGCTAGTTCAGATTTGAGCACAATTAACACAAAAAACAATCAGAGAAATATTTAACACACAATATAAAATTGTTTCATTCCATCTTATTAAACATATACAAGATATTAAATATTATATAGGAAAGTCATTTCCTATAATCAGGAAGATACAATTGATCCATAAACTAGATTTACCCCTATAGATAAATCATAGCTTTTCAAACATATACTGAAAACTCTCAATTTCTTTTAAATAAATTTTAGAAATTGATATATTTTAAAAATCCATTTCCTATTTTATTTAATTGGGGAAATGAGAATTCTACAGCTAACTCTATTTTAATTATGAAACTAAGAGTTTTCAGTATCTGTTTGAAAAGTTATGTGATTTATCTATAGTGGTAAATCTGGTTTACGAATCAGTTTGGTATCAAAGCAGTTGATCGATGGGATTTAACAATGTGGTTTACCTGTGGTTAATAGTTTGCTATTTGACAATTATTACAGTTGGTTCAGTTATGTTGAATACAAAAACATGTGAACTATAGGCAAGTTGTCAAAATAAGAAAAGATTGATGAGCTTGAGTCATGTAATCAACAGATTCAAGAAGAGAACTCTCTCTCTTGAGATCAAAATTCTACTCCATAGAAGAGGAGATTGAAAAGCTGAAATATGATTTGCAGACCAAGGATGAGCTCTTGGCAAAGTTGCAGAATGGTGAATGAATGAAGGAATTGCCTTCTACATCATATGCAGAAATAATGATAAATGAATACACTATAAGTCTTCATCTAGTACTTCCTCTCATTCAATTTTAGATATTGCTTTTGGTGTTTTTGAAAAACACACTAAGGGTATTGGGTCTAAACTATTACATAAAATGGGATTTGAATGAAGAGGCCTTGGTAAAAATGGACAAGGCATAACTAACCCCATACAGGTAGAGGATAGGCCTCATTTTGCAAGTTTGGGGTATACTGGTGAGCAAATGGAAATTGGAGAAAGTTTCAAATCCGTAAGAGGAAGACAAGCTTCCAACTACCAAGAATATAAGCCACTAATTTTTCAAAATAAACCATCACAGGTGGATGAGAGGTGTAAGAGAACTGGAAGAAGAGGTATTGAGATTCCACCTCCTCTTTCTTACACAACACATAGCACTAAGAATTTCATAAATTTTAAAACTTCTAATGCACTCTTTCAGTTTGAATAACATGGCTATGATATACATAAAATGTGATATGTTTCTCCTTGCAATTTTTGTGGGTTAAGTAATCATTCTGTTACTTATTGTTGGAAGAGAAAATCTCTGTTAAATAAGTTGCTTCCTTTTTTGAAAGACAAGGCATCAAGAAATGGTAAATAGGTTTCCTCATCCAAGAATAAGGATAAGAGGAACTTTTGCACTCATTGTCACAAGAGTGGACACAGAGTTGAGAAATGTTGGAAACTTCAACCATCACTATATCCTAAACATGGTAAATATTTCAACGTATATTTCAATTGTGAAAATAAGGACTTATTATCACAAGATTCTTGGTCTAAATATCCATGCAATTTTTGTGGATTAGATAATCACTATGTTGCTTTATGTTGGAAGATAAAATTAGTTAAATCTCTCACAAACAAACTCCCAACTAACAACTCACTATATATGAATATATAATGAATAAAAATATATTCAAGTAACTAACAACTAAATAAAACTCTATTAACATATTATTATTTATTAAACAATAATTCCATTATACATTAATAATGTGAACACCACACCTCGACATTCACCCCCTTGTGAACATTATTAATCCTCAGCTACACCCCCTTAATGTGAGCATGGGGAGAATATACATCTTCAAGAACTAGCCTAAATAGAATCATATGCCAATACATACTTTTAAGTCTACATACTATTATCTGAATCTTATTATCTAGATCTTGTTTCACATGACCACTACTATGTGAAAGAACACATCCCACATTTACTCCATGTGACTGCAATGGATGTGTAACTAGCCGATCATCTTCATAAATAAGTAAGGCAGTCATAGGATCTCTGCAATTAGAGGATCTCTATAGTTAATTGCCCTCCTATGCAACTGTTGCCACATTCTATTATATCCACACTCTCCCTTTTCTCTAAAAAATATTTCCAAAACATTAGGGGAATGAAAATACACACAATATTAAAAAAAGAAATATCATGAGGAATAAATCCTCGTTATCATCTTATGCAACCTCTATTAATGTTTGTTGCCACCCAAACACAAATAACATAGACAATTCCCACTGCCACTAAAGAACTATCCTTGACATTAGCTGATTTGGCATAGAGCATACCACACTAAAAAAAGAAAAAAAACACACCACACAAAATGTCACCAAAACATCTGGGCCCCATCGTTGATGACTGACGAGAGGCTCTAAAACCCCTAGCCTCTATTTACACCTTCTTCCAGTAAATGATGTTGCTTACTCAGCTGCTGAAGATTTGAAGCTCATGTCATTTTTGATGATGAGATTCTCCCACATATATAATTGATGCTTTTGACTCAGGACATCGGGTTCGCTCAAAAATGCATCCTTTACATAAGATGGGTTTAACTTTGATATCTTTGACATAAAAATGACTTTTACAAAAAATGACTCCAATTTTTTTATTTTTTACAGACATACTTTTGACTTTTATTGACACATGACAACTTGATTAATAATCTTGACTCTATTGAATTTTTGTACATATTAAAAACAATGGACCTCAACTTAAAACAAAACAAACCATAAAAATGACTATTATTAAAATCTTGGACCAAATAACTTATGCAACCTCTACTTTTGACATGACACGATAAAACAAAGATTGTAAAATAATATGACATAAATGCAAACTGAATCCTCATAATGCTTACAATGACCAACACTTTATGAATGGTGTAACATATGCTTGAAGGTTATGAGTCAATGAAAAATGTGATGATAACATGACAAGATCTAGGCTATGGTAATCAGAGGATAAGGAAACTAAAGACTTAATGTACTTAAAACTAATGATTAATGACACTAAATCATTGACTCTAAATTGAAAAATAGACTTATCAATTATACTCATAACTTTAACTAAAAGAAGAAACAAACTCACTATGACCTCGAAATGATAATCTATCCAGTTTATGAGGGTAATAAGATATGTGTAGGATCCATAATTCTTGTATTCGCAATGGTATGCATCAGACTATTAAAAAAAACTTCGACACCCTAGACGTCGAGAATGGAGATGGCAGATTGTAGAACATAGTCCTAAAACAGTTTTGACAAATTTGAAGCACTCACATAGAAATACTAATATGCACAAACTGCTATCAAATGTCATGTTGAGCTATAAATTTATCCACACTATGAAACTATCATGAGTATCATCAGATGTAATGTTGATAGTAGCAAAATATGGGGGTAATGTAAAGTGTTTTGCCTACAACATAGATCATATGCTTATGTTGAAGTCGTACGGATAGCAAAATTATCAGTGATTTTACAGCTGGTGAGAGGTCTATATTTAGAAATCTCTTGGCACGAAAAATGGATCTTTGACCAGTGGAAAGTTCCAAAAAGGATTACGTAAATCTGAGGTGAAACCAATCATGAAATATTCCTATTTTCATAAAATACATTGGGTGTACATTAAGATAGCAGTTTACACGACATACTCCCATTAATTAGGATGGTGGGCAATAGAGAAAATCAAGTTGTGATTTATGAAACAATGGGATAACTCTTTTATTTATGAGTTGTGCACAAATCTAGAATGTCTCCATAAGATTGAGTTTCACATAAAATGGGACAACGTGAATGGTTTAAGAACAAAATTTGAAGATAATTGTCTTTTATGACAAATCTTGATGCACATATAAGTCACAACAAATCGACTTAAAATGAGTAAGTTGTGAAAGAATAGATAGGGATGCAGGCCAATGAAAAGTGATCTATGAGCAGAAAGGTGCTTGACAGAGTCACAGATTTGGGGAAGACAATGATGCTCCAACTGGTATGGAAAGAAAACATCAGATCTAAAATATGTATGGCCTGAAAAATTAAGGACCTAAACTACCTGCATTAATCTCTTCATAAAATATTTCCTTTCATGAGATGGAGAAACTATGAACAACAATTGTTCTACCTCATATAAAACCTCAAGAATCTATGACATGCACAAACCTGCTCTGATACCGAATAATGAAACTGGTTCAGATCTGAGCACAATCAACACAGAAAACAATTGGAGAAATATTTAACACAAGATATAAAATTGTTTCATTCCATCTTATTAAACATATATGAGATATTACAAATTATATAGGAAAGTCATTTCCTATAATTTGGAAGATACAATCTCCATAAATCTCTCACAAATAAACTCCTAACTAACAACTCACTATATACGAATATATTGTGACTAACAATATATTCAAGTAACTAACAACTAAATAAAACTCTATTAACATATTATTGTTTGTTAAATAATAATTATGTTATACATTAATAATGTGAACACCACACCTCAATAATGAAGATATGTAAGGACATCACTTTCACTTTGAGTTGTAGTGTCACATCCTATAACAAGAGGAGTAGCTAATGCAATATCACTTTTTACTTTAGGTGCATCATTGTTATTTGAGAAAGGAATATTGACATGACTATCATTTACATCCTTGCTAGTTGTTTTAGAATATTCTTTTGTTAGGAAACCTTTGGGAAACATGGTTTTTTGTTGCTTGAATTTATGTGGTTTTATCTTTGCAAAAGTTACGTCAAATAAATTTGGGACTTTTGTTGTGTCCCTAAGAAATGTAGGTTGTGTAGGTGTTTCCTCAATATTTTTAGATGCATTCTCATTTTTTATTCAACCAACACAATGGCAGATACGGGGCATGTATTTTGTTCCTCACAAATGAGAGGGAAGAAGGAAGTTGACTATTTTCATTTGAATCATGCAAAGAAGTAATGGAATTTTCAAAACTAGTATTATTTAGGGAAGGAGAGACACACTTGATTTCATCGAGATTTTCACTATGAGAGACAATGGAGGAACATTCAACTTCTTTGATATTTTCAACATTAGAAAGGGTAGGATCACACTCAATTATTAAAATAACTAAAGAGAGCATGAATGTAATAGTTTGATTTTAAACATTAGGCATGGTATTATTTTGCATATTTATTGGCTCTTCAGTATCATAAAATAGAGGGATAGGAAAGGTCTCATAACCAAGGGGCATTTTGTCACATTCATTACCAAGAGTGGAAGCATCATGATCACTACTTTGCTCAGTTATATTTGCATTTGCATTTGCATCGTTAGTTCTTTCATTGTTATAATTGTAAGCAAAAGTGGGATTTTATGGTTTTCGGTATTCTTCTAGGTCATCATATGCAATACATTGATCATCACATGGATTAAAGAAATGGTCATAATGTAGATTATATACATAACCTTCCGTTAAGAATTCCATAAATTTTAGAAAGTATTTTAAAATGACAACCAAACACACAACTAGGAGGAGCAAAACAAAAATGTGACTACGCATTCCTAGGTTATACCCATATAAGCGAGGGAAAAATCAGATCTAAAAAAATATATATAGAAATTTGAGATGAATTTTCAAAGAAGGCAAAAACCCTAATATGCAAACCAGGGTTTTGGTTCAACAAACATAGGATAGGTTCACCAAATGTTTTAATACTTTTGGATTCATAAGAGAAACATCAAACAATAAAGCTATTTGAATGCTAATCAAGTATTGTTAAGATTTTAATAGTGTATTACAATATTTTGACAATATATCTCATTTAAACATGTGCAATAAATATAAGTATTAAGCAACTAAGGGATAAAGATAGTGTATCTTATTTGTTATTCTATTATGGACTGTGGTAGTGATTAGGGGTCGTCACAGGGTTGTATTAGAGATTTAAACTTTATTCATTATATATTCTAACTATTTTTAGCCTTCAGACATTTGTGTCGATCAAGGACAATAATGTCAATGCACATGTTTGTATCTGATACAAGTGTCTAGTGAGAGATATACATAGGATTGACTTCAACTTTAGACCAAACCTATGATGTCCCTTGTGTAATCGTTCTAGCCTCAAATTATGTTTGCCTATGTGCTAGTTTCAAATAATAAACAACCCTAGTTTCTTTACATTATACTTCTTATAACCGGGTAAAAAGGGGTTAGTAAAATGACTAGAGCTAGCCCTAACAACCTTGTTTGTTGCT
The DNA here is from genome assembly GCA_037957365.1 of Torreya grandis. Lineage (NCBI taxonomy): Eukaryota > Viridiplantae > Streptophyta > Pinopsida > Cupressales > Taxaceae > Torreya > Torreya grandis. Next base: position 2,802,760 of record JARHVA010000201.1, on the reverse strand, counting down.
AAGTTCTACCTACATAGCTAATACTCCTAAGAGGGCCTCAGACTCGCATGTAGTTCTCCCTCCTATGCATGTATGTGGAATTGTAACAATGCGATTATATGCTCTTTCTCTTAGTAACCATTGGTACAAGTGATGCAACAGTATATTTGACCTTTTGAATGCTTTATATATTTGATTTAGTGTTGTAGTACAATTTGATAGATTGAAGTAAACAATCTTTTCTTATTAGAGAGTTGCCTTTTCAAATTGGAAGGTGTCTTAATTAGACTATAGCCTTTGTATATATAAGAACCTTTTGACTTTGAATTAGAACCTATTGACATGTAAAAAGTCAACCATAAGATGAGCAAAGAGGGCTAACAAAAGAATCACAAAGTGAAAGATACATACAAAGATAAAAAGACAAGTCTGGTAGTTGTGTCGAAGCTAAACACTAATGTTGATGCTAGTGTCTAGGATAGACACAAATGTCCAGGGGTTAAAAACATAAAAAATAGGCACAATGGGTATGGGTTTATGGTATACATTGGATGAAGATAAACAAATAACATACAGGTCCAAGGGGCAGGGAAATCAAGTGAAATAAGATGGAACTGAAAAGGTCCATGAGAGATTGCACCACTAGATGTCTAATTCTTAATAAAAAGGTATATACATACAAAAAGACTAGAAATATGTGTACTTGTACCAAAATGCGTGTCTACACAAACACAATTATGAAAAAAGTTTTTACCTGCTATACACTTCCCAAAATTGTACTGCCTATAATTCTAGGGCCCATAATTGCCCCATTGATGATTTAGACAAAGTTATCTGCTCATTATAGGTTTTTAAGGTTCTCATTGTCTTACCATAAAATCTTGATTCCCATTGCTAGACTTTGACGATTGTCTCTAAATCACCAGATATTCAAAATAAAATTTTAGATCCTCTTTTAATATTTATTACTTTAGTTTTTGGAAAATTAATTAGCTCTGATTGATTGTTTCCATCTATTCTAGGCCCAATTAATCTTTATAAATATTTATTTTGCAATTCAATTGAAAACTATTTCTTCATAACAGAGTTAAGTCAAAAGATCGTTGATCCATTTGTGAAATCGCTTGGCTCGGAAAGAGCTAACAAGAAATCAATTAGTGTGGAATGCAAGTAGAAAGAATATGGACCCTAGACCATAAAATAATAATAATAGTAATACACAAATTAAAAGAAAAGGTATAACATATTTATATTTTTTGCTCTCATAAATTAGTTCAAATCCTTGTGCAGATGTATTGGACCACTACGGTTTGCAGTCACAATTAGAGCTCGAATTCGAGCACCCAAAACAACAAAAGTATGAGCAATTTGAGAATGATAGGTAACAATTCGCTTTGTACCATCTAATCAATTCTCTACCATCTACTTGTATTCAGCATTATTTATTTATCATATACAACAAATTTTGTTTGATCTATTCAGAAATGAAGTTCAGAGTGAAAGTAGGTACTTGGATTTTTATTTTATTGTTTTTTGCTTAATGTTCTGAGTATCCTGCGTGTACTTTGTGTGCAGATATTGCTGCTAATCTCACAGGTTAGAAATCTTGCAACGACATCCATTACATTTCCCTTCTATAGATTATATTAAGGAATTTAAGGGTTTCCATTTTTTAACAAACGGAGTTACTCACAGTTTTGGTCTGTTTTTTTATCGCACAGATGGCATGTTTAAAGGGATCTACAATGGGAAGCAATACCACATTGGGGATATTGCCGAGGTTTTGAAGAGGGCATGGGAAGCTGGAGTTGATAGAATCATTGTAAGTATAACAAATTCAAATTCATTGTTCATTTATAAGTATTGGGGTGTTATTAATGTGTTGGTCGTGTCATTTTTCTGAGAGGGTGTTTGCTTTATTGCTAAATAGGTGACTGGTGGATCCCTGAAGGAATCCAAGGAGGCACTTGCTATTGCTGAAACTGATGGTATTTATTCTTTTAGCCTTAATCTATTTTTGTGCCTAAGAAGCTTTTGATTACAAGAGTAGGAATCAATCAATGATTGATTTTAATAACGTCCATGGGACCACTGCACATAACCAAAAAAACAAACAAACAATACGTAGCCCCTAGCATGTGTGAACAATGACAAACTTCCGCATAGCACAAAGCCATTTCTTTTATGAGGGTGGACCTCTTACTGTTGATTTTGGTGATAAAATTTCCTGTTTTTGCAAATCTAGCCTCCTCAAAGAGAGCGGTCAATGAGTCAACCACCAGCGTGTCTGTCTAATTGATTCTAATGTCTTTGTTGGCCGAGCATTGCATAATGTAGTGCCACTCTGTCTCCACCATCCTGAGCTACAAAATATGCATATTCTCTTTTCCCACTCTTCCTTTGGTGTTTTCCATCTACCCGTCTCACATCTAAGCTGATGAGAGCTAGTTCTCAACTTAGCTATCAACATTTTTATGTTGCATTTGATTTCTGCCCCTATGTAGTTTTGTTGATGGCGCTTACATGTAGGTTAGAATTTATTGATACAGTATTCTATCTTCCTCAGCTTATTTTTCTACATGTTTAGTCTGAATTTTTCTCTCACATATTTTTTAATTTATTGAATACATAGGAACCGGAGTTCATCCTAACTGTTACATACTAACTAGAGTTCATCTTAGCTTTTGCTTCTGAATTCTCTGTTCTCAAAAAATTTGCTTCTTTAGCACGAGGCATGGACAAACAGAAATCATTTGCATTTAGTACTAATAAATCTATTTTTGCAGTTCGACTTTTTTGTACTGTGGGTGTACATCCTACAAGATGCAATGTAAGTAGATCTCAAATTTTCATTTTTTCTGGTTTTAACTTTTCTGTTTTTTTCAGATTATGTCCACAAGTTACCCATATATGAACATCCCCCATTTCACAAATGCATTTGGTCTGTTTTTTAAGAGTTGCATACCCAATTAAAGTTAACCATTTTATAGTCACTGTAAGTGCAGACAGCAGACAGTATACATAACCCCTGACATAATGCGCAACCACTAGTGGATCATGTGAAGTGGCCATTACTTAGAAAACTTAGGTTGCCACAGATGCTTTTTTTTTTCCTGCTTTTCCGTTTTTTCAGATTCTGTCAACGAGGATCCCATTCATAACATGCCCCATCTTAGAAGTGGGCTTGGACTGTTATACACAAAGTCCATTGGAAGGTAAGAACTTTACAGTCATTATAGTGCAGGCAGCAAACATTACGCTTAACATATTGTGCAACCAGTGCTGAACCTAGAAAGCTTAGGACACCACAGATGCCCTTTTATGTTTTTGTTTTTTTTAAATCCAGATTCTGTCAATGAGAATCCCATTCATGAGCATCCCCCATCCTAGTCTAAGTAGGTTTGATCCAATTCTTAGGAGCTGTGTTTCTAATTGACATAACAACTTCATGGTCATCACAACTGCACACAACATACAACACGACAACACAGTATGCAACTGGCATCGGGCCATGTGAAGTGACTGTACCTAAAAAGCTTAGTTTGCCACAAATACTCTTTTTCCTTTTTTTTTAAAGATCTGTCATTAAGAACCCCATTAATGAACATCCCTCATATCAGAAATGTTTTTGGTTGGTCCACAGATATGTTTTGTGGTGCTTTCTCAAGAAATTGAAAGAATAGCTGATGGGATATTGTTTTTCTCCGACAGGAATTTGAAGAAAGTGGAAACCCAGAGCAACACTTTGAGGAGCTTGTTTCCTTGGCCAAGGAAGGTGCGCAAAGAGGAAAGGTTTGAATTATTTATGCATGATATCTCTCTTTGATGTTATATTGATTTATGCTGGCATCTATTTGGAGAAATTTGAAAAGCATGTTCTAAATATTCACTTCTGTGACTTATGATAAGTGATTGAGTATTGTTCAGCTTTGAAAATATGAGATTTCTTCATTCACTATATTCTAAGTGTCAAAAATCATGGAGAATGCTGTCAGTATTACTACTCTATTTTGAATATTGGCCCATTAATTTTTTCCCAACTCTGTCTTAACTTTTCCAAGACAGTTGATCTTAGAACTCTAGAAGCTTGTAAAACGGTTTGGATTCTTGCTTTTCAATGTATCACTGAGACCTACTTTTAGATCAGCTTAATATGCATGAGATGCTTGCCAGAGTTTGCATGTACATCATAAATTCAGATTCGTTGTTGTGGAGGAGGGGGTGGCATATGATAATCTTGTTTTCCTTGTTCTGGTTCCTCCAAAGATCGCATATGTGCTTTGTTGGCCTGGAATCTGCCTCCAGTGTTGTAAAGTACACTTAAAAAAAAAATCTAAACTTTACCTCTTGTGCTTTGAAAGGGTAACTGGCTTGGGAATCCAATTCCAAAGAGGGAATACCACTAGAAATGTGATGCCTACTGAGTTATATAGAGGCAAAGCTTTGATACTTAGTTTGAAAGGTTGAAAAACACAAATGCACAATTACTACAAGTTTTTGGTAGCATTGCTGTTTCTTGCACCAAGAAACGTATTGTTGTTCCAAATTGCTGTTTGTAGGTCATCACTCATGTTTTTGTGTGCCGGCCACAATATTTTTCTGTTGTGGGTTGTTTGCTGGATGTTTCAGCCAGCAGAACTGTTTCTGCAAGATGAAATTGACTGGAAACTATCTGCAGCGGCAGGAAGTGGCTGCTGAAATGGCCTCTTTTTGCATGTGGTGGAAAAAGTAAAGAATAAATAAAGTAACTAAAAGACAAAAAGAAAACATTACTGAACCCAAAAAACTAAAACTAAATAATTTTTTGACTCTAATTCTATTTTAACGATTCCAAAACAGTTGATCTTAGGATGTTTTTGAACAGTTCTGAGTCTTTCTTGTTTAATGTACCATTGATGTCTATTTTCAAATGATAGATCAGCTTAATATGCATGAGATGCCATGTTTACAGAGTTGGTAGCCGCATCATAAATTCAGATCCATTGTTGTGAATGAAGCGGTGGCAAAATATGGAAGTCTTGTTTTCCATGTTCAGGTATCAAAGATCTTATATCGGCTTTGTTGGCCTGAAATCTCCCTCCAGTGTTGTAAAGTACACTCAAAAGAAAATCTAAACTTTACCATTTGTGCTTTGAAAGGGAAGTTGAAAGAGTGAATACCACGAGAAACATGATTCCTGTTGAAATAAATAGAGAAAAAGCTTTAATACTTTGTTGAAAGGGTTGAAAAGCATTAGCAAACTATTGCACAAGATGTGAAATAAAATTAATTCTCAAACAAAATAGCACTAAACAACTATGTTGCAATAAATGCAACATTGTGGTTTCTTGCACCAAGAAACATGTTGCTGTTCCAAATGGCTGTTTCTTGGTTCAATAGACACTGGCTACAGTTGTCTGCCGTTGTCGCACGTCTCCTGGCTATTTAGGCCTTCAGAACTGTTTCTGCAGGTCAAAATAGCCAGGAAACTACCCGCAATGGCAGGAAATGGCCATGTTTGTCATGTGGCTGAAAAGATGAAGATAAAAATAGTAACTAAAAACAAAAAGACATTACTGAACCCTATGAAACTAGACAAAAAGTTCTTTTGAGTCTAAAAACGTAATGCCCTGCATCCATCCTCACCTAGCTCTCACTTCAATATTTCACGACTCTTGGAGGAGAGCAGACTAAAGGAAGATGATTACACAGTTGGGTAGTTGCATGCAACCACTAAAATGATAATTTTTTAGTGCCTTTTCCAAATTCAAAGAAATCATACTTAAGTTTACGCCTGAATTTCTTTAAAATGTTTGCATCCTTTTGATTTAATGCACACAGAGGAGTAAAAATGGAGGGTCCCCTTCTGCCCCTGTTCCACAGGGAAAATACTTCATCATTTTGAGATAGAATTATGGAGCACTGATTATAGAAATTATCAAATTTTGCTTTTGTCTTTTTATAAAACGTAAACCTTATGTATCATGTATAGACATATTTTTTTTGAATGATGATAGGTATGTTCAATCTTTTATGATGTCTGAACCGATAGCAATGTGTGTGATTGATTGATTGATTGATCTGGATCTCAGGAGATATCCGGTGGACAACAATCTAAATTGCTAGAATTCAGATGTGTTAAAGGCGGAAGCAACATATAAACAAGAAATCAGGAACAGAAATAACATTCATCCATGAGATGATGAGACATTAACAATATATCTAACTGTAACGGAATTTTGTTAATCTAAATATTTTGTATATGACATTCCCTCCAAGGAGATTAATGTCTATCTATATTCTTTATCTAACTCAATCTATGTATGTAAATATGTATAATGATGCCACCAATGGCAAAGGAACCATTATGCAAGGTAAAATGAGTTTTCTTCCACGTGATCCTTTGTCTTCCGACTGTTAGGATTGGGCTTTGTCAATTAGTAACGGTCGATCTTGGCTCATAGGGCCTTACTCTGCACCATGCAAGGGGAATCCCATAAGCTATAGGGGGCTTTGCCCCAAAAGGAAAGGGAGCAAAGTTGATACCGAGGAGATCTAGAACTTGCACCATCAAGCGACAATGGATACGTTGAATATATGTTTCTATAAGTTTCCGATACGGTGGGATGGGGAAAGGAACAACAGATTATATAAATATAAATATAAAAAGTACAAGGGAAAAAATACAAAGTAAGATCATAACTTTCCTCTTGATATCGGTAAGGAATTGAGTCATAACCCCAAACTTGGTGTTGCATGGAAACGGATACAATATTGGATACAGATACAGAAAATTTTCAAGACCCCAGATACATATACAACATTTATAAAAATTCATATATTATACATCAAAAAGCATAGAACACAATGTAAACATATATGTTTATCTCAAAAATATTCTACACAGTTTTTTTTAACAGAAGTTGGTTACATCATAAAAATATATATTTTAATAATTTATCTTAAACGATTTATTTTTTATGTTCCTTATATTTTTTGTTATTTAAATTTATATTTATGTTTAGAACCTTTTTTTTAACGTTTTGTTTTTTGCAGTTTATTGAATTTTATTATAACCCTAAATTGATTATGACTTTAGATGGCTTGGTATTGACGACTGTATCTAAACGCATCGTATATGGTCTCATATTTGGTTATATCTAGATGGTGTATTGGGGTCATATCGTATCCATAACTGATACACAAATCTGTGTATCTGAGCAGGGGGAAGTATCTAACAACTTTGCCCAAAATTCAATCAAATCCATTGGTGTAAAATTCAGAAATATTAACACTGAAACTTTGCACACGTGTTTATGTTAATGAGATTGTGCTAAACATTCTTATAGTTTTCCTGGCATAGAGTTTTTTCAGCACGAGTGTTTGTTTTCCCCTTGAGATGCTCAACCCCAAGCTTGCCTTTTACGCCAAGCATTTCCTACAAGTAGTGGATGTTATTATTCGTGGCCATCACTATCTATAGGGCCACTGGTCCCACGGCTTGAGGTTTCCCTTTGGCCAGATGAGAGTGTGTTCACACCAGTTATATGTTGAAATTGATAGTCACATTCTCTGTTAGGACTGGATCTACCATCTTTGCTCCCGCTAGGAGGTGGAGACTGAGGAACATTTCATTTATAGATGCCCCATTTACTATGAGATTCAGGGAAGATGTCACTATCTCTATAGGGATTCAAGTAACACCGTATCTACTTTCTGTAGATATTCAGACTGGTGGTGCTGAGCTCTTTTTCTTTGTGAGGCCGTCAACCTCAGACGTAGATCCCTGCCGGGGGCCCTAGAGGCTCTAGAGCCCCCACGTTGATCACCTCTTTCTTCTAGCCCATCCAGGGTATTGGCAGCACTAGGCGCCCTTTGGACATCATTACGTCACACATCATAACAGACAGATTAGTTAGGCAGCGCTTCTCTCAACACACCATTACTACTTAGATTACTTAGATCCCCAGCTTGCTCTCCCTCAAGATCATGGCTTTGTTTCTTCCTGTCGGCGTGGCTTTGCCCCTTCTTAACATGGATCTATTACTAACTAGCTGTTGCACGGACCACAGGGGTAGACTCATATTATGAGTTCCTTTTCTATTACGTGAGTTACACTGATCTTGGATGTTAGGGGAGATTCTAGAACAAGTGCTTGCTTCCTCCTAGTATCTCTTAGCTTGGCCCCTTTGACCTTGGGTACTCCCTAACAAGTATTATTAGATATTTCACAATGATTGATGATGGTTTAGACGATTCCTCTACTTTAGACGCAATCAGAGATATTTGATGATGTTTCCTTCCAATCATCATTGGCACATGCTTTTGGGTTCTTGTTTGCCCTTCATTGCTAATTGTTTTGATTTCATTACCACCTGTGTTAGTGGCACACTACTTTATTTTGTCTTATGTACTTTTATTCCTTTATTTGGCTTCTAGGATTCTCTCTTCCTTGAACTTTCTATTGTTAACTGTTGTATCCTTGAGTCCCATTGACTTGCTTTTGGTCATATATGGACACTAATATAATTTCTTTCTTTCTTTCTTATAGTCTCCTTCAAAATTGAAAGTATGGATGCCATGCATATGTGTATGATCATTTTCACTCAAAAAAAAAAAAAAATACTTGTCATCATATGCCATAATTATTCATGGTGCTGTCATTGTTTTCCACAAGGTGTGAGCATATTATGAAAATCCAATTTAAGAAAGGAATATGTTGTCGGGCCCAAAATTATTGCGTCCGAAGGCACTCATGAGATTGAGTGTTCCGAAGAGGAAAGCGGGAGACAATGCATGGGATAAAGATATCCCCTTGTTAATTTTAAGACTGATGCTGGTTCAGTCCAAGGGCTGAGCAATTTAACCTTGTTTTACTCAAAGAGCCGTAATTGTTACCACCGGAGGATCAATGTATGTATGGTTACACTCAGAACTCATTACCAGTTGAAGAAACCCTTACTTATTATTTACCACTAAGTTAGACCATGCTGATTTCTAAAATAGGGGAGAGTATTTCGATTCCAAAATAAACATAAAATGGAAAAACAAGGTAGGGCAGAAAAGGGATGATTCTAGACTTGTAATATGTTAATGCTTCAAGAATAGAGCTGTGTCCTACCATAATTATATCACTATGTGCCGAGTTTCATTGAGAGCTCTGACTCATCTCTACATGGGAAAATAATTCTAAGGAAAACAAAAAAGAATGCTTGATTTATAAATTCTTCACTAAATATCAATACTTGAAAGGCCCTGTAGTGTGTAACACACAGATTCATCAAATATAATATGTAACTTAAGTACACAGATTACTTATGTTGTGAAGAAAACGAAAAGGATTCACAAACGAGTTAGAACAACAAGCACATTATAATTATTGCATTCATTTTAGTAACAAAGTACTTATTTAATTCTCTAACGTCAACATTTACCCAAAATTGGAAATGAGCGACAACATTAGCAAATAAACAACTAGTTCAACAGAAAATGGGAAATTGCATTCATTAAAACAGTCTCTTTACAAAATGCCAATCATGACAGACACTTAAAGCTCAAAAGGGTGAGGGGAGGGAATAGCAGGGGTAATCCTGACTTAATTCCAACAGCGCTCTGAGACCAAATTTGCTGATTTTTCTAAAGGATTGCAGTTTACAATATATAGAGGATGGGGCTCGTCTCCAAGTAGCATGAGATTCCCATCCTTGGCCATGATGGCCTCTCAAAGTTGTTACAACTGCATTGATTAGAAAACGGGTAGAATATCCTCCACTTTCCTCAAAAGATACCTGAGGATCCACTTAGTTGATACGTGGATGAACCACAGATGAACTGTCTCCTAACTGTTTGGACTGTGCCTTCTTGGCGGCCAACACGACAACCACCAGGGCGAACTCTCGATCCGGTTTGGCCAAATTTATTGGTGTCTCTTGAAAGATCACCTTTGATTGGGCCACTAGTCTTTGATATACTTGGAGTGGGGTCTTCAGGGACTCTTTGACTTCCGAGACTTGGCTAATGCTCGCAGTAGACAGAGTTGAGAGTTTTATCACTGTTTGGGCTCCAGCTTTGTTGGCTTTTGCCACTTTCTTCCTCATGACTTGGTCGAAGTGACCCAGGTGAACTCCAAACTCGCCTCTGTTTGGCAGGGTGCCATCTGGGTGGAATAGCACGGTGATGTTGCCCTCTTTGAAGTAGGTCAATATCTTTTCCCTGCTTTCTTCCAGAGGTTCTACAACCGTTTGTGCCAAGCTCAACCACTCTTCAATTGAAGCCCTCATGCTCCCAATTTATGTCTGATAGAGGCTCAGGTTCGAGGTAGGCATGAGTTTAAATTCTGGGAACACGCCCTTGTGAATAATCATGACAAATCTTTTTGCATAATCACAACGATATTTCTGCACTTGTTCTCCAAGAGAGCAATTCTTTCTAAATATGCTTGTGCCCTTAGAAGATGTGCCTTGCTATCGGTCAGTGTTTCGACCACTTCACCCAGAGTTGAGAAAAGCTGCATGAGGGCATCCTTGACTCCCCTGATCAACTCTACAGGGAAGGAGCTCTTGACTTGTGCTTCAAGTGCTCGAACCTGCTCCTTCATGCCCTCGATTGACGTCTCTGACATATTGTGTGTAGCCTGAAGCACATAGACTAGGTCCTCAGCCACTTTCCCTTCTCTTGTGGATGTCTTCACTTTGGCCTCACTTTGGTGAGGAAGAAGAGGTCTTGTTGAGTCTACCAGACTACAGAGTTTCCATCTTGGATGAACTTTTGGGTGAGGATCCTCCTCATGTTCCCTAGGTCTGATTGAATTCTCACTGCACTTCGGGATCACCTTGTATAGTCATTTCAGGCGCTTGTGACACTATAGCTACTCCTAGGGTAGAAAGGGGTGCTGGTGGGTGTGAACAAGGAATCCATAGAGGGGAGGTTAGTATTGTGTTAGTCAAATAAAACCAAATCGAAGTAACACACTAAACACTAACACCTCTAGCCTAGACACTAGGGGGAGCATAGGTAACAAGCATGCAATGAAAACACAATTAAAAAACAAAGGAAATCATCCTTTTAGCTTCTTTGTAGCTCCAAAGTGGCTTGCTTGTCTTTGTGCATCAAGAAATCTTTACCAATGAAGCTCTCTTTGCTCCACCTTTCCTTGGTGCCTTGGCTTATGAATTTGGCATGGTAACACTACTTGAAAGGTTTCTTTGCATCCAAATGAGCATTATAACTTTGGCTTATGAGAGCTTGTTGATCAATAGTTATGGCCTTGTATTTATACCTCCAAAGTTAACTCTCACCCAAGGTGAATTAAGGTTGAGTTTAAACATGGAATGAGTTCAAACTAACCCTAGGTGAGTTGAGGCTAACTCTAGTTGAGTTTAAAGTTGTCATGTAATTATGATTTTCAATTAATAGGCATGGCTCTCAAATTAGATAGTTTGAGATATTTTGGAAGAGCTTGACAACTCATAAAGATCATGATGAAAAGGCTTATATTTTGAATTTTGGCATTTCCATTTTAGGTATTCATTAATTGCAAATGAATAATTTAGCTAAGCATTTAATCTGGTTTAATTAGTTGATTCATTTTGATTAGCATTTTAGCTCTTTTAAGATTTGTTTAAGTGCCTCGCTTAATGGGTCCATAGACCAAACTGCGAGTTGTTAGGTTGCAAGGTAACTGCAGATGAATCCATGAGAGGTTATTGTTGTGTACGGTAGAATACCCCAAATAGGGATACCTCAACATGATTCTAAGCATTGATGAATGATGTGCAACCAAATATGGGATGTTCAGTGATTCTTAGGCTTAATTTGCAAAGTTTGGTAGAAATCAGTCTGAAGTTTGGTTAGAAGCCAGTTGTGGCCAGAATGGGGTGTCGACAGTGGGGTGGTAGAGATAGATGTGATAGGTGGTTTGGGTGGAGGAGGAACAAATGAAATGGAGGGAATGAAGGAAGAGAGCAATGGAGGAGGCATGGGGGCATAATGAAAGGAGAATCCTAGGGGAACATGTGCCCTTGCCACTGGGTCTGGGTCAAGTTAACTTGTGGGGCAATGACATCGAAAGGGGCATTCAACAGAAGGGAGGAAATTGGCTGGTTGAAACCAAGCCCCTGGGCACCCAGAACGATGGAAAATGGAGGCCTAGGAGTGATGCGGAGAGTAATAAGGGTTGTTGCAGGAGACCGAGGATGAGTTGCCTTTTGCTTCTTTCTGGGCCTCTTACTTGGATCAACATGTATTGTTGTAGTGGAAGGAGTTGGAGTGGCTGAGGCTGCGGGGTCCGATTGAGGAATCTATTGGGCGACAGTGGGCACTGCTGACGTGGTCGGGGCTGAGTTAATTGTGCACACTAGTGCACTTATTGTTGGGGATGCAACATAACTTGTTGGAGATGGGGCACTTGCAGGTATGTGAATATGTGGAAGACCCAATGGGGGCACTGCAGAGATCCCTGCTTGTGGAATGGATTGGGCAGATGGGAATTGGGAGGCGAGAATGTTGCGCATAGCTGAAGCTAAAGGCATTTGGGTGAATTGTGGAAGGGGTGAAATAGGGAAAAGGGGAGGCACAACTTGAGTGAGTTGTTGTGGAGAAGGGAAACTAGGGGGTGTTCCACTAGGCTGTTGAGGAATGGGGGGAGTAGGGGGAGGGATTTGCACGGGCGTCAGTTGATAGTCCCATCTTGGGCTAATTTCTAGGCTACTATTGATGTCAAACCTTAACGCTTGCACGGCTTGAGGTCGAGATGCTTGGGGTTGAGTTGTCCAGGCCTGAACTATCTGAATTTGATTCGCATGAGCCACGGGAAGTGGTGAAGCAGGAGCAGAGGGCCGAGGAGGTGAAGTTCGCAGAGGAGAAGGTTGAGGAGTCGGGAACCCTTGTAAAACCCCCTTGAGATTTGGGGAGGAGTTGCTTGAACATCTCCACCCTGAGTTGATGATGAGGCAAGGCCACCTTGGGCAGATGGTCTAGGTTGAGCCTGCTTTCCTTCTTCTTGGCCTCGATTCGAGCGAACACATAGTCATCTGTAGGGTTGAGATGGAGCTCATCGTCCTCGTGGGGTCGATGGCCATAGTTGATGTTAAACCGGGCCTGGTACATTGCCACATGGGCCTTGACGATGCTGTGCGGGTCCCAGTCTTTATGTTTGGCCCTACCTAGGGCATAAGAATCCCTTCCTACCACCATCTTCTGCAAATGGGGGAGGCTCTTGTAAACATGGTGCCTGATTGTGATCGGGAAGGTTGGGCAAGCCTTCTATTGGCGGCTGATACAGTGATCGAAGATGCCTTCAACCAGTTGATAGGCAATCTCTTGCTCTGCTTGCCGATTTGGGACTTGAAATTGATAGGGCAAGTGGAGGGGAGCCTTGAGGGTACCGACCACTCGAATGATAGTGTCGTCCTTGTAGTACTAGCAGTCACAAACAGGGTCGAGAGATTCCCTTATCTCCTTGGAAAGATGAGGCATGGCTGCCTCGTTGATGGCCATATAGACCACTGGGTAGAATGGCTCACAAATTTCTCGGATGTGGTTCTAGTAATGATGGCCATATAGTTTATAAAAAACTACATGGACCACCGCACCTCCGAGAACCCATGCTAGTAAGGCGGAAGGCTTGAACGTGAGCATTGTGCAAACTGCGTCCACCAAGTAACTCATCATATAAAAGTTGCCTCTTCCTTGGGCATCTCGTATTGCCTTGATCAGGGTGAAATTGATCACCCCCCAAGGTTCAAGACCTGATTGCCCTTGAGGATTATGTGCAACAGGGGCACCCACAAGAGGTTGACATGCATGTAGTCGGTTGCCCCAAACAGTCAGTCCAACAATATCATCCCAATGCAAATCCCTTCCTTGAATTTGCGAATGGTGTAGGAGTCCACGCCTGTCTTGTTGACCCATTTAGCATCTGGGTTCTCTGCTCAGTTCTTCAGGACATTGTATATCTGGTGAGTGTTGGTCCATGTGCTCGCTGTGGTTGAATCATAAGTGATCATATAATCCAAGAGGTTGTAGTAGGATTTGAATGCGCTTCTCGAAATATTCGCGATCCTTGTCGAGAACACATAGAACACACCAGGTCGTGAACACCATCTTGTACTCGTATGGCAATGAGTAGCAATTTGCCGAACAAATTTGCACAAGGGAAGACCTCTGGCTTGGTCGCGGCTCTGTGCAACTCACACTTCTCGTATGCTTGAAGGGCATCTTTGAATTCGGCCTCATCTTCGTCGTCACTAGAAGAGGACTTGGGCACCAAGTCAATTTTCGTGAACATCTCATTTTAATGCTTCAAGTGTGTTAGGCCTTTTGGGAACGCGGTGTCTCTGTAATCGAGCTCGGCTTTGGGGGTAGAGGACGAAGTGGCCATTGCAAAAAGGGTTGGATTTATTGTGATAGTGAGCTCTGAGCAAGGGAGGCACAAAGGGCGTAGGGATGAGCAAAAACCGAGAAGGCAAACTATGGAAAATTGGGAGCAATAATCGTAAATGAGCTTATCCTGGGACACTAGGGATCCGCACATATCTTTTGTATTGATGGCGTTTGGCGGATCACTCAACATGCATTCAAATCTGAGTTGGTAGCTGGATTTTCTCATTTATTTCTCAATCTGGACTTAAACTCAGAGATTTTAAATATGCACCGCTTGCTAGATTTGGTGATTGTGATGTGACATTTTAATTTGTCCAATCAGGGCCCAGTTTCCCATTTAGTTATTGCTAGGAGTGTGGTTGGCACATGCTTATTTCATCCCCATGGCATCCCAGATAACTTTTGCCTTGTGCCACGTGTGCATCGTTGATTGGTCCTGATTGCAATGGGTACCACCTAGGCGTGGCCCGATACTTCACCTTTACGCATTTGGGGGTAGGAGTTGCCAGCTGGAGGAGTGAAGTGATGTGTGGCATCTTTTGATTAGCCTTTTAAATCTGATTGTACCTCGCTCTGATCCCCTGTGGCTTCTCCGGCCCACTCTACGAATTTGTATGAAAGTGCCACGTGGCATGGTCTGGTAGGTCGGGCTCTCCTAGGCTCTGACATTTTTGTTAGGTCTGGGAGATTGACAACTTTGATGGCGAACCATGTGGCGTCATTTCATTTGGTCGGGCTCTCCTAGGCTCAAACATCTTTATCAGGTTCGGGAGACTGACACGTCTGACATTGGGGCGACCCCATTAGTTGAGTTTTGGTAGATCTAATCATTGGGGCCACGCGACACTCTTTCATTTGGTCAGGTTCTCTTGGGCTTTGACATTTCTATCAAGTCTAGGAGACTGACAACTCTGACAACGGGTCATGTGGTGCTACTTCATTTGGTCAGGGACTCCTAGGCTTTGACATTTCTGACAGATCTGGGAGATTGATAGCTTTGATAGTGGGAACCAATCCATGAAAAAAGGCTAAGTAAAATAAGGAAGCCACATAATAAAAAACGACTCTCACCTACATGCCAATCGAGCTTAACAAGGTGCCACGCAGGACTTTGAGAAGCTACGACACCAAGGGACTGAATACGAGTTCAAATCTGCAGATTAGAAAGTTAGCGCAATA
The DNA here is from genome assembly GCA_037957365.1 of Torreya grandis. Taxonomy (NCBI): domain Eukaryota; kingdom Viridiplantae; phylum Streptophyta; class Pinopsida; order Cupressales; family Taxaceae; genus Torreya; species Torreya grandis. Next base: position 2,787,241 of record JARHVA010000201.1, on the reverse strand, counting down.
AAAATATTCTGAGTGTGAAATTGCTATGTTCCTTTTAGGATGCGACAAGGACTTGGTTGCGCTTAAACTCAGAGGCTACAAGGGGATCTTAGCAAGGATCAGTTGTCATGAAAATGTTAGACACATGGCAAAACCAGGGCGAAACAAAAAATCGAGGATTCTGAAAGAAAGATGCCAATCATGTTGGCCTAGGTGCAATAGAGGAATAACTGAGAAATTACATTGGGAATAAATCATTTGACAAAATGTTATAATATATTATATCGGGTTAATTATTTATGAAGAGGGTAAAAGCTTATAAAGCTTTTACGGGTGGTTACGGGATGCAACCATTTCCCATGAACCAACTCGCTATTTAAACATAAAACTAACAAAATATAGAATAAACTAAACTAATAACTTTGGATCATAAATTATCCAACAAACTCCCCCTTGATCCAAAGGGGTATGGAAGATGAAAGAACAAGAGCAATGACTGAGGTCATCAAAAAAACTTTGAAGCAACTGCAACTGGGGTATTGTACATCCTGGTACTGACCAAAATCGATGTCGCTCCATATAGAAGCTCGTCTTGCGAGTTGTGGTATAAAAGGTTGATGAACACAATCAAGCCCTACCCATCCCATGTGATCATCGTATTGTACTATAGTAGAACACAATAAGGTCTGTCCAAGTACATCGATCCACATAAGGCTCCATCTAGAAGTTCGTCAAAGTGACCAACCTGTACTGTGTATGGCACATCTTCTTGATGTCCAACAAATGCTGATGACCTTTGCTCAAAACTGCTGGTGCTAGCAACCCCTATCAACTCATAATGTCATCGATGATTGATCGAAGACCTATCAATGCTATATCTTCTCCCCCTATCAGGTGAGAGGTGATAAGCTGTGCAACGAGAGAAACAAAATCAAACAATCATGTCTGCACGATGTCGTGAATATCATGGATAGAATGCTAAAACTGAAACTGAAATAAACAACTACAACTACCAAAATTGCCATTCAAGCATTGAATCCAAACTCTGAGTGAATAGCTAACTGGAGAAGGGTGATAGTCCTCTAGCCTCCAACGGATCCTCCAACCTCTAGTTTGACACTTACACTTTGTCAATTATAAGGATCTTGATGGACCTGTAAATCACGAGATGGTCTCTGATAGCACAAGCATGAGGTGTCATGAAAATTGTCATTTTGAAGGTGTCGATTTCCACCGATAATGCACTTTTATACATTGTTGAATAGATTTGTCACAAAAACCATATATGAAAGCTTCAAAACACAAAATAAACCATTTCGTTGTGTCCGGAACGTCCAAAAATCTATAGTTTGATTGGTCACACAACCACCTTTGGACAAAATAGTGACTGACCACAAAGGTTACAACCAGTGTTGCAAGTGTTACGCGACTTACAGCCTTGTATCGCCGAGTACAAAATAGGATATCTTAGAAGTATTCCCTTTAACCAAAAAATGATAGATGGAGTTTTTTTAAACCTGTAACCTCTCCTCTCACATGTACCTTGACAAAAGCTTATTTACCAATTCCACTAGAACAAATTTAAATATTGCTTTCCAACATAAGCTATTTAAATTGTATGTTCTTAGATTTTTCCAAAAAAAAAAAAAAAAAAATTGTGCATTTAAAATATAAGTTACTCAGCTTTCTTTGCATGTGAAAAAAAAAAAAAAAGCTTCGTTGTCTTAGTAGGACCCACAGAAAACAAAAAACATAGATTTATAATCACTCAGGAAGAGTTATTCACTTTTGCGCCATTATTCCTTGGAGGACGCCATACTTCTGCAGCACTTATTTACAAAACGCCATTCTTCATTTTCAGTGGTGATTCCATAGGATCAAATATTCTCTAGCAAATCAATGGAGTGGTGTACGTTTTGAAGCTCTGAGAAGACCAATTCTTTTGCTTGTTCCACTTAAAGGAATCCAGACACAATAATTGTTGCATAACCAATATCAATAGAATGTTTTGTTTCGAGCAAATCAAAGATTCAAGTCAGGATTTGACAGGATTTTGGACTTTTGTCAACAGCCCATGGCTGCGCTACATTTGATAACTTCAAACGCCGTATAGCTGTGCCATATTTGTGCCTCTCATTGAGGAGTTGTTCACTGGAAATTTCTGAACTTTGACATTTCTGGCAAAAACAAGATCTGTATGCTGCAAATGGGCTTTGGCAGAAATAAAATTTCGTACAATTCTCCAAATGATATTTCAAATGAATTTGCAGATGTTTGTCAATTCTCTAGTCTTTTTCCAGGCCATTTGGACGCCACACAAGTGTAGTGGTTGAGCAGGTATTAAAACCAAATTCTATTATTGACCAAAATGAGCTGTAAATATTTTGTTGAGGCACCAAAACAAAAACATCAAGCCATACAAACAGCAAGTAGCTTTCTCAAAATCATACAAAAGTAGTATAGATCTGGGTTTTGAGATTGTCAACGGTAAATAAATGATCCAAACACTGTACAGGGGCGTTGCTATAGATTTTAAGGTTCAGGGTGCGGAACAATGTAGTGAGCAAATATGATTTTAGAGTCTTTTGGTGTTTTTAGAGATTTGAAAAGATTGAAGCAGCAAATAGGGAATTAGAAAGTCATACCATTCAGAAATGTCAGTTTTTAGGGGCCGTACAGCTCCATTTTCAGACCATTTAATTTCTTGTGAAATTTTGAAGGCATAAAAATTAAGGAATAACTGAGAAATTAGATTGGGAATAAATCATTTGACAAAATGTGGTAATATATTATATCGGGTTAATTATTTACAAGGAGGGTAAAAGCTTATAAAGCTTTTACGGGTGGGTATAGGATGCAACCAATTCCCGTGAACCAACTCTTTATTTAAATATAAAACTAATAAAATATAAAATAAACTAAATGAATAACTTTGGATCATAAATAATCCAAGAAATCAGGGAGAGATCGAAACTCTGGAAACTTTGAGATTGAGCAACTTTAAATAGGGGTCCCCCACTTCTTGGAAGAAGGGGGTGTGTTGGCCACAACAAAATATAGGAACAATCCTTCCACACATTGGCAATTGAGAAGACATATCAAGGTTCAAATTTATCACAAGGCATCACTACAAGATTTTTGTTTATACATCTTGATGCAGGAGCATTTGGGTTCACATGCAATCTTACATCAACCCAAAAATATGTTAGTTCAAGACATTTGGTGAAGTGTTATTTTGCGCAAGTTTCTTATTTCATGTCTCTTGTTTGTAAGTTTGCGCAAGTGCGTAAGTTTTGTTATGTTGTTTTGTGCCACCTTTGAGTGCACACCTATGTCTTATGTGGTTTTTGCATAGCCTATGACCGCAACTGTGTGTTCGCATTGTGGACTCCTACCAATGGAGCACTAGTTTGGATATCTTAAGTGTCGCTAAGGTGATTTTTTAGTATTTGTGAAACAATTCATGGTGTAGTATGCCTCCAGTTGTTACAACCAATCATCCAATGCCTCAGTGTTGATTTTGCGTTGGAACATTGAGATCTCAACTTTCAAGATTGACTTGCACCTTGAATGGATTCTAGTACTGGAATGAGGCAACGATGGTAGTTAAACCTTGCATAGTTTGCATAACCCTAACCAATGAGTACTCGCCATGGGGGAATTTTGGGTAACCGACGATTATTCGAGAGGGGTGGTCGAATAACCGGGAATAAATGACAGGCAAAAAATACTTGAAATTCGTCCGAAGTAGACAGTATATAAATAAAATAAACACTTATAGTTATTTTATTTATATACTTTCAGGATGTTTGAGAGTGGTTTCAGACCTCTAGGAGCTATAATGCAAATTCTAGGTTTTGGAGGATCCTATCATATGTCAAACTTAGTCAGATTTCAGGGTTTCAGACTTAGCCATATTTCAGTGTTTGAAAATTTCAAGGAGACATCATAGGAGGGATGAAGGCTGCATGAAGGGATGTAGGTATGATAGAATAGTATGAGAACATCTCTTCCAAAGTGCCACAAGTCGATCCCACCCCGTTCCATGTGCATAGGTTACTAAACTTTCTCAGTCTCCATAGTTTTCTAGAGAGCAGGGAAGAGAAAAATATAGATTCTTGTAATTTGTACTTGTAGATTCTTGTATAAGTATCATTGTATCAGTTTTAATCTATGCATAGGGAATGGGGTGGGGTAGACTTGTGGCACTTTGCGAGAGATGTTATCATAGTATTGTATCATACCTACATCCCTTCATGCAAAGTTCATTCCTCCTACGATGTCTCCTTCAAATTTTGAAACCCTGAAATATGGCTAAGTCTGAAACCCTAAAACCTTGAAATTTGACTAAGTTTGAAATATGATAGGATCCTTCAAAACCTAGAATTTGCATTATAGCTCCTAGAGGTCTAAAACCACTCTCAAACATCTTGAAAGTATATAATAAAATATAACTAAAAGTATAAGAAACTAGACGTCCCTATCTAAATGTAAACTTATACTTAACTGTTTATTTTATTTATATATTGTCTGGTTATCTAAATGTAACTGACAAGTAACCAAAGAGTACTCGCCGGTTTAAAAAAAATTGCAATTTTTCAAATTTGGTAGTTTGAAGTGGCGGTTATTCTCTTGGTGGTTTTCCTGGCGAGTAACCGACCAACCAACGATTACTCGTCGATTATGCCAATATAGGTTGAAAGTGCCGAGGGACCTAGTTGGAGCTTTAGGTCTCGAAACTGCACGAAGAGTGTCTTTCTTTGCTCCGTTAGTGCTCCTTGAATGAGCCTCTGGACATCTGCCAAGTTAGGTTTCTTTGCGGATTGAGACATCTTGGCCTTTGATCATCGCTCTTCTAGATCTTTGGAGACAAAACCGGTTTGAATGCCTTATTTCAGATATTGTGAACGAGTACACATGCAATGAAAAGAACCAATGGAGTTGTTGAAGGACTAATTGGTAGGATTAGAATCATGATTAAGATAGAGTGCTCCAATACCAATGATTTGTGGTAGGCCTAGTAGTGGCACGGAGGACAACATGAAAACAAAGATTGAAGTACCATTACACATTCAAGATGGGATCAAGAAGCAACAAACAATATCTCTTCTATTTGTCTTGAACTACGTCACATGAATCGTTGATTTTTCAGCACGAAATTAAAAAATCGTTGTTTTTCCCAGCTTGGAATAAAAATGGCAAAAAATGTCAAGTTTGAGGTCAGTTTCAGTAGAAAAGTTTACCTAGAAAATCGTGTAGCAAAACGAAGCCGGAAAACCTAGTTTCAATGGGAAATATTGAGCGGTTCAAGCTTTTTATAACAACAATCTCCTAGGGTTTATCATTGCGATTTGTGAGTGTGAATCGAAGTAGAGGTTTAACAATGAAGTTAAATCGTTGCAAGCTTGCAAGAAGAAACAAGAAACCCTAATTTGATAGCGTGCCTTCGCAGGACGAGAGGAGTGACCACTGATGATTGATGACAAAGGCGGATATGAGAGGCAACAGTTTGGACAGCCGACGCAACTATCAACAGTTTGGATGGGCCGACAACAAACACAACTACCAATAGTTGTAACTGAGGACGAAGTCTTTTCTAGCGGCAACAACCCGATAGTAGACACCACTCCACGCAGCGACTCGACAAGCCAGAGAGCCAGAGGTAGGGTTGCTTTTTGATGTTTTTTCTTTTTCTTTTTTTTCGTTTTATGATTTTTTTTTGGCTTTATAATTTGTTAATTTATTTTATTTTTTATTTTCATTTGCATTACTTTTTTATAGTTTGTTTATAATTTATAATTTTTTTTAAAAATAATTATCGGGGTTGGTGGGATCCCCTATATTAATAAGAGAGATTACAAGAACAAACCAAGCTAAACCGCCATGGCTTAAAAAGAACCAAATACACCAAACGACCATAAAGCCTCACAACCAAGAATACACAACAAACCCTTCAAACACCCGAACACCAACATCAAACAAAGCCATCGGTTAGTGGGAAAGTAATCTAAAAGATTAGCCGTCCTGCCCTTTTTGCCTTTTTTCTTTTTTACCTTCTGCTACATTCCTTGTTCGGAGTTCACCACAACAATTTGCCTTTCTAGATTTTGAAATCATACTTAAAGGCATCTCTTTATCTGAATCTGAATTTTCAGATTCATGGCCTCTCTTCATTCTCCCTACTGGATTTTATAGGGGAATATTCTAAACTTTTTTTGTTGCCCTCGCAGTGGATACGTCTTCTTTAGCATGAGCAGCTTGATCTCCTCTCTTATTATCTCCCAATTCTCCATTTTTCTGAGTTTCTGTGTCTTCAAAACAATCTAATTTATATTTTTTATTCTTTTATTTATTTTTTATTTTTAGTTTTGATTATAATTCATAATTTTTATTCTTTGATTTTTTATTTTTTATCTTCATTACTTTTTTATTTTGTTTATATTTTATAATTTTTATTTTAAAATTTATATTAGGTTTTTTTTCCTTTCATTTTTTTTTTAACACTTATGGATCAAATACAAAGGAACTGCACCACTTTGCCATCCGATTTTCGAGTCAAGGAGCAAGTGCATTAGTGTGTGAAAGGTATTGAAGCTATTTTGATCACATTCAATCTAATAAAAGAAATAGGGTATTGTTAGGAAAGTTAGGAGATATTGTTTCTGTTTGCAACAATTTACGGATGTGCATGAACAAAAAATGGAGAAAAAATCTTTTTCACAGCCCCAACCTGTTGCAACAAACTTAGAGGACGCAGATGATCCCGAATTCCTTTGCGATGAATCTAGTGACAAAAATGATGTTGATGAGTAAGTGTTCTTGATGATATGGAGCTTTTTGATGTAGCTAGCCTATAAGGCCATAGAGTGTATTGGTTTTTTATGATGTAAAACTTTTTGATGTCGAATTTGTATGAAGCTAAGAAATTAGTATATGTTTTAGATTTTGAGACACTTAGTTTTTCAAAAAGTATCTTTCATATTCTTATTTTGACTTATTTTAATATGTTTTATGTTTCGAATTTAATGGCGATTTTTTTTTTTGATTTTTTATCTGAACTTGAATTTGAACCGATTTTTACCCTCGTCGAACTCGAACTCGAACTTGAACCTTGTGACTTAGGCCCTGAACATTGTATAATACATATGATTACAATGCTGGTAATTTGGTGCAATACTTTGTATCCTGGTAATCATAGGTCGTAATTGAAACTTGTGGTGTGAGGATGTAAACTTAGGATTGCAAATGATTGTAAGAGCCAAGTGGGATGGAGGGATGCTCCAGAAAGTATCAATAAAGAATTAACATGGTGCCAACCCAATGAGGTTTGAATGTGTAAGAATTATAGACAATGTAATCAATTACAGTACGATTCAGTTCCTAGAACTGTTCACATTCCAACCAATCTGGTTTCCCAAACCAATTCTCGATCTGGGTGGTGATGTGTTGTTTGGCCTCCACATGTAGAAGATGCTTCCTATCAATCACTTGAGGTGTGTGACCGTTCGGTGACCCAGTTTTGTTTTGTAGTGTCCATGAGACTCAATATGCTGAAATGGATTTCGTGCCAAGTTCACAAGGGACTACAAAGTTGTTGTGTTGTTTGTAATTTCTAACCCGAGTCAGCTCAATTGTGAGGAGTTGATACATTGCAAATTGCATGAGGAGTTTGCAATGGACTGTAAATCTGTCCTGGATATGCATGGATCAGATAGATATATAAAGTGAGTTACCCTTCTTTTTGTAATTTTTGAATAAACACAATTGCATCTGTCTGGCAGGTCTCATTAATCAAACTAACCAGCTCTGGTGCATGCACATTTCGTACTCTATACAGACTATTATGTAATTCACAAATAAGCAAACTCATTATAAGAGAAGATTGGATCTATTGTTTCATAGTATATTTTGAAGTTTCAAAGTTTTTTACTAAATAGCATCAGGGAAACATTAGTATGAAAATTGAAGATATTAGGATTTATAGTTAAACCTATATTTTTACTGAAAATGATGCTATTTTGATTTGCAAATGACTAACATTGAAACATTTCTTCCTTATGTTGGGCCATATTCCTATTTATTAAATGCTTTATATTAAATACTCCCTCCCCTGCCTTCAATTCTGGATAGGCTCAAGAAACATTAGGATTATGTTCTTACGTGATATCAAGAAGAATTAATTAAATTGATTCTTGACAGAAAAGTGTAGCAGAGTTTCCACAGTTTCTATGTTGCAGACTCTGCACATAGTTCATTCTAAACAAACTCTACTGTAAACTGAATCTCTCTTGGTTTGATGCATCTTTTGCCGGTAAAATTGAAGTAGTCTTTTGAAACTAAAAAGTTATATTTTTCTCTTCTTATTTACTTGTTTTACTTCAGGTGGTAGCCATTGGCGAATGTGGGTTGGACTATGATCGTCTTCAATTTTGTCCTGCTAATGTTCAAAGACGGTAAGGATTTTTTAAAGGCATTTTACATATATTTTCAATGAACTCCATACTTAGAAACTTATAATATTAAAATACTATCTACAAAATCTGTTTCGAAAGTTGGATTCAAGTGCTAAACAAGGTGTTCTCTTTTTTGAAATTTAGGTATTTTGAAAAACAATTCGAACTGGCTGACGCATTAAGACTTCCTATGTTTCTTCATATGCGTGCAGCTTGCAAGGACTTTTGTGATATCTTAGAGCAAAATAGGCATCGGTAAGTTTTCTGAGCAAGTAAAAAGCATGTCGTGTTAAAACTAAAATGCTAATTAGTAATGATCATTCTTCTCTGCCAGTACTGAAACTTACTATTTGAACATCCTTTCATTACTTGATATTTTGTGCATGGTGGCAGACTAATGCACGGTATGCTATCTATCATGCCCTTTTTAGCATACAGAATATCTTGTTACCTTTTGAAGAATTTGAGGGTCTGCTATAAATTAATTTTACGGAATGCAAAGTGTAGTATTTTTTTTGATTGTTTATTGGCTAGGATACTTAATAATTATGTCCAGGAAGTGGAAGGCAAGCCATATGTATGTGCAAATGGATGACAAAATGAGGATTGAGATGAGTATTTACATACTGTATAGCTTTCCCTGATAGGTGACTTCCCAGGCTGACCTAAGAAAGTTGTTTGCAAATTATATTTTTCCTTGCTTTTGCAGCTGTGATTGCTTAGATTGGTTAGTTGATAGTAGATACAGAGGAACATAAATGAAAGGGAAATGGGGAATGTTTGACTATTATATTGTAATAAACTAAAATAAATATATTCTCTTTTGTATGGCAGATTTCTTTCAGGGGTTGCTCACTCTTTCACTGGATCAGCAGAAGAATGTGATCAACTTCTCAAGTTTGACAAATTATCCATAGGTGAGTTCATGGGTTTTGGCCTTGCCTAAGGTTAGTTTGGGCTTTTGTCCTTGCATGAATTCTTCACGATGTTAAAAATATTTTTGTTTTATTAAAACTTAAAGTTGAAAGCAAGCCATATGTATGGGACACCCTTTCGGGAAAATCATTCCTGTGAGAAACTCTAGTGATGATTATTTCCATTGCTTTGTTCCTGTATTCGAGGATTGTGATCTGAGTTCCCTCAGCTACAAAGATTCGTTCTGCATCAATTCATTTAGTTTATGCTTAAAATAAACAACACGACATCTTCTCCCAATTGAGATCGAAGACCTTGCCTAACTTGGCCCTTGATACCTTCTGCCATTGAGCCTGGGTGTATTCCTAAAATAATCCTTCATATTTGATCATGTTTAGAAGGGTATCTTGGCAATAAAAATGTTTTCTAAAATAATTAGGGAGTTCCAATTGGTGTTTCTCCTCTAATGTTTACTATGGTAGGGTATGAAGTCACAAGTTTTAATTACTCTGCCTTTATTGGTCATTCTACACACTTTCACTCTTTTGCAGGTATAAATGGATGTTCTCTGAAGACAGCTGAGAATCTTCAAGTTCTAGCTGGGATTCCACTAGAGAGGATGATGATAGAGACCGATGCTCCATACTGCGAGATCAGAAGCACGCATGCAGGATCACATTATACAAAATCAACATGGCCTTGCAAGAAGAAAGAAAAGTATGATCCTAATTGCACTGTAAAAAATCGCAACGAGCCTTGCTATGTCAGGTAAAATAGACCATCCTTTATTTGTGTATATGAATTAGTTTGGTAAGTCCATGCCTCTTGTAATAAAATACTTGCCCTTGCTCTGTTGTAATTATCTATTAGGCCCTGAATTATACCATTTGAAATGTACTTTCAAAATTCCTACTAAGCTTCAGGAACGAAATTTTACTGTATTATTGTTAGTTATTCCCGAGCATATTCTGTATATAAGTTAATAAGATCTTTATTTGGTATAAAAAACTCTCTAATGATTGCATTACAACTATTTTTTTGTCTGTGCAAGATGAAGTGGGAAATTATAATGTGTAATAAGCTTTCCACTGTATGCCCTTAATGAGGCTGCCTGCTTAAATATTAAGCAAATTGTTTATTAAGATTTAAACTAACTAGCTAAAATACTAGAATTAGGAGTTTTGATAATCTTTGTATAAAGGGATAGTTCAAAGGAAACTGAAAGAAACAGACATGCCAAAATGTGGAAAGATGAAATGTTGTAGAGATCTGCAGAAATATGAACCTGCTGGGAATTTTCAGGAACTTGCACACAAATATGAGTAAATTCTGAGCCTACCAAAAAAGTGATGGGAATGATTCTTAACTCCCTTATTGCGGTTTGGCATATCATTGCACATTTGATAGATTTCGATGCTTCATATGCTGAGAGGGAGCTCTTTAGAGCGAGTCTTGTTATCTAGGCACAGGCAAGCAAGCCTTACAGTCTTGGCACAGGCTAGCAAGCCAAAAAATCTTGGCTCAGGTTAATCTCTACAGACACTCTCAGGTGAAGTGAAAGCAATAGCCAGGGCAATGTAATATGGTTATAAGTTCTCATTCAAATTTGTTTTCTAAAGTTGTAGTGCCTGAAACACTACGACACTGTTCACAAAAATACAAAAGAACTTCCTTTACGTTAGGGATGTGCAATGGTAGCATGTAGTTATTTAATGATAATTACTGCAACTGTATAAGCACATAAGTATACATACACAGATCGCGTAATCAAATACAAAGGTATAATGTCAACAAGTTCTGCCCGTGACTTCTTCCTATGAAGGCTTACAAGTCTGAAATCAAGGCAATTCCAAACTGAGGCAATGAGTGAGTGTTTATAGATTATGGGATTGAAAAGTGATCCAATTTGGTAAATTATGTATGTTGAGTTCACATCTATTTGTACAAATTGCATTGCTTGATTGTAAATTTATAGGATGGGATCATAACAAACCTTTCCATGCTTAGTATGGATTGCTCTGTATCACAAATGTGGATTCTTCATATGACCTCTTGTGTTTGGTTAAATCAAAATATCTTGTGTACAACCATCATTCAATTGGCAGATGATTTTAAAATGATCTCAGTGCAATGTTTCCTCTTGCTCTATGCATGATATTATGGTTGTCTGATCGATTTCCATGACATGCCTTGTCCTTTTTCCATAAGTTATGATTGTAGGCTGTGGCTACTTTGGGTGTAGGTGGATTGGTAAGGTCTGGTTGACTATCAAGCTTGGGCATGAGGTTGAAACCTAGGGGTACCAAATTTGAACAATATATAAGGTAAATGGAAAGAAATCCTTTTTTAAGCTTCCACAAGCAGGAGATATCATACACCAAATTGGCATCTGGCTTGCCTGTGAGATATACTGTGAAATAATACCTTTTATTTATGAATTTCCCAGGGATATCTCCTTTATTTTTATTGCAAGTGGGCCCTTTCAAGATACTTTAGGCATGACGGGGAATATAATTAGTTGATTCTATGACAAACAAGTTCAACCCTCCAAGAGGATTCATAAAAGTATGATCCAGTTGTGATATTCTGTTTGTTCTCTCCCTTTTTTTTGAGAAGTCATCATTATTGATGTCGTTGTTTTGTGATTTTCTTGTTTGGGAGAATACATTTGACCACTCAATGTGATCAAGGACATGTGACTCAAGCACTCTATCTTTACCTTCAGCATTGCCATGTTTCACTCTACCAAGATGAATGCTAGTTAGTTGACTTCTGTTGGTTTGCTTCAGTATTTTGGAACTCTTCAATATGGTTCTGTTTTTTACTGGTTTTGTTCATGGTCCCTACTCCCTAGATAGTGCTTTGGTTTTGCTTCTGGCTATAAACCTTTGGGTATTACCATATTGAGAGATATTCAATGTTTTTAATTCAGTGTTTGAACTCAGCATATATGGGATATTGGGTATCATTATATTAGCATATAGGCAGTATTGCTAATATGCTAGACTGACTTCTAATGGGGATAAATCTTTGCAATTAGAGTGAATAGGTCCCAAGATTTCAAGGCATTTATGATTTGGTTTTTTTACTAGAACTCTGTTTCAAATGTTAAAATAAGGCTTTAAATTTCAAAGTAAAAAAGTCTTGGATTTAGCATACCGGTGAGAGTTATCTCCAATGATTGTGTCTAATGAGAGTTATTATCTCGGATGATGGTGTCTGACGAGAGTTATTATCTTGGATGATCATGTTTGGTGGGAATTTTATTCCTGGTGATTATGATTTATGAGATTTTTCATCTCCAGTGATTGTTGATGACAATTGTCTCCAATTGTTTGAGAGCGTAAAGTTTTTGATTTGTTATTGTTGGAGCTCTTGTTTGGAGGGGTATTGGAGTAAACAGACCGTGCGCCTCAAGCTTCCAACATTAGTATTTCATATATTAATATACATGACATAAGATAATAGAGTCATGTATATGAGTTGGGTAGTCAAACTACCCTAAGAATCTTTGCGGTACATATAAACACATCATGTAATGTACAAGATTGGGAGACAATAATAGTAAAAATTTATTACTCTCCATACTTTGCAATTTGATCTTCAAATACTCTATTGCCTTGGATTTCCTCTATTTTTGTGGATTTGTGATCTCTTTAAGAATGAATTAAGATTGCTGGATTCTCGTTGGGTCCTATCTCAATGTTCCTTAAGAGTTTGTTCCCCATCTCAATTAAGAATGGGGAGTGCATTGGTAGGCTACAGGGTGGTCTACCCATACTTATATTACAATTGGTGCAAGTTATCGATGTTCTATACGACTAGTATAATTCTGTTTGCGTCTGTACACACCCTAATTTGGTCAAGCAGCCACAAGTACTGTCTTTTGTTACTCTTTCACAAGGTCTTAGCGATGGATGTGATTCTTGTTTGTGTGGTCATTTTGGGTCTTTTGGTTTGTCCTATGTCTTGTTTTCTCGGTTTGTTGCACCCCAATGGTCCTATGTCATCCCCTCCCAGTCACAGTGCTCCCTTGACCTATTTTGCCCAATCTTTACTTAGTTTTGTGACCTCAGGACATTAGCGCCATAAGTGGACACTAGCGCCATAAGTGGACACTAGCGCCACAATGCTAGTATCCAACTTTTTCACTAGTGTCCAACGGTCACTTTCTTACCGTGTTTTGCGTCTTAACCCTTGCGCCTTCTCTTATGATTTTATCTCTCTTTTGTGTTTTGTCGGCAAGCGAACAAGGGCCTTACATTCAAATCAAATTAATTTTTATATAAAGAGCCTCACAAGGCATTTTACATCTAGCACTTATACTACATTGGCACATAATTATATAAAATCAGTCAATAGTATACCTCAACATACTACATATTGCTCAGCAATCACACCTAGATCTGTATGCTTGATCAAAGAAGGGCCTAAGCGAAAATCATTCTAGCATACAGTGTGCATTGATTATGCATGTTCCTTAAGGCATAACTACATGTGATTTGAGACCCCTATCATTGGGGTTAATGTAGGCAACAACTAGGACAACATGGGTTGTCCTGTGCGATCATAATAGCCCACAACCCAAATTTTCCCTCCCTTTTGCATTTGATCTTCTTGTTGTTTCGTGTGTACGTGTTCATTAGGTTTTGGAGAAGAATTAGTCAAAACAAGTCACATATATGCGTAGCAATAGTCTTAGCAAACTTAGGCACAATTGCTCCTAGAAGTACAGGGCAATCCCTACACAAAGGACATTAGCGCCAAAAGTGGACATTAGCGCCACACTGTCCAAGATATGGCGCTATTGTCTAGGAGGGTTTTTGACACCTAGACCCTGTTTGCGACACTCAAACCAGCTCTTGTACCAGTTTTCAGCTTCCAAATCTTTCGTCCCAGATAATTTCCAGCGAAGTACTTATTTGTATCATTCATTGCTATTTTTAGAAATATTAGATCAAGTCAATTCTTGCACATGCCACAAATCAATGGTTGTATTTATTGCACATTTTATACCCTAATTTACTGTACTCAGCGCTTTAACAACCTAGGATTTACATGTACTAAGTCCTAAACAATTAAAATAGCATCATTGCATATTTTCTTGAACAAATTGACTTTTCTAAGTCAAAACTAATTAGAAATATTATAATCTTTAGTAGCGTAGGGCCAACAATATACTTGCCCACTAAAACTTATAGCATGGCATTGTTTTTCTCCATTGTATAAATAACTTGTATTTATCATCTAAATTTCATAATACTGGATCTCCATCTATTGATTATATTATCTTAGAAGTAAAACGGCATTAGAAGGTGACTTCATGAGTTATAAATTTCAGTTGACTTTTTGATTAGAAGATCCCATGTATAAATGTTAGTTGGCTTCACGAGTTTATTTGAGCTTTTGTATGTAATTTAATATAATTGACTTTAATCCAACAGGTTTGTCAAAGGCCTCATTTTTTACTTCAAGGGAATATTTTGTTTTCTTTTTTTAGCTCTCTCACCACAAGCTAAAAAGGGGTTTTTTAAAAATTAAAATGATACTTTTGAATAAATTTACAAAAATTTATTCATATTTTAATATTTTTCAAATTTCCATCATTTTAAATTTGGTTTAATTGCTCACATGTTAGGGGAAATTTTCTGGTCACAGATTAGATGGTTGAACCGAACCATGGATATTGTGTCCAATGACAACGAGTCCTCGTTGCATTTGGTACCACCTGTCACACACCTACTAGGCTCATATTGAATAATAGAATAAGAATATAAAATACTGGATAGGCAAATGTATGGGACAGGAGTGTTAGGTTATAGGGGCATGTAAGATAAGTTGTGCCTCTTGGAGATGATAGGTTATGTCTCTTGATAGTGACCCTAAATAACTAATTATGATTGGTCAGGGTTATAACAGAAGATGACAAATAAATTCTAATAGAAACTAACCTTCTGTTTATTAAACCATCACACACCCCTTTCTAGTGACTTAATTAAAATAACTACTTCTAACCATTTCTCAATAAGGCAGTAAAACCCATTGTGGATTTTTCATTGTTTTAATTTGATCTTCTATAATTGTCAAATGCCCCAGCTGAAAACGTAATATGGCATTTCCTAGTGGTGTATGCTAATATTTTTCCAACTTCAATGGTGTAGCTCTCTTGTGCTATTGTATTGTAGATGTTCCTATATGCTATTGTAGTTAGTCGGCCCTGTTAAGTTGATTTAGCCACTTGTGTTCGGAAAGCATTGAGTTAAAATATTAATCTGATCTATTCAGGCAAGTGTTGGAGGTGGTTGCTGGACAAAGGGGCACTGAAGACATTACTAGCGTGGCCAAGATATTATATGAGAACACGTGCAGGTACTTTTTTTTTTAAGGTTTTGAAATTGGCCTACGGAATCTAATATAATATCTAAAAAAAAAAAAAATTAGTTACAAATTACACATGTTTTATCAACACCTCTGCTGAACTGATGAGGCTTGATGTCGTTGTGAAGAAAATTTCGCAGGTTTCTGTTGTCTTTCTTGTATCTATTCGAATCAGGAGTTTCCAAACTTTTATAGGATATGGAAAAAAAAACAATAACTTCCTGCTTAAATGCAAATTTGCCATTAGTTTCATCCGCTTGATTATTTTGATCCAAACTTCAGCTGCTTCCGCTTGATTATTTTGATCCAAACTTCAGCTGCTTTTATAAAGTGTCCTGCATTTTAATTTCATTCCTACATGTCACCATATACTGTAGCAATCTTTATGAATTCGTTTGCAAACACAGAAAATGCAATCCCAATTTGTTACAGCATAAACACTATATAACTATTTTGTTCTAATTTATTAATCAATGTTTTTGTGCTTTCTAGGGTGTTCTTCCCACAAGACTTGGACACCATGGCAGGTGCCGTCCTTGCAGATGATCATGATAAAAACAAATGAAATATTGTATCGACAAATTTTAAAATGGTTTCCAATTTTTTGTACTGGAAAATATTACTTGGAAGTATTTCTCAGTAGTTTTTGTTTCTAGTTAAATTTATGGTTATTAGTTGTTTAATAGGGTTGGATTTTGATAAAAATCCATAACCCCTAAAAGAGTAAGTTCAATGGCACGTTAGATGGTTCTTAAACAAATCCACTGTATTTCATTAAATGAAATTCATATTGGGAAACTGATTTAAATAAAAATGATTAACGAATCTCTGTCCAAATTAATTGAATTACATGATTTTAATTCCAAACGCTTGCATGTTTAAATTCTTATCAAGAAAAACATAAAAGACGTAAAAGCTTTTACATATCTTAATTTCAAAAAAAGGATAAATTTTTGGAAAAATTGCTATAAAGAAAAATTTGTATCTGATGGACCACAGTTTGGTCCAAAACGTTGAATCCAAATTTTATTTATCGTAATTTTTCCAAAAATTTGTTCCCTTTTTTAAAGAAAAATGTTTAGAAAGTCATGAAAAAGAGCATTTTCCAAAATAGTATAAACCGTGGGTGAAGGTGTCTGCTATGTTTATATATGAAACAGTTTTATTCTCTAAACAATCAAATGCGTTGTCAGTAAATGACTGAAAACATGACTTCCTTTGCTTAAAAATGGAAAAGGAAGAGAACACATTAATCATGCATTCCCCTACATAACTCTAATGATATATTTCAATATAGAAGTTTTGTATGTATCCTATTTGACAAAATCGATCTCTATTCTTAACCAAGTATAGATAGTAATAATTGGTTTTAATTTTTTGTTTGACTGATTAAATGAGGGTTGGCGGGCCCTTAGCAGGGAGACAATTGGGCTCCTAATTGCTGTACAGCCATTTCCACTAATTTGTCAGTTGGTCATGTGGATTTTAAGTGTTCACTGTTATCACATTTTTTTTGGCTAAGATAACTAGGGATAGGCCCTAGACCGGCAAAAAGAATAATTCAAGTACCGTCCCAAATTAGGGAACTGAAAGAGAGAATTCCACAGATTGATCCAGTTGATTTTAGAAAGAAAAAAACGACGTTTTTCTTTCCCAAATTACAGACTAACCAATTGTGAAAAACCAAACAAAATCTACAAAGCTGCTTCCATAAGCAACCAAATTACAGACTAACCAATTGTGAAAAACCAAACAAATTCTACAAAGCTGCTGCCATAAGCAAAGAGTTATAAAATCGGACAGAAGCTTCCTGGTCAAGCTGGACCAAGGGTTTAGCTTTACATACAGGGGGGAGGGCAAATTACAAGGGCCCTTTACCCCAAAGAACAGAAAACCAAAAAAAACCAAACACAAGAGACCAGGAATACTAATCTTCAACCATGATTACAAACTCGGGTGACATTTGCTTTTTCATTCTGATTAATCTTCAGCTCTGAAGCTTTTAGGAGTTGCATTTGAACCGCAGCAGGAGGGGCAGCAAAGGATGTCTCATCTAAAAGCTGGCTCCCCAGATGCTTCACGATTTCATCTTGTCCCAAGCTTATCTTCTCCAAACCCTGCAAGATCAGGTGATGAAGGTGGAATTACCATGGAGATACTTAATTTTGATTTTCTTTTTTTTAATTACTTCCAAATTCAGAATAGCATGAATTTGCTAAGTCTTGTGTAACCAATCTTAGCAGAGCATTTGGAAAAGGGGCGAGGCATTATTTATCCCGATACCTAGAAGTAGCCAGAAGTCCTACTCCTTGATTTGCAACCCAATTGACGACATGATTACCTTCTCTTTTAATATGGTTCCATGCAATCTCTCTTAGTTTATTGCTTTGCCATTTGATTTCTTCTACCACAGTATCTAGTCTCCAAGAATTCATTCCAGATCTGTTTACCGCCTTTATAATGAATTATGAATCTTCTTCAACTTTCAACCGATTCCATCTCTGAGAAACTGCAAGTTGGACTCCTTTCAAAAGAGCCTTTGCCTCTGCCAGGTTATTGTTATCACTACCAAAGTCTTGTGCATAAACAAATGAGGGTTGACCGTTCTCATCTCAAAAGATTCCTCCCCCACGAGCTGGACCTGGGTTTCCTTTTGCTGCTCTATCAAAATTCAGTTTGATCCATCCTTTATTTGGGGGTCTCCAAATCATCAGAGGAGGAGGTTTTATCACCGGGCAAACCCCTTTAACGGGGAAAGGGAGATCAGGTCAGTTAAGCACTACAAAAGCTTCATTTGAGTTCCACTCCAAAGCTGAACTGGGCTTGATTCCTAATAATTCTGAAAAGGAAATCATTATCTTTTTCCAAACCCCTTCTGCGGAAAGAATATTTCTATTTCTTTCTAGCCATAAATTCCAGCAAATGATTGAGAAGCTGATATCCCACAACAGAGATAACCCTGTTGATTTCCAAATAGGTTTCCGACTTTTCTAGGAATCCTCAACACTCTGTTGGAAAACCCAATTACACTGGAATCTGGAAAGAAAGAAGCTCCAACCCTGCCAAGCATACTTGCAGTGTAACAAGATATGGCTTGCTGATTCTTCTTGTTCTCGACACAAGAAGCACATGGAAGACCCATTTAATCCTATTTTCATCAAATGGTGATCCGTTAGAATTTTCTTGTGAGTTGCTGCCCAACGAAAGGAGTTAGCCTTAGGAAGGCTGCTGCTGTTCCAAATCTTGGCTAAGGGGAAGCTCTGAGAACCGATTCCTTCTAAAGAGAGGATCCAGATCCCCGTTATAACATTGGTTCCAAAGTTAAATTTTAATATTTCTATGAATTTTCCACACCTGTAGTAAATTTGCAAATTTGGAATATTAAAGTAGGTTGCTAGTAATTAATAAATGATATCTAATGCAACAAAAAAATGCTTATGTTGACAATGTTGTGCTATGCGTAGTGTCATAAATCTTGATTTTTCGTAGGCTTTATTAAATGGAGAACATCAACATTTGATTACAAAATTATATCAATCACAAACCATTAGAAGATGGGGAATAGACCTATATATACACCAAGCCGTAAAGATTTTACATCCACCATTCTAACCTTGCATATAATTTGTTTCTCAATAACGAGAACAATTTTAAAATGTTTTGCATACTTCAAACAACCATAGTTACAAAGTTCGCTCGGATCCATCCAAAATTGGGTCGTTCCTGATTTTTTGGTTGCTTGGATAAGATCGTTGGGGTTGGCTTTGTTTGTTTCAAAAAATATTTTTTAGGTTTTATTGTAAAATGTAATATTAACATTTTATATTATTTTATTAATGTTTTTCTTTATATTTGTCAATTTTGTATATTTATAAAACTATGCTCACATACTCACCTACACGTGTGCACACATGCTCTCACACGTGTGCACACATGCTCTCACATTTGCGCACACGCGCTCTCACACGTGTGCACATGCTCTCACATGTGCGCACACGCGCTCACATGTGCGCACACGCGCTCACATGTGCGCACACGCGCTCTCACACGTGTGCACATGCTCTCTCACACACATTTAGGGAATTTGCCCGTCTTTCTCACACACATTCAGGGAATTTGCCCCTCTCACACATCCTAGTAATTTCCCAACTTCTACAAGAATTCCAGATTTTTGGCCCTCTCGAATGGATCCAAATTTTCTAAATTTAATAACTATTAAGAAAAACAAACATTAGCGATAGCTTCTTCAACATTATCTTTATGGTGTCCTACAACATGCTCTTTAAAACCGAAGTTTTTTGAAAATCACTTGCTTGTTCAATATAGTAGTGTTTGTAAACCTTACCTACAATCCTTCCTTCGCCATGCCCCCCTCCCCAACAACTTTCATGACATTAAGTTCAAGTAGGACTGAAGAATTATTTTGATTATATCAAAACACACAAATTAAAGTAAAAACAATCAAATGCAAAAAAAGTCTTTCATAACAATAAACATGAATTTGGTAGTTTGACTGTTATGTCACAACGCTTATTCACTTCACATGCTAAGGATTCCATGTTGTATTTGAAATGGTGAGTTCCCCCAGATTGACAAGAGATTAAAAATTATGATGGATGGATTCCAACAATCAATTTTTTTTTATAGTTTTGGAAGATAATCCAATTTTTTTTTTTTTGATGAAATATATCCATATATTAACTTAACAAAAATATACAAATAATTCACAAAAAAATAAGGTGATATGAGAGGATGCCATGACACTACGTAGAGCCTAGGAGCAAAGCATAAAAATTATCACATCTAGGCAATGCCTAGAAGCAAGCCACAAAATATAAGTCATAAGAGAAAACTATTAAGCAACTAGAGCAAGGCCCGAAGGCGGAGGATCCATATCATTCAGACACCAGCCAGAACTTGGAAAGTCATTGCCATGGTTGGAGTGTGTTTGTTTCATCTTCTGCTTGGGTCCAAGCAGGTGAGATAGCGAAACCCTGAGAAACTTGTCCAACATGTAAGCGTGGCCTCTAGGTGGCGCCCCCCAAGCATCTGGGTGTGGAGAAGTGCCCCAGTCGACCTACCCAATAGGGGAAGGAGGCGGTCGCTGTTGCCTTGGAGGGGAAGCACGTTGGTAGGGGGTGCCGCTGTGAGAGCGACACATGGAGCCGCTGCAACGATGTCCACCATGAGGCAGTTGAGGCACTCTATCATCCAATCTAGGATCCTTGGGCGGAGAAGGCAGAACCTGAGCCATAGCACAAGGAGCATCTCCTCAATGAGATAGGAGGTCCTGGAAATACCCAAGCTCCATGGCCACTTTGTTGGCTTGGACTTGTATCGCCAAAAGAACATTGGAGACAATGGAAGATTTGTGCAGAGTAGAAATATTACAATCAACAGAAACATGATTGAACACGTAATTATTTCTTTCTTTCCAAATCTAGAAGAGAATCTTTACTTTGAAAGTATCCCAGACTTGAGCTACTTTGGTGGGCATCATGGGCTTGTCCCCCAAGAAGATGTGCTGTCAAAGGAAGAATTCGAGCTAGAAGGGCTTGAAGAGATCATAGATCCAAGACCAGACCCTTTGAGCTTTAGGACAATACCAGAAGAGATGAGGCAGGGTCTCAAGATGTTCGCAAAAGGGACAAGTGGGTAATTGGACTCCGAGATGAACTAGCCTTTTGCCAATAGGTAAGCCATAGTGTAGCATACACCAAGCAAAATGAGCAAGCTTGGGCTCCATGCAGGGCCTCCAAACAATGTTGAAGCGAAAGTTCCACATTTTCACAAACGAGTGCAACCCACATCGATTGTTAAGCTTATCCACCATGGGCAAATGTGGGGTGAGCCAATTATAGCCAAGTCGAGGAGTGTAATTGCAAAAGGGTGTTTCAACAAACCATTTCCAGTCCTTCCACCACAGTCTAACATAATTGATTGAGATTTTGTGGAGCATGGAGGCGGGGATAACACCGAGGATTTCTTAGGAAGATTCCTAATCTGCATTAGCCAATCGGAATTTAGCTTTCACATCCTCCAGGGGTAGCCAAGAGCGAGAGTGTCTGTAGAAGATATCTTGGATAGAGTGGATTTCTCTGCGATACAACTTGAGGCTGTTAATCTAGGGAACTTCAGCGAAAGGAACCCCATCTTGAGAAAAGATGGGGGACCACCAAAGAGTGAAAATTAGCAGAGAGCCCATTGTGAAAACTAGAACCATTCCAGAGGAGCCATGGCTTGATCTTTTCCCAAGCTTTCCAGATGCTTTTGGCCATGAAGGATCTAGTGATCTAAATGAAAGATTGAATGAAGAGCAAATTGGGGAAGCCAAGTCTTTTCCAGGGTTTCTTGCCCTTAGGCAAGCTAGAGGAAATGTAGTGTCTGAATAAAACCTTCCAAGCTTTCGGACCCTCAATGGCCCTCACAACCCATTTGGTGTAGACATCCAGTGCCTAACACCATTTGTGTTGAAATTGTCAATCTTACTCGAATTGAACTCAAATGCACTTTTAGCTCAAAATCTATAAAACGTCCTAAATGGTTCGAACTTGTTACTTACAAGTGCCAATTTAGGTCAATATCCTTAAATAGGGCAATGCATTTTATGGGCTAACTAACTTTGATCAGATCATTTCGAGTCAAAATGACCATTTCACCATTTAGTGCTCTGGATCACTCTTTTCTTTTAATTCATTAGTACACATTTTGTACCTTTGTTATTTGTTATTGACAACATCCTAAATGAGAATATGGTTCCAAAGCATCTAGTGTCACCTTCTAATTCTTCTAGAGTCAAATTACGACTCAGTAATATGACTTTCTGACCATTTTGATTAATTAAGAATCGATTTTCAAATAATTGCATAAATGTTGATTAATCTTGTTTAAGGCTAATTAATCCAAATTAGGGGCTTAAGTGGATTTTTCATGAGAGTTGTTGAATATTTCTTTTTGAAAATTGATTCTTATTATTTGCATCACCTAGTGACATCATCTATGGGGTGGCATCCATCAAGCCATAAGTTCATAAAATATCAGGATTATGGGTCACCCGTGCCTAGTTAATGCCTCCCATAACTCTTCAATGCCCCTTCTTCCAAAGTCATCTTGAGGATAATTATGGATTTAATTTCAAATATTAGGATTATTTTCAACCACACATCTTCATCTCAAGATGGACGGTTCAGGTTGATTATGACCAATATCAAAAATCTATAGAGTGGCCATGGACATCATTTCTAAGCGATTTTTTTGGTGCAAGGTTATTATGCTCAAATATCTTCAAAGCTTGAACATTGCAAATTTATAATGCTAAATTATTTTTACAAAGCTTCATTGATAGGCTAGTTTAGTAGGTTACAATCAAGAGTCTATATTTTATGGAGTGTTCTTAAGGCATTGGAGGAGCTTACCACCATTGTTAACAAAGACAAGAATGCTTTCACCAAGCAAGAAGTAGTTGTTTCCTTAGAAGATGACATGTTTGAACATCTCAAGCATGGTTATCAACCTCTCTCATCATCTTTAGATACTTATATACTTTTGGAAACTGAGTATGAACACAAATGGCCTTAAGAAGTCACAAAATCAGAATCGTTTCTCTTAGAGGTCAACCTTGAAGATATGACAAAGAAGATACAACATGCTAGACTGCATGATCAAGATCAACAATTGAAGATGTTCTTGCAAAGTTGCTTGAAGAATGCTTTCACCAAGCAAGAAGTAGTTGTTTCCTTAGAAGATGACATGTTTGAACATCTCAAGCATGGTTATCAACCTCTCTCATCATCTTTAGATACTTATATACTTTTGGAAACTGAGTATGAACACAAATGGCCTTAAGAAGTCACAAAATCAGAATCGTTTCTCTTAGAGGTCAACCTTGAAGATATGACAAAGAAGATACAACATGCTAGACTGCATGATCAAGATCAACAATTGAAGATGTTCTTGCAAAGTTGCTTGAAGAATGCTTTCACCAAGCAAGAAGTAGTTGTTTCCTTAGAAGATGACATGTTTGAACATCTCAAGCATGGTTATCAACCTCTCTCATCATCTTTAGATACTTATATACTTTTGGAAACTGAGTATGAACACAAATGGCCTTAAGAAGTCACAAAATCAGAATCGTTTCTCTTAGAGGTCAACCTTGAAGATATGACAAAGAAGATACAACATGCTAGACTACATGATCAAGATCAACAATTGAAGATGTTCTTGCAAAGTACACATATCTAGGAGCATGATGATTGGGTTTTGGATCCATCCCTGCAATCAATGTACCCGAGACTAGAGGTTGGAATCCCAGTTGCACCATCAAGAAGACATGAGCGTCCACTTGCTCCTAGTTGTAAAAAAGAGCTATCAAGAGATGACAAATATATTTCAAGATTCTATGGGTCATCAAATAGCTTTCCTTTTGATCTAGGAGGACCAACAAGGTGGAGGTTGGTTTGAATACAATAGACTACCATTAGTTTCATTTTTCTAAGTGTTTTTTCGCACATGCTTTTAGTAGTAAGTGTTTTTCCTTTCAGTTTTGTTGTTGTCCTTTCCTCTAAGTGCACATGTGCACTTATTGTTGTTGAGTCAGTTTATCTTCTGTATTTTGGTCTCCAGCTTTTTCAATTTTCAGTGTTTATCCAAGTTTGTCATAACCAGAGTTTCTAAGTTCTTTGACCAACAGGGTAGTCAAACCCTTGAAGTTGCCAAAATTGATAGTAATTTGGCCTGTCAAGACCAAATTACTACCCCTACTATTCAAAGCTTTTTCTCGAACGGTCAAATCCCCTATACAGCTGATCAAACTGATGAATTATAGTCTAAAGGCATGAACAAAGGGATATGTAGGTAATCAAAGTATCAAATACAGTCATGATGAGGACCAACAACAATGCTACACAATCAAGTGTGTTCCAAGGGAAAGACACCTGCAACAAGTTCAAAAAGCATAACTCCTACTCAAAATGTCACATATAGTTATAAAGTTAAAGCTACAGGCCTATAGGAGGAATGACTTTGTAAGGTGGATAAGAGCCAATGAAGAAGTAATCAAGCTACAACCATTACGCCTACGGAAGATATGCATCTACGGTCAGTCACCAAAAAGATAACTCTGTAGGTCACTTTTTGGGCTGTATCAACCTTTTTCTCTATCGAATTCTAATTTGAAAGAGTTTAATCAAATGGTTAAATAGTATGGTGGTGAAGTGATTCTATACAGGGAACAATTTCAAATGGCTAAGTGTGGGAACAATTTCCTTGAACTTTTTGTCCGAGGGAAAAAGCCCAAGGAAAAAACAAATTTAAAAGGACTTTGTAAGAAATCCGAAAGATTAAGCTTTATTTGTGTTTTCTTTCCAAGGGATAAATAGTTCGACATTTTCAGAAAGGGTGCTTTTCAAGAATCCTGAAGGATATGTGCCCTACGAGAAGGATCATTACAAAAATCCCAAAGGGTATGTACCCTTTGGGAAAGGCTCAAAACAGAAATCTCAAAGGACAAATACAAAAAATTCGAAGGACTTTCCAACTTTTTCGAAAAGCTAATTCAAAATTCTGAGAGGCTTCTTTTCAAAGGAATGGTCCATCACAAAAAACCTGAAGGGTATGTACCCTTCGGGAAAGTATATTTGCAAAAATCCCATAGGGCATCTCCAAGTTGTCGAAGGGCATTTTTGAGTTGGGATGTTTCCAAAAATCCTGAAGGGTACCTACCCTTCGGGAAAGCTCATTCATAGAAAACCCAAAGGATATGTACCCTTAAAAAAGGTCATTGGCAACAATCTCGAAGGGTACCTGCCCTTTGGGAAGGTTCACTTCAAGATTTCAAGGGACGTTTGCAAAAACCCGAAGGGTACGTGCCCTTCGAGAAAGTCACTTGACAAGAAAGCCGAAGGGTAAGTGTACCAAGACGAAAATTTTGAAGGGCTATTTTCGAAAGGCCAAGGGACATAACAAAGATACCGAAGGGTAATTGCCCTTTGAGAAAGTTCAATTACAGGAAGTCCGAAAGGGACATTTCCTTCGAACTTTTTGTTCAAGGGAATGTTCGAAAGGAAGATCCAAAGGAAGGTCTCTAGCAAAGAAAGGAGAAGAATTCCCGTGAACTTTTTGTCTGCGGGAAAATGACAAAGGACTTTACAAAAAATCCGAAGGAATTCCTTCAAACAATTCAGAGGGTTTGAAAAGGGGAAGTCTGAGTAATGAAGGGAAGAGACAATTCCCGTAGACATTTTATCCGTGGGAAAGTGAAGTGACAAAAACCCGAGGATAAGAATTATTTCAGGAGAATTAATTTGAAGGAAATAGACAGGAATAAAGGCAAAGTCAAAGACAATTCCCACGGAATTTTTGTCTGCGGGAAGATGAAAAGAATAACCCTAGGGAAAAAGAGAATAAAGGCGAGGTCCGAGCATAAGACAAGCCAAGCAAATACAACCAAAAGCCATAAGCGGATAAGGCCGAGAGAAATGCATGCATAGAAACAAAGAAACTGAGAACAAAAAGCTTGGAAATAAATTCAATTTGAATACATCTCTCGCTTATCAAGATCCTTGTCCATGCAAGTAAGGGCTATTTACAGTGGATTGGTCAGGGCTTCAATTGACTGTTTGACTAAATTCACACTTCTCCTTGGCTTTCATGCAATCCAAATCTTTCAACGTTGTAGGGAGTTCAAGCAAGGTTCTCCATCCGAGATGTGGCATAACTTTGCATGCAAGTGGAGTTCATTGGAGGTTGACTGATCTTGAGTTGGAGTTGACTGGACAAGCTTGTTACACATCTTCCTTGTTTCCCATGCAAATGGGAATATCTCTTCCTCCAGCTTAGCTTTCAAACAAATCAAATGGAGTTCTTTATTTAGAGATTTGGCGTAGTTTTTCATGCAAAGGATAAGTTTGACTTTCAATGATTGCACCGTCCATTCTTCTACGCCAACCTTGGATTCATGCATGTTTGTAGACTTTTGGAGAGTGTATTGTTTATTTTAAAAAATTAATCTTTCAATCTTAGCTCCACCACTTATTTTCTACACCAAAGTTTGGAGATGCATGCAGTTTTTGTAAAGGGAAAAAGATTTTATTGAATATTTTAAGCATTGTAAAAGAGGTTAAGTCTTGAGTTAATTAACCAAGACTAACCCTTTCCTTTTTTAGAGCTCCACTTAGGGCTGTTTAAGGTTTTGGAAAAGCTTATTTATTTGACTTAATCAAGCCATTTAGGAGCATCCCTGATGTTTGAAGGAAGAAATTGTAAGCGAGACCATTCATCAATAAAGAAGTTTTTGTTCTAAATCTTGGTTTTGACAGAAGATAGTGTGTATTTGATTGTGTATCAACGTATAAGTGAGAATTTTCTCCTTTTGTAGGTCCCTCACTTGTCTTTCTCTATCTCAACCTTTTGCAAGTCATTTGAAGAGGTTTTCAACCCTTCATTTAAAATATTTATGCTTAAGGACATAATTATAGATTTCATTTGATTATATGTGTGCATTGATTTTAGTAACGTTAGAGGATTTGGACAATTCAAGTTTATCACTCCCCTTTAATTAGGATTTTCTTTTAGTTTTCCTTCCCCTTTTCACCCCAAAAATCACAGTAGTCAAATTTATTGAAAAATATAAAGGGAACCAACCCTCTCTGGAGGTTCTTCTCATCAAAGAGTCACCCACACTCGAAGTTCTTATTGTATCAGCTGGAGTGAGGGTGTGCTTGTATACCTTCAATCAGGGTACACTCGAGAGTGATAACACTTACCATTATAAAGTTTTCATTCACATAATTTTCTAAGGTTTGGGCGTTTGGTTAAGTTGATATCCTGTCTACTCATTCACTTGTGATTCTACGTCATCAAAGTGTTCTTCCTTATATGCAACGCTTCGTCTCTTGTATCCCTAGGCCACCTATCAGTCTTCATGTTTTCTATTTTTTTCAAGTAACATAATATCCTAGTCATAGTGGTTGCCTTTTTAGGGTAACTATTTTTGCAAGGATGATTTCATAAGGAACTGAATCCTTAATTCTGAAATTGTTTGTGATAAGACACAAATGTTTCATGATCGGTCTCATAGCAATAAGTGCAAGCTGCCATTCATTTATTTACTTTTGTACATAGAAGCCCCTTCAAAGAGAATTGTAGGCCGCAAATTTGACCATGCAATGCAGTTGCATCCTTATAAACTTCACTCTACAATGAAATGCACAAGTGAGAAAGATAGTGCAACTTCAAGATAAAATTACCTGATATAATCTTCACTCTATAGTGAAATGTACAAGAGGAGAAAATAATGTAACTCCATGCAATATGCCCTTACAATCTACTACAGTACTACAACAATCTTAAATGAGATGCATTATAACATTTATGTTTACTTGATCGTTATTGATCTAAATACATCCTCATCCTTAGATATATATTTTGACTCATGTAGGAGTATGTTTATATAGGCACATTATCCACTTACTTATATTAATGCTCTCAATTAATTCAACAACCCACTACAATTAGTAAATGCTCATAATACATCACTATGTACCACAATCATTAAATGTACAATATAATCTCAATGATCCATGGTTCATAAAAACACGACATTAAACAAGGTCTCTTTCCCATAAAAACATCCATGCGTGATTCAAGGCATTAAATGGAACAATTAGGAACTTACAACAAGTCATTCATTTTGCTTGTCCTATCACTTTTAAGAACTTTCACACCTCAAAGACAATGCACGGGGATCACCACTCATGAGATTGTGTCATTTTGGTTCACAATAGAATTTGCATGAAGGAATAGATGTGAAAGACCTTACTTAACACTCAATTGCATGCCACTGCTTCTTCATAATATTTTTCAAGCTTTGCAACACAACGTTGTGCACTATGGAATCACAGAACTCCAAGTCTACTTTATTGCGCTAAACTTCTCACACTTGTGTGGAACTAGTCAGAGGTTTCCCAAACAGTGTGCACCAACTAGACTAAACGAAAGTGAAAATACGTACTTAAAAAGGCTATGCAAAACATCCCCTAAAGACTTGTGCACAAACAACAAATTGCACATAACTAATTTTTTTAATATCTACATTAGGTCTATTTTTTTAATGCAAGATTGCTTGTGAACCTAGATGCTCATGCATTATATTACTTGGGTAAGTGAGATGATCCATGAGCTCCTACAAATGTGCATTCCAAGAGTTATGATATTGGTATTGTATGTTTAGTAGCTTCTAATGTGTTTAACCATCCTGCATCTTCAATTTCTTGACCTTTCCATTTATGGACTTTTTTTGTAATCCCTCACGCATGACTGCTTTCTAACTCTGGACTCAATCACCTTCATAGCTTCCTCGATCTCTTTCTCATGCATTTTATATCTCCAATCTCCCTGTCTAGAATCTAAGCTTGCACTTTTTTCATCACTTTGCCCTTCATGATAAGGGTACAAATCTGCCACCTTGAAAATTGGTGAAATATCTATTTTCTGAAAACTCAATCTCATATGCGTTGGATGCAAGTTTTTGAAACACCTTGCACGCTTTGATATTTTTCCACTTCAACTTGTCATGTGTTCCTTTTGGGAACCTCACATTCCTTAGGTGTGTTAAGCATAAGTCTCCCACATGATACTCTACTTCTCTTATTTTCATGTTTGTGCACTGCTTGTATTGCACAATGTTCCTTCCAATTAGTCATGCACTCGTTGATGTAAGACATGCATACAATCAACAAAGTCTTATGCTTTAGCAGTATTCCTTCTTTCATATTTGATGCCCCACAGTTCTGTGACTACTCTTGGAGTAGCTCCATGAATAATTTGAAATCGTGTCCTTTCGGTGCTTCGGTTTACAGAATTGTAATAAGAAAACTTTGCCTATGTTAGAACTAAAGCACATGTTCCCAGATTTCCTTTAGTCAAACATCACAATATATTCCCTATACTTCTATTGGTTACCTTAACCTATCCATCAGTTTGAGGATGATATGTTAAATTGAATTGTAACTTGGTATTCAACATCTTCCACAATGTCCTTTAGAAATGTCAAACAAATTTTGTATCTCTATCAGAAAATATGTTGCATGAAATCCATGCAATCTCACAACTTCCATGAATTGTTTTTAGTTATATGTCTAGCATAATTAGTTTTCTTGCATGCAACAAAAACTTATACTTGGAGAATCTACCTACAATCACAAAAATAGAATCATGTCCTTTTTACATTCTAGGAAATTCTTAAACAAAATCCATGTTGATATGTTCCCATGGTCTTTCAAGAATGGGTTGTGGTTGATACAACCATGTGTTTTGACTTCTTCATTTTCCTAATTGGAAAACTCTACATTATTGAACATACTTGCACACATCCACACTCATCTTAAGCCAAAAACAATTCTTAGCTAATTGTATGTATGTGTTTTCATTACCAACATGAATTGCTTGTCCACCACTATGCTTCTCTTTGATCAAATTTTCACGCTTTGAACCTTTGGGTATGCATAATTGTTTTCCTTTGAATAATAACCCTTGCATAAAAAAGTCTAACCATGGTTTTATTTTTACATTTAATGGTTTTGTGCATGCTTTCCATACATATTTGAAATCATCTTATTTTGCATACAAATCCTTCATAGAATCAAATCTTATGACTTCCACTTGCATCTCATTCAACAAGAGACACATTTTATGCTAGGAATAAAAACAAAAATTAATGCGGAATAATTTCACAGAATCACAATATTAAGAGATATGAACAAAAATAAAAATGCACAACAAGAAGACAAGATTTAACGTGGTTCACCTAATGTGGGCTACATCCACCAAGAAACACTTGCTCAGATTTTATTACAAGCCACAAGAGTCCATATACACTACCAACTCCTTAGGAAACAAGTAATGCCTCCACTTCTTGAGCGTTCGCACTACAACATATAAATCTTGATCAAAAACTAAATACTCTCTTTGCATTATTCAATTTCTCATTAATTAAGCAGTAGGTTTACCTTATTGAATCATTACAACTCCTACTTCTACGCCAATCACATCACAATCAACTTGAAATAATTTGTGAAATCAAATAATGTTTATACTGACTATTTAGTTGCTTTCTTTTTCAATTGCTGGAAACTAGATTCCACCTATGTTGTCCAAACAAACTCTCTTCTATCACCTTACATTGCTTTTATGATAGGCACACACATTCTACTAAATTAACAAATGAATTTCATCTAAAAACTTGTCAATCCATGAAAGTTGTGTGCTTCAAATGTGCTTATAGGTGATGACCACTCAAGGATAGCTCACACTTTTTCTACATTTGTCTTCAAACCTTCTTTGGAAATCACAAAACCTAAGTATACCAATTATTCCTTCATAAAGTTGCATTTTTTTCAATTTAACCGACAACTTCTCTTCTTACACCCAGTGCAACATTTGTCTTGGATGGGTTAGGAATATAAAAATACTATAACAATCCGAAGTCCTAATTTACCAGTGCACTAACTATTGTTAGTTAATAATTAGTTGGTTGGTGGTAACTCCCATTATGGGAATTGTATTGAACAAATGTAATATATTTATTCATTGAAGAATAATGAATTATTGCCTAAGATATTAACCACACATCTTTCTTTATTTTTATATGTTTTATATTAATGTTGTGAACAATGGTATCAACGCATGGTTTGGTAAGACCCTGGTGAACATGGTAAGCCCATGGTTGAAATAATATGAGCTGTGTGAAGAAAGAATGATAGGCCCATGAAAGAGATGAAGAGAAGGCCCGTATGAAGAAGAGCAAAATTTCAATTTACGATTTTTCATTCTATTTTTAAATTTCTTAATTTTTACTTGTTTTATTCTTCCATTTAAAGATCAATATTTCAAATTCATTTTCCTAATAAGTGAAGTTGGAAGGCTGCATTTGTAAATGACTGTCTTGGCTGGAGGATAGCGAAGCACATAAGAATTATTATTATTTTTATCTTGAATATTAAGAAAATTTTCCGAGGATCATTTTTCAGTTAGAGAGGCATTGAAGTGCAGTTAGAAACAAGAAAATATCCCGAGGAGTGCTGATCATGAGAAAAACCTGAGCAGGAGAACTGGAAGTAGTTATATTCACCAGTACTGGTCAAAATCAGCCAAACTAAATCTTGTATGACGTTGAAGTGTATGCTGGAAGTGATGTATGACGTTGGAGGTTCTGTAAGGCACTGAAAGCAATCATTACCAGCCAAACAAAGGTGTTGAAAAATACTTATGTCATTGGAATGTTGTTTACATATATATGAGATAGTTACAGGTTTTGAAGATTCCGAAATTTATTTGTTGAAAAATATTTATGATATTAAAATGTTGTTTGAATATATATATATATATATTTTCCTTATAATTATAAGTTTTTGAAGATTCTGGAATTTATTTTATTTTTGAAAATTTTGAATTTATTTTATTTTAAAGGTTATGGGTTTTGAAAAAGTAAAAATATTATTTGTAAAGTTTTAGTATTATTTGCATAGTCATGTTATTATTTAGTGGTCCTCTCATGTACAACTTCACAAATTATTTAGGGGTAAGTGATTGTTTTTAAACTTTTACAAATATTTTTATAATTTGAAAATATAGAAAAATATAAGTTTATATATAGTGATGTCAATTTGATTTTTTTAAAGGTTTGTAGATTAAATGGTGAATATAATTGTAAGTCTCTTAGTAAATGGAAAGTACGAGGTTGAAATTCCTCTAAAGTTGTTTTTTTGTTTTTTTTTTTAAATTTTTAAAAATAGTTTTTTTTTTGGTAAATATTCTTTTTTTAGTTACACATACTTTGTAACGTGAATACAAAAGCGTGCAAATGTGTAATATTAAAGACATAAGGATGTATTGTTATTTATTGTAGTTAAGTGAAAATTCTGTCCAAAACTTACGGTATGTTTTTATATAGAAGTTAAGTGCAAAACCTAGTAGACACATTTTTTACATGTGTGCAAGTGTATTTTTCGGATTGTATGAAGCATTTTCATTTTGTGAGATTTTCCTTTGAAAATGCATGAAAATCAAATTTGAGGCATTTTAATGATATAAGTTTGCCTCCCAAACTTAAATAAGGAAATAAATAGTGATTGGGACATAAACATTGAATCCTTTTATTTTTCAAGAATTTTTATTGTTACCCAACTCAAATAAGTGTTGTGTGTTTTTTAAATTTGTCTTCTTGTCATTGCATCTGAAAAAAAACATGGGGTCTACAATCTACATTGAAGAAATATTGTCATTATATATTCATACCAACAATAGTCATGAGGTGAACATGATCTTTGAATGTTGGAAACAATTTCAGCCCACATTCATGCAATTTTGTCAATAATACTCTCTTTTGCAAACAAAGATAAATCAACTACAAGCTAAGATAGATGTTCAAAACAAACACATTGAAAACTCACATGTTATAAAGAATGTGATCAACAGTGTTGTCCCATCCTCTAGTGACCAACATCCTATTGTACGTAAAGACAATCCAAATGTCATAGCATCTATTATTTTTCACCTAAGATTGTTCAAAATCCGACGAAATCAACTGTGAGTCAAACATCTATTTATGCTCCTCTTGTCAATGTTGTGCGTGTTTGGGAGAAAATGAAACCTAATAAACACCGTGTTGGTCTAGTGTATAAAGGTTATGTATGATTTTATATCGTATTCACAACCTATTAGATTTGTATTTGGAGGTCTTCTAAGATAAATTCAAGTTGAGTCTTCATTTTTGGATCATCCTATTAAAGTCAAGTCTTCTGAATTGCCATTCTTAAAAAAAAATTGTGTTAAAACTTGTGAAGTTTAAATTTTTTGTCATTGTAGACATCAAGGTCATACCTCTAGAAATTGTTTTGAACTACATCCTTTTATATCATATGGTCAACATACCCATTTAGTTGAACACATCTTTGAGATCCTCCTTTAAATTTCATGAGGCACGTGTATTTTGATTGGATAGATCATTCCATATGGTTATTTGAGGTTTGTATGTTGTCCAAATCATATAAGAGAGTCTAGTCCACTATTGATGATGACTTGTCTAGTCATGATGAGGACGCTGATCTTATTGTTGTCGATCTTGATGATGGTGAAATTAGCCTTGTAGATCTTGTTGAGACTTCTTAAATTGGTCCAAATTCTATCCCTATTGTTGATGCTCCTGTCTTTGAGATGTTTCATGTTGACGTTGATACAATTTTTGAGCTTTCCCATAGTGGTTGGATTATTTATGATGATGATATTACTAATGAGAGTTGTCAAATGTATGTTGAGCAACACATTTATTTTGAGGAAGCTAGATATACAATGCATTTGTTTTGAGAAAGTTAGATATGTAACACATGATAATGTTGAAGATCCTTATTGATGTGTTCTAATTGTATGAGGATGTGGATATTGATATATTTCATCTTGTTGATTATACACTTTTGTACTTGAATTGTAAGTTGAAAACCCGAAAGGATGGCTTAATGGAGACTCGTGATGAAAACTTGAAATGGCATCATTGGGTTGTAAAAATATTATATGGGTACTAGGATGGTTTGCAATTGTTGATTCAATGGACATCACTTTTAGGGTGGGTATCGGTAATAGTTAGCCAGTAGTTCTCCATTCTCATAATAGAGGGGAACATTAAGAGTTATATTTCAAGTTGAGTATCAGAGTTTCGAGTCATTTGAATTTAGAGTTTTTTTTATTACTGAGTTAAATTTGATGCGATGGATCATGAGTTTATCATGATATTATGAGTTGATACAGATTGTGTAGACACCTAAATCTGGCCATCGATAACCTCCAATTTTGATTTTGGCCAATTTCCACTTAAAATACATAATTTGGCCTAAAAATACTAAAACACACTAAATGAGTTGAAATTGACATATTCAAGTGCCAATTTTGGCCAGGATATCATTAAATGGGGCAATGCAATTTATGGGCTAGCTAACTTCAATCAATTCATTTCGAGTCAAAATGCCAATTTTGCACCTAAGTGCTCTGAATTGCTCTTTCCTATCAAATCTCTTGCACAAGATACATGCTTTTGTTATTTGTTATTGGAAACATCCTAAATGATAATACAGTTCTAACACATCTAACATCACCTTCCAATTCTAATCCAGTCAAATTTTGGACCAATAACAAGACATTATGATCAATTTAAGTAATTTGTGCATAAAATTTTTACACATGTTTAAGAGCTAATTAACCCAAATCAAAGCATAATTAATAATTCCATGGAAACTTGTTGAAAACTTATTTTTGAAAATTGATATTAAATATCTGCATCATCAGGGCACCTCATTTCTTGGGAAGACATCTTTAGGTCATAAATGCTACAAATATCAAGATTCATGCCCTCCATGCCTCATTAATGCCTTTCATGATGCCCTCCATGTCTCTTAATTGCCCCTTATTCCAGTGTTATGATGAGAAAAATTATAAACTTAATTCTAAAAATTGAATTAATTCTCAACCACACATCTATATATCAGGATGGATGGTTTAGGTTGATTCTAGACATTCTCAAAAATCTATAAATAGAGAAGCCATGAACATCATTTCTAAGCTATTTTGGTGCAAAATTATAATGCACAAATATCTTCAAAAATCCATTGCAATTAATGTTATCATGCCAAATTGATTCCAACCCAAGCTAAGCCATAAGCCAAAGGTGTCAAGGAGAGATGGAGGTAGCCAAGCTTCCATTGCCAAGGACTTCATGAGCACAAGCCAAGCAAGCCACTACAACAAGCATTTTAGAGCATCCAAAGAAGGTAAAAGAGGGTTTCTTTTGCATTTTAATTATGTGTTTTATTCATGCTTGTTAACTGAGCTCTCCCTAGTGTCTAGGCCTAGAGATGCTATGCTAGTTAGTATGTTTCTTTTATTTTGTTTTCAT
Source organism: Torreya grandis (assembly GCA_037957365.1). Classification (NCBI taxonomy): domain Eukaryota; kingdom Viridiplantae; phylum Streptophyta; class Pinopsida; order Cupressales; family Taxaceae; genus Torreya; species Torreya grandis. The sequence continues at coordinate 2,751,577 of JARHVA010000201.1, read as the reverse complement.
TTTGGAACTAACATCATACTAACCATCCTCTCTTGAGTCAAATTCTTAGATTACATATGACACGCTCGATAAGATCAGACGTATCTCACACATGAAGAAGATCATTTTATAGCTTTAAAATATTCATTTGGACTATTAAAACTCTTGCAAATTAATTTTCTAACTTTATTTTGCCATTTTTGTTTGCCACAAGTTTACACAGTAACCAACATCAGCTAGTAAGATTGACATCGATTGGATAGCTTAATCGACGTTGATTAGCAAAACCAACATCGATTAGATACCTGTCGTCGGTCACATTGGTATAACCGATGTCGGTTAGATAATCGCCATTGATTAGAAAATGTAACCATCGTAGGTTATATAAATTACGTCGATCATTGTGTTTTTCTTAAAACATAGACCTGAGATCTTTTTTTTAAAAGTTTATTGTTTCAAACCTAAAAGAGCTTCAATGCTAAAGGACATGCTAATATCTTTGTTGCTGGACCAAGCTTGACATTTACTAAAAACATGTTTAGATCACCTTTTGCATGCCTAAAAATCAATTAAGAACCTTGTTTTGGTGTTTAACAAAAAAAACTAGATGTTTATGGTGAATGTCTTCAAAGTTTGCAACTAAGACCAAGGGGTCAAATGAACACCACCTCATTTTCCATTTGGACTTAAAAATGAACTCACATTTTTAAAGCTTTTTGTATTTACTTAGTTGTTTAGATTAAATTTTTGTTTGGCAAAAAGAGGATGTTGCGTGTATGCTCTTCCATTTGTCCCCTTTAAGGAAACCCTTAGAATAAAAAATGTCATTCTTATTTCAAGTAGCATAGTCCAAGGCTTAGAAAGAAAGTCATCTAATACACTCTCAAAAAACTCGTCAAAGTTTGGGTGACCTTGAAAATGACCTTAAAATCTTTCTACTTTCATGCTTTCTTTATTTTTATGCAAACTTGGCTTGCGAGGGGGACTTCATCACCTCTCACGAGTTATTTAGAGAAGCTTTGACCTAGGTTTTCACCTCCCAACATTGACTTCATTTGGCTCCTAATTGGAGTTGCACATGGGATATAGTGGCACTCTGGACATCGTACTTCATTGAGCAAATAACAAGATGTAGTGGTTGCAAAAAAGACTAGACTTTTTCACAACAAGCCAAGTGATACGGATCCAAAATTCATACTTTTATTTTACATTATTTGGTGTGAAAGTCATTGTGTAATTGATTGCCCTAGAATGTTCAAAATTTGTTAGATTTTAGACAAATCCTCACTTATCGTAGAAGTATTGTTGGTGCAAGGTGTGCCTCAAGGTCCATGTCACAGTACTATCATTTGAGAGAAAGGGAGGTGTAAAAACTCTATTATATAATACACATTTACTTTTGGATGAACACTTAAAATCCTCTCAAATGATGTATATTAATAGATTTTAACAATACCAAGCAACCTTGTCAATTTAGGATCTAAGAGCGATTAATTAGTTGGTCTTGTCCTAGATTAAAGTCTTGTTTGAAGTCAAAACTTGGTGTAAACAAATAATTCAAACCAAACACAGTCATAATTTTTATTTGAACAAAGAGGCGTTATGCTGCCCATGTGAGATCATCAATTTGCCTTGTTCAAAGTTCATCAAAATCTTGAGAGTCATATCATTCATTTTGGCATAGTTATGTTGCTCAATTGAGTCTAGACCTTTACCAAAGTTATTTTAACTCCTTCACTTATAATCTAAATTCGGAATTGCACCTTTATAAGTTCATAGGGTTGATGTGTTAAGTGGGTTTGCCATTTGCACTAAACTTGAGGGAACTTAAGTTTAATTTTCAATTTGAGTTCAAGGCTATTCAAGACTCATAATCATTGTCATCATTTGATAGGCTTAAGCCATTTTGTGCTAAAAACTTGCACTTTGAGTCTAAGCACCACAACATTTTGAGTTAAGAAAAGTAGTGTTATGCTATCAAAATTATGAAAAAATGTCTTTGCCTTAAAGAGTTTTTGAAACAAACTTTTTTCTCACACCTTTTGGGTAGCGTAGCACTGCCCAAAATATTTTAAATATTGTTTCATAGACCCTCTTGCACAGAGTTCAAATTTGTTCCTACATTTTCAAACCAATCCGAGTGTATTTTTGTGATCTTTTATCTAGCACAATTATACTGTTCACTTTTGTCTAGCTTGTTTATCAAAAGAACCAAGTTTTATACCATTATTTATGAGAAAATAAACTATCTCTAAAAGTGCCTTTTGTTTCATACCTTATACCTAGTTGATCAAGTTCATATCCAAGAATTAAATGTCTAGTGTTTTTTAGAAGTGTTTCAAATCCATTAGATTAAACCTTTCATCTATTTTTAAAATCTAGATTTTGATGTCATTTGTCCAAGAGTCCTAGCGCATGTCTTGTTTGAGCCTAGCTTTTGAGGTCGCATTTGGCCAAAAGACCTAGCAACTTTTAAATTCTTAGATTAGATTGATTTGAAACACTTCAACCTTAGAGTTTGGAATTTTGATTTTTGATCTATTTAATTACTTATTTTTGTGTGAACTATGAAACATTAGATACTTCACACTAGTTTGTTTCCTCACAAATTTCCATAAACATTTTTTATCCTTTTGAGAAATCTAGACCAAGTTGGAACATCATCTGTTTTGGACATTATATTTTTAGAGTTTGAAAAACTCTTTGACCTTTTATCGTAAAACATTGACTATGGATCCCAACATGTATTCTTACACTCGTAGTGGACTCATGTACAATCTAAGGATTAGTAATGTAGTTGCACAGGAAGAAATGGTGCAAGACCCCTATGTGAATAATATTGCTTATGAGATGGATTTTTATCCCTCTTATAATACTCAATCAGTGGCACAAAGCCAAGATCCATTGGCTAACTATCTGGTTAACACACCACTTTGTTTAGAATAAGACCAAGAATAAATCACACAATACCTAGCTACAATACCCACAGTGGATGAGCTAGTTCTTCAACAATTATATTCTACTAATGCAGCTTCCACGTATGATCCATTTTTTTAGAGACATTTATTAGAGAACAAAGATGTAATTTTGGTTAGATTTATAGAGGTAGAGGCCAAGTTTTCAGTAGATTTACCCCATGAAAATTTACCAAGTCTAGTAAGAGTGCCCCACAATAACATTTATGATCAACATGCTTCTTCTAGTAATTCTATGGCTCTAGTCTAAACAACGTATCAAGATCCTAATATATCTAATTAAGATAAAAACATCATGGAAGATCACTTTAACCAAATACAGACAACATATCAAACTTACTTGAATCTAGCACATAATTTTAATCAAATGAACATGGTGAGTAAGCCTCTTATTGACCTAGTTCCTTCAATAGGAGTGTTGATAGAGTTAACTAGACAAGAGAATCTAAGTTTTGACCCATTCATAAAAACTGATTCAATAGATAACTTGATGCATATGCCCATTATTGAAGAAGTGTCTTCGACCTCTACACAAAATAGTGAGCTAAATGTAGTAGATAATGTATAAACAACATCCAATCTTGATAAAAGTGATACTAACACAAACAACTAGCCAATAACATGTTCATGTAATTAATCCCATGGGTAGAACATCATACTAGGGAATAAGAGTTTTTATACCCCAACCTAAATCGAATTCTTCAAGTGTAAAATCTATGAGATTAGATAATCAAATGACCAATATCACACCTCAACGATAGAATGTGATGAATCTTATTCCTCCTCAACAAGTAATGAGTAGTATTCTACAACAACAGACACAACCTAGTGTATCAACGCAACAAAGGATAAATACATTGCCACCTTAATTAGGGGTAACTAATGTTCCACCTCACCAAGTAACGACAAACATACCTCTTCAGTCGCAGACTAATATGCCAATCTAAAACCAAGCAATGACTAGTCAACAACGTGCAAATATTGGTGAACGACAGATGCTAAATCTGTAACTTATTTTCATTTTCTCATAGGGATTTCTGCAACAAGGAGGTCCCCATATTTCTCAAGTACCTACTAGACAACTGTTGGTTCAAAATGTGCCACAAATTTAGAGACATGGTCTTGGTCCACAAGTTCTCACTTAATAGCAAGGTTCAATTAGTCGGTAGCATGTCCCTTTTCAACCACATCAGACATAGTATAGTTATATCCTTCCATCCCAACCACAAAATCCTCTAAGTCAAACTTTTAGTGCCAACCCAAACTAGAATATCACACAACCAAGTGTGAAATTTTAAGTACATCCTAATCCACATATGCATATTCTTGGTCTATTTTCCAATCAAATCAATGTACCCTAACATGTATCTCTATCATACTCTGATCAAAGTGTCCCACTTGTGACCTCCTAACTGTCTACCCAAACCAATATTCTCCCTCAAACCAATATTCCTTCTAGTTATCTTTCTTCAGAATTGAAATAGATGAAGGATGCAATTGCTACTATTCAAGCTAGAAAACAAACTAAAAAATTTAAATTAGATGACATATGTTCCTATCCATTCAACATAGAGTATTTGCATATACCATTTCCTCTAGGATACGGGCCACTGAAATTCAAAAAATATAAAGGAAAAGGTGACCCTAAGGCCCACTTAACTAGATTATTTGTCACATGTCAACCAGTGGTATATAGTGACATATACTTTTTGCTGTTGTTTTCAAGAAACTTGGTAGGACAAGCTTTAGAGTAGTTTTTAAAGTTACCTAAAAATTCAATTACGGATTTTGATGATCTTTTTGATAAGTTTGTGCAACACTTTTTTTATAATCTCAAGCATGAGATTTCATTAGTGGACTTAATGCAAGCAAAACAAAAAGAAGGTGAGAGTTTTGTAAGTTATTTACAATGATGGAGAGCCCTTATAAGCTATTTCACTTATAGTTTACTGAATAAACAATTAGCTGTTATGTTTACCAAAAATTTGCACAGTGAGATAACTTATCATTTGGAACTACAATGTGCACATACTTTCAAGGAAATCATCAACAAAGGATTTTTGATTGACTGCTCATCAATAAAGGATTTATTAAGCTTAATTCAATTAATCAAAATCATGGTACCAATCAAAAAAATGACCAACATCCCATTCAAGTACCAACATCACAACCGGTACAGGCTAATAACCAAGAAAGACTAAAATAATTCAACTACAATAGGAATGTTATGAGAAATGGAATAACCAAATTTCATCATATCCAAATGGTGAAAACATCATATACACCACCTTTTCAGTTTACTCCTACCCAACAACCTCTCCAACTAATACTGTAAGCACAATAACCAAGACTTACATAAAAAATATAACAACCGTTACTATTGCAAACCCCTCTTCCTAGGAGAACCATGCCTACACGTCGTGTCTTTAGTGACCTAGGATAACCTATTGAGTTTGTATTTTGTAAGCTTACTACTGCTAATCTGATTAGTTGGTCTATACCAAAGCATTATCCATGAAGCATTCCTTACCCTGATTGATATCATCAAAATAAATTCTATGACTATCATCAAGTCAATGAGCATAATCTATGAAGATGTGTCCAAATCAAAATTTAATTGAGAATATGTTGGAGAATGAGGGATAACATTAGATAATGGTGCTTCCACTTTCAATCAAACTCTTGGGATTTATCAAAATTATTTTCTCTGACATAATAATCAGTAGCAGCAAAGTAATCATTAACAACAACAATGATCAATGCAACAACAAAATCAATAGTATCAAAATCAAAAGCCGAACCAACAGAATCAAAAAAATTAATAGTAGAACCCACAAAGACAAAACAATGAACAAAACCAAGGTCAAAATGGTAACAACCAACAAACCTACCATGTAGTTACACATGACTACAATAGGGTTGTAGGTCATATTGTAGGGGGTAGTATTAATACCATCTCCATTAATCCTAGACCAAGCACTAATCAACCTAGACCATTGCTAAACAACAACATTCAAAAAAATTATATGGATAATCCTTTTTTGACCTAAGAGTGCATATAGACAAACTAGCAAACTAGGACTTCCCCCTTTAGACCTTATATCGACAACTCATTCTTGCCACATGACCACATACGAGTGCACCAACAATTGTGACTTATCATATTTGGTCCCACACCATTCCCAATATTTGTTAGCAATAATGGTCTAGTATTTAATCTTGATTGTGCAATCACAACTCAGAGATTGAAGATTACTATCCCAGGCCCACAACCATATGCCATTTTGCCTATCATCTAACCAACCATTCATCCTTAGAATAAACCATTCACTATTGACCAAGATAAGAAGTTTGATATTGTGGAATAATTGTAGAAGACACCAACACAAATTTATATTTTAGATTTTTTGCGAACATCAATAATCCACAAGAACATCTTGAATAAGTTTTTTTTACCAATCCACTATTGCTAATGACATATCCCTTGATAAATTTCAAGCTTTGGTTAGACACCTAGCTCTAGCCCAATAAGTCACATTCAACCAAAGCAATATATCTTCCCTTGACCTGCTACATAATAACCCATTATACATATAAGTTTATATAAAGTGACATAAAGTGAAATGTGTCTTTATAGACAATGGATTAGGCCTCAACATAGTGTTTTTAAAGCTCATCAAGCTTCTTGGATACATAATGCAGATCTTCAACTAGAAACAATAACTAGCAAAGCCTATGATAATCAGGAAAGAGAATCACAAGGCACCATTAGTTTTCCAGTTATCATTGGGCCTTTGACCCATGATACACTTTGCCATGTGTTGGATCTTGAGTTATCATACAATATGCTTTTAAGCAGGCCTTGGTTATATGAGATTCGTGCAGTCCCGTCAATGCTACACTAATTTATCAAGTTTTTCCACTTAAGGATGGAAGTGAATATTCCAATAGATTTACATCTATATGAACAATGCAAGCATCTTGAGGCCAAATTTTAAAGTTATAATTATAAGTACGACATGAATCCAAGTTTCAAGCAGGATAAAAGAAAGGCTATACTTATTGATCTTTCACCAGATAATTGCATAGATCCTAATAACTTGGATTCCCTTTCCCACATGCCACCTCATGAAGTTTTTAAGCATTTCAACATTTCAGATAATAGACCGAGAGAGTATGTGACCCATGATACATTTCATATTGTCAATCTTCCTCAGAATTTGAAAACCTTTGGGCGATCTAAAGTCACCCCACATATGCATTAGCAATAAAGGAAAAAAGATAAGGGACCTGCCACATTTATACCAATATCTAGCCTAGAACTTGACTCACTTGAAGGAGATTAATCATGGTTATACAATGACAACCAAGCTGATTGTTATAAAAATACAAAGTATCCTATTCCCACTAGGATCATGGAGCGTCACAATTATGAAGGAAGAGGTCTCAAATTGAATCAACAAGGAACCATTGAGCCAATTTCCATGACTAAGTATGAAAGAATTCATTGACTTGGATTTAAACTACCTTAGGGTGACCCCACATATCTTATCAAACTCCATCACTAGTGACTAGTGATGATGATATCGACAGTGAAGCAGAGTCTGATCATTACCTCACCTTTGATAACCTAGCTGAAACCAACCTATTTGATAAAAATGCCTTTTGTACCCTTATCCTGGCCATTCATCACAACTCTTTGCCATTATATTATCCTCAACTGATAGATTGGGACCAATAAGAATATAGTCTGTCGATTGATGAGTTTTAGAATGATGAGGCATTCTCTGACTTTTTAGGCCTTAGAAATAATGTTTCATTGGGAGATCACAAATCAAGATTCTCAATCACTTTGGATCCTGTAGCCTTTATTGGAGAGCAAGTGAACACCCTTGGCCAAAAAAAAAAGTAAAACATTGAGGTCCCAAAGTGAAAACCTCTTTGAGGTGCTTTCTAACTAGAGAAAAAATAAAGATAAAGGTCAGTCTAGTGGTGAAAGCCTGTTTTAGGCACCATTAGATGGGGGTGTTCATTTTTATTTGAATTTAGACTGGGAGACCACCAAGGATGAACTTAACTATGGATCTGATTTTAGCTTTGAGCAACAACACGTATTTGATCAAATTATTCAAGAAATTTTTATTGTTTTTGTCACATGGCCAGATCTCCCATTAGGGGATTCAGATTCATCATGCATAGGAGAAGTTGAAGAGCAAGTCTTAATGGAGGACCCTAACATAATCCAATAGTTCAAGTCATTACCTGCTATCCTAGAAGATGGTTTGACCCTTCTAGTCGAAGATATAAAATAGGTAAATATTAGGACTCTATCAAACTTGAAATTGATAAAATTAGTTGCATCCTTCATTGAGGAGGAACATGACGTCTTTACAACTCTGTTGAGATAATTTGTAGATATCTTTACAGGGGCCTATTCTGACATGCCAGGTTTAGACCCCACCTTAATTCTACACCACCTTGTTGTTAATCCTGATGTCAAATTGATCAAAAAAATCTACGTAAGATGCATCCTCACATTGTTGTATTGGTAAAGAAAGAGTTGGAAAAAAATTTAGAGGCAGGATGTATTCGATCTACTGACTACTCAAAATGGATCTCTACTATGGTACCTGTTAGTAAAAAGCCTAAAGGGATCAAAATTTGTACTAATTTTTGAGACATCAACAAATCTTGTCCTAAAGATGATTTTCCATTATCTAATATCGACATGATTGTCAACTCCATGTAGGTTAGGAAATGCTTTCACTCATAGATGGCTTTTAAGGATACAACCATATCATAATAGAACTAGAAGACCAACATCAAATAACATTCACCACTCCATGGGAAACATTTTGTTATCAGGGAATGCCATTTGGCCTTAAGAATATTGAAGCTACATATCAAAGGGCCATGACTGTCATATTTGATGATATGATACATGATATTATTGAAGACTATGTCAATGATGTTTGTTGAATATTTTGTCGATCAACGTACTGATAAACAAAATAGGTCTGATCAGCCAAAGTAGGAAGATTAGTCATCCAAATGTGTAGGTTTACCACATCAGAAGGAGACTGATCTCTCCTCTCATCAAGGGGAGGTTCCCTATATATATGCTATATATATATATATATATATATATATAAACATAAAATAATACTCAAGGGTAGGACAAACCATCCATCTCTATTTTTTCAGAGATGATGCATGTGGATCAAAGGAAAAACTCAAGGGAAATGACAGACAACACTCCTCTTCTTTTAGAAGTACTATTTAGCTAGCCACAAGAGTACTCCTGGTAGTAACAACGAAATGTAACCAAAGATGTAGTAACTAGCAAATCAAGATGCAACACAAAGTCTCCACCTAAATTTCTCAAGAGTAAGATACGAAGGACAATGAGGGCACAAGGTCATCCCAAGGTCCTTTCACAAAAATGAAAAGAAAACACACTAAAGGCAATTATGGGGGCACAAAGTCTTTCTACACTTGACTCTTCAGGACACCTTCCTGACTGCTATCACTAATTTTGCTTGTTGAATTAAAGGAACAAAAAATATATCAAGGAAAAAAACATAAGAATAATTTCCCCAACAACAAAGATATCACAGCATAAAGTCTGAAAAATCACTTGCTTTCTTATTTCAATAACAAAATATGATCAAAAAACTGAGCTCAAAGTCTCAGAAATGCCTTTCAATTTGGGCAGAGTTTCGTTCTGATTGTCAAAAAGAGATCCATTTACAATAGAAGAGAGTCCCTTATATAGCCTCTTCAAGAAGGACTCGAGAATAGTAACACATCATGTTGCATTGAAATCTATTAAGAAGATAGGCTGGAACTTAGGGGCATTTACCCATTTGATTTTATTAATGCAGAGAAGCAAGTCACACTATTGAAAGTTTGCAACTTTCAATGTCCACCTGGTGATCTGATCCTACCTTCATCGTTCCTCCTTTTCTGGTTAAATGAATCGGGTCCTAGATTCAATTTGCTATTCTGTTCCTTCCTTGCTTTCTAATAGTCTTGGACTTAAAGTCTGTGAATGCATTCGGGTCTGTAGATTCAAAAGATCAATGACTATTTTATGAGCTTTAAAATTGACGTTCGTGCATCTATCACTATGTTTTCAACGGCTAGTTCACTGTGTTGGATTTGATGTCTTTGGGAGCATCACCCCTTGGTCCTTCTTTGGCTTTTCTATTTGGCACTTTCTTGGAAATAATCTGCCCTTTCGGGCCTTAAGAAATAATCCACTTTAGGTCAGGAAGAGCCCTTGCAAGGTATCTGCCATTCGGGCAATCTTCAGATGGCCTTCAGGCTTCTTTATTTTGGTGGGTTGCTAGATTTTTCCTTCAAATTTCTTATTTCACATCTTCTTAAAGGGAAGATGACCTTTCAACTTCAGGGATGTGTCCTACAATTTGGCAGCTGAGAGTCCCCCGTAATGGTACCTACCTTTTGGGGTCCTTCGGTGGCCTTCACCTTAGAAGTCTCTCATGGCCTTTTCCTTAGCGGATTGTCTCTCGGGCTTTCTCCGCTGGTATTTTCCCGTGGAAAAACAGTCTGCAAAAATTTCCATTTTGTTTCATTTGCCTTTGAGAATTTCCTTTGGGTTTTCTTCTCGCCGTCGTTTCTTGAATTCTTTTAGACTTTTTGTCTGAAGGAATTCCTTCGAACCAAACTCTGAAAGATTTATGCCTTAGACTTTTTCAAATGCTTTAAACAAAAATTTGAAAGAATTTACCTTTGCAGCCTTCTTTGAAAATGACCCTTCTGAAGGTTATTTTTGTCGACCAAGTGCCCTCTGTAAGGGCACTTGTCCTTCGGGAAACTCTCTAGAACTTTTACATTTGAACCGCTCCTTTAAACCGTCACAATGAATTGCTCTGTTGAACCACTTCATTGAACAACTTTGTTGAACCACGACAATGAACTGCTTGGTTGAACCAAACATTGAACCAAGTTGATGAACCAAACTTTGAACCAAAATGGTTTAAGCCGATGGTTCAATTGAATGAACCAAGCCTTTGAACCAAGCAGATGAACTATGTCGTTGAACCATTTGTTTGAACCAACCGTTGAACCAAGTTTTGGTTCAACAGTTCAAACGAAGCCTTTGAACCATGTGTTTAAACCCACCTTTAAACCAAAAGATGTTGAACCAACCATTGAACCAAGCTTTGGTTCAACGGTTCAAACAAAGCCTTGAACTGATTGACGAACCATTTGATTGAACCAAAATGTTGAAATAAAGCAGACGAACCACCCGAGTGAAACAAAGCATTGAACTGCTTAGTTGAAACAAGCCATTGAACCATTCCTTTGATTGAACCCATCATTGAACCGAAAGCATTGAACCAAATGAACCTTGAACTCGTTGAAACTTTGAACCAAAATGGTTCAACGATTCAATGGTTCAAGCCTCTTTTGCTTGAATGCTTGTCGATAGACATTTTTGATTAAACCAAGGCACTGAACCAATCCTAAAAATGACCAAGTGTTAAAAACTGATTCTTTTGATTGAACCCTCCTACAGAAGCCTTTGAACCTGTAGAAATGAACCTGCCTGCAGAGTCCATAGAAATCAAGTCTGTAGAAATCAACTTGTAAAGCCCATTGAACTTGGCCTACAGAGTTCGTAGATTTTATCTTCTTGCTAAGTCCGTAGATTTTCTCTTCCTACAGAGTCCATATATTTAAGCCTGTAGAGTCTATAGATTTAAGCCTGTAGAGTCCATAGATTTAAGCCTGTAGAGTCTGTAGATTTATAAGAAGCTTGAAAAATTGAGGAATTTGAATGTTCAAGACAAAGTTTGAAAAGGGAAGAGATAATTTTGGTCTGTAGGACCAAAATAGTTCAAATGTCCCAAAAATGAGTGATATTTTTGGGGGACAACAGATGACATATTCAAAAAATCTAAAAGCAAGGTCGACCATCTAGCAGTGCTTTGTAAGATATTTGAAAGATTATGGAAGTACAAAGTCAGACTCAATCCAAAAAAATGTGTGTTTGATGTAACTTCAGGGAAATTACTTGGCTTCATCATATCTCATAGAGGTATTGAAGTTGATTTGACTAAATTCCATGTTATAATCGAGATGCTACCACCAACTAATTTAAAACAACTCCATAGTTTACAGGGTAAGATCCAATCAATTTGATGCTTCATCTCTCATTTAGCAGACAAGGGCCATCCATTTACACACTTTTTTAAGAAGGGAGTTGTATTTCATTGGGATGATCACTACCAAACAACTTTTCAATAACTCAAAGACTATCTTGTTAATTTGCCTATTTTATTACCTCTTATGCCAAGAAAGTCATTCTTGTTATAACTACCATCTACCAACCATGCTCTGAGGGCACTCTTGGATCAACATGATGACAATGGAAAATAATATGTCGTATACTACCTAAGCTGTACCTTGGTTACATATGAATATAAATATGCACCTATTCAAAAAGCTTGTCTGGCCATGGTCTTCACAACTTAGAAACTGCACCATTACATGTTGAATAATAAGACCGTGGTCATTTCAAAAGTAGATCTGATCAAGTATTTACTATCTAAAACAACTTTGCAAGGTAGAATGGCTAAATAGATCATGCTTCTCAGTGAGTTTGACAAAGAGTATGTCAATTAGAAGGCAATCAAGGGACAAGTTCTTGTAGATCAACTTGCTGAAACCCCTCTCATAGACAACCACTCACATTTCAATTTCTTGATGAATCCATAATGACCATCATTGACACACCCCTTGAGGAGCAGCCCTAGAAGCTATATTTTGATGATTCATTTACTACACATGGATCGAGGTAGGCCTAATATTTATTATACCACATGGGGATCTAATCCCTAAATCATTTAGAATCAACTTTCCTTGTATAAACAACATGGCCGAGTATGAAGCACTTATTACAGGACCTCGACAAGCTATACTTTGGAACATATCTCATCTTCAAGTTTATGGTTATTCTCTATTAATCATCAATCAGATCACATATCATTTTCAAACCAAAGATGACAAGCTAGTTCCATATAAATCCATGGTCAACACTCTTAAAAAGTAAATTACCAATATTTAGTTTGAGCACATACCAAGGGATAGTAATAGAGTTACAGATGCCATGGATACTATTGGCTCTCTAATTCAACAAACAGATAAATCTAGAGAGTATTAGTTCTTCATCGAGTATTTATCAATACCAGCGCATGAACCTTTAATCATTACAATGATTTGTGATATTGTTGGTCTTAATTCTATCTAGTACTTAGACATCTAAAACTACCTTCATGACCAAGTCCTATCACCTAACCTTTCTCAAAAATAAATCAAAGCCTTCATTCATCATTCCACTCATTATACTCTACTTGGATCCACCCTTTACCATCATAGTTTTGATATAACTCTACTTCATTGTTTAACTTCGACAGAGTCTACACTAACATTAAGAGAAGTTAACAAAAGAGTATGTGGAGCTCATTATAGCAGGGTAGTCCTATCTAAAAAGCTCTTGTGTACTTGTTATTATTGGCCTATAATAGATGTAGATGCCACTGCAAATATAAAAAAGTGTGACATATGTCAATGACATGCTAATCTGATTCATGCTCCAGCAAAAACTCTAAAAGCGATGTTGACACCATGGCCATTTTCTACATGGGGACTTGACCTCATTGAGAAGATCAACCCCACTTCATTTGATGGCCATACACATATCCTTACCACCACCGAGTATTTCACTAAGTGGGTTGAAGCTATACCCCTCACTTACGTGATTGAAAAGCAAATTTCTAAATTCATCTTCAACCATCTAATTTGCCACTATGGTATCCCCTCTGAAATTATAGTTGAGATTGGAGGATCATTAAAAAACAAGGTTGTAGATCAATTATGTACTAAATATACCATCACACAATATTTTTCTACAGCATATTAGCTTCAAGTTAATGGCCAATCTGAGGCATCAAACAAAACTATTGTCAATATTATCAAAAAGATTGTCAATGATGTCGATCATGAATGACACTTGTAGATATTCCCTACCCTTTGGGCATACCGTACCAATCACCGTACCCCCATAAGAGCCACTCCATACTTATTTGTTTATGGTAGTGAAGCCATCCTTCCCATTGAGGTTGAATTGATTTCACTATGCATCTCTTTCAAGCATGTCTTGGATGATCATGAATATTGAGTAGATCACCTACAAGAGCTAGAACTACTTGATAAAAAATGCACAACTGCGCTCAACAATCTTCAAACATATCAGAACTAACTCAAAGGCCACTATAATCAACGTGTTAAGGATATAATATTTGAACTTGGTGATCTTATTCTTAAAGAAAACCAAAAGAATACTACGACTAAGAAAAAGTATAAAGGAAAATTCAAACCAAACTGGATAGGGCCTTTCATCATTACTACAGATTATAGATCAGAAGCATACATGCTCACCACACTAGATGGAGATGAACTTCTTAAACTAATGATTATTATTTATCTCAAGTAGTATTATGCTTGAGTGCTAAGGTGTATTGTCTGTAAAGACCAATTCAATTATACCATTTTATCACTATTCTTCATTGTATAAATATCATCCTTATCCATCCTCTTAGCCATATTCCCTTTTCACTTCTAACCTATCAGCTCAGTGTGTTTTAAATCCTTATCCATTTGACCTTAGTTTTTGTCATTCATTACGTATTTTTAGCATCAAAGTATTTGATCAGTTTCATCATTTGGTTCAAGTACTTTAGACGAAGATCATATTTTGGAATAGTGTGACAGAAGTTTTGACAGTTGCATCATTCGTTTGTTATTCCTTTCTTACCACCAATTTTGCTACTAATTATAACCACCTTTAAAAAAATTATTACCATTGATCTATGATGTTGTGTCATGGTTATAACCATTTATGGGAAAAATAGGGGCAACATTAAGCCTTGACGTACCAATTTACCACTTTTTATGTCATACTATCCTTTTTTATCAACTATGCTTATTTTGTTTGAATTGACTACTACACTAGTCTAATTCCTCCACTGTAAGGGTAGAACTACAGTGACTTGAGGTCCTATTTTGGGACTATGTAGGCAACACTTGATACTTGTTGAGGTCAGCTCAGTCACCCTAAGCCACACTCTCACCATTTTACGAGCTTGAACCATTTAGTGTCTCATCATTCTCGATTGAGTTGAGATACTCCAAAAGAATTCCAAAAATATTTAAAAAATTGTTAAAAAAATAAAAACATTGACCACTTCTTTGCCTTAAAGATTCTGAGAACCCTTACTAAGTTATAAGAAAATCACTTGTCATTTAGTTTTTCCATCTTTTTTGGCCTTTTTCTCTTATGTGCTTGCCATTTTTAAGACCATTCCTCTTCTTCTATCACATCCATTCTATTTGTTTTCATTAGTTATCACATTCTTTCCATTCCTTGGGAGAACTAAATTTGGTCTAAAATTTATTATTGGATATTACATCCATAAAACTATGTAGGTAGAATTCACTTATCTAGTGCATATGGAGATAGGTTGACCACCCCCTTCTTTTTCTTCTATTCCCCCATTTTGTTTGTTTATTTAGTTATCACCTATTTTTTAGGGGCAATGATCGTATGGTTTCTATTGCATTATTTGTTTATTTATTTCTACTTATTTTATTTGTTTGTTTGCCTTTTTATTTACTTTCAACACTATTTCTTTGATTCAGTTTGTGTGTTCATTAGGTGATTACTTACTCACACTTACACTTAAATCCATCCATATTCATATGTTTACATTGTTATCATGGTTTCTATCATTGGTGCATTATTTTCTATTGAGTATTGGATTATGAGAGTCAGTCCTTATGCATATTTTGGCCAAGTCCTCATGATGTTATACCATGATGCCCACCGATATGTGTAACAAACCTCAGCGTCAAGAAGTTTATTCAACGATGGCAGTATCTCTTCGACACTAACATCTCAATTCCATTCTAATCATATCTCAAATAGAGTAATTAAACATGAAAGAATTGCAATTTTTATTAGTTCAGATGAGAATCTCCCTACTAGTAGGTTGTTCTAATTAATCATTACCCTCTGTGTTAAGATATCATCCTCCTCGACCAATTTTATCATGTTTGCCATAATCGGGGTTTAATGATTATAACTACTTATGGGAAAATTATTACACACCATCCCACCTGCATTTCTTAATAATTATAACCACCTTTAGAAAAATTATTATGTTGTCACCACTTTACTTTTTTTATCTATATAGGGATATGTTATTATCTTGTTTTTCTATTCTAACTGGGGTAGCTCCATCTTCTCAATGATTATAACCGTCTTTGGGCAAATCATTGTGTTATTATACCACATTACCACTATCAAGGTACAATGTTTATAACCACCTTTGGGCAAACCATTGTGCGCCGTCCCACTTACATTCTCAATGATTTTGATTACTTTTTTAGTATAATTGTGTTTTCACCCCATCATCTTTCCTTTTTTTGGTCCCCTCATTTCACTTCTTTCTTTTTGAGGGACCGTTTACTGACTTACTTGTGCCAATCGTTCCCTCAAGGGGGCATCATATAGTTTGTTTATCATCATTGCAGTTGTAGGTATACATGACCTTTTCATTTTTTGAAAAGATGTTATTGTGCTTATAGTTTGCAACACCTTCCCAAAATACACCTAAACCTGGCCACCAATAACCTTCAATCAAGTTTTTGATTAATTTTTACTTAAAATACATAATTTGGCCTAAAAACACTAAAACACACTAAATGAGTTGAAATTGACATATTAAAGTGCCAATTTTGGCTAGGGTATTATTAAATGGGGCAATGCAATTTATGGGCCAACTAATTTTGATCAGTTCATTTCGAGTCAAAATGCTAATTTTGTACCTAGGTGCTCTAAATTGCTTTTCCTATCAAATATCTTACACAAGATATGTGCCTTTGTTATTTGATATTTGTATCATCCTAAATGGAAATATGGTTCCAACGTATCTGACATCACCTTCTAATTTTAATCCAATCAAAATTTGGACCAATAACATGACATTTTGATCAATTTGAGTAATTTGTGCATAAAGTACTTAAACATGCTTAAGAGCTAATTAAATCAAATCAAGGCATAATTAATAATTTCATGGAAACTTGTTGAAAAATTAATTTTGAAAATAGATATTAAATATCTACATCATCAAGTGACCTCATTTCTTGGGAAGACATTCCTAGACCATAAATACCACAAATATCAAGATTCATGCTCTCCATGCCTCATCAATGCCTTCTATGATGTCCTCTATGCCTCTTAATTTCCGTTTCTTCCAATGTCATGATGAGGATAATTATAAACCTAATTCTAAAAATTGAATTAATCCTCTTAATTGCCTTATATGATGTTCAATTTGATTCTAGACATTCTCAAAAAACTATAAATAGAGAGGCCATGAACATTATTTCTAAGCTATTTTGGTTCAAAGTTATAATGCATAAATATCTTCAAGAAGCCATTGCAATTAGTGTTACCATTCCAAATTGATTTCAAGCCAAGCCAAACCATAAGTCAAAGGTGCCAAGGAGAGATGGAGGTAGCCAAGCTTCCATTGCCAAGGACTTCATGAGCACAAGCCAAGCAAGCCACTACAACAAGCATTTTAGAGCATCCAAGGAAGGTAAAAGAGGGTTTCTTTTACATTTTAGTTATGTGTTTTATTTATGTTTGTTAACTAAGCTCTCCCTAGTGTCTAGGCCTAGAGATGTTATGCTAGTTAGTGAGTTTCTTTCATTTTATTTTCATTTTGGAACTAACACCATTCTAACCATCCTCTTTTGAGTCAAATTATTAGATCACATATTATGGTGATATTTTAGAGATGAATTTAGATATATCAGCTTGTGGATACTTTTTTTCATCTGGGGTTAATGAGCTCATACCTTATTTGTGGTTATGCTTCCTTAGTACTTGTAGTCATTGAATTACATATGATGTATATTTGAATTGTTTTTTGACAAGTGATTGTAGATTTGACTCACCTTTGTTGATACATGGTTGAGTCATCAAATGCTAATTTGTTTATTTGTGAAATTGATGGAGTTCTTGTATGTGACTTACAATTATTAGGTCACAAGTTTATTGATGATTAGATCACCTCTTTATGTACCTTATTTATCGATATTTTATGATTATCAATGTAACTATCTAGTTAAAAACTTGTGATTGACATGTTTGTCAATTTTTGGTTGTGTATTTTATACACTATTTTCAGTGATTGTAGATGTATATCAAATTTTGATGGGGTTGCAGATATTCCAGATGATGCACTTGGATATATCTTGACATATTGCTCATTAAGGAGAATTCATATTGGTGAGGAGTTGTCTCAAATGTGTTACATGAAAACTATTGATATTAGTCATTTCACTATATTTGAGGTAGTAGGATATTGAAACTTATTGCATGTTGTAGCTTATGATATATTTAAACAAAGTTTGGTCTTGATAATTGTAATATTGAGGCAAGAACATGTGATAGGTCCCGAGATTTTTATATCCATATTTTGAGTGAGTGATATTGATGACACATCAAATATTTTAGATTATAGAATTTGACACTACATACATAGGAGAGTTGAGTATGGGTTTTTTTATAACTATGCATGGAGTGAGTTCATCAAATATTTTGAGTTTCGAGACAATTTTTATGCTAAATTAGTATTTTTTTGTGTTGATGTGTGACTAGATTTATTGAGTTTGAGAGCTTTGTGGACTGATATGGTTCACATTTTCAGCTTGAAATGTATTGAGTTAGCCAAGTTCTATAACATAATGGAAACACATTATTTGGGTTTTTGGTTACTAATAAGCATCATCTTGAGTTATCCAAAAATTTCCTCTCTTTTGGCACTTGGTTAATTGGGATATGTTATGCTTAATTTTGATATCCCTCTTTTCTTTGAAAAATTCTTGATATGATCACATTCTAGCATATGATGACTTAAGTCATAACAGTTAAAATTGTTGACGGGGGCCAACTTGTTTGTATTTGTTTAAGCAATTGTTTCTCTGCGTATATTTAAATATGAAAAATTACTATGTTGAATGGTTTGAATTATCATAACATTATTAACAAATTATTCATAACAAAAAATTGATCAATTATTATCAAAATATTTTTACCGCATTCTTAATTGTAGTATGTTTGATAGTTGTTTATGAAGATCAATCAATATACATATTCAAAATTCTAACAACATATTCATTATTGATATTGATTGCATCTCTTTGATTATTGTCACTTAACTCTGTAGTTTTATGACACAGATTATATACTTGTAACATGATTCATATTATTGTAATATGGTAGATTTTGTATAAACACAGTTGGTTTGCAAATTCTGTGATATTTTTATTGATAAGTGACTTCAATGAATTTCATGCTCTTGATAATTGTGTCATTTCAAGCTTTGGTAAGATGATATTGGATGCAAAATTGGTGAGTATTTGGTCTTAATCATTTCATCTTTGACTTTGAATGCACGGTCATAGACTATTTTGACACCTTATTACATATATTGCTAAAGTCATAAACATCATGGCATTTCTTTTGGTTAAGATACAAGGTTATTTGACCAAGTCATATAATTTGATCTTATGTTATAAATCCCCACAACCATGTCTAAGTGGTAGGCAAGGTTGGCATGGTGGTCACTTAACATATTTTGATCGCGATTTGGTATTCGAAGGTTTGATATACTTTTATTTACATTCATATGGCTTCATACATTAAACACTGAATATGTTTTAAAGGTTATATAGAATATATTTCAAATGCTTTAATTCTTTGTATTGTTGATTGTTGAGGAAAGGTTTAAACATCATTTGAATCAATGCAAATGTGACAATATGGATATGGTTGTGTGGTGTAAATACTAGTCTTAATGGGATGTCCTTGCCTCGATAGTGGTTCAAGATGGCAAAAAAGTTTAGCAGAGTCATTGGCAATTTGCTAAATGTTTATTAATGATTTGGATTTAGTTTTAGCAAACAAGTATTTAGTAGAGGTTGTCATCCACTATTTTAGTGGACACGTCACCTCATTTACATTAATGAGTGGTTCTGGTAACCATCTTGACATAAAGTCTTTGTTTTATTGGCTCACTCACCATTCTTGCCAAGCACAGAGCGGAAATGGAGTTCTGCAAGTTTGTAGATTGAATTTGAGCAAAGAGATAATGGTTGGTTTTAGTCTCTATTTCTTGTGCATGCATTAATTTGTGAGATAGTGTATTTTAGAGTGTGTGTTCATAGAAGCTTTATGGTTTTGAGCTTCTTCAAATAGATGCAATTTTGATAGTACTTTGACCTTGATGACACAATACTTATGAATTCTTTTGATCATTTTCAGTACAAAATGAAATCAATATATTTATATAGTATTTTATTTATTTTTTACTCTTGATCATTTGAAATATTTGGATAAATATTTATTTATGGATTATAATGTTAAGAAGTTTAGATTATTAAACATTAATATTTATTGAGTTTATTGATACATAGTTAGATAATTATCTAAATAAATGTCAAAGCAATTCAAAACGACCCCCACCTGATTAGACATTATTGGTCTATATCATTGATTTGATCTTGTGAACTTATTTTAAGTTCAGAATATAAAGTTAAGTTATAAACTTAATAACTTATAAAGTGATTGATTATAAAGTAATTAACTTTATAACTATAATTAACTAAAGTCGGTTGTAACTTGAATCAAAACTATTTCAAAGGATAGTTACTTTATAATAGGATTGAAGACACATAACAAGGGGAGAAAACATAGGGATTTAAGAGTTCTTCAATTTTTCAAAGTTTTCATCTCTTTCTTCTTCTCTACAAACATCTATGAGATCAAATAGTTATTTGTAGATAGATCAAATAATACTTTTTCTGATGGTGAAGTACTCTAATTGAATAACACAAATATGTCCAAGTTTTTTGATTTATTCATAACCGATTATCTGAATATTATCAAGTATTAATATATTGATGATTGTAGATATACAATCATATGTGTAAAATTTAATGTACTTTGCTCGAAAAATGATGAATACCTCATATTTTATGATAGATTGTTAATCTATTGATTGTATATTGACTCTTATTTGAAGATCATGTTTGTAATCAGATTTGTTTCAAATTTTTCTCTATAAATTACTCTTTTTAATATTCATAAGTCGATTCTTGTTCTAAGTATCACAATCTTTATTTTTTGTTAGTTTAGTTTACATTTTCTGTCAAGATTAGTTTGTTAGTTTCTTATTTTCTTAGATAGTTTGTTTAGTCTTATTTTTATATTTTATTCTCTTATTCTTTAGATTTAATTTCTTTGTAGTTCCTTAGTATTTTTTTTTGGGTAGCTATATCTTCTAACTTGGCTAATTCTCTAACCTGCTAACAATAATATTAAAACTTAGTTAATTTTAACATTTATATTAGCTTTACATCTATTTTTATTTTTGTTAAGGATTTTGTTTACATTTTTTAGTTACTTTAGATTCAATTTAGGTTAGTCTTAGTATTTCTTAGATTGTTTTCTTGTTGTTTTTGTTTTCTATTTTTACCTTTCTCATTGGTTTCTTTTCTTTCATCTTTTCAATGTGAACATGTATATGAGATACAACTTTTTAACAAATTTGAGTATTATGTCCTTCAAGGGATTATCTAACTAATAGGCTTTGCTCTATCTGATAGATCAAATGATTATTTTATACCTGATTTGAACTTGATTAGCAAAATATTGAAGCAATGATTAATATATTGGATCAAAGCATTGTTTATAAAGATCTTTATTCTTAACATGGTCGATAATAGTGTTATGTTTGATTGATTTTATAAGATGGTTGTAAAATTGATTTAGATTTATTATTGAACATATTAATCCGTAGAACTTAAAAAAAAAATTACACGCTTTAAGATTGATTTTTAGTCATAGCTCCCTTAAGATTACACCTATACGTTTCATATTGAACTCCGTGATAAACAAACAAGTTGATTCATTGATGTGATAAATTTTATCATCAATAAATTTGACAACTCCATTGGTGACCTTTAAATTTAGTTTCTTTAATTATACAGTTATTCATTCTTGTTTTCATTATTTGACATACTAGCTCATTACCATTACTACCATTACTGGTTGTCAATTTTTAGTTCATAATTATAATAACTAGTCATCCAAATTTTAATTTTAGCTTAGTGACTGTTTCTTTCCCAATTATGATAAATATTGATGAGCTCACTTGAGAATATATTTACATTAAAAACTTAATAAAAAATTATGTAGATCAAAATATAATAGTTTAATTTATCTTTTCTTTGGAAGAAAAAGAATCCATTGAGAAATATTTGTTGTGTTTTCTTTCAAAATTAAATAAAATCCCTATTTCTTTCAGAACAAGTGGTAAAATTTTCCATTTATTTTAGAAAAATAATCTACTTGATATTTATATTAAAATTATTCAAAAAATTAGTATTGTTGACTTTAGCTCAACCTTTAGGTTTTTTTCACATTCAAAGACAAAATCAATATTTTAAGCTTTGCCCACTCGATCATGATATGTTCAAGTGCAAAAAATTCTCTACTTTAATGTTAGACTTTGAACATAAACTTCCTAAATTCTTTTTTGTCTATTATAAAATCATGTCATTCAATATTGAAACTAAATTTTAAAGATTAGATTATAGTTCATATTCTTCATTAGAATGTTTTGATTTAAAATAAAATCTTGATTTTTCATCAGATTTAAAATTAGAACAATCTGATTCATTTGATATCCCTAATCAATAATTTAACTCTGATTCATTTTATGATAATAACATTTGATCAATCATAACCATTCCTGATTTTATTTCAAATATGGATAATGGAGAACTTGATGATGTTTTGGGAGAGTTATGAATTAGAAAATTCAAATTTAGATAAGAAAATTATTAGAGTTAGAATCCACTTGCTTTCCCAAAAAGAATACTTCATCTCCTTATGCATTTATTAATGTTTATAACAATCTTAAATCTAATTCAATTTTTTTTTATAATTATCTTATAACTCTTAATTCAAAAGATCACACTCAAGATGAAAGTTTTGATCTCTTCAATGTTGGATTAAGTGTTGTAACAATAGAAAATAATTTTAAAAACCTTGATGTTACAAATATCGAGATAAATAATCAATTAATATAAATCAAATACGAAAGATTTGATTTTATAAAATTTTAAAATCATAATTTGATATTAACGAGTATGACACATTTTATTATTCTTTTTAAAAAAAATCAGAGTCAGAAGATTTGATAAATAACATTGATTATGAATGTTTAAAATTTTATGACTTTCTAGAGTTTGAAGCAATAATTTCTAATGAATATGTGAAGTTTGAAATTATTCAAAACCATTTAATAGAGATCAAATGGAAAATACACTCAAACAAATAAATCACATTATTGATCTAATTTATTTTTATCCTAACTTCAAAAATCTTCATCTCTTTTCGAATCAAACAAATAATCTTCCATATACATTACAAAAGTAATAAATGACTGAAACCACACATAATCATGATTTAATTCTATTTATTCAAAGATATATGATATGTTTATCATGTTGTCTTGCTATCTTTAAAACTTATAGTTTGATGTATAATAAATATATTCATATTGAAAGTAATGTCTTACATTATAATTATACTAAAAGAGATCAATTGTTAGTTATTCTTCTACTATTTTTGTATATTAAGTCTTATTTATGTACTTTTATCTTTTAGCATAGGTTTATCCTTCATTTTGTCTCACAGTGAGATATTTTTTACGTCGATTAAATTATTTTGTTCTCTTTTAATTTTGTATATATTTTGTCAATTTTATTTTAATTTGTTTGGGTTTAATCTTTGTTAAGATTTGCAAGATTTCATTATTATGAAGAAAAAATAGAGTGTTTTGACACATCGTTGTAAGTATCTTGTTATCAAATTTTTAGTACTTGGTGATTTTTGGACTAATATTTATAATAAACAAGTACTAAATATTCATGTAGACAACGAAATCGTGTCGACTCCCCTGGTCCTTCCCCGTCTTATTCTTCTTTGCCTATCGAACCCTTGTCGATCACTTGTTTCACCAACCTTGACCCTGGCAGCATGTAAAGATGAGCACAGAGCTAAAACTAGACTCTATACCCATTATGCATCTGCCGACGTTGGTCTTTACCCGACCGATGTCGCCGACGTCGGTCACCTATCGGCCGACGTCGGCAATCCCGCCGACGTCGGTCACCTCCCCCTGGTCCGTTATCAGTTACCATTCGGTTTCCCGAAACGGTTGACGAACCGTTTCTGGAACCGTCCCCGTCCCCCGCCTTCATCAACCTCTGCCAGCCATTTGACCCAGGATCCCCGAACGCTATTCAGAAACTCCAAGCAACCAACCTGCGAATTCCTCCATCAACCTGCGAACTCTGAGCAATCATCAACACTACGACATCAACTAATCTGCACACCATGGCTTTCATCACGTCTTCTACCAGGTAAGTATTATTCTGTTTATTTCATTTATTTCTCAGTTATTATTTATCAGTTCTGTTATCCCTGCCTCTGTCCCGACTCCCCTAGACTCTCTCAAACCCTACCCTGACCTTATCAGACCTTGTCCCGACCCTGTCCAGACTTTCCCAGAACCTGCCCCTACCGACGCCGGTCACTACCCCGACCGACGACGGCACCTCAACCGACGCCGGTCACTAACCCGACCGATGCCGGCACCACAGAGACCGACGCCGGCGACTGTGCAGAATAGTGCTGCATATCAGGTACGCTCTTTATTTTTCTGTCATTATCATCTACTTTCGTCCAATTTTCTATTCTTTTTTATCAGTGGGTTGATATCCTTTTAGGGAGTCTTCGTACTTTCGAGATCGGGCGTTCGCCTGACAACCCACCATATCTTTGACTAACGTCTTCCCGTGTTTTAGTCTCTTTTTCGCAGGTGTCATTCCTCCACAGCCAAAGAGGAGAATCTTTCAACGTCTGATTTTGGTGTGCACGACTTTATCAGATACTTCTAGCCTTGTCCATTACTTTCTTTTAGTTTCTTTCTTTTTAGTCTGAAAAGCGAACTTTGAGTTAGAAACATTCTGGCACGCCCGGTGGGACCCTAGGTCCTCCTTGGGTTCTTTCTTTCTTTCGTTCATTTATGCATTAGGTTTCTTCCTTTTCGCCTCCTTTCGTCTCTTCTTAAACGACATCATAAGCAGAACTAAAACGAACATTTCTTTCTTTCTTGCATTTCTAGACTAGCTAAAAGTCATACTCTTCGACTCTTTCTCCATTCGTCTTCATACGAACAAACATTTCGACTTGGACATTAAAACACTTTGCATTCATTTCTGTTTGCCTGCATCTTTTAGACCACACATAGTAATTAAACCACATATTGAATTAACGTAGATCACTTCATGTTACATGACCAAACCACCCGCACAAAACAAACATAAAACTTACCTGAGACAAGGCCCGACTGGGATTTCATCCCCCAGCGGATACCTTACCCGTCCCGGTGACCCTACTTGGATTTCATCACCAAGGGGGAAGCCCACTCCGTTCTCTGGCAGAGTATAATCTCTAGGTGAGGTATATCTTGGCTAAGCGAAACCAGCTAACCACTGGAATCGTGAAGTGAGGGGAGCTTGCTCCTTAGCACCAGGCCACGTACCAGACCCTAACACAGACTTCTTGAGCACCATAACAAAACCCGAAACCATCCATAGACTGCTTCTTTTAGGACCCATTTTTCAGCCAATCTTCCTCTACACACACATTCTAAGGCATAAGCCACTATAATCCTAATAATTTACTTCTAGGGTTTTAGGGTCTGCTTGTGTCTTCATCTTTTTGGTTCTTATCTGCTTGTTTGAGCTTGTGAGGACGTTCTCCCTTGCCTTGAATGGTTCTGACTCGTAGCCAAGCCAAGGCTCTAGTCGATCATGCGAGGCATCATCCTCTTCCATCTACCCTGCCTACAACCAACCCTACAATGGAGTTCAACTCGAAAACTGAAAGAACTCCTACCAGACCATCTCCGCCCCAAACGCCTATTATTCCAGAAGGGGACCAAGACTTCGCACGATTCTTGGACCTCAATACTAAAGCCCTGCAACACTATCTCGCGAATAGCCAAACGCGAGACCCCTTTGGCAATCCAATTTATGGAATGCCGACTTCTCTCTTCGCAACTGCGGTCGTATCAACAACGTCCGTAGTCCAACCCTTAGACACCCAGGCTGTTACCTCAACCAACGACCAACCTTTCACCAACCATCCAAGTGTGGCCTCTCCTTCCGTTGTTGGGCCCACTTTCACTGGGGTTTCGGCCCCCAATCAATCTCAGTCCACTCAACCACTTTCTACCCCCTTTCAAAACTTGGTCGTCTCTATTCCGCCCACTCTTACTCCTATCAACACTAGGGTGGCTACCCATCCATTAGCCCATGTTACCTCTAACCAACCTCCCATGACAACATCAAACCTAGCCATGTCTTCTATCCAACCATCCCTAGTCACTTCTTCCGTCCCTACGACTAGTCATCCGTACGTTGCGCCCTTATTGGTACAACCGACTACGTCGTATACCTCTTCCAGCCTCTTTCAAGCGCCTCACAATCTAGGAGGTGCTCCATCTGCCAATCCGTCAGTAGATATTATCAAGATGCTGATGGATAAAATGTCCAACCTAGAGACCTCTATTACCGGCTCACGCAACACTCTCTCGTACGAACAAATCTGTAACGAGCCCATCCATCCTTCCGTCCCCATCAGACCATATCCCAACCAGTGGGAACTTCCTAAGTTTTCTCGTTTCCAGAGTAAGGAAGACCCACAACAACATTTACGGGCATTCAGACATGCCTGTTACCTTATCGCCCACGACGATGCGTTGCTCTTACGCACGTTTCCCATGTCTCTCTCGGGTGCTGCACTTGACTGGTACAGCTCTCTTCCCAGCCATTCCATCCTCACATTCACTCAGTTGGCCCAACTCTTCCTCGATCATTTCTCCATCAATATCACCAAGAAGGTCTCCATCACAGACCTCTATTCTATTCGCCAGTTCGAGGATGAATCTATTGCTGATTTCGTCGCTCGGTGGAGGGGCCTTATCAATCAACTTTCATTTTCTTTACCTCAGCCTGAGCTTATTGAACTTTTCTCTCAAGCCTGTGCTAGACATATTTCTTCTACCTTGAGGGTTCAAACCTTTCGCACTTTTGACGAGGCCTTCACGATGGCTCGTAAACTTGAATTACGTGCCGTTGAGGAGAATAAAGTCAAGTTGTGGAGTAAGAATCCCAACTCCAAAACCAATGACCCTTCTTCTAAACCTTCCTCGTCCAATCCTAAATCTAAAGCTTCAGCAAATGCTGTGGTTGTTAGATCTTCTTCTTCTTCGCCTTCAACTAATCAACCTGAACCATACACGTCCATGAGCGCCACTCGTCAATTTCAGCAGAGATACATACAGCGACAGTTTACTCCACTTGGAGAATCATACGCGTCTGTGCTGGAAAAACTCGTCAAATAAGGGGCCATCAATCTCCCTCAGATCCGACCTCCACCACAATTTGATCCCTCACGCGCCATCCCTGCGTGGTATAGGGAGAATGACTTCTGCCACTACCACCGTGTTAAAGGTCATGACACGGGCAACTGTAAAACCCTTAAAAACATAGTTCAAGACATGTTGGAAAAGGGTGACCTCATCCTCGACAATCCTAACGCCCCTCCTAATCAGGGTATCGATATCTTCAAACAACCATTCCCTAATCATCCACCAACCCAAAACAACGTCCAGACCTTGACTGACAATACCCATGAACATAATATTCAAACAGTCAATACAGTCTCGCCCCTCATTTCTAACCAACTACAAGAGGTGGGTTCATCCATCAGTCCATCACATGTGGACGAACCTCTTTCTCCGGCTAGTTCTCCCTCAACTTCTCTCATTTTGGAGGACGCCTCGACCTTACCAGCACCGCCAGTTTCACCATCTTCCTTCTTGCTGCCCATGGAGGACCCAACCTTTCCTACTCCTCGGCCACAAGTGGAGGACACTATCATCCCTGCCCTTTACCCGCTTGAGGAGCTTCATTCACCAGTTTCTTCTCCACCCAGAGAAGAACCTATCTCTCCTTCATCTCCAACCAAACATGAACCTGTCACAACTTCATCCTGCTTTGAGCCCGAGACTACTACATCCGTCTCACCTTCAGTCCCACAACCATTGGCATCTTCTCAAGAGCCTAAACCTCATCCCGCATCTTCTCAGCCATTTTCCCGACTAGTGGAGAGACTCAAACTTCTCCCTTCTAGGAAAGTGGAACATCAGGGATTGTGGGACCGTCTCACAGCTCTTCAACAAGCCCGGGCCCTCTCATCTCATACCGCTAATCTACCCATGGCAGAACCTTCTAAGACTATCAACAAAAATCCGATCTCCACTTCCAAACCGCCTACATCTTCATCAACTTCATCAAAACCAAAACCCTCATCTACTCCGCCTAAACCTATCAAATCACTTGGCGTTCGCCCCGTCTCCAACCTCACTCATCCACAAGTGAAGGTGGACTTAACCCAAACTTCAACTAATAGTAATCTTCAATCTAAATCTCAAAAGACTGTCAAACCACAGAGGCGAACGCCTCCTCTTCCGTCACCATTGCCCTCCATTTTGGGCCCGCATCCTTCAACCTTAACCAGAGTCCTTCCCGCTTCAACCTCTAACCAAAACCGGTTGCCTCCTTTGCTCCCTTTACCTATCGCTAGCCTACCCTCTCCCAAAAGAGCGATACCTCTCACCAAGAGTGTACCGTCTCCGCCTGTCATCGCACCATCAACCCAGAAGGTGGTACGAAAACTTCCTCCCATTTCGCCCAAGCAAAAGTCACCGACATCGCATACATCAATGAACATGGACCCTTTAGTGGGCTCATACTCTTTGATCTTGCAACGACTTTTGCAAACTTCTAGCATAACTCTTCCACCCATCAAGCCCTTTCACCCTCTCGGGTCTAAACCTTCCTGGTTCGACGACACGAAGATTTGTTTATATCATTGTACACCAGGACATGACACTGAGACTTGCTGTGCCCTCAAGGCTGTCATTCGCCGTTATCTGGAGAAAGACACTCTTCTCTTTGAGGACACTTTCGACCGCCCCCCGACTCCTTCTCACAACCCTTCAACCTCTTCAAATCCATCCACATCTCATCAACCGGTTACAACCCCTACATCATCTTCACCTCCCATCTTTGAAATCAATGCCATTCACATCACCACTAGGTCACAAAAGGATAAGGCGAAAGAAAAAGCCGCCATTCCTTGGACCTACCCTTTTGTCAATCCACCTCAACCGCCTAAGCCTAAGATTTCTATCCTTGGCGCACCTCAACCCTCTTCTTCTTCTTCTTCCTCTTCCGGACCAATCCACGACTCCATGTTGAAACAGCTTCACCAGACACCTGTGAAGATGTCCCTCTACGATCTCGTCCAAACCTTACCTCAACATCGTCAGGCCCTCATCCAAGCCCTACAGGCAGCGGAGGTCCAACCTGAGGATCCTCAGCCACTTGCTGCCCTTGTCCACTCCTTAGCCCCTGTTGCCTCCATAACATTCAGCGATTCTGAGATTCCTACATCCAACACGGAAGATCAGGATGCCGCCCTCTTCATCACTGCCTACATCGATCGGACACGCATTAAACGTGTTATGATCGACGGGGGCGCTAGCATCAACATCATCTCCACTCATGCCTTTGATCAGTTGGCTCTTCCCAAGAATTGCGTCTCCAAAACTGACGCGATCTTGCGCTCTTTCAACGACACTACTGCCACGACCATTGGCACAGTTATCCTTCATATCCGCGTTGGTCCACGCACAGTCCCAGAGCTCTTCTACATCATCGAAGGAGAGTTCCAATACAACATCTTGCTGGGCCGACCCTGGATCCGCGCGATGGCTTGTGTCCCCTCCACCCTGCACCGTTGTGTGAAGTTTGAACATGACGGACAAGTCCACACCATTCCCGCTGACCCTTCACCTTTCAAAACATGCAATACCACCTACCGTCCAAACGATGTCCTCATTCCTATCAAGCCATCAACCTCGGCACCGCCTCCATCCGCGGAAGCTTCAACCAGTTTGCAACAGGCGGTCGCCCTTACACCTCCCCTTCAAGCGACAACCACAGATCCCATGGAAGACGTCTTTCAAAGACTTTCATTGGGAGAGTATCACTTGTTGGCTTTAGACATGTTCCAAACTCCGCAAGAGTATGGACGCCTTCATCACAGCCCCAGCTACGACCATCAGATTGGGATGATCATACCTTATGGTCCCCCTCACCTCCGCACCAACCTCGTCTATGGAGGGCTTAATCAAGCTCCTACTGACGGTAATCCTCTTTCTTCACCCCAACCTTTCACATCAGATTTTTTGTTTCTTGGCAACCCTGCCTTTGCACATACTTACCTTTACAGGTGTGCATGGAAGGGTTTTGGTTTCGGACGCTATGAGCAGGGCTCCCATCAGCCTATCCAACCGCTCAATGATGACGACGCCAAGAAACGGTATGGCTTGAGATATCACGACCCCACTCAAAACCCTGTAGACCTTTATCCTGAACCAATCCCTGACCAATCTCCTCCACACTCGCCTATTTCGCCACCTTCACCTACGGAGTCAGTGGTTTCCATTCCTCCTAGTTTTTTTTTCCATAAACACCATTCGCCTGGACCCCTTGACTTATCAGCTCAATGGGATATCCAAGTCTCTCCCTCTCATTCTTCCCACCATGATCGAAGATGAGTCGGCAACCATTCACACTGTCCACTGCGTTGACGATGATGCCATTCTTTCCTATATGGGCGCCGATGATTCTTTCATCCAGCGCTCCCTCCCTTCTGAGACCCAGGTTATGTTAAATGAATCAACCATTGACATCAACCTTCCTTCTTCTGATGTTCCTCATGTCTTAAAGATCGGCCAATCTTTAGACGCTCAGGAGCAGCTTGACTATACCCAGTTCCTCTCCGACCATAGCAAGGCATTTGCCTGGACTTACAGTGATATGCCTGGCATTGACCCCACCATCGTTACCCATAACATTGTCACCAAACCAGAGGCTAAGCCTGTCAGGGAAAAGCTTCAAAAGATGCATCCTCGCGTTGCCCTCCTTGTCAAGGAGGAGCTTCAGCGTCTCCTTTCTGTCTCCTTCATCCAGCCCATCGACTATCCACAGTGGGTCTCTAACATCATCCCAGTCACCAAGGCAACTGGGGGGATTCAGATCTGCATAGACTATCGTGACCTTAATCTAGCCTATCCTAAAGACGACTTTCCTCTTCCTAACATTGACCAGCTCATTGATCTTACGGCCAGCCATGAGATGCTATCTCTTATGGACGGGTTTTTAGGATACAATCAAATCCTGATTGCTCCGGAAGATCAGCACAAGACTACTTTCATCACCCCATGGGGGACTTTTTGCTATCGAGTCATGCCTTTTGGCTTGAAGAACGCAGGCGCCACTTATCAGCGTGCCATGACTTACATTTTCCACGATCTCCTCCACAAAATCATGGAGGATTATGTGGATGACCTTCTCGGCAAATCCAAGCTTCGCCGTGACCATCTGACCATTCTCAACATCATCTTTTCTCGTCTTCTTTAGTACAATGTCCGTCTTAACCCCAATAAATGTGTCTTTGGGGTCCTCTCTGGCAAGCTTCTCGGCTTCATCGTTTCCTTCCGTGGCATCGAGATAGATCCCGCCAAGATTCGCGCTATCCTCGAAATGCCTCCCCCGACCAATCTCAAGCAGCTTCGCAGTTTGCAAGGCAAGCTTCAGTCCATTCGCCGCTTCATCTCGCAGCTTTCTGACCGCTGCCAACCTTTTCATCATCTCCTTAAGAAGGACATCATTTTTACATGGGATAAGGACTGTCAAGAGGCTTTTGAAGCCTTAAAACGCTATCTGGTCTCTCCACCAGTTCTCATTCCACCTAAAGACGACCAACCCTTCTACCTTTATATCTCAACCACTCACCATTCGTTAGGTGCCATGATCGCGCACCGAGACGAGCATCACCGTGAACAAGCCGTTTATTACATCAGCCGAACACTGGTCGACTATGAAACTCGGTATACCCATATCGAGAAACTCTGTTTGGCGTTAGTCTTTGCTGCTACTAAGCTTCGCCACTATCTTCTCAGTCACAAAACCTTTGTCATCACCCACATCGATCCTCTCAAATATATGCACTCCAAGCCATATCAGAATCAACGTATGGCTCGGTGGCTCATGCTGCTTGCTGAGTTCGATCTCGAATTCATCCAACAGAAATATATCAAGGGGCAAACCATCGCTGATCAACTAGCCGATGCCCCTCTTCCTGACACTCAACCTTCGCAGTGTGAATTCCCTGACGAGTCTATCGCTGCGCTTTCCTCCGACGACACCACCTATCAGATGACTATGTTCTTTGACGGATCCAAATGTCAACTAGGTGGAGGTGCTGGGGTCATTCTCATCCCACTCGAAGGGGAGCCCATGCCTTTGTCTTTTAAACTCGACTTTGATTGTACCAATAATATGGCCGAATACGAGGCCTTAATTTTGGGACTTCAGACCGCCCTCTCTCTCAGCATCAAGTCCATCAACATCTTCGGCGACTCGCAGCTCGTCATCAATCAGGTCAACGGTTCATATCTCTGTAAAAATGAAATTTTGCAAAGGTATAAAAATCGTGCTGACATTCTCCTTGCATCTTTCGACCATTTCCTCTTGCAGACTGTTCCTTGATCCATGAACAAGTTTGCTGACACTATGGCTTCTCTCGCTTCCCATATCCCATCTTCCTCATCTGCATCCAGACTTTTTGTCACGGTGCGTCGTGTGCCGTTGCCTTCGTATATCTCTCCTCACATTCATCATGTCAACACTATAGACCCAAGCCCACAAGATGCTTGGTATAAGCAACTTGTGGACTTCTTATCTCTCTCTATCATTCCTCCCAATCTCTCTAGTAATGCACGACGAGCTTTTATCAAGCGTACTACTCGCTATACCATGCTAGGGGGTCTTCTCTATAAGCGAGGCTTCGACGGCCTCCTTCTTCGTTGTCTAACCTCCACTGAAGCATCTCACGCCATCCAGCAAGTCCACGACGGGATTTGTGGCGGGCATTTCAGTGGAAATTCGGTTGCCAAGCGCATCCTTCGTCTGGGCTATTATTGGCCTACCCTTCATCAAGACTGTAGCGATTATGTTCAGCGTTGCATCAAGTGTCAGCAGCACTCTAACTTGCTTCATCTCCCCAGTCACGCCTTACAAGTTGCTCAGGATTTCTGGCCTTTCTCTCAGTGGGGTTTAGATCTCATCGGTGAGATTAACCCTCATTCGTCTCTTCGTCATCAATCTATCATCACAGCCACTGAATATTTCACCAAGTGGGTGGAAGCCATTCCTCTCGTCTCCACAAAAGCCGACAAGATCGTCGACTTCATCAACACCCACATCATCTGTCATTTCGGTGTCCCTCATAAAATCATCACTGATAACGGCAAGTCCTTCAAAAACAAAACTGTCCAAAAGCTATGCGACTCCTTCGGCATCAAACTCAGTTTCTCTTCGCCTTACTACCCACAAGCAAATGGGCAGGCCGAGGCTTCCAACAAAATTCTCACCAAAATTCTCATGAAAGTGGTCAGTGACACAGGCAAGGATTGGCACATTCACATTCCCTTCGCTTTGTGGGCTTACCGCACTAGCATCCGAACCTCTACGGGTGCTACCCCTTTTTCTCTTGTGTATGGAACAGAGGCTGTCTTACCTCTCGAAGTACAGATCCCGTCTCTCCGCATTTCTCTACATGATATCCTTTCCAACGATGACTTTCGTCAAGATCGCTTAGCTCAACTTGAGTTACTTGACGAACACCGTCTTGCTGCCCTTAATCATCTCCATGTCTATCAACATCGCATCAAGCGCACTTATGACAAAAATCTGCGAGAACGAGATTTCAACATCGGAGACCTCATCCTCAAAGAGAATCAACACGTGACCAATATGGAGCGGAGTAAACGAGGCAAATTTGCTCCTAATTGGCTCGGACCTTTTATTATCACGCACAAGTATGGATCAGGGACTTACCGTCTGTCTTCTCTTGATGGACGCCCAGAACCTGAGCCTCTTAATGCGTTGCATCTGCGACCGTTCTACTGCTAGTCGAGTATTCGTCCACTTGACACTTAACTTGAGCTCGTCCCTTGAGCAATCCTCGTCCTCTTAATCCTACTTCCTTTCAACCCTATTCCTCTTAACAATTCCTATAACCCTTTTATGCGGTATGAATGCTTTGTCCTCATAAAAGGGAGCCCTTGACCTTTTACAGTCTTTTCCATGACTCACATTTCTATAAAAACAAATCAAGATGTCAAAACATATCCATGGTCACTATATCTATATCAAAATCAAACAAGCAGACTGCTCCCTCGAAGGACAGCTGTACTATCATTGCTGTAATAAATAGACTGCTCCCTCGAAGGACAGCTATTCAAAAGCCCTTTATATTAAACAAAAATCTAGACCACTCCCTCGAAGGATGGCTATGACTAATCTGGCAATAAACAGCATTATTTTAGAAGCTTCCTGCATCGATCAGCTTCACAACCTGACCACTACAGCAAATGACATCTCTATGCAGGCTTCCCGCATTGATCAGTCTGCGCCAAAAAAAAAAAAAAAAAAAAAAAAAAACAACAAAACAAAACGAGTCACGGACTTGACTTGTAGTTGTCTCAGGGTCTCCTATAAAAAGGGGCAAAGTTATCTCTGCTCTTAAAATGGGTTACCCTCTTTCCTCCTCCTATTACCTACTCAAGGGACTTCGAGCTCACTTTAATGTCTAAGTGATTCGATTACCGCTCTAACATAACTATGGTCAACGACGTCACGCATGAATGGGGCTCTTGGTTCTCATAACCCCTATCCATGCTATCTTTTTGGTCCTTGTCAATGAAAGAGCAATATGCTTTTCACTTCTTCTGCACTATGGTCACATTCACCTTCATCACTTGTCAATCAACTCAGCTCAACTCTCTTTTCAGACCATCAACATGACCTACCCTGTTCCCCCTAGTTTCTATGGACACCAATACACATGAAAACTATCGACTCGACCCAATTTATGTTAAGCATAAACCAATACTTGCTGAAGCATAAATAGACCTCAATTCATTTTTAGCATACATCCATCACGCATATGGAATATTGCTAGGGATGAAAAACTCCTCAACCAATGTTGCAGAATACACCATTTGGAAAAGGCTGCAACATCTTTTTTTTCCTCACCATCCCTTTGACCCTTCCTCCCTTCTAGGGAGAACTACATTGGCCTGAGGCCCTATCACCAGGGCTATGTAGGCAGAACTCAGTTGACATGGGGTCTTCTGGGGTTAGCTCGGCCGCATCCTTTCGTCCATTCATCCATCCATCGACCACCAACCATTGGAGATCATGCCTATCTCCTCCGACCTCGACCACTTCCAAGACGTTGTTGCCTTGGTTGTTTTTGCATGTATGCTACCTCATGACTGGTTAGCAGAATTGTGCGCAGACCTTTTTGGACCCTCACAAGTATAGGATCGCACACCGGTTGATCCGCACTACTTGTGACTTTTTCACGTTTCTAGGAGCACTTCCTGAGCCCGGGATACCTGGAACGCGACGACCCATTTGGAGCTTCAGCTTAGATTGAGTGACCCGATCAGCAGATGACTAAATGCTGGGGCCCGGTTACTTCAATTTTGGCACTCCTCGACCCTTGACCTGTGACACTTTGGCCTGACCATCTCGTGCAGTGGTATGCGCGCAATCACGACCTTTGCAGCGTTCACCCTCACCCCTTTTTCATCCGCTCTTTATCAAATCAGCACCCGATTCCCGGTTCCCTTCCCTCGACTCCTGCTTTGAGGGGGAATACCTCATCCTTTAGAATGTTTCTAATGCAAAATTGCTTTCTACATTCAAAGAAGAAATAAGAAACTGAAAGATGGTCAAGGCTAGAAGTACCTGATAAAGTCGTGCGCACCGAAATCAAACGTTGAAAGATTCTCCTCTTTGGCTGTGGAGGAATGACACCTGCGAAAAAGAGACTAAAACACGGGAAGACGTTAGTCAAAGATATGGTGGGTTGTCAGGCGAACGCCCGATCCCGGAAGTATGAAGACTCCCTAGAAGGATATCAACCCACTGATAAAAAAGAATAGAAAATTGGACGAAAGTAGATGATAATGACAGAAATAAATGACAAAAAAATAAAGAGCGTACCTGATATGCAACACTGTTCTGCACAATCGCCGGCGTCGGTCTCTGTGGTGCTGGCGTCGGTTAGGAAGGTGCCGACGTCGGTTGAGGTGCCGTCGTCGGTCGGGGTAGTGACCGGCGTCGGTAGGGGCAAGTTCTGGGAAAGTCTGGACAGGTTCGAGACAGGGCTGAATAGAGTCGGGACAGCGCTGAACAGAGTCGGGATAGGGCTGAACAGAGTTGGGACAGGGTCTGATAAGGTCAGGGTAGGGTTGAACAGAGTCAGGACAGGGTTTTGGACAGAGTCGGGACAGAGTCTGGGAGAGTCGGGACAGGGTCTGAGAGAGTCTGGGGGAGTCGGGACAGAGGTAGGGGTAACAAAACTGATAAATAATAACTGAGAAAGAAATGAAATAAATAGAATAATACTTACCTGGTAGAAGACGCGATGAAAGCCATGGTGTGCAGATTAGTTGATGTCGTAGTGTTGATGATTGCTCGGAGTTCGCAGGTTGATGGAGGAGTTCGTAGGTTGGTTGCTCAACGTTTCTTGGATAGCGTTCGGGAATCCTGGCTCAAATGGCTGGCAGAGGTTGATGAAGGCGGGGGACGGGGACGGTTCCAGAAACGGTTCGTCAACCGTTTCGGGAAACCGAACGGTAACTGATAACGGACCAGGGGGAGGTGACCGACATCGGCGGGATTGCCGACGTTGGTCGATAGGTGACCGACGTCGGTGACATCGGTCGGGTAAAGACCGACGTCGGCAGA
Organism: Torreya grandis; assembly: GCA_037957365.1. Lineage (NCBI taxonomy): Eukaryota > Viridiplantae > Streptophyta > Pinopsida > Cupressales > Taxaceae > Torreya > Torreya grandis. Next base: position 2,714,423 of record JARHVA010000201.1, on the reverse strand, counting down.
TGCATAATGGGTATAGAGTCTAGTTTTAGCTCTGTGCTCATCTTTACATGCTGCCAGGGTCAAGGTTGGTGAAACAAGTGATCGACAAGGGTTCGATAGGCGAAGAAGAATAAGACGGGGAAGGACCAGGGGAGTCGACACGATTTCGGTGTCTACATTTTCCCCTTTTTGTCTTGTTGGTTGTTCTGGACGAACTGCAAGACAAAAATATGAGTGAGTGCCCCAGGTGAGGGATAAGGTTGATTTTGTCTTGTTGGTTGTTCGAATGAACTGCAAGACAAAATAGGAAGTGAAATGCCCCGAGTAAGGATGAGGTATTCCCCCTCAAAGTAGGAGTCGAGGGAAGGGAACTGGGAATCAGGTGCTGATTTGATAAAGAACGGATGAAAAAGGGGTGAGGGTGAACGCTGCAAAGGTCGTGATTGCGCGCATACCACTGCACGAGATGGTCAGGCCAAAGTGTCGCAGGTCAAGGGTCGAGGAGTGCCAAAATTGAAGTAATCGGGCCCCAGCATTTAGTCATCTGCTGATCGGGTCACTCAATCTAAGCTGAAGCTCCAAATGGGTCGTCGCGTTCCAGATATCCCAGGCTCAGGAAGTGCTCCTAGAAACGCGAAAAAGTCACAAGTAGTGCGGATCAACCGGTGTGCGATCCTATACTTGTGAGGGTCCAAAAAGGTCTGCGCACAATTCTGCTAACCAGTCATGAGGTAGCATACATGCAAAAACAACCAAGGCAACAACGTCTTGGAAGTGGTCGAGGTCGGAGGAGATAGGCATGATCTCCAATGGTTGGTGGTCGATGGATGGATGAATGGACGAAAGGATGCGGCCGAGCTAACCCCAGAAGACCCCATGTCAACTGAGTGATGCCTACATAGCCCTGGTGATAGGGCCTCAGGCCGATGTAGTTCTCCCTAGAAGGGAGGAAGGGTCAAAGGGATGGTGAGGAAAAAAAAGATGTTGCAGCCTTTTCCAAATGGTGTATTCTGCAACATTGGTTGAGGAGTTTTTCATCCCTAGCAATATTTCATATGCGTGATGGATGTATGCTAAAAATGAATTGAGGTCTATTTATGCTTCAGCAAGTATTGGTTTATGCTTAACATAAATTGGGTCGAGTCGATAGTTTCCATGTGTATTGGTGTCCATAGAAACTAGGGGGAACAGGGTAGGTCATGTTGATGGTCTGAAAAGAGAGTTGAGCTGAGTTGATTGACAAGTGATGAAGGTGAATGTGACCATAGTGCAGAAGAAGTGAAAAGCATATTGCTCTTTTATTGACAAGGACCAAAAGATAGCATGGATAGGGGTTATGAGAACCAAGAGCCCCATTCATGCGTGACGTCGTTGACCATAGTTATGTTAGAGCGGTAATCGAATCACTGAAACATTAAAGTGAGCTCGAAGTCCCTTGAGTAGGTAATAGGAGGAGGAAAGAGGGTAACCCATTTTAAGAGCAGAGATAACTTTGCCCCTTTTTATAGGAGACCCTGAGACAACTACAAGTCAAGTCCGTGACTCTTTTTTTTTTTTTTTTTGGCGCAAACTGATCAATGCGGGAAGCCTGCATAGAGATGTCATTCGCTGTAGTGGTCAGGTTGTGAAGCTGATCGATGCGGGAAGCTTCTAAAATAATGTTGTTTATTGCCAGAGTAGTCATAGCCATCCTTCGAGGGAGTGGTCTAGATTTTTGTTTAATATAAAGGGCTTTTGAATAGCTGTCCTTCGAGGGAGCAGTCTATTTATTACAGCAATGATAGTACAGCTGTCCTTCGAGGGAGCAGTCTGTTTTTTTTTTTTTTTTGATGATTTGGATATTGATATAGTGACCATGGATATGTTTTGACATCTTGATTTGTTTTTATAGAAATGTGAGTCATGGACAAGACTGTAGAAGGTCAAGGGCTCCCTTTTATTAGGACAAAGCATCCATGTATCATAAAAGGGTTATAGGAGTTGTTAAGAGGAATAGGGTTGCAAGGAAGTAGGATGAAGAGGACGGGGATTGCTCAAGGGACGAGCTCAAGTTAAGTGTCAAGTGGACGAATACTCGACTAGCAGTAGAACGGTCACAGATGCAACGCATTAAGAGGCTTAGGTTCTGGGCGTCCATCAAGAGAAGACAGACGGTAAGTCCCTGATCCATACTTGTGCGTGATAATAAAAGGTCCGAGCCAATTAGGAGCAAATTTGCCTCGTTTACTTCGCTCCATATTGGTCACGTGTTGATTCTCTTTGAGGACGAGGTCTCCGATGTTGAAATCTCGTTCTCGCAGATTTTTGTCATAGGTGCGCTTGATGCGATGTTGATAGACATGGAGATGATTAAGGGCAGCAAGACGGTGTTCGTCAAGTAACTCAAGTTGAGCTAAGCGATCTTGACGAAAGTCATCGTTGGAAAGGATATCATGTAGAGAAATGCGGAGAGACGGGATCTGTACTTCGAGAGGTAAGACAGCCTCTATTCCGTACACAAGAGAAAAAGGGGTAGCACCCGTAGAGGTTCGGATGCTAGTGCAGTAAGCCCACAAAGCGAAGGGAATGTGAATGTGCCAATCCTTGCCTGTGTCACTGACCACTTTCATGAGAATTTTGGTGAGAATTTTGTTGGAAGCCTCGGCCTGCCCATTTGCTTGTGGGTAGTAAGGCAAAGAGAAACTGAGTTTGATGCCGAAGGAGTCGCATAGCTTTTGGACAGTTTTGTTTTTGAAGGACTTGCCGTTATCAGTGATGATTTTATGAGGGACACCAAAACGACAGATGATGTGGGTGTTGATGAAGTCGACGATCTTGTCGGCTTTTGTGGAGACGAGAGGAATGGCTTCCACCCACTTGGTGAAATATTCAGTGGCTGTGATGATAGATTGATGACGAAGAGACGAATGAGGGTTAATCTCACCGATGAGATCTAAACCCCACTGAGAGAAAGGCCAGAAATCTTGAGCAACTTGTAAGGCGTGACTGGGGAGATGAAGCAAGTTAGAGTGCTGCTGACACTTGATGCAACGCCAAACATAATCGCTACAGTCTTGATCAAGGGTAGGCCAATAATAGCCCAGACGAAGGATGCGCTTGGCAACCGAATTTCCACTGAAATGCCTGCCACAAATCCCGTCGTGGACTTGCTGGATGGCGTGAGATGCTTCAGTGGAGGTTAGACAACGAAGAAGGAGGCCGTCGAAGCCTCGCTTATAGAGAAGACCCCCTAGCATGGTATAGTGAGCAGTACGCTTGATAAAAGCTCGTCGTGCATTACTAGAGAGATTGGGAGGAATGATAGAGAGAGATAAGAAGTCCACAAGTTGCTTATACCAAGCATCTTGTGGGCTTGGGTCTATAGTGTTGACATGATGAATGTGAGGAGAGATATACGAAGGCAACGGCACACGACGCACCGTGACAAAAAGTTTGAATGCAGATGAGGAAGATGGGATATGGGAAGCGAGAGAAGCCATAGTGTCAGCAAACTTGTTCGTGGATCGAGGAACAGTCTGCAAGAGGAAATGGTCGAAAGATGCAAGGAGAATGTCAGCACGATTTTTATACCTTTGCAAAATTTCATTTTTATAGAGATATGAACCGTTGACCTGATTGACGACGAGCTGCGAGTCGCCAAAGATGTTGATGGACTTGATGCTGAGAGAGAGGGCGGTCTGAAGTCCCAAAATTAAGGCCTCGTATTCGGCCATATTATTGGTACAATCAAAGTCGAGTTTAAAAGACAAAGGCATGGGCTCCCCTTTGAGTGGGATGAGAATGACCCCAGCACCTCCACCTAGTTGACATTTGGATCTGTCAAAGAACATAGTCATCTGATAGGTGGTGTCGTCGGAGGAAAGCGCAGCGATAGACTCGTCAGGGAATTCACACTGCGAAGGTTGAGTGTCAGGAAGAGGGGCATCGGCTAGTTGATCAGCGATGGTTTGCCCCTTGATAGATTTCTGCTGGATGAATTCGAGATCGAACTCAGCAAGCAGCATGAGCCACCGAGTCATACGTTGATTCTGATATGGCTTGGAGTGCATATATTTGAGAGGATCGGTGTGGGTGATGACAAAGGTTTTGTGACTGAGAAGATAGTGGCGAAGCTTAGTAGCAGCAAAGACTAACGCCAAACAGAGTTTCTCGATATGGGTATACCGAGTTTCATAGTCGACCAGTGTTCGGCTGATGTAATAAACGGCTTGCTCACGGTGATGCTTGTCTCGATGCGCGATCATGGCACCTAACGAATGGTGAGTGGCTGAGATATAAAGGTAGAAGGGTTGGTCGTCTTTAGGTGGAATGAGAACTGGTGGAGAGACTAGATAGCGTTTTAAGGCTTTAAAAGCCTCTTGACAGTCCTTATCCCATGTAAAAATGACGTCCTTATTAAGGAGATGATGAAAAGGTTGGCAGCGGTCAGAAAGCTGCGAGATGAAACGGCGAATGGACTGGAGCTTGCCTTGCAAACTGCGAAGCTGCTTGAGATTGGTCGGGGGAGGCATTTCGAGGATAGCGCGAATCTTGGCGGGATCTATCTCGATGCCACGGAAGGAAATGATGAAGCCGAGAAGCTTGCCAGAGAGGACCCCAAAGACACATTTCTTGGGGTTAAGACGGACATTGTACTGAAGAAGACGAGAAAAGATGATGTTGAGAATGGTCAGATGGTCACGGTGAAGCTTGGATTTGCCGAGAAGGTCATCCACATAATCCTCCATGATTTTGTGGAGGAGATCGTGGAAAATGTAGGTCATGGCACGCTGATAAGTGGCGCCTGCGTTCTTCAAGCCGAAAGGCATGACTCGATAGCAAAAAGTCCCCCATGGGGTGATGAAAGTAGTCTTGTGCTGATCTTCCGGAGCAATCAGGATTTGATTGTATCCTGAAAACCCGTCCATAAGAGATAGCATCTCATGGCCGGCCGTAAGATCAACGAGCTGGTCAATGTTAGGAAGAGGAAAGTCGTCTTTAGGACAGGCTAGATTAAGGTCACGATAGTCTGTGCAGATCCGAATCCCCCCAGTTGCCTTGGTGACTGGGACGATGTTAGAGACCCACTGTGGATAGTCGATGGGCTGGATGAAAGAGACAGAAAGGAGACGCTGAAGCTCCTCCTTGACAAGGAGGGCAACGCGAGGATGCATCTTTCGAAGCTTTTGCCTGACAGGCTTAGCCTCTGGTTTGGTGACAATGTTATGGGTAACGATGGTGGGGTCAATGCCAGGCATATCACTGTAAGTCCAGGCAAAGGCCTTGCTATGGTCGGAGAGGAACTGGGTATAGTCAAGCTGCTCCTGAGCGTCTAAAGATTGGCCGATCTTTAAGACATGAGGAACATCAGAAGAAGGAAGGTTGATGTCAATGGTTGATTCATTTAACATAACCTGGGTCTCAGAAGGGAGGGAGCGCTGGATGAAAGAATCATCGGCGCCTATATAGGAAAGAATGGCATCATCGTCAACGCAGTGGACAGTGTGAATGGTTGCCGACTCATCTTCGATCATGGTGAGAAGAATGAGAGGGAGAGACTTGGATACCCCATTGAGCTGATAAGTCAAGGGGTCCAGGCGAATGGTGTTTATGGAAAAAAAAAACTAGGAGGAATGGAAACCACTGACTCCGTAGGTGAAGGTGGCGAAATAAGCGAGTGTGGAGGAAATTGGTCAAGGATTGGTTCAGGATAAAGGTCTACAGGGTCTTGAGTGGGGTCGTGATATCCCAGACCATACCGTTTCTTGGCGTCATCATCATTAAGCGGTTGGATAGGCTGATGGGAGCCCTGCTCATAGCGTCCGAAACCAAAACCCTTCCATGCACACCTGTAAAGGTAAGTATGTGCAAAGGCGGGGTTGCCAAGGAATGAAAAATCTGATGTGAAAGGTTGGGGTGAAGAAAGAGGATTACCGTCAGTAGGAGCTTGATTAAGCCCTCCATAGACGAGGTTGGTGCGGAGGTGAGGGGGACCATAAGGTATGATCATCCCAATCCGATGGTCGTAGCTGGGGCTGTGATGAAGGCGTCCATACTTTTGCGGAGTTTGGAACATGTCTAAAGCCAACAAGCGATACTCTCCCAATGAAAGTTTTTGAAAGACGTCTTCCATGGGATCTGTGGTTGTCGCTTGAAGGGGAGGTGTAAGGGCGACCGCCTGTTGCGAACTGGTTGAAGCTTCCGCGGATGGAGGTGGTGCTGAGGTTGATGGCTTGATAGGAATGAGGACATCGTTTGGACGGTAGGTGGTATTGCATGTTTTGAAAGGCAAAGGGTCAGCGGGAATGGTGTGGACTTGTCCGTCATGCTCAAACTTCACACAACGGTGCAGGGTGGAGGGGACACAGGCCATGGCACGGATCCAGGGTCGGCCCAGCAAGATGTTGTATTGGAACTCTCCTTCGATGATGTAGAAGAGCTCCAGGACTGTGCGTGGACCAACGCGGATATGAAGGATAACTGTGCCAATGGTCGTGGTAGTAGTGTCGTTGAAAGAGCGCAAGATCGCGTCAGTTTTGGAGACGCAATTCTTGGGAAGAGCCAACTGATCAAAGGCATGAGTGGAGATGATGTTGATGCTAGCGCCCCCGTCGATCATAACGCGTTTAATGCGTGTCCGATCGATGTAGGCAGTGATGAAGAGGGCGGCGTCCTGATCTTCCGTGTTGGATGTAGGAATCTCAGAATCGCTGAATGTTATGGAGGCAATAGGGGCTAAGGAGTGGACAAGGGCAGCAAGTGGCTGAGGATCCTCAGGTTGGACCTCCGCTGCCTGCAGGTCTTGGATGAGGGCCTGACGATGTTGAGGTGAGGTTTGGACGAGATCGTAGAGGGACATCTTCACAGGCGTCTGGTGAAGCTGTTTCAACATGGAGTCGTGGATTGGTCTGGAAGAGGAAGAAGAAGAAGAAGAGGGTTGAGGTGCGCCAAGGATAGAAATCTTAGGCTTAGGCGGTTGAGGTGGATTGACAAAAGGGTAGGTCCAAGGAATGGCGGCTTTTTCTTTCGCCTTATCCTTTTGTGACCTAGTGGTGATGTGAATGGCATTGATTTCAAAGATGGGAGGTGAAGATGATGTAGGGGTTGTAACCAGTTGATGAGATGTGGATGGGTTTGAAGAGGTTGAAGGGTTGTGAGAAGGAGTCGGGGGGCGGTCGAAAGTGTCCTCAAAGAGAAGAGTGTCTTTCTCCAGATAACGGCGAATGATAGCCTTGAGGGCACAGCAAGTCTCAGTGTCATGTCCTGGTGTACGATGATATAAACAAATCTTCGTGTCGTCGAACCAGGAAGGTTTAGACCCGAGAGGGTGAAAGGGCTTGATGGGTGGAAGAGTTATGCTAGAAGTTTGCAAAAGTCGTTGCAAGATCAAAGAGTATGAGCCCACTAAAGGGTCCATGTTCATTGATGTATGCGATGTCGGTGACTTTTGCTTGGGCGAAATGGGAGGAAGTTTTCGTACCACCTTCTGGGTTGATGGTGCGATGACAGGCGGAGACGGTACACTCTTCGTGAGAGGTATCGCCCTTTTGGGAGAGGGTAGGCTAGCGATAGGTAAAGGGAGCAAAGGAGGCAACCGGTTTTGGTTAGAGGTTGAAGCGGGAAGGACTCTGGTTAAGGTTGAAGGATGCGGGCCCAAAATGGAGGGCAATGGTGACGGAAGAGGAGGCGTTCGCCTCTGTGGTTTGACAGTCTTTTGAGATTTAGATTGAAGATTACTATTAGTTGAAGTTTGGGTTAAGTCCACCTTCACTTGTGGATGAGTGAGGTTGGAGACAGGGCGAACGCTAAGTGATTTGAGAGGTTTAGGCGGAGTAGATGAGGGTTTTGGTTTTGATGAAGTTGATGAAGATGTAGACGGTTTGGAAGTGGAGATCAGATTTTTGTTGATAGTCTTAGAAGGTTCTGCCATGGGTAGATTAGCGGTATGAGATGAGAGGGCCCGGGCTTGTTGAAGAGCTGTGAGACGGTCCCACAATCCCTAATGTTCCACTTTCCTAGAAGGGAGAAGTTCGAGTCTCTCCACTAGTCGAGAAAATGGCTGAAAAGATGCGGGATGAGGTTTAGGCTCTTGAGAAGATGCCAATGGTTGTGGGACTGAAGGTGAGACGGATGTAGTAGTCTCGGGCTCAAAGCAGGATGAAGTTGTGACAGGTTCATGTTTGGTTGGAGATGAAGGAGAGATAGGTTCTTCTCTGGGTGGAGAAGAAACTGGTGAATGAAGCTCCTCAAGCGGGTAAAGGGCAGGGATGATAGTGCCCTCCACTTGTGGCCAAGGAGTAGGAAAGGTTGGGTCCTCCATGGGCAGCAAGAAGGAAGATGGTGAAACTGGCGGTGCTGGTAAGGTCGAGGCGTCCTCCAAAATGAGAGAAGTTGAGGGAGAACTAGCCGGAGAAAGAGGTTCGTCCACATGTGATGGACTGATGGATGAACCCACCTCTTGTAGTTGGTTAGAAATGAGGGGCGAGACTGTATTGACTGTTCGAATATTATGTTCATGGGTATAGTCAGTCAAGGTCTGGACGTTGTTTTGGGTTGGTGGATGATTAGGGAATGGTTGTTTGAAGATATCGATACCCTGATTAGGAGGGGCGTTAGGATTGTCGAGGATGAGGTCACCCTTTTCCAACATGTCTTGAACTATGTTTTTAAGGGTTTTACAGTTGCCCGTGTCATGACCTTTAACACGGTGGTAGTGGCAGAAGTCATTCTCCCTATACCACGCAGGGATGGCGCGTGAGGGATCAAATTGTGGTGGAGGTCGGATCTGAGGGAGATTGATGGCCCCTTGTTTGACGAGTTTTTCCAGCACAGACGCGTATGATTCTCCAAGTGGAGTAAACTGTCGCTGTATGTATCTCTGCTAAAATTGACGAGTGGCGCTCATGGACGTGTATGGTTCAGGTTGATTAGTTGAAGGCGAAGAAGAAGAAGATCTAACAACCACAGCATTTGCTGAAGCTTTAGATTTAGGATTGGACGAGGAGGGTTTAGAAGAAGGGTCATTGGTTTTGGAGTTGGGATTCTTACTCTGCAACTTGACTTTATTCTCCTCAAGGGCACGTAATTCAAGTTTACGAGCCATCGTGAAGGCCTCGTCAAAAGTGCGGAAGGTTTGAACCCTCAAGGTAGAAGAAATATGTCTAGCACAGGCTTGAGAGAAAAGTTCAATAAGCTCAGGCTGAGGTAAAGAAAATGAAAGTTGATTGATAAGGCCCCTCCACCGAGCGACGAAATCAGCAATAGATTCATCCTCGAACTGGCAAATAGAATAGAGGTCTGTGATGGAGACCTTCTTGGTGATATTGATGGAGAAATGATCGAGGAAGAGTTGGGCCAACTGAGTGAATGTGAGGATGGAATGGCTGGGAAGAGAGCTGTACCAGTCAAGTGCAGCACCCGAGAGAGACATGGGAAACGTGCGTAAGAGCAACGCATCATCGTGGGCGATAAGGTAACAGGCATGTCTGAATGCCCGTAAATGTTGTTGTGGGTCTTCCTTACTCTGGAAATGAGAAAACTTAGGAAGTTCCCACTGGTTGGGATATGGTCTGATGGGGACGGAAGGATGGATGGGCTCGTTACAGATTTGTTCATACGAGAGAGTGTTGCGTGAGCCGGTAATAGAGGTCTCTAGGTTGGACATTTTATCCATCAGCATCTTGATAATATCTACTGACGGATTGGCAGATGGAGCACCTCCTAGATTGTGAGGCGCTTGAAAGAGGCTGGAAGAGGTATACGACGTAGTCGGTTGTACCAATAAGGGCGCAACGTACGGATGACTAGTCGTAGGGACGGAAGAAGTGACTAGGGATGGTTGGATAGAAGACATGGCTAGGTTTGATGTTGTCATGGGAGGTTGGTTAGAGGTAACATGGGCTAATGGATGGGTAGCCACCCTAGTGTTGATAGGAGTAAGAGTGGGCGGAATAGAGACGACCAGGTTTTGAAAGGGGGTAGAAAGTGGTTGAGTGGACTGAGATTGATTGGGGGCCGAAACCCCGGTGAAAGTGGGCCCAACAACGGAAGGAGAGGCCACACTTGGATGGTTGGTGAAAGGTTGGTCGTTGGTTGAGGTAACAGCCTGGGTGTCTAAGGGTTGGACTACGGACGTTGTTGATACGACCGCAGTTGCGAAGAGAGAAGTCGGCATTCCATAAATTGGATTGCCAAAGGGGTCTCGCGTTTGGCTATTCGCGAGATAGTGTTGCAGGGCTTTAGTATTGAGGTCCAAGAATCGTGCGAAGTCTTGGTCCCCTTCTGGAATAATAGGCATTTGGGGCGGAGATGGTCTGGTAGGAGTTCTTTCAGTTTCCGAGTTGAACTCCATTGTAGGGTTGGTTGTAGGCGGGGTAGATGGAAGAGGATGATGCCTCGCGTGATCGACTAGAGCCTTGGCTTGGCTACGAGTCAGAACCATTCAAGGCAAGGGAGAACGTCCTCACAAGCTCAAACAAGCAGATAAGAACCAAAAAGATGAAGACACAAGCAGACCCTAAAACCCTAGAAGTAAATTATTAGGATTATAGTGGCTTATGCCTTAGAATGTGTGTGTAGAGGAAGATTGGCTGAAAAATGGGTCCTAAAAGAAGCAGTCTATGGATGGTTTCGGGTTTTGTTATGGTGCTCAAGAAGTCTGTGTTAGGGTCTGGTACGTGGCCTGGTGCTAAGGAGCAAGCTCCCCTCACTTCACGATTCCAGTGGTTAGCTGGTTTCGCTTAGCCAAGATATACCTCGCCTAGAGATTATACTCCGCCAGAGAACGGAGTGGGCTTCCCCCTTGGTGATGAAATCCAAGTAGGGTCACCGGGACGGGTAAGGTATCCGCTGGGGGATGAAATCCTAGTCGGGCCTTGTCTCAGGTAAGTTTTATGTTTGTTTTGTGCGGGTGGTTTGGTCGTGTAACATGAAGTGATCTAGGTTAATTCAATATGCGGTTTAATTACTATGTGTGGTCTAAAAGATGCAGGCAAACAGAAATGAATGCAAAGTGTTTTAATGTCCAAGTTGAAATGTTTGTTCGTATGAAGAGGAATGGAGAAAGAGTCGAAGAGTATGACTTTTAGCTAGTCTAGAAATGCAAGAAAGAAAGAAATGTTCGTTTTAGTTCTGCTTATGATGTCGTTTAAGAAGAGACGAAAGGAGGCGAAAAGGAAGAAACCTAATGCCTAAATGAACGAAAGAAAGAAAGAACCCAAGGAGGACCTAGGATCCCACTGGGCGTGCCAGAATGTTTCTAACTCAAAGTTCACTTTTCAGACTAAAAAGAAAGAAACTAAAAGAAAGTAATGTTCTAGGAGCACTTCCTGAGCCCGGGATACCTGGAACGCGACGACCCATTTGGAGCTTCAGCTTAGATTGAGTGACCCGATCAGCAGATGACTAAATGCTGGGGCCCGGTTACTTTAATTTTGGCACTCCTCGACCCTTGACCTGCGACACTTTGGCCTGACCATCTCGTGCAGTGGTATGCGCGCAATCACGACCTTTGCAGCGTTCACCCTCACCCCTTTTTCATCCGCTCTTTATCAATTCAGCACCCGATTCCCGGTTCCCTTCCCTCGACTCCTGCTTTGAGGGGGAATACCTCATTCTTACTCGGGGCATTTCACTTCCTATTTTGTCTTGCAGTTCATTCGAACAACCAACAAGACGAAATCAACCTTATCCCTCACCTGGGGCACTCACTCCTATTTTTGTCTTGCAGTTCGTCCAGAACAACCAACAAGACAAAAAGGGGCAAATGTAGACACCGAAATCGTGTCGACTCCCCTGGTCCTTCCCCGTCTTATTCTTCTTCACCTATCGAACCCTTGTCGATCACTTGTTTCACCAACCTTGACCCTGGCAGCATGTAAAGATGAGCACAGAGCTAAAACTAGACTCTATACCCATTATGCATCTGCCGACGTCGGTCTTTACCCGACCGATGTCACCGACGTCGGTCACCTATCGGCCGACGTCGGCAATCCCGCCGACGTCGGTCACCTCCCCCTGGTCTGTTATTAGTTACCATTCGGTTTCCCGAAACGGTTGACGAACCGTTTCTGGAACCGTCCCCGTCCCCCGCCTTCATCAACCTCTGCCAGCCATTTGACCCAGGATCCCCGAACGCTATTCAGAAACTCCAAGCAACCAACCTGCGAATTCCTCCATCAACCTGCGAACTCCGAGCAATCATCAACACTACGACATCAACTAATCTGCACACCATGGCTTTCATCGCGTCTTCTACCAGGTAAGTATTATTCTATTTATTTCATTTATTTCTCAGTTATTATTTATCAGTTCTGTTATCCCTGCCTCTGTCCCGACTCCCCTAGACTCTCTCAAACCCTACCCTGACCTTATCAGACCTTGTCCCGACCCTGTCCAGACTTTCCCAGAACCTGCCCCTACCGACGTCGGTCACTACCCCGACCGACGACGGCACCTCAACCGACGCCGGTCACTAACCCGACCGACGCCGGCACCACAGAGACCGACGCCGGCGACTGTGCAGAACAGTGCTGCATATCAGGTACGCTCTTTATTTTTCTGTCATTATCATCTACTTTCGTCCAATTTTCTATTCTTTTTTATCAGTGGGTTGATATCCTTTTAGGGAGTCTTCGTACTTCCGGGATCGGGCGTTCGCCTGACAACCCACCATATCTTTGACTAACGTCTTCCCGTGTTTTAGTCTCTTTTTCGCAGGTGTCATTCCTCCACAGCCAAAGAGGAGAATCTTTCAACGTCTGATTTCGGTGCGCACGACTTTATCAGGTACTTCTAGCCTTGTCCATTACTTTCTTTTAGTTTCTTTCTTTTTAGTCTGAAAAGCGAACTTTGAGTTAGAAACAATTCATATGTTATGAATGTTACTTTATTTTTATAATTTGTATTCTAAGTTATGCATTCATTTTTCATTTAGTCAGAATTTCTTTGTTATAAATTTTTCGTTCTTCGTGCCACATTAGTCGAATATTCCATCCCTTAATGTCTTACTTCTTAAAAAGGTTCACACATAGTTACTTAGGAAACAATTTACCTAGATCGTACTCCCAAGTTTTTTAAAATTCATAATTTTAATTTGCAAAATTAATTAACAAGGTCTTTAGTGTTATGTTTAATTTTAGTATCCCTCATTTTTTTTAAAAAGGTCTTAATATAATTACATTCTGGCATATGATGACTTAAGTCATAAATTTAAAACTGCTAGTGGGGGCCAATTTGTGTGTATTTGTTTAAGCAATTGTATCCCTGCATATATTTAAATATAAAAATTTGCTATGTTGAGTCATCTAAATTATTGTAACATAATTAAAATATTATTCGTAGTATAATATCGATTAATTATTATCAAAGCATTTTTACTGCACTTAAAATTATAGTATGTTTGATACTTATTTATGAAGATTAATCAATATATAGATTCAATATTGATATTGATTATATCTCTTTGATTATCATCACTTAACCCTGTAGTTTTGTGACACATATCATAAACTCATTGTGAACATAGGATTGTAATAAAGGGAGATTAGTATTGTGTTAGTGAATAAACCAAATCAATCAAAAACACTCTAAATTAACACCCTACGCCTATCTCAAAGAAGGAGCTTAGTTAACGAAACAAAAATGGAAAACACAACTAAAACATGAAAGAAAGACCTTCTTTCACCTTCCTTGGATGCTCCAAAATGCTTGTTGTAGTGGCTTGCTTAGTTTGTGCCCATGAAGTTTGCATCAATGAAGTGTGTCTACCTCCATCTCTCCTAGGCACCATGTTTGGTTTTGACTTGGCTTAGCTTGGCTCAATATTTGGGCATAATAAAACTAATTTGCATGAAGCTTTGGAATCAATTTAATGTTATAACTTTGGTATATGAGAGCTTAAAATTCAATAGGCAAGGCCTCCTATTTATAGATTTTTCAAAATGGCAAGAATCAACTTGAACCATCCATCTTAAGCTGGAGATGTGTGGCTAAGGATTAATTCAATTATGTAATTAAAATTCATAAATAGGCTCATCAATATTTAAAATAGAGGGGCATTGAATAGGTATGGAAGGGATTTGATGAGGCATGGGAGGGGTTAACCTTGATATTTTATGTATTTATGGCCTAGGGATGTCTTCCCAAGAAATGATGTCACGTGATGATGTAGATATTCAATATTCATTTCTAAAAATAAATTATTCAAAAAGTTCTATGGAATTATTAATTAAGCTCATGATTTGGTTTATTTATCTCTTAAGCATGATTAATCACTTTGATGCAAACCTTGTCTCTTTATGCACACATTATTCAAATTAGTCAGAATGTCTTGTTATTAGCCTAAAATTTGTCTAGATTAGAATCAAAAGTCGATGTGAGATGTATTGGATCCGTTATCCCACTTAGGATGTTTCCAATATAATATAACAAATGCACTTGTCTCATGAAAGATATTTGATAGAAAATAACAATTTAGAGCACCTAGGTGTGAAATTAGTATTTTTACTCGAAATGATCTGATCAAAGTTATCTAACCCATAAATTGCATTGCCCCATTTAGGGATACTTTGACCAAAATCGGTACTTGAATATGTCAGTTTCAAAGCTTTTAATGTGTTTTAGTGTTTTTAGGCCAAATTATGCACTTTAGATAGAAATTGGTCAAGATCCTGGTTGGAGGTTATCGGTGGCCAGATTTAGGTGTCTACAGTTTGCCCCTGTTTCAAAAGATGTTGCAAACCATAGGCAAAGAAATGTCTTCTCAAATAATGAGAAATGGCCTGTATGCCAAAAAGAAGATGATGATTGAAGAACAAAGCTCCAAATGGTATTTGGGAAGCCTAGGATGATGCCCCCTCAAGGGAGTGGCCATCACATTTATTGATGGATGGTCCCTTGAAAATTAAAAAGAAGAAAGGTTGAAATTAACTTGTGGTTGAGATTAATCTAAATGAGAAAATGCTTGCAGGCATTGATTTAAAAAGATTACTAATTTTCCCAAAGGTGGTTGTAATAAAAAATAAAAGTCAAAATTAATGATTTGTCCATAGGTGATGATAATCATTAAGAGGACCTAGATTATTTGATAAAGATGATTGTGCCCCAATTAGGGTTGATTAACAAGCATAACTCAAGGATATAATCTATAATACAAATTAAAAGATGAGCAAGTGCAAAGTGATGAATAAAATAATAATCTTTGATCAATAAAAAGGATTTAGCTACACCTACTAATGAAGAGATGCTCATCCTGATTAGCAATGATCCAAACAGAATGGACAATGGGTTAATTTGATCAAGGGTGGGATGGAAGGATTTGCCAAAGTGCCAAGGAGAAAATTTTGTTGTTCCATTGTTTGTAGACATTTTTATTGCTTATTTTTGTTGTAACATGTGTTAATAAGCATCATGATAGAACACCATGAAGACTATCCTGAAATATACATAAAGACTGATTTTCAATCCAATAAACACTTAAAAACAATGCACCAATGATAAAAACCATGATGATAATATTGATGTATCAATATGGATAAAATCAATAATAATGTACACAAGGAATCACCCAATGAACACATATAGACTGAGTCAAGGAAATAGTGTTGAAAGTAAACAAATAGATAAGTGAACAAATAAATAAATAGAAAAACAAACAAACAAACAAACAATTTGAAATAAACAAACATAAATCTTGAAAAACAAAAGCAAAAGAAAGCATACTAACAATGATAATGCCCCAATAAGGCAGATCAAGGATAACTAACTAGGATTAGATAGGACAAATATTTTTGGATTTTTGAAATGTTATGAATGTTTTTGGCATTTTGAGGTATCTCAACTTGTTAGAGAATGACAAGATACCTACTCACAAAATAGTGAGAAAATTTAGCTTAGGTTGCTCATAAAATGGTGAGAGCGTATGGAAAGGGGGACTGAGGTGACCTAAACATGAATTGAGCATGACTGACATAGTCCTAAAATAACCTCATGTCACATTAATTCCATCCACATAAAAGGTAGGAAAAAAACAACTAGGTCCTAATAAGTTCTCAAATCTGATAAATGGCCAGTCAAATGAGAACAATGATGGCAAGGTGATGCATCAATGCATGCTAAATAAGTGTTGCTCCTAGTTTACCTATAGGAAATTATAACTAGGATACAATGGCATAGATCAATGATACTAATTTTCCCATAGATTGTTATAATTAGTAGTAAGATTGGTGAAACAATAATTTGCCCATAGATGGTTATAATTAGGTTCACATAAACAAACTTGATATAAGATGGAAAAATAAAAGATATCTTGCCAAATCAACTGTGACACTACTTTCATAGATTGTAATTGTAAACACAGACTTGATAAGAGTTAAAAATTGATCAGAATCCCCTCATGAAAAGGTGTAGGAAGAACCAAATGAACCAAGATCAAAATAGGATTAGATAGGATGGCTAAAAATAGGCTATGGTCTAGATAGGAATGAAATGATAGGATGGTATGGTCTTGCTAAAGATAATGATGGTTTTGATAAATTGGATAAAATGGTAAGAGGGTTTCCCCCAAGAGTGGGATGTGCAACAATGGTAAAAGGATATGTAATAATGGCAATGGCATAGCAACGAAATGGTATAGTACATGTTTTTAGCCTGGGTATGGTAAATGGCATATGATTATGATGTTCCTACTAAAGTGGAGATGCATGTCTTAATCAATAAATGATACAAACAGAATAATTAATCATGTTAATTAATACCCCACACGTCATCTAAATAGTTGTTCTATCAAGAATTGGTTGCATATTTGTTGTCAAGAATTCTTTTATGATTTTTGTTGGCCATTGATTTAGTTTCCTTTAAACATCAAGACAAGGTATATTTGTAGCCTTTGGAAAGGAAAGTACAGCCATGGGTGGCAAATAGGGATAAATTTTGGATGATAGGTTTGTTTATGAAATAGAATGGTAGATGACAATGGAATGTGTAATGGTAGGGAAACAAATGAAGTTTGAGACTTTTAGTCACAGTAATATTGTTGATGTTGGATTTGACATAACTTTGGATGTAGCGGGGCCAAAGATCTCAGAAGATGCTCTTGATAGGACTACCATATTTTTGTGTTGTTTGATCTGGAGAGTAGCTACCATCTGATTATGATGTAGATAGGAAGCTATTTTTATGTTATCTTTGATTTTGTCTTGATAAAGTAGTGAAGAATTTTTATGCTCAGTTATTGGCACCTCAATGAGGTTTTCACCAATGAAGTTGTCTTGATTGTCCCATAGCACCTCTGAGAAGGTGTCACTAATGAACATTATATTTTGAATTTGAATGTCTTCTAGCATTTTCAAAAAAGTTTCACTAAAAGATGCTGAGTTTGAACTTTGTTTATCCCCTAGTGCCTCCAAAAAGGTTTCACTAGGAGAGTGTTCTTCTACTACATGAATTTGGTCTTGGCCTCCTTACTCTTCTTCAACTGCTATGTCACATGGATGTAGTTCAAAAAAGTATGATTCTATTTTGGTAGGGCCAAATATCTTTAAAGATGCTCTCGATAGGACTACCATATATTTTTTTGTTTGATTTGGAGAGTAGCTAACATTTGATTAGGTTGTAGATAGGAAGCTATTTTTATGTTATCTTTGATTTTTTCTTGATAAAGTAATGAATAAATTTTGTGCTCAACTATTGGCACCTCAATGATGTTTTCACCAATGAAATTATCTTGATTGTCCCATAGCACCTCTGAGAAGGTTTGACTAATAAACATTGGCTTTTGACTTTGAATGTATTCTAGCAATTTTGAAATAGTGTCACTAAAAGATGTTGAGTTTAAACTTGTTTATCCCCTAGTGCCTACTAAAATGTTTCACTAGGAGAGTGTCCTTCTGCCACATGAATTTGGTCTTGGCCTCCTTGCTCTTCTTCAACTAATATATCACCATGGATTTAGTTCAACAAAGAATGATTCTGTTAGTCCTAGTCGACACTTGTGGGAGATAGAATGTCAATAATATGGCTATTTTGGTTAATGGTAATGGCATGGGGAGAGGTCGTATAATCCTCATAAAAGATACTATGAGAAATTATGTTGATGCTAAAGTAACTATCCTTAAAAATCATATAAGGATCAAAAATATATTCAAATTGATCTGCAAAGCATGCATAACCAATGTTGTAATAATCATGAACATATTCTTCTTTTGAATCTGATTCTGACTCAAGGGACTCTAAATCTAATGGTAAGACTGATGTTGATTTTGATTTTGATGTTAAATTTGATGTCAATTCAATAATAAAACTTGACTCTAATTTTGATTCTTCATTTGATGGGTACGTTATTACAATGATGTCTTGTTGAATGTTTGGTATTGGACAAGTAATGGCCTGTGATGGCATGGTGGGCTCCAAAAAAACTAGTTTGTCAAAATGGGACTCCTCTAGGATGAGAAAAAGGTTAAGAGACAATTCCCTAGAGATTGGATTTCTAATAGGAGGTTCTTAAAAAATAGGCATATGGTCAAGATAATTATATACCCAAAGGTAGTTATAATCATTAAGAAGCGACTCAGTAAAGATTGGATCATCAAAGTGAGACTCCTCGACAATAGGTATAGGATTAATGGGTGATTAATCATAGGTTGAATTATCACAAATGATTGGTTGAAAAAAATCATCTTGGATTGGTTGGTTCTTTTGTCCTTGGTTTCTAATGAGTTGGAAAATACCAATTTTGAACATAGCTTGGTATTAAAATGATTGGATCGGTTGAGGTTTGGATGGGATTGGTACTGGACAAGGAATGACATGTGGTTGGATAATGGTAGGGAATTTTATATCTTTATTACTCGCATGAGCCAAAGGATGAAGTCCTAAGATGGTAACAATAGGGTGGTATGGGGCTTAGTTTTTCACTCAAGCTAAAGGATAAGGTCCTAGAATGATGAAAGGGTGTTATGGAGCTTGATTACTCACACAAGCCAAAGGACAAAGTCCTGGTATAGAAATGGTATGGAATTATGGAGCCTGATTACTTACACAAGCCAAAGGATGAGGTAAGGGAATGGTAAAGGTATGCCTTAGATATTGTGGAGCTTGGTATCTCATATAATCCAAAGGAGGGTTAGGGGTAGCTGATGATTAGATATCAAAAGGACATCATGGAACTTGATTACTTACACAAGCCAATCCATCCAAGTCCTAATAAACTATATCATCCCAATCTTGAGTTGGATCATAAGCTAGATCTTGAATATGTTCTATGTACTAATCATTGTAAAGAGAGTATTGACCTGTATCCCAAACAACATTATCTATAGTTGGGTCTTCAAATTCCTCCTCACAAGCCTCTTCATTCCAATCAAGGTCTTGAGTTAGATCGTAAGTTGGTTCATGATTTTGTTCCCATGAATGATTAAAATGAGATGAATAGAAATCTATCTCACAAACCATATTATCATCATTGGGGTCTTGACTAAAGCCATAAATGCCATTTTGTATGGCTATTGTATCATAAGTTGGATTATACATGACTCCACCATAGGTGTAGCTAGACATATTCACATAAATGATGAAATCTCCAAAAATAAAAAGGCTTAGATTTCTCTAAACTCCTAAAAATTATGTCCAAAGGACAAATGGTTCAAACTTGGTGTAACTTGGTCTAAAGTGGAGCTGTATCTCCAATTTGGTCTTAAAGTGGAGTTGTATCTCCAATGTGGTCTGATAGTGGAGTTATATCTCCAAAATGATTTGTGCTAAGACTTGGCATAAAATAGTCTAATGTGAAATATCTAACATCAAATGTCATATGCACAAAAGGTTAAGCATCTGAATAAAAATTAACATGTCAAAAGTCTAGGTCAAAGTATTCCAAACAAGGTCTAAACTAGGAAAAGAAAAAGAGTCACTAGGTCTTTTATCCAAATGTGGAGTCAAAAGCTAGGCTCAAATAGGCTATTCTAGGACTTTTGGCTAAACGACGTCAAAAGCTAGACTTGAAATAAATGTATGATGTGATTTGATTTAATCTAACAAGTTTAAAAATAACTTTGATATAGATCTAACACACGGAATCAAACATAAACATGATAAGTTGGCATAATCCATAAGACAAAAGGCTTTTAGAGAAATATTGTGTTCTCCCAAATAAAGGCACAAATAATGATGAGGATAGACATTAAACAAACAAACCATCAATAGCTTTAAAATTTGGGTAATTGATTAATTGAAGTTATGCAACCCAAAAGAGAAAGATCTATGTATCAACCCCATGAATTGAGGCCTAAATAGAAATCAATCAATGTTTGAATCCAAACTTTGACAATGTTAATTGAAAATTAGGATTTGAAAAAATAAGCTAGACAAGATTAAACAACATGACGGTGCATAAACAAGGTCCAAATGGCTGATGTGACATGGTTTGAAAAAAATAGTTTTTGATACAATGGTAAACAAGTCTTGAAATAAATTGAATAGCCTAACGATGTAAGCATGCTCAAATGATGTGATCAATGTTATGTTTCAAAAGACTCAAAGGAAAAATGGTTTGATATGTTTTAGGTAGCATAACACTACCCTCCTCAACTCAAATACATGGTTATAAATAAACAATCAGGTTTTAGTCTCAAAACATACCAAGCAAAAATGACCAAAATACACTAAGTATAATCATCCAAATCCTAGTAAGGATATGGAAATGTGGGGTTGATTAAAACTAATTTATTTTTGATCATTCTAGAGGGATCAATTAAACAATGACTTTAACATCACGATGCAAAAGAAAATCACATAATTGGGTGTCCATGGCACTTGGTTTGTGTAAAAAAGACTTATCCTTTTTGCAACCACTATATCCATCTCTTGCTCAGTGTAGTGCGATGTCTAAAGTATAGATACGTCCCATGTACAACTCCAACACTAGAAGGTAGTTTAATTGCTCAAACCTCTAATCCTAGTGGGAGTGGTTATAGTTAGTGCCAAGAGATGAAACCCTGGGTCAAAGCTTACCTAAATAACTTGTGGGAGGTGATGAATTTCCCCTCATAAGCCAAGTTTGCATAAAAATTAAATAACTGATAGAAAGACTTCAGGGTCATTTTCAAGGTCATCCAAACTATTGCGAGTTTTTGGAGAGTGCTTTATACAACATTCTTTCTATGCCTTGGACTAGGCATGTTTGCAATAAAGATGGCATTTTTGATTCCAAAGGTTCCCTAAAGGGGATAAATGGAAGAGCATACACACAACGTCTCTCTTTTTTCCAATCAAATTCTAAGTGTAAACAACTATTGAAGACAAAATTTGACAAGTGAGGTCAATTTTAAACACCAAGTAAAAGATTAGGTGGTGTTCTTTTGACCCCTTGGTCTTAAGTTGTAACTTTGAAAACATAATTTGTCAAAACATTCACCTAAGCATCTAATTTTTTTGTTAAGCACCAAAACAAGGTTCTCAATCCATTTTAAACTTTCAAAAAGGTCTAAATAGCATGCTTTAACAAACCAAGCTGGCCTTGCAATGAAAAAGTTAGTGTCCTTTAACTTTGAAGCTAATTTAAAAATGAGTGAAGCAACTTCTTAAAATAAGCTCTCTATTTTGAAATCATTATTGCACATTCAATCTCATTGTTTCCCTACAAAATCACAATTACAAACACCAATATCATTGTTTACCTATGAAATCACTACCAATTTTAACAAAATCATTGGCCAAATGAATGATATCGCTACCCACGATAAAAATATCATTGTTTTGGTTGACAATATCATTGTTATAAAATAAAATCACTGTTTACTAGACAAAAAACATAAAATCACTATTCTATTGACAAAATCACTGCTGTCGAATAAAAAATCATTGCATAGTGCAAATAATATCATTGATTTGAGACAAAATTGCTGTTTTGATGAAATCATTGCTCAAGAAAATGAAATCATTGTTTGAGGGAACAACATCACTGCCCATGGCCACAAAATTAGTTTTTAGCAAACAATAATTATATTCACAAAATTTCTACTATGACAACAATGATATTGCAACATAGAGCAAAACTGACGTTACCAAGACCAAAAATGCAATTATAAAAAAATAAAATTTTAACTTAAATTTCCACTCTTTTTGGCCTCCAACTCCAAGATCCTACATGGCAAAGATTAGTAGATTGATTGAAAGAGCCTTATGATCAATTTTGTAGGGCTAGGGTCCTACCAAACGTGCCATTTGTGAACATAGGATTGAAATAGGGGGAGATTAGTATTGTGTTAGTGAGTAAACTAAATCAATAAAAAACACACTAAACTAACACCCTAAATATATCTTAAAGGAGGAGCTTAGTTAAAAAAACAAAAATGGAAAACACAACTAAAAAGACCTTCCTTTGTCTTTCTTGGATGCTCCAAAATTCTTGTTGTAGTGGTTTGCTCGATTTGTGCCCATGAAGTTTGCATCAATGAAGTGTGGCTACCTTTATCTCTCCTTAGCACCATGTTTGACTTTGACTTGGCTTGGATTGGCTCAATATTTGGGCATAACAACACTAATTTGCATGAAACTTTCAAATCAATTTAGCATTATAACTTTTGCATATGAGAGCTTAAAATTGAATAGGCAAGGCCTCCTATTAATACATTTTTCAAAACGGTCAAAATCAACCTGATCCATCCATCTCAAGATAGAGATGTGTGGCTAAGGATTAATTCAATTATGTAATTAAAATTCATAAATATGCTTATTAATATTTTGGATAGAGGGGCATTGCATATGCATGGGAGAGCTTTGATGAGGCATGGGAGGGGTTAACCTTGATATTTTATGCATTTATGGTCTAAGGATGTCTTCCCAAGAAATGATGTCACCTGATAATGCAAATATTTAATATTCATTTCCAAAAAGAGATTATTCAACAAGTTCTATGGAATTCTTAATTATTCTCATGATTTGGTTTAATTATCTCCTAAGCATGATTAATCACTTTGATGCAAACCTTGGCTCTTTGTGCACAAATTATTCAAATTGGTTAGACTGTCTTGTTATTGGCCCAAAATTTGACTGGATTAGAATTTGAAGTCAATGTTAGATGTCTTAGATCCATTATCCCATTTAGGATGTTGCCAACACAAAATAACAAAGGCATGTGTCTCATGCAAGAGATTTGATAGAAAAGAGCAATCTAGAGCACCTAGGTGCAAAATTGGTATTTTGACTTGAAATGATCTAATCAAAGTTAGCTAGCCCATAAATTGAATTGCCCCATTTAGGGATACCCTAGACAAAATTAGCACTTTAATATGTTAGTTTCAAATCTTTTAATGTGTTTTTGTGTTTTTAGGCCAAATTATGCACTTTGGATATAAATTGGTCAAAAGCTTGGTTGGAGGTTATCGGTGGCTAGATTTAGGTGTCTATACTCATAACATGTTTCATATTGTCTCAATTTTTTAGATTTCATATAAAAATGTTTGGTGTAAATTTTTTGTGATGTTTTCATTAATATGTGACTTTAAGGAATTTCATGCTCTTGATAATTTTGTCATTGCAAGCTTTGGTAAGATGATATTGGATGCAAACTTTGTGAGTATTTGGTCTTGATCATTTTGTCTTCAAATGTGAATGCACAATCATAGACCATTTTGACACCTTATTTCACATATTACTAAAGTCATAAACATAATGGCATTTCTTTTGGTTAAGATACAAATTTTTTTACCAAGACATATTATTTGATCTTAAAATTCCCACAACCACATCTAAGTGGTAAACAAGGTTGGCATGGTGTTCACTTAACATACTTTGATCATGGTTTGGTATTTGAAGGTTTGATATACTTTGATTTACATTCATATGGATTTGTAGCAACTAACATTGAATATCTTTTAAAGGTTATATAGAGTATATTTTGAAGGTTTTAATGCTTCATATTGTTGATTGTCAAGGTAATGTTTGAACGTCATGTGAATTAATGAAAATGTGATCATATGGATTTTGTGGTGTGGCATAAATATTAGTCTTAATGGGTCATCCTAGCCTTGATAGTGGTTCATGATGGTGGTAAAATTTAGTAGAGTCATTGACAGTTTACTAAACATTTAATAATAGATTTGGTTTTGGTTTTAACAAACAAGTATTTGTTAGAGGCTACCATCCACTATTTTGGTGGACATGTCACCTCATTTCCATTGATGAGAGGTTATGGTAACTGCCTCAATTTGAAGTATTTATTTTATTGGTTCACTCACCATTCTTTCCAAGCACAAAGTGGAAGTAGAGCTTTACAAGTCTATATATTGGATTCAAGCAAAGAGATAATGGTTATTTTTAGTCACCATTTCTTGTGCATGCATTAGTTTGAAAGATAGTGCATGTTAGAGTGTGTTCATGGGATATTTATAGTTTTGAGATTATTAATATAGATACAAATTTTATGGTACTCTAACCTTGATGACATAATACTCTTGAGTTCTTTTGTTCAATTTTAATAGACAATGAAATCAATATATTCATGCAGTATTTTTTTCATGCTTTACTTTTGATGATCCATGTGTAACCGTTGTGTAGCCAAACACACTCCTCATTTGTTCTAATACATATATTTTGCACTTCTCACATAATTATGCACACTCATTTACATAAAGTTTGCTAAAATGTTACACACAAGTCCTATGCTTGCATGTAGACTTTCATGTATTGATCTCATCAAATCACAATCTATACACCTCATTACACATCTCATAGCTTGTAGTCTTGCTAACCTCATTAGCACTTATTCATAGACTTGATTTTTCTTTTAGGTCCCACTGTAGCATAACCACATGTCAAAAATCCTCAATTTCATGGATAATTAAAATCACCCAACTAGTCATTACAGCCAAGAGAGGATCTAGAGATTGGAAGTGGTTGGAGACAACCTAGACATTAACTATTTTATCTATTACCAACTACCACATCTGATAGGACTAATGTGTTGCCTACATCCTCATTGATAAATACAAAATAGTTCTCAATGTTCTTCTATTGTGTATGTTAAATGTGTAGCATATGTATTTGATCATAGATAAACCCCCAAGAGTTTGATCAATGCAAAACACAGTCATAACACAAATATCTTTCTTTGCGCATCTACTCTTTATAAATGCATTATAGAACTTTGTAATTTGATTCCCTGTTATTTCATTTATGAATATAAATTGTATTTCTTTCAAGACTTATGCTCCATTGAATGTGTATTTGAGTGTTCCATCTGCATACTCTCTGCATATTTAATCAACACAACCAAACTTGATTGTCCCCTTATTGGGTTCTTTTCTTTTAGTTTAGCATGATTTATCATAGTCATACACCTAAAGAGAGTAATTAGTCCAATGAGATATCACATTGACGTATCACACAAGAAATGATCTCACTCAGTCACCTAAAGCACATAACTTGAAACTGGTTCTTGTTAGTTTTATCACGCAGTGATGTATGCATTAAGATATATATACTAGGGTGTTTGAATAAGCACATAGTTATTAACCATAAACATCATAATATAGATAATCTTTGCAATTTTCTTATTCCATACTTAGAATAGTCATCACAAAAAACATGTGTAAATTGAGAAAAAAAGTATTAGTACCAGTGATTTCATAACAAGATTACAAAAGGTATTTCAATAGCATAAGTATTCTATCTCTTTACATATCAAAGATCACCATATGCAGGTCATAATACACATCAATATCATGACTAAGCTCAAGATTATAATTACAAGATCACAATTATCAATTATCTCCTTAAGTAAAACTAGGGGGTATTTATATATGGTTTTAGCCTAACCATTCTGTTACAATATTAATATAAAATTAATGACTTGGAAATGATCAATTCACCTTATATACCCTCTATATGCTAGATATTTTTGGTTGTGCTCCTATCTTCTCATGAAATGGTGCTAGATTCATGCTTGACTATTTCCTCTGATGCTCGTATGAATTGCTACTAATTATCTTCACTTTATGCTCCCTTGTCTAAGTCATATGTTATTGTTCGAGTCTTGCATCCTTGATTCCTCCATGTTTTATGTATCCTTATTTATCATGACTTAATTCTCCCATTATAAGGCCTTCTATGTCATGTTTCTCCCATGCCTTGGCTCACTTCTATGCCTCTATCTTCTATGTCATATTCAAAAAGTAATTAGAATATATTAATATGAAATTTGGTGTCCAACATCACCCCACACAAATCCAATAGTCCATCTTAGACTATGCAACATCCTTAGGTCCCTCAAATTCCAAAAAATCAAGTCTTATTTGTTCAACCTAGGGATTGGCTCCCTCCCAATGGTTGAGGGTGGTATATAGTTTGGAAGTAATTTCCTTCAACCTCATCCTTTAGTAATTTTATCTCTTTAGGATTTTCTATAAAATCACTCACTTGATTCATAAAAAAATCAAGTTTATAAGTGGAATCCTTATGGATGTCCTCAAGTGACCTAACTTCTATCAAGCATATCCTTAGAGTGCTGTAAAATTGGTGTTAAGATCCTAGAAGTGAGTGTTAATATTATTTTCAATTTGTCCACATCTTGGAGTGAGTTTGCACACTATGCTCTATCCTTTATTGTTATAGCATTCTCGACTAGCTGTTGGCATTAGTGTTCTTCTAATTGAAGCTTAGCTTCCAAAACTTAAATAGTTTGCACCAATTTTATAAAAACCTCATCAGTGATGAAAACTATGGCACCCACCCTATCTAAAAATATCTTACACACCTTGACTAACTCAACAAATTACTCTGTGGCCCAAGTCTACTCCTACTAGGGATTCACTTGGTCTTTTCATTTTTTAATAAAATAAATACTAGGGTCTCTAACTTATCAATAGATTCACCCATAAGAGGAATCCCATTGGAAAGTGTAAGCTCATGTTGCAAAACTACGTTACAAAATTTTAAAGTCCTCGCTTGAGATGTCATTATTGATTCCTACTAGCACTTGAATTCTTATAATTAATGTTCAAGTCTTAACCTTGTGTTACATTCTTACTGGTACATGGCAATGACTTCATGGTGCTTTTGTTCTAGTTGGCCAATATCATAACTATGTAGAATATTTTACTTAGTGACCATGAGAACAAATTTATTAAGAGTTGTACCTACTTGAGCTGGTGAACACTACCAGGGATCTACCCAAAATACTTTGGGAAGATCCACCCCTTCTGGTGTCAAATCTGTGCTAATTGATGGAAGCTCAAAGTGATGTTCCTTGTAGACTAAGAATTCATGTTGAGTTTGATTGGAATATTCTTCCTTGGGGAAATATTCCCACATATATAGTTCCTCTTTAGGGACATTTTGTTGGAGATAGGCATAAATAGGGAGGTTATCACTATTATTTTATTGTTGTTGTCTAGTTTACCCAACATACCCCTTTCCCTTATTAGGATTGTATTCATGCATTTTAAATTCTAGATCAGTTTGTTGTTGGCCATTTGGGATAACATCTTGGTCATCGATGCCTAAGGTTTCACCTTTGTTTTTCCCCTCTTCACTAGTGGGGTTCTCAATGTCCACTTGTGTATCATCAGGGGTAGGCTCTTACTGATTCTCTAAGGATTCCATTTCTGGCTCAAGGATGTCTTCCTTTTGGACCTTTGGGGTAGGTTCCCTCTCAGGTGGTACCTCAAGATTTGCCACCCTTTTTTTAGATACCCCAATATTCAGTGCAAAATACTCTTGTATCGAAGGAACAACTATCTATTGGGTGGTATCGGGTCCTTCTTGTTATTGTATTTTAGGAAACCCTTGGTCTCTTGGTGGTGATGGGGTAGTCCTTTATCACTTGGATTTCTCCTTTTGCATGCACCTAGTGGCATCAAGACATGGCCTCTTATATTTTATACACTGCCTTACTTTAAATATTATTTTTAGTGTAAGGGTAAGGTTTTATTTGGTGGCCTCATGGCTTGCTAAATCCTTATTCTTAGGCTTTAGCATATAATAAGACACATACATATGGTCCCCATGAGGATCTGGTGTGCATTGATATCAGTGTTACATAATTCATGCTTTTCCCTATGGGCCTCCTTTCCAAAGTAGATAGATAATTTCCAAAAATTATGAGTCTCAACATCATTTTTGTTAGCATCAATGTGCACTTTATGCACATCAATAATGTGATTTATAGAATTCATGAAATACTTGGCAATGAAAGCATAAGGTAACTTGATTCACCCTAACAAGTTGTCTGTGGGATCCATCTAAATGTGTGAAAATGAATAATGTTGCTTAATATTGAATTGATCTTGATTCCCCATCTACATGGATAATTTTTTTGGGGATGCATCATTCATTTCTAAAGGCTTCCTTCAACCCTTTGAACTATTGTTTCATTTTCATCTTGTGGGAGGGGGTGATGGCTCCTAGGTAGGTGAACTATTTGAACCATTTTGTAGGGGACTTATTCTTTGGTGGGTAAACCTACTTCAGTAATTTACAAGCATACTATAGAACACCAATCTCATCAAACACTAGTAAAATTAGAATTATGCCCCAAGAAAACTTATGATTAGATAAGTGATGGGCCTTCACTACATCTACTTCAATTCATTTAGCAAAGTACTAGAAGTAATTGTACTTTTCCCCTAGGATATCTAGCTTACCACATATAGGTATGCCATGCCAACCTCTTTCCATCTATCCACACCCATAAGCTTGGTCATATACAAGCACACAACTACTCAAATGGTGGGATCTTGAAGGCTATAAATATACATGGTGTGGCCCTCCTTTTTGTACTTTAGTTCCACCATCATATTCTCAATTTCCTCTTGGTCATTTAGATCCATATTAAGGTTAGCACCAAAACATTGTAACCCTATTACCTTATTGATCCATTGGGTAGTGATTCAAATTCCACACCCTACAAAGTAAAAATTGTCCTCGTGGATATGTGAGAGAAAAAATCTCACCACCTTCATGGGCTTCCCAAAGTAAGGCAAGTTATAAATCTAGAAAAATCTAGCATCATTCAATAGATTGAATATCATGAGGTGATAAGTGACCTCATTCTTGGTGTTCTAGTTCTTAACCCTGTAGTCATGTTGTAGGTCTCCCTCATTTCTAGATTGATGTGATTTTAGTTGAGTACTTGATAAGAGATAACCTTAGACTCCTAATTATCAGTACATAAAAATGATTCAGTATATTGAATTTATTCAATTAAAACATGGGGTGGGGTGGTATTATAGCCTTCTTCTTACCCATATACACAATCTCTACTTCCTTCCTAATATATATCTCTTCTACTAGCTATGCTAGGTTTTCTTTTTGCATATTATATTCACTAGAAACTTTCTCCCAAATCAAAAAATGACATCTTCATGTACCCTCGTACTCTTCCTCTTTTTGAATTACTAGAAAAGGCTCACTTCTCTTGGCCTTATGTTTTATCCATATCACCACCTGAGGTGCCTAAAGGTTGATGTGTGATCATTTTTTATTCTCCTAAATGAAAATGTTTTTCATGTTCTAAACTTCCTCAACCTTCCTGCTTCACCTTCCTTTAATGTCAAATGTCAATAACTGTAACCTGTAACTCTTTCCAAAGTGTTCCCATAGTTTCAATTCCACTCTTATTTTTTTCATGATCTTTGACTCACTTTCTAGATTCGAATTTGTAATTACAATTTGATGAATGCACCCTCTTATATCTTGAAAATGATTCGCTTGAGCTCTACCAATTCAAAAGTTTTCAATAATAAAGTTCTAAAATGAGGACCCTCTAGCCTTATATATCCTTAAAAACTTGCTTACATTTACTCTACTATGCCTTCATCCATCACTTCACTCATTAATGCTCCATACGATATGCCATGATGTTCGTTTGGTAAATTTTACATTATGCTTAACACTTTATCAATTTAATGAACCTATCCCATCCTTACACTTTTCTCATAGTGCATGTTGGCTGTAAAAATATTTAAATTTATATTTTCAAAGGTGGGAACTAATTTTTGCATCCTGACCCATTCGTAGCGGCTTTTCCTTTGTCATTCTTTTTAAACACTTATGATCACGCATCACCTCTTACATACCTTCTTGTATTTATGTATTTTCATTTAAATGTCATTTATATGCATGATTCCTCCCAACTTTAGCTTTACTTTATTCATATTGAAACTTACCCCACACTAAAAGATGTTTGTGGTCCTCCACAAGCGTGGCAAAATGAAATAGTGATAAAAAAATGATAGGGATAAAACAAAAGAGAACCATGTGATGAAATAAACATAATTAAAAGGTGAGAAAAAAATGCTATGATTTATTTGAAAATAATCCAAAATCCTAAACTAACTTATTGGCATATGCCTTATTGATAAAACTAAAATATTGCATGAAATGGTAGGGTCAAAGTCGACTACCATTAAAATAGCCTAAAAGAAATTGGATATCTAACCTTTTTAGTTTGCATATACCAGTTGGGAGGTTGTTATGAATGATGAATGGATCATCCCACTAGATCTATAGTTTACCTGAGTGGCACATGAACTTTGTTTTTAAGATGTTGATCATGCCAAGCTTTCTGCTTTTGCTTTTCAATTCCTTGGCTCTAATGTGCAAGAAACCATGTTTCATTTAGCTATAATAAAATTTCTAGGTGCACTTTTATAAAATTTTCATCATCTATTCTACCAATGCATGCAATACTTAATGAGGGCACAACTAATTCTACTGGTAAAATTGCTTTAGTGCCAAAGACAAGATTAAAAGGAATACTCTTGTTCAAGATTTTATATGTGGTTTGACATGTCCATAATACTATAAAAACATGATCATCCCAATCAGTGTGATCGATAATATATATCTTGGTTAGTTTATGAGCCAATATCTTTTGAAAATATTCAGTTGTGCCATTAGCTTGAGGATGGAATGGCATGGTCTTATGGTGCATAATCATGAACTCTACTAAGAGGATGTGTATTGTCTCATTAAGGATGTGAGTGCCATTA
This sequence comes from Torreya grandis, assembly GCA_037957365.1. Classification (NCBI taxonomy): domain Eukaryota; kingdom Viridiplantae; phylum Streptophyta; class Pinopsida; order Cupressales; family Taxaceae; genus Torreya; species Torreya grandis. Next base: position 2,683,479 of record JARHVA010000201.1, on the reverse strand, counting down.
TTACTTGTTAAAATGAAAGGGCATCCATACCTTGTGTTAATATTTTCCCAAAAAAACTTGGTGGTGATCATAATAGTACAATCATGTGTGGGCATTACTTTAACCCAACGTGTGAGATAGTATGTGGTAGTAATGATGTAGCATGTGCTATTATGACTCGTAATGGGATGAATGGGCCCAATGAAATCAACATGCCATTTCTAAAAGGGTTCATGAGTAAGTATTAGATGAAGGGGCATAACATCCCTCTAGTTTAGTTTACCTACACACTGATAGATATCACATTAGCATGCATAGGCTTTAGCATATTTGAATAAAGTGGGCCACCATAACCTAACTAGTATAAATTTACACATTATTGCATCACATGCATAATGTCCTATTAAAAAACATTCATAAACCTCTTGAAGGATTTTAGTGCACTTTTGCTACATGACACACCTTTATAACACCTCATCTCTTCCAAGTTTGTATAGGTCTCCACCAATAAGCCAGAAAGGTGCAATGCATATAGCTAGTTAATTTTTTTCTTGGGCATTAAGATGGTCTGGTGTGAAACCTACTGCAATAAAAGTAACTATATCTCCCAATTATTTGGGCACATGCATAACTTTAAAAAATTATACATCAAGTAAATCATCCTCTATGACACACACTAGTTCACTAGACTAAATACGTGAGAGGTGGTCAGGACCAAAATGGGTTTCACAACCATGGATAATTAGAAATCTTTAAAGAGAATAATCCATTGGAATATTCATCCATGTAACACTAGTTTAATCACAAATTACTTGAATGCCTCATTATTGCTAAATAAGGTGAATGGAGTGGCCAAAAAGTGTTGATGGTACTTATAGAGCACATACACCATGGATAAGGCTTCTCATTCTATAGTGGAGTAATTTATCTTAGCTAGTGTTAGCTTGTAACTAAAAAAATATATAGGATGTTCAAGATTCCCTTCACCAGGTTGTGCAAGGATAATGCCAACCACCATGCCATAAGTGTCAACATGAACATGAAATGGTTTCATACAATTTAGGAACTAGAGAATGGGTACAGCTATTAATTTCTCTTTCAATGCCTCACATGCTTTTTGATATATTTCAATCCATAAGAAGAGACCATTTTGCTTGAGTAATTATTCTAATGGAGATTTTATGTTAGCATAACCCTAAATGAACTTACGATAATACCTTATGCGACTAGGGAAGGTACAAACCTTATGCTAAGTGGTTGGGGATGAGAGCTAGGTAATAACAAAATTTTTATCCATGTCCACTAAGAATCCATCTCATTAAATGATGTGTCCCAATAGGATCTTGAAAGGTGTGGTAAAAATTCATTTTTATAGATTCAAGGAGATCTAAAGTTGATGGCACTGCTTGAGCATTAGGTGCATATTGACACAATGGTCCCACACTAATCCATGCATAGTCAAGTCATCTAAATAAACCTAAAGAAACTTGTGTATGAAATCCCTGAAAGCTTCTACCACAATACATGATAATATTGTTGGTGTGTTTTGTAGCCCAAAAGGCATAACATTATACACAAAGGACCCCCATTTAGTGGCAAAAGTGGGTTTTGCCTTATCTTAGTAATTTTTACCTTATTATAGCCTAAAAATCCATCAATGAAGGTATAAATTTCACATATAGTGACACCTTATAAAATCTCCTGCATTAATGGCATTGGGAACAAATTTATGACACACACAACATTGAGCTATCTATAATCCACACAAATGTGGATTCAACCATCCTTATTGATGCTAATTACCATGGGGTTAACCCACTTAGATTAATCAATGGGATTAATATTACCCAACAAATAACATGACATTAATTTCTTCTTTAATGCATGCATGCAAATTAGGATTCATTTGATATGGTCACTTCTTGATCAATCGAGCACCATCAACCAATTTTATATACATTTTACCCAATGTTGAATGCACACATTTCATCTCTATGTAATTACATTAGAATATGTCTTGATGCTCTTGTAAAATTTCAAAGATTTTGGCTAACTCTGCTTCAAACCAATAATTTCTAATTGTAGCCATTTTAAGTGCATCTTTTGTGATGATATTATATTGAACCATTTGAAATGGTGTGAAGTATGGTTTTAGTTTTGACTGCATAGTATATTGAACATATCATGCCCCATATGTCATAGGAAAATTCAAGTGGTTGAGTGGTGGCTTAGGTAGATCAACATTAGTACCCTCATCAACATGATATATGACTTTTTACTTACCCTTCTAGACCTATTCTTAATGGTCAAATTTTGATTGGGAGTTTTATTCCAAATGAGCCCTAGCAAGAGTATTAGATTCTTGGAAGATGGTAAAATTATCAGTTATTTCATACATGGTTCATATCCAATCTTTAACTGATGCCTAATCACCTAATACTACTTGATGAATTTCTTATAGGGATAAATTCAAATCTGATCATGGTGAATAAAATGCAAATGTGGTGAGTAGACCATGTTTGATGCACTTCTAGGTATCTATATCTCTACGTGTTTCTTGATGAATATACCACACTCTAACCCAAGCATGTAGAGTGCCATAAAATGTATGAAACCATAAGGATTTTGGTAAAAATGTCTTGTTAGCATTCCAAATATTCTCATAGGTGGCTATATGGTCATCTTAGGTCTCAACACATCCTCATCTTGTTAAATCATATACTTCATGAGCCCAATGTTCAAAAGTAATGCTAGTGGTGTTAGAGATACATTGAACATCTTCCCATTGAAGTAGACCATCAGAATTAGGATTTGCATATTCATTTACTTATGTTGTGATGTTATAAATGTGGTTGAGGTCCTCATCAATATCAATTATTTCTCAAAAATGGGGGCCTTGGTCATTATTGAGAGGAATGACCATACACTAGGTGTCATTATCAAAGCTGATGTAGCACTTCCTGAAACACAAGTCAACATTGTTGGCATAAAACCACAATAAACCCAATAGAGTTAGAAAATCATCAACTTCAACTAGTTCAATTACTTTAAAATCACCTTTGAATGGGACACCGATGATGTTAACTTTTACACCTTGAGAATGCCTATAGGCACTGCTTGATTCTTGTTAGTCATAAATAGAACATGTGGGGAAGGTTGAAAAGTGAGGCTCCCCATATTCCTCTAGGAATCCTTCATGAGAACATTAACTTTTTTATAGGTATCCACCAATATATCTTAGATCATCCAATCATCAATGGATGCATTCATAATGACCTCCTTGTCACATTTGGCATTTGGTTAGACATGGGTTTCTTATCAGTGTGCATGGTTTAAATGATGATATGTAGGAGTCTTGGTCATATGTTATTGTAATTAGTTATTCAAGAGGATAATTTTGTTTTCACTAAGGAGTAGTTTTCATACCTCTCAAAATTCATCCTGCCTGGAGTCTGTTGAGATAGTTTCTCTTTGCATATCAACGTGCATGTTAGAATCCTTCTTTAAAAACTTAATTTCACATTTTAGTTCACATACCAGGGCCATTGTGTCATGCAACACTTATTTAATATATTTATCAGATAGGTAGTGATGTGCATGGGGTTCTTCACAATAAACCTTCTCAGCAAGTGGATTTAAAACTATTTGGGAATGAACACCACTCTATGTTAAAATATTGACCTCAAATCTAGCTGGTGGGGTGGTAGGGAAAGATCTCCATTAAACACTTAGACTTTTTATGACATGAATCATTATAGTTCCCTTATTTTTACATTCTTTGGTGATAGTTGCATATAAGTTGGTGAAATCTTCTCGATGATGCTCATTCTTACAAAAGGTGCAAGTTAGGTAAATCAGGCAATTGTACTAGTAGTGATCTAGAGATCCATATTTGTAACACATCCTAAGTGGAAATAAACCACTTCCTCATCCATTTCCACATCCTCAACCTTTAAAAAACTGATTCCCACTAGATTCTTAGTCTTTAGATATATAATTTTGGTGAGTACCTCACATATATGTTTCATAAATTTCATCAGTTACTTGGCAGTCATTAATATCATGTGTATAGGCATCACATATTTTATAGTATAGTGATATCTTAGCTTGAGTTGACCACTGAATCAAAAGGAAAGTCCTGACATCATGATCTTCCTTATATATCTCACATGACTACTTTAATACAATGTCAACATTCCTCCATAGACAAGTTATTCATGTTATGGCCCTCCACTTCATAGTCAACACACCATAGGCTGCTATGTGTGTCATGAACATTATTGGTTGTAATCTTGTCTAGCTAAGAGGCCATAGCAACCATATAAGCCTCGATAAAGGGTATGATCCCTGTATCTATAATTTTCATAACTTTTGCATGGAGAGTGTCTACCAGCGCCTTACATGGGTTAGTAAAAGTCTTGTGGGATAATGCTCAAGAAAAAAGAAGTAATAATCCTCCAATAAACCACTGAGCATGTTATATCAAGATAATCTCAAATGATATTTTTAATAGAAGTGTTTTTAAATGTGCATCATATGCATGCACACTCTCAATGAGTTCTTGCTTTATATCCTTTAAGGAAGTAATGCTTTGCTACTCAAACTTGAGAATGTCAAACTCCTAAAGGAATGCAGTCTTTAATAGTTCATAGTTCATTATTGCTATTTGATTGGAAAAAATTATCCTTCATGCCCACCAAATGAGTTCACACTTTCGAACATGTTCCACCACATTCTCAACACCCTTATACTCAGAAAGGTGGAATTTCACCTCATAATATATTGTAGGTGCACTAGGGGTGGACCTTGTGGTTGCGGTACTCCATCTCTTCTCGATCCCTATGGTAGGGGTCCACTAACTCTTCCAAAGGTTACTCATGATCCCCTTATGCCTCTAATATAAACTTAACTAGCACTAACCCCCACACCTCTTTAAGTATTAGGAATATTTGAAATAATGGGCATGGAAAGATTTTGATTTGCTAAAAGCAGGCCTGAATTTTTCCCACTAATGTGTGGTCCACTTGGCATCTCAAGGTTGGCCATATGGCTTATCTACACTTGAATTATAATGGTTAGAGGTAACTATAATTGGTCTTGATTTAATTCATTATTTTAAACTTGCACTCCAATATTTTATTCTATAGATGCTTCTTCAAACTCCACACTATCATTATCTGAATTTATTACACTAATTCCATCAAAATCAAATACATGAGCGTGTATTGTGGTGGGGGAATGGGGCATAATTAGATTGGGTTTTGATATCACTAGAATTTTTCTTGCTTATTCAACACATACCTATGATGATGAATAACATGGATCTAGGGTTACAAAGTATTCATTATACCTCTCTACCTCCCTATAAACTCTTGTGGCACTTTCAAAATTCTCTCATTCCCTCTTGAGATTTCTTTCTATCATAGCCTTATGCCTGGCGTCATCATACTTATGCTTCTATATCTCTCATTGAATAACTATCATGTTGAACTATCAATTCTATACCAATGTGTATCCTTCCACTACCCCACCAGTTGCACTGCTCACATGTGAGAGGCTTTAGCCATCTATATGGAAGTTTTCAATCCCAGAGTCAATTATGAATTTTTTTATTTCCAAAGGGAACTATTTGAGATACATTCCACACGATACCTAAAAAATTTAAACTATGCTTCCTCTGTATAGGAATAGGTAGATACATCATATTTTAAAATGTAATTATTGAATGTTCCTCTCCATTAGAAATCCACTATGAGTCTAGGTAGTTTTCAATTTTTCCAAAGTAGCTTGGCACTCTACTGACCAAGTATACTTCCATCTGAGGTTATGTGAACAATCTTGTACGTATGCCAAAATCCAAGCATGCAAATGAACATATAATTCCTTTAAAAAGGCTTCATAAAATAAGTCATATATATATGTTAACGCCACCCATGTACATTTAGAAACTCCTAGTTTAATATATTGTAGTGAAAACTCCACTACTACTATAACAATCTAACGCTCGATGTTCTCCAAATAAATTCACTTGAGCATTTTTATACCATCGTGCTAATAAGTGCAATGGGTCCTAAAAATAGAACTAAAATGTTGTGTTATTTTCCTTTGGTTTGTCATGAATTATCATAATTGCATGCTTAAATAGAATAAGTAGTCTAATGAGCTAGCACACTATCATATCACATGAGAAATGATTTTGCACGCTCACCCAAAGCATACAACTTAAGACTAGTTTCTATTGGTTTTGTCAGATGGTGGTGTATACATTGATCTCTTTATACTAAGGTGATTGAACAAGCACATAGTTATTAAACATAAACATCATAGTATAGCTAATTCTGAAAATTCCCTCATTCCATACTTAAGCTAGTCATCACAGAAAAAGATAGGTGTAAATTGAGAAAAAGAGTAGTAGTATCATTGATTTCATAACAAGATTACAAATGGTATTTCAACAGCTAAAGTATTCTATCTCATTACCTATCAAATATCATTATATGTAAGTCGATATACATATCAATATCATGACTAAGCTCAAGATTACAATTACAAGATCACAATTACCAATTATCTCCCTAAGTAAAACTAGGGGTATTTATACATGGTTTTACCCTAACCATTATGTTATAATATTAATATGAAAGTGATGACTTGTCAATAACTATTTCCCCATATATACCATTTCTATGATATATATTCATGTTCATTCTCCTATGTTATTATGAACTGGTGTTATATTCATGCTTGACTATTATCTTCCAATGCTCACACAAACTACTTCCTAACTGTCTCTATTTTTATGCCCTTGTCCAAGTCATACACTATTGTCCAATTCTTATTCATTTGGTTCATCCATGTTTTCTACATCCTTTTTCCTCATGAATTGATTATCTCAATCCAAGACCTTCCATTCTATATCTCTCCATTGCCTTGGCTCACTTTTTTACCCTGGCTCACTTCTGCGCCTCTATCTTCTACATCATCTCCAAAAAGTACTTGGAATAAATCAATACAAATTTTGAGATTCAACACCCCCACACACTTAGTCATGGGCCTCTTGGTAAAGATCATTGGTATTAGAGCATTTAAAATCTTAGTTGTTAGATTGGAATTAGAGCTTTGCTATATTCCTTTCTATACCTGTAACCACACGAGTGCAATGAGACAAAGAAGGTTTACTAGTTGGTTCTTGTTTTAACCTTTTAAGAATTAGTGAATGCAAATCCTATGTTGTTAAAGAGATGAGTATATTAAATTAGGTTAAAAATATGAAATAAATACATCCATTAATTTGTTACAAAATTGATTAAATTTGACCTTTCTAAAAATGGAAATAAATAATGTAAATAAGAACTTAGCTCAAAAATGACTGAGATGGATGATCTATTGGCTAATTTGAGTATTGAAAACAAGATCTAGATGTCAAAACCCCTCATTTATAGTATCACCATGTGGTGCAACTGTCCTTATTTTGGTGCTAGTGTTCTCTATGTAGGACCACCCTGAGCTTCTAGGTGCTCCTATGTCTAGATATATAAGGCTTGTTCTTGCATGCAAGAGCTTTAAAAAACTATAGATGGACTATTCTGAATAAATTTATGATCAAAACCTAATCCTCCATGTTGTTAGGGCATCTAGTTGGCACAAACTAAAAAGTGTGTTTGTTAGTGGGGTAGGCTAGACATCTTCAACACCGTGTTGTGATAAGAGTTTCCTAAATACCAATACTCTAGAGAGGGATTAAGCCTGATGTAGTTCTCCCAACCTAAATGTTGGTTCAATCACAAATGAAGTTACTATGATAGTTGACTTGAGTGCTTTGAATGTGCTTGAGACTAGAAATATGAGTAATATAAGCTTATGAATGTTATAGATGGTAGTATGCATAAGTAGGGTATAATAGAGATTGATAACCTTAATTGTGCATAATTTATTCTAAGTTTTCATTAAAATTTGCATTTGATTTCCATCTAGTGGTTAAAGGGATAAAATTCATGTATATATACTATTTTGGTGCTTGTGCATGTGTTAAAATAGGTTTAGGATGACCTTAAGAGGTCTAAGATTTGAAAAGATATCCATTTATGGGGAAAAAGGGAATGGATAATAATGCAAATATTAGGACACTAGCACCATGTGGTGTTATTGTCCCTATTATGGCAATAGTGTCCAAGTGGTAGAACCCTACAATAAAGGGCCAAGATGCAATAATAAGGGTCTAGGACAACTTTAGGGATGACTAGGGATTCTTGTGTCCCACATGAAGGCTGGATAAATGTAAACATAGGATTTAGGATAGGTTTAGGGATAAGCTATGGATTTGTGGTCTCAAGTAGCACTCTTAGCACTCAAGTGTCACTTTTAGGTGATTACATTCCCCCCTTTATTATAGAAATGTAATAAAGTGAAATGACTAGGATAAATGAAAAAGAAGTGTACCTAGACTTACCTAAGAGGTGAATCCCATGTCTGGATCTGAGGATACGAAGCGTGATCCAATGTGTGTCCTACAAGTGAAATGTGCATATATTAGACCTTAATTAAGAGATATAAAAAACAAAGACAAAACTAAATAAAGAAGTGACACTAAGTAAAATTGAGTAAAGGGATAAGATAGAGGAAATGAATGAATACACCTCACTGGGTACATGAACCAATGCATAAACTTGGTGATAAATTGTGTGTGTGTATAGTGATCAATTGATGAATAAATTGGATTGATTTAATGGCTTACTCAATCCTCTTGTGTGGGTGGCTCAATAACACAATTTGATTTTGAATCCATCATCACCCACCTTTGCTTGGTGAACTATGAAAAGTGAATATCTTGGAATGGACTGATGGTGTGTTCAAACCTCTCATGTAGGTGGCTCAAGAACTCAAGTAGACTATGACTCTATCATTTCCTAACCATGTGTAGTAGATGCATATGAAATTAAAATTGCATGATGTAATTAAAAACATATAACTTAAGATATCTAACTAGAAATGTTAGCTCTACAACCACTCAACTATATTAGGTAGCTCTGGGCCACTCGAGAATGCCAACCACTACAGATGGAGTAAGGCATGCAACTGGTGTGTAAGCTAGAATATGATGTTTGATGTATATAGTGTATAGAATGACATGAATTTTATCATTCCATCTTATTAATTGGTGTGTAAGTGAGTAAATGGAAATAATGCATCATGCACATGCCCCCAAATATGATATATGAGCATATGGATTCTAAAATGAATTATAACAATCTGTATCTGAGAATCTAAATTGAAAATGGGAATAATAATTCCACACATGATGTTCTCAATATAAGAAAATTGGTATGAATCTGAGCTAAACTGGGAAATCTATAACTAAACATGTGCAAATCTAGATTGTACCTACTATAATTTTCTGACCAATATAGATTTTTTTGAAATTGAGGCTATTGGATAGTATCACCATATCTTGGATAGTAGCACCATGTGGCACTAGTTTCCTAATTTGGGTGCTAATATCCAACTAATCTAATTTATGTGCAACTCTATTAATTTTTGTGTCACTATTTTCCATTATGTTTACCTGAGTCTAATTCATGCAATCTGAGCCTGTGTGCTAAAATATATACTATAAGTGTATTATGGGACCCTAATCTCTATGAAAAAACCTTATGAATGCCCCCTCTTTTTAGGGGAGTTGTTGAACCTATGAAATAACTATCCTCAAAATAAATGAAAAAGCTCTGTTAGATGTGGGTTAGTTAGACATATATAATATATGTAGAGTAAATTTTTACTCTATGTTGCACTCAAATTTTTAGTTGCGCACTGCAATTTTGGTTCCTGCATACCTTGGTCATGGCAGTAGGGTTTTGGAGCAGAGCACGGGTTTGTTTCTTTTGATTCTTTTTCATCTAAGTATTGAAGTGTAGCGGAGGCTACCAAGTGGCGTGGTCTGAGCACGGGCTCTCTTTCCCCTTTTTTTTGATTCTTTCATTTCATTTTTGCCTAAGTGTTGAATTCAAGCAGAAGCTGCCAAGTGTCACTTTTTGAAACATAAAGCCGACCAATTGGCATCATTCGAGACACTTTTCATAACTTTCAAGAGGGCCACAAAATGTTCCATGTATCTAATAGTAGCTAAGTGGAATGCACCATGTGTCAGCATCTGTGTCTCATATCAGTACCCACATTTCATCTATTTTTTGGTGAAAGGGTTTCAATAAGCTAAGCAACAAGATCATGCAAAAAGTGCCAATTGGCAATCGTAAAAGGCCCTGGACTACTTTTCCAAAGGAAAGTAGAAGCTACCACATGTCAATATCCAAGAGACCATCAGTTCAATGCCAGGGTTTAATGCCTTGGTTCAACGTTTATGGTTCAATACCTTGATTAACATGCAAATGGCACGCAGTGTTGAACTGTTGAACCATTGAACCATTTTGGTTCATCGAGCAGTTCAAGGGAGTGTCCCAAAAACCAAAGGGGGTCAAGTACCTTTTTATAAGGTATAAAGGCATCATTTCATTTTGTTTAAGTGCCAAAGAGCAGCCCTTTCTACTCCATTCTTGAAAGAAGCGGAAGACACCACATACCCCTAGCAGGAGAAGCAGAAGACGCCACGTATCTTCCCAAAAACATGCGAAGACTGCCACGTGCATCCATCCCCTTTTTAAAAGTTGCTCAGGTAAGGAACGTAGTGAGTTTTATTTTGATAAAACTGCTAAGTATCGAAGAAGTGGATTGCGATAAGTGTCGAAGGCAGAGCATTCCTGAGTAGGATATAGGGAAAGCAAAAAATGCCACGTGTCTTCGATAAATTAGGTAGAAAGTGCCAAGTGTCATTCTCTGGTGCCTTCTAAGTAATAAGGAAAATTTTAGGAAATTGACTAAGTGTCCTCTTCTATTTCAATAGAATAGAGTGTTCTTTGTATCTGTTGCCACAAAGTGAGATGGAGGGAAACTCAGCAGGAGTTATTTCTGGTAGATGGAGCAGTTCACTGGGTAGATTTTTGGGGCCTGCAAACATTAAAAGGGTCATCTATTTGTCCCCTATAAGTGGAGGTAGAATAGATAATTGAGTGGCTAAGCAGGTGATAAAATGAGAAATTTAGGTGCAAAAAGAGGTACTAGTCATGAATCGACATGCCGCAGTCAGGGCAGTCACCTCGCTCGAGCATGGCCCTTCTTGATAAGACCAAGATACATCCAAGGCATTGAATGCATCGAATGCCACCCTATTTTATCTATAAAATCTAAGGCTATAAAGGGGAGGGATGAGTGTAAAAAGGACTTTCTAGAGTTTGTGACTAAGTAATATCATTTGATTTTGTCTCATTTTCTTGAGTTGTAAAGTTGATGTAACTGTGCATGTTTATGTGCCTTTTATGTGGCTGAAAGAATTAAGAAGATTAAACTCTATGCCTTTGTTGATATTATCTCTATCATTTGCAAAAGAATTCTATACTATAGATTGTCTACAGTTGTGATTAGGAATGTCATTTGCTTTTGTCTCATTTTCTTGAGTTGGAAGTTCTCCATAACTGTACGTGTTTTTGTGCCTCTTATGTGATTGGAAGATTCTTATAAGAAGATTGAACCCTATGCCTTTGGTGACATTTTTTGTATCTCAGCAAAAGAAGTCTCTATTGTGAGCCTCTGTTTCTATTATTTCAATCTTTTACATTGATCATGCACTTGTTTGCTCTTAAATGTAAATGAATCCTACATATAGTCTCACTGTGCTCAATATTAGGATCAAAATTACATTCAGGCGCATTGCCATAGTTAGGTTTCATTTCTTGCATTTGTGTTTCTGTTTAATTTTCTATCCTTTTTCCCCACACTGGATACAAAAGAAGAGACCAACTTCTCTAAAATTTGGAGGTTGTTTCAAGCCGCAATATCCCACAACTTGAAACTTCCCATTATTGTTGATTAGAATCAAGCACAATTTTAAGCCTCAACAATTTTTTGGCATGCCCAGTGGGACCAGTCTTGAAGTTTCTTTCAAGACTGTATGAACCAGAGAGCTACGAGGAGTCAGAGCTATGGACCAGTCACTAGATCATAGTCTGTTACAAATCCAGGTATTCTTTTTCCACCTTTGGTAATTAGTCCAAGAAGAAGATTCAATCAATTTCAACCAGTATAGAGAGTAAATATAGGAGCTCCTATTTCCCCAAGAAATTATGCAAGCTGGAATGTTGGCAGTCCTCTGATCCTCCCAGTACCACCAGCTACTTATCCTACCCTAGTAGCATATATATTGACTCCTGATGAAGAGGAAATAATCTCAGACTTTCTTTTCACTTTGCAAGATAATGAGGAAGAAGATGGAAAATTCTTGGATCTGTCAGGGAAGTCCAAGAACAAACACACCTCTGTTCTGATTCCTCTTGTTGGATCTTGCTCCTCAGAAAGAGCACAGTATGATTACCAAATATAAGTAATTATAAATGCGGAAATAACCAGAAACACAAGTAGCTAGAATTCACAAATAACATAGAATATGAGAGACAATACACTATCTTGTATTAACACTTTACAGAAAAGAATACAACAAAGAGTCGCCACACTCTTTCACCTTACAGAGGTTTGCCACACCTCAAGTGTACAGTAATTCTTCTACAACATTCTCCTACACAAAAAATGGTCCCAACAACCAACTCACAAATAGAATTGGTGTTCACCTCTCCAACTAGTCAGTAATAACCCTGCCAGTTCACCAAGCACTCAATAGTACTTCAAGTTGATCTCCCATGAACCTGCAACCTCCAATTCAACAAACCATACTCACATGTAGATTTCCTATGAGCTTGCAACAACCTGCAACTCAATGATCTTTCAATGGAAGCAACTCACTTGCCTTCCTTTCTATCTCATGCTTAATTACAATACATGCCAATGGGTCTATAAATAGATCCCTAACTCAAACACTAACTTAGACTCTTAATTTAGACAGTTATCCTCACAGCCAAAGACTCTAACTGGCCTTTACATGCAAACACTTCATTCACTTAACTAACTATCCGTGTAAAGAGCAGTTCTGAAACACACAGGTGACCGACGTCGGTTCCTGCTAGTCTGGTTCTGCCGACGTCGGCCGACTCCCTGCTGTCATCGGTGGCCTTCTGCACTGGTCACGACCGACATCGGTCCTACTATCGATGCCGGTTCTCCTGGATCTCAACAACCTTCCTGTTTCATCTGTTTGCAAAGAGTTGAAGCTTTTAGCTCCACAACTAAACAATCTCCCACTTGGAGATAAACAACTGCAACCTATACCTATACCTGTACTTAGTCTAGTTTGTTCCCTTGGCTTTGTATCCCTCCTCAAGATCACTCTTGAAGACAAACCACCACAAACCTGTAGTGCAAAACCTGTCATCCAAATCACCTGCCACATCCACATCTACAAACCATGTAGAAAATAACCTGAACTTGCATAGCATGTGCACTTGCTGCTAGTCCCTGTAAGAATCCACTGAACTGTCCTCCAATGGTTCTCTCTCGAATTGGCTCCAACTTGTGACAACTCCCACTGCTTGGGAAAACTCAGGTTTAGTACATACCATTTACTCAACCTCATTATGTGAATCAGGACACCTGTTCATAGAACTGTCCAACCATCGGCGTGCTAACCGGTTTCACACAATCATCCTGAAACAAAGTCAACAAATGACCTACCATGTCTCTAGAACACACTCATGCCAAAGAATCTTGCTACTCCCAGATTCTCCATGGCAAACACCTAAACTAGCTTTACCTTTAGTTCAGAAATACCTGTATATGTAACCCTGCAACAAGCACATCATACAAAAATAGGATAGTGTAGCTAATACTATCCAACCTGGTAAAGAGAAACACAATGATCAAACCTCCATTGCCCTGCAGCTAATACAAGACCATATACCTTGATCTTCCATCTCATGTATCCATTTTCGCTCTTCTTTATCCTGAACATCCATTCGTCTCTCAGTGCTTACTTCTAGCTGGCCACTCTACCCAAAACACCTATTTGGTACTCCTCCAAGGAATCACATCCTCATCCATGCCTAACTCCCACTGTTTCTTGGATCTACCTGTTCTGCTTCTTCAATAACTTCCTGGTCCTATGCCATAAGTGAGCAACAAGTAGTGTAAAGAAGGGAAATGATGAATTTAAGAACTTACTTACACCTTCAGTCCTCCATATGGGTGCTTGAGACTCCATGAAAGCTTGCTGTCCACCCAAAATTCATCTCAGTAACCGATGCCGGTCACATCTCAGTCTGCACTTGACCGATGTCAGTTCCCTGTGACTGCCACCTTGCCGACGTCGGTTTCCCCTGGCCGATGTCGATCAATATCTGCCCTGAGTCACCGACGTCGGTCTGCACATTGTCGACGTCAGTCCCTGTCTGGACGTCGACGCTGGTTTTCCTACCGACGTCGATCTCTGTGTTTTTCTTGTGAGACCTGAATTTTTCCCGTGAGCTCTTTTTGGATCAAATCCTTATCCAAATCACCCTTGCTCTGCTCAAAATTCTTCTGCATCTTGTGCTGAACTTTGTCCATCATCTTCTCCTTGAAAACCAAGGCTTTCCTATTCTTGTCACTAACATCGGGTTCCTCAAAAAATGTTACCTTCTTCTTTTGCATACAGAAACCACGATCCATACCTTCCAAATCTGAAACCATATCCTTTGACTCAAGAACAAGCATCTCCTTCTTGTCTATGTGACCAAGCCTATCAAGCCACATCTCTGAATCTACAGCTGAAGTAGAAAACCCAGAAAGAGAATCAGTAGTACAAGTAGATAGATAAAGCGTACCTACTTTCTTATCTCTAGCTACAATAAGTGTACCCTTGGTAACCTTCCAAGAGTCCACTATGAGAGTTACTGTGTAACCCTCATCACCCAAACTTCTAACAAAAATTAAATTCCGCTCCAGAACTGGGACATGCATGACTTCTTTTAACACCCATGTGTTACCAGTCTGCAGTTTTAGCTTCACTTTCCCTTTGCCAACAATCTAACAAGGCTTACCATCCCCTACATAAATTTCTCCAAAATCTCCCTGGACATACTCATGAAAAAATTCCCTATGTGGGGATGCATGAAAAGAGGCACCAGAATCTAAAACCCAAGATTCTACTTTATCTAAAGAACATACTAGAGCATCTCGTGCAGCATAATCTACAACATCTACTTCTTCATGTTCTTCATGCTGATCTATACCCGATCTGCAATCTCTCTTTAAGTGCCCTTACTTTCCACACTTCTAGCAGGTTATTCTGCCATACCTGGACTTGGATCTCTTGCCTGTCTTGGACCTTGATCTCCCATGCTCTATCTTTTCTCTTTGCCTTCCTCTACCTTCAACACTCAAAGCATTTCCTGATGATTCACCTGTGCTATTCCTACGTATCTCTTCATTCAAGATCACACTTACAACATCATCCACTTTTAAGACTTTTGAAGGAGACACAGTATTAGAAACTGCCATTACCAAACCTTCCCAACTTTCAGGTAATAAACACAAGATTAAGAGAGCTCTAATTTCATCATCAAATACAATATTGACTGAACTTAGTTGGTTTATTAAACCATGGAAATCACTAAGATGGCTATGAACAGATCCACCTTCCAACATTTGCAAATTAAATAAATGCTTCATAAGAAATACCTTATTAGAAGCTGAGAGTTTTTCATATAAATTTGCCAAAGATTCCATCAACTCCACCATTGTCTTACACTGTGATAAGCTGGAAATCACAGATGATGCAAGACTCAATCTAATAGATCCCAGATCCTTTCGATCAAGAACCTCCCATTCTTCATCTTTCATATCTGAGGGTTTGCAGTTAACCCCTCCCAATGGTAAGTACAAATCTTTTTGATACAAATAATCCTCAATCTGCATCCTCCATAATTGGTAGTTCTTGCCATTAAACTTTTCCATCCATAGCTTACTGTCTTCTATCATTGCTCAAATCCCACTCAAACAGAAACCCTGTGAGTCCCTGTAATCAAAACACACTAACCAGATCTAATCCAATCTGTTAGTATCCCAACCAAAAAGCTCTGATACCACTTGTTAGGGAAGTCCAAGAACAAACACACCTCTGTTTTGATTCCTCTTGTTGGATCTTGCTCCTTAGAAAGAGCACAGTATGATTACCAAATATAAGCAATTATAAATGCGGAAATAACCAAAAACACAAGTAGCTAGAATTCACCAATATCACAGAATATGAGAGACAATACACTATCTTGTATTAACACTTTACAGAAAAGAATACAACAAAGAGCCACCACACTCTTTCACCTTACAGAGGTTTGCCACACCTCAAGTGTACAGTAATTCTTCTACAACATTCTCCTACACAAAAAATAGTCCCAACAACCAACTCACAAATAGAATTGGTGTTCACCTCTCCAACTAGTCAGTAATAACCCTGCCAGTTCACCAAGCACTCAATAGTACTTCAAGTTGATCTCCCATGAACCTGCAACCTGCAATTCAACAGACCATACTCACATGTAGATTTCCTATGAGCTTGCAACAACCTGCAACTCAATGATCTTTCAATGGAAGCAACTCACTTGCCTTCCTTTCTATCTCATGCTTAATTACAATACATGCCAATGGGTCTATAAATAGATCCCTAACTCAAACACTAACTTAGACTCTTAATTTAGACAATTATCCTCGCAGCCAAAGACTCTAACTGGACTTTACATGCAAACACTTCGTTCACTTAACTAACTGTCCGTGTAACGAGCAGTTTTGGAACACACAGGTGACCGACGTCGGTCCCTGCTAGTCTGGTTCTGCCGACGTCGGCCGACTCCCTGCCATCGTCGATGGCCTTCTGCACTGGTCATGACTGACGTCGGTCCTACTACCGATGCCGGTTCTCCTGGATCTCAGCAACCTTCTTGTTCCATCTGTTTGCAAAGAGTTGAAGCTTTTAGCTCCACAACTCAACAGGATCATGTTTTAAATGATTTGTTTGAAATTATTGGGTCAAGTTACACCATTTTACAAGATAGTTGTGAATCAGTTACAGATAAACAAAACAACATTAAGCCTCAATTACATGTGCAAAATTATTGCACTCTTTCAATATTATCCTTTCAAGAGGTTAAAGTCATGAAAGAGGAGGATAATGCAATAGAGCTAGAGTTTGAAGTAGAAGAAGTTAAGTCAATAAATGATATAGGTCAAAAGGCTTTTGTTGATGAGCAAACTGTCATTGATTTCTTGGTAAGATATACCAACATCAGGAGCTACTATTTGACAGGCTTCCAAGAACAAGAAGAGCTTATGGATGTTAAAAGCATGTTTGACTCAGACTCACTCAAATGCAGGCAAATCTATGTGGCCTACACAAAGGACATTTCACCAAAGATATACCTATTTCAATCACTTATATGGCAACATGAGCTGGCTTGTCATGAAAAAGATGTTAGAAATTTTGCTTTTGATCCTAGAGGGAGATAAAGATGCTTAATTAATGTAGTTAGGTAGTTTCCCATTCCCGCATTATTTTTGTTTTTTGTTATTGTTTTCCTACTTTCCTTTTAAATAAGTGTTTTAAACACAGAGTTGGTGGCTTAGAAAGTTTTTTTTAATTCTTCAAATTTTTCCGCATTGAATGCTTCCCAAATCTTTTGAAATCTCTAAGGTACCTTGCGCTGCAACTTGCATAGCATATCCATCTCGCTGTTCCCCAAATATTGAATAGGATATGCTAACGGTCATCCAAATTTAATGCCATTTAAGACTTGATAGGTCCATAAACATCTTTTATCAAGATTTAAAGTTTACAAATTCTCAAGCATTCCTGCACCTACAAAAATATCCTGCTCCTTGCGATTTGTTAGTGCCTAGTAAAATTTTCTTCAGCAAGAGTGTTTCTGTCTTGCACAAGGTTCATACCAGGTATTATAAAAAAGATATAGAGATGGCAGGAGCATCATCTTCACAACAAGGAGCTGGGACATCTAAATCTCTTGATAGGTTGCTTATTAGTAAATCATATGCTTTAGCTCCTATGCAACCATCGAGAACCTATCTGAGAACCAGAATCTTGGGAGTTGGTCAAGTTAGTGACCCATCAAAAGTATAGGATTACATAGATGGAATCATGGACCCAATTTTGCAAAAAATTAGTAGCAAGAATATTAGAGAAGGGGCACACCAAAGGTGTCTTCAAAGTGCTAGAGTAGGGTAATACGAGATGTTTGCAATGAGGATATGAACCTCACGACTGGCTCAGTTCATTATCTCAACTGTGCATCCATGCCCTGACTTGATTGAATTATGCACATACTTGTTCCATGCACCATCTTGCACCATTCAATAGGGTCCCTTCATGGTGCAGATCACACCACAAGCTATCAGGGACATGCTAGCTTTGCATCATGACAATACCGCTACATTCCCCACTATTGCTAAGATGCAAAAAATGTGGGTGAATGTCAACACTCAGACAAGGTTTTTGAGGTCTGAGTTACAAATGGCTGATGGTGATACTATGGTATCCACACTTCCTGCACCAAGAGCTCAATTCATGCCAGCTAGCCAAGATGCACTGTCAATGATGGCTCTCATCTTTGGCATGAAGGATGACATGGTGGTGTATGTAGAATAAATGGCCATCCTTTTCAGGTTGAAGACAGTCAATAAGACGTAGGAGTATCGACTTGACTTCTCAAAGCACATTGTCTTTTCAATAGTGGAATAGCTAACCTAGTTCAAATCAAAAGGGGTGTTCAGGTATTCCTCTTATTTGTTCCATCTCATACTATATCAGAACCCTGATCTTTTCACCCAACATATGAATCTAAACATGTATGACCCAGGTTTTGACCCCCAAAGGACCATTCCTGTGTTTGCATGGACACACATTTTATCAAGAACTAGCAACCTATATGATTTTTGGGAACTATTTGTTACCCCCACTTTTTGTTTCCTTAGCCCTGAACCTATCATGAATAGGTTATTTCCAAGTGTTTCAAACAACCTGGTCAGTTGTCCAATCCTGTGTGACTTCTATTTTGGGTCCCACCACATGATCATAAGGGTTCATGGGTTTTGTAGGGAACCAATGTTGCTACCAAAGACTTTAAATCTTAGGCTAGCATTCCTGGAGGTCACCAAGTAGGTGTCAATAGTCGACAATGAGTATGGCTCTGGGAAGAAGAAGAGAAAAATGTACAATCTCCCATGGATGACCAACAACATGGTACTAGAAACCAGAGATGTTGAGACTATGTTGCTGAGAAAGCTGGCCTTCTTAGGTTTCCTGCTAGTAAAAAACAAATGGGTTTATGACCCAAGTGGTTTCATAGCTTCTTGGGTAATGACCAATAGGATTGGGGCCAAGATTGCACATGAAGGCCGCCCTTTTTGGGAGACTAGAAAAAACCCTATAAAAGATGCTCCTGGTCTTTATGTTGAATTGACATACTTGCCTCTGCCACATAATAGGTCATGGGAAACCTTCTATGATAAGTAGAGGGATTATGATCCCAAAGTCAAGATGACTTCTGGTTTGAGAAGGACATTGAAGAACAAAGATTGGGATGTGGAGAAGATTGAAGCCTATTAGAAATATAAGCAGAAAATTTCTCAAACCACCCATACTTTTAGAAGCATGGATTTAGATGAAAGATGGGAGGAACTCTGGGATGAGTGCCATCCCTCCCCTGCATCTAGCCTAGAAACAAGTAAATTGTCGATGCTCGATACATGGCAAGAAGCTAGAACAAGACCAAGCTAGCAACCACAGGTCTCAGAGCAAGCTACAGCTGCAGTCACTGTATCAACCTAGCCCCAGCCTCTTAGCATCATGGAACAATAAAGGATTATGGTGTCTTTACCACCAAAAGCTTCCCCATCATTGAAAGTTATTGAAATCCCTGGTTCTCCACAAGCACCACTGGCAACAATAGATGTGGAAGGGAAGTAGACCCAGCTAGAGTTAGAGACACCCAGGAAGAGAAAAAGGGTGCAGTTCTATTTTGATTCAGAGGAGGAAAAGGAACCTTCATGGTGCCAATTATAGAGCACTATAATTCCCCCTCAAGTAAGTATTACTCCTCCTCCTCCCTCTTAGTCTGTTCTTTCCCCGATCGGTGTGATGCCTCCACCTAGCCAAATGACACCTCCTGCCACCTTTGCCATCCCCATTTTTCACTTCACCCCATCCTTAATGCCTCAAGCTCTAACATTACCCCATTTCTCCCCCTCTATTCCCAAAAAGATGCCCCTTCAGCTCACCCATAGCCAACCACTGGTTATTCAATATGGCCTGCCACAGGGATATCCTTTTGCAAGAGGACACATTGCATTCCCTTCCACCTTCCAAATGTGGGCCGATGCTGCTAGGAAGGCAAGAGAAGCATGGATGGAGAAAAAGAAAACTAAAGAGAATAAAGCATTGGCTACCCTGCACATATGATCACAATTTGACCCTATTCAGCAGCAACTGACGGTGACCCATTTGTCACCCAACATCATCAAGTCGAGCGAGCAGATGCAACCAGAGGATTATACAATGAACGCAATGGCCATTGATATGTCCCTGTTTAGGCCCCAGGATAGAGTTGAGATATTGATAGAATCCATTTTTATAGTCACAAAAGATTATTTGAAAATAGCAAGAAGACTACAAAAGATGGAGGCCGATTTGGCCAAAGAAAAGGCAAACTATAGCAGTTTAGCCAAATAAATCAATAAGAAAGATAATAAAATAACAAGTTTGAATAAACAGTTTCAAGATATTATTTCCCTTCAGATTCACCAAGTAGTCCAGGCCTAGAATGATTCATTAAAAGTAGAGCTAGCACATGCAAAGTATGCAGTAATGACCCTTAGGCAGGAGAAAGCAGCGTTGTATGGAAGATTTGAAGGACATCAACTACAAGTTACTCAATTGTAGCAGAAGCTGTTGGATGAACAAAACAATACTATAGATTTTCAAGCCTAGTTCCAAGCAGAGCAATAGAAAGCAGTGCAACTGATGCTAGAGCTGGCTAATAGGCCAAAAGGTGTCAGAGTGATAAAATTGGTAAAGGAGATCTATGAATCAATGTGGAAAATATTCTCCTTAGAGATTATTTAGCTCAAGCCATCTCTCACCTTCCTGCTCAATGCACAATAATTGTGTGAGAAGGTGGAAGATTCAGTGAAGAACACTTTGGCTACAGTCTCTGATAGAGTCATAAACTCCCAAACCTTATTGCTAAAGCTCTATGATGCAATGGATGTGACATTGATAGCCACAAGAATCACTAACAAAATGGTCACCACAAAATGAGTCAATGAGGTGCTCAATTGCAATGTCACGGCCAATAGTTGCAAAGAGCTTCTCAAAGTCATGAAAGAAGGCATCGATGAGATGAGACACTATATTGAAGATCTAGTGAAATTAGGTCTTCCTTCTTCATTTTTGGATGCCAACACGGTGCTAATGGTTGATCAAATTGAACCATTGCTGCTGGCCAAATAAAAGGATCAAATAGTTTTTCAGGACCTGCGGGATGATTCCTCAGTATCAAAAATCGAAGCTGTTCTAATTCCTGTTTCTTAGCTAGAATTTAGTTTGAAAGCTAAAATTCAGATTCTGCTAAATTTTTCACAAAATGATATCATCAACCTTGATTTAGCTTTCGTTGAATTACAGAACAAGCAAGGGTTATCTGACCATGAATGGTCTATCTACCAGACAACACTTTTGAAGCTGTAAAATTTTGAAATTTTGACAGAGTGGGAGTTGTGTTTATTTTTGAGCAGGCTTAAAAGTCTTGGGGGTTGCCAGTAATTGTAGATTAAATTTTTACTCTATGTTGGATTCAAATTTTCAGTCGCGCACTGTAGTTTTGGTTCCCACATACCTTGGTCATGGCAGCAGAGTTTTGGAGCAGAGCGCGAGTTTTTTTCTTTTGATTCTTTTCCTTATAAGTATCAAAGTGTAGCAGAGGCTACCAAGTGGCGTAGTCTGAGCACAGGCTCTCTTTCCCCTTTTTTTTGATTCTTTCATTTCATTTTTGCCTAAGTGTTGAATTCAAGTGGAAGCTGCCAAGTGTCACTGTCGGAAACACAGAGCCAACCAACTGGCATCATTTGAGACACTTTTCATAACTTTCAGGAGAGCCATGAAATGTGTCACATATCTAATAGTAGCTAAGTGGAATGCACCACGTGTCGGCATCCATGTCTCATATCGGCACACATGTTTCATCTATTTTTTGGCAAAAGGGTTTCAATAAGCTAAGCAGTAGGATCATGCGAAAAACACTAATTGGCAGTCATGAAAGGCCTTGGACTACTTTTCAAGAGGAAAGTAGAAGCTGCCATGTGTCAGTATTTGAGAGATAGTTAGTTCAACACTTGGGTTCAATGCCTTGGTTCAATGTTTATGGTTCAATACCTCGGTTAATGTGTAAATGGTGTGCAGTGTTGAACTATTGAACCATTGAACCATTTTGGTTCATCGGGTAGTTCAAGGGAGTGTCCCAAAAACCAAAGGGGGTCAAGTACATTTTCAAAAGGCAAAAAGGCATCATTTCATTTTGTTTAAGTGCCAAAGAGTAGCCCTTTCTAATCCATTCTTGAAAGAAGCAGAAGACGCCACATACCCCTAGCAGGAAAAGCAAAAGATGCCACATATCTTCCCAAAAATATGTGGAGACTGCCACGTGCATCCATCTCCTTTTTAAAAGTTGCTCAGGCAAGGAATGTGGTGAGTTTTATTTTGTTAAAATTACTAAGTATCAAAGAATCAGATTACGATAGGTGTCGAAGGCAGAGCGTTCCTGAGCAGGATATAGGGAAAGTGGAAAATGCTGTGTGTCTTCAATAAATTAGGTGGAAAGTGCCAAGTGTCATTCTCCAGTGCCTTCTAAGTAATAAGGAGAATTTTAGGAAATTGACTAAGTGTCCTCTTTCATTTCAACAGAATAGAGTGTTCCGTGTATCTGTTGCCGCAAAGCGAGATGGAGGGAAACTCGATGGGAGTTATTTCTGGTAGATGGAGCAGTTCACCAAGTAGATTTTTAGGTCCTGCAAACATTAAAAGGGCTGTCTATTTATCCCCTATAAGCAGAGGTAGAATAGACAGTTGAGTGGATAAGTAGGTGATGGAATGATAAATTCAGGTGTGAAAGGAGGTACTAGTCATGAATCGACATGCCGCAGTTAGGGCAGCCACGCCACTCTAGCATGGCCCTTCCTGATAAAACCAAGATACATCCAAGGCATTGAATGTGCCAAATGCCACCCTATTTTATCTATAAAATCTAAGGCTATAAATGGGAGGGATGATTGTAAAAAGGAGGACTTTCTAGAGTTTATGACTAAGTAATATCATTTGCTTTTGTCTCATTTTCTTGAGTTGTAAAGTTGATGTAACTATGCATGTTTCTATGCCTTTTATGTGGCTAAAAGAATTAAGAAGATTGAACTCTATGCCTTTGTTGATATTATCTATGTCATTTGTAAAATAATTCTATACTGTAGATTTTCTACAGTTGTGATTAAGAATGTCATTTGCTTTTGTCTCATTTTCTTGAGTCGAAGTTCTACATAACTGTATGTGTTTCTGTGCCTCTTATGTGATTGGAAGATTCTTATAAGAAGATTGAACCCTATGCCTTTGTTGACATTTTTTGTATCTCAGCAAAAGAAGTCTCTATTGTGAACCTCTGTTTCTATTATTTCAATCTTTTACATTGATCATGCACTTGTTTGCTCTTAAATGTAAATGAATCCTACATATAGTCTCACTGTGCTCAAGATTAGGATCAAAATTACACTCAGGTGCATCACCATAGTTAGGTTTCATTTTCTACATTTTCATTTCTATTTAATTTTCTATCCTTTTTCCCCACACTGGATAGAAAAGAAGAGGCCAACTTCTCTAAAATCTGGAGGTTGTTTCAAGCCGTAATATCCCACAACTTGAAACTTCCCATTGTTGTTGATTAGAATCAAGCGCAATTTTAAGCCTCAAAAATATATATGCAATAATCCAATATAATGTGCATACATAACATCAGAATGTAAAATAATCCAAACATAAGTTTGTAATGTAAGATATATGTTATGTATAGCATTCACAAGACTATTAAGATATATATAATAATGTATGTAATAATAAATCTGAGTAATAAATAAGTATCTACATAAGGGGATGGGGTATGATGTCCATCACAACACCCAAGTAGGAAGGGGAGATGCATGAGGTCCCTCATGGAATCTAAAACTAGAGTGTGTAATAAGCAAGAGACAAGTGTCATGGCCATGATGCATATAACAAAGCATACATACAACACTAATGGGGCATGAAAAGTAGGCCAAGGGGCCATAATACAAGGGACATGGGCACATGTCACTCAATTGAATAAAATAAGGCATACAAGGACATGTTTAAATGTACACATGTGTAAGCATCAAGCAATTTGGCTTAGAGCCACATATAAGGAAATGTTCAAATGTCTGCATACACAATCAAGAAAGCACACACAAAAACATGGGCACATGTCTAAAGCATACATACTATGAAAAGAAGTGGTATAGATCCAAGGAGCAATGGCATATTCAAATGCCCTAGAATAGGATAAGCATAGAGATACAATCAAGTCTAAACTATTAAAGTTAGAAATGAAAGTATTCATGAACATGTTAAGCTAAGATGTACATATGTTGAGTCTAAAGTAGTAGTAGCTGGCAAAAAATATGAATAAGTGTAGCATGATCAATATCAAGATATAACAATGTTAAATATGTGATGTAGAGTTTATAAATATGTAGCCTGGTAATTGAAATTGTGTATAGGGTGCCTTCAAATGGACAAATGTGTCTAATGAAGAACCCATGTATCTGTGTCTATGCCCCAAGTGGGTAGATAATAGCAAATTTGGATTGATAAAGTGGACCTAAATCCTATAGCAATTTGTAAGCACTCGACAAGAATAAGTGAAGCATGTATGTATGATAAAATCAACTATACTAAGATAGATAGCATATGTAGTGTCTAGAACATATAAGAGATGTAAACATGGAAATGCATACAATCTATAATTTAGTGTTTTCTGAGTAAAGATTTGAATATTTTTGTATTTTGACATAAATTATATTATTTTTATATTTTTTGGATATAATTTACGTATAAAAAACATGAAAATGAAAATATATATAAGGAGCAAGAGATAAGGAAAGTATGTACAAGAAGAGAGGAACAATACTACCTGATGAGTCTCATGGGAGACTAAATATCAATATGGCATGTGTCAAATAAAGGAACAATGATCATGTTTGCTATATGAAAAGGTAACTGAGGTCCTATAACCTACTATATTGATTAATCTATAGATGAAATTGCTTGTGAAGTGGTGTTATGAATCTGTGAAACTAACTATGGTGTTTTATGAACTGTAGTGGTCTTATGGACCCATTTGGTAGAAGATGATGTAGATGACATAGGTACCCTACGATAATAACCATTAGAACTCAATAATATTGATCTTGGGAGAAAGTGATTAGAGGAAGGCCCTTTAGAATCTACAATATATCTTTGATGCAGGGGTCTCTCTAATAATGGTCTCCATGGGAGAGTGCATATGTGGAAACGTTATAATACACCTCACCTTCACTAGTGGATCCATTGAACTCTATGGTGTACTGATAGGAATTATGCTTAGAGTTATAACTAGTAATTATGATATAACTAGTAACTATGTTATAACTAGTAACTATGTTGTAACTGATAACTATGGTGTAATTATTTGTGGGCTAGGTAAAAGATACTCATATGATACATCCTCAACTATGACCACCTCATTCTCATGTATATATTTAAGTCATATGTGCATGATGGATGGGATGGATCATAACTATTGTATCCAAGGCCTACCCAATAACATGTCAAATGTGTCTACACTAGGTACTCCTAAGAATATAGTGGCCACATGTGTTGGTCTAACTTGTAGTAGAAGTACAATTTACATGATAGAGATCTAAATATGGCAACTGAAACCATGGATAATTATGTCTATAAGGATATATCATACTTTGAATACTCCAAATTTTGTAGATGTTTGATAGTGCACATGTTAATACTTGACCCATTGTCAACCATAACACTCTGAATAGGATGCTGATCTATGTAGGCTCGTATAAAGAGTGCATATAAGTCTAAATCATCATCAACAATCTCATGCTTTGTAAAGTGATGAGTGGTCTAGTTAGAATTGTAGTATGGTACACACCAATGATATTGTGTAGTGGGTGTGCATCCTTTGTAGTAGTGTGATATGATGCTGGTGGTGGATGTCCCTGATACATGTAGTGAACACCTGAAGTGTCCCATGTCTCATTTGTTGTATGCTTTAGAAATAGATCTAAGAATATTTTAAATGCATTAAATTCTATTTGTTGAACTTTTGGTGACTCTGTGGGTATGCCCACATCAATAATGTTAGCCTTTATCAAATCATGTATCTTATGTTTCAAGTTGATGGCTTGGTTCCCTATGATATTCATAGAATGCATTAGAATCATAGTTATTTGGAAGAGGCCGTGTCATATCAACCTCTTTGATGGGAGGCAGAGATATGACATTGCATTCCAATAGCTTCTATAAAATATGTGTTGGTGATTCTAGAAGGTTGATAAAAACTCTGCATGGAAGAGATAATAAAAATAGGCAAGAATATGGTTTTGAAGCTACATTAATTTTGGACTTTGGATCACTCTTATTTTTAGTGGCCCTTACCTTATATGGAGGTTTACTAGAACTCTTAGTAGTTGATTTTGATCCACTTGTATATTTTAGTTATCCCATATATATATATAAGTTTGACTTCTCATTCTTTCATTGTGTGGCATAAATCTGTGAAGTTTGAAAACTTATTGAATAAGATATCTTCATTAATGCTCATAGTAGGCTTTGTTTAAATATGTTCTGAAGCTCTCTATCTACCATGGGGCTAGTCAACTTGGCTAATATAATCTTATATCACAATATGTGATCTGTAAACTACAATGTTAAACTCAAAGAGAAGTTTAAAACTACAGATTCTAAATTTCTCAAACTTAACAAATTCTCTAAATACTCAAAAAAACTTGCAAATTGTTTGGCAAAAAAGTTCTCAATTATCGAATTGGATTAGAACTATCGAATGAATTTTAACTTCCATTCACTAATAAAACTAGTTTTTGTTTTAAAATCTAATGTCATAAATTATCAATTTTTAAAAATTGCATGTGTTCTTGATTAATTAAAAATTAGAAAATAGAATTTAAAACATGTAAATAAAGACAATTTTACCATCTGACATTGTTAACGGAGTTCAACATATCTTGCCTATGTCTCTGGGTCCACCCAATGTGAGGACAATTTATATTAAATTTGCACAACAAATGGCTTACAAATTATTTGAAACATTGCACAATTTCCCTCAAGTTTGATCTCTGTCCAAGAATTCCACCTACATTGATAAACTCAAGCTTAGTCACATGGAATCCTTCCTCAGTCTTCAATCCCCTTCTGAAATTGCTTTGGTCCCTTCGCTCAAACTATTGGTCTATCCAAATAATAATAATAACATTCTATTTTTAATTACAAAACATGATTAAAAAGGTTTAATTACTATGTATCAAGTATGATAATGGATTAAAATCTATTTGCTAGCTTCCTCCAAGCTTCCATCTAGCTCTCGGCCTTCTGAATAATAATACACAGTCCAGCGAAGCTTAAATTCAAATACATATTCGTGCCTTATATAACACTTGGAATCTAGTAGCATAGTCAATCAAGACTTATCCCTTTTACTTGGTAGGTATGCAACTCAAGTCTTTCCCCTTCTATTTGGGCACTTGGCTTATCTTTTGTCCCACATTTGCAAGTTGGAATGGTTTTCAAGACTTTTAATAGGTAAGCGGCCTCCTTACATAATGCCGATGCCCATTTTGGTGGGATCAAGGTGCTTAACATAGCATGGTACGTTAGTTCAATTACAAAATTTAGCATATATGCTAACTCCATGTCCCCTTCTCATGTCTCCATACTTAGCATGGGTATTCATGAAGTCCTCTTCTCAAATTCCTTAGCTCGACATTTGACTTGGAAGATAAGTCAGACATGGCATATAATCTTGAGCAGGGACGTGGCATGCATCTCCAATCTAGGCATATATTCCCAAGCTCCCATGACTCGACAAGGTAGTTGGATGGCCGTGATAAGTTAGTTCTCTCATGTGGCATATGGGGCTTGGTAATAGTAAATTACAAAGAATTACCAAGGAAAATTATAAGGCTTTAAAAACATATAATTTAATTGTCCCACATGCATCCGATGGGCACAATATAATGATTTAAAATGAAAGTAAAATGCAATGCATTGTGAGATGGAGGCCAGGGCACCCCTCCTTAATCAAGTGTGTCGACCCTCGTTGAGGGCCCTTGGCGAGCCAATAGTGGGGCCCACAGATATCCATATGACCGCCTGTCAAAGATCGAAGGCTGAAACCAAACCAAACACCAACCAAATTTTTACATGAATGTACAAAACTAACTACTAGGTGTCATTCACTGATTAGTCCACTTGTCACATTCGCATTGTGACACCTTATTTTTCCTATCGTAAAATAACTTTAGCAGCCTATAACTTGGGCATTCAGACTCTATTTTATGATTTGAAAGAAGCGCTAAAAATATCTTGATGAGCTCTAAGCTATGAAATTGGTTTCATCATGACTTGGAAACTTTTTCCAAACTAAACTCTGGATCACACCTCCATACAAAAAAGGCTTTTGGTCTCCAAAAGTCTACTATCTCCTCAAACTGATAACTGGTCTACTGCATCACATCAAATAGAACCCAATCATAACAAGAGATAAACATTGGCAAAATAAATGATTCACAACTCAACTTAAAATGCCCATAACATGGAATGAGTAAAGGAATCTACAACTACCAATAAATTGATCACAACATACCAAAAATTGTTTGCCTATGTCACATCCTGTAAAGCAGTGAACTATTAATAACTGAAACAATTCCTAATGTAACTGCAAATCAAGTTTGTTAATGCCAAAAATATACAATAAATGTTTTAGACATGTTACAATACAATGCCTTGGTATGGGACTTATATGCTAAGCAAATGCAAACAACATAAAGTGTATATTGCCTAACATCCAAACATGCCCATAGGGTCTTACAATGCATCTATGCATCCATGTGCCACAAATAGATACATTCTAAAAATAACAATCAAATATAAGACAAGTGTTGTAAGGGAATTAACTCAACCCACAATATGCATTCTGCTATTATCTCCAATGGATCAAATGAGTTCAAGTCCTCTAGATAACTCACACAACATAAATAGGAGATTCTAAAAACATAGAGCTATTCGACATAAGGTGAGAATTGAAATACTTCAAATGATAAACCTATCTTGAAGTGTTATCACAAGCTCTACTAATGCATCATGAAATATTTTTCTTTCCCTTAAGAAAAATCTTAACAATGCTTTGAAAAATAAGTGCATTATAAATCCACTTAATCAAAATTTTTGCCTAGTTAACTTGATTTCCTTAGTTGATTCCTTAACATCATTATGGATTGATTTAACTTCATTGACCTTATTAATAGGTTGATAAATAATATTAGTTTTACCATGTTTATAATGAGAAGATGATTTAAGTTTAAAACAATGATCAATTTGATGTCCACTCTTATTGCAATGAGTGCATAAAACCTTCTTAGGTAGACCCTTCTTGCTTTGCCATGTCGAGAATGGTCTTTAACACCTGCAATCTACTTAATCAAAACATGTCTCTTCCAAAAAAATGCAACACTGTGGTTATGCATCCCACAAAAAGTGTAAGCAAATGATTGCATTATCTTTTGAATGTTAAATCCAAATTTCTTAAACATAAAAAGTGGATCAGAATATTTAGTGCTAACTCTAGTGTAGAAACTAGGAGGTGGAATCTCAATACCTCATTTTCCTATTCTCTTACACTACACATGCTCTACTAGTGGCTTTAGACCTTTGCTATCAGAAGCTTGTCTACCTTTAGCCATGGAGGAAGTTTCTCTAGTATCCACCTGCTCACTAGTGTAACCCAAACCTACATGAAGAGATCTATGCTCTACTTGTATTGGGTTAGTAATTCCTTGGCCATCTCGACCAAGACCTCTTCCATTAAAGCTCATTTTCTTCAACAATTTGGATCTTATACCCTTAGTGTGTTTTTCAAAACTACCAAAAACATCATTACTTGAATCCGAATATGAATGGAAAGAAGAAGATGAATTACTTGGTGAATAACTTACAGTGCACTCGATCATAGTCTCTACATCTGAAGTAGAAGGTATGGCCTTCTTTGGTTCACCACACTACAATTTGATCAAGAGCTCATCCTTAGATTCAAACTTTGATTTCAAACTTGTAATTTTCTCTTCAAGAACTAAGAGCTTGCGTCTCAAGAATGCATTTTCATCCTAAATCTGGGTGTTGATGGCTTCAAGGTCTTCCATCTTCGCTTTATGTGACAACTTGCCCATGGTTTCCTACAAACACATTGATTCCACAACTGCACACTACAATCTAATCAAGTGATATTGATAACCAATAAACTAAAAGCAACTATCAAATCATAATTAGAAGCTAGCCCTACTTTTTAACTGCTCTGATACCAAAATTTGATCCATAAAATACACTGTTAAACTCAAAAATAAGTTTAAAACTATGGATTCTAAATTTCTCAAACTTAACAAATTCTTGAAATACTCAAAAAAACTTGCAAATTGTTTGGCAAAAATGCTCTCAATTATGAATTGGATTAGAACTATCGAATGACTTTTAACTTCCATTCACCAATAAAACTAGTTTTTGTTTTAAAATCTAATGTCATAAATTGTCAATTTTTAAAAAGTGCATGTGTTCTTGATTAATTAAAAATTATAAAATAGAATTAAAAACATGCAAATAAAGATAATTTTACCATCTGACATTGTCAACAGAGTTTGACATATCTTGCCTACGTCTCTGGGTCTGCCCAATAGTGAGGACCATTTCTATTAAATTTGTGCAATAAATGGTTTAAAAATTATTTGAAACACTGCACAACTTCCCTCAGGTCTAATCTTTATCCAAGAATTCCACCTATGCTGATAAACTCAAGCTCAGTCACACAGAATCCTTCCTCAGTCTTCAATCCCCTTCTAAAATGGCTTTGGTCCCTTCACTCAAATTATTGGTCTATCCAAATAATAATAATAACATTCTCTTCTTAATTAAAAACATAATTAAAAAGGCTTACTTACTGTGTATCAGGTTGGATAATGGATTGAAATCCATTTTCTACCTTCCTCCTAGCTTCCATCTAGCTCTCGGCCTTCTAAATAATAATACATAGTCTTGCAAAACTCAAATTCAAATACATGTTCATGCCTTATATAACACTTGGAAGCCCATAGCATAGTCAGTCAAGACTTATCTCTTTTACTTGGCAGGTCCATGGTTCAATTCTTTCCCCTTCTATTTGGGTGCTTGGCTTATCTTTTGTCCCACATTTGCAAGTTGGAACAGTTTTCAAGAATTTTAATAGGTAAGTAGCCTCCTTGCATAATGTTGATGCCCATTTTAGTGGGCTCAAGGTGCTTAACATAGCATGGTACATTGGTTCAAGTACCAAATTTAGCATATACGCTAACTCCATGTCTTATTCTCACATCTCCATACTTAGCATGGGTATTCATGAAGTCCTCTTCTCACATTCCTTAGCTCGACATTTGACTTGGAAGATAATTAGATGTGGCATATAATATTGAGTGGGGATGTGGCACACATCTCCAATCTAGGCATATATTCTCAAGCTCCCATGACTCAACAAGATAGTTGGATGGTCGTGATAAGTTGGTTCTCCCATGTGGCATATGGGGCTTGGTAATAGTAAATTACAAAGAATTACCAAAGAAAATTACAAGGCTTTAAAAACATATAATTTAATTATCCCACATGCATCTGGTGGGCACAATATAATGATTTAAAATCAAAGTCAAATGCAATGCATTATGAGATGGAGGCCAAGGCACCCCTCCTTAATCAAGTGTGTCGACCCTCACTGAGGGCCCCCAGTGAGTTAATAGTGGGGCCCATGGATCTCCATACGACCACCTGTCAAAGACCACAGGCTGAAATCAAACCAAACACCAACAAAATTTTTGTATGAATGTACAAAACTAACTTCTATGTGTCAATCATTGATTGGTCCACTTGTTGCATTTGCATTACAGCACCACCTTATTTTTCCTATCACAAAATAACTTCAATAGCCTATAACTTGGGCATTCAAACTCCATTTTACAATCCAAAAGAAGCACCAAAAATCTCTCGACGAGCTCTACATTGTGAAATTGGTTTCATCATGACTTGGAAACTTTTTCCAAACTGAACTCTGGATCAATATGTCTTCTACAATAGGCTCATTTGATTTTTATTTCAATTGTGTTACTTGAGCATATGAGATATTATCATTGATGTTTATTGAGAAGTGTGCTAAAAATATTTTTTCAATTGGATTAAATTGGATGATAGACTGATTTAGTAGATCATAAAACCATTGTAAGACATAATCCTTTAGATTGCATGGAAACAATTTAGTGAGGAGCCAATAATTGGACATGTAGTCCAAACTTGTTGCATGGAAAGATCAGAGATGGTGCTGTAGGTCCCCCTTACCATCATATAACATAAGCTTAGGTGCCACAAATATAGATGACAAAGGATTTACCATTATGTGATGTGTCAAAGGTGTTGTTGAGTGTGGAGCCCTTTGGGGCTATCACATGACTATAAGAATAAATTTTGGGGGCCTAAAGAGCTCCGAAGATGTGGGGGGTGTAATTTTCATGTTCTCCACATGTGAGTGGAATATTCCATGCATTCTTAATTTCTATGTATTCCATATTTCATGGAGTTAGTTGTTAGATGCCTTTTCCCATGTTGACTTCCTTGTTTTGAGGAAGCTAGTTATTTTTGGGAAAAGGGAACTCCTTCCTTGTTGAGTGGAGGTGGTTGTGATCACATACATTTGGGAATATGAGCCCTTAGAAGATGGAGAGATGAATATGGTGAATTCCTCCTTGGGAGAGCTTTTGGATAAGCTTGATGAGGTGGAGGAGGGTTGTCACATGTTGGATAATGCTTATCTTGTCTAAGCATTGCATATTTGCTCCTCCTTTTGTGGATTGTCTTCATTTTCTTACATATATAGGGTGTGGTGTGGCCTTTAGAGGTTGATGGTTTATTTTCATGGTGTGGCTTAGAGGATCAGATTCAAAGTGTAGGTGTTTTTCAAAGTGGAGGTGTTCATTATAGGGTGTGCTCTAGCAACTTGAGAGATATAACATTGTGCAGGTGTAGGTGAAAGTGAAGCTTTTTGTGCAACAATTTCTATAGAAGATTTTTCTATCTTTGTGAGAGTTCATTGTAATCTTATTTTAGATTATTGATTTATTTGAGAACTTTCATTGGTGGATGTAGCCCACATTGGGTGAACCACATTAGATTTGTGTTATATGTATTTATTATCTTGCTCTTATTTATACTTTCATATTAATGGTGAATTAAAGAGTGTTTTCATAATGCATTTTATTGCATAGCTTTAGATCTGGTTTATGGTAATAGTAGATCTAGGTTTAAGTGTTTTATTCCTAACAACTAGTATCAAATCTATTGGTTTTGTGTTTTTTTGAAGTGGTAGATCATATGAAGGTTATTAGCTTAAGTGGGAGCTATGGGAGAAGAGATTAGATTCAAAGTTGAGAAGTTTGATGGTAAGAATTTTGGTTTGTGTAAAATTCAGATGGAAGATTACCTATATCAATAGGAAATTCAACTCCCCTTGGACGAGAAAGGAAGACAACCTATAAGTATGAGTGATGCAGATTGGCCATTACTTGATAGGAAGGTATTAAGAGCCATACGGTTATGCCTTGCATCTTCTATTACATTTAACATTATAGATCATATAACTATAAAATATCTCATGGATAAACTTGGGAATTCATATGAGAAACCTTCAGCTTCTAATAAAAAATTTCTTATGAAAATATTTTTTAACATGAAAATGTCTGAGAATGGTTCA
Organism: Torreya grandis; assembly: GCA_037957365.1. Taxonomy (NCBI): domain Eukaryota; kingdom Viridiplantae; phylum Streptophyta; class Pinopsida; order Cupressales; family Taxaceae; genus Torreya; species Torreya grandis. Next base: position 2,649,358 of record JARHVA010000201.1, on the reverse strand, counting down.
ATTGCTAATCATCTTAATGATTTTAATACAATTATAAGTATGCTCAGTTCAGTTAGAATTAAGTTTGATGATGAAGTTAGAGCTTCGTTAATATTATGTTCTTTTCCTGATAGTTAGGATAGTTTGGTTATGGTTATAAGTAATGCAGTCCCTACCTAGGGAAGCTTGAATTTTGAGGATGTTGTAGGTGTGATCCTTAACGAGGAGATGCAAAGGAAAAACACTGTTGAATCATATTTAGGTAATGTTTGATCTATTGATACTAGAGGGAGGCAAAATTACAAAATTAAAAGCAACTGAGGAAAGTCAAAAAGTAGATCTAAGTCCAGATCTAGATCCAAGATGATATGTTGGCATTGTGGGAAGAGTGGACACTCAAAGAAGGATTGTTGGTCACTTCATAATAAGAATGCCAACAAGGAGGAAATGAATGAGGTAAATGTGACATCAGGTAAATCATGTCAAGATGCTTTAATTATTTCTATGGATAGTTTTTTTGAGTCTTGGGTATTAGATTCAAGGGTTTCTTTTCATGCCACCCCACATAGGCATTATTTTACTGATTATGTTCAAAAGAATCTATGACATGTATATCTTGGTGATGATGAACCATGTGAGATATTAGGTAAAGGTTGTGTTAAATTTAAAATGTAGAATGGGAACACATGGATCCTTAAGGATGTTAGACATGTACCTATGTTGAGACAGAATTTGGTTTCAATGGGGCAATTGGGTAGTGAGGGATGTTCAGTTTTGTTTACTATAGATTCTTGGAAAGTTACGAAAGGTTCTCTTGTGATTTAGAGAGGTAGGAAAGTTGGTAATTTTTACTTGACTAGTAGTTTTGATTCTATTAATTTATTTGCTACAGATGGAGATGCAACTATGTGGCACTATAGGCTTAGTCATATGAGCCATAAAGGTATATAGATATTAAAAGATAAGTTGCCTAGATTAAAAGACATAGATCTAGACTTTTATGAAAATTGTGTGTACGAGAAATAGAATCAGGTTAAGTTCCTGAAGGTTAGACCCATAAAGAAAGATCACAAGTTAGATCTGGTACACTCAGATGTATGACGACTAGCTCAGGTATCTTCTATTGGTGGATTCAATTATTATGTTACTTTTATAGATGATGCAACTATAAAAGTTTTGGTTTATTGCATTAAAAATAAATTTGATGTATTTAACACTTTTAAGAAGTGAAAAACCTTGGTTGAGAATGAAATATGTCTCAAGTTGAAATTTCTTAGATTAGATAATAGAGGTGAGTATTGTAGTAATGCTTTCTTGATTATTGTTTAAACAATGGAATCCATAGGAAAAAGATTATTCTAGGAACTCTATAGTAGAATGGGGTATCTAAAAGGATGAACAAAATAATAATGGAATGTGCTAAGAGAATGAGGTTACATGCAGGATTGCCTTTACAATTTTGGGCAGAAGTAGTTAGCATGATAATATATCTGATTAATAGAGGACCTTATGTGCCTTTGGATGGAGGCATTCCAGAACAAGCTTGGTCTGGTAAGAATGTTGATTATTATTTTCTTAGAGCCTTTGGATTTGAGGCTTTTGATCTCATCAAGAAAGATGATAGGACCAAGCTAGAGGCTAAATCAAAGAAATACACATTTGTTGGTTATGGAGAGGATGACTTTGGTTTCTGTTTATGGAGTATTAAAGATAGGAAAATATTTTGATCTAGAGATGTAGTCTTTAATGAAAAATTCATGCATAAGGATTAGTTGAGGAACAAGATCAAGAATAAAAAGAGTACATAGTATTAGATGATATTATAGATTGAAAAGTATATAATAATTTAGTTCAAAAACCTTCTACACAAGGACCCCAAACTCGTAGGGTAAGAAAAGCACTTGAACATTTGTCTCCTTTGAATTATTTATTACTCACTGACAATAGAGAGCCAAAGTGTTATGAGGAAGCAATGTAGGTAGATGCCAATTTGAGATGGTAACAATCCATGGATGAAGAGCATAGATCTCTCATGGAGAACCAAATGTGGGATTTGGTTAGGCTACCCAAGGGCAAGAGTGCATTATCGAATAAGTGGATCTTCAAAATAAAAGAAGAGGATGAAGGGAGAAAATGGTATAAGGTTAGGACTGTGGTTAAGGGGTTTGAAAAAAAAACAAGTATTGATTTTGATGAGATTCTCTCTCCTATTATAAAAATGACTTCTATTAAGACTGTTCTTGGTTTAGTTGCAGTTGAGGATTTGCACTTAGAACAGTTAGATGTGAAAACTATTTTTCTTCATGGTGATTTGGATGAAGAGTTGTATATGAAGCAACCACATGGTTATGAGGTCAAAGGGAAGGAGAAATATGTGTGTAGACTAAAAAAGAGCTTGTATGGCCTGAAACAAGCTCCACAGCAATGGCACAAGAAATTTGATTATTTTATGTTGGAACAAGAACATCAAAGGTGTCATTCTGACCATTACATGTACATCAAACATTTTGATGGTGGTTCTTTTATTATATTATGCTTGTATGTCGATGACATGTTAGTTATAGGAAGGAACATACAACATATTCATATGATTAAGAAATAGCTTAGTGACTCCTTTTCTATGAAGGATTTGGATGCTACAAAGCAAATCCTTGGTATGAGGATTTCTCATGATAAAAAGGGGAGGAAGCTAGTTTTATTCCAATTAGAGTATGTGAAGAAAGTCTTGGAAAGGTTTAGCATGTTGGATGTTAAATATATTGGTACTCCTTTGGTAGGCCACTTTCTAATATCAAAGGAGTAGTGTCCCAAGATAGAAGCTGAAAAGCTTAAGATTTCCAAGGTACCTTACTCATCGACAATTAGAATCTTGATGTATGCTAAGGTTTGTACTAAGTTGGATATTTCCCAAGTAGTGGGAGTTATGAGAAGGTATATGAGTGATCTAGGTTATGAGCATTGGCAGGGAGTGAAATGGATTCTTTGGTATTTGAGAGGAACCATTAATTTTACATTATGTTATGGTGGATAAGATGACACTTTGTATGGTTATGTGGACTTAGATATGGCAGGGGATATTGATAGCAGGGGAAGTATGATAGGATATATATTTACTATTAGAGATACAACGGTTAGTTGGATTTCTAGGATACATAAGGTTATGGATTTGTCAACCATAGAGGCAGAGTATGTTTCTACCACAGAGGCTAACAAGGAGATGATTTAGTTACAGGAGTTTTTTCAAGAGTTGGGGCATGAGTAGGAAGTTGGGAGACTACATAGTGATAGTCAAAGTGTTACTCATTTGGAAAACAACTCCAATTTCTACTCAAGGATGAAACATATTTAGTTACGTTATCACTTCATCAAGATAACTTTTGAAGAGAACTTAGTGAAGCTAGAGAAGATTCATACTAGCCAGAATCCTATGGATATGATGACTAAGGTGGTCACATTGGACAATTTGAGACTATGTTCAAATTTGGTTGGCCTTAGTGATCATGGATTAGTGATAGATTCTATTCAGGAGAAATAGTCTCTAAGTGGGAGATTGTTGAGTGTGGAGCCCTTTGGGGCTATCACATGACCATAGGAATAAATTTTGGGGGCCTAAACAGCTCCAAATATGTGGGGGGTGTAATTTTCATGTTCTCTACATGTGAGTGGAATATTCCTTGTATTCCTAATTTCTATGTATTCCATATTTCATGGAGTTAGTTGTTAGATGCCTTTTCCCATGTTGACTTCCTTGTTTTGAGGAAGCTAGTTGTTTTTTAGGAAAAAGGAACTCCTTCCTTATCGAGTGGAGTTAGTTGTGATCACATGCTTTTGGGAATATGTGCCCTTAGAAGGTGGAGAGATGAATATGGTGAATTCCTCTTTGGGAGAGCTTTTGGATAAGCTTGATGAGGTGGAGGAGGGTTGTCACATGTTGGATAATGCTTTTATTGGATAAGTTTGCATATTTGCTCCTCCTTTTGTGTATTTTATTCATTTTCTTATATATACAGGGTGTGGTGTGGCCTTTAGAGGTTGATGGTTTATTTTCAAGGTGTGGCTTTGAGGATCAGATTCAAAGTGCAAGTGTTTTACAAAATATAGGTGTTCATTATAGGGTGTGGTTTAGCAACTTGTGAGATACAACATTGTGCAGGTGTAGGTGAAAGTGCAACACTTTTTACAAGATATTTTTCTATTTTTATGAGAGTTCATTGTAATATTGTTTTAGATTACTGATTTATTTGAGAAATTTCATTGGTGGATGTAGCCCACATTGGGTGAACCACATTAGATGTATGTATCTATGTTTATTATCTTGCTCTCATTTATGCTTTCATATTAATGGTGAATTAAGGAATGTTTCTATGATGCATTTTATTGCATAGCTTTAGATCTGGTTTATGGTAATAATAGATATGGATTTAAGTGTTTTATTCCTAATAGATGTATGTAAAATAACATGAGAATCCAATGTATGTGATGGCCTAGTGACTCCCTGATCAAGATGTAACACCTTAACCTGTAGAGTATGAACCTGTTGCATAAATGATTGTATATCTAGAGAAGAGGAACTAGTCATAGGAGGTGTAGCTATCACTAAAGGTTGTTTACTTAAAATTGGTTTTTGCGTTAACTGAGTTGGCCCCGATGGAGGTGTAACAATGTTATTATCTAGGGGAGTATAACATTGACCATTGTTTGATTTGTTCTTTATTTCCATTATGGCTTGTAAAATATGTGCATGATCATGGGGCTATTCCTGATGTTTATCATTGAAGATCTATAGAATTTCATCCTTATTGACAATTAGGTTTTCATTTTTTAAGTGGGGGGAGAGTGAACGAATTCCCACCTTGTGTATCATATTGATCTGTATTATATTGCTCATCTCCGAATGCATTATCATTAAAATCCACATAATTAGGGTGTGAAAGATCAATGACGAGAGTTGTAATTGGTCCCTTGTCCACGGTATAAGTTCAAATAAAAGGAAAATGAGTATGCTCAATAGGATTGCCACTAAGCCTAGAACTTATTAATGGAAGAGATATATCAATAAGTCTAACAAAAGAGATATTAATAACTTGAAGAAAATAGATATTGCAAATATTCAATCCTGATCTGTTGTCGATTAAAACTTGTTTGATGCCTACCTTGTTAATTCATAATGCAATGTAAAGAGTAAAGTGTAAATATATGATGTGTTGAGGTGGGATATATTCCTTTTCTAATGAAATATGTTCTTCAATCCATTTCATGATATTAATTATGGAAGTAACATAGACTGGATCAGATGTTTGAGGCCCCTAAGTATCACAGAGTGAAACATACAAAATATCTTTGTACATGTCAGAATGTTGTAGGATATCTAAAATGGAAATAATGGTTGAATAAACACTAATCTCGTTAAAAAAAATATAGCCACAAGTGTGGCTAACCTACCAAGCTTTGGAACCACATGTATACATCATAACCTGAACCACAGGTTCTACTAGGAGCATAGATTTTTTAGTAGAGGTGGGATAGTGGCTAGATGTGTGTGGTTAATAAGTAGGAGACATAAGAAAGACCACTAATGTTCCCTTATGTCTAGGAGTGATAGATAAGGAATCAAAGTGAACCAAAGAGCAAAAATCATCTAAAGGAGACTTGTTAATTTTAGGTTATGAAGTTGGTATCTTATGTAATGTATTCTCTATGTGTTTAAAGATTTGTGTCTTAATTGAATTCCACATAAAATATAGTATAATATAGAAATAATTAAACATGACAAGAATTTTAATTGATATAAAGCATCATGTATACATGTATTTATGTCTTTTATGAGTTCATTTGGAATTAAAAGAAACAAGCATGTAAATGAAATTATTAAACTTTACAACAAAAAGTGATACACTTTTTATGTCATTATTATCATGATTATATCCAATCAAATAAGAAAATGTATGGATCTAAAATCTGAAATATGGGTCTTCGAATGCTGGGGATTTAAACCCTAGTGTTATCTAGGGTTAAGGGTTATGCAATATTTGAAGTAAGTCAGTTCACCAAAAAATTTAACCTTTTAGGACTTAGTGAATGTAAATCATGTGTTGTTAAAGAGTTGAGTATAGTAAATTAGGGTAGAAATATACAATAAATAAATCCACTAATTTATCATGGAATTGATTAAATTTGGCCTTTCTAAAAATAGTAATAAATAATGCAAATAAGAAATTAGTTAGAAACCAACTAAGATGAATGATCTAGAGGCTAAAAAACTGAGGTAGAGACTAGTCTAAGTGTCACAAACATGATCCAAGTGTCAAAACCCTCCTGAATAGTAGTTCCCTAATTGGATAGTAGTGCGAGGTGGTGCTAGTGTCCCTATTTTAGAAGTAGTGCCCTCTATGCAAGACTATCATGAGCCTCTAGATGCACCTGTGTCTAGATATATAAGGCTTGTTCCTACATGCATGATTTCTAAAACCCTATAGATGACCTATTTTGATTGAATTTATGATCAAACCCTAATTTTCAATGTTGCTAGGGTATTCAATTGATACAAGCTAAAAATTGTGTTTGTTAGTGGGGTAGGTTGGACATCCTCAACACCCTATTGTGATGAGAGTTGCCTACCTACCAATACTCTGAAGAGGGATCAAGATTGATGTAGTTATTCCCACATAAGTGATGGTACAAATGTAAGTGAAGCTAGTAAAATAGTTGAATTGAGTGTTTTGAATGTACTTGAGACTAGAAATTTTAGTAATCTAAGCTTAGGAATGTTATAGATGGTAGTATGTAGAAATAGGGAAGAATAGGGATTGATAACCTTAATTGTGCATAGCTTGTTCTGAGTTTGCATATGTAATTTGCATCTAATTTCCATTTAGTGGTTAGAGGGATAAAATTCATGTATATATATTGTTATGGTGCTTGTACAAGTGCTAAAAGAGGTCTAGGCTGACCTTAGGAGGTTTAAGATTTGAAAAGATATCCATTTGTGGGAAAAGGATGGAAATGACAGTAGTTACAATATTGGGACACTAGCACCATATGGCATTACTATCCCTATTATGGTGTTAGTGTCCAAGTGGAAAAACCTTAGGCACAAAGGGCCAAGATGCAAGAATGAGGATATAGGACTACTTTAAGGATGATGAGAAACACTTGTGGCCCACATGAAAGCTGGATAAATGTGAAAATAGGCTCTAGGATACATCTAGGGCTAAGCTAGGGATAGGTGGTCTCAATTATCACTCTTAGTAATCAAGTATCACTTTTAGGTGATTATAGTTATATTTCAAAAATCTTAGAAGAACACTATATCAAAATCAAGATGGTTAATTCCCAAAATAAACCTAAGTTAGCCCCTAAATTTTGAAGGCTCATCATCGATGTACTAGAGGTACAACACACCAAACATTTTAATTAGTTTTATGAATTAAGGATGCATCTCAACCTGCCTTCCCAACTATTTCAATAGTATGCTCCATAATATTTTTATTAACAAACCTCTTTCAAAGTAAAATTCAATCTCGACATCCCTATGTTCAAAGGAAAGATTGATTCCAAAGTAGTGTATGCCTAGATTTGATAACTCAAGGCATATTTATTAGTCAATTATTTCACTGATGCTGATAAGATCACCTTCATAATACTAAAGATGTCCATTCTGGATTAGTCACTAGTGGGAAACCTTTAGTGTGCAGCATGCATAGGAGTGTGTTCCAACCAAATCATGGAAGAATTTTTTTGATACACTGAAGGAGGAAAACTTCCCTCTCTAACACTTTGAAGATGATTGCATCAAATTCCAACAACTATGCCAACATAAGGATCAATCAGTGGAAGATTACACTAAGATATTCCATGGCTAGTCTACATGCATGCAAGAGAATTTGAGAAAATAACATAGGGTGCTAAAGTACATAAATAGACTCTCACCTTATATATGTGAAAATATGGAGTTATAGAATTATGACACTTTGGGATAAGCATATTGCTATGCTTTCAAGATCAAATCTAAGGCAAATATGAAGTAACATACCACCACTTCATCTAATGCAATGCACAAGGCATAATGTTCACATAAATCCACATCATAACCACTTACGTAGAAGCATTACCCTTCTCAAAAAATTGAGAAGCCTTAAAAGATTATGAAACACTCAAAGGCTATTGTGCCTTCTAATTCAAACAAAGGCAAGAAAAATTATAGTGATAAGTGGTGTCATTACCATTGTTCATCCACCCATGATGATTCTAAATGTCATGCACATCAGTCCTTACTCGCACAATCTACATCAAAACCCATACCAATGGATAACACTGATCTATGTACCTCTTTTCTAATAACTAACATGATTTTGATCAACATCTCTAAAGAGCACGAATATCTCTTCCAAACCAATTTTGGGGTGAAAGGTCAACCTCCACATCATCATTGACACTAGTAGTTAGAATAACATCATTACACAATCAATAGCTAAATGCATTGATATTACCACTATTGTGCACCCATATTCTCTATGATGGTTTTAGTAGGGGAAAGATATAAAAGTATGATGATAGTGTACATTTTCAGTATCAAGTCAAGCATATGGAGGATAACATCACTTATGACATCACACATCTAGAGGTCTGTGACATTTTTTTGGAAAAACTGTACATATATAATTATGAAGTTACATATCAAGTCAAGCCACTATGCTAGACTATTCTTGTACAATATTTCTTTTTCCCCCTATTTGAGTTAGTGCCTATGAAAAAGTCACCTTGGTCTCTTATAATTAATGTCACAAACAAGTCTCACATGTAAAGAAGATCATGTTGCTCGTGGTTCACCATAACACACATACACATTAGATGACAAAGTACACACTTATAGTGCATATCACTTGCATAATGTCATAACAACAATAGCTTGACAAGTTACTGGAATAAAGTAGCAAAGTTTTTCACAAAACTTGAAGGCCTTATAACACACTACGTAGTAAATCATTGCATTGATTTGATCCCCAGGTCCCCTCTTCTAAACAACCTCTATATCATAAATCAGTTTGGGATAATGATGAAATCTAGTGTTAGATACAATATCTCCTTGATCAGGTCAAGATTAGGCCTAACTCTTCACCTTGTAAGAGTCTAATAGTCCTTACACCTAAGAATGATGAGTCTTGATAACTCTACATAGACTATCATGTACTCAATAAGATAATAGTGAAGAATCGATATCAATTGACATGTATTTATGACCTTTTAAACTAACTCTGAGGTTTTCAATACTTCACCAGGATTGAATTGAATTTAGGTTACCATCAGGTTCTTATCCATCGTAAATAAGACAAAATTTAAGACATGAGAAAGATTGTATGAATGGTTGATCATGCCTTTTAGCCTAACCAATGCACAACCACATTCATATGCTTGATGGATGATCTACTTAGGCCTTTATTCAACTACATCATCATCTACTTGGATGACATTTTCATCTTCAACAAGACTTGGGAAGAACACTTAGATCATATCTCACACATCTTCAACACCTTATGTCAACATAAGTTGCAAGCCAACTTAGCAAAGCGTATATTCGGTGATATGTAAAACTAGTACATAGGCTACATCATTGATATCACATGCATCTGTGTAGATCCAAAGAATATCAAAGTGATCCAAGATTGGCCTAATCTATGCAATCTCATAAAATTGAGGGGTTTTCTTGGATTTGATAACTTCTACCACAAGTTCATCTTTGGTTTCTCGTACATCTCTTGGGCTCTCAGCCATATAACATGTGTAAAAGCCAATTTTGATTAGACTCATGCACAATAACATGATTTTGAGCCACTCAATCACTGCCTCTATGTAGTGACTATTTTTACAATACCTGACATTGCACATTCCTTTGAAATTCACATTGATTCATCTAACTATGCACTCGATGCAGTGCCCATGCAACATGGACATCTAGTCGCATACAACTCAAAGACATTTAGTGACATGGTGTAAAGGTAGTCCACATATGATAAACAAATATATTATATTATGAAAATAATAGATTAATAGAGACACTACATTCTAAGGAAGGAGACACTTGTTCATCTAGACCACAAGCCACTTCAGTTCCTATAGATGTAAAATAAGCTAAAGAATACATAGCATATAAAATGGATGACTTACCTACAATATTTTTATCTCATGATCAAGCACAATAAATGGAAGGACAACAAGGCAATATATTACCTTATCTAATTTTTGGTTTATTTATTCATCATGGTGTTAGACATATGCAGCCACAACATCACAGACTAGGTATCCCTCTATTTAACTAACTAGAACTTCATATCAAATTACACCAACCTAGCACAAGGTAAAAAAGTGTAGGAATTCTACCTATCTAACCAACTTATTTAAAATCTTGGACATCTCTATGTTCCCAATGGCACACCTCACCAAAAACTCATCTAGGAGGTGCACTACACCAAGACCTCATGATAGTTTAGCATGACAATGACTCTAGATGCATTGTAGTTTCACTTATACTAGATACACATATGCACAAACATGGAACATCACATCAAGTCTTTCATTAATTGTTTCATCTTCAAGCCCACAAACAAGAATGTAATACTTTACACACCTCTATCAGTTTCATCCAGACCATGTGAATATTTTGGCATGGATTTTTTGACTAGGTTGTGTCCTACAAGATGACAACATGATGTTGTGTTAATTTTAATGGATAGGTTTTCTAAGATGGCTATCATGGTTACATGTATAAAGACATTGATGCAACTTCACTGTGCAAACTTTATTCAACCATGTTTAGGTTCATTTTGTACTTTTAACATCCATCATCTTCGATCAAGATCCATGATTTATGAGTCATTTTTGGCAAATATTATGGTAATTGATAGGTATGAATCTAGATAAATTGATGACATTTAATCCATATATATATGGGCAAACCTAATTAGTCAATCACATACTTTTTCACTTCTACAAATGTATAACCACATATATGTTCATATTTGGGATGACAATCTCTTGTATATTCAACATGCCTACAATAGAGCCCTTTACAACTCTACAGGTCAAAATTCATTATAGAAATATATTGGGTTTCAACCTTCAACACCTCTAGACATCTCCTACCTTGCACCAGACAACACTGAGTCATATACATATGAACAAGAAGTAGACAAAGCCTATAAGTTTCTAAAACACATCTAGTTTGTTCATCAGTAGGTTCAACAAATCTTATCTCACACCCAAGCAAAGTAAAAAGAGTGTTATAATGCACATCTCACATTTCATACATTATGATTTGGTGATAAACTTTGGTTGCATATTTATAAGGAATTCTTCAAATGTCCACACTAGAAGATCAAGCCTTTGCACTATGGTCCTTACACCATTCTGCACATAGATTGTAAAAATACCTTTATTTTTGATTTACCTTCATACTTGGACATACTTGTAGTATTTAATGTGGAAATTATCAATCCTTACACTCCACTACTTATTGAGCTAGTAGTAACACAACATCCTTATGATTTGGATCCTAAACATTTGTGCCCTTTAGTGAAGGACTAGATCATCGAATTGACAGAAATGTTCACTCGTCATGACACACATCAACTTTTATGAGTGGTCAAGGTTGGAAAACATGATGACCAAGCTAAGTGGTACACTTATCATCAATTTAAAGTGTAATTCCCTCAACTACACATTCACATAATGGAGGCCATTACTTTTCAATAAATGATGAATGATATATGTGCAACTATTGTGCAATCAAACACACTCCTCCTTTGTTCTACTATATAGAGATCACACTTATAATGTAATCATGTACATGAATTTACCTCAAGTTTTTTGATAATATTGTGCATAATTATTGTTCCTACTCATAGAATTTCATGCATTTATTTCTTTAGATTGTAGCCTGCACACCTCACTGCATAACTCATAGTCCTACTCACATCACTGACACTTATTTGTAGACTTGCTTGCTCCTTTGGGCCCCACTATAGTAAAACCATTTGTCAACAAGCCCCAACCACATGGATAATTCAAATCACCCAACAATCCATTTCCACCAAGATAGAATCTCAAGATTGGAATTGGTTGGAGAGAACCTGGACATTAACTATTTTGTTTGTTACCAACTACCACATCTAACAGGGTCAACATGCTTCCAACATCATCATTGATAAATGCACAGGAGTTATCAGTGCTCTTATATTATTCATGATAAACATTTAACATATGCATCTGATCATATATGAACCCCCAATAATCTGGTTGATACAATACACACTCGTAACATAGATAGCTTGTTTCGTGCATCTACTCTATATACGCATAATGTAGCACATTGTAATATGATTTTCTATTATTTCATTTATGAATAGATGTTTTATTTTATGTAAGAAAGACTTTCACTCTATTAAATGTGTGTTTAATTATTCTATATGAATACTCTCTACACATTCACTCTACACAACCAAACTCAGTTGTTCCCTGCACACTCGGTCCTAAGCCCTGTGGTGTGGATCATTTGATCATTTGATATATTTGGATAAATGTTACTTTATGGATTATAATGTTAACATGTTTATTTATTAATTATTTATTATATACATAATTAGCTAAATGTCTAAATAAATGTCAAATCAAGTTAAAATGCCCCCCACTTGATTAGAGAGGTTTATATTATCGATTTGATCTCATGAACTTATTTTAAGTTTGAGATATAAAGTTAAGTTATAAACTTTATAACTTAAAAATGTGATTTATTATAAAGCAATTAACTTTTAAAAGTCAACTAACTTTATAAATATAACTAATTAAAGTTAGTTGTAACTTGAATCATAACTATATTAAATGAGAGTTACTTTATACGGAGATTGAAGACACATAACAATGGGAGAAAACACAGGCATTAAGAGATCTTCAAGATTTCAAAGTTTTAAATTTTTTTTCCTATCCAAACATCTCTGAGATCAAATAATCATTTGTAGATAGACCAACTAATATTTTATTTGATGGTGAAGTAATTTACTTGAATAACGTAGATATATCTAGGTTTATGATTTATTTATAGTTAATTATCTGAATATTATCAAGTATTAATACATTTATGATTGTAGATATGAAGTCATATGCATAGAACTCCATGTATTTTAACTTAATAATGATGAATACCTCATATTTTGTGATTGATTATTAATATATTAATTGTATATTGATTCTTATTTGAATATCATGTTTGTAATTAGACTTATTTCAAAATTTTATCTATAAATTACTCTTTTTCATACCCATAAGTAGATTTTTGTTCTAGGTCTTTTTTATTTTTTGTTAGTTTAGTTGACTTTTTATGTCTTAGATTAGTTTTTTAATTTATTATTCTCTTAGATAGTTTGTTTAGTCTTTTTTTTTGCTTTATTCTTTTATTCTTTAGATTTAATTTCTTTGTAGTTCCTTAGTCTTTTAACTTTTTTTGTTGTTGTAGTTATAGGTTATAACTTGATTAATTTTCTAATCTGCTAATAATAGTCTTAAATCTTAATTAGTTTTAACATTCAGATTAAATATAGGTCTATTTCAAGTTTTGTTAAGGAGTTTGTTTTACTTAGTTGCTTTAGATTTGATATAGGTTATTTTTGGTTAGTATTTCTTAGTTTGATTTCTTGTTGGCCTTTCTCGTTTGTTTCCTTTCTTTCATCCTTACAGTGTGAACATGCATATGAGATACAAATTTTTAGAAAATCCAAGTATTATGTCTTTCAAGAGATTACTTAACCAATAAGATTTGCTCTGTCGAATAGATCAGATGATAGTTTTATACCTGATTTGAGATTGATTAGTAGAATATTGAAGCAATGATTAACATAGTAGATTAAAGTATTTTTTATAAAGATATTTCTTCTTGATGTGGTTAATAATAATGTTATGTTTGATCAATTTTATAAGACAATTTTGAATCTGATTTAGATTTATTATAGTTGTTTTAGTCTTTAAATGTTGTGATGGGACTCTAAATTATTACATACGTGGATACGTCTAAGCAAAGTATAGGTTCTTACATATGGCTTTCTTATTGTTTGCATAATATGCTCTTATTATCATTTTACCTTTTAAAGCATTAAGAGATAAACAATATTTAAAGGTACATTCATTCATAAAGAAGATACAAATAATTTAATTACAAGTTATACAAAAAAATACACTTGACACCTAATTATCGAATCAATGATTAACATCTATTGATCTATGTTACATTCCAACCCAATTTTTGTATAAAACATATTGTATATAATGGTGTAAAGAGACTATGACTCTTTGTATTTGTGACCTTCCATTTTCAGGATCGAAGGAACCGTTTAACTTCCTTATGTTTTTTTATCCTTCATGAGACCATATTTATACAATATCTAGTATGTCTTACACTTGTCACCTATTTATTTTACAAAAATGTGTGAAACTTATAATTCACACCTCCCTACCAATAATATGGGTCAGTTCAGAGGGTATTTTTTTCACCTTGTCTTATTTTTTAAGATCAATCAACAAAGTGGCAGGGTTATTTTTGCATCTTGATAACCTAATTTTCTAAAATTTATAATTTTTTGCCTATTTTGTTAATCAACACTTGTATTTTATATATTTTAGAGGACATAAATTTTAACTAGTAACTCAAATTTGCATGATATTTTTCTTAAAGTGCATATTTTTTCATGTTTTTCATATCTATAATATCTATTTATTATGATACTAACTCATATTTATAATTTTCAAACGTGGTGGCTTATTTGTAAACTCCAAATCATACTAATTTGCATTGAGTATAGCCCATTATTTTTCCAAACCTCATTAGAGATTTTTAAAAAAAAAAATCAAGCTAGAATTGTGTTTTTGAGCCAAATTTTATTATGGTTTTTTTTTTTAATTATTCGATCCAAAACTATGTTTTACTACTTTATATAGCTTCTAAGTGGGTTTTCATATATATATATATTGTACTTGCAGTGATTTATAAAGTGCAATGGATGAATTTTTTATTTTAGCCTTGGGTGAGTATGTATCTTTTATCACACACCCTTGTCCACATTCATGCATGTGTGCATTTTTTAACACTCCATTTTTTTGTATAAATTGTTGAGTACTTCATTTGACATATTTCACACTCTCACTTGAGGATTTTTAGATGTGCATGATTCATGGCCTTAATTTCCCTTACATGCATTATTATTGTGTTGCACTCCTACCATATTAACATATATATTTTGAGGTCTTGGATCTTGATATTTGCTTTATCTTCACTCCATAGTTATCATTATAGGGTGGTGTTATGTATTACTAATGATTCTTTGGTTGTTCAAAGATGTTATGTACTTAATGTTTGTTCCTGAATACTAGGCAAATGCAGAGTCTAGTTTCAAATTTTAGAATAATTTTTGAGCCATCTTTTTTTAGTTTTAAAATTTAGAATAGTTTTTAAGTCATCTCTTTTTGGTGGTTTCAAAATTCAAAATAATTTGGCCAAATATCTTTGATTGTTTCAAAATTCAAAACAATTTATGAGCCAACTATTTTTGGTGGTTTCAAAAGTTATAATAGTATATAAGCCAACCCTCTTCAATGATTTCAAAATTCAGACCATTTTTTGATCCAATCTTATTTGGTGTGTGTACACCATGTGTTTTATTTAGATGATACATGTACCTATAGTCACTCTTGTTCACACACCTAGATTTATGGAAGCTACTTGATCTGATTCCTTCTTCATTCTGTTAAAGGATTCATTAGATTTGATAATCATCCACTTCAATAGATTCATTATTATTTTATTTTTTCATTGTACATGGGTACCTCATTAGCCCTAGTTATTATAACCCATACTTATGAGCTTAAGACTTATTTTCTTGTACCTTATCACCTAAGTTAATCTTCAAGGAAGTGTTGGTGTGTGTCATATTTGTTGGTTAAATATTTTGTCGATCAGCGTACTGATAAACAAAATAGGTCTGATCAATAGTTTTTGGCGACTCCGCTGGGGATATAAAATCCATTATCCATTTATAATCTATCCATTCACCTCCACAGTAACTGGGAAAGAATGCACATTTTAAAGCCTCAAGCTTTAACTGAAGCAAGGTCAATTCTTTTCCATTTTTGTTTCATAATTTGGTAGATTCAAGGTATACATGAAGCCAAAGGGCTAAAGGTATCATTGACCCTGTATTCGAGTTAGTACAACAAAGTGATTTTGATCTGTTTCCTTCACCATCTCATCTCCAACAAACCAAGAGTTTTCCTCCTACTAAACTCAAATCTCCATTTTCAGACGAAGTATCTACTTCTGCTATTAATAAAGCTTTGCCAATAATTACCCCTCTCAGATTTGTTATCCCTCCTTTTCATAATCCTACAATGGTAGTTCAAGGCCCCTGGGGTAATGCTTTTGGTCCTCTCAATCTTACTCCACCTCTACATGAGCTTCCATGCAGTTCAAGGAAGAACTTCCCCAAATTCTATGGTGATGGGAAAGTTCACCCTGATGAGCACATTACAGCTTTCAGCATAGCTTGTGGAGTAATCAGAGTAGAATTTGAAGATGTAGAAGTCAAGATTTTTTTGGAGACACTACAAGGTGCTACTGTAGATTGGTTTTATCATCTACAGGCTCAGTCAGTGACTGATTGGACTACTCTCAAAGCTAAGTTTGAACCCAGATTCAAACCTGTAGAAGATGCACATGCACTTTTGGCTCAACTTACACGGATGAAGAAAGAGCCTCATGAACTTATGAGAGACTTCATAGCCAAATTTGACAAATTGAGAAAAAGAATTCCAGTAATATCTCGACCTACAACTGAGAATCTCAAATGCTTTTTCATTAATTCTCAGTTACCTGAAGTAAGTTTTATTTTGAGATGTGCTGGTCAAATAGATCTTGCTGCAACTCAACTTTTGGCCACTGAGGTAGAAGATGATCTCATCTTAGTATGGAAGATAAGAAGAGATCTAAATAAAAATAGACCTTCATCATCTTTTGAATATGCATCTACAGGCACCATTGCTCCAATGGTGCAAAAGCTAGCAAATGAAGTGCTAGCCTTAAAAAAGCAAATGGTGCAAGGAATGTCTTCTACTCCTTCATACAGAAGGACATTCCCAAATCAGTCATATCAGGGCAATGCTACCAAGAATCAAGGGCAACAAAATTGCCTTCCTCCCCCATAAGAAAAACTTTCCCTGGAAGCTCCTCCAACCAATTTAGCAATGGGATATCTTGAAGCAGAATCAGAGTTCTCTTTCTAGCCTGAATTGAATCGAGAAAATGACATTGATCTCCTTGAAGACAATCAAGAAGAATCATTGAGAGACTCCCACATTGGTTTCCTAAACTACCAGGATGAACCCATAAGCAAAGGAGAAGCTATTGATGGATCATATGCAGTGTTTACCAGATCCAAGAACCAATCAGTCTAGCAAGATGATAAAGGGAAGACAGAAGAGCAACCTCAACCAGTAGTTATGATTGCTAAGCATAAAAACCCTCTTCCTTTTCAGTCAAAGGATCTGATAATCACCCAAAAGGCAAATACATCAATTTTGCCTTCCCTTTCTACTCCCATTTTGCAAACCAGCCCTCCTCCCATCCCTCCTAAAACCCAAAAGGTTGAAATGCTTTCCTTTATTCCTAGTCTAATTCAGCCATTTGACGTAATTGATCATGTCAAAAAGACCAAATTACAAATGTCTGAATTTGAATTCTTACAGTCCAATCCTGATCAATTGGATAAGTTGGTCCAACGTATCAACAACCAAACCATCCCTGCAGGGCAAAAAGCTAAAAAAATAATTCTTGATTCCCCAAAGAACATGCCCATTCCAAATAATCTTGTCATTACTCCTCTAGTTGCCCCTGGGAAAATAGAACCTTTCTATGTTTCCCTGTTAATAAATGGTTATCAGTTCAACAATTGCATCATTGATTCTGAGGCATCTGATAATGTCATGCCTGCTAAAGTAGCTGAGTCTCTTGGTCTCACATTGACCAAAACCTTTAGAAGATGTTTTTCCATGGAGAACAAGCAAGTACCATTGCTGGGGCAAATCAAAGATACCTAATTTGTATTTGTAGCCTTTCCAAACAAGAGAATCAAGATGATTGTCTTGGTGGCTGACATCCCAGCATCCTATGGCATTTTGCTTAGATGAAATTTCTACAAGGACGTGGGAGGAGAACTAAGCATAGATCTATTTGAGGTAAGGATCCCTATCCAAGGTGTAATGAAGAGGTTACTCCCTAAAAAGGAAGCAAAATATGTGGTCACCCAGACATCAGCCCCTGAAGCTCAAATCCTTTTTGAATCCACAGGTATGGGTAACTATTTTTTGTCTACAGATGAAGTACATGAAACATCTGATATAATTATTGAAAGGGTCAAATTAGAAATCAGTTCAACTAAAATAGCAAAAAAATTAGTAGGCTGCAGTACAGACCAAGAAGGATCCTCCATCTCTGATGAAAGAAAGTCTAAAGAAGAATCAGTATCAGATGAGATATAGACTTTAAAATTTGATGGTAGTTGTTCCTCTACCGGTTCAGGAGCTGGGATTGTTTTGATATCTCCTCAAGGAGATATGTTCCCTTCATCTTACAAATTAAAGTTTAGCAACACTAATAATACAGTTGAATACGAATCTCTACTGCTTGGCATGAAGGCTGCTCAAGACAAAGGCATCAAGTTTCGTCATGACAAAGGGGATGCTAAATTAGTGGTTTGTCAAGTGAGGAACTTATACCAAACCAAGAATGAAAGATTACGCCACTACCATAACTTGGTTTGGGATCAAATTGAAAGCTTTGATGCTTTCAACATTTCTGCTATACCTAGAGAGTCTAATGACAAAGTTGATGCACTTGTTGTTTTAGGAACTCTTTTAGTTCCCCATTCAGATTTCAAAGAAGATACGTATACTATTGAGCTGGTCTATAGACCAAGTGTTTTTGAAAATGCTGATGTATTCAATGATCATCATCAAATCATTGCCTTCTTGGAATGAAAACATAATTTTGAACAACTACATTTTGAAGGCAGTGAATCTCAGAAGAATGAATCTGTGTCTGAATCTAGTTCAAATATAAATTAAAAAATTCTTACAGCTGAAAAGAAACAAAATTTCCAAAAGCCTGGTTTCTCTTGAAAAGTTATTTGACAAGCATGATAGATTCATTAAACAACATCAAATAGACTCGAGTTTCTCTCAGGGATTCGATCAAGTGAATCTGTCTACTGAAAAAATCCTAAGATGGTCAATATTAGTAAGTGTTGCACCCCTAAAGAAAGATTCAAGTTCACCTCTTTACTCTGTCAATACGTGAATTTCTTAGCATATTCTTATGAAGACCTGAAGTCTCTCAAACCTAATGAAATTTTCCATGACATTCCTCTCAAGGCTGACTCAATGCCCTACAAGAAAAAAATCCAGACAGTATAATCCAAAAATATCAGGTACTATTCTATCTGAAATACAAAAAATGTTAAACGCTAGAATCATCTTTCCAATCCATCACTCTACATGGATTTCAAACATAGTGCATGTAAGGAAGAAGAATGGCAAAATTCACATTTGTGTAGATTTCAAAAATTTGAATCAAGCATCTTTGAAGGATAATTATCCTTTGCCAATCATGGATCAAGTGCTTCAAACAGTGATAGGTGCAGAGATGTTATCAATGCTGGATGGCTTCTCAAGTTATAATCAAGTTGAAGTTGGTAAAGCAGACCAACACAAGACTGCATTCACCACACCTTGGGGTACATTTGCATATAGAGGAATGCCTTTTGGTTTAATAAATGTCGGTGCTACCTTTCAAAGAGCAATGGATTTAGCTTTCAAACATGAGATTGATAAATTCATAGTGGTATACCTTGATGACTTGACTGTATTTTCAAAGCGTCGATCTGATCATGTACGCCACTTACAACAAGTGTTGGAGTGCTGCCACTAGAATGGTATTTTTTTAAATCCTAAAAAGTCTATTTTTGGAGTAACAGAAGGGAAACTCCTTGGACACATTGTGTCCAAAGAAGGCATAAAGATTGACTCAAATAGAGTCAAGTCTATTCAAGAACTTAATTTTCCTACAAGTAAGAATGTTGTTCATTCTTTCTTCGAAAAGGTGAATTTATTATAGAGATTCATCCCCAAATTTACTGAGAAGACTAGACACATTGTGAACATGATGAAAGGGAAGACCATCTTCAGCTGGACTAAAGAAGGCAAATCAGCTTTTCAAGATATCAAAACTGCCATTGCTCATGACCCTACCTTGGTTTGCCTAAATTACAATAAAAATTTCATCATATACAGCTATGCGTCTGAACACACTCTTTCAGCAATTCATGTTCAACAAGACAAAGAAGGTATGGAATCTCCTATCTCTTTCATGAGTTATCCTCTCAAAACCCATGAGATGAAGTATTCAAATATAGAGAAGCATGCTTATGCCTTGGTGAAAGTAGTCAAACATTTCCGCTTCTATATTTTGAATTCACACGCTATTGCCTCAGTGCCTGACACTACAGTCAAGTCTATATTAACTCAGCAGGAGTTTGGCATGAAAAGAGGTAATTGGATTACAAAGATCCAAGAGTTTGAATCTTCAGGCAAGGGTAATTATTTCTTTACCACAGAAGATGTTCATGTTTCTACAGATGAAAGTCTTATAGCTGGCAATCCATGAATTGATCCAAACAAGACTTTAGGAGAATTAATAGGGTGCAGTATAAAAAAGGAAGGATCTTCCATCTCTAATAAAGAGAAATCTGATAGGAGATCAGCTTCTGATGATGACAACAATTTTTCCACCAATGATGAAGTTGGAACTGTGTTGATATCTCCTCAAGGAGATATTCTTCCTTCATGCAATTTGCAAGTCAGCAACACCAACAACACAGTTGGATGTGAATCTCTATTGCTCAAATTGAAAATTGCTCAAGATGAAGAAATCAAACTCCATCACATCAAAGGAGATGTTAATCTGATAGTTTGTTAGGAGTTTGATGTGGACAATCCAATCATATGCTAGACTGAACCAGAAGAACAACCAATTATGGTAATGGACCATGCTACTGTAAATCAAAATTAGGTAAAGGAACCCTTCACCAAGAAAACAAGGAGTTATGGTTTCCATTTTGAAGACCACATCCTACCTTGGAACAAAAAGAAGAAAAGGCCAAGAGGAAGACACAAAAAATAGGTTTTTTGGTGGAGAGCTCCATTCGCTCGTCACCGTTTCTGGGAACAAAATGTCTTCTTGCTGGTTTATCAAGATAGAGCACTATTTCCACTATCTCCCAAGAAGCAACATATGAAATACTTCAATTCTTGAAGTATCAAATCATTCCATCTGTATATATGTATATTTTTATAGTTTTTAATTCTATTTTATTTTATTTGTTTCCATTTTTTATGCCTTTTATTTCTGGGTAGCATGACTCCGTAACCCAATGGTACACATGAAGACACTGGAGATTCTGCATTCTAATCCTTTCAATTCTTTTTGCAATTGACAAAAGTTCCCCAACTAGAACCAGCTGTTGTCCCCCAAAAATATCACTCATTATTGGGACAACATTTGAACTATTTTGGTCTTACAGATCAAAATTATCTCTTTCCTTTTCAAAATTTGTCTTGGGCATTCAAATTCCTCATTTTTCAAGCTTTTCAAAAATTTACGAACTCTGCAGGCTTAAATCTATGGACTCTGCAGGCTTAAATCTACAGACTCTGTAGGAAGAGAAAAATATACTGACTCTGTAGGCCAAGTTTAATGGGCTTTACAGGTTGAAATCTACAGACTCTTTCAAGGTTAGAGAAAACTATGAACTTGGTTTCTACGGACTCTGTAGGGAGATTCAATTCTATAGGTTCGAAGGCTTCTGCAGGTGGGTTCAACCAAAAGAATCAGTTTCTAACACTTGGTCATTTTCAAGATTGGTTTAGTTCCTTAGTTCAAACAAAAATCTCTATCGGCAAGCATCAGTAGTAGGTTTAATGCATT
Organism: Torreya grandis; assembly: GCA_037957365.1. Lineage (NCBI taxonomy): Eukaryota > Viridiplantae > Streptophyta > Pinopsida > Cupressales > Taxaceae > Torreya > Torreya grandis. Next base: position 2,627,307 of record JARHVA010000201.1, on the reverse strand, counting down.
TGGTTCAATGATTGGTTCAATGTCAAATGGTTCATCAGTCGGTTCAAGGCTTTGTTTGAACAGTTGAACCAAAACTTGGTTCAACGGTTGGTTCAACGCCTTTTGGTTCAATGGTTAGTTCATTGCTTTGGTTCATTCAATTGAACCATCGGCTCGAACCATTTTGGTTCAAATCTTGGTTCAACCGATTGGTTCAACGAAGAGGTTCAACGGTTGGTTCAAACAAAGGGTTCATCGGCTTGAACCATTTTGGTTCAACCAATCGGTTCAATCAAATGGTTCAACAGTTGGTTCAAATCCTTGGTTCAACGAAGAGGTTAAAGCCTTGGTTCAACAGAGTGGTTCAACAGCGTGGTTCAAAAGGAGCGATCTAATGTAAAAGTTCAAAGATCCTCCCGAAGGACAAGTGCCCTTGCAGAGGGCACTTAGTCAATGAAAATACCCTTCAGAAGGGTCATTTTCAAAAAGACTAAGGCAAGTCTAAAGCATAATTCCTTCAAAAAATTTGTTTGAAGTAATTCCTTCAGACAAAAAGTCTGAAAGAATTCTGAGAAGTCACGAGAGTAAATCTCGAAGGAATTCACGTATATGGTAAACAGAACAATTTCCATAGACTTTTTGTCCGTGGGAAATTTTTGCAGACAATTTGTCCACGGGAATTTGTGAAGGGCCACTGAAGGACCCCAAAGGGTAGGTTCCCTTGCGGGGGACTCTCGACTGCCAATTTGAAGAATACCTCCCCAAAGCCAAAGAGTCGCCCGAAGAAGCCTGAAGGCCATCCAAAGACTGCCTGAAGGGTATATACCCTTGCAGGGGGCTCTTCTCAACACCTAAAATGGATCATTTCTCAAGGCTTGAAAGGATAAGTTCAATCTAGGAAAGTGCCAAATAGAAAAGCCGAAGAAGGACCAAGGGGTGACACGCCCAAAGATGTCAAATTCAAGACATTGAATTAACCATTGATCCTTTGAATCTACAAACCTGAATGCATCCACAAACTTCAAGGTCAAGACTAGAAAAAAGTGAGGAAGGAATAGAACAGCAAATTGAATCTAGGACCTGATTTAATTAACTAGAAAAGGAGGAACGATGAAGGTAGGATCAGATCGCTAGGTAGACATTGAAAGTTGCAAACTTTCAATAGCGTGATTTGTTTCTCTGCATTGATAAAATCAAATGGGTAAATGCCCCTAAGTTCCAGCATATCTTCTTAACAGATTCCAACACAACATGATGTGTTACTATTCCTGAATCCTTCTTGAAGAGGATATATAAGGGACTCTCTTCTATTGTAAATGGATCTCTTTTTGACAATCAGAATGAAACTCTGCCCAAATTGAAAGACACTTCTGAGACTTTGAGCTCAATTTGTTTATCATATTTTGTTATTGGAATAAGAAAGCAAGTGGTTTTTCAGACTTTGTGCTGTAATATCTTTGTTGTTGAGGAAACTGTTCTTATGTCTTTTTCCTTAATATATCTTTTGTTCATTTAATTCAACAAGCAAAATTAGTGACAATAGTTAGGAAGGAGTCCTGAAGAGTCAATTGTGGAGAGACTTTGTACCCCCATAATTTCCTTTAGTGTGTTTTCTTTTCATTTCTGTGTAAAGGACCTTGGGGTGACTTTGTGCCCTTATTGTCCTTCATATCTTACTCTTGATCAATTCAGGCATAGACTTTGTGTTGCATCTCGATTTGCTGGTTATTACATCCTTTATTACATTTTGTTGTTATTACTTGGAGTATTCTTGTGGCTTACTGAATAGTACTTCTGAAAGAAGAGGAGTTCTTTCTATCATTTTCCTTGAGTTTCTCCTTGGATCTGCACACATCATCTCTGAAGAAAGAGATATGGATGGTTTGTCCCACCCTTGAGTATTATTTTCTATTTATACATGTGTGTGTGTGTGTGTGTGTGTGTGTGTGTGTGTGTGTGTGTGTGTGTGTGTGTGTGTGTGTGTGTGTGTATATATATATCCTATCTATAGGGAACCTCCCCTTGATGAGAGGAGAGATCAGTCCCCTTCTAATGTGGTAAACCTACACATTTGGATGACTAATCTTCCTACTTTGGCTGATCAGACCTATTTTGTTTATCAGTACGCTGATCGACAAAATATTCAACCAACAATATTCACACTTTATTTGAAGTCTACCTTAGGTAGTTTTTTCACCAAGGTAAGATATACTATGTGCAAAATATTATTAAATACACATTTAATATGGTAGTTATCCTTACATGTGTGAAAATGGTTAAGTGTAACTTGGGGAATAATCTTGTGCATAACATTGTTAAACTCACATTTAATGTGGTATTTATCCTTACATGTGTGAGAAGGGTTAGATTTAACTTGGGGAATAATCCTACCTTTCACTCTACTAATAATCATCTCCCACTCACCTCTTATTTTTCCTATATAAGGAAACCTTGCATCCTTTTTGGGTAATGGAGCTTTGAGCTATCTATCCAGAGCTGGTAGAGATTTAGTTTCTAAGGAGATCTTGTTTTTGTGTCATTATTTCTAGTTACACATATGCATTATATATTATCTTATTATTTTAATATAATGTTTTTATTGGTGAATATCTTTATCTCTTCTAAATAATCATTATGTTGAAGTTCCTTCGCTTTCTATTTCTTCACATAGTTTTAGTGATAAGAGTTATTTTCTCTAAAATAGTATCAACATTGAAGGATCAGAGTCATTCTTCAATGATAGATATTGTGAATATATATATTCTTCATCAAGCTTGACATTCCCACACAACTTATTTAACCCTTCTATAATGTTTGAGCCAACCATTTTGGGGTGTTCAAAACTGGTATTGTGTATTTTTTCATGCCACAATAATATTTTGTGGCAACCCTTCTAGGGTTTTAAAAATTACATTGGGTATGTATATTTTTCATGCCAAAGCATTTTAATGCCGGGTTTTCAATATCATTGGGTATTTTTTCATTTCTAGATCTATATTTGATCCAACCATTCTAGGTTTTTTAAATTGCATTGGGTATTACTTTGTTTGTTGCCAATTCTAAAATCTTAGAGTCATTTATGTGGAGTAAATTTAATTTTGTGAGAAGTTATTTGGATGTACCATATTTTATTAGTTCAGATCTAATTTTTTCCTTCAATTAGATTCTTGTACTTGTTTCACATTTACATATGGAAGAGTCGTGTTGAATATTATTTATTTATTTATTTATTGGTTTTAAGTGTTTTTGGTGCATAGTAAGCATTCCCATTGTATTTAAAGTGCCATAAAAAGTCATTTTTGACTTTTGTTTCACTTAAATTAGACACTATGAGTTTATTTGGTAAGCACCTCATTTTTTATAGTAAATCTACCATTTTATAAAATTTTAGGGCATCTTGGAGAAAATCAGGAATTTTTATTACAACTGTAGATTCTAAAACTTGCCTAAAAAGGATCTTATTCACTCAGTTTGGTTTATGTTTGTAGATTTTGATGAGATTTCAGTTATTGAAGAGCTAGGGCATAGAGTCATTTTTGAGAAAATTTTGTATCTTTTTTTTAAAACTTGGGCTGAAATTATGTTTCACTATTTGGCTTTCTAAGAGTTTTCTAAAAAGTCCTTATTTGTGTTATTTGGACTTACAATGCTCATGTGGTGTGTGTTTAAAATTACATGTATGTGTAATGGCATATGAGAATTGAGGGGAGGATTGCACTAAGCGGTAGCACCCCAATCTACCACCTCCACCATCTATAATATTATTGCCACCATTGAGGGGAGGATTGCGCTAAGCGGTAGCACCCCAATCTACCACCTCCACCATCTATAATATTATTGGCACCATTGAGGGGAGGATTACGCTAAGCGGTAGCACCCCAATCTACCACCTCCACCATCTATAATATTATTGCCACCAATGTGCCACCAACCCTTTGTTTGGCCATTGGTCATCTAATGCTAGAGTGCACATGACCATCGCTTTGCCTATGGTTAGCGCTAATAGTGCATGTGATTGGGTGATCACAGAATTCTAGTGATCATGGCTAGTAGAAATGTTATCCCATGTCCTATGACATGATCACCCCTGGGCAAATTTATCCCCTAAGGGCTAACCCTACACCACAATGAGCTCTTTCATGGAGTACTTTTCTTTTGAGACTCATAACTTTTAATCCAAAAAGCTTGTGAGGGTGATTTTTTTTTTCACCTTAGCTATTTTTTTGAGATATAAATAGTGGTAGAGTTTATTTTACAAATTAATAACCTAGATTTCCATAATTTTTAGTTTCTTTCTTGTTTTGTTGTTCGATTCATGTTTTCGGACCTTACAGAAGCCATAAGTTTTGACTAGTGACTCAAATTTATGTGTTATTTTTTAAAAGTATGTATTTTTTCATGCTCTTCACAATTATAATATCTATTTATTCTAAAGCTAACTCATATTTGTAATTTTTTAGCGTAGTCACTTATTTGTAAACTATAAATCATATTACTTTGCATTGAATATATCAAGTTCTTGTGCCAAACCTCAATGGGGTTTTTTCAAAATAATTTTTCAAGCCAGATTTGCATTCTTGTGCCAAACATTGTTGGGGGTTTTTCAAATTAAATTTGTTTGAGACAAAATTGTGTAAATGAGTCAAACCTTTATTGGGGGTTTTTAATTTATTTTTGATTAAGCTAGAACTACATTTTAATGATTCATACAACTTTTGGGTGGGTTTTTTAGATGTATATTATACTCACATCAATTTATAAAGTGCCATGGGATGTTTTCTATTTTAGCCTTGTGTGTGTGTTTTGTCTCACTCCCTTGTCTACCTTCATGCATGTGTGTGATTTGTCTCACTCCATTTATTCATATCAATTGATGAGTACTTTGTGGTATATTGGAAACTCTCACTTGATATTTTATTATGATTGTTTGTACACTTATTGCATTGACACACTTTTTGAAATCTTAGATCTTGATGGTTGTTTTGTCTTCACTCCCTAGTCAACATTACGGGGGATTCGAGGAGCTAGAAGAGGTGTTGTGTACTATTAATACTTTCTTAGTTGTTAGAGTATGCTATGTACATATTGTTTGTTCTTGTATATTATGCAGATGTTGAGGCTGGTTTCAAAATTCAAAATATCTCTTGAGCCATCTTTGTTGATTTCAAAATGCATTTTGTTAAGATATAGTATGTATCTATAGTCACTCTTGTTCACATAACCAGATTCATAGAACCTAATTATTCCAATTCTTTCTTCATTTTTTTGGAGGCTTCATCAAATTCAATAGTGATATGCAAACAAATTGATTCATTTTTCTATATGTTCTTTCATTATACATGGGTACCTCATCAGGGCTAGTTGTTGAGACCCATAAAAATGAGTTTAAGACTCTTTTATTTTACCACATCACATAAGCTAATCTTTGTGGGGGGTGTTGTTGTGTGTCATGTTCACACTTCATGTGAAGTCCACCTTAGGTATATATTTTACCAAGGTGTGATGTGTTATGCACATTTAATGTGGTAGGTATCCTCACATGTGTGAGAAGGGCTAGGTGTAACTTGGGGAATGATCCCATATTTCACTCCACCAATAAACATATATCACTCACCTCTTGATTTTCCTATATAAGAAAAAATTATGTTTTTATTGGAGAATGAAGTTTAGATTCAGTTAACCAGATTTGGTGGAGAGGTAGTCTCTAAGGAGATTATGTTTTGGTGCAACCATTGCTAATTTTATATTTACATTTTATATTATGCTTAGTTTAATATATTTTATTTATTGGTGAATTTCTCTATCTCTTATAAAAAAATTATATAGATGGGGTCTATGTCGAAGTTCTTGAGATTTATCTTCCCTGACATGGTTACAGTGATAAGAGTTATTTTCCCCAATGTGGACATGAAATAAACACATGGTCATAATTGTTTATGTTGACGTAGAAGATTGCACCTGTGGCAGGAGGCTGAGCTCCTACCTTCTTCACGCAACAATGGAAACTCCCCTCTCACCTGTGGGACCGGTGAAGCTGGAGGTGAGAGTTTCTAGATGAGGGCTAGCTCCCTCTGATGTATCATTTAGGCCCTGGCTTCTCCTACTACTAAAAAAAAATGTAAAAAAGGGGGGATGAAAAGGGAGAGAGAGATGTTGAAAACAAAGCCTAAGCCTAAAAATTAAAAGGTGATACACTAGAAAATATGACCCACCCAGCCCGAACATATGCTTTTCACCAAAAGGAAGTGCCTATACACTTCATCTGACATGAGAGAACCTTCTGTATCAGTGGGTTAGGGGTTCATGGAGATAAAGGGAGAAAAATAACCACTAGAGGCAATTTGAGACACACTACAGCAGCCTATCCACTTCACCTATACTCCTCTAGGGACACTTCTGATAGACCTGTAAAAGGAAACTCACAAAAATGCACCAGACATGTTGAAATCATTCTGCAAAAGCGTTAAGAAAATGACTTAACATATAATTAAATGCATAGACACATACTAAAGATGAAAAAATCAGAATGGAGGTAAAAATGCTAAGTTCTGATTGAAGGTAAAATCTGGTAGCTCTGCCTTACAAGCCCGAGAGAATTTTGGGCAGAGTTTTGCCTTAAGGCTGAGAGTAGATTTTTTTTTGAATGAGAAGTTTTACAATATATAGAAAGAGGAAGAGAAACTTGGTGCTTCCTGGGAAAGATTTTTTGGTGCTCTTTTTTGTAAGTGGCCCATGTGCATTATGAACCTTGGGAAGAGGAAACCACTATTACTAATGTCATTCTTCAGAAGAGTCCTGTTGGAACCATATTGTACAATTGCCAAAATTGACTTTGGCATTCAAACATTAATGTAAGAGCATGGTCGTGCCTCTTTTTTGCAAACAGACTATAGTTTGTCCCCTCATCAATGCCAACTGCAGAAAACAGGCTGCACCACTGGGTCTGACAATAACTCACCTTCCCTTCGCCACTTGAATGCATTGTCATTTCTATTCTTTGTCTTCTTCCTGCTCTTTCATCCCTCAGGGGTGATCTTCTGGTGAGTTGCTGCATTCTTTGGGTTCATTCCATGGTTGGTGCTTGGGCATTTAAAAACCAATGACTTTTTTATTGACTTAAATTTGACGTTTGCGCACCCGTCACCCTTGGACTCTCCTTCGGCTTCCTGCTTTGCCCCTTTCACTAAGAGCACATCCGCCCTTGACACATGTCATAATCCACTGCTTGGGCACTTATAAGACACTTTAAAATGTGGATGTTGACACGTGGCAGCTTTTGCTGAGCTGATAATGGGACATGGCAACATTCACTTACATTAGAGGGCCTTTTGAGAGTCAGGCAAAAGTTGACACGTGGTTACTTCCACAGAGCCTTTAGCTGCCTTAGAGCAACTTTTGGGCCCTTTTTTGGTTCATAGCAGATGCTGACAATTGGCACACTTTGCATAGCTCCTAACAACTCATTCGGGCCCACCATAGTCTTCTTTGAAGCTAATAAGAGAAACCCATAGATGTTGCCATCTGTCGGCTTCCATTGAGCCCTGTAGGGGACATGTGGCACATTCTTCTACTCCTAAAAAGCATGTTGAAGTCCTTCACGGTTTCCACTTGGTGCTTTCCATGCTCTAGCTTTCATGGTGTAAAATTTGACATTTGCACACCTATCATCGCTTGAAAACCCTACGGCTCCCTTTGAAACACTCTATGCCCTCCACAAGGGCTTCTTGGATCTTGAACTGCCCTCTGATATAGGGCACACCCTTGAACCAATCCGTTGAACCAACCCATTGAACCAAAAATAGTTCAACGGTTCAACGGTTCAACCAATACGTGCTGAGCCCATTGAACTTTGGCATTGAATTGAAGGATTGAACCAAAGCGTTAAACTAAATGATTGAACCAAATGATTGAACCAGTTCAATGGTTCAACAAAGCGTGCCGATGAACTTGCCAATAGACCAAGTGTCTGAGCCCACCAATGAACTAAGTGTCGAAGTGTTGAACCAACGTCATTAAACCACCCTTTGAATCAGTTCAATGGTTCAAAGTTGCATGCTGATGAACCAAAACACGTTGAACTTTAACCACTGAACCAAGGCCTTGAACTTTGTCGATGAACTTTAAACGTTGAACCTGCATTGAACCAAAGCCGTTGAACTAAAGGTGTTGAACCAATCCTAAAAAATGAAGTGATGGACTTGAAGCGATGAACCAAGCTTTGAAATGGAGTGATTGAACTGCTGATTGAACCAAGGCTCGAACCAAGGCTGATTGAACTGCCAATGGAACCAGGCATTGAATCAGTTTCAATGGTTCAATGATGCCAACCTTCTTCATTTTCTTCAGACAAGAGCCTGAAGAGGCCTTGCAAAACTCAAAACTATCTAAATTGATCCTTCATGCGCCAAAGGACTAACCTACAGAGTCCGTAGAAATCCAAGACCTACAGAGTCTGTAGAAATGAATAGATTCATGCAAAATTGAAAAATGAAATGGCCTAGAATAGTAGGGACAGAAGGGGACTTATTTTTGGCTTGTTGGGCAAAAAATGGTCAAAAATTTGGCAACTCCTAGGGGAAGCATGCCTGCTATGCTTAAAGACCAGTTGCCTTGCAGTCCATTGGGCACGGAGTCAGATGCAGCTATAAAGAAAGGTTAGCAATAGCCCCAAAATATCCATGAATCAAACATGAAGCTTTTTACACCAGACAAAGGGAAACACACAAGGCTAAAAACACTACTTATGTAACTGCACTTAGGGAAAGCAGGAAGAGAAACTAAAAGAAAACTACTCTATACAGCTAACCAGGAATGTTTGAATCCCTCCTAGATCAAAGGGAAAACTTCTTAAGTCCCCTTCCTGGCAAGAATACTTATGGTGGCAGGCAAGTAGTTGAATGAAAAAGAGATTTGGTGACCTACTCCTCTTGCCTGTCACCTTGCTTGGCTGGTATTCGAGTGGATCAGAATCGAACATGCTTTTGATATATATGTACTTTTATTGTCCTTAGAAGCTTGTTAAATGTTGGTCCCTCATACTGGTGCTCTTCACCAAGAAATCAGTGGCTGCTGGCTTATCACCGTTAGCCCTTTGATGTGCACAGTCCCTCTATAATGCATCATGGTTTGACTCGTTTCCTTCTGCTTCATTGGAGATCTTGTCAAACTCATCCTCTGCTCCCTCTTGGCCTTCTTGAAGAAGGGTGACTATGGTGATGTCTAAAATGGAATCACAAAATGATTTCTCATCCCATAGAACATCACCTCTCTGTTCAAAGCTCTCTTCTTCAAGGCATTCCTCTAGGAAGACAAACCTCTCCTTTTCCTCTTCAAAGATCAGGATCTCTATATTTTCAAAGATATCCTCCTGATCTTCCTCCAACTCAGGCTCCTCAATGTAGTTGTCATCATCATCAAAATAGCAAGGAAGTTCATCAAACAAAGGGGAAGAGAGATCGCCATGCTTTTGTTCCTCCTCGTATTGCTGGAACATCTACATATATGCAAGACCAGTGTCTTCTCCATTACTGATAAGGTCTTCACAATGAGCATTGATGATGATTTATTCTTCGTTATCACCCATGATAACCTCTTGAAGAACTAAAAATTAGATCTTCTGCTCCTCATTCACCTCCTATAGAATAGGTTCTTCCTTGAGAAGGGGTGAAGTGGGAAAACCATGTGGAAGAGGAGGTAGTCCTTGAGCTAGAATCAAATGATTCTCCTCCTTCCACTTGGTCAGCACTTCATCTATATCAGGTATGGCCTGATAGCTCTCTTGGAAGTGTGTAGGTGGGGTGTGTTCAGACATGGAATGTGTTGTTGGGTCTGAACCATCCATCACACACTGGTTGAGTAATCTCTCTTTAGATTCCAACTTTGCAATTCTCCTGGCTAGATCCTCTTGGAAGAACCTTTCTTGGAAGTCACCAACATCATCATGAGTAGGAGCAGCTTCAGCTTCTTCAAGGTTTTGAGAAAAACCTTGCTTCTCCTCCTTCTTACTCCATGATTCTACTATTTTCCCCAAGTTCAGGATCTCAAAATTGGAAATTTTCTCCTGTGAACAGGCAGCAACTTTGTTTTCTCCAAGGTCATGGGGCTCCTCCACAAGGTCTAGAAGTTCTATCTCTCTTCCACAGAGCAGACTCATCCTAGCCTCTAAATATTCAATTTGTTTGGCTAGGTTGTCCTGAAAGAGTCTTTCTTGGAGGTCACCAACATCATCCTCTTCAAGGCTCTGGGCTAGTTCCTATCATTCCTTCCTCCAACTTGGAATCTGCACATCATGTTGAAGGACTTGGGGAGGTTGAGGAATGTTAGGAAGAGACTGTTGATGCACCAAAAGAGCCTCTAGAAAGGGGATGTGTTGGCTCATGGTATTCCCCCCAATGGAAGATTCACAATATAAATAATTAAGAAGATTGATCTCCATGGGGGGTTACTTTGATGCCCTTTGATGTTGGAAATCCAGGTGCACGGGATTGAGAGTAAAGGCATCAGATGAGATGGAGTGAGCAAGTGCTATCTAATAAAAAGGATTTGGTGCAAAAGAGGGGGATTTATTTAGGATAGGAGAGGGAATGCAAGGCTGACTACCTTGGATAAATGGATTTCTCCATTTTGCCACCTCCTCCTCCATTGATTGCAAGGCTTGAGCTTGCCTAAACAAACACTCCTCTTTATACATCAGCTCCTGCTGATATCCATACTGTTCCTCTAGTCTATCAATCTCCATCATCTGCTTCTCAAAATCTAGGGCCCTTTCCCTTATCTTAGAAGGGAAACTAGGAGAGATGCTTGAGGCGATTCTCTAAAAATATTGAGCTTGATCATAGTCATATGGAGGAAAACAAGACCCATGATTTTGTGTAAAGGAATTATACATACAAAAAGTGATTTTTGATGGCACCAGGCTGCTTAACCAGCAGATTCAACTCAGAGTTGCCATTGGTGTTGATGTAAAATCCTCCAAAGGCCAGTCGATTGAAAAACACACCAACAATTCTTCAACTCTTTAGACAAAACCTGTCCTAATTGGTCCCATCAGGCAGATGCAGAAGATTGCACCCTTGGCAGGAGGTCGAGCTCCTGCCTTCTTCACACAATAATGGAAACTCCCCTCTCGCCTATGGGATCGGCAAAGATGGAGGGGAGAGTCTCTAGATAAGGGCTAGCTCCCTCTGATGTATCTTTTAGGCCCTGGTTTCTCCTACTACTAGCAAACAAATGTAAAAAAGGGGGATGAAAAGGGAGAGAGAGATGTTGAAAATAGAACCTAAGCCTAAAATTAAAAGGTGATACACTAGAAAAGTGATCCTCCCAACTTGAACATACACTTTTCACCAAAAGAAGCACCTATACACTTCATCTAAAGTGAGAAAACATTCTGCATCAGTGGGTCAAGGGTCTGTGGAGATACAAGGAGGAAATAACTACTAGAGGCATTCTGGGACACACTACAGCAGCCTATCCACTTCACCTACACTCCTCTAGGGACACTTCTGATAGACTTGTAAAAGGAAACTCAAAATTACACCAAACATGCTAAAATCATTCTATAAAAGCATTAAGAAAATGACTTAACATAGAATCAAGGCATAGACACATACAAAAGATGTAAAACTCAGAATAGAGGTAAAAATGTTGTGTTTCGATCCAAGGTAAATTTTTGGCAGCTCTGTCTTACAAGCCTCGAGAGATTTTTGGGTAGAGTTTGCCTTAAGGCTGAGAGAAAAAAAAATTCTCAAAAGAGAAGTTTACAATATATAGGAAGAGGAAGAGTAACTTGTCACTTCCTGGGAAAGATTTTGGTGCTCTTTTCTACAAGTGGCCCATGTGCGTTTTGAATCTTGGGAAGAGGAAACCACTGTTACTAATGTCATTCTTTAGAAAAGGCCTACGAAACCATATTGTACAATCACCAAAATTAACTTTGGTGTTCAAACATTAATGCAAGAGCATGGCCGCGCCTCTTTCCTACAAACAGACTGTAATTTGTCCCCTCATCAATGCCAATTACAAAAAATAGGTCACACCACTCATCTGCAATAACTCACCTTCCCTTCTCCACTTGAATGCTTTGTCATTTTTGCTCCTTGTCTTCTTCCTGCTCTTTCATCCCTTGGGGCGATCTTCTGGCAGGTCATTGTGTTCCTTGGGACTTTTTCCATGATTTGGTGCTTAGGTAGTTCAAAAACAATGGCTACTTCACTATGTTAAATTTGACGTTTGCACAGCTGTCATCCAAAGGCTAGTTCATCTGCTTAAATTTGATAGCTTTCGGGACATCACCATCTTTGGCAAAAGTCATCAGGTCTTTCCTGCAGTTTTTTTTCCTGAGCTTCAGACTTTTGTTTTGGGCTTTTTTCCCACAGATAAAAGTTTGCAATTGGCCGTTCTTTGTCCTTTTCTTCAAGCTCTTTGAAACTCTCTTCCCTCCATAAGGGCTTTTGGATCTTGAACTACCCTCTACAAGGGCTTTTGAACCCATCACTGCGCTCCAACTGTAGGGCATACCCTTGAACCAAGCTGTTGAACCAACCCATTGAACCAAAATTGGTTCAACGGTTCAATTGGTTCAATCACTGCGCACCGAGCCCGTTGAACCAAGCCTTTAAACAAAAATTGACATGTGGCCACTTTCGCAGAGCCTTTAGCTACCTTAAAAAACTTTTGGGCCCTTTTTTGATAATCGTGGACACTGACACTTGGCATGCTCCGCATAATTCTTAGCAATTCATTCGGGCCCACCACAGTCTTCTTGAAGCCAATAGGAGAAACCCATAGATGTTGCCACCTGTCAGCTTTCACTGAGCCCTGTAGGGGACACATGGCACGTTCTACTACTCTTTAAAAAGCATGTTGAAGTCCTCTATGGTTGCCATTGAACCAAGCCTTTGACCTGATTCTGAACTGGTTCCACAGTTCAAAGCTACGCTGATGAACCAAAATGCGTTGAACTTTAACCGCTGAACCAAGGCCTTGAACTTTGTCGATGAAATTTAAACATTGAACCTGAATTGAACCAAAGCTGCTAAACTAAAGGTGTTGAACCAAGCCTAAAAAATGAAGCGATGGACTTGAAGTGATGAACCAGGTTTTGAAATGGAGCGATTGAACTGCCGATTGAAACAAAGCTTAAACCAAGGTCAATTGAACCAAGCGATTGAACCAGGCATTGAAACAAGGCATTGAACTGGGTCAATGGTTCAATGATGCCAAACTTCTTCATTTTATTTAGACTAGAGCTCGAAGAAGCCTTGTAAAACTCAGAACTCTCTAAACTGATCCTTCATGCGCCAAAGGACTAACCTGTAGAGTCTATAGAAATGAATAGATTCATGCAAAATTGAAAAATGAAATGGCCTAGAATAGAAAGGACAGAAGGGGACCAATTTTTTGCGTATTTTGCAAAAAAATGGTCAACAAATTGGTGACTCCCAGGGGAAGCATGTCTGCTATGCTTAAAGACCAGTTGCCTTGTAGTCCATTGGGCACAGAGTCAGATGCATCTTAAACAAAATCAGCAACAACCCCAAAAGATCCAAGAATCAAACATGAAGCTTTCTACCCCACACACAAAGGGAAACACACAAGACTAAAAAACACTACCTGTGCAAACTGCACTTAGGGAAAATAGGAAAGGAAACTGAAAGCAAACTACTATATACAGCTAACCAAGAATAATTGCCTCCCTCCTAGATCAAAGGGAAAATTTCTTAAGTTCCCTTCCTGGCAAGAAGACTTATGGTGGCAGACAAGTGGCTAAAAGAAAAGGAGATTTGGTGACCTTCTCCTCTTGCCTGTCACTTGGGTTGGCTGGTATCCGTGTGGATCAGATTTGAACATGCTCCCAACGTATGTGTATCTTTTTTGTTCTTGGAAGCTTGTTGAATGCTAGTCCTTCATACTGGTGCTCTTCACCAAAGAATTAGTGGTTTTTGGCTTATGACTGTTAGCCCTTTGACATGTATAGCTCCCTTGCAGTGCATCATGGTCTGACCCATTTCCTTTTGCTTCATTGTAGGCTCTGTCAGACTCATCCTTTGTTCCCTCTTGGCCTTCTTGAAGAAGGGTGACTATGGTGATGTCTGAAATGGAATCATAAACTGATTGCTCATCCCACAGAACATCACCTCTCTGTTCAAATATTTCTTCTTCAAGGCTTTCCTCAAGGAAGACAAACCTCTCCTTTTCCTCCTTGATGATCAGGATCTCTAGATTTTCAAAGGTATCCTCCTGATTCTCCTCCAACTCAAGCTCTTGAGTGCAGTCATCCTCCTCATCAAAATAGTAGGGAAATTCATCGAACAAATGGGAAGAGAGCTCACCATGCATTCGTTCCTCCTCATATTATTGGAACATCTGCATGTATGTGTGACCTGAGTCTTCTCCATTACTGATGATGCCTTCACAAAAAGCATTGATGATGATTTCTTCTTCGTTATTTCCCATGATAGCCTCTTGAAGAACTACAAATTAGATCTTCTGCTCCTCATTTGCCTCCTATAGAATAGGTTCTTCATTGAGAAGGGGTGAAGTGGGAAAATCATGTGGAAGAGGAGGCAGTCCTTGAGCTAGAATTGAATGATTCTCCTCCTTCCACTTGGTCAGCACTTCATCTATATCAGGTGTGGCCTGATAGCTCTCTTAGAAATGTGTAGATGGGGTGTGTTCAGACATGGAATATGCCTTTGGGTCTGAACCATCCATCACACATTGGCTAAGGAATCTCTCTTTAGATTCCAACTCTGCAATTCTCCTGGCTAGATCTTCTTGGAAGAGCCTTTCTTGGAGATCATAGGAATCATGGGTAGGAGTAGCTTTATCTTTTCTAAGGTTTTGAGCAAAACCTTTCTTCTTCTCTTTCCTATCCCATGATTCCATCATTTCCTTCCAAGTCAGGAGCGTACCATCAAAGTGAAAGATCTCAAAATTGGAAGTTTCCCTTCTGGTTGAAGGGCAACTAGGAGGGTTGCTTGGGGAGATGCCATAAAAAGGTTGAGCTTGATCAAAATTATAGGAAGGACAACAAGGTCCATGATTTTGTATAGAGGGATTATACATACAAAGGTGATTTATTAATGGCACCAGGCTGCTTAACCAGCTGATTCAACTCAGAGTCACCATTGGTGTTGATGCAAAAGCCTCCAAAGGCTGGTCGGTTGAAGAACACACCAAAAATTCTTCAACTCTTTGGACAAAACCTGTCCTAGTTGGTCCCACCAAGCATGCCAAAAACTATTGACGTAGAAGATTGCACCCTTGGCAAGAGGCCGAGCTCCTACCTTCTTCACGCAACAATGGAAACTCCCCTCTCACCTGTGGGACTAGCGAAGCTGGAGGGGAGAGTCTCTAGATAAGGGCTAGCTCCCTCTAATGTATCTTTTAGGCCCTAGTTTCTCTTACTGCTAGCAAACAAATGTAAAAAAGGGGGGGATGAAAAGGGAGAGAGAGATGCTGAAAATAGAACCTAAGCCTAAAAGTAAAAGGTGATACACCAGAAAGTGATCCTCCCAGCCTGAACATACACTTTTCACCAAAAGAAGCACCTATACACTTCATCTGAAGTGAGAAAACCTTCTGCATCAGTGGGTCAGGGGTCTATGGAGATACAAGGAGGAAATAACTACTAGAGGCATTCTGGGACACACTACAACAGCCTATCCACTTCACCTACACTCCTCTAGGGACACTTCTGACAGACCTGTAAAAGGAAACTCAAAAATACACCAGACGTGCTGAAATCATTCTGTAAAAGTATCAATAAAATGACTTAACATAGAATCAAGGCATAGACACCTACTAAAGATGTAAAACTTAGAATAGAGGTAAAAATGTTGTGTTTTGATTCAAGGTAAATTTTTGGTAGCTCTGCCTTACAAGCCCCAAGAGATTTTTGGGTAGAGTTTGCCTTAAGGCTGAGAGCAGATTTTTTTCTCAAAAGAGAAGTTTACAATATATAAGAAGAGGAAGAGCAACTTGGCGCTTCTTGGGAAAGATTTTGGCACTCTTTTATGCAAGTGGCCCATGTACAATCTAAATCTTGGGAAGAGGAAACCACTGTTACTAATGTCATTCTTCAAAAAAGGCCTACAGAACCATGTTGTACAATTGCCAAAATTGACTTTGGCATTCAAACATTAATGCAAGAGCATGGCCGTGCCTCTTTCCTACAAACAAACTGTAGTTTGTCCCCTCATCAATGCCAACTATAGAAAATAGGTCACGCCGCTCATCTGCAATAACTCACCTTCCCTTCGCCACTTGAATGCTTTGTCATTTTTGCTCCTTGTCTTCTTCCTGCTCTTTCCTGCCAAGGGTGCAATCTTTTGCGTCAACAGTTTCCATTTGAATCAGATTTTATATCAATTTATAAGAAGTTATTATGCAATGATTGTGTTCCAAATTTCTATTTTCAAAAAGGATTCTTATATGAAATTGGGTACTTGTGCATACCGTATGAGGTAGAGAGACAAAAAATAATATGGGAAACTCATTTTAGCAAGGATGCATGACACTTTGGAGTTGAAAACACCTTTACAAAGTTACATAAGTACTTATTTTGGCCACACCTTAGGTTAGATGTATCCAAATACATCATGGCTTGTACTGCATGTGTAATTAAAAAATCAATCAACAAGAAACAAGGTTTTCACACACCTCTATTAGTTATAATGAGACCATGGGAATTTTATTCCATGGACTTCCTCTCAGGCTACCCTAATACCAAGCATGGTAATGATTGTGTTTATGTAGTAGTTGTTAGATTCTCAGATATGAAAATTTTGATACCTTGTAATAAAATAATCTTAGCTCTAGGAATGACTCAATTATACTTTCAATATGTTTGAATCCACTTAGATATCCCATAAACTATCACATCTGATAGAGATACAAAAGTTCTTAAGAAATTTTTGAAAATCACTTTGATCTAGGCTAGACACAAATTTGAATAAATCTACCTCTTTCCATCTATAAACTGATGGACAAACAAAAGTGATAAACAAGATGATAGTGCATCACCTCAAAATGTACTATTCAAAGAAGCAATGCACTTGGGATGAAAGTATTCCTTTCATTTGACATAACTATAATACATCTCTACACAACTCTATAATGCACAAACCTTTTCCAGTTTGCTTGGGTTTATAATCTCTAGATTTCATTGACATAGCTTAATTTATATCGCCATCAATAAAAACTCTAACTCAAAAGGAATTTCAAAAAATTATTTAGTTCAATGAGCACATTCATCGCATTCAATAGCAATTGTAGACCATTGTGTAACAGGAAATGCTAAGTACAAGCACTACCATGATCAACATTAAACACCACACCCCGCTTTCAGGTTAATGATCAAGTATGGATACACTTATAAAAATAAATATTGATAAGACCTCACCATAAGCATCTTCCATTTTAGTATGGGACCTACACCATCAGCAAGCAAGTAGGAGATAACACTTTCAAGTTTATTTTGCCTTCTTATCTTGGGTTGTACCAAGTCTTCAATGTGAACTCTTGTGCCACTACTTTCCATCTTTGTTGGACACTTCATATGTTGTAGAGACTCTCTAGCAAGTATATATTAATATTGATTGCAAAACACTAGCAAAATCAGATAAAGTAATTGATGTTAGGGTCAAATAGACACATTAACAAGAAATTTCTCTCTTTTAAATCATTAAAGTAAGTCAACTACCCTCATAGGGAAAATGGTTTAAAGAATTATAGGTTGGAAATTTATTTTCACGTCTTGTTCCACAATTGCATGGAATGGGGACCATTGATCTTCAAGGAAGGGTGATTCATCCATATTGTTATGAGTCATCATTTTAACTCACGACATCTTGGTGTTTCTTGACAACTCATGCATCTCCACTAAAAACATTAACATCATCTCAGCTCACATTTTTGGATCGTAATTATTAACTCATCTTTTCTCATATCTCATAGCTCTTGTAGTTCTAGTATTGTAAAATTTGTCTTAGTAATAATGTCAATAAAAGTAATCAAACTAATGATTGGTTATGGAATATTTTTTGCCAACCATTGTAATAGTCTAGCCAACACTTCATCATACTCCTTTGTATATTAATACATTCTTATATTCTTTGTATTAAGTTCGTGATACATATATAGACTAGGAGTATGTAGACATAACACATCTGATCTCTCAAATTTTGTACATAACTTAGCATAATATAACTTTTCTATTATAGTTCTACATTTGGTGTCATCGTTCTTCTCTACTCTTTCTTTTGATTACTACACTCTGATATATCTTTGGAATTTATCATTTGTAATCCCTTCCACATATAACTCATTAAATCTATTTAGTTATTTTGTCCACTAGGTCTTCTCCTGGGTCCTAGATCACCCATAAGGACCCAAAAATAGTAGATTGGAAATTAAAGTTGACAACTTAGTAGATTAAAATGTACCACCTTGTCTGCTAATGCAAGAACACCTATCAATGTAATTAGTTCAGATGTATTAAACATATATATGTAAGGGATGACAAAACATGCAAGGTATACAACATGTATCCAACAACATGATGGCTTATGCTTATGTGAAAATGTGTTTTGTTTGTTGGGTTCAATCTTGATTTTGTGTGCAGTCCTAGGAAATGCATGATTTTTCTATTTCACTTTGGCCTTTGCTTCAATCTTGGAAGCATGCCAAAAGGATTTCCCCAAAAGCATTGAAGGTAATAAATTCCATTTTCACATGCAAGGGTAAATTCCATCAGTGTAGTTTAACACCTTATTTTGCTCAGTGTCGTTGACTGTCAATAATGTAAGAAAGTCACAAAATTCATTTATGTAGTCTTGCACTAATTGATCCATTATCAAAACTATGAAAATTTCATGTATTCATCCTCATAATGCCTTAAAGGATAATATTCTTCATGAACAATGCTAATGAACTTCTCCCAAGTGTCAATGGGATCATAATCTTGTGCTTGGTGCATGATGTAGGTTTCTCACCAATGGAAACTGAGGTGTACATCTTCAATGTGGAGAACATGATCTTATTTTCATCATTAAATTAATTGATAGAGAATCATGCCTCCAATTGTCACAATCTGGCCATCTAATGCCTTGATGTCAACCTTGCCTTATAAAACTAGAATGCCAAGGTTTACTTCTACCTTGAAAGGATCTTTATGTTGAAATTCTGCACAAGCATGCATAGAAACATAGCTTGAACTCAAGTGGTCTTTATAGCTTAAGCCATCACTGGGGAAAAAAGTGTGGTGTTACTTCTCTAGGGCATCTTTGATGAGTTGTTGAACACCCAATATGGAGGCATCAAGAGCCTTTTTTGAGATAAAACGAGGTTGAACTCTTTTCTATATTGGGCATGTATGTGTAGACACTAAAAAACTACACATTATGGTTCTAAATGTTAAAACACCCCCAAGACCACCTCAAGACCCCTTAGAGACCATCCCCCAACCCTTCGACTATAAACTTGAGTCTAGTTAGCTGACTAGCTAAACTGGCTCACTAACCCACCTTGACCAAACTTAACCTTTGACCCTCGTCCATCAGTGGTTACCCTAACCATCGATGATTAGCCCTGATCATTGATGGTCAAGTTTCCACCACTTGAACATTGAACACCCACTTCAAGTACAACTTGATTTTTTATAATTAGCTTCCTTGATCCACTCGTGGATCAATGCATGTCGAAGCTAAATTTAGACATCGAGCTAAACCTCTTATTGGACCTACACTTCCACCTCTCCCCTCTTATAAAAAGAGAGGATCAAGAGGTGAAAAATATTAGTAACTATCAATAGCTTCTTGTATCATAATTTATTTTTTAGGTCATTTCTTCTAGTGAACCAGTAAGTGTAACAGAGATCCGAAGTACTGCCATCCATCGGTCAATAGCCAAGTACCATTACTCTATGGAAATTTCTCTAGAATTCATCAGTGAGTTTATCAACCAAATGCCTCAACCATTCCTTAGATCAACAATTAGCAAGCTAACTATCTATTTTAAGTAATTAATGTAGTCCAAACCCACTTTCCATAATTTTATTATGTAACCTTGTCAAACCAAACTTATTGAATACACACAAAACCCACAGTAACCATCGATAGTCTATCCATAACCATCAATGGTTGTCAACCACTAACGGTCACCCTAATCATTAATGGTCATCCCAACCATTGACGATCAGACAAAAAATAACAGCAAGCTAATTTCACCCACAATACCTCAACCAAATCCAACTTTCTTTCTCTATGCTAACCATAGAGCTTCATCTTATTTTTTGAACTACACCCGACCTATTTAGCATTAATATCAATCTACTTATTGTTATAATCATACAAATTCATCTATTCTTTTAACAAGCACTTCTTGTATTTTATTTCAGTATTTTATGTTATATATGTAAGCACTTTATCTTTCACTTTCAAAATTTAATTGTTTAAAATCATGGATTAATAGCCCTCTCGAAAGCCTATGCTTATGGGATCTAGCTCATGCTAGGTAATCCACCCAACTATCTATTTAACTAACTATTTATTTCAGTGCTTTGTTATCTACAAGTCATTCTTCTTCAAATAAAGAGGAGTCTCTACAATCATTTGATTTAATGTGCACACAAACAATAGTTTTTCTACCATACCCTTATCGATTTTCTTCTCTCTTTATTTCAATAATTATAAGCAAATATCTTTGAAACATTCTGGCACGCCTGGTGGGACCCTTAAGTCTTCACTTGGGTTCATTAGTTTGCATCTAAGTGCTCTTCTTCTTGTTTTATGCTTATACATTTTGGGTTTAAAATTTACTACATACATTGGTTGCTTGTAAGTTTATCTCACTTAGCTTAATTGAAGCAAATTAATTCAATCGTAGCTTCACTCTTTTCAGACACACGAGACCAAACCACCTACATCAAATCAAATATCAAAACAATTGACATAAGGGCCGATTAGGATTTCATCACCTAGCGGTCACCCTCACCCTTTGGATGTCTTACATGAATGTCATTACCAAAAATAAAAACCAAAACTTAACTCTCTGGTTGAGTCTAAACTCTAAAAATTGATATATATTGGCTAAGCACCCGACACCCCTATCACTGCAATGTGTGAAGTGAAGGGGTAGTCCCCAATACCAAGTCATGTATTGATTTCCAATACAGAGCATTTTGAGAGCCTCAAATGCCTAGAACCAACCATAGCTTTCTTATCTAGTACTTTTTCTACAAACCAAAGTGGAGTCACATAATTTTTTAAAAGCTTAAGGCATAAGCTGAAAGAAAGACTAAAAAGAACTTTAAGATTTAATGTACTTTTAGTGTGTTTTATTTCCTTGATCATTTCTTGTCTTCTCTTTGTTTGAGTTGTGGGATTGTTTGTGTGTTTCTTTCTCCCTTATTTTGCATGGTTCTAACTCTACAACATTGAAGGAACTATGCAGAATAAGATCCATCACTAAAACATTCAACTTCTTCTACCTTCTCATCCATGGAGTACATCTCTAAACCAGAGAATTATCCTCATCCTTTGAGAAGTCCCAGTTTCCCTTGGGTATTTTCCCAAGGGGATATATACTTTACTATTTTCTTAGACAACAATCCTATCACCCTCTAACATTATCTCAACACCACATCTTACCATACCCTTATTTCAATTAAACTTTTGGATCCACCTTATGGCATGCCATCCCACCTTATGAGGGACACTTATTACCACCATCAGCACCCAAGCATCTTCCTCTACCAACAATCCTTTTGATACCACTATAAAAAACCAACCTACCCAACCTACTAGTACCTTACACCTTCCACTCCTACTAATAACTCTTCTACCTCAGGAGCAACCCAACCATTAACCACCTATACTTCACTCACCATTGGAGTACCCACTACTAGCATTGCCAACCTTCCTTTGATTACCCCCAATCCACTAACCACTACTACACTTCAAAACCTTATGGTGTCTATACCTTCTACCTTACCACCAATCAGTACCAAAGTTATTACCTATCCTTTGAATACAAACCCAACCATAGCTCCTACCCAACCAATCTTAATCCCTCAATAGGTGTCCATTGCACCAAACCCAAGCTACATCCCTAACCCACAAGGGCATGTACCTCTACCTATTACCCAACTACCTGCATCCACCTACCCCTATACAACATCTACCCAACCACCTGTGTTCACATATTAATATGTGGCATCTACCCAACCACCTATGTCCACATACCAATATGTGGCAGCCTCTCAACCTCCAACCAACTATCAATATGTTACCCAACCACCACAACAATATGTAACTTACAAATTTTTACGTGCACAACCTCAAACAGATCTGATAAAAATGCTAATGGATAAAATGACCACTTTAGAGTCATCCATTTTTGGATCTCACAACATTTTATCATATGACCAAATTTGCAATGAACCCATTCACCTATCTGTCCCTTTTTGACCCTATCCTCCTTAGTGGGAACTACCCAAATTTTCTAAATTTTAGAGTAAAGAGGACCCCCAACAGCACCTGAGGACATTTAGGCATTCATGTTATTTGATTGCCTACAACAATGCTCTCCTTCTTCATACCTTCCCCATGTTTTTATCTAGTCCAGCACTGGATTGGTATAGTGCCATAACGAAACACTCTCTCTTTTCTTTCACCTAGCTAGCTCAAACTTTCTTGGATCACTTTTCAATAAACATCTCCAATAAGGTTTCCATCACTGACCTTTACTCTATCTGACAATTTGATGATGAATCTATTGTTGATTTTGTAGCCCATTAGAGGAGCTTGATAAATCAACTTTATTTCTCCTTACCCCAATTAGAGCTAATTAAAATTTTCACTCGAACATGTGCCAAACACATTTATTCTACATTATGGGTTTAGAGCTTCAAGACCTTTGATGAAGCTTTCACCATGGCACGCAAACTAGAAAATAGAGCCATCGATGAAGGAAAGTTAAAACCGAGAAACAAAAACTCTACCTTCAAATCAAATGAGACCTCCTCCTCTAAACCAAACAATCAAACCAACACTAATACCAAAAACAAGAGAACAATGAATGTAGTTGTTCTCAAGACCGCTCCTCCACACATTGTCAACCGGCTTAACTCTTCCAACTCCTCTAATCAAAACACTAGGAATCAAAGCCATAACACCCATAATCAATTTACTCTGCTTGGGGAGTCATGCTTTGGTCTTGGAGAAATTGTTGAAGGAAAATATCATACAACTTCCTCTAATCAAACTTCCATATAAATTTGATTCTTCTCATCCTGTACCTAGTTGGTGTAAGGAGAATGAACTGTGTGCCTTCCACCGAGTCATTGAACATGATGTTGGTAGGTGTAATAACTTCAAGAATGTTATCTAAACTCTTATTTACAAGGGGGAAATTATGTTGGATAACCCCAATGCACCCCCTAACCAATCACTTGACATCTTTATACAACCATTTCCCAACCACCCTCCTTCCAACAATGACAAAAACAAGGTAGAATCCTCTCATAATCATGAGGCCCACACTATCAACATGGTTCTTAGTGAACTTATTGCTGAGGAAACTATTGACCAAATCACCTATTTTCTTACTCCACTTATTGAGGTATTGGAGTCACCCACCTCTTATTTGATATCCACATCAAAAGATTCAACCATCACCACAACACCATTATATTCAATCATACGACAATCCACTCTCCCTTTGGGAAGCACTCCTAAGGAAAAAAACACTATGCCTACACTTCCCACAATGGAATTACCTTCCCAAATGGTGGAGCCTTTTAATCATGGAAAGGATGAGGTAATCATTCCTTCGTCTCAACCACTTGGCCTATCCTTTGAATCCACTATCGAGGGACTCAGACTTGTCTACAAACCTTTCTCTAGACTGGTTAAAAACTTAGACTTTATGTCCTAGCCTAACATGGATTAGACCACCTTTCGGCAATAGTTTGGGCTCCCCTATATAACCAAGCAAGATCCTTCTTTATCAGAACAACCTACCATTTCCCCTATCAAACACACTATCACACAACCACACCATTGAATGCTTCTACCAACCAAACTATGGCAAAACCATCAAAATCAAACTCACCTAAAGTAACCAAATCATCATCCACTATTCCAACCAAACCCACCAAGACCCTAGGCATATTTCCAACTCATAATCTTACTCATCCATCGGTAAAGTTTGATTTAATCCCACCAAACCTATGAAATAAACCCCGAACTGAGTCAACAAAGAAGGTGAAATCACCACAAAGCCAAAAGACCAAAGTTATGCCTCCCATCTCAACCTTGCCCTCTATTTTAGGGCCTCATCCCTCTATTTTAATTGGGAAATCACCTGTCTCAACCAAAATCCAACCACCACTTTTGGTTACGCCATCACTCCTACTTTCATCCACACCCATTTTAACCAAACCATCCATAACCAAACTACCTACCTTAAAACCTTATACATCCAACTTATCAACCTCTTTACCAAAACCAAAACCATCAACCAAGAATGCTCCTTTACCCAAAACTTTTACCATTAAACCTATGTCTAAAATGGCTTCCAACTCAACCATCAAAACCAAAACCTCTATACCATTGCCACCTTTGACTGAGTCTTACTCAACCATTTTTCAAACGTCATTACAAGCTTCTTGCTTGACCTTACCTCCTATCAGACCATTTGACCCATTTGGTCTGAAACTAGTCTGGTATAATGATCACCTAGTGTGATCCTATCATAGAACACTTGGGCATGACACAGAGAACTACAAGGCTCTCCAAACCATAATCCATCGGTTCTATCATGAGAATGATTTATTATCAGATGAACCTCCCATGAGCCTGCTACCAATCCAACAAACAACAACCAATACCCAACGCCTACCTACTCCCCCACTCTCACCTCAGAGTGAAGGCGAACCAAAGCAATCTCCTTCCCCAACTCTTCCCTCAATCCATACTATCCATGTGGTCACATGATCACAAGCTCAACAAAAATATAAGGGGAAGGCAAAAGTATCCATCCCATAGACATATCCTTCTTCCACCTCTCAACCAAACCAAATCTAAGCATCTTAACCTTCAGCCAAACCCAAGATATCCATCTTGGGTACCTCTCAATCCAACCCCTCCAAATCGATCAGAAGGGTGGTTATCAAACAACTTCACCAAACACCGATGAAGATGAGTATGTACAAACTCATCACTACCTCACCCCATTATCACCAAGCAATGATAGAGGACTTGTATTCAATAAAGGTCCAATCATAAGACCCTCATCCTCTAGCAACATTTGGTGGTGCTCTCCAACTTTCCAGCCTTGTCACCTTCAAGGATTCAAAAATACCCTTTATCCATCTTGATGATTCATATCCCCCTATCTTCATCATTGTGTACATCCATTAAACCTATATAAAAAGGTTTCTGATTGATGGGGGAGAAAGTATCAAAATCATATCCTCCCATGCTTATGATTAGCTCAAATTACCAAACAATATCATGTTAAAAACCTCAGCCATCCTCCAATCATTTAACAACACCATGGCCATGACTCTGGAACTATTGTCCTTCATATTCATTTAGGACCTCGCACACTCCCTGAAATCTTCTACGTATTTGAAGGAGAATTCAAGTATAATGTTTTGTTTGGATGCCCTTGGATTTGTTCCATGGGTTGTGTGCCCTCTACCCTACATCGTTGCATCAAATTTGAGAATGAAGTTCAAGTTGTCACTATACAAGATGACCCCAGTCCCTTCTCATCATGCAACTTGACATATCAACCCAATGACGTCCTTTTTACTCCATCTAACAAACCCTCATCAACAAAATATAAACCCTCAACCACAAAAGATGAAGCCATCTCTTCTTCTACCAACAAGGCATCTACCAGTTCATCAATTCCTTCAGACCAAATCCACACAACAAAACCCTTGGAATCACATTCCAACATCTCTCACTTAGGAAATATCGCCTCTTGACCCTTAATGCTTTCCCTACTCCCCATGAATATGGGAAATTTAACAAGCAAATCGGGTATGACCCCAATATTAAAGCCATTGTTCCCCTCGAACCTTAAACTTGTCAAACCAATTTTATCTATGGGGGACTTGACAAACCTCTTAACACTTCTACCACCTCCTTTCCTCCTCAGCCATTCACCTATGGTTTCTCCTATTTGGATAAACTAGAGTTTGCCAAGACATACTTCTATAGGTGTTCTTGGAAGGGATTTGGCCTAGGACGATATGAACACAGCCTGCATGAGTTGATTCTGATTGTGACCAGAAATCCTCATGAAAAACATGGCCTTGGTTTCACTCCCCCTAAAAATCAAACGAATGTGCCTCTCATTACCCTTGTTGAGGAAAACATCCATTCCTCACCAGCTTCTTCTCCACTAGAATGTGAGGATGTTGACATCATCCCACCTGACTTTTTTTATCGACATGATTAACCTAGGACCCTTGACTTATCAAAAATATGGGGAAACTATGACCATTCCTCTGACTCACCCTATTATTGTAGAAGATGAATTTCCTACCATTAATACCATTCAATGTCGAGATGGTGATTCTATTCTCACCTACCTCAGTGTAGATGATCACTCTATTCACAAATCTCTCCCTCTTGAGACTTCAACTATGTTGAATGAATCCACAATGGATGTCAACTTAGGTACTCAAAATAGCCTGCACATTATCAAAACCAACTAATCTCTAGATTTCATAGAGAATCAAGACTTCTCTACCTTCTTCCAAGACTAAAGCATAGTTGCTTGGTCATATAGTGGCATGCCTAGAATTGACCCTATCATTACCACCCATAACATCGTCACCAATCTAGATGTTAAACATGTTTGACAAAAGCTTCATTGGATGTACCCTCGCATAGCCCTTCTTGTCAAACAAGAGCTTCAACATCTCCTTTTGGTCAATTTCATCCAACCCATTGACTATCCCCAATGGTTTTCCAACGTTGTTCCTGTCATCAAAGCTACAGAGGGACTTCGCATCTGCATGGACTTTCAAGACCTTAACCTGGCTTGCCCAAAAGATGACTTCTCTTTGCCAAGTATTGACCAACTTGTTGATCTTACAACCGGCCATGAGATGCTATCTCTTATGGATGGGTTCTCAGGATACAATCAGATTTTGATTGCCTCTAAAGATCAACATAAAACCATCTTTATTACCCCTTGGGGGACTTTCTACTATAGAGTCATGCCTTTTGGTCTGAAGAATGTTGGTGCAACCTACCAATGCGCTATGACCTACATCTTCCATGACCTCATTCACAAAATCATATAGGACTATGTTGATGACCTTCTTGAGAAGTCCAAACTTTGAAACGATCATTTAGCTATTCTTAATATTATCTTTGAGTGACTCATACATTACCATGTCTGCCTTAACCCTAAGAAGTGTATTTTTGGGGTCTTCTTAGGCAAGCTTCTTGGCTTCATTGTCTCTCTTCATGGAATCAAAGTCAATCCTGCCAAATTCAAAGCAATCCTTGACATGCTTTCTTTGATTAACCTTAAGCAACTTTGTAGCCTACAGGGGAAGCTTCAATCCATCTGTCAGTTCATCTCTCAGTTATCCGACTGATGCCAACCTTTTCATCATCTTCTCAAGAAAGACATATTTTAAGTGAAATAAGGACTATCAATAAGCCTTTGACTCACTCAAGGAATACCTTATTTCTCCACCCATTCTCATTACTCCAAAAGAGGATCAACCAATTTACCTGTATATTTCTACCACTGACCACTATCTACGGGCAATGCTTGCACATCGTGGTGACAAGCATAAAGAGCAAGTTGTCTACTACATAAGCTGAACACTTATAGAGTATGAATCTCGATACATCCATATCGAGAAAATTTTCCTTGCCTTGGTCTTTGTGGCCACCAAACTCTATCATTACCTTCTCAATCACATAACCTTTGTCATCATTAACACCAACCCATTCAAGTACATGCATGCTAAGCCATACCAAAATCAACGTATGGCTAAGTGGCTCATGATTTTAGATGAGTTTGACTTTGAGTTCCTCTAGTAGAAGTCAATTAAATGAAAATTCATTACCAACTAGTTGGTCGAAGCACCCTTTCCTGAAAACCAACATCCTCCCCTTGAGTTTTTTGATGGGTCCATCGCAACGCTTTCTCAAGCCGATTGTACCTATCAAGTAACCATGTTTTTTTATGTATCAAAATGTCAAAATGGTGGAGTTGGCATCATCCTTATTCACCTTGACGTTGAACCTCTTCCTTTGTCCTTTAATTTTGATTTTGAATGTACCAATAATATGGTTGAGTACGAGGCCCTAGTCATAGGTCTCCAAACTACTTTATCCTTGGGAGTCAAAACAATCAGTATCTTTGGTGACTCCCAATTCATGTTCAATCAAAGCAATGGCTCTTACTATTATAAGAATGATGTTTTACAATAGTACAAAAAACTAATGGATGTGATATTAATGTCATTTGACCATTACCTTATCCAAGCTACCCCATGATCTACGAACAAGTTTTTCTACACAATGGCTTCTCTTGCTTCCTAGATCCCATCTGCACCCTCTGACTCTAAACTATCGGTCATTATCCATTGACTTACCGATCCCTCTTATATCAAATTAGACTCTCCTACCATCTTCGATGTGGAGGAAACCTGACCCAACCTTTGGTATCAACAAACCTTCGACTATCTCAACCTTACCATCATTCCCTCTAGTCTTTCCACTAATGCTAGAAGAGTATTTATTTATATCACCTCTCGTTATACCATATTGGGAGGAATATTTTATAAATGCAGCTTTGATAGTCTTCTCTTTCGTTGCCTATGCAGTCATGAAGCCTCTCATGCTATCAGGGAAATGCATGATGGGATTTGTGGAGTATATTTTAGTGGTCTAGTTGTCACTAAATGTATCCTTCACCTTGGATACTACCAGCCTACCCTCAACCAATATTGTTATGATTATGTAAAAAAGTGTGTTAAATGTTAACAACACACCAATCTACATCACACACCTAGCCATAATATCCAAGTAGCCAATTATTTTTTCCCCTTCTCACAATAGGGTCTAGATCTCATTGGTGAAATTAACCTCCATTCTTTGCAGCGACATCAATCTATCATCAATACAACTGAATATTTCACCAAGTGGGTAGAGGTTTCCCCTCTCATTTCCACCGAGGCCGACAAGAACATTGACTTTATTAACCTTAACATCATCTTTCATTTTGGTGTTCCACACAAAATCATCACCGATAATGGTAAATATTTTCAGAACAAGCAAGTCCAAGGTCTTTGTGACACATTTGGCATCAAGCTAAGTTTATCATCACCCTACTGTCTATAAGCTAACGGATAGGCATAAGCCTCTAACAAAACTCTCAACAACATGCTCACTAAAATGGTCAATGCCTCTAGTCGGGATTGGCATTTGCATATCCCTTTCACCTTATGGGCATATCGTACTAGCATTTAAACCCCTACGGGTGCCACCCCATTCTCTCTTATTTTTGGAGCTGAGGTTGTCTTGCCCTTCAAAGTCTAAATTCCTTCTCTTCACATATCCCTGCAGGATTTCATTTTTGAAGATGATTATCGTAAAAAATGTTTAATCTAACTCGAGCTAATTAAAGAGCATCATTTAACCACTCTTACCCACCATTATGTCTATCAAGAACAAATCAAATGTGCTTATGACAAGCACCTTCGAGTGCAAAAATTCAACATCAAAGATCTCGTCTTAAAAGAAAATAAACATATCACAAATATGGAGAAAAACAAGCGGGGCAAGTTTGCTTTCAATTCGTTTGAACCTTATATCACAACACACAAGTATAAATTAGGGGCTTACCTGTTATCCTCTCTTAAAGGTAACCCAAGACTTGAGTCCCTCAATGCTTCGCATATGCATCCTTTCTTTTGCTAAAATAGGATCAAACTCACTTTTTATCTAACTTAACCTCATCTCTTGATTCCAAACCACATTCATCTCCTTATTTTAGGGGCAACCGATTAAAACTGAATCATGTGATTATCTGTCACAATCATAGCCTAATATTAAACAATAGATACCACAACTTACCAATGGCATGATTCTCATGGTACTTTCTACCTCTGTTACAAGGCAGATTCCCATGGTCATTGTCACCTAAACCTCTTTACACCTAATCAACCTTCTTGTATTTTTAGTTTTTCCTTCGTAAAAGATGAAGCTTTAATCCTGTATAAACAAGTCTATGTCAAGCAAAAATTAAAAAGAAAAAGAAAAATCATAACAAAAAACAATTATGGGTCATTCCTCGCATTCACAGACTACTCCTTTGAAAGACAGCTGCCAAAAACATATCAAAATTGATGAAAATAAAGTAGACTTCTCCCTTGAAGGACAACTGCCAAAAACATATCACAATTGATCAAAATAAAGTAGACTTCTCCCTTGAAGGACAACTACCAAAAACATTAGATAAAGCACACAAACTTAGACTACTCCCTTGAAGGATGGCTGAGTAAAGCATTTGTCAAAGCATAGCAATTTCTTGGAAGCTTCTCGCATCAACTAGCATCCCCAACCCTCCGAAGCAACAACAAAATAACAAAAAAAAATGATTATCAAACATCAACAAAAGCAAAATAATTTTGAAAACTGCAATTGACTCTCATAAGTAGACTTCCTGCATCGATCAGTATACACGTTATATGACATGGACTTGTTTATACTGATTCCTTAGTAACCTATGGAAGAGGCATGCTAGTCTCACAAGAAGGTTCCATTTTCATCCATCTCCCCTTCAAACACTATCAGCAAGAAATTTTGAGCTTACTTGACATCATGTGATCAAGACACCTTTATAACCAACTAACGAACGCTAATGCGAAGCATTCAAAGGGATTATGTTTCTTAAGTCGATCCAAATTCAGTTTGTTTTAGTCCTTACCAAAAAAGAAACATCATGCCCTCTTCTTATCCTCTCATACTAGTTGATATATTCACTTAGACATTTGTCTCTTGATTATCTCCTATTTCTCACATCTGGCTTTGTTATTCAAATTTATGTGCTTCACCTTAATTTAAACAAAATGATCATAATCATAACCACATCACATAATGTCATCATCACATCATCATTAGCATAATCACCACATCCATAAACAAATCAACTATAACCATCACATCACCACATAAACAAATCAACTATAACCATCACATCCTCATAATCACATGAACCACATCTACCACATGTCTAAATCTAAGTGAGGAAGCATATATTCATTAAATTTTAGCATAAACAACATAATAATAACCATATCATAAACAACATCATACTATCATCAACATCCTACCATTTATCACATCCATATAACTATGATCCATAATCAATAAACGTCACAATAATCACATCATAACCATGTCCAACTAAGCATAACCATTAGCCATAACCATAACCATACCAAATATCATAAACATGATCATCTCAAACATGAAATTAAATGATCACATCCATAAACAACATCATAAAAAATGACACTTATAATCATCAACATCAAATTATCATATCAGGATCATCATAGTCATCCATAAACCATCACATCATAATCCTATAAATAACATCAATCCACATCATCATGAGTATAAATTAAATGGACATATCATCACATGCCTATCTAGGTGAGTCCACATCAACATCATCATGAGCATAACCATAATCAACATAACATCATAAATAATCAACATGAACATCATAACCATGAACCACAATCCATATGCAAAGATCATATCTATAAATCATGAGTCTATAATCACATAATCATCATCGTGTATACAAAAATATAGATATATCTCTCAAAATATACATCTCGCTACATCGAATTGTAGTCCGGTATCAAAAATCATGTACATCAAAAAATATCATGTCTCGTAAACAATCTATGATCCAAAGACACCATTGCCTCCTAGAGTCTATCCTCTTGTACCTACCTGGCCACCCATAGATGCAGCCCACTGACCTAGTGTCACTGTGCCTGTGCCTCCTGCCATCCCAACCTTGTACTCCCCCCATCGGGGCTCGTCTAGACAACCCATGAATACCAAGGCCTCATAGTACTGCAGCTTTTCCACAATTCCTATGTATCTCTGCATGAAAATCATTCATGTTGGTCCCACCACTGTCGGTGCTCCACCTCCTACCTATCGAAGAGAGTCTCTCTCCTACGTCACTAGGGCTAGTTGAGCCCTCTCCTAATCTCTCTCACCTGTAACAGTGACCAATTGACCTTGTGTTGTTGTTATTGATGCATGTGCCACTACCGATGATGCTTATGTTGTGGCTAAGGCCACTCGTGCCTAGTCCCTCTGAGTGGTCACTCCCTATATATCCGAGCCACCAACCCCCTTCACTTGAGCCTACTGACCACCTCTCCCAGTTGGGTCAACATCCATAACCTATCGACCCCCATCATCTAGACCAATATCACAACATAGAGTGCTTGGTACCATGCAGGATACCCATCTATGACACCTGCATCATTTATCTCTATCCTCATTGGTAGCTCCTCATGATCCATGAACATATGAACTAGTTATGGAGTGGGTAGCATAAAATCTGCATCCTTCTTCTTGTACCTCGGGAACACCTCGGGTATACCCTGCACCAAGCCAAACTACCTCCATACCCTATCAAATGGTATCATCTCTATCTCACCCTCTTGTTTTCCATAGATCCATCTATAGCTCTGTAGAGATAATGTGTGCCTCGCATAATGAGCCCAACCTAGGAACCTAATGTATGATCTCCATATCACATCTCCAATAACCAAGGCATCCAGTAGGTCTCTGAACCAATCAATGTCATGTACCCCTCCTCCTCGTCCTGGGGCATAATATCCTCTCCACCTCATGAAACCTACCTGTTTCTACCTCAAATTTGCTTTTCAGACTAAAAGGAAAGAAACTAAAAGAAAGTAATGGACAAGGCTTAGAAGTACCTGGACTAAAGATTGCGCACCGTAAATCCAGACGTTTGTGAGCGCTCCTCTTTGGCTGTGGAGGAATGACACCTGCAAAAGAAGAAAACTTGGACAAGAGGATGTTAGATAGATAGTCGGTGGGTTGCCAGGCAGAAGCCTGTTCCCAGAAGTGTAAAAACTTCCTTAAGGGAGGTCAACCCACTGTTTGATGAAATAAGTGACTGATAAAAGACAGAATCCCAGAATACAGAAGTGACAAAGAAAGTAGAAAGGAAAGAAGAAAACAAAATGATTACCTGAAAGAGCTGTTGGGCTGAAGACAGTCGCCGAGGTCGAAAATGTCGCCGGCGTCGGTTATCTGATCTGCCGGCGTCGGCTATCCTGCCGACGTCGGTTGGGGAAGTGACCGGCGTCGGTCGAGGTTGTGGCCTGTAGTCGGGTCTGGGTTGCTTTCTGGACTGTGGACGGGTCTGAGACTGAACGGGGACAAGTTTGGATGGATTGGGGAGTGGTCTGGTTCGGGTTGGGTGCCTGGTGCAAGGTCTTTTTGGCAGAGGGGTGAGGAAGTTAGAAGAGACACAGAGGATGGGGCCTGAGAAGGCTTTGCAGCCTCTCAGGGGGGAAGGACAGAGGGAGCTGGAGACAATAGAAGATAGATGACTGAATACTAAAATAAAAAAAACCAGACTAGCTTACCTTTAGCTTGCTGAATGAAGAGAGAAGAAGATGTTGCTGGAGCCACGGAAGAGTTGCTGCAAGGAGAAGAATCCCTGATCCAGAGCCTTTGCACCTGTTGCTGCTGTTGCACGAGGTCAAGACAGAGGAGAGATCAGAGCCAAAGCGTCAAGAGAATTCTGTTTTCGAGCTCAAGAGTCCAGGGGGAGTCCAGGGATGCAGAAGGGAATAATGAAGGCTGTCGACGCCGGCAGTTTCGCCGACGTCGGCCGAATGGTCGCCGACGTCGGCGGTCGCAGGATGGGCACAGAGGCTAAAAATAGCCTCTGCCCACTCTTGCACGCCGCCGGGCGAGGGGTCATGGGCAGAACGGTCACGAGGATGCCAAAATGGACGAGGGGGGATATAATGGTGAGATTTGGCCTAATAAATGCTAGGGGAAAGGTGGAGGGATTCAAGGGAGGATCCAAGGTGGCAAGGGTAGGGTGGAAAGGGGGCCCTATTTAATTAAAAATAGATGTTAATTTCTAATTAATAAGACTTAGGTGGGTTAGGGACCAAGGAGGACTAGGAGGGAGAAAGGGCCAAGGGGGAGAACCAAGGTGCAGACACGTTTGCGGTGTCTACATTTGCCCCTTTTTGTCTTGTTGGTTGTTCTAGGCGAACTGCAAGACAAAAATAGGGAGTGGTTGCCCCAGGTAAGGGATGAGGTGTTCCCCCCTCAAAGTGATAGTCGAGAGAAGGGAACCGAAGATCGAGTGTCGATTTGACAGAGAAATGGATAGAAGAGAGTGAGTGAAAACGCTGCCATAGTCGAGATTGCGCGTAGTCCACTTCACGAGAGGGTCAGGTCAAATTGTCGCATGGTCAAGGGTCAAGGAGTGCCAAAATTGAAGTAACCGGGCCCCAGCATTTAGTCGTCTGCTGATCGGGTCACTCAATCTAAGCTGAAGCTCCAAATAGTCGTCGTGTCCCAGGTATCTAGGGCTCAGGAAGTGCTCCCAGAAACACGAAAAAGCCACAAGTAGTAGGGATCAACTGGCTCGCGATCCTATACTTGTGAAGGGTCAAAAAAATTCTGCGGACAATTCTGCTAACCAGCCGTGAGGTAGCACACACACAAAAATAACCAAGGCAACATTGTCTTGGAAGTGGTCGAAGGTTGAAGGATGGTCATTGGTCAAGAGGATGGATAGACGAAAGGATGCGGCCGAGCTAACCCCAGAAGACGCCATGTCAACTGAGTGCTGCCTACATAGCCCTGGTGACAGGGCCTCAGGCCGATGTAGTTCTCCCAAAAAGGGAGGGAGGGTCAGAGGGATTGATTAGTCTTGGTCAAAGAAAATGATTAGTCTTGGACAAAGAGAATGATTGGTCTTGGACAAAGAAAATGATTGGTCAAAGACAAAGAAAATGATTGGTCTTGGTCAAAGAAAATGATTGGTCTGGGTCAAAGTTGTCGAAGTTGGTCGTGATAAGAGTCAAAGAAGAGAAGGTTTGTCCATCATAGAGACGAACAAACGGGGGTGGTCGAGCTAACCTCAGAGGATGTGTTATTTGAGTGCTGCCTACATAGCCCTGGTCATAGGGCCTCAGACCAATGTAGTTCGGACAAAAGGTCTGATTGATCAATGATTGGACGGGGTCAAGTGTCAAGGTCGCAGAAGAGAAGGTTTGTTCATCAAGGAGACGAACAAACGGGGGTGGTCGAGCTAACCTCAGAGGATGTGTTATCTGAGTGCTGCCTACATAGCCCTGGTCATAGGGCCTCAGACCAATGTAGTTCGGACTAAAGGTCTGATTGATCAATGATTGGATGTGGTCAAGCGTCGAAATGATGAGGATAAAAAGATGAGGATAAAAGGATGCTACAGATGGTGTTTTCTGTAGAAGTGGTCGAGAGTCCTTCATCCCTAGCAAGTTTCCATAGTCGTGATGGATGTATGCTAAAAATGAATAGAAGGTCTATTTATGCTTCAGCAAGTATTGGTTTATGCTTAACATAAATTGGGTCTAGTCGGTAGTTTCCATGTGTACTGGTGTCCATAGAAACTATGTGAAATGGTCTAGGATGATGCCTGATGTCATGTTGAAAATGTCGAGGCTGGTTTGAAAAATGTTGAAGTTGGCTGGATTTAAGGATGAGTCGCCGATTGACGTGGCCAAAGCGTGACCAAAGTGTAGAGAAAAGGTGAAAGTCGAATCGCTCTTTCATTGACAAGGACCAGAAAAGAAGCATAGATAGGGGTTATTAGAACAAAAGCCCCGTTCATGCATTGCGTCGTTGACCAGTGTTGAGTTAGAACGGTAATCGAATCACTTTGACATTAAAGTGAGCTCGAAGTCCCTTGAGCCGGTGATAGGAAGAAGATAGGGTAACCCAGTCTAAGAGCAAGAATAACCTTGCCCCTCTTTATAGGAGACCCTGAGACAACTACAAGCCAAGTCCGTGACTCGTTTTTTTTTTTTTTTTTTTTTTTTTGCGCAGACTGATCGATGCGGGAAGCCTGCATAGAGATGTCACTTGATGTAATGGTCATGTTGCGAAGCTGATCGATGCGGGAAGCTTCTAAGAAAAGTGTTGTTTATTGCCAGAGTAGTCATAGCCATCCTTCGAGGGAGTGGTCTATATTTTTGCTTAATAATGTTTGAAAAGTTGGCCTAGCTGTCCTTCAAGGGATCAGTCTAGTAATACAGCAATGATAGTACAGCTGTCCTTTGAGGGATCAGTCTGTCTTTTTTGATTTGACTTGATTTAGTGACCATGGATATGTTTTGACATCTTGATTTGGATTTATTGATAGGAATGAGAGTCACGGACAAGACTGTAGAAGCTCAAGGACGCCCCTTTTTATTAGGACAAAGCATCACTGCATCCTAAAAGGGTTGTAGAGGACTTGTTAAAGGGGAATAGGGTTGAAAGGGATGAGGATTAAGAGGACGAGGATTGCTCAAGGAACGAGCTCAAGTTACGTGTCAAGTAGACGAGTATTCGACTAACAGAAGAAAGGTCGAAGATGCAACGCATTAAGAGGCTCAGGTTCTGGCCGTCCGTCGAGGGAAGACAGACGATAAGTCCCTGACCCATGCTAGTGCGTTAAGGTCTGAGTCAATTAGGAGCGGACTTGCCCCATTTGGCTCTTTCCAGATTGGTCAGATGTTGAGGGTGGATGTGAAGTTGACTGATATGGTTGTTGATTGGTCGAGACTGGTTGAATATTTTAGATAAAAAGGATTGGTTGAATGATATTTGATTGTTAATTGGTCGAGAGTTGGTTGAAGTGTGGTAAAATGTTTGGTCAAAGTTTGTCGAAGGTTTGGCAAGAGGTTTGGTCAATGTCATGGTCGAGGGTTGGTTGAGACTTGGTCGAGGTTTGATTGAATGTTTGATCGAAGTTAGGATAAGGTTGGATCCCCCCAGTCGCTTAGGGAGAATGTTGGATAGATTAGTCAAGATTGACTGAGGCTTGGTGATTAAATGGACTGTGTTAATGTCAAATAATGGGGTCAAAGGCGGTAAAGGGACCATAGTCTGCCGTGGAGATCTCGATTTAGGCGATGAGGTTGGAGAGGCATGGGTCGGGGTTGATGTTTTGTCGAAGAGGTGGTTAAGAGGGTCCTTGGTGGGAAGGAAAAGATTTCTCCGTTGTTGACGAATGACAGCTTTGAGAGCACAACAATGCTCAGTGTCATGTCCCGGAGTGTGATGATAGTTGCAAAATTTAGAGTTGTCGAACCAAGAGGGTCTTAATCCGAGAGTTGATGAATGGGGCGGTGTCGAAGGTTTGTTGATGACGTGGTCGAGAAGAGAGGTGTCATTCACCAGACATTGGCGAATGGCAACCTTGAGGGCATAACAATGCTCCGTGTCATGTCCAGGTGTGCGATGATATGCGCAAATGCAAGTGTGGTCGAACCAAGGTGGTTTTGGTCCGAGAGATTGATATGGTCTGAGAGGCGGAAGGTCGAGGCGAGAAGACTGCAACAAGTGCCGTAAAAGCAAGGTATAAGAACCTGCTAATGGGTCTAGATGTCTTATTGCAGTAGGGGTTGATGACGTTGGTTTAAGAGGCATAAGAGGCGTTGGTCGATGGTTTGAGGGAGATATATGTGTGAGGGGTTGAGGAAGTAATGGAGGAGACGTGTCTCTGTGAAGGATGGGAGAAGGCAGTACTCCTATTAAAGTGGACGGATGTGGGCCTAAGATTGAGGGTAATGATGAAGGTGGGGGAGAAATTCTCCGGTGTGGTCTAGTGGCTTTCGTTAGTTTGGGTCGAGGGCCACTATTATGTGAGGCAAGGTTAGATGTGGGTTTGGGTTTGGATGTGGACGAAGGTGAGTGAGATGTGACAATCTCAGGTAAAGGGCAAGAGGAAACCGTGACTAGGTCTTCCTTGGTTGAAATAGGTAAAGAGACTGGTTCTTCTCTTGGTGGAGAAGAAATAAGAGAGGGTGGCTCCTCAAGAGGGCAGGAGGCAGGGATGATTGTGCCTTCTGCTTGTGCTTGAGGAGTAAGCAAGGTATGGTCATTGGATGAAGGTGCGGCTAATGGTGTAGGTGTGGTCAAGGCGTCCCCCAATATAGGAGAAATAGATGGAGGACTAATAGGAGAAGAGGGTTCTTCATCTCGTGATAGACGAATAGGAGAAGACTCTTCTGCCTGTGAAAGAGATTGGTCAGAGATAAGAGGTAAGATAGTGTTAATCGTGTGAATGTCATGGTCATGAGAATCTTGGGTTATGGTTTGGACGTTGTTTTGAGTAGGTGGATGATTTGAAAAAGGGTGTTTGAAGATGTCGATATGTTGATTGGGTGGGGCGTTCGGGTTATCTAAAATAAGATCCCCCTTGTCGATCATGTCTTGGACGATGTTTTTGAAAGTTCGGCAGTTGTCAATGTCATGGCCTTGGACGCGGTGAAAGTGGCAGAAGTCAGCCTCTCTATACCATGTAGGGAGGGCTTTAGAGGGGTCAAATTGAGGTGGTTGGATTGGAGGGAGATTGAGGACCCCCTGCTTGAGAATTTTTTCCAAAACGGAAGCGTATGGTTCTCCAAGTGGAGTGTAAGAACGCTGGATATACCGTTGTTAGAATTGTTTGGTAATGCTGGAAGATGTCGAAGGTTGGAAATAATTTGTTGTTGTCGAGGATGGTGATCTAACGACCACAGTGTTGGCCACTCCTTTGGACTTGGAGTTGGCAGAAGAAGGTCTGGAAGAAGAATGGTCAGTAGATTTTGCGTTGGTATTACGCAATTTGACATTGTCTTCTTCAAGGGCACGGAGTTCGAGCTTTCGAGCCATGATGAAAGCTTCGTCAAAAGTGCGGAATGTTTGAATCCGCAAGGTAGAAGAGATGTGGTTGGCACATGCTCGAGAAAAGAGCTCGATGAGCTCGGGTTGAGGCAAGGAGAAGGAGCGCTGGTTAATCAAGCCTCTCCAACGAGCGACAAAATCGACTACAGATTCGTCGTCAAATTGCCTGATGGAGTAGAGGTCTGTGATAGAGACTTGTTTAGTAATGTTGATTGAGAAATGGTCGAGAAATAGTTGGGCGAGTTGGATGAATGAAAAGATAGAATGTCTGGTAAGAGAGCTATACCAGTCAAGGGCAGGGCCAGAAAGCGACATAGAAAACGTGCGTAATAATAACGCATCGTCGTGGGCAATGAGGTAGCAGGCATGTTTGAATGCCCGCAAGTGTTGTTGTGGGTCTTCCTTGCTGTGAAAGCGAGAGAATTTAGGAAGCTCCCAATGGTTAGGGTATGGTCGAATAGGGACGGAAGGATGAATGGGCTCATTGCAAATTTGCTCATATGACAAAGTATTGCTTGAATCGGAAATGGAGGCTTCGAGACTGGACATTTTATCCATCAGCATCTTGATAAGATCTGCTGACGGATTGGCGGGTTGAGCGCCCCCTAGGTTGTAAGGCGCTTGGACGAGGCTAGAGGAGGCGTGCGACATAGTCGGTTGTAGGATGTTCGGATGACTAATCGCAGGGGCAGAGGTGGATGCTAAAGGTGGTTGAGTAGAAGACATAGCTAGGCCCGATGTTGCCACGAGCGGTTGAACTGTGGTAACGGGGGCCAATGGATAAGAAGCCACCCTGGTGTTGATAGGGGCCAGGGTAGGCGGAATAGAGACGATAAGATTTTGAAAAGGAGTGGATAGCGGTTGAGAGGGCTGAAGTTGACAAGGGGCCGGAACCCCGGTGGAAGTGGGCCCAATGATAGAGGGAGAGGCCACACCTGGAGGATTGGTCAAAGTCTGAGTCTGGTCGGTGGTCGAAACGCCGGGTCGAGTGTCTGAAAGTTGAACTACGGGTGTTGTCGATACAACCGTAGTCGCGGCAAGAGAGGTTGGCATTCCATAGATTGGATTGCCCAAGGAGTCTCGCGTTCGGCTATGAGCGAGATAATGTTGCAAGGCCTTGACGTTGAGGTCCAAGAATCGTTCGAAATCTTCTTGGACAATGGGAGTCTGCGGCGGGGTTGGACGAATGGGAGTTCTTTCGGTCTCCGAGTTGAACTCCATTGGAGGCTTGGTCACGGACGGGGTGGACGGAAGTGGTTGACGGCTAGCGTGGTTGACAAGAGCTTTGGCTTGGCTACGAGTCAAAATCATGCAAGGCAAAGAGGGTTCAGGTCTCAGGAACTGTGTTGCTCAGTTTCAGAAGACCAGGATGGAGTTTTTGACAGAAAAAAGACAGGTTTCAGGTTGCTGGTTTTGAAGAAAAAGGACAGTGACAGAGACCGACGTCGGTTGAAAAACCGATGTCGGTAGGAAATGAGGCCGGCGTCGGTCAGATAACCGATGCCGGTAACAGATGAAGCCGACGTCGGTAGCAGAACCGATGCCGGTGACAGGGGAAGCCGACGTCGGTTTCAGAACCGATGTCGGTGACTGTGTTTTTCAGAGAGCCAAAAAGTTCTTAGAAAAACAAAGAAGAAAGCGTCCTCACACACTCAAACAAACAGATGAGAAGAGGAAAACAGAGATAGACAGACAAGCCTAAGCGATAGATCCTAGGAATTAACCTTAGAAACTTGTGGCTTATGTCTTAGATGAATGTTTGGGGAGATTGGCTGAAAAATGGGTCCTAGAAGAAGGCAGTCTAAAGATGGTTTCAGGTGTTTGTTTTAGGTGCTCAAAGATCTGTGTTAGGGTCTGGTACGTGGCCTGGTGCTAAGGAGCAAGCTCCCCTCACTTCACGATTCCAGTGGTTAGCTGGTCTTGCTTAGCCAAGATATACTTCGTCTAGAGTTTATCCTCCGCCAGAGAACGGAGTGGGCTTCCCCCTTGGTGATGAAATCCAAGTAGGGTCACCGAGACGGGTAAGATATCCGCTGGGGGATGAAATCCCAGTCGGGCCTTGTCTCAGGTAAGTTATATGTTTGTTTTGTGCATGTGATTCGGTAGTGTAACATCAAGTGTCTAGATTTATTCAATATGCGCCTAAGTTACTAGATGTGGACTAATGCAAGCACAAGCAGAAATGAAAGTGCAATATGTTTTAATGCCCAAGTCGAAATGTGATGTTGTTATGAAGACAAGATGGAGAAAGGGACGAGAGTATGATATTTAGACTAGTCTAGAATGCAAAGAAGAAAGAAAGGAAGGATTCATTTTAGTTCTTGCTTATAGTGTCATTTGGAATAGAAGAAAGAGACAAGAGAGAAGGAGCCTAAATGCACCTAGATGAATGAAAAAGAAAAAGGAACCCAGGAGGAACCTAGTGTCCCACCGGGCGTGCCAGAATGTTTCTACCTCAAATTTGCTTTTCAGACTAAAAAGAAAGAAACTAAAAGAAAGTAATGGACAAGGCTTGGAAGTACCTGGACTAAAGATTGCGCACCGTAAATCCAGACGTTTGTGAGCACTCCTCTTTGGCTGTGGAGGAATGACACCTGTAAAAGAAGAAAACTTGGACAAGAGGATGTTAGATAGATAGTCGGTGGGTTGCCAAGCAGAAGCCTATTCCCAGAAGTGTAAAAACTTCCTTAAGGGAGGTCAACCCACTGTTTGATGAAATAAGTGACTGATAAAAGACAGAATGCCAGAATACAGAAGTGACAAAGAAAGTAGAAAGGAAAGAAGAAAACAAAATGATTACCTGAAAGAGCTGTTGGGCTGAAGACAGTCGTCGAGGTCGGAAATGTCACCGGCGTCGGTTATCTGATCTGTCGGCGTCGGCTATCCTGCCGACGTCGGTTGGGGAAGTGACCGGCGTCGGTCGGGGTTGTGGCCTGTAGTCGGGTCTGGGTTGCTTTCTGGACTGTGGACGGGTCTGAGACTGAACGGGGACAAGTTTGGATGGATTGGGGAGTGGTCTGGTTCGGGTTGGGTGCCTGGTGCAAGGTCTTTTTGGCAGAGGGGTGAGGAAGTTAGAAGAGACACAGAGGATGGGGCCTGAGAAGGCTTTGCAGCCTCTCAGGGGGGAAGGACAGAGGGAGCTGGAGACAATAGAAGATAGATGACTGAATACTAAAATAAAAAAAACCAGACTAGCTTACCTTTAGCTTGCTGAATGAAGAGAGAAGAAGATGTTGCTGGAGCCACGGAAGAGTTGCTGCAAAGAGAAGAATCCCTGATCCAGAGCCTTTGCACCTGTTGCTGCTGTTGCACGAGGTCAAGACAGAGGAGAGATCAGAGCCAAAGCGTCAAGAGAATTCTATTTTCGAGCTCAAGAGTCCAGGGGGAGTCCAGGGATGCAGAAGGGAATAATGAAGGCTGCCAACGCCGGCAGTTTCGCCGACGTCGGTCGAATGGTCGCCGACGTCGGCGGTCGCAGGATGGGCACAGAGGCTAAAAATAGCCTCTGCCCACTCTTGCACGCCGCCGGGCGAGGGGTCATGGGCAGAACGGTCACGAGGATGCCAAAATGGACGAGGGGGGATATAATGGTGAGATTTGGCCTAATAAATGCTAGGGGGAAGGTGGAGGGATTCAAGGGAGGATCCAAGGTGGCAAGAGTAGGGTGGAAAGGGGGCCCTATTTAATTAAAAATAGATGTTAATTTCTAATTAATAAGACTTAGGTGGGTTAGGGACCAAGGAGGACTAGGAGGGAGAAAGGGCCAAGGGGGAGAACCAAGGTGCAGACACGTTTGCGGTGTCTACACTACCCTGAAGTCCATATGCACGAACTCCTCCCATGGTAGCCTCATAGGTCTCAAAACATGGATGTGTTCGTAAGCCCATCAGTGAAGAACAAAACTTACATTGATACCATATCTCTTGTGGGTGTGGAAGCCCCACAGCTCTTGATAAATCTAGACAGGTAGAATTGGGGCCCACATGAACACTATGCGACCTAAGAACATCTCCATGAGAACCCCCAAAAATAAATATGGAAACCTCCCGCTGCTTAAATCTAGTAATGCATAGCACGTCACTGCTATCATCATCATCATCAGACGCTACCTTGCCTTCCCGTCCCTCTAATACAACAGAGTGTAGTGGAAGCCTCTAAAGTGCCACCTCTCAAAATCCATGTCATCTCCATCAATAGCTCCATGAACTCCTCCCACTCATCCCTCTAGATATGGTAGATCGACTCACACTGTATGGGTAGCCACACAATCCTATGTATGTCCTCAGGCAAGATGGTCATCTCATCTGTAGGTAGCAAGAAGGTATTAGTGGCAGGCTCCCATCTCTCAACGAGTGCCATTATCATAGACGCATCTCGAGGTACATGCTGATAGTACCTCATGCCGTCGAGACCCACATCTTCCAGTGCTCCCACTCAACGTCGATCATGCCTCGTTGAATCTCATAAAAAATTCAAGGCACTTTGCCCCTCATTTGAATCCCCTCCCGTGCCTGCAAGGTTTGATAGCAAAAACCTTAGTATACTGACATATTTTTGCCTATGAACTCTATCTATCACACCTACCTCATATTCTAATATATTCAACTCACAACATTTTCCTATTATGACCTATACCCATGGCTTATCTACAACATGAAAACCTTAACCTATCTTATCTAAACCCTAAACAATCAACATTTTACCTAAAACACCTAGCCCCAATCTTCAACTACTACCTATCAACCTACATCATTTGACCATTACCTAAATATTCAAAACCTTGACCTTGACCTTACCTATTACCCTTTTACCACTAACCTTTATCCATCACCTATCCACTATTCAACCTTAAACTAACAACACTTAACCTTAACCTATGACATTATTGATTTTAAAATAATCCCACAAAACAGCTCAACCACTGACAGTTGACTATTCTTATAGTCGACCATCGACGGTTAGGCAACCAAACCGTCGTCGGTCACCTTATAGTGACCTTCGAGGGTCACTTATCAACCGTCGACAATCAGGCAACCAAACCCTTGACGATCACTTATCGACCGCTGATGGTCACTATGAAGTGACTACCAATGTTCAAACAAAACCCCACCCCCTCAACATCTCTACAAAAATCCCTTAAAAACTTCAACTATGTACCCAATCAATACTATCCACCTACTCTCTAACAAATACAATCAAAATTAACCACAAATTCAACTCCAAAACCAAAAAAATACCACA
The DNA here is from genome assembly GCA_037957365.1 of Torreya grandis. Taxonomy (NCBI): domain Eukaryota; kingdom Viridiplantae; phylum Streptophyta; class Pinopsida; order Cupressales; family Taxaceae; genus Torreya; species Torreya grandis. The sequence goes on along the minus strand of JARHVA010000201.1, from coordinate 2,583,091 downwards.
AACCCTAAACCTAGGTCAGAATAAACCCACAACCAAACACACAATCAAGAACAACCAAATTCAGTGAACATTCATTTGTGAACATTGAAACTAGTGTACCAATCCAACAAACACTACCTACCTCATCATCGGTCATCGTCGAGGAGGAACTCTGGGACCCATCACCCGACCTTGTGCTCTCCCTCGTCCACACTGCATCCTCGTCGATCCAACTTCTGGCACACTCAGTCAGCTCACCCAGTCAATCTCAGTCAATCATCATCAATATTTTCTCACACAATACCAAACAGTGTAATTGTCCAACGTCAATATGCTCAAATGACCAAACAAACCTGTGGCAGTTCTTTTTTCCCTTGCCCTTTTAGGGCTGACAACCAACCACCGATGGTTAGGGTGACCGCTAGTGGTTGACCCTGAATGCCAACCATGACTATCGATGGTCAAAATATAGGGTTTTTCCCTCCATACCACAAATTTTCAAACCACTTTTTATGCAAAACCAAACTATGTGCCCACCAATGGAGATCACTTTCTCTACCAACCTTGACCACCAACCTCATTACCTCGTCACTGGCCATTTTGGCCCAACTAGTGCATGTTTTGCCACAACCTTGCCTTGGTCCTTTTGACCGCAACAACTACATTGCCACATTGAATAATTTCGAACTTGCACTACCTTGCACACAGTCGACCAATTTGTATCTTCTTGGGAGCACTGCCTACCTTGGATACTCGTGAGAACATTGATCTTGTCTAGGAGACTTGAGTTTACAAGTGTAACCCAACCATCATATACGATCACGTGGTCCACTTGTCACATGTCCTTCTAGTACTGACCTCATTTTTTACCAATTATGGTAACCTCGTCAATGCATGATTTTGGCTATCGCACATTTGTTGCACTTTATGTGCATGTTTGTGCTTTAGTGCCCCACCTACCACCCATTTATCATCACCTTAACCACTCATCAAACCCCCACCCGATTCTTTTCTACCTCATCACTTCTCGATTTGAGGGGGAACACCTCTTCCCATGCTCGGAGCAATCTAACATTCGACCCGCAATCCATTTTTATTTTGCAACTCATTAATACAAACTGCATAACAAAAAGGAGCAAATGTAGACATTTGAAAATCACACACTATGGTTCCAAATGTCGAAACACCCCTAAGATCACCTTGGGACCCCCTAAGGATCATCCCCCAACCCTTCGACCGCAAACCTGAGTCTAATTAGTTGACTAACTAAACTGGCTCACTAACCCACCTTGACCAACCTTTACCTTTGACCCTCAATCATCGATGGTCACCCTAACCGTCGATGGTTAGCCTTGATCGTCGACGGTCAGGTTTCGACTACCTGAACATTGACACTTTAACTACAACTTGCTTTTTTATAATTAGCTTGGTTGATCTACTCGCAAATCAATGCATGTCGAAGTTAAATTTAGACAAGTTAAACCTCTTCTTGGATCTACACTTCCACCTCTCCCCTCTTATAAAAAGAGAGGAGTAGGAGGTGAAAACGATCCACAACTATTAAGAGCTTCTTGTATCAGAGTTTCTTTTGTAGGTCATTTCTTCCAATGAACCAACAAGTACGACAAAGATCCGAAGTGTTGCCGCCCATCGATCAACAATGAAGTATTGTTACTCTGTTGAAATTGCTCCAGACTCCAACAAATTTATCAACCAACTGCCTCAACTATTTCTTAGATCAACAACTAGCAAGCTAAGTATCTATTTCCAGTAATTAGTTACTTTGTTTCTATTTCGCAATCAACCCAGCCCAAACCCACTTTTTAGAATTCTATTATGTAACCTCGTCAAACTAGACTTCTTGAACACACCCAAAACCCAAAGTAACCGCCGACATTATGTCCATAACCATTGACGGTTACCAATCGTCAACAGTCACCCTAACCACCGACGGTCACCCCACCGTTGCGTGACAAAATAACAGCTAGCTATTTTCACCCACCAGACCTCGACCAAATCCAACTTTCTTTCCCTCTACCTAATCATAGAACCTCATCCTATTTTTTGAACTACACCTGACCTATTTAGCATTAATATCAATCTACTTATTGCTATAATTAGTCAAATTCATATATTCTTTTATCAAACACTTGTATTCCATTTCAGTATTTTCTGTTATATATGCAAGTACTTTATCTTTCACTTTCAAAACATAAATGTTCAAAAACGTCGATTGACAACGCCCAAGGAAGCCTGTGCCTTCGGGATCTAGCTCATGCTAGACAATCCACCCAACTATCTATCTAACCAACCATTTTTTTTAGTGCTTTCATCTCTGCAAGTCATTCCTCTGCACAAAGAGGAGTCTCCCCAGTCATCTAATTCAACACGCGCACAACCAATAGAATTTTATACCATACCCTTATCGAGTTTCTTCTCTCTTTCTTTCAAGAATTATAAGTGAAATAACTCTGAAACAGTGTGTTGACATGCATTAACAAAACTTGCTTTGATACCAACATTGGGTGAACCCGGGACGATTGTGTGGAGGGGGGGGAAACAATAAATTAACTAATAACCTAATTTGTTATAATGAACATGTTATAGAATATAACATAGGAAGCCATTACACATTCATGAAAATAATGAGATTGCAAAATAGTTCTCTCCTATTCACTATGAACATGAATAGTACATGTAGGTACAATGAACCAAAACACTGAAAATGAGAATTGTTGTGATTAGGGACTATGGATGACAATCTTAGCCAATTTGTTTACCTAGAAGGAATTAGGTTAATCCCCTTCTACATATTGAATGCAAGTATAATACAATTACACAAAGGATCATCTACAATCAAGACTAGTTAAGAACATATCTATTATGTAGTGGTTGGCAGATCATTTTCTATGGTGTTGCATCATTTTGGTATCCTCGTGTGCAATGGTGTTCATCACACATGTTGGAGTTTCAACACTTCAAAGCCAATGGAAGTAGCACCAACCTGGTGCTAGACTTTGGCAATGACATAATTGGCATCAAGCATGCGGTGCGTTAGAGACCAACCAATCTGGGAAAGAGCCAACTAGCATCTATTGGGACTTTAGCACTGTGAAAGTTAGGGTATAAGTGGCATGGGTTGTGATTGGATCAATTATTGTGGTTCGCCATTATCAATTTCCATGGTGTTCCTTTTGTTGAAGTGTTTGGATTTTAGGCCATAGATGCTATAAAAAAGGCATTTGCGCCATCATTGACCTTGGTCAACACTAAAGGTCATGTTTAACGTCAACGTGGGTGCCTTTGAAATATAGCATGAAATTCAAATGGTCCTTCTTGATGAGATTTTACACATAATTAGTGTGAAAGCACCACCTCAACGATGAAGGGATTTATGGTGGCATGTGGAAACACTTCTCTGGTACAAGCCCCGACTTGGTTATCAATGGTTGACTCCCAAACTTGTATTGTATAAAACACGTCTTGATGAAGTGTAAACTCGATGCCTCTAGAATGGACCCGTCAATTTTACACAAAGTAAAATGTCATCATCAAGCCCAAAAAGACTCAATTTGCTTGGTTTTTTCTATAAGGAATCCTTGTGGGGGAAAAATAATTACACATGGTCTTCTCAAACCCTTCATGCCAAGCTTACAATCAACTAGTGTCCATTAAACATTTACTCTGGGTTCGTGTTATAGCCCAAAATGCTTAGACTTGGATTCACTCCTAACCCTTTTGGGCTAAGTATTCTACTTGGAAAATAATACTCTTAGGGGATTATGCGATGAACTTGCAAAACACACAAATTCCATATATTCTACATTGAGATTCTTTTTAAGTGATGAAAAGACAAAAATCATGCTCTGTTCGATCATGAAGCTTTAGAAGTACATTTTTCAATATCCGACAAAGGATTTGTGCTATCAAATACAATGTTAATCAAATGCAAGCAAAGGTGACATTGGAGGTCCAACACCTTCACACTTTCATTGGTTGCTGGGGGAATGCCCCTTGTGCACTTAGTTGGGTGTTGCCTAACTCCTCACAACGTAACTCACCTAAGGGGGACTCACCTAAGGGGGCATGGGTGTGGAGACCATGGCAGCTCTCGACACTGTTCTCATAACTAGTATAATTTCTCACTAGGCTCTCTCAACATGGGATGATGAGTTCCCCTAGTGGTGCTTGTTATCTATGTAGCACATTTACACCAACACCAACACATTGTGGTGAAAAATAAATAAGTGTAAATGAGATGAGATCCCTTATATGATACCGCCAGTCTTGTTCGCATGAGCGAGTGGGAGGCAAACCATACAAGCCTCCTCCATCCACCGCTAGACTTGTGGGGCTGGTGGCCTAGTATTTTTTTTTCGTGTCAGTTCATGGCTTTATACACTTGTATGCCAAAGGGCACAATATTTTGCTTATTTTGATAATTTCAAGACACTATTATTTTTGGTGATGCTTACTAGGCTGGGCCTCGAGGCTTATTCTCGGGATATGTGCCTGATGGGGCACAAGATATGATTGCTTTTCCCCCGCTTTGTGGGCAAGGTATTATATATTTTTTATTAGATTAATTTGAAGGACCAAAGTTAATTTAATAAAAAGGACCAAAGTTTTCAATCCAGAACAAATGCCCTATGTTTTCAGTGATGAATTCGATATCAAGAACAGAGTCCAACTTGTTCTTATTCCTGTTATATTTCATTGATGTCTTAGAAACTTGGAACCCCCTTTAGCCCACAACAAAAAGATGATATTAAGACCTGTGCCAGTTCATTTCAATATGATGTGCTTGTTAAAGGGCCCATTCAGAGATTGTAATCCAATCTATGCGAAAGTTACAGATATTGATTTAAATCATTTTGAGAATTTTACTTTTTATGACGAAGTCTACCATATATAATGAAGGTTCTTTTTGACAAGTATAGAAACACTAACATAATGATGGTTGGAAAATGAAGATCTGTTAGGCTGTGGTCTAGCAGTAAGTTGGAGTGCTTCCTGCTACAATGGGCGATATTCAAAGCCTGGCCAGTTCATTTCAATATCTGTGCTTGTTAAAGGGTCCATTCAGAGATTGCAATCCAATCTATGTGAAAGTTACAGATATTGATTTAAATCATTTTGAGAATTTTACTTTTTATGACGAAGTATACCATATTTTACAAAGGTTCTTTATGACAAGAATAGAAACACTAACATAATGATGGTTTGAAAATGAAGATCTATCAGGCTGTGGTCTAGCAGTAAGTTGGAGTGCTTCCCGCTATGATGGGTGATATTCAAATCGTGGCAGGCTTGTGCTCCTCACAATAATACAGCAATAAAGTGCCACATGTACAATGGAAGTATCCTCTTCAGCTCATAAGAAAATAATTTGTTTATCAAAACCAAACAGTTAGCAAACCAAGCCCAGAATACTTGGAAAAACAATAACAAAATATTCAAACTTGCCACTCTATTGATGGTTCCATACCAGACTGAAAATTAAAAATTGTCTATTTGTCTATGGTTTAGAGTACATATAAAAATTATTTGTAGTTCTTCTCAGTCAACTCTCCATATGTACAGCCTGAACTTATTAACCCTTCCCAAAAGACATTCTAGCAAACACTAACATTACATGACCTTATTCAAAATCAATGCTTTGTAACCTTCCAATAAACATCAAAATAATCTGGAAAAGTCTTCCTGGTACAGCTAGGATCATTTATGGTAACTGGAACGTCTCCGCAAGCTGCTAGAGAAAATGCCATAGCCATTCTGTGATCATCGTATGTATCAATTGATGTCACTTTCAGCTTCTCCGGAGGGGTGATTATGCAGTAATCTGGCCCCTCCTCTACAGTTGCTCCCAACTGACAATTTAAACAGAAAACCAAAATTAGTATATAGAGGAATATTTTACTGTTTAATGGTCAATTAAAACAACTACAACCATTTCAGTAATTTGTAGACATAAGCAACCAACCTTTCTTAGTTCAGTGCATATTGCCAACATGCGCTCTGTCTCCTTAACTCTCCAGTTTGCGACTGAATAGAAACAAGATAGAATATTCAACGTAATTAATCAAAGGATCTGCTGATCTTTCTACTAATTCCCATAATTGCATCAGAAATCAAAGCTATCTAAGGCCTAACTGATTTATAATTTGATGACGAGAAATCATCTAGATCCATATGAACTGAAATAAAAGATATTAATAACGTCCACGAGACCAAACAGTCTTAAGGGACCAAGAGCCCGAAAATCAAGACATTCTTAGGTTCTTTTAGATATCAGATCTACTATGAAACATCAAGATATCAGATATTCAGACATCAATACTTTGAACTTTGCACGTATTGGCTAAAAGTAACTATGATTCCACTATAAGTTATTGGGGATGCATTCATTGGACAGCTCTTGATTACTTTTGAACTGGTCCGCTAAGAAAAGATATTTTGCATAGGCAAACAAAGGAACAGCCCACCAAGATTGAACCTTGGTATTTCTGCTGTAGAAAGGCCAAGTTTACCACTCCACCAAGGTCTCACAGATAACATTCGTATTAGCCACCAAAATAATTAATAGAATATCGGAAATACCTGATATTTTTTAATCAGTACCCTATATTCAGATGTACTGCCCTTGAATAATGGAACATCAAAAATTTGTAGTGAGATCTCAGACATATCAAAGCAGCATCTACAAAATTTCAGGCAGGTTATGCCCGTTCAAAATGTATTTTGACACATTTCCAACAGACATATTTTTGAAATTTCTACTCTTCAATTTTCCTTTAGGATGTTTCCTATCCCAAATACTATTTTAATTTCAGAATGCTTTTATAATTCTCAAAATTTGTGATGTTTCGTCAGATGAAACAGGCAATGTATTTGAAATTCTGCATGAAGTCAAGAATGAAATGTCATTCTGTACTGAACAACCCAATAACAACTTGTTTCCATGCTAGCCATGCATTAACATTTCTAGCAAGCTGTGCAACAGACCCAAGCCCATGCCGCATCATCCAACTCATTTTATGTTCCAGTCTCAACCACCTTCTACATGCGTTGCTCGCCTTTGGATGGGATACAAGCTCATGTATGAAGTAATTTCTAGAAGCTATTTAATATTTATAAACTTAAGGTGATCATTATTAGACCAGGATATGTATTTGGAGGGCAGATAATTTCCAATATCTCACAGAATATTGCCGATTGTATACTTGGGGTATAGCTGACACCCTAATTTTGAGGAATCAGCCTCTCAGTTAGGTCAGAACAAGGACATTGCTCCAACATAGTGGAAGAGCCAGCAGGATTTACCTAACCTAAAAGTCAGTTGTCCAGATTCAACATATGTGTATCTTTTTCATACATCTTTTGAGCCTTGAAATGAGCATATCCAGCAATTTTACATGGAAAATAAATTCAAAAATCCTAGTCTTTAAAGATCAAAACTGACCAGACTGAACTGTACAGTAACACTTGATTGGAATACAGGCTTGATGGATACAAACGGGATATTTTCCCTCATAATGAATAGATATAATCCCTGTTTTGCACCCAACTCTGCAGTACTTGCAACGAGGTATTTCGAATAAATAACTACATTTTTCTAAGTTTGGGCTGTTGGAAACCAGATCATCCACCTCTCAGCCCTCTTGCATCGTAGGCCACATCAGGGACATCAATTCTTTCAGTTAATTAATATAAAACTTACTAAGCTACAAAAGCCCCCAATATTGTACAGGAAATGAGTAAACAATAATACCAGTCTATATATATATATATATATATATGTACATAATTCCAGGGGCAGACAGAAATTTCTTACCAATAATGCAAAGATACACTGGTTTTGTTGTAAAGGTTCCTAGCGCTCCCATAAATTAGAAAAAAGATGCAATATAACAGAATGTACTACCTTTCCATACTTTTTTTCCCTAGGAAATGATCTAACAAAGAATATTTTTTTAATAAACAAAACGATTACAATGATTGTTTTGACAATTGAGGAAAAGAAAACACAAATAATAAAAGAACGAATATTATCCGGGTACAATGTGATATTTTAAAACGAAGATTTCCACTGGAAAAAATAGCCAAAGCTCTTCTAGATGACCTGGACAAAAGCTTCTGTGCAGATTATCTAGGAGCTTTGGCAAATGTGATATTTTTCAACTCATTTAACGCTCTTGTTATTTTCCCAGAGCCAGGCAGCATTTCAGTATTGGAAAGGAAAAATGAGGATAAACCATCAGTAAACTAGAAGTGCAAATATAAACAATCACAATTATTAAAATGCTTGCAACTATTAATCAAGGGTGGAATTGAGAGGTCCATCAGGCTGTGGTCTAGTGGTTGTGACAGAATGCTGCTACACAAACGACTCAGGTTCAAACCCTGGCAGGCATAGAACCCTTGTGCGTCCACATTGGAAATTTGGAGTTTAAAGTTAAACCAAGGAATTTCCAAATTTCAAAATGAATTATAATTGAGTTAAGTAGTCCCTCGGTGCAAACAAAGGACATTTACCTCCAGCAAAGAAAATGGATGGAATTGAGAAGCAAGGATGTGTTGTAATCTTTCTTGCCTCAGATTCAATAATTTTCAGGACTCATTGACCGCAATTAACTCTTTGGTAGTGGCCAAAGTGGTCCGTCACAACCCATTATTTCCCATTGGGCAGTTGAATCTACTCTATACTGATACTGAAACTGTCAATTTACAAAATAGTAAGTGAAATCTATATCTATTGCTGCTTTCTCTCCCACGTCCAGCATTTGTTCATCCCATACAAAAAAAAAATTATAGATAACAGAGAAAATAAAAAACCAAATTCCTTCAGGAGTCAAAGAGAACATACTTCTAAGACTAAAACTAACTTCTATTACTCACTAATACAAAAATCCAACACGAGTACTGGAAAGAGGTTGAACAATAGTCACTAGGGAGTCAAAGAGGTCCTCTTTCTAAGACAGAGACTATCTCGTATCACTCAGTAATACAAAACCGTAAAAAACTGACATGAGCACTGAAGATTAACGATTTGCACCGTGAACAAATTTGTGATGCAATACATTGTGAGTTTGGTTTTACTGAGGGAAATACATGTATATTTGTATATATGAGAGGAATACAACATAAGGACTCTTAGCCATGATTTTGATGGCTAGGCTTTGAGTTGATTTTGGTCCAAGGAGGTTCTTAAAAGCCCCTTGTAATATTTTTTCGTGTTTGGACAGTGTATACTTTGTATATATTATATACTATACGTTACAAAGTATACCAAGTTGTAATAAGATACTGCAAATATTAGTCCCCAGGAACAAGTGAACATGTGATTGTCCTCTTAACTGATGAAATGCTGATATTGAATATTATGAATCAACTTTAACGCTACAAAGATGATGTATGAGCATGTGGCTGATTGTTGTATTATTTGGCATGTGGTATTCACATACAGAATTATCAACAGGAACCATAACATAAAATCTGCGAAGGTGCCAGATTTGGTAGTAATGTTAGAACTTAAATGCAAAAGATCATGGAAAGGAAACTGGTAACAAGTTAAAATTGTTACCATATTCGTCACATAGTGTTATCCTGAACCAGGATAGAAAGTTACTCATTGGTAAGGCTACGAGGTACTATGCCAGATTTGTAGATGGCATTATTTGGCCAGTCGTATTAAGAAGTAACATGGAGCTAATGAAGATCAAGCAGGAGACCGCCATTGTCATGTGTCTACAATCAGGCTTGGGCCAGATATTATCGTGAAAAGGCTGAAGTAGAATCTGAGAATACTAATAGAGAAATGTCTAGGGCTATGGGCACCTGGCTGATTAATCCCCCTAGAGCCTCTCCTTGAATAAGAAATTTAAGTTGCTACTCATTGAAGTGATTTGTGTTCTCAAGTCGTAAAACTAGAGGTTGCAATTTTACATTTTCAGTACTTGAAGGATTGCCATAAGATGCATAAATAAATCCTTACAGGTTACTCTCATCACGACCAATGGCAAACTTATGATGTATGAGTATCAGTGGTTGTTGATGGGGTAAGGAACCCTTGATTATCAACCATTTGTGCAGCATTTAGCTCTGGTTTCTACCTCAGAGAAACTTTACAAATTCCACTTATGTGTTATAAATTACCTAATCTCAACCATATTGACTAATCCTGGTCACTAATTGGCATGTAAGTTCCCTTTCCTTTAATTTTTCATGGAGAAGAAATAAATTATATTAATGTCCATGGATGACCAAAAGTAGGTCAATCGGACTCAAGGATACAACCATTAACAATAGAAAGTTCAAGGAAAGAGAATCCAAGAAACTAAAGTACATAAGACAAAGCAAAGCAATGTGACACTAACATAGGTGGTAATGGAAGCAATACAAAAAGCAGTGAGTGGCGAACAAGAGCCCCTCATTTCCAAAGTTCTGATGACATCATATATCCATTAATATTATGATTCACCATCTCATAATTTTTTCAACATAATGTGGCCTACTTAATGTTCAGTGGTGCATAAAATATAAAAAATAATTGAAATGCACAGTAAACCACTTTTGTTGAGAATTGTTCTTCAAGTTAGTGAACCTCAAGAAACGATGAGATTCTAATCCTAAAAATATAGTATAACCACATGTTGTTGAGTGCTTTGACTGTGGTTGGCCTCACAATATTGGACAGTGAATAGAATCCCTTTGTTTCAGTATAACTTGATTAGTGGATTTTCATTGTTGATTTCATCTTAAGCTATCTTGCACAAACTTTAAGAAAAAGATAAGAAACTTTCATTGGCGTATTCTGATTTTCAAAATCATTTTAATTTTTTTTGGCACAGTTAATAGTCTTTGGGTTTTTACAACATTCCAACTTGCCAAAAGGAACTAACAGGATCAAAATAGTACTTTGAACTTACCATCCCTTATAGCAGTGGGACCATCAGCAAAAAGGGCAACCACGGCTAAAGTCATGGCAACGTCAGGCATCTTATTCATGTTAACATCAATGCCAATCAAACGCTTTCCCTTCAATAGTCCAGCTGGGGGACCAGTCACGGTCACACTATTTTCACTCCAAGTGACTTTTGCTCCCATTTTCTCAAGTACTTCAGCAAATTTTACATCTCCCTGTCATGTTGCACATATAAAAATAAGGTTCATCAAAGAGCATTTTTTCTAATAAAAATTGCATACTCGCACCAATTAAGTCTACCAGATTGGTCACAATATAGTAATATCATCTACCTGCAGGCTACTAGTGCCACAGCCTTCCACAGTAACTGTGCCACCAGTGATAGCAGCGCCTGCAAGGAAGTAACTAGCACTCGATGCATCACCTTCAACATATGCTTTTCCTGGTGACCTGTTTGATACAAACAACTTGTATGATTGTATTTTTTTTAAAAAGTTCTGTAACCTACTAAAATGGTTGTTCTTCCTGGTTTAAGCAAGCTGCCTTCCACAATGTTGTAAAATAGTAATAGATTAGAATCCGTGACATATCTATTGAAGCTGAGCAGATCCAATTGCACAAACTATCATCTAGAAAACCAAAATTGTAGCCATGAAAAGGGCTTCAAATGATTAAATTACAAAAACTATCTTCCTGTTAAAGCTTACTTGTAAACTTGGCCACCTTTTATAGAGAAGCGATCCCAACCATTGTGGCGATCTACTTTTACACCAAAGCGCTCCATTAATTTCAATGTCATTTCAACATAGGGAATGGATACTAGTTTGTCAATGATCTCAATTTCCACATCTCCAAGGGATAAAGGCGCTGTCATAAGAAGTGCTGTCAAATACTGACTGCTCATAGAGCCCGAAAGTTTGACCTAAAAAAATAAACATTATCCAGAAAATATTAGTGACTAAAAAAAAAAAAATTAAACAAAGCCAAATATGTGACAATTATTCTAATAAATCCATAGAGAAAAGAATTTAATAATTATTCCTTTATTAGGTGATAAAACAGATTGAACTTAGTAGAGAACTTCAGAAATTGATATCACAAGGAATTCTAAGTTCACACAGACTTCTGTTCCTTCTGGTTGTATACTAGCAAGCAAATTTATGTCTAAATCCATTTAAAAAAAATCTTCCTTGTTAGCTCAGATCTGTTTCAACTCATAAAATGCTTAGATCAGATTTGGCAGCTAAAATTCACATCCAATTTGATTACACAAAGGTGAGAAGTTTCCCAAATCACCTTGTTTAGAAGACTGAACTATACATAATTCAAAACAGCTCTTACAAATTTATTATTTTCAACAAAGTCAAAAAATCCAATGGCCTCAATCGGTCCCCCCTCTCTAAATTAATTGGTCATTTCTTTGGCTTAAATGAATAAATGATGAGCCACTTCGAGGGGGAAACCTCCACAACCTTACAATAAGAACATAATTCACAATATAATGATGAAATACTAACCACTACCTCATATATATACTCTAACTATGCTATGGAAACACCTTAGGCTGTCCCTACCACCAATATTAAGCTAAAGAGATGATCACATGACTTAATTAAACGTTATGCTGGCCACAATTCGGCCACATGTTTCCCACTACACACTATAGGCCAAGGGTGTAGCATGCTCCCCCCTTCAAACAAGCCTTGTCCTCAGCATTGGCAATCACTATATGCTTCAGCATGAATTCATCCTCCCATGTCATATCCTCTCTCAACAAGTTCTTCCACTTGAAAAGAGACTCGATGATCACCCTATTTTGCATCCTCTTGAACTGATTCGAGATAATATCTTTTGGTTCCAAGATGATTCTTCCTTCTTCATTAAGCTACGGTAACTTTGTTTCAATGGGAATCTTTTGGCTGAAATCAAAAACATGAAATATTGTTTTGTTGACTGAGGCAGCTCCTGCTGACTATGTACCTTGACTACTTGAATTTGTGGTTGTACCTTCAAGGAAGATGTGATGGATGATGACTGATAATCAGAAAATGCCCTAAATGGAGACTTGTTGGAAGAAATGTCTCTTTTGGGTGGCCTCTTTGCTAGCATATCCTCAACAACAACTGAAAACTTTTCCATTCTTTCCTAAAAATCTGGTGGTATTTGCACGTATAACTGTTTTTATTCCACTGAAAACAATTGTGTTGCAGGGCCCACTAATCCCTTTCTGAGAATTTTTTGCATTTGATAAGAGCTTACCATCTATGGTAACCTGGCGCGCACCCCTCTCAACTCAAATTTCTTGCCTTCAGAATGAAAACACATGAACAATTCCTAAAAGTTCATTTCAATCATGCCCAAGGTCGTGAGCCGTTGGACTCCCAATACAATACAAGCTCCCCCCATGGGAAAGGAAAACATAGGGCTTTGCAATATGTAGTCACCCATAGTGAGTTTAAGACTAGCATTTTCCTAAACAATTAACAATACGCCCATCTGCAAGCATGACCTGAAATTTGGTGTTGGATAAACAAAATAGTTCAAACGTGAAGCCAACTTATCACTGATAAAAATATGAGCACATCATGAGTCAACTGATATGATTACCTTCTGCTTTTTCAAGAAACCTACTACCTTGAGAGTTTATGGGTTGCTAACACATGATAGCGCATAGAAAGAGATGGTTTGATATCCCCATACTTTACCTCATCAACAACCTCTACAACTTTTTCTTCGTCCTCTTCTTCATTGATGCCCTCAATGTAGAATAATTTATTTTTAACACATTTATGTCCTTGGTTGTATTCGTTGTCACAATTAAAACATAAACCTTTTGTTATTTTTTCTTCAATTTGTCGGGGCATTAATTGTGTTGGAGGAAATGACGGTGCCAACATGCTATTATCATTGTCGCTAGTGCCTGCATGTCTATTGGTACCTAAGAATTTTTCCTTTGTCCTACGCATCATGATAATAGAATCAGAAATATTAAGTGCATTAAACATGCGTACCTCATGATGAATGTGGCCCTTAAGACCAAGACATAGGTCATTCAAGTTCTCATCCGTAATTGTCTCCACGTGCAAAGATAGGTTCTGGAATTGATAAATATAATCCCTGAGCAACCCTCTTTGTCGTGGCTATGCCAATTGGCTAAAGCAATTCTCTATCACACTACTGCTATAGTGTGTTGGCAGCTCCTTCATAAAAACTGACCAGGTAACATTGAGACCCTTCTTTTGAGCACAAAGCCTTCCACACCAAATGAATTCCTTGAGTTCCAAATATAAAGATGCCATTACCACCACCTATCCACATGAGATTTGATGTACATCAAAAAAGTTCTCCATTTGGTTGATCCAAGTGACACAGTCCTTCCCATTAGATTTATGCATCTCCACTTTTGGCATCATGTTTTGCGGCTACGATGTACTTCCATTTGGACTGGACTAGCTGGAAGATCCACGTTAGTTGGGCTGTGAATTGGTGATTGGTAGTTGGTTTTGTGATTAATCTGCAAGGCCATCATGATCTTCGCCAATTACATAGGGATGTTTCTCATATCTCTTTTGATTGTGCTCATATCAAACCATATGTTTTGCACACTATACTCAAGCTGGGTCATTTTGTGATCTGGGGAAGAAAATTGTGGAACAGAAGATCCATTGATTCCTAGTTCTGGCTCCATCTCCTTGTTAGTAGTTTTTACTAGAGTTTCGGAACCTTGACTCGCCCCCTAGTGTGTGGTGTTGCCATACAAAGTCTTGACAATGCAAAATTGATTTTCACTTTGACCAAACTTTGACCGAACGATTTCGGACATAGGTTAGCCTCAAATCCAAAAATGTAAAGAACAAACCCCCACTAGATTTTTGTGAGCTTTTCGAAAATGTAAAATAGAAAAAATCCTAACAATGCAACCTATAAAGCAAATTTAGAAAAAACCCTAAAATTACAATAACTCAACCAAAATTGATTATAGAACTATAGTTACCACATATGGCCGGATTAGCACAAAATCCGACTAGATCCGAATTTTTTGGCAGGTTCAAATAAGTTCGTCTGGGTAAGCCCAAAAAAAAGCCTAGAAACCATAGCTATTATATAATATTAACATTTTATATTAATGTTTTTCATTGTACTTTTCAATTTTGCATATTTATAAAACTATGCTCACATACACACACACATATTCCGGATCGGATTTTTCCGAACTTTTTCAAGAACTGTTTTCAGATTTTTTTGCCCTCCTAAATGATCCAAATTTCCAAACTTGGTAACTATAAATTGTAGTGTCTAAATGATTCTCCAACTTTAGTAAACAAATTATAGTAAAAATCACAACGGTTTGTGAGATACAAGTGAATCTTTAAAATTAAGGTTTTGACCACACTTTTGCCCAAATTGAAGCTCTGATATCAGTTGTAATGAAATTAATAATTACTATACCACTTGAATAGAATATCGACGATAGATCACAATATAACTAAAATAGAGTAGAATATATGAATAAATAATTAGGAACTTTGAGGCGGCAACCTTCACAAGCTTACAATAACAACAAAATTTGCAATATGATCATGAAAGACTAACATTGCCTCCAATATATACCCTTACAATGCTATGGAAACACCCTAGGCAGACCCTACCACCAATATTAAGTTAAAGAGAAGATCATATGACTTAATTAAAGGTTATGCTAGCCACAAGCTGACCACACATATCCCAATACACACCATACGCTAAGGGAGTAGCATGACCAAAGGCCTTTTTTCACATGGTTGTTTGAATAATATGGTTTAACTCTGACTTTCCTAGGGTTTACCAATTTTAAGGATCACCCCCTCTAGTTAGGATCTTTTGTTGTTTTAGTTTTAGTTTCTTTTCATTTGTTGGAATCCCTTTTAGCACTCCCACTTGCCATTGTAGCTTCTTGTATTTTCAAATCCCATTCACCTACTTTGGTCCTTCATGGACATTAATATAATTTATTTCATCAACGGTGTCAAAATAGGTCAAGATGGTTGAGAATGAAATAAAAAGCAGGCCTTTTTTATTTTAATTTCTTCAGTTTATTCTTAGCATTATATTTATTTTATCTACTACTTTACTCGTGGTAAAGGTTAATAATTTTTTTTAGGTCTCCCCAGCCAGGATGCTGGATAAGTCATATAATACCTCCCCTTTTATGGACAATTTTGTGACACAGGAATGAATTATCTAATTCAAACAGAAGCAATTAATAGCCACTAGTTACATAAAGGAAGGCACAAAAAACAGCACTGATTTTCTTGTCGACTTCCTGATCTAAAGACAGTTTGAACTGCTCTTCACTATTGAGATATTTCAGTAGTTTGGCATAGTATAAATTAGATGCATCAGCCATACTGTAAAGGATAGACAATGGTAATCCAATTCTCAAAGATAAGCACACATAATGGAAGGCCTTCTACTAAAATCCATATAACTAGCATCACGGAAATTGTGAGCTTATCAGAACATGCTCATTTTACTGTTGTTAAATTTAATCTGCATTCATCATTAAGGTGGATGGATAAATTCCCCACTTCATGAGCAGGAAACAATAAATCAGCTTCCTATTCATACAAATCCTACTGTCTAACATGTTTAAGATGCCTTAGACATGAATATTTAGAGAATTTTGAAAATTTCCACTAATAAAATTTGCCACAATTGATATAAAGTAATCGAGTTAGAATCGGAGTCTACCATAATCAATCCTTATTTTGCTTATTAGCTACACTCTTAAGGCATTCATATCCATTTGGAACTTAGAACTTTTGGAAAAATAATAAATCATGTCATATTATAGTTTCCATCCTAGTAAAAGATTGAGATATGAAATCATAAAACTGGTCTTACTGTTCCACCAGGTAGGCCTCCTTTTGCATTGATATAAACAGGTGGACAATTAGTGTTCAAGAGACAACCAACATCTGCACCAAGTTGTTTGAGGCCTACAACTAAATCTCCAATGGGTCTCTCTCTCATTCGTGGAACCCCATCAAGAATGTACCTGAAAATATATGATTTCACAAAGAAGAGGTCTCAACATTCGATCAAAAAAGGGATTTTAATAGAAATAATGCATGCAAATAGAATATTAGATGGAACACAAACCTTGATGCTCCACCTGCTGCAGTAACTGCTGCAGTCAAAGGACGCATTGCAGTGCCTGCATTGCCCAAAAAGAGTTTAACCTCCTTTAGCCCTAGTTTTCCCACTGGAAACCGACCTGCACAGCCTTCAACAATAGCTCGGTTTTTTTCACGCTCTTCCTCAACATTCAAACCAAGGGTCTTCAATGCTCCAATCATGTAACGCACATCATCACTGTCTAAAAGATTATCGACAATAGTTGTTCCCTGAAACATATCATAGAAACTACTAATGATATAACCGAAATCGAAATTTTAATTAATTTTGTTCGTGCATACCAATGTCAATGTGACTGGAGTGCACTCACTAGTCAGAAATAACAACCAGCAGGAGCACCCTGAAAGAGGTAACTCCTCTAACTAAAGAAAAGTACAAAATAACTACAGCCAGAAGAAGAAAAGGGATACAGCATAAGCCCTGGCCAATGTAGATACAAAATGGTAATTACATATTGTTACACATCAGATGAGAGAAAGGAAAGAGCTAGTCCTCCTCATCTTGAAAAGTAAGAATTGTGAAGTTATTGCTGAGTGCCTGCCAAAGGAGGAGTGCAATCAAGTAGTTTGCATATGATGAAAAACCAAATGAAATTTGGTTAAACGCAGTGAAAACAATCTGCATTTAGGTTCTTAGATAGCCTGTGATTGACAACAAAAAGTAACCTTTAGCCTAGGACAGCTTTTATATCAATTTTTGAAAAAATAATCTGATTTAGTAAATGATAGTCAATATGGTCCTGGTCCATGAAAAACAAATCATTTCTTTATCAAGAGAGGCAAAATGAGATTCACTGCAATTGCATAGCCTCGCATCAGTAAAGAATAGCAAATATATAGCTGTGGTCCATGCTTACAGGATCCTGTTGTGGAACAGTTTCTATGAGTACAACATGGATTTGATAAGTACAGGGGTGGGCAGCGCAGAGCTAAATGTAGTAATTTATTTTAATGAATCATTTTCAACAATGGTGTGTCAGGCTAAGTGGCTCTTAATGGGAAAAGATTATCAGTCTTGATGGGTAAACCGTAAAATTCAATAGAGAGTAATCTTAAGTTCATGACCTGGACTTCAGTCCAAGTACTGTGTCATCTGAACATTGAGTAATATGCTATTAGGATTGAAGTCAAATTTGACTCAACAATCGTGTAGTGGAAAACTGAAATGTCCACAGGTCTATACATTTTCAATTAAAGTTGCATTTCTAATCATATTATTTCGGAGACTTGAAAGGCTCCTTGAGAATTTTCCAATGGGTAAAGGACTATGTTTGACTTTCACTTTTTGCATTTTTTCCTTCTAATACCATTGTAGTTAGTTGTGTACTAATCATCTGCCTATATAATAGTCTACTTGTAATTCTGTCTTACCGTGTAGCTATATGTTTCCTGCTACACTACACATGTCATTGACATGATACGGTATGCTGAATTTATCATTGAATATGCTTAAGCACCGAGTTGGAATAAGCAAGCTATATTTTTCTGTGAACACACTAAATTGGAATTATTATCACCACAAAGCATGAGGTCTGCAAATAAATATATGATACTGGCAAGGAGGGAAGTTCTCACTTGCATTTAACTGATACAAAGATTCAGGTCCAAAGTGAGTAAATGCTAGACAGGCACCAAACAGTTTGACACTACTGAAATAAACTGGGCTTGTGAAACTCAAAATATACAATTGAAATATGAAGGCAGCCTCTAAAACTGACGACCAAAAACATAATTTTCTAGTTGATTTCTCACAGTAATGTTTGTAAAAAGTAAACAGTTTGTTCTCAATCACACACTCAGCACAGGATGAGTGTACACACATTCAGAAGTTTATTATTCAATATACTGAACATACAAATTTTAATAAATTAACCTTAACCTATTGATAGAATAACAAACCACTAAGCTCCAGATGACAGCAGTTCCATAATTATATGAGGTGCAAATTGTAACAATATTGTACATATTTGTCTTTAATCCTAGGTGTCATAGGATAAGATTTTGTCTTAATCTAATAAGTTTATTTCCCATTTCTTTAGGAATAGGAAGGGTCGATTGGGAATGTAAAATGAACAGCCATTTCATTGGCTTTTTATATTGTTTTGCTGCTTCTTTTCAATTCAAATCGTGAATACAATTTTGGCTTGCACCAAACATTGTTCATTGCCATTCCGTCAATTTATCCAAGCCTGACATTGGTATCAGAACCACATAATTTTATTGGTCTATTTTTTTTTTCTCCCCCTTCCTCCTTCATAGTCGTACAGCCTATTATTCTGCTATCAAAAGTAATATTTGATATGTTATTCAGTCTTTGACAGTATCTAGTTGAATGGCGCATTTGTAGAAAGTGTGTCAGCTGGTTTTGAGGATACATTGGCTGCTTTAGTCAATTATTTCTGTATTTTCTGTTTGTATGCAGTGTACCAGTCAGGAGAGGGACGTTTCAAGTCATATTGGTAGCTAAATAAATGGCGACCTGCATATACTGCATTGGAAATCAGAGTGTAACGAACTGCGCCATCTGATTTTCCTGATGTGTTGACTGTGTTTGCTGTTCTTAAAAACCGTTTTATCTGCCAGCTACATTTTGTCTGTCATCTAACTACGTAGAGTTGTCCAGAAGGCGTTTGGAGGTCTGTTATTTCTCATGTGGCACATTCTTTGCTGAGTTCTGACAAAGAAAAGAAGTGAAAGCTATGTTGAAGTCTCTATTTTGTTTATTCTCTGCTGTTCATTAACTCTGGCTGCTGCGCTGGCTATGCCAAAAGAAAACTTATCATCTACCACGTGGAGCATACTGCATGGAACTGAGATAAGCATTGGAATTCTTTTTTAAAGAGATCGTCATTCTTGGAGACTCCTTATATATTCCAATATTGGAATTTTCTCAATATGCCAAAATTGAGAGGAGGTATTTAATGCTTTTTCATTTAAAAACAAAATTTCATTTTGAAGTATTTTTTTCAAATTTGAAAGCATTTAAAGTCAAATTGTAAGCAATTCTTTTCCACCCATTTTTTTGTATGATTAGCGTTGTACCATATCTTGTTTTATATTAATATATAAACACTTTTCAATCAAAAAAAAAATTGTAAGCAATTTTTTCATTTCTAAATAGTTATATTTGAAAAATTGTGCAAGCTAATCTATGCAAATTTGGCAAAAAACAACCAAATTTTGCACATAAAGAAGAAATAAGGAGAGCTACTATTTACTCATTCATTTCTATCAAAAGGTATAAATCCGGAAATCAAGAAAGCAAGTATATCGTCAACTATGATGTTTTCTTGTTAAGCCAGTACCAATGATAAAGTGAATCATTTTCACGTGCCACCTAAGTACCATGTACCATTCTGCTCTCACATGCCACCTAAGTACCATGTACCATTCTACTCTCACGTGCCTTAATGCCTATTTCACGTACTGCCGAGTATATAAAAAGGGCGAGCTTCTTCCATGTATTGATGGGTAAATAGGAAGGGCGGGTATATAGAGAGGTTTTGTATATCGGTCTGATAGCAAATATAAAAGATGACCTTTTAGAATGATAAGGAACCAATTTAGGGGTTTCAAAAACTCAAAACAATGCGTTCAATCAAATCAATCACTAGCACAACATTGACTGGCAAAGACAGGGGGTTATATTGGTCTCAACAAGTAGAGAACACACTCATTCAATTATCTATGGTTTGATATTTGCGACGATGATACATAGCCAATTGAGCCAATAGAGAATGCAAAAGATATTCAAACAGAAAAATCAAAAAGCATTGGCTTTGATAAGAGCCTCAGTCAACATAGATGTGTTTTGTCATATTCAAGGGTGCACAACTTCATGGAGAGCATTTCAGAAATTGAAAACCCTGTATAGTTTCCACTCAGAGTTGGAATTCATTCAATTGTAGTTGAAGTTGTTTAACCTCAAGTTGAAATATTGTGATGTGATGAAATTGGCTTCAAAAATGTGTGCAATCAAGCATGATGTGGATGCCACAGATGTCAAAATTGACATCTATATGATTGCATTCATAAAGTCCCTTCTTCCCAACTATTCAACCTACCTAGAGTCTCTACAAGCAAGCAATCAGTTGAAGACTCGCATTTGATCAATTGGTTGAAAAGATGGTAGAAAGATAAAAGGCCATTGGAAGAAAAACCAAGTCCACAAGAGAAAGTGTTTGCTATGTAAAGGGCAATTCTTCCAAAACATACAATAAAGCCATATCTTCCAAAAGTGAAGGCAATAATAAGTACAAGAAGAAAAACAAGAGAAAAGATGGCAAAAATGATAATCAAGGTGGTCAAAATCAAAAACCGAATGACAAGCAACACCTCTACTACGAATGGTATGATAGAAAAGGAAATCATGAAACCCACGAATATAGGACTCCATGGGAGAAAATTGCAACATGACGTAAGAAAAAGGAAAAGTCAAAAACAAAAAAAAGAGTCAAACTCTACTCAATTCACCAATGAATATGTGCTTCCCAGTCCTGATGATGAAGCAATCAATGTCTTAGTTAGTTCGTCGTGGTTTGATTCTTGGGTTCTTGATATTGGTGCCACCCAACATATGACTTGCCAAAAAGACTTATTTGAGGAGTTTTATGAAGAAAGTTGTGGTCCAATATTCCTCGCAGATAGATCAAGTCTGCAACCACAAGAAAGAAGTACAATCCAACTCAAATGCCCAAGGCTTCCATATTTCAAACTCCAAATTGTTTTATACCTTCCTCAATTGAAGAGAAACTTGTTGTCTCTAGTGCTAATTCGGCTACAAGGCCATTCCATCTTGTTGGACAATGGTGACGTCACTATCAAAAGGAAAAGTGACAATGGAGTCATCTTGAAATGTTTATTAAAAAACCACAAACTGAAATGGAAAGCAACTTTTGGTCTGACCATAGGTATGTTAATAGCTTGGGTCGTCAAGGAGGCTATCTGCATATGGTATCTTATATTCAATAACGGAAACATAACTTTCCTACGCTGTGCTTGTTCACAAAAGCAAAGGCAAACTAGCCAAGTAAAACACACCAATTGCTATAATGTATCAAGTAAAATAAAAATGCGGGGTTACTGGGGGTAAAAAATAAATGCAACATATGTGCAAAAGGAAAATTGAAGCAAAAATTTATGGTAATACACAAGATCATCAAAAGGACATGAATAGAAAGGGGGAACATTACTACACTAATTTGACAAGAAGGAAAAATCCATAAGGCCCAACATATGTGCAAAAGGAAAATTGAAGCAAAAATTTATGGTAATACACAAGATCATCAAAAGGACATGAATAGAAAGGGGGAACATTACTACACTAATTTGACAAGAAGGAAAAATCCATAAGGCCCTAAAAAGCATCAAAGAGAAAGGAACGTGTCATGAAAAACTTGGAAACTAGAGCTTGAAAATGCTGCTGGAAACAAAATAAAGTTCATTCAAGGCAAAAACCAAGGATGTTAAGCATGCAAAATATTTGATTCAAGCCCTTAAGCAATCAAAGTAAAGCAAAAAAGAGTGAACTAAGAAACAAATAACGCAAATCAATATAGAAAGAAAAAGGGCATGAAAGGAAAAGAGGCATACCTAGATAGATATCATGTGAACATGATCCCAGTTTTTATTTCGATGTGGTATAATTAAGAGTAGCACCATGGAGATCCCCACTTCAATCCTTGTAAATTTTACCAAGGTGTAGCAGAGAATGATTACGGAGCTCAAATATTACCAATGGAAATCCTGGTAGCAAGGAAACCACAAATTTGCAAGGTGGCAAAGATCCCACAAGCACGTATGGCATAAGGACATCTTATGCATTCAAATGAATTAAGCATACCCCATACCACCTAAAATGTTAAGGTTATCAAATGCCTTGAAACAGACAATGATCTATGACATACTATTTTGAGATGTTCTAATCATAGTTCAACCACTCAGCGAGCTGCCGAGTACTAACTGTTTTTTTACCAAGGGAATTTTCTATGCTTAAACTCGTGACTCTACCTATGTGAGATTTGGCGAGTTTCGATGCAAAACTTTCAGCAAGTCCAAGTTTGTAACTCGTCGTACATGGTTTGGGAATATGGACGCAGTTTGAACTATGAATGTAATTTGGAAGGCTGCATTTACTTTTTCAAAAGCTCACGCGCCCACACATTTTTATCACACAACATTTGAGCATCCTTTGAGCAAACTAAAGGGGGTTTATAGCAGATTTGAGAGTAGATTTGAGGAATTTCTATTTCCAGGTTGGTACTTTTTTTTATTCATTTTTTTTCTTTTTTCCAAGCATGTAAATTCTTTTTAAAATGTTAATGTTAGGTTTCTAAACACAATTTACAAATTTACATGCATTCCAATCAAGTCCCGTAGTTTTTGTTCGTGATTCACACTGTTTTTTTCATAATTTATGAAATAAATTGTTGGTTTTTTCTGTACATAGGGTTTACAGATTAGTTTTTTTTTTTTTTTTTTTTGGTATTTAAACATGTTGTAAACTAGCATACAATGGCATCCAGCTCCATAACAAGCTCAGCATCAATGAGTCGAAGTTGTCCCACTGGAAGCCATTTCATCGCTTGAAAGTATGTCACGGTTGGACCATCCTAGGGGAGTGTGATTTGCACATTTTGCTCGAAGAAGGTTTTTGAAGGCATCAATCACCTCAAGTACCGTATCGCATGCCTTCCTTGTCGTGACCTTGTGTCCTATCCCAATACCATGAAAGAAGAAAAACAAGACGAACAAGCAAAGCTTGCATTGTTGGATGAGATGAAACTAGAGAGAGCAAAGGTACAAGCAGCCATTAGTAGCAGCTATTGATCCCAACTTGACAGCTGAAACTAAGGTAGTTATGGCAAAGATTGTGGGCTTTAGCCATAGTCCACACATACGAGGCACATCCACCCATCCATTTCGAGCAAAGCCCATTCCCATCACTCTTTTGTACCTAGAAACATACTTGGGGCACAACCTTCGTTGTAAGGTATAGGATGGAACAAGAAGGTTCACTAGGAAGCAAATAAGGTGTATGCAAATTTCAAGTATTACAACCAACTTCCCTTCAACGTGGTGAAGGGCCCATACTAAGATTATTTGGTGACATCATTGACAGCTGCAATGAAAGGGTACAAGCCACTCTCTCCAAAAGACTTAGGTGGAAGGTTGCTTCAAGATTTTGTTGCAGATGCAAAGTCAATTCTACAAGAACAAAAGAAACAGTGGCAAAAGTTCAGAAGCACCAATCTTTCATATAGATGGATGGATGGAATGAACCGCACCCTCATCAATTTTTTAGTGGCTTCAAATGGTGAGATAGTTTTCTTGAAGTCAATTGATGCCTCTAACAAAGAAAAGAATACAAAAACTTTGAGCCTCATATTGGAGGAGGTTGTCTTAAAGGTGGGCATCAATAATGTTGTGCAAGTTGTCACTTACAATGCAACAACATATGTGGTTACTAAGCGACTGCTTAAGAAGATGCATCAATCACTCTTTTTGACCCCTTGCGTGGCCCTTTGTCTTGACCTTGTTTTGGAGGACATAGGCAAAATCGATTGGATGAAACTGGTTGTAGAAGATGTCAAAAACATCACAAAATACATTTATAATCACCCATAGGTTTTCAACTTGATGACAGATCACACCAAGGGGAAGAGCTTATGCGAGCAGGTGTCACAAAAGTTGCAACTAACTTCCTAATGTTGCAAAGAATTTATAGTTTGTTGACATAATTGAAGCAGATGTTTGCGAATCAAGCATGGCTAGACTCAACATATTCAAATAACGTTGACAGAGAGAGGACCACAATGACGGTTTTTGATGGTGCATTTGTGAAAATAGCTGCAAAGATCATCAAGGCAACTTCAAACTTCAATTTAAATTTCAAATCAATTCCTTTATTTTCAATTCTTAAAAGTATTTAATTTAATTGTAAGTTTGTAACTTTAATTTGTTTGTAGGTGTCAGAGCCTTTGGTAAGGGTTTTGCGCTTGGTGGATTAGGAGCAAAACCCAATGGGATATATTTATAAGGCCATGGAAGAGTCCAAAGAGGCCATCCAAAACTATTATGGGGGAGATAGAAATATATTTGATCCATTTGGGAGATAATCAATCAGAGGTGGAACAATCAGCGCCACCAACCCATTCATGCAATGGAGATAGAGATATATTTGATCCACTTGGGAGATAATCGAACAGAGGTGGAACAATCAGCTCCACCAACTCATTCATGCAATGGGGTACTACCTCAATCCCAAGTTTTTCTTCTTCGATCGCTTCACAAATGTTAATGGGGAGGTTATGGAGGGCCTCTCAACATGCATTGAAAGGATGACACCTGAGGTTGAGGTGAGAGACATTATTTCAGAGTTGCAGAATTACAAGAAGGCTAGGGGAGGCTCTTTTCTTCGCCACTAGCCATTTGAGGAGATCCACCAGACACTACGTAACAAAAAGGAGCTTTTACTTATATCATATAAGTTACAAATTTACAATAATTTATGACTTACAAACTTTTGAATATCTTGTTCACAGGTTCTTGGTGGAAAGATTTAGGTGGCGATACCCCAAATCTTCAAAAGTTATCCCTCCGAATTTTATTTCAACCTTGTCGCGCTTTTGGATGTAAGCGCAATTGGAGTTTGTTTGAAGCTATTCACATGAAGAAGTGCAATAAGTTGACTCAAAGACACCTCAATGACCTAGATTTTGTGCAATACAACCTTTGACTTTGCACGAGAATGGTGGAAAACACATAATAAGAGCCTATTGATTTGGATAAGATTAATCCCTACAGTGACTGGATTGTGTAGGATGAAGAGACCCCCTTGTTCATAAAGGATGAGATTTTTAATTTTGAAAGGCAAGCTATGGAGGGTGTAGCTAGTGGTACAATAGAAGCAAGAGATTGGATTGGATGTCATCCTTGTAGATGATGTCGAAAATGAGGCAGAGGAGTTGCAATCTAGTACCAGGGTGGAGCCGTAGGCACAACCTTCTAGGCAGAGCGAGAAGCCATAGCAGAGTGCGACGACTAGAGCCTCTCAGTCTCCCCAAGTTTTCACTAAGGAAGAGGAAATTGTAAATTCTTGTAATTTGTAACTTGCATGGACATGCAATTTATGATGATAATTTTCAATGACAATCATCATAAATTCATAAGAATAAGCATAGTTCAAAAACTCATACTCAAAGATTACTCAACAGCACAAAATTTTGACTCGTACTTGGGACGCGAGAATTTCTTGGCAAATAATTGGCATTACTCAACAACTTTATCACTACTTTAAAAAACATATAAATTTAGAAAATAAACTTAAATAACATAAATCGTTGGGTGTCTTTATTGTAAATAAAATCATTTCATTCATTAAATTGGAAGTAGATACTTTATAATCAAAATAAGTACATTGTACCGCTATGACATCTTTAGATACATTTAGCATATTCATTACTCCAATTACATAAATATATAATGGTCAAGTTTGGAATTTTCCATCTCCAAACAAAACAAAACGTTCAATGAAACACATGCCAACCATTAATAGACTGCTTTGTATCTGCATGTCTCATCCCACGTGCCAACCACAATATAACAACATCCCGAAATAGACGCTGTATTTTTCCACTGTATTATGAGTGTTATATATCATCGATGATTGATGTTTTCCTTCTAAGCAATCTGAAAATGCACACGATTTAACCATTTTTTTCTAAAACGGCAAATACATATTAAAACATGGCTTCCTAAGGTCAACAACAATGACGTTGATCTTATCAGTGCTGCTATGGGCAATGGCAAGTTTGGTAAGCAATGCAACTACAGTGACCTTGAGTGATTTGAACACTGCATTCCTTAAGGCTTACAAAGTTGAAAACCCTTATTACAATGATTAACCCTTGGTAATCAATATGTATTCCTTGAGGCTTGAACAATGAAAACCCTAGAAGTAGACTTGTAGTTGTACTTGTACCACTGTCAGTCACTCTGAAAACCCTAGCTCCACTGTGCACTATATTTGCGATCATGGAGAAAAACATAGGAATAAGAATAAAACCGAATTTTTTCATTTTGTGCTTTTATTCTCTCACTAGCCAAGTTGTGGAGATTTACTCAACGATTTTTGCCAAGTAATTGCAAATATTACTCGGCAAAAGTTGCCGAGCAATCGCAAAAACTATGCTCATAGTTTTCATGGAGATTAATCTTTTGACAATCGAATCGCGATTTATTGCAATTAATTGCTTGATTTTTGGCAATTTTTGAGTCTACAAGCATAAGTTATAACAATTATAAGCTGAATATTGTATTCGCATGATGATGCGATTTCATACTCTATTTGTATTCAAATCTAATAGAAAACACTTCCCCAAAGTTTTACAGGCTCATTTGATACATTTTGTAACTATATTTTGTATAAAATTTATGTTTTTTAAAGAAATTTAAGTATTTTTTTAAGTTGTGGAGTTTTTGCCAAGGCAGAAATTTTTAGTCTGCTGAATCCAAGTATGCAAGCTATGGTTTTAATAATTCAATGGAAACATAACAAATTAAGTAAAATGGGAGAAATTCAACCTGGAAAAACTTTGTATTTAATTACCTAAGAAACAAATATTGAATTTTGCATATTTTGATGAAGTTTATGGATAGGAAATTTCGGAAAAGAAAACAAGGGTCACACATTTAAGACTCCATAATTCCAAATAATCCACAAACGAAGGCCCAAGCCTAGCCCTTAAAATGGAAAACTCCACATAACTTTTCTACCTATGAACCTATACAATTAAGGAATAAAACCATAGTTACCAGGAAACTTCAGTATAGAAACGGGACTGCATTCCCATCCCTCTGCCCACATTTTCTGGTGACTACATTAATATACAATATAGCCATGCTGTTATTCGTCGACTCACATAACCTGATTTGAATGGCGTTCCCTTCCCCATACCAGTCCCTGTAGCCACACATCTCCAGTAACTATGAACAAAACTAACAGAAAATACCACAATCGGCATAGAAGAAATAACAATCAATATAGAAAAGCGAGCAACAACATGAAACTGCAGAAAAAAAGGAAACCTCAATGCTCTAAATTTAACAGACAGCACTATGGAAGATTTTGGGGCCGAAGAATGACAAAGATCAACCACAAATCGAGGAAGCAAACACAAATAGTATAGAATGCAAAGACAAGAAAATAGATCATACTAAACATCAGACAATCAGCAAGAAACCATTCAAATAAATTTACCCAGCGAAACTTTTCTTCAAAAGGTTTAGGGTAAATGGTGTTGAGGTCTGAATTCTAGCAGATTCAAGATGTATATATAATTTAATTTCCAAAAAACTTGCCAAAAAGCTGACATTCGAACGATAGAAGCTGATTACACCTGTGGAGTTAAACTAGTAGATGGTGAAGGATTCCAGAAAGGGGATACCTACATATCCCACATGATATGTCTGTGTGCTTGTAGATTAGAACCCATTACAACTGTGGCGAATTCATCCAGTCATGGGTAATTTGTATAAGGAATCAATATGGTCCAATAAATTACTCTGAGAGAGCCCAATGATGGATTTCAAAGGAAGTCTGAAACGTTGATGAATTTCTTCTCCAAACACAATTTTCTCCAAAAATATACTTTTTTCAAAAAAAATGTGAGCTTTCAAATAAGTAAAAACTAAAATCCTAACTTAGTATGCTATCTATATTTACCATTCTACATGTATATAATTTATTTCATAGCTACCTGGAGATGTGGAGCTACAGTTACTGGTACAGAGACGGCAACGCCATTCAAATCAGGGTACGTAAATAAATGAATAAGGGTACAGCTACATTTTATATAAATATAGTCATTAGAAAAAGTGGGTACAGGGACAGGCGTGGTCAGCATCCCTGTGCTGGAGTTTCCTGGTAATTATGTTTTATTTATATATAAGTTTTTTTGAATTAAATATTTTGCCACGTTATAAATACTTTGAAATAAGGGTGCAGCACATATCTCCAGTGGACATGTGGCAAGGTTGCGGTGTAATGAATATGAAATACATTCAAGAGTGATCCAGGTTTAAAATTTAAAAAATATGACCGAATCTTATCCACATGGCTTCAAGAGGCAGGCCATAACCTCACTAAATATTTACAGAGCAAAAAAGAAAACTTCAAAATTAAAATTAATCATAATTCACACCTACAAATTAATAACTAATTATAATTCGCACCTACATATATGTAATTTTCCATGAACAGTCAGTTCTCGAACCTAGGAACTCACATTAGCATGCTGGAACACTCAAAAGTCCAAAGAGTGGATTGTTCTTCCAACAAAAAATCGGACAAATTCCTGTAGCCTATCCTCGATGGGAAATTTTAATGAAACAACAAAGTTAGGTAACTAATATATAAATATTAGCTAATGTTTTTGGTTTTTTTTGGGGGGGGAAATGAAATATAAAATCTGGCCAATTGGGTTCACAAAATTATTTCAATCCAAAAAAATTAAAAAATGGTGTATAAGGCCAACCTCAGATAGAGCTGCCAGAAGAAGAATACGGTTGGACAGGGATTTTGACCCCGGAAGCTTCACTGTTCCACTGATCTCATTGATGGGCTGCAATACAATCTGCTCCACTTTGGGAGGCTTCTCAGGGGCAGCAGTTGAGCATCTACACACACCAACTTTACCTGAACTGCTCCTGGTAATCCTAATGCCACAGTGCTGTTGATTTGCAACAAAGAGTTTTTGTGCAGGTTTCGTTGCTTGTATGTTTAAACTGCCTCGTGGGTAGGCAGATCCTGAGGAAACAAACAAACTGGCATGCGATTTTCTTGTTGTATGGCATGGGGTTACTGCATTTGTGGCGATGGGGCATTTGAGGAGCGCCTGAGCTGCAGAAGCCATGGCTGAAACGCACAGGGCTTATAGATTGCACGCCCAACTGTTTGACGATATGTCTAAATGAAATAGAGGGCTTTTCGTCAAGGTTTTTTTGCAAATTTGTAAGCTTGAAAGTGGATTTCTATTGCACCAAATCCACGTGGGATAACTTCCGACGTGTTGGAAGACTTGGAATTTGGTAGAAATTGACCAGCCTGTGGATGTATGGTGTTCATAACTGGTTGAAATTATTTTTGTTTGTTCGTTGATATGACTGAATGTAAAGTAGAAAAGAAGGATGGGAGTGGGTAGGTGCATCTGGGTTTGGTGCAGGAATAGGAAATAGATACGGCTCACCTACTACAACCACACCTAATTCTGTTTGGTCACATGCCTTATCATTTGTGAACTTGTATTTTCTACAATATGAGAGTGGATTGTTTTTTATTATTATTATTATTATTTAATTGAGATCTTGTTTTTACATAGATTAGATGTATAGAATGTTTTTTCGTTTTAAAACGAAGTATTGAGGATGATTGTGGTTTCATCCTTTTTTCGGTTTTTCTTTGGATTTGTATTTTGGTGGATAGCTAAGCAACACCTTTTATACCATCATCTTCACCATTTGACTACAACCCACTTGATGTTTATTGTAATTTAAAACATCAATGTTAATTAAAAAAACCTCACTAATTTTGGAAAGCTTTTTTCTAATAGTTAAATATTAATTTTTTCCCCAAGGATAACATTCATGTTTGTGTTTATCGATCTCAAAGCAAGAATTATTTCTTTTTTTAGAGACTTAAAAATTGTCTTTAAGTATTTACTAGCAGTGGTCTTAAAAGTGTAAGGATCGCCGAAAGGGATGTAATTTTTTTCTTTTTAGGGATCAATATATTCATAATACGAATGAATGGAGGTAACAAGATAAACTCTGGGACCTCGATATCTTGTACTCACATTAGCGATATTGCATCCTTAATTTGAGTCACAAATCAAATGTGAAGTCTTGTTGCAATCAAATCAGCGTTTATGACATCCTCGTCCACCCTTAACAATAAAAAATGATAAATCAAAAATGTCACCACCCTACAAGCTATGGACCCCATTGCAATGGGTGATGCAAGGCATGTAAATCCAACTACTACCCTAAATTTGGGTTTGGTGTACAATATGGCCTCCCCTAAAATACCATGTCATTACCACTCACCATCACTGCGCAATGCACGTTAAAATATTTGACCATTTGCATATTCTTTATTGTCTTGTCATTTTGTAGACATTGTTTTTGAATTATACAACACCTCAGTCTTGTATACTTGGCAAACACAGACCTTGGTTGTTCTTAGTTCTAGACCTTTTTTGCCATTGAAAGGCTTGCATACACTCTCTCTGTGCCTATTACTTATATCTTTGTCCAACCAATGCTATTCTGATGACTTGGACCTTCTATCATACTCATAATATTATAACCTTGCTTATCTTCTATCTGTTGGATTATTTATGGTCGAAAGTTATTGGTTTAGTTTATTTGATGTTTTGTTTGTGAGAGTTGGTTTATGGGAATTGATTGCATCTTGTAACTACCTGTAAAAGCTTTATAAGCTTTTACCCTCTTTGTAAATAATCAATCCGAAATAATAAAGTTATATTTTGTGTTGAAACTATGTTCACAATGTAATTTGTTCATGGTATTCGCTAATATCTAGGCCAACAGTGGTATCAAAGCCACAACAAGAAGCTAAAGAAGGATTAAATAAGTATGACAGTCAAGTGAGACACGTACAACGCTTCAAGACAATGTCCTATTAAATTTTACAACCCTTGCATCAAGGTTTGCATTTAGCAGTTGACAATGGATATTTTTTAGTAATGATATTCTCATTTGCAATGATTTATTTTGGAAGATAAATTTGTTTATAACCACAAGTATTTTCTGCAATTTTCTAGTGGAAAACTCTGCCAAGAAAGGCATGCAATAATATGGTGTAGTTGTTCTAACAAACTTGCGTACGACATTTGATGTATGGCAATAAAAATTCTATGCAAGTTTAGTTTGGTATATTAAATACTCCTATAGCATCCCAATCACACGAAAAAAAGCTCAAATGTTGTATTTGTTTCAATGTAATCTTCATTTTTTATTCATCACTGCCAAGCGTACTACCATAACAAGAAGGTTTTGACCAATAAAACATCCAAACTTGCAATAAAAAAAAATTCAAGTGCTTGGTTCAAGCATGCTACCATGGACTCAATAACGTGCTAAAGGAAGTTGATACAAGCAGATATTGAGATATATTGAACTTTCTAGAGTAAAGAGAAGTGGATTTTGTAAAGAAGACGGTGGACAGTTTTGGGAACCTAATCATACACAACATAGAATGATCTGAGTATTTGGAAGTGGAGAGAATACAAGAATTATTTTGCCCTGTAAAACGCAACACTATAACAAAAATTAGCGCATAATCATAAAAGCCAAATAATGGCATGATAGGGTTTTCGGTTATTTGTTTTACTCTCATTTTATGGGCTTCACTAGACAAAAGACGTAGTCAAAGAAAAATAAGAATGAGGCAATCTTGTTTCATGGTGGTGAAAACTTTTTACATACATATATTTTTATTTATTTACTTTCACAAACTGCGAATTAACGATATATCAAATGTATTCCACGCAAGTTTGAAGGCAAGGTAGATAGAGAACTTTTGGTAGTTACTTGCGAATAAGAAGAGTGAAGGGTTCTTTGGTGTTTTATTTTGATCAAATTTTATTTTTGATCTCAATTAAAAATTATAAAGGAGTTATAAGAGTGTAAGTCGCATAAACACTTGCGACACTTATTGTAACTTTTGAGATCAATCATTTGGTTGTGCAAAGGTGGTTATGTGACCAGTCAATTTATAGGTTTTTGGGCATTCTAGATGGAAGAGAATGGTTTTTCTTATGTTTTGAATCTTTTCCATATGATTTTTTACATCAAACCATATTGAAAATGATGTATAAAGGTTTATTTTCGATATAACTTACACCTTCAAAATGTAAATTTTTACAATGCCACCTCTTGCTTGTGTCATCAGTAAACACATTATCTTTTATAGGTCTATCAAGATCCTTGTGATTGACAAAATGTAAGTGTCACATTGAATATTGAAGGAGCCATTGGAGGTTAGAAGACTATTACCCTTCTCCAATTAACTATTCACTCAAAGTTTAGATTAAATACTTGAATGTCAATTTTGATAGTAGTAGTTTGCTTATTTCATTTCCAGCCTTGGATTTTTATGCATGATATTTATGACATGGAGCAGGGATGATTATTTGATTTTGTCTCTCATTGCACATCTTCTCACCTCTTATCTGATAAGGGGAGAAGATATAACATTGGTAGGTATTCAATCAATCATCAGTGATAATATGAGTTGATAGGGGTTGCTAGCACCAACAGTGTTGAGCAAAGGTCATCAACGTCTATTGGACATCAAGAAGATGTGTCATACACAGTATCGATTGGTCACTTTGATGGGCTTTTGGGTGGAGCCTTATGTGGATCGATGTAGTTGGATAGGGCTTGATCATGTTCTACTATAGCATGGTAGGATGATCATAGGGGATGAACAAGCCTTGATCGTGTTCATTAGCCTTTTATGCTGCAACTCATAAGGTGGATTTTTGTATAGAGTGACATCAATTTTAATCAATACCAAAATGTAAAAGGCAATTGCTTTAGAGTTTCTTTGATGATTTTAGAGTCATTACTCCAGTTCTTTCATATTGTATATCCCTTTGGATCAAGAGGGAGTTTGTTGGATTGTTTATGATCCAAATTTATTAGTTTAGTTTATTTTATGTTTTGTTTGGGAGAGTTGGTTCATGGAAATTAGTTACATCCTGTAACCACCTAGAAAAGTTTTATAAGCTTTTACTCTCATAAATAATCAACTCGAAATAGTAAAGTCATATTGTGTTGAAAACTATGTTCACAATGTAATTTGTTCATGTTATTTGTTGATATTTAGGCCAACATTGTCTCTGCAAGTTTTAGACTTGTGCTTGTTTTTCAACTTCCCAAAGACTTGCATTCTACTCAGATAGCTATGTTGATGTGTCATACCCTGATGCAAGTGTCATATCCCAATGCAAGTGTCTGGTGCCTTAAAAGCCATCCAATTTGCAAACAAAACATATCCCTATGGTTGAATTAAGTGTTTTAATGCAAGATATTCTCCAAAAGGATTGGTATTAATACACAATCAATCCTTATTCATTTTTCCCCTAGCACAAACCTAACACAAACTAAGCAACTCACAAGGCAACTTACCAAAAGCGTCTAGTCAAGCATTCAAGTGAGTAAAGCTTTCTTATTTTTTCCTATTTTTATATCATTCATAGAGATAACACATCTACATGTCTGAAGTACTGAAGGAGTAACCCAAGAGCCATATTTTTCATATTACAAGCTAGGTCATTGTTGTGCTTGCTTATCACATATTGCATCCTTATGCACACATAATCCCACACATAGGGGATAACTACACGAGTCTAATGCTCTCTTTAGAGTAGTGAGTATGTACACAACACCTATTGATAAATGGGTCTTTAGGATTAGCTTGACACCGTGAGCCCTCTAACCCATTTATTCCACAATAACTATAAATATGAAGAACTAAGGTTTTGCTATTTGACAAGGAGTGATAGTCAATGAGTCATATCTAAACACATTAAAGTGAAGGTGACATAAAACCCAAAACATTCTAGGTAGTTGCATCAAGATCCAACATGTTTTCATATTGGACACTTGCATCTAGGTTAAAAAGAAGCATTGATGCAACTGTCTGAGGTCGATGCAAGTGTCTGAGGTCACATAAGTGTTTAATCTAGAATTTGATGGCAAATCCAGATGTCTGATTCCTTCATGTTTTAGATCTAAAATTGTGTTAGCATTAGAACCAACTAATTATCTTGTTTTCATTATCATTGCAATATCTAGCATAGTTATACTTTATATCTTTAGCATATCTTAGCACATAAATTTAGAATATTATTTATCCAAGCTTAAAAATTAATTGGTCTAATATAGAGATAGTTTATCACCCTTGTGCCCTAAGCTACCTCTATTCCCTTTAACCCTAGATTCCTTAATCTAGATTTTTGGGTTAAACATTTGGTGACCCTGACCTCTGTATCTTTCCATGCAACTCCTAATGTTCTTTAAAGTTTTTCCAATTTTTTTGATCTTTTAATTATTACAATTTATTTTAAAAATAAGGATTTATTTTCCTAAAATCACATTTGTTGTGGATAAAAAATAACTTTTTACTCCTAACCCTAAAGAGGGTGATAGTTATCATCCTAATCAAATCCATGTTATCACTCCTTCAAGGGGTAAGGTAAATGGTATATGTATGCATGTTCAATCTGAAGCACCTAGGGTTTATGCTTGTGAAGTCCTAAAAGATCTAATAACCCTTATGAGCAAATTAGTAGAAGAGTTACAAAATCAAAATCAATACTTCACTTCAAAGATCACATTATTGGAAAATCAGATTCGATGTGCCAAAAATCCCAAACATGCTAGTGTTAATCATGTGTTTGCATCTTCATCCACCAATGTTGTGCAAAACATGGTCTTTTATCCAAATGAAAAGCTAAAACAAAATAAATCTAAAACAAGTGATTCAAAAAGTGACTAAAAGGTTACTAAGAGTCCACATGAAATCTTAAGAGAAATTATTCAAGACAAAATGATCAAATTACCTCCTCCACCTCCTATTAGGAAATATAAATACTATTGTGCATATCATAGAATGCATGGGCATCATACAGATTGTTGGTTTACATTAAAGAATAAAATACAAAGTTATAAAGGTAGTGGATGTCTATAATTCATATATCACTCAATCAAGCCACTCACATTATGAGTACTTCTCCTAAAACACAAATGCCAAAACAACAAATATGGTTACCAAAAGATAATTCAAAGTAAGAGAAGGATCAAAATAATAAAGAAGTAGAGAAAATACCATTACCAAAGGTGCCAAAAATTCCAAATAATACACAATTATGAATGATATTAAAACCACCAAAAACTAGACCATGTGAGATCCCTTTGTTGATCAATATCAAAAACAAAAGGGCACAATTCAAAATGATTATGATAGTGGTGATATTATTCCTAATACCAATATGGTAGATGGACAATTGAGAAAAATTTGTTTTGATCCACTCAATACCTTACCACATGATCTATTTATACCTACAAGACCTGGTACATATCGGTTGAATCCATATCTAGAAAGTACATAGCCAAATACAGATAAAGGCAAGGTAAACCATATAACTTAAGATGTTCATAAGGTATTAACATCTGAGGTGTCCACAAATATAAGTAATGGCATATCAATAAAGTCAAAAAGTATAGAACATATTAGAAAAGAGAAACCAAAGGCATCTTGGAATAACATTTATGTTAAATCTAGCATCACCAGAGAGTAAGAGACATAATATATTAATCATTGCATCCCCTTGATACAAGAACATGATATAGTTTCTACTTATATTATGCACACATATGACACATCTGGTTCAAAATAGGTTATACATTGACAACTCTTTATAGATTCTCATCCTCATCTTGAGATCATATGATAGTCTTTTTTTTCAAATATTCAAAAAAATACTAAAAAAATTAAAAAATCCAAAAATATTTTTGGCATTCACAGGTTCTATTAGTTCATTGGCATATATGTTGTTGGTAGATAGCATATCATTTATTTCTATATACACATGTTTCAGGCGTCTTTTGAGTGATTTAGGTATACACAAATACATGATATAGGCGCTTTAGGATGTTGGGTCTTCCCTCTACTCATGTCATGTGGACATGGGAGATATTCGCTTATTTGATCGTGATACATGTTTGAGCTTATGAACTTACACATGCCTTTATCCATGCTTATATCTTTCACAATGTACTTGATATGCTATGTATAACATTTTTTGCTAACACGTATAATCCATGGGCTAGTATGTTATGTTATGTTGGTTGCTTATTGTCTATGTTCTCAATTTTGCACTTCCTTGAGTGTGTTCCTTACTTGATATTGTCATGAATTGTATTACTTGTTCGATCATTTGAATATGCTCCAATGATTATGGCTCCCATGTCTATGTTTTCCTATTGTGACATTTACATATATCATTTCTTGTTGTATGAACATTTGAATATGTCATGCTTGATTTGTGAACATTTGACTAAGTCATATTCCTTCGATTGTGCAAGATTTGAACATGTACTTTGTTTGAGATCTCCTTGGACCATTGCCTTTTGATTTACTTTTAAGTGCTTTTATATGTGTGATTGATTATTTATTGAGCTTGTATTGTTACTATCTAGACGTCGTCATGATTTATGTCATGCATATTAAGACTTGATGTGATCACATTCTACACACTTCAATGATATATCTATGTAGACATGTTTTTCCTGTTTTTTACATGATACATTCATAATTTACATGGTTATCTCATCCTTTGAGGTAATATAACTACCAAATGTTACTTCCCCTCACTTCAAAAGGGGGAATATTAGTGGAGGCATGCCATAGAGGCATGGCTTCCACATTCTTCCCAAATTCAAATTGCAGTGGGGGCATGTTTTGGAAACATGTTCTTCACACTCATATCAGTTTCTAGTTTTAGACATATAGTGGGGGTATTTTTTGGAAACATGTTCTTCACATTTATGTAACTTTTCAGTTTTATATTATAGTGGGGGCATGTTATAGAAATATGTGTTTAACCTTAATTTGGATAAGGATTCTATTTATTGGTTAGGGTTAAGGATATATAAATGATAAGGCACAAGGGTGAATATCAATTTACAGTAGGCCAATTAATGTGCTAAACTTAAATGTACCATAAAATGAATTTATAAATTTAAGATAGGCTATTAATGAAAAGTATAGTTATGCTAGATGTACAAATGACATAAAATAAATTACTTAGCTATTTATGATGCTAATACAGTGTTAGATATGATACAAGTGGGAAGTAGGTAGAAAGATAGATCTAGATCAATTATCAGATTTTAAATCTAGTGCCTCTAGATATATAGACAATTATGTTGACGTTAGTGTCTGAGTTCAACACTAGTGTCATGTATGGAATACTTGTTAAAATAGGATACGACCACCTATATGCTTATAGGTTTGGCTTCCCCTTCATTTTGGTTTATTCATATCTAGGTCATAGACTATCATTTCTAGTAAAATAGCAAAATCCTAACTTTGCATCTTCAATATGATCTTGGAGAAAAATGGGTTAGTGGGAGCACAATGTCAAGCTGATCCATAATGACCCCATTATTAAAGGGTACTAATTACATATCCAATACTATAAAAGAGGGCCTCAAACTCACGTAGTTCTCCACTACGTGTTGTCTTGTGTGTGAATCATGCAATGTGTAAAGCAAGTATAATAGTGACCTAGCTTATAACATGGTAAATATGACCTTATAATTACTCCTTTAGTATTTTAGACTTGTAGCTGGGTCATTCCTTTGATTGATATCAGAATAGGGTAGAATATAAAACTTTGAGTAACTTGAGTGCTTCTTGAGTGATATTTGGTCTGATTTCTAGGCGTTCCCCAAGTAGTGAATGAATGAGGGTTGATATTATATTTAAACCAATCCTATTGGAAGACAACCCATATTAAATCACTTAGGCCGACCATTATAATATGTTTCATTTGTAAATTATATGAATTTATGGCACTAGACACATCAGGTTAGGACAGTAATGTCAATGCTATTGTTTGATCCAGACATTGGTGTCTAGAGAGGAGAACATGCTCAGGCTCAGAACTTATAATGGTGTAAGATAAGTATAGCATTCTGGGAAAGATGGGGTGTTTGTATCATCAATATAAGCTTGGTCAAGCTAAGAGATAGGCCAAGGGACATAATATAAAGGATATGAGAGGCTTTCAAAAGTAAGGCATGTGTATAATTAAGAGGAATAACTAGGGCCATGAGTTTGCTAAGTGTACAAGATTGAGGTGCTACATAATCACAAAATATCATCTTCATTTGCCTCACTTTAATATAATAATGAAATTTCTAGTTTAAAGGAAAGGAATAAGTACATGGGTGTGTATACACACCTTATCTTTGCTTGAGTTGAATTTGAGTGCTTTTCTAGAGCTGGGTTTTAATGCTTTGCTAGTCATTGGCCCACAATAAAGAGCATGTTATAGTGTATAATCAATGCATATAATATGGCTCAAAATTACTTGCAATATATTGAAATTGAAAGAACAAGGTTTAGTAGTACACATGTGTGTGGATGTAGCTACCTTACTTGTTGGCAAGTTTTTTTTGTAAAAATATGTATCATTTTAAGGCTCTGAAATTGATATTAGCATAAATATAGATAATTCTTTTAAAGTGCATGTATCTAAGGACATAGAGAGAGGAATTTTGGAAGGCATATGCCCCCAATTTTAGAGAAAAAGTGAGTTTCCACCTAGCAATTGAGATTAGCTCAACTTGCAACCCAATGATACTTTTAACTTGGTGAGTTTGGATGATCAAGTCCAAATTGAAAACTTGGAAAGATTGAGTGATTTATTCACCCCAACCATACCAAAAGGTGAACTAACTACTGCAATATATTGGCTCACTAAAGTCTGTAAAAGTGTATTGGGTATCATCATGTGCAATAATTTTTTAATCTGATTTAGATTTATATTTTTCAATATTAGGCACATGTTGCATATCATATGCACCTTAGATTTGTCTCATACTGAAACTATGTGTAAAAATGGTACCATGTATAGAATTATGACACAAATGTGTATTAAAATAATATAATTGTGTGCTTTGGCCAATTTGTAAAACTATATTAAGTGTGGAGGACATGCTTCTAAAGCATGCCGCCACTATATATAGATAAATCTAATACTAATATAAGTACTAGTGTGGAGGACATGTTTCCAAAACATGTTCCCACTATAAATTGGAGTTGATGAAAAGTGAGTAGCTATAGAGAACATGCTTCTAAAGCACGCCCCTATTATAATCTGAAACTATGAATGTGCGAAAGCCATGTCCATATGACATGCCCCCATTGAATCTAAAAACTGACCTATAAGTGTCATATACTATGTAAGTGTGGAGAACATGTTTCTAAAGCATGCCCCCATTATAATCTAAAAATTGTGAATAATGTGGAAGCCATGTCACCTTGACATGCCTCTACTAATATGACCCACATTTGAGGTGAGGTAAAAATAATACCTAGTAGTTAGCTCACCTCAAAAGGGTAAGACAACTGTAAATATGCAAATGTAACCATGTAGCATATAGAAGGAAATATGTCTAGGTATATGTAGCATTGAAGCACATAGAACCAATGATCACATGTAAGCCTAAAATGCATGATAAATATCATGGCAATGTCTAGATATTAATAGTATAAGCTCAACAAACAAACAAGCACACACATAAAAGCACTCAAAAGCAAGTCAAAAGGCAATGATCCAAGGAGATCACAAACAAGGCATATGTTCAAATGCCATGAAAGCAAATGGACATGTCTCAGTCAAATATCTATAAAGGCAAAGAATGACATATTCAAATGTCCATATAATGTAATGACATATTCAAATGTTCAAGAAGGTAATCATAGGAACAGGGGCTGCATACAATGAAATATATTCAAATGCTCAAAAAAGCAAGACAATAATAAGTCAAAAGACT
Source organism: Torreya grandis (assembly GCA_037957365.1). Taxonomy (NCBI): domain Eukaryota; kingdom Viridiplantae; phylum Streptophyta; class Pinopsida; order Cupressales; family Taxaceae; genus Torreya; species Torreya grandis. The sequence goes on along the minus strand of JARHVA010000201.1, from coordinate 2,542,357 downwards.
CAAATAAGTGTGTAAAGGAAAAGCATAAACAACAAACATAAACATGTCATAGTTGCTCATGTATCAAATGTGTTAACAAAAAATTTCAAGTACATAGCATATCAAGTATCCTATGTAATGTATAATCATGGATAATAGACATGTATAAGTACATATTTAAGCTCAAACATGATAGTGAAGAATGATCATCAAATCATATAACCTGAGTATATCAAAATCTTAAAAGACGGATGCCCCCAACATCTTAATGGCATGAGTAAAGGGAAGGCCCAACACCCATAAATGTATCATGTATCTATGTAGGTATGTGTATGTGTATGTAGGAGTAAATGATATGCTAGTCCTAAACATGGAATTAACACATAAATGCTAAGGAACTAATAGAACATGTAGGTGTCGAAAGTGTTTTTGTATTTTTTAATATTTCTTGATTTTTTTGGTATTTTGATGGTTTAAGAGTTCCAATCAAGTAATTTATCATCATCGAAAGGTGTGGGGCCATTTGTAAAAATATTTTTCAATCATTACTTATAATAATGCATTGTCTCTTCTTCAATATACTTATCCAATGGCTTCCCTTAAGCTAACCATATGGGCAAATAATCATATCCATCATGTGGTATAAAAATCTTTGTGCCCGTATCAAGAAAGGTAACACACATATTTTTAGTAACCAACTTGGCTTGTCATTCATCTAGTCAATTTTATCCAAGATTTAATTTCAAATGGGGGTCATGGTCTAGTATCCATATGGTTGTGGTCACCACATGTGTACCACAAGTAATAGGTAACTAAATATATCCATGAGATTATGGCATCAATGGAGAGTATATGAGTCCATTAGTAGTATGTCCTAATTATTCAAGGAATTTATTTACACAAGTTGTATCCCTCTTGTTTGTATCAAAATGGAGATGGTGAAAATATACCCCATCAATATTAGCAGTAATAGTCAAATCTTCATGTTTTGGTCACTTTAAAAGATAGTTCTCATTTGAAAGATAGGAAATATTTTGCCTTTTATTAGGTTGTGAAGCTTCTATTGAAGACTCCACATTGTTCACATGGTATAGTTGCATTTGACCTTTATAAGGTTGGCTCAATGCATGTAACCAAGATGGGTGAATTGAGTAACAAGCATTTACATGCTCATCGACTATGGTTTTGTTCCCCTTATCTGGATTCAATGTTATTTATTCTACAAGTGGATTGATTATGTATGTACCAGGACCCGTGGGTTCAAATAAGTTATGTGAAAGGTGATCAAGTGGATCAAATTTTAGTGCATGTATTTTTTCATCTGTCATATCATGATCAATATCCTCATCACTATCATAGTAATCAAAAACATGCCCATCATTTTGCTCAGTATTAACCAATAAAAGAAGCTCAAATGAAGGAGGCTCTTGCATTTTTAATGGCTCCTTTGGTAATGGTTATTGATCTTGATGTGTATTTATGTACATCTTGATATGTGGTACCTTATTTATATCTGGAGATGGAAGAGCCATTGTACTTGACTTATGTATTTCATAAGTGTGTATGTACTCAATAGGAATGCATTATTTAGGTGGTACTACTATAAGAATGCCTTCAATTTCATATTGTATCATTTTGAAAAATTTGAAAGGTTCATCATCTATGGGAAATATTATTAATAAAGTCCCATACTTTATGAATTTTATACATCTATAAGTGTAGATGGGACAACTTCCATTGAATGTATCCAAAGTCTACCCAAAAGTACATTGTAATGCAAGGATTGAGATATTACTTAAAAAGTATCTAAAATAGTTTTTGGTCCTAATGTCACATCCAATGTGATTTGACCAACTGGAGGACCTATGTGAATTATCAAACCCTTGGATATACATAATCGACTTTTGAATTAGATTAATGTTACTTTCCATGGTGGTTAATAAATTGATACTACAAATGTTGAGGTCTGATCCATTATCAATGAGCACCATTTGGATGCCTTTATTTTGCATTGTCACTTATATGAACAAAGGTAACTCTTGATCAGTAATATATTTGGGTCAAAGGTGATAAGTTTGACATTAGTTTTGAGATCTTTCATGATATATTCAAAATAAGTAAGCTCAATATCATTTGGAGCTTGAATTTCATGCAATGTCTCGTATAGGATGTCCTTGTAAATATTAGATTATTTTAGGAGCTCAAGTATTGAAATTTTAGCACGTGTATTGATAAATTGGTCAACAAGGTCATAACCCTTATATTTTATCACAAGTTTAGGTTTAGGAGGCACTTACTGTATAATAATAGGTGACAATGTAGGTTGAGCAATCTTACCTCTTCGAGTAGTAACAACACAGACTATATAATCCATTATAATCCATGGGCAAATAATAGGTGTGGGATGGTAATTATCACTAAAATAAAGCTTGGGTAGAACAAATGGTTGAGAGCATGTATGCTGGCATTGAGATACCGGTTCTATAGCATTACAAGAGGACCTATAAAAAGATATCAAATGTTATTTTTGGTTTAAAACCCTCTCATTTTTAACAAAAAAATGTTTATAATATTTCACAAGAGTAGTAATGTAGCAAACCATTTCAACTATAAGCTATTTTACCATGAAATAATTTAGATATATGTCAATGGCAAACATGATTATAATATTTATTAATCAGGGATCATAAATAGGAAAAGAAATTAGAAAACCATAGTTATCATAGGGTTTGAAGTTCAATGATCAAGTTTAATAAATGTTTAACATTATTTTGGATAAGGACCCTATTTTTTCGTTAGGGTCAAGGATATAGAAATCATAGGGAAGAAGGGTGAATGTCAAATCTATAATAGGCCAATTGATGTGCTAAACTCAAATGTACCATATGTTAAATTTATAAAATTGAGATAGGCTATTAATTTAAAGTACAACTATGATAGATATACAAATGACATAAAAGAAATTACTTAGTTATTTTTGATGTTAATATAGTGTTGGATCTGATATAGGTGAGAAGCAGGCAAGAAGATAGTTCTGTATTTATTATCAGATTCTAAATTTGGTGCCTTTGGCTCTCTGGATAATTGAGTCAACTTTGGATAGTTGTAACGATGCTAGTGTCTGGGTTTGATGCTAGTGTCCTATACGAATACTCATTAAAATAAGATGAGACCACTTTAATGCTTTTGGGTTCAGATTCACCTTCACTCTAGTGCATTTAGACCTAGGTCATGGACTGTCACTCCTAGTGAAATAGTAAAACCCTAGCTTTGTATCTTCAATGTGACCTTGGGGGAAAATGGGTTAGTGGACAAATGGTGTCGAGTTGATCTGAAATGACCTCTCTATCAAAGGGCACTATCTACATAGCCAATAATCTATAAGAGGGCCTCATACTCATATAATTCACCCCTATGTGTTGGCTTCTATGTGAATCATGTAATGTGTAAAGCAAGTACAATAATGATCTAACTTATAACTTGGAAAATATGACATTATAACTAATCCTTTAATAATTCAAACATGTAGCTAAGTTATTCCTTTGACTAATATCAAAATAGGGCAAAATAGAAAAGCTTTTGATAGCTTGAGTTCTTCTTAAGTGATTTTTGAGTACTCTTTGGTATGATTTGCTAGGTGTTCCCGAGGCAATGAATGAGTGAGGGTTGATATTGTATTTATACCAATCGTATTGAGAGATAACTCACATTAAAGCACTTAGGTTGATCATTGTAATATGTTTTATTTGAAAATTAGATGACTTTAAGGCACTAGACACTTACGTCAGGATAAGACAATAATGTCAATGCTACTATCTGACCCATACATTAATATCCAAGAAGAAAAAGAGCAAGCTCAAGCTCAAAACTTGAAGAGGTGTAAGATAAGTACATTTTAAGAATTTTGGGCAAGATGGGATGTTTATGTCATCAATATTAGGTTGGTCAGGCTAAGAGATAGGTTGAGTGGCACATGATAAAGTAGGTACAAGGCTTGCATAAACAAGGCATGTATAGAACTAAGAGGAATAACTAGGGTCATGATTTTACCAAGTGTACAAGACTAAGGTTTTATATAATCACAAAATATCATCTACACTACACTTACATAATTTTAAAATTGGACAAAATTCATAGTTATATGATTCAGATACATAGTTGTGATAGAATTTTATAAATTGGTACCACTGTTATACCTAGGTTTCAACATGAGACATGTATAAGGTACATATACTATGTAAAAGGACACCTAAATTGAAAGAATTTATGCTAAGAATGATTATAAATAATATCAAAAAGATAGAAATTAAAAAAAGCTTGAAACAATAATACCTTTCAAGGTGCAAATTATAATTTGAGACAAGATTTTAAAGTGGAAAACTAAACATATCAGAGAAAAATCTAGGTGATATTATTAAAAAGCTTGCTACGAAAATCTCCATAAGTACAAGATTTAATCAAGAACATAAGAGAAGAAGACATAGATCTATGAGTTTATAGTGACAGAATGAGGAGATGAAGGGATATTTTATAGAGATAGAGGAGAAAACTAAGAGTCACATAGAATCCCATTATGACCTTACAAGCCTCTTATATGTGTTCCAATTATGGCCTATTCCATTAGAGAGTGGAGGGAAGTATGTGCCATGTAAGGAAGGAAGAGTTACATGCAAGTAACTCTAAATTCAACAAGTGGATTAGGGAGATGAGTGACACTTCATGATGGTAAGAATAAAATACATTTATAAATATAATAAATACACACACAACTAAAAATTAGGATAAGCATATAAATTTATAGGAAGGACCCAAATAAGGTTAATTATCCAACACTCCCCCTTAAACTTAATTTGGGATTACAAAAGTGGAGAGAGACTTTTACAAATAAAGAAGGGAATTGAAATTACATAATACTCCCCCTTAATAGAAAATTTTAAAAGAGAAATTACAATAGTTTAGAGAATAAAGAAAAGAAAGTGTCACCAAAAATCTTAAGGAAGAAAGTGTGATCTCCAAGAATCTCCAAGAATCCACTTTGGACAAGGTGGTTAATCCACCATGGAACATATACCAACTGAAAGGAGTAATGATCCAACTTGTAAAACAAGCAATCTAATAACAATCTTTCAATTTAAGTAACCATTATGCAAAAATAATACAATCTACATATATAAAGTAATAAAAATAGATGTAAAAGGTAAATTGAGCATAAACAACTTACATCATAAAGTGCGTTAACTTGCAAAAAAAGAATTTAGTCACAAAATATTTAAATAAAACATATATCCTTTGCAACAAAAAATAAAGAATGCATACAAGAGTTGAGTTAATCAAAATAGAGACAAAGAAGATATGTCACTTGTAAAATATATTTTGCATGAAGCATTAGAAGAATTATCAAAAGAAGACATATTAAAGTCTCTATAAGATTCATTAGTTTTAGGAATCCAGATAGTTTTACTCTTAAAGGTAGGGGATTTAATCATTTTCTAACAATGCAAAGTGTGATGCATGGATTTATCAAAAAATTTGCATAGGCATAATTTCCAACATTTAGATCTATATTGCTCTTATTTTTCACAATATGCACAAGATATATCATTTTTAATCAAAGTATGAGCATTAAAAGTAGTATAATCGAAAGAAGTATTATAAGTCCTTCGATGTGGAAGACAATAAGATGTCAAATTTTTATTAGAAGCATTATAGCTAAGACCTTTAGATTTTACATTTGATATAGGCAAAAAAGGTTCAAGAATACTTGTTTCAACTTTACCAATCCCACAACCCACATAACCCATAGAGTGCATGATTTTTAAACTAGGGTTGGGAGTAGGAGTGTGCACATGAGATTGAGTTTGTTTAAAAATACAAGGATATCCATCATTTATAGAAATATTATCATCAACAAAAGATGTAAATTTGTTATTTAGAGCATCAAAAAAGTTTTTCATAAACTCCGCATGAGTAATAAAAGAGTTTTACAAAGCAATAATAATGTTATTTTGACATTTAATTTCATCTCTTTTCAAATTGATTTGATGTGAAGCATGTTTAAATGCTAAAAAAATGGCGAGTTTAAATGCCATTACAAGTGTTTGCACAAAATCTAAGCTTATAAAATGATTAAAAAAATAAGCCAATAATGCATGTTTTTGAAAAAAAAAACTTGTAAATGTAGAGCTATACATTAATTAACTTGTAAATGTAAGTTCATATCAAAACAATAAAAGTTTGATAAGGAAAATTTAATTAATTTATTGAAATTTAGATCAATTAATTATGTGCATTTGTTAAGAAAACATTATTCATGTTGAGTTTTGAAAAAAGATCCACTTTTGTAAATAAAGGCATATAACTTTGCAATTTGAAGTGTTTTTCTTTTTGCTTTGGTAAACTTTCATAAGAGAAAAACTCTTTAGAAAAGGCATACCACGTGGCATTTCACTTGGATTTTTTTTTAATCAAGGGTCAAGAAAAATTTCCATGTGAAATGATTTTAGCAATGAAATGTTTTTGAGAATTAAAAAAAAACTTTTAACCATTAAAAATACCAAGATCAAAATTCTTTACATATTCTCTAATCTTTTTGTAATTCAAACCATGTTTAAAAAAAAATTGTAGGTACATTTTTAAAAAGCTTGTAGGTATCAGAGCTCTGATACTATGAAAGGATTTATTCTAAGAACAATTATAAATAAAATTGAAAAAATAGAAAATAAGAAAAGCATGAAATAATAATACCTCAAAAGGTGCAAACTATAAGTTGAGACAAGATTTTAAAGTGGAAAATCAAAAGTCTTAGAGAAAAATCTATGTGATCTTATTAAAAGGATTGATACCAAAATCTCTATTAGTACAAGATTGAATCAAGATCACAAAAGAAGAAGATAGAGAGTTATGAGATTTTATTGAGGAAATGAGAAGAGAAAAGACTTTTTTATAGAGATAGAGAAAGAAAATGGTAGTCACATAGAATACTATTATTACCTTACAAACTCCCTATGTGTGTGCCACTTACGACCTATTCCCTTAGAGAGTGGAGGGAAGTGTGTGCCATGTGGGGAAGGGAGAGTTACATGTAAATGACTCTAAATCCAACAAGTGGATTAGAGAGGTGAGTGACACTTCATAAAGGTAGGAATAAAATGGATTTATAAATGTAACAAATGCATATATAACTAAGACTTAGGATAAGCCTATAAACATAAATTGTAAAATCAATTCAACTTTAAGATTTAAAACACTTCTACGAATTTTTAGCTCACCAAGTTGGACTGTTACATACTATATTGAGTCAATATACTATAGTAGATGGTTCACTTTTTGGTATGGTTGAAGTGATTAAATTATTTAATATTTATAAGTTTATAGGTTAAAGTTGATTACATTGTCTAACTTGACTATATTTATACATTTAGTCGACTTGGTTCACTCACACTCACTAGGTTACAAGTATGAATGGGTTGTATGGTTGAGCTAATCTTAACTTTTAGATAGAAACTCACATTTTATCCAAGGTTGGGGGTATGTGACCTCCAATATTTCTAGATTTATGTACTTTTCAAATTTGAATATTATTCTAATCTCAGTTCTATAGGTTTATAATTCAAATCACCAAAGGGTAAGACGGTTGCATTGATACATAAGTGTCCTTCTCAACCTTGCTCTTTTAATTTTAATCATTTCAATGTTTTTGATTTTAGATTATATGCACTGATTATACCTGTAACATGCTCTTTATTGTAATTCAATCACCAACAAAACACTCAAGTTGGGCTCATGCAAATGCAAAGTGTATTATACATACCTAGGTACACATTTATTTTCTTTTAAACTAGCAATTTAATTACTAGATTAAAAGGGAGAATGTAGACATTGTTTATAAATTATATATCACCTCAGTTTTGTACACTCAAAAAATATAGACCTTGGTTGTTCCTCTCAATTTTAGACTTTTTTTGCTACCGAAAGGCTTGCATACACTATATCTCTATGTATATTGCTTCTCTTACTCCAACCAATGTTTTTATGATGAATCAAACCTTTTATCATACTCAAAATATTATACACCTAATTATCTTTTATCTCTATAAGTTTTAGATATGTGCCAATTTTCTAGCTTTTTGGACACTTGCATCCCAGTCAAATGCCTATATCGATGCAAGTGTCCTATTCTGATATAAGTGTTTAGTGCCTTAAAAGTAATATAATTTATAAATGAAATATATCCCTATGATCGAACTAAGTGATTTAATGTGATATATTCTCCAAAATGATTAGTATTAATCCATGATCAATCCTCATTCATTCCTCATCTATCACATACCTAGCATAAACCAAACAACTCACAAGGCAATTTACCAAAAGTATTCAAGTGATCAAAGATTTCATATTTTCTCCTATTTCCATATCAGTCATAAGGATAACACATCTATAGGTCTGAAGTACTAAAGGAGCAACCCAAGAGATATAATTTATAAGTTACAATTTAGGTCACTATTGTACTTTCTTATCACATATTACATATTTATGCACACATAAGCCCACACGTAGGGGATAAATACATGAGTCTGAGGCCCTATTTAGAGTAGTGGATATGTAGGAAATACCCACTAATATAGGGATATTTGGGGTTAGATCAAAATTGTGAGCCAACTAACCCATTTTTTCCATAGTCACTATGCATATGAAGAACTAAGGTTTTGTTATTTGACAAGGAGCGACAATCCATGAGCTAGATTTGAGTGCACCAGAACAAAGTTGACATAGAACCCAAAATATTTTAGGTGGTTACATCCATATCCAACATGTATTTTGTATTAGACACCTACATCTATGTTAGATAGAAGCATCGATATAACTATCTAAGGTCGATGCAAGTGTTTGAGATTGCATAAATACTTAATCTTGAATTTGATAGTAACTCCATAATCTACTACCCATCTGATTCCTTATTGTTCCATATCTAGATCTATGTTAGCATCATAACCAACTATATATCTTATTTTCATTATCATTACAATATCTAGCATAGTTGTACTTTATATTTTTAACACATCTCAGTATATAATTTAGAATATTATTGATCTAACTTTGTAAATTAATTGGCTTGCTATAGAGATAGCTTATCACCTTTGTGCCTTAGGCTATCTCTATCCCTTTTAACCCTATATTCCTTAATCTAGATTTTAGGGTTAAACACATTTCTTATAGGGTTATGAGTTTAGTGTTTTTTTATGTTTTTAAGCCTAATTTAATTAATATATATGTTAATATATTTATATCATGGATAAACATAAGCTACAAGATAGACTATAGTACCTCAATGTCTTATCTACACATAAACAACATTATAACGTGTATTCGAGCCATTCATCAGACATAGAGCCCCATCACAATTGAATCAACACTCATGATGTCCTCATCCACCCTTAACAATAGAAAATGACCAATCAAATATGTTACCACCTTGCAATATATATACCCCTTTGTAAAGTGTGAAATTCATGTAAATCCAATAACTAGCCTAAATCTAGGTCTAGTGTATGATGTGGGCTCTATGGTGTCTAATATCACATGAAATACTTTGTCATTGATTCTCACCATTACCACCCACCTCACCTTGAAATATTTCACCACTTGCATGTTTTATATCACTTATGCCTTCCCCACCACTTCACCATTGCTCAAAATCTTCAACAAACAAAACATCTCCTCCCTATACATCTTATTGCCATGTTGTATGAAAGAACACACAATCTCATGTTGTACCATCACCTACACCCTAAACATATGGTTATTGTTGCTTACTGATTTACACTCTTATGCTTTATAAAACCATGCTTTACCAAAAGAGAAAATTACATCTTGTATGTTATGTATTATATCAAAACTATAATATAATAATAATGTCTAATATTATCTTATAATATTATTATATTTAATATTATCTATTATATCTATTCTAAAAAATAAAATTTCAAGAGATATAATGTAATGAGAAATAAAGTCACTAATGCAACAATGATGTGGTGGTGTTGTCATTCACATCTTAAAACAACCCTAATGTTTTGCATAACTATTAAGGCTATGACAAGGGGTGTTTTTGTATGTTGTTAATCTTGATTTTATTGCTCCATATGTTAATATATTTGTAGCATGGATGAACATAATCTAAAAGATAAACTTTGGTACCTCAATATCTTGTCCCCACATAAACAACATTATAATGTGAATCCAATCCACTCAGCGGATGTGGATCACTATCATAATAAAAGTACTGCTCATAACATCCTTGTCCACCCTTAATAATATAAAATGACCAATCAAATATGTTTTCACATTGGAAGATACATACCTTTTTTTAATGTGTGAAACTCATGTAAATCCAATAACTGCCCTAAATCCAAGTCTAATGTATGATATGGGATTTGTGGTATATGATATCACATGAAATACCCTATCATTACCTCTCACCATCACCACCTATCTCACCTTGAAATATTTAACCACTTTCATGTTTTGTATTGCCTATCTTTTCCCCACCACTTCATCATTGCTCAAACTCTTCAAGAAATAAAATGTCTCCACCTTGCATAGCTCATTACACCGTTGTATGAAAAAATACACAATCTCATTCTATACCATCACCTCTACCACAAATATACGATTATTATTTCTTACCGATGTGTGCATAAAAGGTGAGATGGAGTTGATGGTCATGGGTTTCAAGTGAGGTATGACTACCGATTTACACTCTTTCACTTTACAAAACCATGCTTTACTAAAATAAAAAATTACATATTGTATGTTATATATTATATTAATATTATAATATAATATTAATTTATAATATCATATTATAATATTACAATATTTATTATTGTTTATTATATCTATCATGAAAAATAATTTTTCAAGAGATATAACATATCCGCTTAAAATACCTTATCATTTTCCGTCACCATCACCACCCAAGTCACCTTGATTTATTTCACCAATCTCATGCTTTGTATGGCCTTTCCCTTCCCCACCAATTCACTATTTCTCAAGCTCACTATGAAACATAACATCTCCTCCTAATGTATATCATTATCGTTGAAATCTCATTTTTTACCATTATCTCTGCCATAAATTTCAACTTATAGTTGCTTATTTCATGCATAAAAGGTGATATGAATCAATGACCAAGAGGTCAATTATCGATTTAAATTATTTTACCTTATAAAACTTTGCTTTTAAAAAATAAAAAATACACCCCTTCTAGTGAAATGAAATGTCTCCTCCCCACACAACTCATTGCCACATAGTATGAATGAACTCACATCCTCATTTTTTACCATCACCTCAACTACAAATATCATATTATTATTTCTTAATGATTCATGCATAAAAAATGAGACATGGTCAACAATCATGAGTTTCAATTGAAATATAATTTCTAATTTACAATTTTACTTTATGAAACCCCACTTGACCAAAACATGAAATCGTATCCCTTCTCACACAACTTGTACCTTTAGAACAACTACTAATGGGATATCTGCCACTCCACAAGCTCTGTCACTACAAAGTCTTTATACAATGTGGAAAGATTGTTAAAATGACTATTTGATCATTATTGCATAATACTTCATGCACACAAGGTAATATGGGGTTAGTGATCATGGTTTTGAGTGAGGTATAATTGTTGATTTACCCTCATTCACTTTATAAACCTCATTTTACTAAAACTAAAAAAATTAACAAGAATAAATTTATAAATAATAATATATATTAATATTATATATATTATATAACTAAATATATATTAGTATAAATTATTAATTAAATATGTGTTTATTATTATAAAATTATATATTTATCAATTTTATTATATTATTTATAAATTTATATAAGTTACTTTATGTTTAGCCTTAATATTTAATTTTTGAAAAAAATTAATAATAATGATTTTGAAAATTTTAAAGGATTATTTTCCTTTATGGGTTAAGCAATAATTAATATAAACTATTTACCGACACCTATCCCTCATGTACTACATGCCAACCACCTATAAATTTAAAGTTGAAGGAATTCATGTTGCTCAACACCAAAACTATGCAAAAGTCCTAGTCTTGATGGAACACGATAAAGATTTACGCATGACCAAGGTTTCTTTGGGCTTAAATGGAATTATATCTTGGGTACTCATACTCTTATTTCTACTAACAAATTTATATTTCATTAGGGTGATGGATGATGGTTACACTTGTTGTAAATCAGGGGACTCTACAATTGCAACCAATGTTCAAACGTTCCATAGTTCACCTATAAAAGGATAATGCAAATCTTCACACCAGTGTGATATAGTTCAAAATAAGACATGAATTTCAGCATGTGACATGGTATCCTTCTCAAATAAAGATGGTTTATCAAGTTGAATATAGGATTCCCTCAGCCTCCTTGAATGCCTCTGCCTTTAGCTATATAGTATAGGGTTTCATTGGATTTTGGCCTATTTATACCATTCTCTTAACCATCATTTAAGCCAAAAATGCATGGTTTATAGGTAAAGTTAAAAAAATATTGATATTTCTAGTTGTAATTCTATAGTTAAATATGTTGGTTATGGTTGGCACAACAAAATAATCTTGTAAAAGTTGGAAGAAAAGGCAAGCAAAGTGCATGTGTGCCAAAGCACAATTGATGACAAGGTGACGTATCAAATGGGAGCTAAGGAGTGGATAATAACCTATGTTTTTGAGGTATCTAGTGGTGGGTTTCCATAACATGGTGCAAGTGTCAGGGTCATGCCTTTACAACCCCCATGATGGCCATTTTTAGGATAGATATAAGAGAGAACATGTGAATAGGGATGAATTGTAGAATATAATGAGTTAGCTAGGTTTTTCCCACTAATGTAAGCCATTTTTAAAACCCTATAACCATGCAATTTGGTAAAAATGTATTATAGTTAATGGAATATAAATTACTTACTTTGATGACCTAATTAGAAAATAGGTTGTATCTATACACACGTCAACATTAGAATCAGAGAAAAAAGTTTAAGAAAATTGGGTGTATATGGGCAAGGGATACCCATGGAAATCATTTATTGGTTGAGAGGGCATCTTTAAAGATTGATAGAGAATCATTGGTATGTTCTTGGAAGTAACATGCCTTTAGTGTAATTATTTGTTAAAGTTTACGATTATAGGATTGAATATTGGTCCAAATTAAGCCTTATTGATGTGTTGTCGACTTCTGAGGGAATTGGATCTTCCTCTCACGACCATCCACTTATCCCATACTCTCTCCTTTTTTTTTTTTTCACACCAAACTTAATGATATGAGTGCTAATGACACCCTTGGGTCCATCAAGAACATTATTTACTTGTGGACCCTTCTGAATAGAATGTACTCGCTACCTTCATCTCGCCTTTTTACCATTTCAACCATTTGATGTTGGTTTGGATGCCAATATGGTCCTAGTTTGAATGGAATAAAGCAAAATGTTGTAAATTAACTTTCAAAAACTAGAATAAATGTAAAAGACTGAATTAAACAAAGTGTAATTAATTAAAAGAAGGATAAATATGACATGAAATGACAAAGTTCATTGTTTCTACCCCATATTTTAATTGTCTTGTCTAATATAAAACTAAAATAAGAATTCAAGAATAGACCCTAAAAATTCCCATAAGCTAGAATTGAGACTATGGAAGGTCAGGAACAACCCATAGGGGTCAGGATTGACTACCACTTTTGACATGAACTAGTCGATCTTGAATTTTATAGATAAATAAGAACTCAAGTAACAATCATCTATGCTAGATTGAATTAGGTAAGATTGAAAAAAACAAGGAAGGATTACACCTATATGTGTGAAATTGATGTTGCTCTTATGAATTTTTTTGGAGATGACGCTTCCTTAAAGTATTGGAGAGGGTTTGTTCTTTAGTTGAATAATTGATGATTTTAGGGTGATCAAGCCCATAATTAAACTTTGCACTTATATAGAAAATATAACCCATTGAGGGACATAAAAACCTAAATTTATCTCAATTGGTCTTTGTAGTACCAAGATGTGAAATAGGTTGAAATCTATAATGGATTCACAAACATAATATTAGAGGGAATTAAACCTCTAAGTTATGCATTATGCACTTAAACTGAATCAACCACTACAGATGACTTGTATATTCAATTGCAACTTTATTCTTGAAAGGCACGATCAAAATATAATGGAGATAGTCCATGCTCTTACCATGTCTACAACTAAAATAATATTGCAATTTTGAAAAATAACATAGTGTGCATGAATTTATATCATGCCCACATTGATAACTATAGAATCAGTAATAGTATATAGATGTAAATTGTAAATTTTGTTTGAAACCTATGAATAAACTTGTATCATACACTCAAAACTATGTGAGTTTATACTCTGATATTTTCCATGTGAGTTCATATGCATGGCATATGCCCCCATAATTTGTGCTAATGAATTTTGACCCATTTTGCAACCTTTGAAACTACATTATGAACCAAAAATGATTTTTTGATTTTGAAAAGTCTTATCTCATGTATGGATTCTAAAAGACACTCATCTCAAAAGAAAACTTAACTGCAACATGTGTAGTAAGATGTAGTGATTGAATGATGTAGTATATGTGAAAAATATGTTAACTTAGTGATATTTTTACCATATGAATAATGTATGTAATGCATGAGGTAAGACCTATAGAAATGTATATTAATGAAGCTCATGGTAATATAATGTATAATTAGTATCTTATGGATTACTTAGTGCATGATATGGTTCATGAAACTCATTAAATTTAACAAGCTCAAAAATCACACATACACAAGAAGCCTATGTCATACAAGAAGGACAATGACCACATACAAAATACATGTTCATATATCATGAAAGTAAATATTTATACACAAAAAGACATGAATGATGTCATGAATAAGGGACATGTTCAAATGTTGCACAAAACATTGGGCCAATGGCTGAAATCACAACGAACATGTACATACCAAAAAAGATCTCATATAGATGTTTAAGTAATTGTACACAGGGATAAAGGCCACACAATAGATAAGTAAGATCTAA
Organism: Torreya grandis; assembly: GCA_037957365.1. Lineage (NCBI taxonomy): Eukaryota > Viridiplantae > Streptophyta > Pinopsida > Cupressales > Taxaceae > Torreya > Torreya grandis. The sequence continues at coordinate 2,527,272 of JARHVA010000201.1, read as the reverse complement.
TCTAATATGTATAAGTAATAGCATTAATGGAGCATAAAACTAGAAATGTAGTCTAAATTATGTATATGTAATGTGATCATATCATAACAAATAACATATTATCCATATACACAATGTAATATAAAGATGTTAGCAAGAAATTTTAAACTATTATAGAGCTTAATAGTATAGATTTCAAAAAATGATAACACATGTAAGTATCGAAACCTATGGATAATATTCCCCCAATTTATCAAGGCTACTAGGTAGAGTAATTCTAACATCTTATTCCAATTGAAATATATATGACCTGCATAACACTTATGAGTACTAATGAAATACATGTGTGAAAGAAAAAAGAATATGCTATTTGATCAATAATTTGATAAATAACATATGACAATGATGTAAACTATATGTATAATCATACACAAGACCTAATTTTAGATTTTTATAATATTTTGAATGTTTTTGTATTTTTTCATATTTGAATTTTTTAATATTATTTACATCTTGAAACTAGAAACAACAAAAACTAGTGATTATCAAATGTTTGAAAGTTGAATAAATGAGAAGGATCTGAATAATTCTCAAAATATGTTAATGGGAAATATGTAGTAGGAAATGGTGGCATGGTTGTGTATGAGCAAGATGCTTCTACTGTGTGTGAATTATAATTGTGAAACATTGCAAGAGATAAAAATGTATGTAGAGGACTAATTTTACATCTTTGTTTCATCTTTCATACATTTATCCAAGTATGTCACATGTATGAACAATATAACATATGAATATAAATATTTGGTGTGAATAAACTCTGATTTACATTCTAAAATTGATTGAAAAGTCTAAAAAATAGAAATATTAAGGCTCTATATGCTTTGTTTTTTATTTATGGGAAAATTTTGAATAGAATAAGAACATTCAACTGAGGTCAATAATGTCAGACATTAATGACCCTTATTGGTTAGTTCTAACCTTAAAAAAAAATGTAGTTTTGTTAGTGCACACTATGAAAACAGAGATAAATGGTAGAATATGGTAAAATTGACCATTGTTGTTAATTGTCAAGATATGGAAAGTGAAAAAGAAAATATGAAATGCCAAAAAAGTCAACAAAATCCAAAGACTTATAAGAATTTATCAATCGATTGCATGTACAAGAAATAATAGAACATGATGCAACAATCAAGAAGCTATGTACAATCAAGATTTTGATTTTTTAAAATTATTTGAATGTTTTTAATTTTTTTATAAATCTTGAAAATGCAACAAGCTAATCAATGATCCAATCAGTATGAGAATTAAAAAAATATTTGATAAGTAATAAATAAATAAATTTTCTTGAACAAAATATGCTAGAGGTACATGTATTAGAATCATAAAATACATCGTGTGCAATAAGAAAACTATCTTGATCACTATTTATGTAATCCCATGTAGAAAGAGTAGATCTAGGAGATGTAGAATGATGTGAATTTTGATAAGGACAATAGGATTATGCAAAATATTGTACCTATTGAGGAACATGTTGATATGTATCATTAATGTATGAAAATAGAGAACTTATTTTAATATAATTAAATTTACATTGATTGATTTAGAAACCTTTGCATCTTTATCTGAATTGATTGAACATGAGTCTTTTACTTAGGCTAAAAAACTAAATATGTGATTTATTTTTTCATTGACACATCATTGAACTATGGTGGTGGATATGGTGGAGGAGGCACCATAGATTTTAGAGGATACTCACACCTGATTATTGAATTTTTGACTACTTGATTTCAATGAATATACTTTAGGCATCTATGTATCATATAAGGCACATCATAAATATTTTTCAACCAAGGGCATCCTAATATCATATCAAAGATCTTATTTTATGGTAGAAAGAGGAGTAGATAGTATATCTAGTTTGATACAGAAGCATCCAGGACATAATGATATATTACATCATTTTCATTAAATCAACACCATTTTATGAAGAAACTAGTTTTGGGAAGCACCTAAGCAAGGAGCAATTGACCGACATGCTTGCACATCAATCTAATGCTTGAAGAGAATTTGGCACAAAAGCTATTAGATAGTTAACAAGGTTTGACCCTAACATCGCATCATTAACAATATGGTATGACCTCCAAGTTTTAAAAGTTCTTGCATCAACATTAGAGGTAGGAACACAAAATAGTGCAAAAAAATTAATTATTTGTGATCTTTATGGTTGAATTGCATTTGAATCCACATTGGTTGGTTTGACCTAGATACATCAATAGATAAATAATTAAATGATAATAAATATAACATATTTTTAATGGGTGGAATTAGGTCTTCAATAAGTTTTGAGGCTTATAATAGAGGACCAAAAGACTATTCAAGGGATGGTTGGGCAAACAAATAAACTATCAAAATATCTAGTCAAACATAGTTGAGAGATAGAGAGAGTGAAAAGTTCTAAACGACTACCTTGTGACAACTTAGGAGCCTAATCATTGCAAGGATGGTCCTATATATAATGAGTATTGATAGCCAAACTTATAACACACATTGAATATGATATTAAATATCACTATGTTTTGAATTAAGAAATCAATCTTTTCCAAGTATTTTATAGCAGTGTGTGTGTTAGTTATAAGTGTGAGATGATCACTTATTACATGGATTAACTTATGTTCATTGGGAACCTAACCCATGACTACATTAATTGGTATTATAGTAGGTATTGAACCCTATCGAATGTGAATAGGGTTACCTACATGGGATTATAAGCCAAGGACTTTCAATAGTAGTGTTAGCTAAAATTCGTCTACCTTGAATGAGGATCATTCAAAACTTTAACTTATTTGATCTTAACTTTGTTGATAGCCATCATGAAGACTTTATCTTGGTCACTAATGATCTAAGTTGATAGGTAATGTGTCTTCTTTATCAAATTTAAGGTCATTCAACATGGTTCAGTTGGCAACTAGGTTAAGTCATGTTGTCTTGTCATCAAGTGGTCATTTTTCATGGTCTTCATTTTGTGTTTAACATTGTTTAAGGTAAATTTGACAAATTTAAGGTAAGTGGAAAACCAAGTTAATGTGGAGACATGCCCAAGAAGATAAGGTGGTAGCCTTATAAGGAGAAAACATGGTCTAAAGCTAGTCAAATGGGTCAAAAAATCAGAACTAGTAAGTGGATCACATGGTTTCTAAAGCTATTTGGAGAGTTTAAGGTAATTTTGATAAGATTAATGTATTTTATTACTTTAGTCTTAGTATGAATATAAATGTAAAAATGACACTTGCTATTCATGAGCAAGTATAAAATTTTTATCTTTGGAAAAGGTTTTTTAAATCCATATAATATCTTCTTGATGACACCATGCTTACAACTAAGCATACACTTTCTCTAAGGTCTTTTATAACTAAATTTCAACATTGGAATGCATTTGTAACTATTATTTATCATTCTTCAATGCATAAAAGAATATTTTTCAAGGGAATTATAAGTAATAAAGGGTATGAAATGTCTTGGTATCTTATTACATGTTCTTACAAATTAGAGGGAGGTGAAGGGTCATTAGGTTCAACATCTCCAATAGTTCTAAGAGGCAGAATGATCAGACTCTTAAGAAAAACATGATTTTGGTGGTTTTGTGCAGAGAGTTTTTGATGGTTGATAGGGTGAAAAATATTCCATAGGTCTTCATGGCATTATCAAACCTAAATACATGCAGGAAGTGAAGCTACAAATCCAAAAAGTGCAAAAACCCACTCCACTTCTCCATTGGTCTTCTTGGCAGCTTAAGAAGGGCAACCAATTTGCATTTGATAATTTCAAGAGAGATAGAGTTGTAATATAAGATATTATCCATAGGGGGACCATAATGACCTTCAATTTTGTGGCATTGGTTTCCTAGTCAAGCCCCTTAACTTTATGAACAATCGTTAAGAAGTTAAGGGGTAGAAAATGAACTTCAAACCCCACTAGGGTTAGTTTTCCTAAAGTGTGGAGTTCTAAGGTTAGATGAATGGATGAAAATGATTTGGTATGTTATATTAAGCACTACTATATCCATTTCATATCAATTTATTCCATGTTTATTCATGATCATGTTGGGTGCAGGGTCAAATAACCTTGTTTTGGCTAGTTTAGCTATGATAATTTTGTTTGTAAAGAATCTGTGGATTGTCTTGTGCATGGAATGACTAAAATTAAGCATCCAAAGTGAGTAAAATGTATTAAATGTCTCTCATACTAATATAATAAGTCATTGTGGTGACAAACTTCATGATAGACAAGCAACTATGCATCTACAGTCAGATTGTTTGAATTAGCTATGTTGGTGAAGTGCTATGATCAAATGCAGATGTATGATCATTATTCAAGAATTTAAGGACATAAAATAAATCACATAATGATTTATATTATTCTTAGGAGGTATTATAATTTTTTATCCTTGCATTCATAGTTCATAGTGTCCTTCTTTAAACTAAGATCCAAGGAGGATTGTGAGCCTACAAGTCTGTAGACCTGTAGGTCACCATTAACACCAAGTTTTTGGATTAATAAATTCAAATTCATATTATTAAAAATTCACAGGAATTTTCTAAACATATCAACACCCCTGAAAATCAAGCTTCATTTCACCATTGTCTCAAAGGACTGTATGCCTCAATGGACTAGTTGGTTAGATAGGACCATGGGAGTCCAAAAGAAGGACTATGAAGATTCTACATATAAATTTAAGGTATAATCATTATAATAGAGTAAATAAGAGATATTAAATAAAATAAACACATTTTAAAAATGACTCTAATGATTTAATGAGGCTTAATAAGGAACAAATAGAGTGGAAGAAGGTTTTTAGGCCAAAAGACTGTATACATGCCTATTAGTAGGTAGAGAACAAAAGAAACATGATTGCAGTGGTGTTGGAGGATATGAGAATATGTAAGGGTTAGAGAAAATTATGAATTAAGGTTAATATATTTTTAAAACACCTTAGGAAGTTTTATCTAACTACTTAGAGGCTTTTCACATTTGGTGAATTGTAGTCAAGCAAACCCAAATAACCACCTACAACCTGCTTGTAGGCAATGCAATCAAAGTAAAAGTTATATGGGGGTGTGAATAAGTTTGTATAAGATTAATAAATAAATATATTAAATATTTAATACATTAAAAAGACCAAAAAATTCTAGGATAATAAATGAATAAGGAAAATCTCCAAATTGCAGTCATAAAGGCCTAATGCTGACCTATAGGCCTGTCAGGTAGAATTGAGGAAGGTTAAATTGTATGATGAGAAAAAAAGGGTTGAAGGGTTATGGAAAGTTTAAAATAATAATGAGACATTATATCATCCATTTATCATCCACCAAAATACCAAGGAGGAAGAAATAAACATTGCAGTCTCAATAGAGCACTTCCAAATGGATTGCACACATATAGTGAAGGCTAAGGTGCATTGATCACCTGAGTATATTTTTGGTCTTGGAGAGTTTTAATTTAATTAATTTAGTTTTATTATGATTTTAAATGCATTACCATACCATTATAAATCATTGAAACCCATTAATGTTCACGAGAAATCATTTTAGTTACCTCTTGGGCCTTAACATACACCTAGTCTAGGGTTTTAGCCCTTTCTTGGTTTACCTATCTACACAAGGTTTAAAAAATAAAATTTGACCTAGAGAATGATTAGGAGATACTAAAAGTGAATAAAATAGTATCTTGTAGTTTCACATGTGTGAGGGATGTATAGATCCAAATCTTAGTTTTTTAGGCCTAAAGACCTAATTTAGGGATAATATAGAGAGATAGGTGGATTAAGTATACCTATATTAAGTGTTTGATCATGATATTTCATACATATTAGGAAGAGATAAATGGGTACTCAAATATATGTTTTTTTACATGATCATCTGTGTAACATTCTAGACAAGGAGCTTTATATGTTTTGAGGGCTACAAGGAGATGAAGACCTACAAGCCTTTCATTAAGGGTGAAGGATAAAGGAGGGTTTGAGATAGAAGGAGGCATGGATAGGGTCATTTATAAAATATATACATATAAAAAAATTAAAAAAATAACATCATAATAGTCAAGAATCCTTAAAGGAGATTCAATCTCAGATGTGATAGTTAACAAGTTGAGGTAGAGGCCTATAGGTCTGAGCACTAACATGAGGATTCTATGCAAGTTTTAAAATTAATAAGGGTGAAAATGCATTTATGAGTTTTAATGGGTAGTTACATGCATCTTCATGAGTTCTAACTCAAAATAATAGGGGAAAATGATTGAAATGGGCCCCTTAGGGCTAGAAAGGTCAATTTGCATGCAAACCCTACCTAAACCTAATGGCAACTTTATAGCCAAGTGGGAGGTCAAGATAGAGGTATAATCAACTCAATAAATATTATAAAGTGTCAAAAACCTAGAAATGAAACTTAAAACTCAATCCAAACATCAAAATGACATTTTGAGGCCTAAATCATTCTAGACCTTCACATAGTCTACCTAGCCCGAGAGGCATTTTCTTCTACTTGGAATTATATAGAGGAGTTTCATTGGAGATAAAGATCATAGGGAGTGTTATGGGACCTTATATAATAATAATCTATGGCATTATTTCAGCGTTCAAGTCCCTAGCCTCTATGATTCATCATTAAGATGATAAATAGGTCTCAAGCTGCCAAGAAGACTAGATAGAGCCTGATGACTGAGATTATAAGTGTGAGGGGTTATAATGAGTTTGAATAGTAATTAAGGTAATTGTATGATGCTTTAAAATATTTTGGGCACCTGTCTAATCCATTTTTTGGCATGTGTGAAGTGGAAGAGGGTGCAAAATAGGTCTAAAACTTTAAGTTTTGGGGATTTTCCATGGGAAAGGCCTTATGAATTAGATTTGGCATAGAAGGAATAACAAAATGTCAGTCTCTAAGTGTGTAAAAGTGTCAGGAGGGTTTCAAGATTACATATTTAATACAACTTAAAGTGTAAACATTTCAAGATGGAGGTTTTTAATTTACATCCAAGTGAAGATAAGGAAGAGTTGATGAAGACCAAGAGTTACTCCTATACCAACTCCATGAAGTAAGTTGACACTGATCCTATAATAGTAAAACTTATAAATGAGCTCCTTTATGCCTCTCTATCTCTCTCTCTCTCTCTCTCTCTCTCTCTCTCTCTCTCTCTCTCTCTCTCTATCTCTCTATCTATCTATCTCTCCCCCTCTCCTGTCTCACTTTCTCTATAAGTATATCTGATTTTGGCATTTTGTAGTATCCTTCACCTGAGTATGGTGAAGCCTACTCATTTGTATTCTTTTGATCAATGAATACTACTAGTTTTACCTCCTATAATTTTACTTAGTGTGTATGCATGGATAATTAATCTTTTAAAGTAATTTACTTAGTTTTACTTGACATGTTGTCCTATTCTAACACCTATATGCAGTTTGAAAGATTCTCTTACAAGTCATGTGAAGTTTTCAAGTGAAGTGTAAGGGTTGAGTGTGGTTATCTATTCATTAGTGTCATTTTAGACCTCTTGATTTGTTTTCCTAGCCTAAGCATCCATCATAACCTCCAATTTGAAATGCTGATGTAAGAGATTCAGATTGGGAGTAGTGTATGTTTAGATTAGTCTCGTGGTCTAAATGTGCACATGCATTTGGTTGGTAATTATCAATTAGTTTGGTGTATCACCTCCATAATTATGTTTCTTTCATGTTATCCCTCTCCCTTTTCCTTATAAGCTAGTAGTGTAGAGTTGTGAGCCTAATTGATACATCAATGGGGATCTAGCCCTATAATCTAGAGGTTTAGTCCATTTAGAGGTCACCCATAATATAGGAATAATATCATTATATAAATCAAATTAGAGGGATTGAAACACCCTCTTAAGGGTGAAAATTTGAGATATAATAAGTGGTGCACTGATTTAGAGGAGAAGATGTCACCAAAGAGAGATGTTGGTAAAGGTGTGGTAGTTACAGGTGTAACAAGAAGTCTGGATGAAGTCTTGTATGTGTTATGTGTCATGCAAACATGTTTAGATGTCATTGAGGAAGACCAATGATGAGGATTCATCCCAAGAGAGGATGAGAGTGATAATAAAGTGAAAGTACCATGTGCCAAGGGAGAAAATGGCACTTAGGGTGAAAGAGGTCCTAAAGAACAATCTGACACTAGTGAATAGAAACTCTTGAGAGCCATCTCATGTATTGGTAAGGACACAAAGATGGACTCACCCTATTTATCAAGAAATCTAAATCTAATCCGTAATGTATGGAAGAATATTTTGAATATGAAGATATTACTAATCCGTAATGTATCAAGATGAGGCAAAAAAAGTTGAAACATACAATGTTATGGTGTAAGGAAGTCCAAAATGAATGATGCATAAAAGGAAAGGCTAATATAACAAGTTGGCACAGGATGGTTGTTAAGCTAAAAATAAAATTCTTACATGGAGACTACAAGATGGAGTTGTTTAAAATACTTCATATCCTAAGATAAAAGGAGATGTCAGTTAAAGATTACACAAAAGAGTTCTATAGAATTGCAATTAGGTCTAGTCATAACAAGGTAGATAAGGATTGATAGGACCGAAACTCCCCAAATCTCTAACACAACTTGTCAGATTTAAGAGCACACATGATTACCAATGTATAAGCAACTAAACATGTAGAATCCATAAGAACAAATAACTATCAATGAGAAAACACACAGAATCTGAGAGGCAATATACAATTATATTCAACTCATTACAAAGGAATTTACAACAAAGAGGTGGGACTCTTTGTTCCACTTCATGGGCTTACAGTAAACTTCCCTCCAGAGTAATCTTCTCTCATAGGTCACAACTAACAGCTAACACAAGCTGTTGTTCACCTCACCGAGTACGAACCGGTACTCCAAGTAGATCTCACCATGATCCTGCCCCTAATGTATTGCTATCACCTTGGATCCTAGCCAACCGCCGATCTCGTTCTGACCCTCGCATTCACACACCCCTGCAGACCAACCTAATCTTACTTATCACATACATGGGGAATCCTACTTGATTCCACTATGGGAAGAACTCTCCAAGCTCCACACTTGGATTCTGCAAGTTCAACACTTAACAATATAGCCCATGAGTCTATTATATAGATCTCATGCATACACTGATTAGACTTGCAGCTCAAGACTGTAACTGGTCTTCATCATGCAAACAACACGTTCACTTAACTGACTATTCATCAACAGCAATTCTGGAACCGTCACAGGCGACCGACATCGGTCCCTGTCTAACTGGAGGCGACCGACATCGGCCGATCCCTGTCGATGCTAGTTTCCCTTGCACTGTCCCCTAATCGACGTCAGTTGTGGCCTGCCAACGCTGGTGACTGTCAAGCTCTGAAAACCTCCTGTTTGTAATAGGTGAAGATTTTAGCTCCACACCCTAACAATCTCCCACTTGGAGATAAATATCTGCACCTGTACCTAAACCAGTACTCTATCTAATCTGCATCCTAACTTGTATTCCTCTTCAAGCTCCCACTTGAAGACAACCCACCACACTCCTTGTGGTGTTAATCCTGTGCCTGACTTTCTTCATTCTCAGCTTACCTTCTTCTGCCATTGCTATACTCCCACTCAAACAGCAACCCCTGTGAGTAACCTGTAATCAACAACACTTAACAAATTTGGGCCATCTGTTATTCAAACTCACTCTGAGAACATCCAACCTGGCTCTGATACCATTTGATAGGACCAAAACTCCCCAAAGCTCTGACACAACTTGTCAGATTTAAGAGCACACATGATTACCAATGTATAAGCAACTAAACATGCAGAATCCAGAAGAACAAATAACTATCAATGAGAAAACACACAGAATCTGAGAGGTAATATACAATTATATTCAACTCATTACAAAGGAATTTACAACAAAGAGGTGGGACTCTTTCTTCCACTTCGTGGGCTTACAGTAAACTTCCTTCCAGAGTAATCTTCTCTCATAGGTCACAACTAACAGCTAACACAAGCTGTTGTTCACCTCACCGAGTATGAACCAGTACTCCAAGTAGATCTCACCATGATCCTGCCCCTGATGTATTACTGTCACCTTGGATCATGGCCAACCACTGATCTCATCCTGACCCTTGCATTCACACACCCCTGCAGACCAACCTGATCTTACTTATCACATACATGGGGAATCCTACTTGTTTCCACCATGGGAAGAACTCTCCAAGCTCCACACTTGGATTCTACAAGTTCAACACTTAACAATATAGCCCATGAGTCTATTATATAGATCTCATGCATACACTGATTAGACTTGCAGATCAAGACTCTAACTGGTCTTCATCATGCAAACAACACGTTCACTTAACTGACTATTCATCAACAATAGTTTTGGAACCGCCACAGGCGACCAATGTTGGTCCCTGTCTAACTGGAGGTGATCGACATCGGCCGATCCCTGCCGATGCCGGTTTCCCTTGCACTATCCCCTGACCGACGTCGGTTGTGGCCTGCCGACGTCGGTGACTGTCAAGCTCTAAAAACCTCCTATTTGCAATAGGTGAAGCTTTTAGCTCCACACCCTAACAATCTCCCACTTGGAGATAAATAGCTGCACCTATACCTAAACCAGTACTCTGTCTAATCTACATCCTGACTTGTATTCCTCTTCAAGCTCCCACTTGAAGACAACCCACCACACTCCTTGTGGTGTTAATCCTGTGCTGTGGTCTAGTCATAACAAGATAGATAAGGATAAGGTCACATACTATCTAAATAGATTACAATTTTGGATCTATGAATAACTAAGTATGACCTAGATTCAAATAATCAAAGAAGCTTATCAATTTTCAGTTAAGGTAGAGGAAAATTTGTTGTGTAGAAGACAAAGTAACATGAGGTAGAGGAAGATTTGCATGAGGAGGATGAAGAAGAGACATTGGAAGGAACTAGGTGAGGCAAGGTGAAAAATTTATAATGTGAAGTGACACATATTTATAAGATTAGAGTGGGACACAATAATTTGATCAAGAAGGTGCATGTAAAGAAGGATTATTTTATCAATCTTAGGGATGAGGTATATTTGGTTGAAGGGGAAGAGTATTCCCAAGAACATGCTTCCAATGTGGATAAATAGGGCATCAAGCCTTCAAATTCCCACAAACATAAAGTGAAGGGAGAAAAATGATGGATGTAGTTACACATATAACATAGGGAGATGAAGGGTGGGTTGAATCAAACAATCAATTGGAAAAGTTAGAGTATGGAGAAGCATTGATGCTAAAAAGAGTTTTATTGAAGCTACCAAAATAAGGCAAGGAACCAACACATGAAAAATAATTTTAGAACCATTTACAAGTTAGGTGGTAAATGCTACAAAATGATAATGGATAGTGGCAACACAAATAACTTGGTCTACACCGAAATGGTTGAGAAATTAGATCTGAAGAGAGTAGTGCATTCAAGCCCATATAAGGTGTCATGGTTGTAGAATAACTAATAAGTGTTGGTTAATGAGAAATGTATTATAAAATTATAGATAGATACATACTAAGATGAGGTATAATTCAATGTGATACTAATGGATGTATGCCATATACTTCTAGCAAGGCCTTTGTTTTTTGATCACAAAGTAGTACATGATGGTTGGTTGAGCACTTATTAGTTGGAGAAGGATGAAAATAAGTACACCCTAAGCCCTTTAAGAGATAAGGAAGAAGGAGGGAACATTAGTGTTTGGGCATGAGTGTTGATGGTGTCAAGAAAATAGTTCCTTCAAGAGGTAACACAAAATGAGGAGCATTATGAGATCATATCAATGATAACATAAGAAGCCCATGCAAGAGCCAAAAATAACAAAGAAAAACTTTTGGGTGAATTTAATGAGTTGCTAAATGAGTTCATCAATATTGTAATATGATCAATTTACTAGAACAACTATTACCTATAAGAAGTATTGGTAATCATATGGACCTAATCTTAGGAACATGTTTTCCAAATTAGGTCACATCTATAATGATGCTAACACAAAATGAATAAGTATAGAGATATGTACATGAATTATTGATGAAAAGGGTTGATAAGGTAATGTTCGAGCCCATGCCTAGTACCTACAATTATGGCATAAAAAAAAGATGGATAATGATGCATGTTCAAAAATTATTGAGCCATTAATAAAATCATTATTAACTATAGGTTACAATTACCATGCATGGATGATATGATGGACTGCTTGAGTGGTGCAAAGCACTTCAACAAGATTCATCTGAAAAGCGAGTATCACCAGATCTATATTCACAAGGGAAATGAATAAAAGACAACATTTAAGATAAATTGTAATGAAATTACTTATATATTCACACAGAATGATTTTATATTACACATAATAAGAAAATATGAGAGATTACACAGTGATAATTGATAGCAGAATAGAATACTGGATAATATAGCAAAGCCACTTCGAGGGGGCAACCTCCACAATAATGCACTAATAGTAGAATACTTCACATCATGATTAAAGACTAACCACTACCTCCTATATATGGTCTACTTAGCCAAGGTTATTCCATAGGCTAACCTATCTAAGAACATAAAGAAGTATAACAAGTAAATAAAAGAGGTATGTAAGCCACAAGTCGGACACACATATCCCTAGACACACCAATGGTTAAGGGCATAACAAGCCCTTCCCCTTCAAAACAATGTTGTCCTCAATGTTGTGGAAACTTGGGATATTGATGCACAAATGCTTCATCCTCCCAAATGGAATCTTCATATGGCAGATTCTTCCATTTGATCAGGAATTCTATAATTTCTCTAGAATGTAGTTGCTTCGTGCACCATTGAAGGATCGCCTCAGGATCAAGAATAACTCTACCTTCCTCATCTAATTTTGGTAATTCTATTTGAATGGTAACTCTATGTCTAATGACTTTCTTTAGGTATGATACATGAAATACTGGATGTATGCGAGTGGATGACGGAAAATCTAACATGTAGGCCACACTACCAATTTTTTGCAAGATCTAATAAGGCCCATAATACTTAGGTGACAACTTGTTATCCTATTTTTGTTACTTAAATGACATCTATTTGTATGGTTATAAGTGAATAAAGATCCAATCACCAATGTCAAAATACCTCTCACTTCTATGTTGATCTACTTGTTGCTTCATGTGATTATGGGTCATAGCTAAATTTTCATGCAAACTTGCAAAGACCTCCTGTTGATGGTGAATATGTTCTTCAACTACATGAACCTTAGGATAGAACTTCAAGGTTGAAGTGATGGATGGAGGGTGGTATCCATATAGTGCCACAAAAGGAGACATTTTGGAAGAATTATGAACAGAAGTATTATACCTTTATTTAGCAAGTGGTAGCTAATGAACCCATTTATCCTTTTTATCAAAAATAAAACAATGAAGATATCCTTCCATACATTTGTTGACTACCTCAGTTTGTCCATTAGGTTAAGGATGATATGATGAAATATGATCCAATTGAGTACCTAAACATGTAAATAACTCAGTCCAAAAATTACTAGTAAAAATGGGATCTCTATCACTGACAATGATCTTAGGGGTCCCATGCAGTTTTTGAACTATATTAAGAAAAGTAGAAGATACTGTACTAGCAAAAAATGGTTGGGATAATGAAAAAAATGAGCATACTTATTGAGATGATCTAAAAAAACCATGATAACATTTTGATCATCAAATCTTGGTAACCCTGTAATGAAATCTATAAATACCTCTTTCCAACATTGGCTAGGGATAGATAAAGGCTATAAAAGACGTGGAGTTTTGATGGTTTTGCCTTTATTTTGTTGATAGATCATACATTCAACCACATATTATTGGACATCCCCCTTGAGACCTTCCTAAAAAAGTCCTACTTGATCATGTGATAGGTTTTCAAAAATCTTGAATGACCCCCAATTGGAGTTGCATGAAGTTCTTGAAGGATTTTTTGTTTAAGAAGAGAATTATTACATAGGTACAATCTATTTTTGTACCATAATGGATTACCTTTCCATGTGAATTTTTTAAATCCATCTAAACCTTGCTGAAGATTTTGAATCAAATCATGAGTATTACTATCATGTTCCCATTATGATCGTGATTCCTCTAGCCAATCTACCTACAAAATGGTTATGGCACATAGCAATGCCTCAACTGATTCATCTTTTCTGGATAGTGCATCTGCTACCACATTATCCTTGCCTTTTTTTTAGACTATTTCAAAATCATATACTAGCATCTTAGTTACCCATTTCTGTTATTCTTTAGATGATAACCTTTGCTCTAAAAAATCTTAAGACTATCATGATCAATTTTTCCTTGAAAGTGATGACCCATCAAGTAAGGTCTCCATTGTTTGACTGCATGCAAAATTGCCATCATTTCCTTCTCATAGATGGGCTTGTGCTGATTTTTACCCTTGAGTTGATGAATTTCAAATGCCAATGGTTTGCCTTCTTGCATGAGTACAACACACATACCATACCCAGATGCATCACATTCAACCACAAAAGTCTTAGAAAAATCAGGAGTGGCCAATACTGGAGTAGTGCACATAGCCAATTTCAATTGTTCAAATGCCTAAGTAGCAGCATTAGTCTACTAAAAGGAGTCTTTATTTAATAAAGAGGTAAGTGGGGCTTTAATACTACCATAATTTTTGACAAATCTGTGATAGTAACCAGTAAGCCCCCAAAATCCCTAAAGTTGCTTGAGTGTCTTTGGAATTGGCTAGTCCACCATTGCTTTGATTTTTTTAGGATCCACTTTCACTCCTTCATAAGACACTAAATAACCCAAATATTCAACCTCACCAGCTCCAAAAGTACATTTGGAAGGTTTGGCATATAATTGATTTTGCTCTAAAATGGAGAGTACCTATTTCACATGTTGCAAATGGTCTGCCCAATTTTAATTATAAATGAGGATATCATCAAAGAATACCAAAAAAAAATTTCCTCAAAAATGGCTTAAAAATAGTATTCATCAAATTCTAAAAGTAGATGGTGCATTTGTTAGGCCAAAAGGCATAACCAAAAACTTATAATGGCTCTCATGAGTCTTGAAAGTGGTTTTGGGTATGTCTTCATCATGGATCCTGATTTGATGATACCCAAAACACAGATTTAACTTGGTAAAATAAAGAGCACCATTCAATTCATCTATAAAATCATCAATGACAAGAATTGGAAACTTATCTTTGATAGTATACTTGTTGAGTTCTCTGTAGTTAGGGCATATCCTCCAAGTGTCATCTTTCTTTCTCACCATGAAAACTAATGAAGAGTATTCGCATTGGATATGGTGAATGATTCTTGCATCCAAAATCTCTTGTACCATATTTTTAATTTCACTTTTTTGGGCATAGGGATACTTGTATGACCTAATGTTGGGTGGTGTACTACTAGGAATAAGTGTGATAGCATGATCATGTGTGCAACTAGGTGGAAGTCCTTTTGGCATGTCTCCAAAAATAATGAAATGAGCATTAATTATTTATTGTAGATTAAGAGGTGGAGATGGCTGAGTTGGTTGTACTTCCATAGAGAGCAAGCGAGCTACAAATCCCTCAACACCCTTACAGAAAATATTTGTCATTTGATGAGAGCTAACAAGTTGGGGAGATTTAGCCTTTAATCCTCTTATCTCAAATGTCCTTTCTTAAAAATGAAAATGCATGAATAATTCTTGAAAATTCATCTCAATAGTGCCCAAAGTGGTGAGCCACTAGACTCCCATAACAATATTAGCTCCACCCATCAGAATAACAAACATAGGAGAATCTAATAGATAGTCTCCCATGGCCAACTTAATACTATGACATTTTCTTGAACAAATGACTTTACCACTGTCTACAATCATAACCTAAAATTTTGGAGTTGGATAAATGAAATAGTTCAAATGAGTATCCAACTTACTATGGATGAAGTTGTCTGTGCTCCCAGAATCAATCAAGACAATGACCTTCTATTTCTTAAGGAAACCCATCACCTTAAGAGTTTGGGGAGTACTAATACTTGACAAGGCATGGCATGAAATAGTAGGTTGAGAGTATTCATATTCCTCCTTAGGAACTTCTGCATCTAGATCATGTACTTTTACATCATCTTCATCATCATTGGCACCTTCAATGTAAAATAACTTCTTTTCAACACAATGATGGTCTTTGCTCCATTTACTGTCACAACCATAACACAACCCTTTGGCTCACTTCTCCTCAATTTGTCATTGTGTTAATCTAGTGGGATATGAAAATTATGGTGCTAAAAAGTTGCAATCATGACCAGTAGTGAAAGTTTTCCTTTTGACCATCTCTTTTTCTTCTATCATGCATGCCTTAGGGATAACTTCTGATACAGATGTTGGGATAAACATTTAAACCTCGTATTAGATTCTATCTTTTTGGCCACCCAAAAATAGATCTATCAAATTTCTCTCAGTGATATTTTCCACTCGTAAAGAGAGATTTTGAAATTGATGAATATAATCCTTCATAGGTCCTATTTGCCGCATGCTTGGTTATTTGGTTGAAATAGTTCTTAGAGATATTATTTTGATAATGAGCTATCAACTCCTAAGTAAAAATAGTCCATGTAATAGGAGCACCATTTTTTTTCTTTTGAACACATAATGAACAATAGGAAATGAATTGCTCAGGTTCTATATACAGGGATGCCGCCATCACCCTTTGAGAACAAGGGGTTTGATGCAACTCAAATAAATTATTAATTTGGTTAGTCCAAGTGAGAGGATCCTTACCATCGAAATTATGCATGTCCACTTTTAGCATCATTTGTTTCATACCAACATGGGAGTTGTTGAGAGGAAGATTTGAATGCTAAAGTGGAGGGTTATTAGGCTAAACTGAGATGTGAGGGCAACCAATTGTGTAGTGATATGTTGAAATTCACTGTGAACTCCATTAATCTCTCCATGCATCCCTAAAACATTAGCTTAGATTGCAACAAAGTCATCATGCCTCATTAAGTTTTTTACGTCCTCTTAAAGTTGAGAAATTGTCAAATCTAAAGTTCTAGATTCTATGTCATCGGTAGGAGTCTTAGGAGTTTTTGGTGCCCCTTTTCTTCTCTGAGTTGAAGGACCTTACATAAACAAACCCTAGGAGGGTTTTGACCCCAAAAAAAAGTGTACCAATAGAATACACCATTGTGATCATCTCACTGAGATGAATCCAATGACTACAAGTGTGCAAGGGGATTTTTTTTTTCTAATTTTTTTTCAAAAAAGCATTTCAAGTAATACTGTGTTAATGAAAAAAATTAGTTTTTTCTAGATTACAAGTTATGTTTTTTTGCTTTCACTACTCCTAGAAGCCACACCTCACTAGATCCAAAAAAAAACACCACAAGAAACTTGCCCAAATCAAAGCTCTAATACCACTTGTAATGAAATTACTTAGATATTCACACATAATGATTTTATATTACATAAAATAAGAAAATATGAGAGATTATATAATGATAATTGATAGCAGAATAGAATACTAGATAATATAACAAAGCCACTTTGAGGGGGAAACCTCCACAACAATGCACTAATAGTATAATACTTCACATCATGATTAAAGACTAACCACTACCTCCTATATATAGTCTACTTAGCCAAGGTTATTCCATAGGCTGACTTGTCTAAGAACATAGAGAAATGTAACAAGTAAATAAAAGAGGTATGTAAGCCATAAGTCAACCACACATATCCCTAGACACACCGATGGTTAAGGGAATAACATAAAGGAAAGGTTGTATGAGTGGTTAATCATGCCATTTGTACTAACCAACATGACAAGAATGTTCACGAGTTTGATGAATTAAGTGTTGAAAACATTCTTAGGGAAATATGTAATTGTGTATATTGATGACATTTTAGTATTCAATGGAAAAAGTTGGAACATGTGGTGCATTTGATAAATGTGTTATAAATATTATGTAAGGAAATTAATGATCAATGTACATAAGTGTAGATTCATGAAGGAGGAACCAGTATACTTGGGTTTTGTCATCTCCAAAGATGAATTGAAAATGGAACCTGAGAAAGTGTGTGTGATATTAGAGTGGCCATTACCCAAGAACACCTTTGAGGCATAAAGATTTCATGGTCTAATGGGTTTATATAGAAAATTCATAGAAAAATTAGTGGGATATGTGTATAAATCATATAAACATTCTATGGAGATTGCAAGACATTTGTCTAGGTAGAAAAATGGAGCACATTTTCTAACAAATGAAGAAGAAATTGATAGAACAATAAGTGTTGGCACCACTAGACTTCAAGAAGGTATTCTAAGTTGATTGGAATGTGATTAGAGTAGGAATAGGAATAATATTAGTCTAACAAGGATTGATTATAGATTAATTTATTTAGAATCTAAATGACACAAAGAATAATTATTCGGTTTGACTAAGAGTTTTATACGATCGTGCAAGTGATAAAGAAATATAGGCATTACTTATTATCAAAAAAGTTTATGCTATACACAGATCATCAAGTGATATGGTTCATCAATAGTCAAGGGAAGTTAAAGCAAAGTAATATTAAGAGGGTATAATAC
Source organism: Torreya grandis (assembly GCA_037957365.1). Taxonomy (NCBI): domain Eukaryota; kingdom Viridiplantae; phylum Streptophyta; class Pinopsida; order Cupressales; family Taxaceae; genus Torreya; species Torreya grandis. The sequence goes on along the minus strand of JARHVA010000201.1, from coordinate 2,508,691 downwards.
CTATAGAGTTACATATTTATGTTGAATCACGAGAGTTGAAGATCAAACAAGGTTGTATATGCACTAAGTAGAAGAGCACTAGTGATGAATGAAATGAGGGTTGAAGTATTAGGGTTTGAATTAATAAATTAGATGTAACATGATGATTAATATTTTAAAGTAGCATGAAGATCCTGTTTGGAATTGAAAATCATGGATCAAACACCATGGCTAGATTACATGCCTCAATAAGGGTTACTTTTCAGAGGAGTGAAACTATGTATACCTAGGGGGTCGATGCACAAATATATAATAAAAGATAAGCATGGTAAAGGACTGGTAAGACATTATGGTGAGTTGTTGGTTGAAATATATTATTGGCCATAGATAGGCATAAACGTATGTAGGTATGTGAAAGGATGTCATATTTACCAGTTAACAAAGGGAAAGAGCCAAAATACTAGCTTGCATCAACCCTTAGCCATATAGAGAGGCCATGGGAGGAAATTAACATCGAATTTGTACTTGAATTCCCCATAAAATAGATTAAATGAATCCATTTTTGTTATGGTTTATCAATTTTACAAGATGTTGTACTTCATTGCTTGTAAGAAGACCAATAACACAACAAACATTGATAATGTATTCTTCACATAGATTGTCAGATTGCATGGATTACCATGCAATATAGTGTCATATTTGGATATTGAATTCATAATACATTTTTGGCACATATTATGCAAGAAGTTAGGGACAAAATTGAACTATGGTTCTACGTACCACCCACAGATCAATGGAAAAATTGAAATTGTTAACCAAAGCCTTAGAAATTTGTGAATATGTTTAGTGGGAGATGAAATAAAGTAGTGAGACATGGTGTTCATGTAAGACAAGTTTGTGTATGATACTTTTTTGAATTAGAGCATGGGAAAAATCCTTTCCAAATTATTTGTGGAACTAATCCTAGAGGAGTAACCTAGCTAAGGGAAATATGTGAGATGCATAAAAGAAGCACAAACTTAGAAGACTATGTATAACATATACATAAAATACATAAAGATATGAAGTGGAGACTTGAATATAGTAGCCTAAATTATAAACAACATGCAAATGAAAAATGTAGGAAAAAGGAGTTTTAAGTAGGAGATCTTATGTTGGCACATTTTTTCAAGGATAGGTTTCCAAGAGGTAATTACAACATGATGAATTTGAAGAAGATAGGACCATCTATAGTGTTGTGAAAACATTTAGCCAATGTGTATGAGATTGAGTTGCCCAAAGGGATGGACATATCATTTATCTTATATATAATATATTTATATGATTTTTACGAAGCACAAGATGAAGGAAAAAACACTGAGGAGGTAGAAATTTCTAACTAGAAGGTGCAAATATTAGAAAAATAAAAAGAAGAAATAGAAGTAGTTTTGGATTCCAAGATAGTAAAAGGAAAGCATGAGAAGGAATATAATTAATATCTGGTGAAGTAGAAGAATCATGTGTTAGAATATGCATAATGGATGGACCTCACAAATATTGAGCATTATGGCTATGATATCATGAACTTCAACTTATTATTTGGGGCTCACATTTCATTTACATGGGGTGTCTAATGTAGGAGCATCTAGGGTACAAAGGGGAAAATCAACATTATTTTTACAAAGAAACTAGTTTTGGGAAACACCTAAGCAAGCAGTAATCTATTGGCATGGTCATGCATTGATTTAATCCATGAAGGGATTTTAGCACAAAATATTGTGAATGATTAACAAGGTTTTATCTTGACACCTTGTCATTAACAAGATGATATGGCATCTAAGTTTTGGAAGTGATCATGTTAGCTTTATATGTGGGAACACATAATAATTCCAAGCAAATCAATTAGTTGGGATCTTAGTAATTAGATTGCATTTGAATACACATTATTTGGTTTAACTAGTTTGGCCTAGATACATCAATGAATAAATCATTAAATTCTTATAAATATGGTAGATTTACAATGGGAATAAGTAGGTCTTTAACAAGTTCTGAGGCCTATAAATAGAGGATCGAAAGACCATTCAAGGGATGCGTGGGAAAGCAAAGAAACTCTATCAAAATTTATAGTCAGAGACATTTATAAGAGAAAAAGAGAGAGAGATATTGAAAAGGTCTGAGGGACCACCTTATGACAATTTAAGAGCTTAATCATTGTAAGGCTGACCTTATCTATAATGAGTTAGCCATAACCTAACTAGTAACACATGTTGAAAATGATACTAAATGTAATTATATGTTTAATTAATAAATAAACATTTTATACATATTGTATAGTAGTGTGTGTGTTGGTTATAAGAGTGAGAGGTTTATTTTATATGTGGATTAGCTTTTCTTCATTGGGAACCCAACCTACAACTACATTAAGGGCCCACTTGAAGAGGTAACTGTTGACCATTTTTACCCCCCAATCAAAATGAGTCAACACCACAAGTAAATTTTTTGTCATGAAGTGTTTCAAAGGTCATTTAATGCCAATAAATGTTATATTATCCTTGGTCACTCTTTGCATTAGTGTTTCATGTCACGTTAGGTCTTTTCAAAGGTCAATAATGGGCATTTAGTGATTTATACAAGTTTATTTGGAGTTTTTCAAGTCTAAAAGGGTTATTTCATGTTCCATGTGTCCTAAGGGGTCTTAAATAACTATTTTTAACTAACCAAGTTTGTAGGTGCAAGTTAAAATCAAGAAAACACTTGAAAAAGGGAGTTTTTAGCCACTTGTACGGATTTTTAAAGGTGAAGGCACTTCAAGGATGTATTTTAATCTTCCCCATACTAACTTCCATGATCATATTACTTTGGTAGCTTCATAAGTTTCAAATTTCACCTTTCCTTCCCCATTGCTCCTTAGAAGGGTCAAAACTAGTCAAAGACTTTCACTCACCACAGGCTGTACAAGTTAAGTGGAGGTCTAAAAATTGGAGTTGAAGGCTGATTTTTGGTACAAAACACCCTTGGGAGTTGGGTAAACACCTCCAATTATTGTTTTTGAATAATTGGAAGGGTAACACACCCCTATATTGTCTCAAAATAGGGGTAGTTTTCTCATGCATGAGGAGATAGTTTGAAGGAAAAATGGTGATCTGGATGGACCAGAGGTCAGGAAAGCCCAAATGATGATTGGAAAAGATATAGGACACTTAACCCAAGCTAAAACACCTTTCTAAAAGCTTTGAAAGTAAGCATGATGCTCTAACCAAGAAAGGTTACAGTCATGCATGAAGGAAACCCTTAAGCCTAGAAGCCAAGTTGAGGGTCATGTGCATTTTTGACCTTATCCATGCTTTCCACTTAACTAGTTCATGCTTAGAGGGGTATTTTAGAGATGTTGAAGTCATCAAAAAATCTATAGACTCCATCATTCTAGCTATAGACTCCTATAACAAAACTATGGACTCCATCAGTCTAGCTATATACTCCTACAACAGAACTACAGACTCCATTAGTAAAGCTATAGATTCCTATAGCAAAACTATGGACTCCATTAGTCGAACTACAAACTCATACAATAGAACTATGGACTCCATCAATATAACTATGGATGGAGTAGGGGACCAAGTTTTCTTGACATTTTCTTATTTTTTATAGGTCTTGAAGATGACTATGAGATGTCAATCACTTTGGGAGGTAGCTTGGGACTTGAGCCAACCCTCCATGCCATTTTCAGACCTTGGAATTACTCACAAGTGCCTCTACTAACTCTCTTTAATTACCCTGTCTAAACTGGCATCTAGAATGACATAGTGGATAAAGTGGAAACTCAAGTTTGGTGGCTTTTTATGATGTTTTTGATGAAGCCAAGCATATGAAGTGTCCTAACATGTGTCAAAAGACCCTTGGTATGGTTCTTAGGATGTGATGCTACTAATTTTTTTTGAAAGGTAGAAGACTCAAGGTGAGACAATTTGGATTCTTCCCTAGTAAGTCTCTCACAAAACAACTCTATATTTGGCATTTTTAATGAGACACCTAAGGCATCCATACTAGAGAAAAAGGTAGAAGCAAAGATTTGGAATGGGCTGCTCAATTTAGATAAAATCAAGTATACACACTCTTCATATTTATACATAGTGAAGGATTATATATCTTTCAATACTTTAATTCCTCTTTCCACTATGATTTATCCATTTTTTGTTATAAATGTTTTAAATATCTTTCCACTTTGGATTCATTTTTTTGCTTGCTTCATGTTCTAAAATCTAATTTCTAGTGCCAAGTGTCAAAACAAGCCTATTGGAGAGTGATTATGGTTACAAAGAGAGGATGAGCTTATGTAAGAGAATGTCATGATGAAGAAAACTCCCACTATAGGTGGAATAATCTTTGTAACTCCCTCTCATCATCACACATGAGACATTTATCCATCACTTACTTTGGAATGCTCAAGAAAGGCCTATGATGAAGGTAGTTCACAAGAGAGAATGATGGAGAAGATTTGCTATGCCACACACTGGAGAAGAGGCTATTTAGTTTCATGACACTTCATCCACATGCCTTTTAATTGATTTCACCTTTGGACACTTATCTTTATGCCTCTTCAACTTCTCCTTTCTCTCTCATCTTCCAAGTTCTATAAATATGAGCCATTTTAGCTTTTATAAGGATTACAACTCTTGGTATGGCAAAGCCATGCCAAAATTGTATCTTGATTTGCACTTAAGCTAATGAGAAGCAAGTTGGTTATACTCTAAGTCTATATGCACTACATGTTGAAGTGATTCATCTTGAATGTCAAGTGTAGATTGAGTTCATCTTGTTTTCATCCAATCCTTTAATGTGTTGTTGCAAATGACTTCTCTCCTAACATGTTTCATGAAGTGTATGCTATTGCAATAGACTCTTGAAGTGTGCATGAGTTTGGTAGTGTCATATCTGACCTTCCTATCACTTGCCTTCATTTGTTGAGTTTTTATTTTCCTTCATGAGAAACACTAATGCTAAGGAGCTCCATTAATGGTGTTGAGGCTAGTTTGGTTGTCTTAGTTCATTATGCAAATTCCAATTGTATGAATGGAAACAACTCTTGGTGTATCACCTCCTAGTTTAGGTTTGATTTATGTATCTTTCTCTCCCATTTCACCCATAATAGGCAATTTTAGTAGTATAAGCATGTAAATTCATATCTAGGGAGCTATACCTTATAATACTAGAGGTTTACTTCTCCTATAGGTGCCCCACACACCTAAAAGTATTCCCATGTTGGCCAAATCTTGAAGAGGCTTGAACAACCTCTTCTAGGGTGCAATATTTGGAAACAATAGTTCTGGCACGCTCGGTGGGATAAGGTCCAAATAGTGGGAAGATTACTGGTGTGTCTTCTCTCTTATCAACTTTTGGAAGCATCCAAGAAAGCACCAATGGTGAATCCAAATGAATTTTTGGTTGTAAGCAGCCCAGGTATCTATTGCTAAATATTTTTATCAATTCTTGTCTTTTCATGTGACTTATGAAGTTGATATGGATGGCCATGAGGATAATCCTTAAAATACATCTCCCTATCAACCTTTTTATGACCCTTTCTATCCTTCTCAATAGTCCTATCAGGAACACCATCCTCCCTATGAGTCATGGTAGCCTTATGGTCAACCTAGTCCCTTTCCAAATGAGTATGCTATTGTTGACCAACCATATGACCCATATTCACCTTAGCCTTGTCATGAGGATTCAAGTAACACCATTAGTTGGGAGTTAAAATATGAATCTTTGAAAACCTTGCTTGAAGAAATTAAACAACCCAATCACTTTGTCCAAGCTTACTACACCTCTCATTCTCAAAATGTGTGGGCAGTTATTGCAAAGTTTCTAGAATTGTTAATGGTCTATTCATTAACTTGTCTTTATACTGATCAATCAAATTTAAAATATATAAACTGACTGTGGCTATCCAAAAATTCAAAATCATGTTTTACCTCATTTGAACCTGGACAAAAACAATTTTCTACCTTGAACTTTTGGCTCCTTCACCATGAATATTGATACCAAAATTGATGGCCTTATCCAAAATATTCATGAATTCATTATCCATTAGATTATCATATACTCAGGGTCAATCACAAAGCTTTATAAAATATTATCAAATCTTGGCAAAGATAGTACCTAATCTGACCTTAATTCTCCTATTACTTAGCTCAAAAAATAATTTTATACTCACCACATTTTAACATACCTCTCTTATGTCTCTACAAATGATGCATGCACTAATTATTTATCATATATAAATCCTATCACTTGACTCCGCTAGTGAAATGTTCCTCCCTTTGCTAATGTAATCATTTTGTCTATGTATTTTCTCATGGCACAAGTTTTTGCTTTTCTTTACTAATCCTTCCATGTTTAAGGATCTCTATGGTCAGGCCATGTAGTAATGTACATCATTGATCTGGTGGTCTATTGAGCTTTTGTATGCATTTACCATGCCTCATGAGAAAGTGTCGTATTTTATCTCCCTGCACCCCAAGGTTTAGACCAAAAAACTTGTGCTCTAATTTAAATTATAGAGAATTGAGATTAGCGAATCTTGATAATGAGTGCACTCTCCATGCATTCACATATTTCTATTTTTGATCTAATTTATAAAAATATCACTATACAAAATATTTAATAGTGAATACCTCAAAGATTAATTCGATGGGGCTTACCATTATGAACTCTATAGATCAATTCGATGGAACATAAGTCTATTCAATGGAATGAAAATCTCTTGTCTTTTCCATGAATCGATCCAAATTAATCTCCATTAAATACAAAATAATCACAAGCCAATCTATTTTGATTAAGCCAACCAATTGATTAATGATAAGTCCTTGTCTTACCACAAAGACTAATTAATACTTCCCTCTATTGATTACCACTATTAGAATGAACTTAGCAATCTATCAAATACTTTTCCTAAAATATGACAATCACAAATCCAAAAAGATATTAATACATGCCCATGTTTTATTCTTGTTTACATCTGTTCTCAAAGATTTCAACAATATACCCATACTTCTTCAAATCTAGGTTCGAACTCATATATACATTTATACATGGAAGATGATGACTAATTATGATATTAATTGATGATTTATAGAAAATCAATCAAAACTAATAAATCTAATAGATAATTAACTCATAAATTTTACCTAGGCAATGACTATGCAACATAGATTATGTCTAATTCATTTAGTTCATGAATCTGATAAAGATTGATTGATTGTCATACATAGCAATAATAGGGCTTGGAAACACTTGTTAATGTCTGATACATTTCTCAACCCATAATATCCTTCCTTGTATTGATAAGTCTTCAAATATACATAGTTTTACAAACATAGGCCTGAAGGCCTTATTCACTTCATTATCTACCTACCTCTCTCACCTTCCTACTCTATTCTAATCCACATATAAAATTTCTTTCTCCACCTATATTCTTTTTCATTTACCTTATTGATCTCCTTACTATGTGGTAAGAGAGTTATCTTTTAATACAACTTTAGATTGGTCTTAATTAAGACCAATATATTCTCTAACAATATGTCTATGTATAAGGCTTTCTCTTCTAGATACACTAAGAGTAGATTTTGCTATCACATGAAAGTAAATATATTTTAGTATGTGAATGGACCTTTCTACCATCTCTCATTTAACCTCTTAAGACACCTATTTTTTTTACATTATCTTTTCTCATGTTTATAAATTTACAAATTGTCCTTTTGATGCTCTTGCATCAGACTCCCCAGAAGGGAAAACTTTTGAGCTCCTACTCAAATGAACATCTATTCACTTTTTCCTTCTCTTCCAATTCATCAACTTTTTCATTTGAATTTGTCTTCTTCCTCCTTTCTTCATGTACATTTTTTCACAATATATGAGCTTAAATGGCTCAATCTTGTTGTCACCTTCATCAATGAAGTCTAATATGTAGACCTCTGTCTCTTTATCTACCAAGTCATTCACACCTACATAAACAAAAATCAAAATAAAATAAGATTTCAAAACTTGAGGCATTATTGCCTCTTCATTTTTTTCATTCAAGAGCTTCAAGAGCTCTAACTTAGCGTCTTTGATAGCCTCTTCATTGCCTATGAGGCTTAAATCTTCTGATTCCATCATGATTTGATGCCAAATCATGTCTTCTTTTTCCTTTAACTATATCAAATCTTCATCCAAAGCCAACTTATTTTCATCTTATGTTATTTGAGACACATTTTCTTATAATATATCTAATTTTACTAGCACTTCCATGGGTGCTTCTTCTTCTTTACATCCACCATTCATGAGCCTATCTAACAATGTTATTGTTTGTTCATACAAAGCATCTTTTTGACAATTTACATTTTCTTCATCAAATACAATGCTAGAAGGCAAAATAAGTGTTTCCTTTCCTTCACATCTACCTTGAATAAGCCCATACATAGGCTCAAATTTTCATTTCTCCATGTCTTCAAGCAACTCTCCTTTTTTTGGATGATAAAACAATATCTCATGCTCCAATATCATATTCTCTTTTTCTATAGTACAAGCATGTTGCTCATGCTTCTGCTTTGTTACAAAAATTTGAACTTCATCATTTAAACCCTCAAATTGGGATATTTCTTCATCTATATTTGTACCTAAACACATATGACAAGAAATCATTAGATTTAAACATTTGAGGCTTTTTTACCTCTTTCTTTTCTTCCTTGGATTGTTTGGCTATGGTTCTCAACTATTTTCTCAATTGACTAGCTTCTTGTTGCCTTCTTCTTTCATAAATCTCTCTAAGAGGCCATTGTACTATCTTCTTGAATCTTAAAACAAATTTTTGTCTTGATTCTTCCAAGAATTGCTCTAAACTTGCTAATACCACTCTCATCTCAACTATCTCTCTTTCCTTTCTTAACTTCTTCACTCTTCTTCCTTTTGTGGCATCTTTCCTGAACTAAGCCCTCCATATTCTCTCGTATATTTACTCTTTTCCTTAGGCTTACTTGGACCTATTTAACTTAGCAAGTCTATTTTACCCTGTTATCTAGTACCTCACCTAGGCTTTTCTTCTATTACCTAGTCTTTTGGTGATCTACTAGTCCTTACCTTGGACTTTTCTTTTTTTATCCAAGCTCTCTTTGAGCTTATTTAGAGATTTCACTAGCTCTTTTTTTTCAAGCCTTTATGGATTTAGGGCTTGCCACTTTACTTATCTTGCCTCTCCTTGTCAACACTTGCAACTTTCTTTGTAACTAAAATCTGCAATGAACAATTCAAATGAATTCATACCTTTCAAAAAATTCCTTCTTCTAACTATCCAATTATAACCAATGCACTGTATGCCAAACTTATCAACTATAATCACAACCTTTAGTATCCAAATGAAATCACAAAATTGTTTTTAAAATCAAACTTGAACTAATCTGATACCAAAATGATGGCATTCTACATCAATTTACCATCAATTAGGATCAGTTCAATTATATTAGATATAAACTATCTCTAATTGACCCAAATCTTATATAGGCACTATGTTCCATGCAAAATCAGTAGGTTTTTAATCACTTCTTTAATGGTCTATTCATTCACTTGTCTTTATATTGATCAATCAGATTTGCAATCTATAAACTGACTGTGACTATCCAAAAATTCAATATCATGTTTTACCTCATTTGAACTTGGATAAAAATAGTCTTCTACCTCAAAATTTTTGCTCCTTCACCATGAATATTGATACCAAAATTGATGGTAATATCCAAAATATTCATGATTTCATTATCCATTAGATTATCACATACTCAGGGTCAATCACAAAGCTTTATAAAATATTATCAAATCTTGGCAAAGACCATACCTATTCTGACCTTAATTATCCTATTACTTAGCTTGGAAAATACTTTTATACCCACCACATTTTAACATACCTCTCTTGTGCCTCTGCAAATGATGCATGCACTAATTTTTTTTATCATATATAAAGCCTAGTGCTTGCCTCCGCTAGTGCAATGTTCCTCTCTTCACTAATGTAATCATTTTATCTATGTATTTTCTCATGGCATGGGTTTTTGCTTTTCATTACTAATCCTTCCATGTCTAAATATCTCTATGGTCAGGCTATGTAGTAATGCACATATTTGATCTAGAGGTTTGTTGAGATTTGGTATGCATTTACCATGTCTCATGAGAAAGTATCTTATTCTATCTCCCTGCACCTCAAGTTTTAGACTAAAAAACTCATGCTCTAATTTAAATTGTAGATAACTAAGAGAAGTGAATCTTGATAATGAGTGCACTCTCCTTACATTCACCTATTTCTATTTATGATCTAATTTCTACAAATACCACTATACAAAATATTTACTAGTGAATACCTCAAAGATTAATTTGATGGGGCTTACCATTACAGACTCTATAGATCAATTCTATGAAACATAAGTCTATTCAATAGAATGATAATCTCCTATCTTTTCCATGACTCAATCCAAATTAATCTCCATTAAATACAAAATAATCACAGACCAATCGGTTCTAATTAAGCCAACCAATCAATTAATGATAAGTCCTTGTCTTACCATAAAGACTAACTAATGTTTCCCTCTATTGATTATCGCTATTGGAATGAACTTAGCAATTTGTCAAATACTTTTCCCAAAATATGGCAATCATAAAACTAGATGTCTTTTATAATGTCAATAAAATAAAAAGATATTAATATAGGCCCATGTTTTATTCTTGTTTACATCTGTTCTCAAATATTTTAATAATATTCACATACTTCTTCAAATCTAGGCTTGAACTCATACATCCATTTATACATGGAATATAATGACTACTTATGATATTAATTGACGACTTTCTAGTGAATCAATCAAAACTAATAAATCCAATGGATAATTAACTCATAAATTTTACGTGGGCAATGGCTATGTGACATAGAATATGTCTAATTTGTTTGCTTCATGAATCTGATAAAGATTGATTAATTTTCATACATAGCAATGATAGGGCTCAGAAACAATTGTTAATGTTTGATACATTTATTAACCCACAATATCCTTCCTTGTATTGATAAGTCTTCAAATATACATAGTTTTACAAACATAGGCCTAAAGGCCTTATTCACTTCACTATCTACCTAGCTCTCTCACCTTCCTAATCTATTATAATCCTTGTACAAAATCTTCTTTCTCCACCTATATTCTTGTTACTTTTCCTTATTGAGCTCCTTACTATGTGGTAAGAGAGTTATCTTTTAATACAACTTTAGATCGGTCTTAATTAAGACCAATATCTTCTCTTAAAAAATGTCTATGTAGAAGGATTTCTCTTTTAGATACACTAAGAGTAGATTTTTATATTACATGAAATTAAATATATTTTAATATGTGAATGGACCTTTCTACCATCTCTCATATACCTTCCGAAGACACCTTTTTTTTTTAACATTATTTTTTCTCATGTTTATAAAATTTACAAATTGTCCTTATGATGCTCTTGCATCATTTCGTTGTCGAATTTCACATGCCACTAGGTATTAATTCAAATTTAAAAGGTTCCATATGTACACAAAGCTAGGGTATAGTATCTAATTACCAAATAAGCCTATCAATTAACACATATGTTGTTTATTCAAAAGCTAATGAATCATACCTTGCATTGATTTGCATAATGTTAAAGTTTGAAGCATCATAAAAGGTCAAATTGCACTTGAATTACTTGTACCAAGGGTTATAATAGGAGAAAAAATATAGTTTCACAATCACCATTACACACATGCACCTAAGTGTGAGAAATACATGTGAGTTTGAGGCCATCCTTGAAGTATATGGTTATGTAGGCAACACATAGCAACAACATAATTTATATGGTTAGTTTGAGTCACATGCTAACCATTTTTATTAAGACACATGTGTGCAATAGGTAATAACTATGGTTTAATTTATATACAATAATATAGATCCTATGCATTTTACCTAAACATATCAACTGAAAGGTGATAAAAGACCCAACAATTATAAGTGGTCAATCGTCAATATAAAAAATATTTTGTATAAGATATAAGTGTCGAACCATAGATAAAAGTGTTGATGAAAGTGTCCACATATTGACAAAAGTTTCTATGCCTCCAAAAATAATATTTATAGAATTCAACAACTGGATCTTGAGCATCATTCTATCTGTCTCGACACTTACACAACTCAGATTTGATTGCACTCCTGCAAACAAGCTAAGCATTATCCCTTCCTTGTGTTATAATTATCAGAATTTTAATTGGAATTATACTTTCCATATCTATTAATTTTCCATATTCACTATATTATGTTATTTGAATAAGTTTAATTGGCCTACCCTAGAATAGTTTTATTCATCCATTTGATTAGGATATTTTACCCATTTAACCCTAACACTCCAATATTTGAATAAGGTTAAACAAAATATTTGTAATGATTTTTTCATTAACATCCCATTTTCCAATCAAAATTTTCCACCCTATTTGATGTAATGGGTGGTGTGCACATTTTTATCAAGGATTATGCCAAGATCACTAGATCAATGAATGCACATGTTCCATGAGTGATACAAGACACAAATTACACAAAGATAAAATATGACAAGCATACACAAGATACAAGTAATTAAATCACATAAATGAGATAAATACAAATTATATAGTAAAATATCTAATATTGTATTGAATAGCTCACTAATGTAATATGCAAAACTATAAGAGTTAGGTAACCCCTCACTGAATAAACATAAAGGGCCTAGAATAGGCATTAAATGCTATGATGAAATAACATCTTGATTCAGATAAAACACCAAGACTCTCTAACTCTACACCTTGTTTCTACAATGCACTTCTCCAATACAATGGCTTACACTTCTTAATATGGTTTTTTAATACTATCCACCATTTATTAGTATGGTTTTCTAATAATTTCCACCATTTCTTGTTACATAACTGAGGTTATTTATCATCCTTATATTTTATTGACCTTTATTAAACTTAAATAGGTTTCACTAATCCCCTTTATCACATATCAACACCTCTTGATACACCTAACAAACCTCCAACTCTCAATTCATTCCTTTACAAATTTTGCATACTCTTTAGACATTCCTTGTACTATGAGGTCCCAATTCTTATTAAAGATTATCTTTATGGTATAAAATTTCCTTAAAAATGATTTTATGGATCTAAATAGGTTATTTTTCCACTCACTATCTTACAAATATTTTCAAGGTTCAACTCATACCTTTTCCCTCTACTTTGCCTACTAACACACAGTCCTACTAGCCCTATTTTGGGGATTTTTAGTATTGTCCAAAATTGTAATTTTACCAATTTGAATCTTGATGATTGATTTAAATAACCATTTCCTCCTTAATCATTCTCCAAACTTTCAAGTCCCAACTCTTGATTTTGATCACTTTTTGAACTCAATTTACACTTCTTTTTAGGCCTATTAGGCCTGTTTAGGCTCAATTTACCAACAATTTACCTTAGAGGTACAAAAACGTAAAAAAAATAGAAAAAACTTCAAAATATGTGAAAAAACTAAATTATCCAAATGTACACCAAATTATATGAAATTTGAATGGTTATAAACACAAATATGGGCTAAACCCTAGTTTAGGGTTTTTAATGATTCTATCTCAGCCGAGACCTCTCAGAATGGCATAAATTTTGGTGTATAAAGTTTAAAGGATAAAAAATAGTTTATTAAGGTATATATGGACATAAATTAACTTTAAAAATTATTATATTAGTGTTTCCAATCCATTGTCTCACCTTTTCTATCACAAACATGCTCGACTATGTCAAAATGATATCATTATACAGTCTGCATTATTTTAAGAATGAATGACATATTTTGAAAATGATTACAAGATTAAAATAAGATTAATTTAAATTAAAAATATTACCTCAAAGTACCCAAAAACCTTATCATCAATTCAAATATCACTTTATGCAAAGAAAACTCTCACATTCTAGGCAAATTATGACTACTATAGGAATAGATTTAAATTTAGACTAGTTTCTGAGTGACAAATAAACTTCTTGTCATTTCCTCATGTATATAATACTAAGGCAATTTAAACAAATTGTGAATACATTGAGAACACCATTAAGATATCAACATTAACTAATGCTTCATAATGAACAAACTCATAATCTTTTGCATGATGGATGAATTAGGAAAACACGGAATCTATTTATTGTCACATCTGACCACCAAATGAATATTTATCATTATTTATCACTATTTACTCAATACACATTCTAAAAATCCTTCAATAATTTTTATATCAATTTTAAAATGTCATTTTTCAACTTTCATGCCAAAATACAATTTGTATTCAAACATCTAATACAAGAACATGGGTCAGTACCTTGTGACACTTTCAACAGGGGTCCTTTATGGTCTTATCTACTCAAAGTTTATCTTAAAAATATACTAAATTAACCTTAAAACACATTTTAATACAATTTACAATATCTTCCTTTTATCAATCAACATATACAATTTGAAATAAAAAAACTCAAAGACCTCTAAACAAGGGTCTGCCAACATTCTTTTAACAACAACATGGTTTTTATCAAAAAACGTCAACTTTTAAAGCTTTCAATTATTTCATTCAATTTATTCAAATGGAAAATCACACCAAAAACTCATAACTAAATTCTATATGTCTAAAGGAAAGACATAACTGATTCTTGCCCCTTTGCCTACATGGGGTCTCTTTCTAAATTACATTGCATTGGCTTGAATTTCACATGATGTAACATGTTTTGAACCAAGATAATAAAACCATGAAATTTTTTAAGGACATCTTACAATTATTAGACACTTGTACATGTTTAACCATCTTGAAACCTTCATACAATGCATGAAACCCTTCTTACAAGCTTAAGAAATTCAAAATTTCAAAAGTGTCATTTTGGAGGGAAACTCCATATTTCAAATTTTATGCCATTTGGATTAACTTTGATAACTCCTAGGTAAAACTTAGGACCTAATACACATACAAACACCTAATAGACAAAATCAATCCAAAAATGAGTCAATATTGGGATCCATAAAGATGCCTCTGCATCATACTACCAAGCTGAGGAAACTTTGCCACAAGTTCTTGAATGTTGCACTTCGCATATGCTACTATTTGAATGCTTTGAACTTCCTATTTGAATTTTTATACTTCCACCTACCTCTCATAAATATGGAAATGATCTTAGGCCCCACATTTAGGCTTTTTCTACTTCACCTTCTCAATCAACATACCTGCACACAAAGTAATAATGTTAAACAAATCGTAGCTACTGCCATCTTCTTCTTGCTTTGCATATGCATGCCACTCTTCCTCTTCAAACTAATTCATCATCTCCTTAAATCCATCTTAAACCACTATTTCAAGCATGCTATCTTCCTCCTTCACCCATGTTTCTTGTACTATCCATTTCATTTCATACACAACTTATGCTTGCTCTTTGTATACCTCATCCTTGTGTAGATGTATAATTTTCTGATGTACCTCATCATCTTCATGAATACCCTCAATATCCTATATATTCATGGGATACATAATCTCATTCCACCTTTCATCTCCTTGATTCCTCTCATAGGTCTTCTGCATATGGCTCATTTATTTATCATTTTCTTCTTGTTCAATACTCTTCTTCAAGCATGCAAGTTCATCCATCATTTCTCCTTTAGTTGCCTACTCTTTACCTATATTTCCATCACAAAACATCACATTAGAAACAAAACTTGGAGCCTTCATGGCTCTCTTATGGGCTACCTCCTTCTTGGATAATTCAACCTCCATCTTCTTTGCTTGCTTGGTGTCAATCCCATGTCATTGCTTATCCATCTTCGCTGCTATGTCAATCACTATATTATTGTATTCTCTTCCATGTACTTGGATTTCATGCTTGTCTTGACTATCCTCATGCATGAGAACTCTCTTAGGTGCTTTGTATTCTTTAATTTGAAGACCTCTTGCTACCAAGCTGTAATTTTTACTCCTCATTTCTACCAACTCAAGACAATTCATCTTATTTTCTTCTTTGGGGTATTTAATCAAACCCAAACTCTTTATTATTTGAATCCAATATTTTCTTGTCAACATCATCATTAGTCTCTCATCTCTCCTATCTTCTTCACCCTTAAATGGGATAAGTGTATATGACTATCCATCCTACCTAATGGTATATGTGTTGGTTGTCCCATCATGTATGGCATGCTTATCAAACTATCATGGTCTCCCAAGTAACAAGTGACACACATCTATAGGCAAAACATCACACAAAATTTGATCTTTATATCTTCCTATCTGAAACTCAACCAAAATTTTCTCACTTACCACTATCTAGTGACCTCTCTACACTGATGCAATCTTGTATGATTTTGGATGTGGAATCTTCTTCATACTCAATTTCTATACCATCTCCAATGAAATAATATTATTAGTGCTACCACCATCAATAACCAAATTTCATATTTTACCATATACCTTGCATCTAATTTTGAATAATCTTCTTCTTTGAACTAGTTCTTTGCCTTGTTTTTGATACAATAGTACTCTCCTCATGAACAATGACTCATTCCTATCATACCTTCTATTCTCATTCTTCTCTCTCTACTACTGCATACTTCTATTTATATTCCTTGGACACTCTACTACCTTGTGTCCCTCTCTTTGGTAATTCCAACATTGCCTCTTAAATCTATCTTGGTCCTTATCTCATTGGACCTTATTCTTTCCTCATTCTATGACATGAAAATGGTATAACCTACCTTTCATGGTACTATCCCATGACCTCTTGATCTACTATTACATGTTCTTGTGGCATCTCTTGAGCCAACTCTTCATTTCCTCTCTCATTCATTCTTACTTGCAAAGGTGTTGAATCACCTTGCTACCTATCATTTCCTTCTCTTTGTTCTCTCATTCTAAGAGTATGCTTGATGGCCTCTATTCTCATGACTAATAGAGCAATCACTTGGGTCATTATTTTGACCAAATCATCCTCTTCCCTATTAGCTCTCTCCATAGAGCACTGTACTTGGTTACTTGTCCTGCACTTCACCTCAAAACACATTGTTAATCCTTTTAAGCAATCCAAAATAATACTTTTCTAGCTCTGATACCAAAATGATGCAAATAAAACACCAAAACACTCTAACTCTACAGCTTTTTTCTACAATGCACTTCTCCAATACAATGGCTTACACTTCTTAATAAATACTTTTCACCATTTCTTATTACAAAAATAAGGTTTTTTTTATCATCCTTATAGTTTCTTGACCTTGATTAAACTTAAACAGGTTTCATTAATCCCCTTTCTCACATATCAACACCTCTTCATAAACTTAACAAACCTCCAACTCTCAATTCACTCCATTACAAATTTTGCATACTCTTTAAACACTCCTTGTACTATGAGGTCCCAATTCCTATTAAAGATGATATTCATGGTTTTAAATTGTCTTAAGCATATTTATATGGTTCTCAATAGGTTCTCGGTCTACTCACTAGATTACAAATATTTTCAAGGTTTAACTGATACCTTTTTTCCTCAACTCTGCCTACTAACACACAGTCCTACTAGTCCTATTTTGGGGATTTTTGGTATTATATAGAATTTTAATTTTAATAATTTAAATCCTAATGATTTATTTAAACACCCATTTTTATCTTTAATCCTTTTCCAAACTTGTAAGTCCCAACTCTTCATTTTGATCACATTTTGAACTCAATTTACACTTATTTTTAGGCCTATTTAGGCTTAGTTTACCAATAGTTTAACCCAGATGTATAAAAAAATATATAAAATAAAATGAAATTCAAAATATATGATAAAAATTCATTATCTAACATTCCACCAAATTATATGAAATTTGGATTGTTAGAAACACAGATATGGGTAAACCCTAGTTTAAGGTTTTTAATGATTCTATCTCAGTTGAGACCTCTCAGAATGGCATAAATTTTAGTGTACAAAGTTTAAAAGAGAAAAAATAGTCTATTAAGGTCTATATGGACCTAAATTAACTTTACCAATTCTTATTTGAGTGTTTCCAGTCCATTGTCTCACCTTTTCTATCACAAACGTGCTTGACTGTGTTAAAATGATATCATTATACAGTCTGCATTTTTTTAAGAATGAATGACACACTTTGAAAATGATTAAAAGATTAAAATAAGATTAATTTACATTAAAAATATTACCTTAATTTCACAAAACACCTTATCATGAATTCAAAGATCACTTTATGCAAATAAAACTCTCACAGTCCAAGCAAACTATGGCTGCTACAGGGACATTGTTTTATTTTTGGACTAATTTCTAAGTAGCAAACATGATTCTTATCATTTTCTCATGTATAAAATCTTAATACAATGTAAAAATCTTGTGAATTTATTTATAAAACCATGAAGATAACAACATTAACTAATCCTTCACAAAGAACAAACTCATAGTCTTTTACATGATGGATGAACTAGAAAAACATGGAATCCATTTGTTGTCATATCTGACCACCAAATGAATGTTTATAATTATTTATCACTATTTAATCAATAAAAATTATAAAACTCCTTAAATAATGTTTATATCAATTTTCAAATGTCATTTTTTCAATTATCATGCTAAAATATAGTCTATATTCAAACATCTAATACAGGAACAGGGGTCAGCACCTTGTGACACTTTCAATAGGGGTTCTTTCTAGTTTTATCTCCTCAAAGTTTATCTTCAAAATATATTGCATTAAAATTTAAACACATTTTAATACAATTTCCAATCTCTTCCTTTTATCAATCAACATATACAGTTTGAAACAAAAAAAACACAAAGACCTCTAAACAGGGGTTTGTCAACTTTCTTTTAACAACAATAGGGTTTTTATAAAAAAACATCAAATTTTAAAGGCTTCCATTCTTTCATTAAATTTATTTGAATGGAAAATCACACAAATAATTCATAATTAACTCCTATATGTCTAATGGAGAGACATAACTGATTCCTGCCCCTTTGCCTATGTGGGGTCTCTTTCTAAATTACAATGCATTGGCTTGAATTCCACATGATGTAATGTGTCTTAAACCAATATAATAAAACCATGAAATTTTTGAAGGACCTCTTACAATGATTAGATATTTTAACATGTTTACCAATCTTGACACCTTCATATAATGCATGGAACTCTTCTTACAAGCTTAATAAATTTAAATTTTCAAAACTATCATTCTAGAGGGAAACTCCATATTTCAAATTTTATGCCACTTGGATAAACTTTGATAACTCTTAGGATAAAATTAGGACCTAATACACTTACCAAACACCTAATAGATAAAATAAAGCAAAAGATGAGTCCATATTAGGATCCATAAGGATGCCCTTGCATCACATCCACTAACTAATGATGATGGGTAAGAGTAACTCTCTATGTCAAGTACACTTAAGAAAGTGTTGATATTTTTGTCCCAAAAATATCATTACAAATAAAAACCTAAGGGATATCCCATTTTTTTAAGGAAAAACCTTGAATCCTCCCAAAACCCATCTTTCCTTTTTTACTTGCAAAATCCAGAACTCTAGATGCAATTTGTACTTGTGCAAATTGCTTCACAAGTTTTGGGTCTTTCAAAACACCCAAATTAATTTTTGGTAGAAAACATAACCCAATGTGTACTTTGAACATTTTCACAATGTGAAAAATACACTTTAGGCTTTGGATCCCATTAAACACCAACACCTAAGAAACTGATAGAACCCAAAACTCACCATTCGCTTTGCACATTTTCACAATGTGTAAAATATATGGCAGGCTCTAAATCTCATTATCCAAAAAATATCATTACATTTAACACCCTATGGGAGACCCCCCTTTTTTATAGTAAAAACCTTTAATCTTACCAAAAACCCATCTTTCCTTTTTTCCTTATAGAATCCAAAACTCTAGATGTAATTTACATTTGTGAAAATTGCTTCGTGGGTTTTGGGTCTCATAAAACATCCAAATTCCCTTTTGGTGTAAACTAGAACCCAACATGCACTTTGCACATTTTCACAACATACAAAATTCACTTTGAGCTCTGGATCCCATGAAACACTAACACCTAAGAAACTAGTGGAACCCAAAACTCACCATATACTTTTCACGGTTTCATAATGTGCAAAATGCATAATGGGTTATGAATCCCATCATACACCCATATAGTGGAATCTATAAATTTGCATGCACTTTGCACATTTCACAATGTGTAAAGTGCATGATGGGCTCTAGATCCTACCAAACCTATAACCCACCACTTTTGTCAAAACTTCCAGGTGCTTCTAGCACCTCCAACCTCTGTAGGAACTTTCAGGTGTTTATAACACCTCCAATCTCCATGGAAACTTTAAAGTGATTCTAACACCTTCAACCTCTATGGGAAATTCTAGGTGCTTCTAGCACCTCTATCTTATATGGGAACTTGTAGGTACTTCCAACACCTTCCACCTTCATGGGAAAAGGTTATTGCAGTAATAAATGGATCATTATGAAATAATCAGAGACAAAAGGAAAATATTGAAGGAACAGATCAATAAGGACTTTTAGAAGATAATTATTTGATGTTGATAAAGAGAAAACATATTTTAAACTTTATATTTTTTATAATATGGAAGTTGTAAAAAGCACAAGTGCAAATTGCACTTTCTATTTTGACAAGTATAAATTGATAAAAAAGTGTAAAATCATGAAGTTCAAATTGCATAGTTCATTTTGGTAAAAGTGATAAGGACTTAAAAAGTTGTAAAAGTCTCACTTGAGTTTTGTAAGTTGGGTTTTTTCATGAAAAAGTAACTTGGAATTATTTTTAAAGTTATCTTTTATTTTTGAAAGACCAATTCTATTTTGGGCACCTCTTTTTGCATGAAGAGCTATTTTCAACCACTATCAGATAGGAAACATTACATGGAAATCTTCAATTCTATCCATTCCATACCATGCCATACTATGCATAGGATCATGCCTAGGTCATACATTCCATGTTCCAGCCATTCCACAAGTTTAAAAATGCCAGAAATAGAAGAGCTCACCTCTCTTGCATGAGAGTTTTAGATTTGCAAGACTTTCTTCACAGGTATTTGAGTTTCAACAACTACATGTCTTCTATGACATATTTTGTAAAAAATGGGTAGACCCTACAAC
The DNA here is from genome assembly GCA_037957365.1 of Torreya grandis. Classification (NCBI taxonomy): domain Eukaryota; kingdom Viridiplantae; phylum Streptophyta; class Pinopsida; order Cupressales; family Taxaceae; genus Torreya; species Torreya grandis. Next base: position 2,487,521 of record JARHVA010000201.1, on the reverse strand, counting down.
CCAATATATATTTTTGCTGATATTTATACTTTCTATATTTTGAATGTACTTACTACAAGATGTAACCTTTAGAGAGAAAAAAGGTTGAAGATTTGACTTTCTTACCTTGAGAGATTTGTGTGTGTGTGTGTAGGTTATTTGATTATTTGTGGAATCTTTGTCTCTTTGTCTAAATTTCAAGAAATTCATCTTTGATATTTTATCCTCTTGAAAATATTGTTTGGAATAAATATATTTTTATCTTTTTTGAAAATAGCTAAAATACTACCTCTAATTTCTCATCTGTATAAGTTTGTACTGAAACAAATTCAACATAATTTCTGCTCTATTGTGTTTATCAAAACTAGCATTAAAATCCACTATAAAATATTTGGTGCAAGCACCATGTTTTAATTTTTTTTCAAATTTAAATTCTTAAACCCTTTTCCCCATCAAAACCCTAGTTTAGGATTAAAATCACTAAAGAACAAGATTTTCACAAAACTGGTATTTTATTAGTTTACATCAGATTTAGTGAAAGGAATCCGGCCTCCTTCAGAGATTAACCTCAAATTTACAAGGTCCCATGGCTTTGGAGGTTTTTATATTGTATCATTATGCACTTGCATAATAAGCTACATAATCAAGATGTGCAATCCTATGTGATAACAGTTTTTGGCATGCCTGATGGGACCCAAACCCACAATCCATTGAAGGATTTTGGGTTGTTTTTCAATGCATATTGATATTTAGGGTAGTTTATTCAACACCATAAAAATTTCAAAGATTAAATCTACTATTTTAAGCAATCCAAGCTCTTAAATATTATCAAATATTGGGATTTAGGTGATATTCTTGGTCTTTTCCATTCATTTGAATTAATTTAATCACCTGGTGACTTTGCTAGTTTATTATTGAAAAGGTAGACCTTATTGTTCCTTATTTGAATGCTCTAATATGTCAATATTTCATGGAAAATATGTCTTTTCCCCTCATACTTGTCAAAATGCATTTTCTATACCTTCATACCATCCACATTAGACTAAAAATGCTATTGGTTTTATCCCAAATAGCCCTATCTCAATAAGATATATTCATTTTCATAATAATGGCCTCCCTCCCACCACAATTTAGCCTTATTTGGAACCTATTAACACTTATGACCAGCCTCAAGAAGGATACCTTGCTCCCAATCTACATTTTTACCCTCCTAATCAGCCCCAAAAGAGCATCAGTGATATAAAGCTTGATTTCTAGAGATAACTGATGAAGATTGAAAGAGATGAGTCTATTAGGTAATAATAAGAGATTTTTTATCAAGCTTACACATAACAAAAATATGTGATGGGATAATGTAGATATGAAGAAGAGTGACTGGCTAGGTAGATCACAACTAAAGAGGAGCAGATGCATAATGTACTTGCACAGATACAAGAAATTAAATCACAACCAACCACCTCCACTCCTCCCTTTCTTAGCTTTAGGCAAGATAAAAACTCTATGATTTCAATTAAATTCCATAATTTCAAGATCCAAAGTTGTAGAGGCTCCCTTCCTTGACTGATATTGCCCCTAATCCTCCTAAAAAACCCTAAGCACAATCATGTAAACCTTATTGGACCATGCATCTCGACTTCACAATGCCCAACCTTGTAAAATCCCCTTCTTCTACACCAATTGAAGCATCTTGCCCTCTCACCATATCCATTTTTAAAGGAGGAATAATTTTATAAAAGTTAAGTGAAGACCATTTAGATGAAGAGGAGGATATTTTAAGTGAGTATGATGAAGAAATCATCATTGGCATCCCTCTTTTTTCCGTTAAATTAGAAATTTTAGAGCTATTACAAGAAGAGGATGAATAAAATTAGCCTACATAGTAGGGTAGTGCATAGGGGTGAGATGATTAGGTACTCTCTTGGATAAATGAGCTTCCATTTAGTATGGAAGAATATGAGGTCGGTTATGAAGCTGTAATGAGGCCTTCCATGAAGAAGAACAAAGAACAACTAAAAGAAGATCTATTTTGGGATGAACTAGAGGAATTTTGTTTAAGTATTGACATTAAACCAACATCTATTAAAAGGGAAAACCATGAGCAACAATAAAAAAGAGAGGAATCAGATGTGTTCCCAACTCAATCACTTAGGTAGGTGCATCCCAATCAGTAAGAGAATAAAGAAGAAAAATGCATAAGGGAGAGAAATTATGATTGCTTAAACTTTGTTTTGATAAAAGGATGCCTTATCAAGTACCTAGCTTACTTGGAAGCTAGCAAAAAGGAACCATCACATGTTGTACTTAATTTAGAGCACAAAATTGAGCATCAAAAAGAGTAAGATCAACTTGCCTATCTACTCCAAGATAGTTTTATGTTTAACAAACCAGATTGGGTAAGTGAGTTTATTTATGTTCTTATAATTGGAGAAGTATATCATCAATAAGTCGAATATTCACTACTCCATATTCGGCTGGTTGACCTCAAGCATGTCAATCATATTAGATTAGTAAGAATAGGCAATTATTTTGTACAACCAGTCAATGGATTTGTTTAGGTGGCCTTTTCATTCGTTAGTTTAGGATAGGTTAGTTGTATTTTTCAATAAGTGCTTTTGCATAGGTTACACTCATTAGGATTTTTTCCCTTAGGTCATGTTGTTTTTTCCTATTTTGTTTTGTCTATTTTTTTGTTTTGTTCAAGTTTAGGCAAATCCCAGTTTGTTCTCCCCTAGGTTAGAGTTTGTCAAAATAAATTTCACTCTATGCCCAATGTTTTAGAAGGCTATTGGATTGAAAATGATTATCAAGGAATCATCCCATAAAGGTTTCTAAAAATGTTGAGTTTTTTGTCCCAAAAATATCATTACAGGGAGACCCCCTTTTATTTTTTAGGAAAAACCTTGAATCCTCCAAAAAACCCATCTTTCCTTTTTTCCTCATGAAATCCAGTACTATAGATGTAATTTACACTTGTGAAAATTGCTTCCCAAGTTTTAGGTCCCACAAAACACCCAAATTCCCTTTTGATAGAAACCATAACCTGATGTGCACTTTGCACATTTCAACAATGTGCAAAATACACTTTGGGCTTTAGATCTTGTGAAATACCAACACCTAAGAAACTAGTAGAACCCAGAACTCACCATGCACTTTACACATTTTCATAATGTACAAAATTCATCTTGGTCTATGGATCCCACCATACACCCATCTAGTAGAATCTAAAACTTAGAATGCACTTTGCATATTTCACAACATGCAAAGTGGATGATGGGATCTATATCCCACCAAACCTATAACCCCTCACTTTTTTGGGAACTTCCAAGTACTTCCATCACTTCCAACCTCTATAAGAACTTCCAAGTTCTTCCAGCACCTCCAACCTCCATGGGAACTTCCAAGTGCTTCTAGCATCTCCAACCTCTGTGGAAACTTTTAGGTGATTCCAAAACCTCCAACCTTTGTGTGAAAAGGTTATTTCAACAATAAATGGATCACTATGAAATAATCAAAGATAGAAGGAAAATCTTTGAGGACTAGACCAATAAGGACTTTCAAAAGAGAACCATTTGATGTTGAGAAAGATAAAACATATTTTACACTTTATATTTATTATACTATGGAAATTGTAAAAAGCACAAGTTTAAATTTCACTTTCCATTTTGACAAGTATAGATTGATAAAAAAGTGTAAAATCATGAAGTGCAAATTGCATGCTTCATTTTGGTAAAAGTGATAAGGACGTATAAAATTGTAAAAGTCACATTTGAGTTTTGAAAGTTGGGGTTTTTGCATGAAAAAGTACCTTGGAATTATTTTCAAAGTTATCTTTTATTTTTGAAAGACTAGTTCTATTTTGGGTTCCTCTTTTTTCATGAAGAGCTAATTTTAACCACTATCAAATTTGAAGCATTGTATGAATATATTCAATTCTAGCCACACCATACCACATCATGTTACACCCAAGATCACACCCAACTCATGCATGCCATGTTCTAGGCATTCCAAAAGTTCATAAATGCCAAAAAATGAAGAGCCCACCTCTCTTGCATGAGGGTTTTAGATTTGCATGACTTTCTTCACTGGGCATTTGAGTTTAAACAACTACATGTCTTCTATGACATATTTTTTATAAAAATGGGCAGACCTTGTGGCCCAGTCTATCTTTTTACTACTAGTTATATTTTCTATATTTTGAATGTATTTTATACAAGCTATAACCTTTGGAGAGAAAAAAAGTTGAAGATTTGCCTTTCTTGTCTTGAGAGATCTCTTTGTGTGTGTAAGTTATTTAATTATTAGTGGAATATTTATCTCTTTGTTTCACTTTCAATAAATTTATATGTGGTATTTTACCCTCTTGAAAATATTATTTGGAATAAATATCTTTTTGCCTTTTGTGAAAAATAGCTAAAATACTACCTTTGATTTCTCATCTGTATAATTTTCTATTGAAATAAATTCAACATAATTTTTGCTTTATTGTGTTTATCAAAGCAAAAATTAAAATCCACTATAAAATATTTGGTGTAATCACCATATTTTTAGTTTTCTAAAAATTTCAATTCTTCAACCCTTTTCCCCATCAAAACTCTAGTTTAAGATTAAAAAGCACTAAAGAGCAAGATTTCCACAAAACTGGTATTTTATTAGTTTACATCAGATTTAGTGAAAGGAAGTTGGCCACCTAAAGAGATTAACCTCAAATTTCCAAGGTCCCATGACTTTGGAGGTTTTTCTATTGTATCATTAGGCACTTTCACAACAAGCTACAAAATCAAGATAGGTACAATCCTATGTGATAAAAACAAGCTAATCCCATAAGTGTAGGAAAAATCAAAGTGAGGTGGAATAACCCATGTGACATATGTAGGAAATAATCCACAAGAAGAAAAGGTGTAAAATAAACACCCTACACTTACACCCCCTATAAGTGCAACTTAGCTGGGTAAAAAGAAATGGGTCCCAGCAACAAGGCCTAATAAGGTACCCATATACAAAGTAAACCTCATAAACTAGAGAAAAGGAGAAAACCCATATGAAAAAATCCCCCTAGAATAGAGAAAATAAATAGTGCATATTCTAAGGATGTTGGGCACAACCAAAAATGCATCCACAAGTCATAGAAATAGGACACATAAAGAGAAGTGCTAAGAAGTATCCATAAATGATGTTGAAGTTACCTATAGTGAGCTCATAAAATGATGAATATCGCTAATGAGATCCTCTAACTAAAGACTGAAGAAGCTCCATCTACATTGAATAATTTTTATTCTTTTTGCCAAAGGAAGAACATGATGTGTGTACTAAAATTCTTCCAATTCCACGAATGAAGATAAAGGTAGTAGTATGAAGATATCTAAAAGAGATATAAAAATAATGTGTGGCATATGTATATAAATATCGTGCATAAGAATTGGATGTAATGCTATTGAACTGAACCTATCATAAGGACATGGAATATTTGCTAGAAGAATGCCCATGTGAAGAGGATAACTTGACCTAATAACCATAAAAATTGATAAAGATATTATAGATGAAACACACATATATGTAATATGAATATCCACATGAATATATGAGTCATCAAATATCCTAATGGGTGTAATCATATTGGAATAGTACACTCCTCTAAAGTACAAAACTATGAAGGATATGGAAGAGCAACATCCTAAATAGGGATGAAAGTAGAATCTATAATAGGATATGTGAGGTCGAGTAAAATATCATCCTACATTGGTGGCTCAATAGAAGGAAGAACATAACCCACCATGAAATTATCATCATAATAAATAGGAGTGGGAGGATGAAGTACAATAGTCTCTAAAGATATGATATGAAGAGGAGGAGGAGGAGTGACATAGATCTCAACAGAATTTATGAAAAGAGATTGTAGGATGATCCAAATAGTGTAGGGACATGATGTATGTTCTACATGGAAAAGAAGTTCCATGAAAACATCTAACATTAAGGTACTAAGAACCTTATCACAAGTGTTATCCCACTTATTATATAAAATAAGATTAGTAGGAGTAGGAATTTGTCCATTTAGGAATGGAATATGATTCTTGATTGTGAGCAAGTGTTCCATGTAAGAACACCAAGAAGCATAGTTGGTATTTCTAACAATAACCATTGTTGTATAATCAACTCTCCTCATCAGCTGGTATCTCTTAATTAGAATAGACACAATGAATAGAAACACCAAATAAGTGAAATGATAAAAACATTACACAAATGACAATGCACACTCAATGAATAGACCTCAGGATAAACTAATAATGCATCCAAGAATGTAAGAGAAATTAGTGTAGTGGTCACTAAAGTGGCATATAAGTTGCAAAAATTGAGTGTGCACACAAGAGAGAAAGTAGGACCCACAATAACCCCTCCAAGACAATCAACAATGACTCCCCTATGTTTTCAAGTAACATAGCACACTTAAATGAATATACATCAAACTCAATTGACAAAGCATCTAAATAGGTAATAAAAAATAATTCACAAGTGCTAATGCATGTCTCAGTTAATGGATGTCAAACGTAGCTAACAATGCATCTAAATTCAAGTAATCGGTGCAATTGACACCAAAAATGCATAAGTGAAATTATAAATAGGTAAAATAGGAAGACGCTAAACTCTAATGATAATGAGTCTATGTGAAAATCTCAATAAGGCATAAAATGTTACTATGAAGGGATCTAACCACTTGTTAGATCAAACCTCATCCTTTGGTGGAATAAAGTACATTGGAAGTACTAAACAAAGGGATATGATGCAGGGGTCTGGGGGTGGCATCCTCTAGTGGGGTCAAGGGTTAGAGAACCTTAAGGGGTCTGAGGGTAGATCCCCTATAATTATCCCCATCATGATATAGGGTAAGGTTGAGGGGTTGCACCCCTAATGCCAAATACAATTTGGATCTTGTGTGACCCTTAGAATTATCCAAAATTCACCAATTTTATCCATAAATGGCTTCTAAAATGGACATTGGTTACCACCAAAAATGCATCTATGAGAATACAAGGTTGGAATGTAAGCAATGAAGGAGAGATAAAAATTATGTTACTTGTGAGGGGTTTTGGCCACCTGCCAAGCTAGACCTCACCTTCTGGGCTTCAACAAGTGAAAAGGATGATAGAATAGGTATGATCAAGCAAAATGATTACAATATTTTAAAATCTCCTTATATCTCCAAAATACAATATTTTTTAATTAAAAAACAATAAAAAAAAGTCCACCTTTACAATAAACCCCACCTCATCATAAATCTTCACCTCAAAGCAAGTTTTTAATAAAACATGCATAGCCAATATGGCTCTTTACACTTTGAAAAAATATGAAATACATTCTTATGTTTTTTTTAAAGTGATGGTCAACTTTAAAACAAACTCAAACACCTAATAAAGTAGTTTTTGAATAACTAAGGTGGTTTGTAAAATTACAAGTTGGAGCAGAGGGTGGGTTGACTATAAGAAGGGAAGCTTGTAACTAGTGAGCTAGGTGGAGGCAAAGAGGATGAAAAGGAACATGTAGATGTGGATGGTGAATGATGTCAACATTAACTAAAATAATGGTTGAAGAACATAAGGTGATGGTTCAAGGTTGTTGAATGGTAAATAGGAGGCATTAGGTTAGTCTTCTTCACTTTTACAATGAATAAATGTTCATAACTATCAAAGGAAGAACTCAACTAATTATGAAAACTATGGTTTCTTCTTCAAACTTAGTAGGTGGTTTATGATGATTGTTACATATTGGTTAAAACAACCTCCATGCTAGGCCACCTATGACATATATTGAATACCATAATGCCCTGCACTCTAGAAATGGTTATATCAACTACAAATATGATGAAAGTGTTTTCATTGATGTTAGGGTTTATGTCATTTTATTTCAAGGTTATTGTCATTAATATCAAGGTGCATCTGGTGAAGATTCATGGTGAGTAGTATGTGAGATATGAGCTTGTGTGATTAATGTGACAAGGAAGCTATGTGATAAGAGAGAATTTGAAGGCAACCTAATGATTCTTCTGAGGTTAATGTCAAGGTTCATGTCAAGTAAAGCATGTTTGAGTACTAGTCTTTGAGTACAAGGTGTCTTGATAAGCCTAGTCATAATAAGCATAGTCATATCATGAACATGTGCATGGTGAGAATTTAAATAGGTATGAAATTGTTTAATTAACATGTAAGGCATGTGAACAAGGTGTAGAATCATCAAGGAGTGTTTCAAGGTCAGTTGTCAAGTTTCAAGTACTTGAGAACCCTAGTCATGACACTAGTCATAGCATGAAAAAAGCTTGTGAGAAGGTGTGAGCATGGTAAATTGGTGAGATGGATGCATAAAGGCATAAGAGTATGTATAAGGTTTCTTGAGTATGCATATAAGACATTGGAGCACTCAAAAAAATTTCAAGTTGAGCCTACAAGGGTATGACCTACAAACCTAGTATGCAACTAGACTACTTATAAACCCTACTTGGCCTAATGAGGCATCATGATCTATTGTAAAGGCATATTAAGTATGTCTATCATTTTTTGATCATGTGATATGTTGTGTGAGCATGTAAGTGAGGTATAAAGCATATTGAAAGAGGCATAAAGGTCAATTTCAAGGCCTGATGTGATTTGTAGGTCAAGGTCTAAGCAAGTAAAGAGAGAGAGAGAATGTCATAATGAGGTATAAATAATAGTTTCAAAGACATGTGTGAGTAGGTGAGAATTTAAAAATTTAATTAAAGTTTTTAATCATGTTCATGAAGTTTTAAGTCATGGTTTTCAAGAAAAGGCATGAAAAGTAGTTTTAAGGTATGTGCATAAAATGAAGGGTTCTCAAATCAAGAAGGTTTTTTAAGTGTTCATTGGAACATGTAACCTATAAATGGGAACCTTATATATTAAAGAGAGATGGGGAAGGGTTTTAGATAATACCTCCAAGCATTATTTTTGGAAATGAGGGATAATCCTTTATGAACAATCATTAACACCAAAAATAGTGTTAACCCTCTCTAAAACCCTAACACTGACTCGATGTGAAATATATTATTAAAAAGAGACCAAAATTGTCTCAAATGACTATATAAGCTATTGGATCATGTATTAAAATATCCTAGGCATCTTCAAGTGTGATTGGTTTGTCAAGTGAGTGAGTGGATACTATAAGAAAAGCCTTGATTCTTAGATATTTGTTGTAGTAGTCAAAGTTGATCAAGTAAAATTATGAAATCATTAGATGGATAAGTTTTATACTTGTATTTTATATCCATAGTGGTTTTTTAGTATTTTTTATCCCTTAGGTGTGCTAAATCGGTCATCTAAGATACCTATTACTAATAGGTTTAATGATGGAAATAGTGAGAAACCTAGGCATAAGTGAGAAGATGATTAGGGTGTGATATCATGGAATAGGGATTAATCCAAATGCATGAATATGTTATTAAATAATTTTAAGACATGTTTATTTTGGATAAATGTTTTGGAGGTCAGTGGTTATAGTGAAAATGTTGCTCATACTGTCTAGTGTAAATGAGATAGTGAAGATGGAAGGTCATGAGATTGGTCTACAAGACAAATATTATCATTTTACCATGTTATATTTATATATTATAATTGTATAATGATATCATAATATCATAAAAATGCATTTTAAGTCTCTGAAATTGGTCATATAGGTGTTGAAGGTCATTTTCACCATGACTATGCTTTAAGGCAAATTGATAGTTCTAGGTAATCAAGTTACAGTGATGAGTTTGAGGCTCTATGACATGAGTTGAATAATATTATGTAAATGGTGTTTCTATTTTTGAATTATATGTCCTATCCATGCTTTTTAAAATCTTGTAAGTTAGTATAAGAAGTTAAAACATTGAAACCAAAATGGCTTATTTGGCTGAGTGAGGTCTGTGAGAGAGAAGGTCAACAAATTGGTCTGTAAAACCAATGATTACCATTAAATATTATGGTATTTTTATTTTATATAATTATGATTATTTTTTAATATAATTTTCATTAATTTTAAGTCTATTATGGTTTTTCATGTGTCAGAAGTTCAAGTTTCTATGACTGGGTTTTGGAGCATTCTAGCAATTCTGAGTGGGCTATTAGCAGAGAAAGGTTTGAGTCCTTTTGCCCTAAGTTGTGAAGTATAAAACACATAGTGATGACCCTAAGGTAATTTATATTATTAATATGTGATTTTTAATCATATTTTTTCAACTAATTTATGTTTATTCTTTAATAGTTTAAGATAGACTTTCTGGGTATACACAAACATAATTGTGAATAGTGCTAATGGCATGCTTCATATGGTGAATGGAGATAAAACATGTTATGAAAAATATATGAGATTATAAATGGTATATTTTAGTGTCATATTATATTTTCATACCATGTGATGTTTTTTTATTATGTTCCAAGGAAGGAAAAGTGTAACATGTGCTTATGAAGGCCTAATTGAATTAGGTCTCCTTAAGACCTAAAAGAGGTTTTGGTCTTATATGATATAAATGACATATTAAAATTATTTATTAATGTATGAAATTTATTATAAGACCTATTAAAATTATAATACATGTATACAAGTATGTATGTTTAACCAAGAAGGATATGAACAAGAGGCTTGTATAAATACAAGGCAGTTTTAGGCCTATTTATGTGAGTGAGAACAAGCAAATAAAATAACATATTTTAGAGTATAAAAAGGTATTTAATACCATAAAATTAGTATATATTATATATTATTAATAATTTATATAGGTTATATACATGAAAATCAAGGTCATATGACCTAATCAAGTCAAGAAGCAGACTAGTTGAGTGAAGAAGTCTAAAAGGTAGTTTGAGAGGGATAAAAGAAAGAGAAGAGATGAAAAAGGAGATCATCATATATTATATGAGAAATAAATTATTCTAAAGGTGATAAAATATTTTAAGTGGCTGAGTTTTTGTTGAGTCATATAGGGGGTTGGTTCCTCCTTACAATTTGGTGCTTACTAAAGCCTAATTGAGTTGGTGTTTAGCTAGTTGGGGTTGGTACTCCATGTGAAGTGGGTGATTCACTAAATTTGGAGTTTGTATTATAATAATTTATTCCATTTTTAGATATAATTAGGTTTTCTTAACCTTGAGGGTTTCCCACATAAGTGATGTGTTCTTGTGATTCATACTTATGTGGATAGTTATTTATGCTTGGTTTATATGCTTATTTTAATGGTTCACGATTACTTAAGTAGAATTGATAAGTAAGTTTTTGAAGAATTATTCACCCACCATCTTATTAATTTTTATTACAATTTTTGGTATCAAATATTGGTCCTTTGAAGTAGATCTAAAAACTTAAAGGAGATCCCAAAAGCGAGGATGGCTAGTCAACAAGCTCAAGTTGGTTTCTCTACTAGTAAGGCTCCATTATTCAATGGATATAATTATGCATTTAAATAAATAAGGATGAATATTTATTTGATGTTTAAAGGTCATAATTTTTTTTAGTCAGTTATGGATGGATATAGTGCTCCTCTTATCCCACCAACTAATGTAGCAGGTAATAAGTCTAGTGAAAACAACTCCAAAGCAATAAATGCCTTTATTTATGGCATATCAGAGGCAAAACTTGTGAAGGTGATGAATTGTGTATTATCTAAAGAGATATGGGAAAAATTGAGGACTATCTATAAATGAGACACCAAGGTGAAGATGGCCAAATTATAGACCTATAGGAGATAGTTTGAAAGTCTAAAGATGAATGAAGATGAAACCATTACATATTACCTATTTAAAGTTGATGAAGTTGTCAATGTCATTAAAATATTAGGACAATAATTAAAATATTATATAATTATTCAAAAAGTGTTCATATTTCTAACTCCTAAGTTTGACTCTAAGGTGTCTGTAGTGGAAGAGATGCAAGATTTGGATAAGCTAAAGATGGATGGGCTTCATGGCATCTTGACTACCTATGAGATGAGAATAAATGAAGGAAGAGTTCCTAATAAGAAAGCAAATTTCAAACTTGAAAATAAGTCAAAATCCAATAAGGTTAAGGATGAGGAATGTTTAGATGTTGATGATGATCAAATGATAGCCATGTTTTCAAAGAAACTAAGAATTGGCTCTGGTAATTACAAGGGTAAGTTGCCCTTCAAATGTTTCAACTATGGTAAAATTAGTCACTTTACATCCAAGTGTCATAACAAATAAAAGACTAAGCATAATAAATAACATGACAAACATCATGGAGATGATAGGAAGGTTTATAAGTCTGAAAAGAACAAGAAAGATTTTAGGAAGAATGTAGGAAAGGGTCATTAAAAAATAAGAAAAAATTATATACCAAAGCAGACAACTCATCTGATGTAAGTGACACAATTACATCAGATAGTGATGATGGAAGTAATGAAACTAGACATGATAATAAGGAAACCTTATTCATGGTCATAAAATTAGACAATGAGGGTTGCTCAAATTGGAAAGGCCTTATGGTTGATGCAAAATTAGATGAAGAAGAAGCTAAAGTGAATCTTGAGGCAAAATTGGTAAGTGCCCTAAAAGAGTTGAAGTTCCAAAAGAGAAAGAATCACAAACTAAGATTAGTAGTTAAGGACTATGAGGAGCAGATTGGCTTGTTTGATGAGAGAATGAGTAACACTTCCAAAGACTATAATGAGATCATCAATCAAATTGAAGCAAAAATGGTGATAGTCAATGCAAAACTAAAGGATAAAGAGGAAGAATGCATCATTTATGAAACTAAAGTGGAATCCTTTAAAGTTGAGTTGGATCAAGCATCTATAAAGGTGAAGACCTTTGTGAAGTTTGAAAAGATCACTAAGGTTTTAGATGACATCTTGAGTAGTCATAAGTCTATAAGTGATAAGATAGGTCTTGGTTTTAAAAAACAATAAAATGAGGTAGCTTAAGTCAAAGAGAAGGTTATTGAAGATAATAAGGTCAACATGAAAAGACCTATAAAACAACCTAATGCTATGAGTTATGCTAGTTCATTCAATGGTTATTGTTTTGTATGCAGTTAGTTTGGTCATAGAGCAAAAGAGTGTAGAAGATCCTCGAAGAGTGAGTACTCATGGGACTATGGAAGGATTCATAGTTCACATCAATCAAATGGTATATATAAAATGGTTTGATATAGTTGTCATAATATAGGACATATTTCAATATTCTATTCTAATAGAGTTAAAAGGTTATCAAGTCATAATAGGAGGTTTGAAGCACCTCGAGTACAAGAAAGAAGGAAAATGAATGTATGGAAACCAAAGATAGTAAATATGAGTCATGATCAGTTTACAATCTTAAATGGGATATTTATTGTGGTAGAAGATGCTTGAGATGTGAAATCAAGTTAGGATTGTCTGTTATTAGCTCATATTGATGATTAAATGGTTGATGTAGAAGTCACATATATAGTAACAATCATTTCTAAAAGGATACTCAATGACATTAAGTCTTGTGAGAGAATGAAGATATAGGAATCTCATGAACTTGTGTTGTTTTATTACTCTATGCAAATATGTGACTCCATTAGGCTTTATGGAGACACTATTTAGTCAATAAAATCATGATATATGCTTGGTTTGAGGGGGAGTTATTCAACTTGTTCATAAGATTCAAGTGTAGTTGATGATAAGAATATGGTGGCCTAGTGCATTATCAAAGATTTGTATCCTATATGTCATGACAAGAACAAGAAGCTATGGATCTAGATGGTAGTTTGTGTATGACCCTTTGTCATTAATGTCAAAGGGGGTGAAAGTTAAAGAATGGAGTTTGAATAGTTTTGAGGAGATGAGAGTGCTCAGATTGAAGAATGTTTTGCCATCAATGACAAAGGGGGAATTTGTTGAGAAGTGTTGTCATTGATGTCAAGGTTGATGCCATTGATGTCAAGGTGCATCTAGTGAAGATGCATGGTGAGTAGTCTCTAAGATATGAGCTTGTGTGCTTGATGTGACAAGGAAGCTATGTCACAAGAGAGAATTTGAATGCAACCTAATGTCTCTTTATTGGGAGAGAATTTGAAGGCAACCTAATGATTTTTATGAGGTTGATGTCAAGGTTCAAATAAAGTAAAGCATGTTTGATTACTATTCTTTAAGTACAAGGTGTCTTGAGAAGCCTAGTCATAACAAGCATAGTCATTGTTGACCAAATTTTGGCCCTTCAAGCCAAAATTGGGCACCACTATTTGAAAACTTAGCCACCTAAGCCTATACCTTTGGTTAGATCCAGTATGCAGGTTTTCTTTGGAAGAAGTGTTCTTTGACAAATCCCGCAATAAATGTACAAGTCTAATTCTTTCAAAAAGTTTAGTTTTGGTATTTTGCTAAGCCTTTGCATAGTAATCTTTTCAAGTAATTTATTTTTGACTAAGTGTTATTTCTTTTGAACTTTTCATTTGACCAAGTGTTGAATTCTTTTAGACAATTTGTCTGAGATAGAGTTTCTAAAGATGAAGACTAATTCCTTTGGGGAAATTGTCCACATAATTTCTCCAAAGGACCTTTTTAGGCTAAGGGATCATTTTCAACTTTATCGAATGGCACTTTAGTTTTTTTGAAGGTCACTTGTAGGAAGACTAAAAGGTAATTTACAAAAAGTCTGAAAGGCACTTCAATCTTTTTGAAGGGGTCTTTTTCAAATTGAAGTATCATTTGCAAGAAGTTGAAGGGGTCATTTTAGAAAAGCTGATGGTATTTTTTGATTTCCTCGAAGGGTATGCTTCTTTTCAAGAAAGATATTTTTCAAATTACTGAAGGGTCATTCTAGAGTTCTAAAGGTCCACTTCAAGAAAATTGAAGGAACATTTAAAAGAACCAAATGGTCTATATTCAAAATCCTGAAGGAAAAGACCTAATGTAAAGAGCCAAATGAATTTTCTTAGGAGAAAATGCTGAAATGGAAAGTCTAAAGGAATTATTTCAGAAAGATTATTCAAGGAATTATTTCAAAAAACTTGTCTGCATTGAAAATAGGTCAAATCCAAATTCTTTTGGACATTTTTAATGATACAAAGGAAACAAAAGGCCCAAAAAAATTATTTGGGAAAATTGTCCATAGGAATTGCCAAGAAAAAGCTCGAATGAATTCTTTTGATAAAAGTGCCAAGACAAAAAGTCCAAAGGAGAAAAGTGCCAAAACAAAATGATCATGGGAAAGTGTCTGAGGAATGAATTCTTTTAGAAATATTATCTGAGGGAAATAAATGCCTAAAATAAATACCTAAAAGATGATAGCCTAAAAAAAAAATCAATTTCAAAATGTAAAAAATAGTCGTTGATGTCAAAAGACTTGGCAGGAACATGAGATAAAATATGGAGGTAAAAAATGCTTGAATCCCAAGCATCTAGTGTGGATAAAGCAATAAAAATGGATAGGTCAATGGTTCGAGTTGTTATTATTAGCTGACCAAATCAAGGAGCTTCCATAACATCAACAAACACAGGTGTCCAGAGGATGGCTGGCAATTAGGAAAAACATTTTCTAACTATCACCATAAGTACCATTTCCCTTAATAGTGCTATGTGTTGTCTCCTCTATTTTCAATTTCAAATGCTCATAGATGATTTTTGATAGAAATCATTTCCTATGTCAATTCTAAAGGTCTTATGCCACTTTTCACCATTCTTATGACTAGTTTCAAATAAGTAGACATCTTGACATGGTGTAACTCACCCCACCTCTCTTCCACATGCAATTGTAATTGATTTTTAAATATGAACACATGTCCAAGTGACTCATAAACTTTCTTTGCTTGACCTATCTCTCAAAGAATATATATATATGCATTATTTTAGTAGCCTCCACTAGTTATTGGGAAAACTCTAGCCAAATTTGTACTTAAAGAAATCTTGAATAAATATACAAGTATTGTTGCCACTCATATGCTGTAATATTGAGTAATGACTTGAATCTTCTCAGCCTGGTCTAGTGAAAGATTGTCTTTTCTAGCTTGTACTCTTTATGGTCTACTAATTTGTAGAAAGCAGATTATTGTAGGATTTTGCTAGTATTTTTTTATAAGTGTAAAGATATCCTAGAAGTGGTCCATGATTGTATCCCTCTTTGGAATCCTTCATTCCCTTCCTAAGAATAATATAACTTCTCAAATTTAGCATATGAAACACTGATGTAATAGTGAATCCTAAGTTATGAGTCTTGTGTGAGAATCACCTTGTTGGTCTTCAAGTAGTAGTTTCAGTCAATTGAGAGGACATTATACATTAGTGTTGTTGTCTCCTAAAAATAACAGTCATTTTTGGAACAACATTTGAATTATTTTGGTTCTACAAACCAAAATAATATCTTCCATTTTCAAAATTTGTCTTAGATATTTAGCAAATAATCAGCAACAAGTTCAAAGTTTGGTTCATCCTTTGGTTCAACTTCAAATAGTTCAAATGCGGGTTCAATCAAGTGGTTCAACACTTTCATCAGTTGGTTCAAAGGCTTGGCGCACTTCATTGAACCTTTGAACTGGTTCAACAAAGGTTCATCGACTAGGTTCAAAGGGTTGGTTCAAAGCCAAGAGGACTTTTTTGAACGACAAGTGTCCTTGTGGAGGACATTTCACCAACCAAAGCACCCTTTGAATTTTTCAAAGTCTTGTTAAAAGCCCGTGGGAATTTCACCCAGGGAAAATGTCTGTGGGAATGTTCAAAGGAAAGCTCAAAGGAAATCCATGGGTATGCAGAAAGCGAATGGCTTGAGGAGAATCCCGAGGAAAATTTGTGAAGGGCCAACAGAAGCCGAAGGACCATTTCTCAAGGCCCGAAAGGGTAAAGTGCAGTCTGGAAAAGTGCCAAGTGGAAGATAAAAGAAGACCAAGAGATGATGTGCCTGAGCATGCCAATTTCAGAGACAGTAAAATAGCCGTTGATCCTTTGATTCACAGAACAGAATACATTCACAATTTTCAAGGCCAAGACCAACAGAATGCAAGGAAGAAGTAGAATAACAAATTAAATCCAAGATCCGATTTAATTAGCTGAATAAGGAGGAATGATGAAGATAAGATCAGATCACCAGGTGGAACATTGGAAGTTACAAACTTTCAATAAGTGTGACTTATTTCCTTGCATTGATAAAATCAAATGGGTAAAGCGCCCCTAAGTTCCAACATGTCTCCTTAACAGATTTCAATGCAAATCGATGTATTGATTGTTCCCAAGTCCTTTTTGAAGAGGCTATATAAGGGACTTTCTTCTATTGTAAGGAGGATCTTCTTAGGGATAATTTGAATGAAACTCTGCCAAAATTGAGAGGCATCATTGAGACTTTGTGCTCAGTCTGTTTATCATATTTTGTTAATGAAAACAAGGGACTTTTTTCAAACTTTGTGCTGTGATATCTTGTTTGTTTCATTGATTTAATAAGCAAGATTAGTTAATTTGTCAAGGTGTCCTAGAGAATCAACTGTGGAGAGACTTTACGCCCCCATAGCTGCCTTTAGTGTGTTTGTATTTTCATTGCTGTATAAAGAACTTTGGAAAGATTTTGAGCTTTCATTATTCTTCATGTATCACTCTTGAGTATTTCATGTGCAGACTTTGTGCTGTGTCTTGATTTGCTGGTTACTATACTTCAGTCATATTCTACTTTTATTTCCAGGAGTATTCTCGTGGCTGGTTGAACAGTTCTTCTGAAAGAAGAGGAGTACTATCTATCATTCTCTTGAGTTCTTCCTTTTTTTTGTATACATCATCTGTGAAGAAAGAGAGATGGATGTCTGGTCCTACCCTTGAGTATTATTTTCTATTCATATATATATACACAACATATCCACAAGGAACCTCCCCTTGATGAGAGGAGAGAGAAGTCTCCTTTTGATGTGGTAAAATATCAAATTAGGATGACTAATCTTCTTGCTTTGGCTGATAAGACCTATTTTGTTTACTAGTACGCTGATAGACAAAATAATCAACCAACAATTTTTGGCGACTCCACTGGGGATCTTGAACAAGCAGTCCCTACCATTATCCATTATAAAGTCTGGCGACTCCCATCTGGGTCTTACCCACTATCATTATAGCCTTATTATCTCCCTCCATCCTCCATATCCATTACATCATTTGGTCTACAAACCAGATCCACTTTTCCTTTCTTTTGTTTTAAATCTGGCAACTCCATGCTACACAAGAAGCCAGAGATCTAAGGGTGTTTTTGACCCTGTGTTTGAGTTGGTGCAATAGAGCAATTTTGATCTGATTCCTCCACCACCTTTCCTCCAATGATCTAGGAGTCTTCCTCCTGACCTTATCGGGTCACCAACACAAGGCAGAGCTTCTTTTTTTGCTGTTAATAGAGTCCCTATAATGGCAGTTCAAGGTCCCTGGGGTAATGCTTTTGGCCCTCTCAATCTTACTCCTCTACATGAACTTCCACGTAGTTTTAGGAAGAATTTCTTGAAATTCCATGGTGATGGGAAAGTGTTAGGTTGTGGAGCTAAAAGCTTCAACCTTTGCAAACTGAGGAACAGATGGTTGCTGAGTTCTACAGAAATCGGCGTCGGCAGCATGACCGACGTCGACAGATACCAGTGCAGAAGGCCACTAGCGACGACAGGGAGTCGGTCGACGTCGGCAGAACCAGACAAGCAGGGACCGACGTCGGTCGCCTGTGTGTTCCAGAACTACTCGTTTCACGGACAGTTAGTTAAGTGAACAAAGAGTTTGCATGTTGAGACCAGTTAGAGTCTTGGGCTGCGAGGACAATTGTCTAAATTAAGAGTCTAAGTTATTGTTTTAGTTAGGGATTTATTTATAGACCCATTGGCATGTATTGTATAAGGCATGAGATAGAAAGGAAGAGTTCCTTCTAGTTGTAAGATTTGTGAGTTTCAGGTTGTTGCAAGCTCATTGGGGATCTACATGTAAGTTTGGTCTTTGAATTGCAGGTTGCAGGTTCATGAGAGATCAGCTTGAAGTGCTATAGAGTGCTTGATGTACCGGCAGGGTTATTACTGACTGGTTGGTGAGGTGAACACCAATTCTATGTGTGAGTTGGTTGTTGGGACCATTTTTGTGTAGGAGAGTGTGTGTGAGAAGAATTACTGAACACTTGAGGTGTGGCGAATCTCTGTAAGGTGAAAGAGTGTGGCGGCTCTTTGTTGTATTCTTTTCTGTTAGTGTTAATACAAGATAGTGTATTGTCTCTCATATTCTGTGCTATTGGTGAATTCTAGTTACTTGTATTTCTAGTTATTTCTGCATATTCAATTGCTTATATTTGGTAATCATACTGTGCTCTTTCTGAGGAGCAAGATCCCAACTAGTGGCATCAGAGCATGTTTGTTGTTCTAGATTCCTGACAACTGGTATCAGAGCCTTGGTTGTAGGTTCTTAAGCTTGATACCAACAATTGGTATCAGAGCTTTTGGTTGGGATACTAACAGATTGGTGTAGATCTGGGTAGTGTGTTTTGATTACAGGTTACTCACAGGGTTTTTATTTGAGTGGGAGTTGAGCAATGACAGAAAGCAGTCAACTACGAATGGAGAAGTTCAATGGCAAGAACTACCAATTATGGAGGATGCAGATTGAGGACTATCTGTATCAAAAAGATTTGTACTTACCGTTGGGTGGGGTTGCTAGCAAACCCTTGGATATGAAAGATGAAGAATGGGAGGTTCTTGATCGGAAGGCTCTGGGATCTGTTAGATTGAGTCTTGCATCATCTGTGATTTCCAGCTTATCACAGTGTAAGACAACGGTGGAGTTGATGGAATCTTTGGCAAATTTATATGAAAAACCCTCAGCTTCGAATAAGGTATTTCTTATGAAGCGTTTATTTAATTTGCAAATGTTGGAAGGTGGATCCGTTCATAGCCATCTTAGTGATTTCCATGGTTTAGTAAACTAGTTAAGTTCAGTCAATATTGTATTTGATGATGAAATAAGAGCTCTCTTAATCTTGTGTTCATTACCTGAAAGTTGGGAAGGTTTGGTAATGGCAGTTTCTAATACTGTGTCTCCTTCAAAAGTCCTAAAAGTGGATGATATTGTGAGTGTGATCTTGAACGAAGAGATATGCAGGAAAAGCACAGGTGAATCATCTGGAGATGCTTTGAGTGTTGAAAGAAGAGGAAGGCCAAGAGAGAAGATAGAGCGTGGGAGATCAAGGTCGAAGACGGGCAAGAGATCCAAGTCCAGGTATGGCAGAATAACCTGCTGGAAATGTGGAAAGCAAGGGCACTTAAAGAGAGACTGCAGATCGGGTACAAATCAGCATGAAGAACATGAAGAAGAAGCAGATGTTGCGGGTTACATTGCACAGGATGCTCTGGTATGTTCTTTGGATAAAGTAGAATCTTGGGTATTAGATTCTGGTGCCTCTTTTCATGCATCCCCACATAGGGAATTTTTTCATGAGTATGTCCAGGGAGATTTTGGAGAAATTTGTGTAGGGGATGGTAAGCCTTGTCAGATTGTTGGCAAAGGCAAAGTGAAGCTGAAACTGCAGACAGGTAACACATGGGTGTTAAAGGAGGTCATGCACGTCCCAGTTCTGAAGCGGAATCTGATTTCTGTTATAAGTTTGGGTGAAGAGGGTTGCACAGTAACTCTCACAGCGGACTCTTGGAAGGTTACCAAGGGTACACTTGTTGTAGCTAGAGGTAAGAAAGTAGGTACGCTTTATCTATCTACTTGTTTTACTGATTCTTCTTCTGGGTTATCTACTTCAGTTGTAGATTCAGAGATGTGGCTTGATAGGCTTGGTCACATAGATAAGAAGGAGATGCTGGTTCTTGAGTCAAAGGATATGCTTTCGGATTTGGAAGGCATGGATCGTGATTTCTGTATGCAGAAGAAGGTGAGGTTTCTTGAGGAATCCGATGTTAGTGACAAGAACAGGAAAGCCTTGGTTTTCAAGGAGAAAGTGACAGATAGAGTTTAGCACAAGGTGCAGGGGAATTCTGAGCAGAACAAGAGTGTTTTGGACAAGGGTTTGATCCAAAAGGAGCTCGCGGGAAAAAGTCAGGTCTCACAAGAAAAACACAGAGACCGACGTCGGCAGGAAAACCGGCGTCGGTGTCCAGACAGGGATCGACGTCGGCTATGTACAGCCCGACGTCGGTGACTCGGGGCAGACAGAGACCGGCGTCGGCAAGGGGAAACCAACGTCGGCAGAGAGGCAGTCGTAGGGAACCGACATCATTCGGTTGTAGACTGAGATGTGACCGGCATCGATCACTGAGACAAATTTTGGGTGGACAGCAAGCTGTCATGGAGTCTCAAGCACCCATATGGAGGACTGAAGGTGTAAGTAAGTTCTCAAATTCGTCATTTCCCTTCTTTACACTACTTGTTGCTCACTTATGGCATAGGACCAGGAAGTTATTGAAGAAGCAGAACAGGTAGATCCAGGAAACAGTGGGAGCTAGGCATGAATTAGGATGTGATTCCTTGGAGGAGAACCAAATAGGGGTTTTGAGTAGTGTGGCCAGCTGGAAGTAAGCACTGAGAGACGAATGGATGTTAAGGATGAAGAAGAGCAGAAATGGATACGTGAGATGGAAGATCAGGGTATTTGATCTTGTATTAGCTGCAGGGCAATGGAGGTTTGTTCATTGTGTTTCTCTTTACCAGGTTGGATAGTATTAGCTACACTATCCTATTTTCTGTATGATGTGCTTGTTGCAGAGTTACACATACAGGTATTGCTGAACTAAAGGTAAAGCTAGTTCAGGTGTTTGTCATGGAGAATCTGGGAGCAGCAAGATTCTTTGGCAAGAGTGTGTTCTAGAGACATGAAAGGTCATGTGTTGACTTTGTTTCAGGATGATTGTGTGAAACCGGTTAGCACGCCGATGGTTGGACAGTTCTATGAACAGGTGTCTTGATTCACATAATGAGGTTGAGTGCATGGTATGTACTAAGCCTGAGTTTTCCCAAGCAGTGGGAGTTATCACAAGTTGGAGTCAATCCGAGAAAGTAATACTGAAGGGCAGTTCAGAGGGACCAGCAGCAGGTGCACATGCTATGCAGGGTCAAGTTCTTTATCTACATGGTTGTAGATGCGGATGTGGCAGGTAATTTGGATGACAGGTTTTGCACCATGGATTTTGTGGTGGTTGGTCTTCAAGGATGATTTTGAAGATGGATACATAGCCAAGAGAACAAACTAGACGGTGTACAGGTACAGGTACAGGTTGCAGCTGTTTATCTCCAAGTGGGAGATTGTTAGGTTATGGAGCTAAAAGCTTCAACCTTTGCAAACTGAGGAACAGATGGTTGCTGAGTTCTACAGAAACCGGCGTCGGTAGCAGGACCGACGTCGGCAGATACCAGTGCAGAAGGCCACCGGCGACGGCAGGGAGTCGGCCGACGTCGGCAGAACCAGACAAGCAGGGACCGACGTCGGTCGCCTGTGTGTTCCAGAACTACTCGTTTCACGGACAGTTAGTTAAGTGAACAAAGAGTTTGCATTTTGAGACCAGTTAGAGTCTTGGGCTGCGAGGACAATTGTCTAAATTAAGAGTCTAAGTTATTGTTTGAGTTAGGGATCTATTTATAGACCCATTGGCATGTATTGTATAAGGCATGAGATAGAAAGGAAGAGTTCCTTCTAGTTGTAAGATCTGTGAGTTACAGGTTGTTGCAAGCTCATTGGGGATCTACATGTAAGTTTGGTCTTTGAATTGCAGGTTGCAGGTTTATGAGAGATCAGCTTGAAGTGCTATAGAGTGCTTGATGTACCGGCAGGGTTATTACTGACTGGTTGGTGAGGTGAACACCAATTCTGTGTGTGAGTTGGTTGTTGGGACCGTTTTTGTGTAGGAGAGTGTGTGTGAGAAGAATTACTGAACACTTAAGGTGTGGCGAATCTCTGTAAGGTGAAAGAGTGTGGCGGCTCTTTGTTGTATTCTTTTCTGTTAGTGTTAATACAAGATAGTGTATTGTCTCTCATATTCTGTGCTATTGGTGAATTCTAGTTACTTGTGTTTCTGGTTATTTCTGCATATTCAATTGCTTATATTTGGTAATCATACTGTGCTCTTTCTGAGGAGCAAGATCCCAACTAGTGGCATCAGAGCATGTTTGTTGTTCTAGATTCCTGACAGAAAGTTCATCCTGATGAACATATTATAGCATTCAGTATAGCTTGCAGAGTAATTGGGGTAGAGTTTGAAGATGTAGCAGTCAGGCTTTTTATTGAAACATTACAAGGTCCTACTGTAGATTGGTTTTATCATTTACAGGCTAGATCTGTGACTGATTGGAATACTTTGAAAGATAAGTTTGAAGTCAGATTCAAACTTGTAGAAGATGCATATACACTTCTGGCTCAACTTACACAAATGAAGAAAGAGCCACATGAGCCTATGAGAGACTTCATAGCTAAATTTGACAAGTTGAAAAACATAATTCCTATGATTGCCAGACCTACAGCTGAGAATCTCAAATGCTTTTTCATTAATTCTCAGCTACTAGAAGTCAGTTTCCTCTTGAGACATGCTGGCCAAATAGATCTCGAGGCAGCTCAACTTTTGGCCACTAAAGTAAAAGATGATCTCATATTAGCAAGGAAAATAAGAAGAGATCCCAATAGAAATAGAGCTTCATCATCATCTAAATTTGCATCTACAAGCACCACAAATCCAATGGTGTATAAATTAGTGAATGAGCTCCTTTCCCTCAAAAAGCAAATGGCTCAAGGAATGTCTTCTGCTCCTACATATAGAAGAACATTCCCAAATCAGTCATATTAGGGCAATGTCGCCAAAAACCAAGGATAAAAAAATCATCTTCCTCCTCCACAAGGAAAACTTGCCTTGGAAGCTCCTCCAACTAATTCAGCAATAGGATATCTTGAGACAGAATAAAATTTTTCTTATCAGCCTGAATTATATCAAGAAAATGATGCTGATATCATTGAAGACAGTCAAGAAGAATCAGCTGGCAACTCCCACATTGGTTTCCTAAATTATCAGGATGAACCCAAAAGCAAAGGAGAAGCTTCAAATGGATCATATGCAGTGTTTACTAGATCTAAGAATCAATCAGTCTAGCAGGCTGATAAATGAAAGACAAAAGAGCAATCATAGCCAACAGTTACAATTGCCAAGCGTGGATCAGTTCTGCCCTTTCAACCAAAAGATCTAGTAATCACTCAAAAGGTAAATACATCTGTTTCACCTTTCCCTTCTACTTCTAATTCACAAACCAGTATACCACCTGTCCCTTCTAAAACTCAAAAAGCTAAAGTACCTATCTCTGTACCTAGTTCGATTCAGACATTTGACATAATTGATCATGTCAAAAAGACAAAAATACATATGTCTAAATTTGAGTACTTGTAGTCCAATCTAGATCAACTGAATAAGTTGGTTTAATATGTTAAAAATTAGATCGTCCCTGCAGTGCAAAAGGCCAAAAAAGTGACTTCTAATTCCCCAATAAATACGCTTAGTCCAAATAATTTGATTATTACTCCTCCAGCTATTTCTAGAAAAATAGAACCCTTCTATGTTTCCCTGTTAATCAATGGCCACAAGCTGAGTAATTATATAATAGATTCAGGCGCATCTGATAATGTTATGCCTGCCAAAGTTACTGAGTCTCTTGGTCTCACATTGACTAAAACATTTGGCAGATGTTTCTCCATGGAGAACAAACAAGTGCCATTGTTGGGGCAGATCAAAGATGCTCAATTTGCATTTGCAGCCTTTCCAGACAAGAGAATTAAAATGATTGTATTAGTCGCTGAAGTTCCAACATCTTATGGTATTTTACTTGGACAAAATTTTTGTAAGGATGTGGGAGGAGAGCTGAACATGGATCTATTTGAGGCAAGGATCCCTGTACAAGGCATGATGAAGAGATTACTTCCTGAAAAGGAAGCAAAGTATGTAGTCACCAAGATGTCAGCTCCTGAAACTCAAATCCTTTTTGAATCCACAGGTATGGGTAATTAATTTTTATATACAGATCATGAAGAAGGACCCTCCATCTCTGATGAGGGAAAGTCTAAAGTAAAGCCAGTGTTTGATGAGATTTAGACTCTAGAATTTGATGGTAGTTGTTCTTCTTCTAGTTCTGGAGCTGGAATTATTTTGATATCTCCTCAAGGAGATATATTCCCTTCATCACATAAGTTATAGTTTAATAACACAAATAATACAGTTGAATATGAATCACTGTTGCTGGGTATGAAGGCTGCTCAAGAAAGAGGCATCAAGTGTCTTCATGCTAAAGGGGATGCCGAATTAGTAGTCTTCCAAGTGAGAAATTCATATCAGACTAAGAATGAAAGGCTGTGCCATTACTGTAATCTTGTTTGGGATCAAATTGAAAGCTTTGATGCTTTCAACATTTCTTCCATTCCAAGAAAATTCAATGATAGAGCTGATGCACTTGCTATTTCAGGAACTCTTTTAGTTCCACATTCTGATTTTAAAGAAGCCAAATATACCATTGAGCTGATCTATAGGCTGAGTGTTCTTGATAATGCTGATCATTGGAAAATTTTCAATGATGATAATCAGATCATTGCCTTTCTGGAAAGAAAAGACAATTTTAAACATCTGTATTTTGAAGGCAGCGAATCTCAGAAGTCTGAATTAATTTTTGAATCTAGTTCAAATGCAAATGAAGAGTTTATACAGCTGAAAGGAAATAAAATTCCTAAAGGTTTGGTTTCTCTCGAAAATCTATTTGAAAAGCATGATATATTCGTCAAGCAACAGTAGATAGATTCAAATTTTTCTCAGGGATTTGACCAAGTGAATCTGAACAATGAAGAAAATCCAAAAATGGTCAACATTGGTAAATGCTGTACACCTGAAGAAAAATTCATATTTACTTCTTTGCTTCGTCAATACATTGATGTCTTGGCATATTCATACAAAGATCTGAAGTCTCTCAGTCCTGATGAAATCTATCATCATATTCCTTTCAAAGCTGATTCAATGCCTTATAAGTAGAAATCCAGACAGTATAATCTAAAGATTTTAGGTACAATTATGTCTGAGATTCAAAAAATGTTAAATACTAGAATTATTTTTCCAATCCATCATTCTACATGGATTGCAAACATAGTTCTGGTAAGGAAGAAAAATGGTGAAATTCACATTTGTGTAGATTTCTGAAATCTGAACTAGTCATCTCTGAAAGACAATTATTCTTTGCCAATCATGGACCAAGTGCTTCAAAAAGTAACAGGATCATAAATGTTATCAATGCTGGATGGATTTTTGGGCTATAACCAAGTTGAAGTTGCTGGAACTGATCAATACAAGACTGCATTCACCGCGCCTTGGGGTACTTTTGCATACAAAAGAATGCCTTTTGGATTAATAAATGCTGGCACTACATTCCAGAGAGCTATGGACATGGCTTTCAAAGATGAAATTGGCAAATTCATAGTTGTATATCTTGATGATTTAACTATCTTTTCAAAGCGTAGATCTGATCATATGTGCCATTTATAGCAAGTGTTGGAGCGCTGCCGAGAAAATAGTATTTCTTTGAATCCTAAAAAGTCTATTTTTGGAGTGACAGAAGGGAAACTCCTTGGACACATTGTGTCCAAAGAAGGAATAAAGATTGACTCAGACAGAGTCAAGTCTATTCAAGAGTTGAATTTGCCTGCAAGTAAGAAAGTTGTTCACTCTTGTTTCAGAAAAGTGAATTTCTTATGGAGATTTATCCCTGAATTTGCTGAGAAGACAAGACACATTGTAAATATGATGAAAGGAAAGGATACCTTCAATTGGACCAAAGAAGGTAAGGCTGCATTTAAAGATATCAAAGTTGCTATTGCTCACGCCCCCACCTTAGTCTGCCCAGATTTCCACAGAGATTTCACTATATACAACTATGCATATGAGCATACTCTTTTAGCTATTCTTGTCCAACAAGACAAAAAAGGTATGGAATCTCCCATCTCTTTCATGAGTTGTCCTCTAAAAAATCATGAATTGAAGTATTCAGATATAGAGAAGCACACCTATGGCTTGGTAAAAGCAGTCAAACACTTTCGCTTCTATATTTTGAATTCGCATATTACTGCCTTAGTTCCTGACAGTACAATCAAGTCTATTTTAACTCAATAGGAGTTTGGCACAAAGACAGGTAATTGGATTGCAAAGATCCAATAATTTGATCTGGATATCAAGCCAACAAAGCTGTTCAGAGGTAAAGGTCTTTGTCAATTAATAGCTGAAAATAAGCCAGAGGATACACAACTTGAAGAAGCTGAAGTAGACAATATACCAATAGTCCTTTTTGTTTCTACTACCAATGAATGGTATTCAGATATTGCCTATTTTTTGACTTATGGAGAATGTCCTGCTCATTTGTGTTACAAAGAGAGGAGAACCATCAGATTGAAAGTAGCCAATTTTGTCCTTTGGGATAATGCCCTATACAAAAGGAACATAGATGGAGTTTTTTTCGCTGTGTAGATAAAGAACAATAGACCCAGCTCTTGAAATCTTTCCATAATCTAGCTTGTGGAGGACATTTTTTTGCTCCTGTGACTGCTCACAAAATTTTGAGAGCCAGGTATTATTGGCCGACTCTTTTTCAAGATGGACATAAATGGGTAAGAAAATGTGAACTTTGTCAGCAATTTGTTAGAAAACCCAAGTTGGCTGCTCTGCCTCTTAAGCCAGTAATCATAGAAGAACCTTTCCAGCAGTGGGGACTTGATTTTATTGGGACAATAAATCCATCATCAAGCGTTGGACATGATTATGTCCTTACAGCAACTGATTATTTCACTAAGTGGGTAGAAGCAATCCCGACAAAGCATGCTATCTCAGAAGTTGTATGCAATTTATTGAAAGAGAACATCATTTCCAGATTTGGAGTCCCACTCAAAATTGTTACTGATAATGCAGCTTGTTTCACTTCTCAAGAAATCACACAATTCTATTTTTATTATGGAATTATGCTTTCTCATTCTTCTGATTATTTTCTGCAAGGAAATGGACAAGCTGAGTCCAGCAATAAAAAATTGGTAACTATTATCAAGAAACTTGCAGATGATAATCAAAGGACATGGCACAAAGCATTGGTAGATGCTCTGTGGCCTGACAGGATCACACCAAAAAGGGCAATTGGTATGTCTCCTTTTCAACTTTTCTATGCTATTAATGCTAAGATACCAATCACTTTAGAGTTACCAGCCTTGAAATTGGTGAAGGCTATTGAAGATCAGACATATGAGAGTTCTCTTGACAAAAGAATCATCTACCTGACTCAACTGGAAGAACAAAGAACCATGATGGTAGACAAAATTGTTGTTCATCAAAATTTGATAAAGAAACTTTTTGATCAGAAAGCCAGAAATTGTGATTTTCAGATTGGGGATAAAGTACTACTATGGGACAAAAGAAGAGAGCCAAAAGGGATGCATGGAAAGTTTGAATCCCTTTGGAGAGGCCCATTCACAATTCATCAGCACATGGGTGAAAATAGCTTTTTGTTGAAATACCAAGATGGCACGCTCTTTTCTCTGACCCATAATGGGTAGCATTTAAAACACTTCAATTCTTGAAGTGTCAGATCATGACCTTTGTATATATGTCTATTTGTATAGTTTTAATTTCTGTTTTGTTTTGTTTGTTTCCATTTTTGATGCCTTTCATTTCTGGAAAGCATGACTCTGAAGCCCAATGGTACACTTGAAGACACTGGAGATTATGAATTCTACTCCTTTCAATTCACTTTGCAATTGACAGAAGTTCCCCAACTGGAGCCAGCTGTTGTCTCCTAAAAATAACAGTCATTTTTGGAACAACATTTAAATTATTTTGGTTCTACAAACCAAAATAATATCTTCCATTTTCAAAATTTGTCTTAGATATTCAGCAAACAATCAACAACAGGTTCAAAGTTTCGTTCATCCTTTGGTTTAACTTCAAATAGTTTAAATGCGGGTTCAATCAAGCGGTTCAACGTTTTCATTAGCTGGTTCAAAGGCTTGGCGTGCTTCATTGAACCTTTGAACCGGTTCAACAAAGGTTCATCGACTAGGTTCAAAGGGTTGGTTCAAAGCCAAGAGGACTTTTTTGAAGGACAAGTGTCCTTGTGAAGGACATTTCACCGACCAAAGCACCTTTTGAATTTTTCAAAGACTTGTTAAAAGCCCGCAGGAATTTCACCCTGGGAAAATGTCTGCGGGAATGTTCAAAGGAAAGCTCGAAGGAAATCTGTGGGTATGCAGAAAGTAAATGGCCTGAGGAGAAGCCTGAGGAAAATTTGTGAAGGGCCAACATAAGCCAAAGGACCATTTCTCAAGGCCTGAAAGGGTAAAGTGCAGTCTAAAAAAGTGCCAAGTGGAAGATAAAAGAAGACTAAGAGATGACGTGCTCGAGCACGCCAATTTCAGAGACAGTAAAATAGTCGTTGATCCTTTGATTCATAGAATAGAATACATTCACAATTTTCAAGGCCAAGACCAACAAAATGTGGGGAAGAAGCAGAATAACAAATTAAATCCAGGACCCGATTCAATTAGCTAGACAAGGAGGAACGATGAAGATAAGATCAGATCACCAGGTGGAACATTGGAAGTTATAAACTTTCAATAAGCATGACTTATTTCCTTGCATTGATAAAATCAAATGGGTAAAGCACCCCTAAGTTCCAGCATGTCTCCTTAACAGATTTCAATGCAAATTAATGTATTGATTGTTTCCAAGTCCTTTTTGAAGAGGCTATATAAGGGACTTTCTTCTATTGTAAGGAGGATCTTCTTAGGGATAATCTGAATGAAACTCTTTTAAAATTGAGAGGCATCATTGAGACTTTGTGCTTAGTCTATTTATCATATTTTGTTAATAAAAACAAGGGACTTTTTTCAGACTTTGTGCTATGATATCTTGTTTGTTTCATTGATTTAATAAGCAGGATTAGTTCATTTGTCAAGAAGGTGTCTTGGAGAATCAACTGTGGAGAGACTTTGCGCCCCCATAGCTACCTTCAGTGTGTTTGTATTTTCATTGCTATATAAAGAACTTTGGAAAGACTTTGAGCTTTCATTGTTCTTCATGTATCACTCTTGAGTATTTCATGTGCAGACTTTGCGATGTGTCTTGATTTGCTGGTTACTATACTTCAGTCATATTCTACTTTTATTTCTAGGAGTATTCTCGTGGCTGGTTGAACAGTTCTTTTGAAAGAAGAGGAGTACTATCTATCATTCTGTTGAGTTCTTCCTTTGTTTTGTATACATCATCTGTGAAGAAAGAGAGATGGATGTCTGGTCCTACCCTTGAGTATTATTTTCTGTTCATATATATATACACAACATATCCACATGGAACCTCCCCTTGATGAGAGGAGAGAGAAGTCTCCTTATAATGTGGTAAACTTACACATTAGGATGACTAATCTTCTTGCTTTGGCTGATAAGACCTATTTTATTTACCAGTACGCTGATAGAAAAAATAATCAACCAACCAAATGCATCACTATTTGGTTTCTTAGTTATTTTATTTAACCCTTTTCATACACAGATTGATAGGTTAGAGAGCGCTTCAAATAATTGCATCAAGGGGAACTATCCATTTATCTAGAGATTCATCTCAAAAAAAATTCCACCCATAACAAGAGAGATGTTTCCATTGTGCCACTTGGATGAGGAGAGCTGAGCATCTCCTCAAGGGTGCAAATCTAAGTGTCAATAGTCATATCATGATCATGTGCATGGTGAGTATGAAGAGGTATGTATAGAGGTATGACATTATTTGAGAAATATGTAAGGCATGTGAGCAAGGTGTTGAAGCATCAAGGATTGTTTCAAGGTCAGTTGTCAAGTTTCAAATACTTGAGAAGCCTAGTCATGGCACTAGTCATAACATGAAGAGACCTAGTGAAAAGGTGTGAGCATTGTAAATTGGTGAGATGGATGCACATAGTCATAAGAGGTTTTATAAGGTTGATTTGTCATGAATATAAGACATTGGATCACTCAAGATAATTTCAAGTTATAGCTACAGGGGTATGACCTATAGACCTGATATGCAACTAGACCACTTGTAGACCTTGCTTGGCCTGATGAGGCATCATGATCTATTTTCAAGGCATATGAAGGATGTTTGACATTGTTTGAGACTGTGATATTTTGTGTGAAAATGTAAGTGAGGTAGAAATCATATTTAAAGAAGCATAAATGTCAGTTCCAAGGCCTAGTATGATTTATAGGTCAAAGTCTAAGCAAGAAAAGAGAAAGAACATGGCCTACTGAGGTATCAAGATCAGTTTACAAGACATGTGTGAGTAGGTGAGCATTGAAAAATTAATTAAAGTTGTTTTAATCATGTGAATTAAGTTTCAAGTCATGGTTTACAAGAAAAGGCATGAAAATTAGTTTTAAGGTCTCTCAAGTAAATAGAATGAAGGGTTCTCAACTCGAGAAGGATTTTCAAGTGTTGATTGGCATGTGTAACCTCTAAATGGGAAATTAAGATATTAAGGATATATGATAAAGGGTCATATCTAATATCTATAGGAATCAGTTTTAGAAATGAGAAGAAATCATTTATGAATAATAGTTAATACTAAAAACAATGTTAAACCTCTCTAAAACCATAAAACTGACTTGATGTGAAAGATATTATTAAAAATAGCCCACAATGGTCTCAAATGACTATAAAAACTATTGTATCATGTATTTAAATCTCTCGATCATCTCCAAGTGTGATTGGTTTCTCAGGTGAGTGAGTGGATCTTACAAGAAAGGCATTATTTCTTGGAAATTTACTGTAGTAGTCAGAATTGACCAAGTTAAAGTATGTAAATAATTAGATGGATAATTTTGAGACTTGTATTCTATTTCCATGTTGGTTTTTTAGTAGGTTATAACCCTTAAGTGTGTTAAAATCATCCAAGATAACCTATCACTAACATGCCTAATGATGGGAAATAAGGAGAAACCCAGGTAAAAGTGAGAAGATGATTAGGTATGTGTTATCATGGAATAGGGATGAATCCAAATACAATGATATGTTTTTCAATACTTTTAATACATGTTAATGTTGGATATAATTTTTAAGGTCAATGTTTATAGTGAAAATGTTGCTCATAAGCTTACCTGTTTAGTGTAGATGAGACAGTGAAGGTCAAAGGTCATGAGATTGGTCTAAAAGACCAATATTGTCATTTAAACATATTATATTTGTATCTTATAATTGTATAATGATATAATAATATCATATAAATTCATTATAAGTATTTTAAAGTGGTCATATAGGTGTTGAAGGTCATTTTCACCATGATTGTACTTTAAGGCAAACTAACAGTTCTTGGTAAGCAAGTTGCACTGATGAGTTTGAGGCTTTGTACTCTATGTTGAATCATATTATGTACATGGTATTTATATTTGATAATTTTATGTCATATCAATGATTTTCATAATCTTGGAATTCAGTATAATAAGTTGAAACATTGAAGCCAAAATGGCTTATCTAGCTGAGTGAGGTTGTGAGAGAGAAGGTCAACAAATTGGTCTACAAAACCAATGATTTACATTAGAGATAATGATATATTTTTTGAGGTTTTTATAATGATGTTTTAAGATCATGTTCATGCATTGTAATTCCTTTATTGTGTTCTTTCAAGTGTCATAATTTCAAGTTTCCAAGATTGGGTTTTGAAGTGTTCTGATAGTTCTGAGTGGGCTATCAGTAGAGAAGGGTTTGAGTCCTTTTGCCTTGAGTTGTGAAGTATGAATCACATAGTGATGATAATAATTTAATTTAGCTTATGAATATGTGACTTTTTTTCATATTTTTTCAACTAATTTGTGTTTATGCTTCAATATTTCAAGACAAACTTTTTAGGTATGCACAAGCCTAATTGTAAATAGTGTTAATTGCATGCTTCAAGTGGTGAATGGAGATATAAAGTGTTATGAAGCCTAGATTATCATATTAGGGGTTTATTTAAGTGTCATATAATATTTTATTTCTATTTGACATGTTTTAATGTGTTCAAATTAAGGCAAAGTGTAATATGTGCTTATGAAGGCCTAATTAAATTAGGTCTCCTTAAGACCTAAAAGAGGTTTTGGTCTTATATGTTGTGACTAACATATTGAAATGATTAAATAATGTATGAAATATATTATAAGACATATTGAAAGGATAATCCATGTATGTATGTATGTATGGCTGACCAATAAGGATATGAGCAAGAGGCTTGTATAAATACAAGTGAATAAAATAACATATTCAAGAGTAGAAGAAGGTCTTATAGACCATTAAAAGAGTGTAGAGGATTTGTGATGAAGAATTGATAGAGGTTTTTTACATGAAAATCAAGGTCATATGACCTAATCAAGTTAATAAGAGGACTAGTTGAGCGAAGAAGCTTAGAAGGCAATTTGAGAGGGATAGAAGAGAGATAAGAGCTAAAGGAGATATGTTATATGAACAATAAAGTATTCTAAAGGTGATCAAAGGTTTTAGGTTGTTGAGTTGGTGATGAGTCATCTAGGGGGTTGGTTCCTCCTTGCAAGTTGGTGCTTACTAAAGCCTACCTAAGTTGATGCTTAGCTATATGGGGTTGGTGATCCATATGAAGTGGGTGATTCACTAAATTTGGTGTTTGTCTTATAGGACTATAGTCTATTTGTAGATATTAGTGGGTTTTCTTCCCCTTGAGGGTTTCCCACATATGTGATATGTTTTTGTGCTTCATACTTATGTGGATAGTTGTTTATGCTTGCTCTATATGCTTGTTTGAATGGTTCTTGATTGCTTAAGTGGAATTGATAAGTAAGTTTTGGGTCATTTTTCTTCCAACAGAAAGGTGACTGATCTTGTCTCCATCATTACTACATAGTAAGTTGTAATGGTGAGATATGATGGTGGAGATTAGTGAGTCCAATGGCATCTAAGACCAGGTGGTAAGGTATATTTTAGGCCATGAAAAATATTAACTTACTTTTCATGCTATGATATCAATGGTTAACCACTAAAGGATGCATATTCTCCTTCTCATGCTAGCAAATGAGCCTACATTTCCTCCTAAAATCATAATAAAAATATGGGCTTCATGCAGATAATTAAACAAAATATTCATAAGACCTTCATAATGGCATCATGCTGTATAAGACCCCTGCTTGTTATTACAAAATACTAGAGCCATGAATGTGAAAACATGCACGGCGAATGAAGATCAGGGCATGAGTGAAAAAGATAAACCTATACAAGGTAAAAATTTCCTCTTTGTACTTTGCAATGTATAATCATATCTAAAAAATGTTAAAACAAATAAAAATATTTTCATTCAATCAAAATCAATGCCTCAATGTGAAAATGGTGATCAGACTAGTAGACACAGAACTCCCATAGCACAAAAAATTAGATATGAAGAAAACATGATATTTTTTACAAATAATTTCAAGATTTTAGAATAATACTAACAACAAATAAAAACTAGCCAAGCAAATACCAATGTGGCTCTGATACCATAGCAGAGATTATGCCAAGATCATTGGGTTAATAAATGCATGAATTTCATGAGTAATGTGGGACATGGATTAAAAAAAGACAAAATAGGGAAAGCATACACAAGTTTTAAGTAATTAAAATCATGTAAATGAGATAAATTCAAATCATATAGGTAAATATCCAACACTACAATAAATAGCTCACTAATGCAAGATGTACAAATAGGAGAGTCAGGTAAGTAACTTCTCCATGAAAAACCACAAAGGGATTAGAATAAGAATGTAACTCCTATGATGGAATGACATCTGCTAACCAATGATGATGGGCAAGAGTAACTTCCTATGTGAAGTAAACCTAAGCAATATAATCCCATAAGTGTAGGAATACTCCAAGTGAGGTGGAATAACCCATGTGTCATGTGTAGGAATAATCCACAAGAACAAAAAGCAGAAAATAAACACCCTAAAATAACAATTTTTACATCAGGATTTAGGTTCTAACTTTTTTTTATGGGTCACATCCATCAATATTCTTAAAGAATCACTCATATCATTTAAGATCCTTTTCTAGATGAGATTATTCCCACATTTATTTAAGAAAAAATTAACGCGATATTATTTATTCTCTTTTAGGAAGTTAGGTCAATTAAGTGGGTTTAGACTTTGGTACTAGTTATATTTATAATCACCTATCAAAGATGATCTGAGAAATATTTTAGGTGACAATTCAGGTGACGGTTTTACCCCAATTGGTGGTAGAACTTTCGAGAGCCATAACTTTTGCACCATAGCTCTATTTGACTCCCCATTTGAACTGTTGGAAAGATAAGAATGAGAGGAACACTGTGAGATGGAACAAGGTCCAATTGATGGGTTTTGACCCCTAAAAACCAAATGGAAGTGCCCTAAATTTCAATTTTATTAATGTAATCTAAAAATAGTAAGTTTTTAAAAATAGTAATTCCTCAAATTTTGTATTATTGTAAATTGTGGAAATCAAACCAGTTAATCTTTCTCAAGATTAGTGACCTTCCACATCCTCCTCCTACCTTCAAAATATGTATAAATGAATATGTAACTTGAAATGGAAATCAGACATCTCTTCTTAGAGATAGGCATATGTTTGGGTCTGCAAATTTGATCAATAAAATATCTCTTCTCAGAGATAGCATTATTAAAATTATGTTGTTCTTATTTCTTGAATTATATTTCAACCAAATCTTTCAAGTTTTGGATCAGAAGATGACTCATAAATATTTCACCATTGACATCTCTCCAAACCTCCCTCATCTTAGTGAACCAAATTGGTGTGCATGTTATACTATATATGCATAGATGACACTTAGGGGGCACACTAATAGGGTGTTCATGGATAGATAGGGTAGCATCAAATCTTATAAAAGGCATGTAATAATAAATTTGCAATTATTATATGTTCATTTCACTAGTCATGTTTAAAAAAATACATGTTCTGAAAACCTTGCCCACTTTTTATTTAGTCTCTCAACCATTAAGGGACTTTTGCCCAATTTAATGAGGGTTTGTGAGTTTTCTATAAGTATTATAGTACTATATATTTAGACTAAAAAACATATATCTAAAAAATAGAATAACAATCTAAAATAAAAAAAAACTAGATATAATAATAATTATTTTTGAAATCCTAATAGCGACATACTATATTTTCCTCTTCCTTAGCAAAAGACCATGGAACATTTGGTAGAATGTCTTTTATACCACTATTCATTATTTACTAGCTCATTTTCATTTTTTCTTTTTCTTTCTTGGCATTTTTTCACCTTTCATTTTATATGAAAATTTTGAATTATTGGAATGACATTTTTGAACCATTGAAATGAAAAAAATAACATGTTTGAATTGTTAGAATGAAAGAGATAATAAAAAATACATCTAAAATTATGTTTTTTCCTATTCAAAACTTGTCAATAAATAATAAAACCAAAAAACTAGGGTGACACTTTTTTATTTGATAGAGTCATCCCTCACACAAATTAAAAATAATATAAACTTTGTAATTTATTAAACAAAAAAAATGTAAATTAAAATATTTACTTATGAGATATGATGCTTCCACATTCCTTAGTAGTGAGTGGTATTTTTCTAGGTTTGAATTATGTATGGAATTATACATTCATGAACATTTTTGACCACTCAAGTGGCCCATCACCAGAATAAAAAATTATTAATATAATTATTAATTAATAAATTTATAAAAAAATTTACTATATTTTTTAATTTATTGAAATTAAAGTATTTAATATATATGTTTTTTATATAATCCTTGAAAATAATTCTTTATGGTAATAAAGGTATTTAATATATGTTTTGCTTGAGGTCTCATCTAGTCATCACTAAGCCCCAAGTAGGTTATGGCACCATATTAAGGATGGGAATTTAAGCACCTTGACTATTTTATTGTGTCACCTCATTAATGAGGTGTCCATAGGGTGTGGGTCATATTATCACGGAGTGGGATTTGAACCTTGGTCTCTCATTATCGAAAGTACCCATTTACCACTACATCAACACCTCATGAAGAATATTTTTTAAATTTATTTAACAAATATAAAAATAAAACAATAAAATATAATTATTTAGTATATTTTAATTTATTAAATGAAAAATAAAAAATGGTTAAAAAATACTAAGAAGGTAATATATTAAATGCCATTAGAATTTATAAAATAGAACATGGTTACAATCATATAGAAAATGATTATAAATTTAAAACCTGCTCTTAAATAAAAATTAAATTAAAAAAATTGAACTAAATTATTACTAAATATATGATTGATAATGATCATGTATCATTGTTGTATCTTGTATACTTAGACAAAATACCATCATCTTAGGCAAAGTGTTACCATTACTCTTCTCCATCCTCCTATAAGGATTCATATGAGGATCTATAGGATTAAGGTGAAAAGGGGTGATCATCATCATAAATATCTTATTATTCATCCTCATCCTCCTCCCCATCCTCGAACTCTACTTCATCATCATCATAACATTACTTTTCAACTTCTTCTTTTACTAGGTCTAGTTCTTTTGTTCCTCAATTTCTAATTAAATTTGTTTTCTGGAAGCCATGATTCTACAATGATTAGAGACAATATACAAAATAATTGTCACTTCAATAATATGATATAAGTGGTAAAGTATCTAACTTTGGGATGGTTTAAATATTAAATGTTTGAAATAAGACTTTTAAAAGTGTACTTAAGTGTACCTAATAATTAGAATAGTTTTCATATATGTCTATGCAACCATAATTGATATTATTATAGAGACCTTATTGATAGATTCATACTCATGGAAGTGACTAGACATCTTGTATGTATAAATTACTTCATCATTATATGGATCATATATGCGCACATGTGTGTGTGTGTGTGTGTGAGAGAGAGAGAGAGAGAGAGAGAGAGAGAGAGAGAGAGAGAGAGAGAGAGAGAGAGAGATGAGAGAGAGAGAGAGAGAGAGAGAGGAGAGAGAGAGAGAGAGAGAGAGAGAGAGAGAGTATTTCTCTCTCTCTCTCTCTATATATATATATATATATATAATATTCTACTTGAGATGGACAAGATAAATTAGTCCTAGTCTACTTGATAAGTGCACCTACAAAGTAAAAGATTTTACAAATAGGGAAATGCAACCTAATTAAGATTCTTTTAATAACCTTGTTGACATATAAATTATATTTATGGAAGTGACTAGACATGTAGTACATATAAATCAATTCATAATTATATGGTTCTTGTATGTATGTACACACACACAAAAAAAAAAAAAAAATTGTGATGGATAATATTAGTTAGTCCTGGCCCACTTTAGAAGTCCACTTGCAAAGTACAATATTTTTCATATCAAATAGTGACACCTAATTGAGATTATTACAGACCTTGATAACAAATTAAATATACTAGACATCTAATATTTATACATAAACTCATCATTATCTTACTCTCACATATATAGAAATTATAAATTGTGATGTCAAGATTAATTAGTCTCAATCTAGTTTAAAGGTGTACCTAAAAAGTACATGATTTTATATATCATGTTGTTTAATCATGATTGAAATTCTTGTAGCATTGACCTTGTTAAAATATCCATTATATATATTCTTACAGTGGCATTTTGACAAGCCCATTATACTTATTATGACTGTAGTAATGATTGAGATTATTATAACACTAACCTTGTTGATAGACCCATAATATATATTCTTGTAGTGGCATTACCAACAAATCTAATATAATTATTATGACTATGTTTAGGGTTTAGGCTTAATTTTTAATGTTTAGATCAATCGGTCCTAATCTACTTGATAAGAGCACCTAAAAAGGAAAAGATTTTCCACACTAGATTATGAATCTAGAATTGAGATTTTTGTAGTGACCTTCTTGACCTACCCAATACATTAGTGGAAGCGAGTAGACCTTGAATAGACATTCTTGTGTAGTTTTAGTTGAGATTATTAGAGTGATCTTGTTGACACTCCTAATGGATCTGCATAAAGATTTGTAAGGTATATATATATATATATATATATATATATATATATATATATATATATAAAACTAAATAATTCTCTTCTATTTATAGGAGGTAGAAGAGAATGATGAATTTAGGTTTGAGAAAGCATTATTACAATTGTTAAGTTTTTAACTAGTTACTTTCCATTTAACTAAATATAGTGCTATAGGTTATTTTTTTGTTACTTAATTTGGTCCCATAAATGGATAGGAAGGTTTTAAGTGGGAAATAATGTCCATCATACTTTTATATTGGCATAAAGAGAAAACCATGATTATTACCATCTTTCATTATGCTCAATATCTTGGGAATCCATGGTATAGGGGAAAATGCTTCATAAACCTTTTCTTCTCAAGCTTCACAAGCTTATGAAAATTTGGTCAGTTCAAAATGTCTCCTGGAGTGGTCATGGGTGGTAAATGGAACTTCCACTTATACATTTACTTATCAAAAAAATTTAGTGACCACATTATAACACTCTTTATATACTAACTCATACACCTTATTATGAAGGATCAAATTCATTAGATAGATTCAATTAAAATGCATTTTGTTTTGTTTTGAAGAGGGAAAACAACTTATTTTTCCACTCACTTCAAATTGGAATTATAAAGGAAAGAAAATAATTAACTCTTTTGACATTTAAAATGGATTTT
This sequence comes from Torreya grandis, assembly GCA_037957365.1. Taxonomy (NCBI): domain Eukaryota; kingdom Viridiplantae; phylum Streptophyta; class Pinopsida; order Cupressales; family Taxaceae; genus Torreya; species Torreya grandis. The sequence continues at coordinate 2,447,911 of JARHVA010000201.1, read as the reverse complement.
AAATTATTTACTAAGGCAAAACATTTTTTAATATGATTATGGAGTGTTTGTGTACATGGTTTTAGAAATCAGTGAATCCACTCTTGTTATATTTATCCTCAAATTTTCTCTAAATGTGTATTATTATAATTTAAAAACTGAGATATATAAATATTATACCAAATGCAAATAATAAAATTCATTTTAACAATTAATATCCTTCTGAATATTTCTTCTTACAATAATTATTTTACAAATTTTTAATCTTCTTGCTAAAAAATATATAATCTTTGTTATGAGGTTTAACTTCTACATAAAATATAAAGTACTCCATTTGAATTCCTCAATGCTATGTTGGAATTTTTAGAGCCTTTGATAGGAATATACATGGTAAACATGAGAGACTTTGGATAACAATGGAAATAAGGAAGTGGCCTTCCCCTCATGACTATCCTTTTTCCATCTAGATTGAACCAAAAGAACACAACTCCACCCAACATTCCAACTAGTATAAATTTTTTCATACCCTAATATAAATTCATGATCAAAAGTTGGTAGAGAAAATTTTCCTTTACCACTGATCTTGAGATATTCATGAATAAAAGGGTTCATTTTTATAGGCTAGGGAACACGATGAATTCACATTCTCTCTTTCTAAACATTCCTAATTCCTATTTCTTATGTGTTTAATGAATACGGTTTGCAAGTCTAATGTAACACTCTATAGAAGTATGGCCTAGTTCTTTCCTTGTCTTGTTATGATGAAAATGATTCATGATGTCCTTGTCTAAGTAAATGGGACAAATCTTAGATCACCTTTGGAATACAAATTAATCAATTTTGTAGATACCTGTTTCTACTCATTTTTGCAATTTATATTCAGAAGAAATAAGAAACTAAAGATTAATGGTCAAGGGTTTGTACGTACCCAAATGAAGTTGCACACCATATCTAGACGTTGTAGGGACTCCTCTTTGGCTATGGAGGAAGACACCTGTAGATAAGAATAAGACTTGAAACAAAGAAAATGTTAAAATAAGATAAAGTGGACTACCAAGCTACGCGCTTGGTCTCGAAAGCGTAAAGCCTCGTGAAGGATGATAGTCCACTATTTAAGACAAAGGGATTTAAATAAAATAAAATGATAAAGACTTACAAAAATGAAAAGGTAGAATGTTGCGTACCTATTTCTTGTAATCCGTGAGTCTTAGCAGGCTGGTCAAAAGGTCTTGTCTGGTCTTTGGGCTGTTTGGGTTAGTCTTCTAGTTTGCACAGTCATCGACATTGGTTATGCTGTCGATGTCGATAGATAAAAGTGTCAACATCGGTTATACTATCAATGTCGGTAGGGGAAATAAGCCTTTGGACAAGTTTTAGGTTGTTTTTATGATGGATAGAGGATTTTGGGAATTTTAGGGTTTGTGCAGGGTTTTAGGAAGTAGAATAAGGGTCCGAGGAAAGGCAAAGGGGGCTTGTATGTGTGAGAATGAGGTAGGGGTCAGAGGAAGGCTTTTCAACCCTTCCACAGAGGAAGTTGGGTTTCTTTTACAAAATTTAGAAATAATAAAAAGAAACTAATTACTAAGTTAATCTAAAACTTTGAAATAGAAACCAGAAGAATACTTAGCATTACGGTGAAGACCAGAGTGTGTCAGGATGCTGGTTCCTATTGTGGCTGATGTTCAAAGATCTCGTACAATGTTCCCAATCCAATGTCTGGAGTGATTTCTGTAGAGTTTTTGTAGCCTAGAGAGCAATAATAGAATTTTGATATTTTGTCTCAAAGCATGCGCGTCGTTATGCAAAGAGGCAGGGAGAGAGAGAGAGAGAGAGAGAGAGAGAGAGAGAGAGAGAGAGAGAGAGAGAGAGAGAGAGAGAGAGAGAGAGAGAGAGAGAGAGAGAGAGAGAGAGAGAGAGAGAGAGAGAGAGAGAGAGAGTGATTGAAGACCTTAACTCAATGTTAGAAGTTAGTTTATGTAACCGATGTCGACAATCCCACTGATGTCGGCTGATAGTTGACTGACGTCGGTGGCTAGAGAATGGGTAAAAGGGCTAAAAAGCCCATTTTCCATCTGCCAAGTGCATTTGCCATTGGAGAACGGTCAAAAGGCGGGATTATTATGAACGAGGGTTAGTTAGAAGGTTGGAATAGTTCTTAGGTAGTTATGATATGAAGGACTTAGTCATGGGGTGAGTCATAGGGTAAGAAATAGTCTTTGGCGAGGTGTCTAGGTGAAGTGTATAGGCGAGGTGTTGAGGTGTGGGGATAATTAATTTAAAATAAATAAATTATTTTAAATTAATAAAGTGTGGGTTAGGAGTGTTAGAGTTAGAAGGGGACCAGGGGGTTGACACAATATTAGTGTCTATATTTTCCCCTTTTTGTCTTATGGTTTGTCTTGACGAGCTGCAAGACAAAAACAAGAGTAAGTTGCCCCAGTTATGGGATGAGGTATCCCCCTCAAATTGGGAGTTGAGGGAAGGTAAGCTAATATCGAGTGCCGATTTTATAGGTAGTAGATGGATAAGGTAAGTGTTGAGTGTGAATGTTGCAATAATTGAGATTGCGCGTATACCACTTCACGTGATAGGTAGGCCAAATTGTCATAGGTCAAGGTCAAGGAGTGCTAAAATTGAAGTAATCGGTCCCTAGCTTTTAGTGATAGATGATTGGGTTAAACGATCAAAGCTTTAGCTCCAATGGTCATCGTGTTCTAAGTATCTTGGGCTTAGGAAGTGCTCTTGGAAAACATGAAAATGTCAAAAAGATTGGGGATCAACTAGAGCATGATCCGTCAATAGGTGTGAGGGTCGTGGACAATTTTGCTAACTATTTGTGAGGTAGCATATGCAATCAAAACAACCAAGGCAGAGTTATCTCAAAAGTGGTCATGGTCTGAGGAGATAGTCACAATCTCCAAGGTCTTGTGTCAAGTCAGGCTGAGATATAAGTGATCTCAAATGTATGTCGTTGCTGTTGGGAGAGGTGTACATAATCTCCAATGTGCCCCAGGAGGAGTCTAAGATGACTTCTACTATTAGAGCTGGTTGTGTTGGGCATGATTTTGGTCATTTATAAAGAAGACTATGTGTTGAGGTTGTCAATGTTGGTTATAAAGCCGATTTCAGTCTCCTGACATCAGTGGTAATCGGTCGATGTCAGCGGCATAGGGAACTATTTTACCGACGTCAGTGGCCTGCCAAACCTGACAAAACTGGATTGGTGGCCCACCAAAATTCATTTGTGACTGTTGAAAAAGAGAAAGTGAGCTCTGAGGCATTAAGTGATTAAGACTTCTAATTTGTTCGTAGCAGCAGTGTGGGGTTGTAGATTGTGATTGTTTGGGAGTGTGAGTGAGGAGAGGAGTGTTGTAGAGGTTATGGAGGCAGTTGTGGGCCACCAAGGTTTTTATTGAGGAGACGAGGTAGACAGAGATGGCGGAGGACAGAGCAGGCCCAGCGGGAGGACCACAACCACCAGCACTGATTATACCACTGTGGCAGTGATGACGAGATGAGGTAAGGTCTGTGATTTGATTTTTTGATTGGTTTTGGAATTGAATTTGATTTTTGGTATTTTTTATGTTTTTTTTTTTTTTTGCTATAGATTGAGTGGGTGGGTAAATTAGAAGGGTGGTTTGGTTAGGTAGGTCAGTTGAGGAAGTTTTAGGACGTTATGGGAGGGATTTGGGTTGAAAAATGGGGAAGCCCTAATTTTAGGGCTCACCCCATTCAGCCCTAGGGTCGAACCAGTCACTGACGCCGATCGATCCACTGACATTGGTTGACCAGCCACTGATGTCGGTCACTTGGCTACCGACGTCAGTTAGGTAGTTGCCTATAGGCCTTAAAAAGTTTGAAAAATGATAATTCGAAAGGCCGAAGTCATGTTGAGGGCTTCCTGGGTGTAGTGATAGGCATATAAGGTTGGTTAGGTGGTCCATTAGATAGATGAATGGGCGAATGGCTGAGCTAACTTTAGGAGACCCCATGTCAACTGAGTGCTACCTACATAGCCCCTATTTTAAGGGCCTCAGGCTGATGTAGTTCTCCCAAAAGGGAAGAGTAGTCATAGAGGTTGTTAGTCATTTGTTAATGTTGGTGTATGTGTGTTGGTTGGATGCAGGTGAGGCAGACGTTGATGCTACAAGATCATCTCCTAACATTGCTAAGGCAGATGCATTGAGACATTGTGGGAGAGGAGTGGGCACACATTACTGTCATAGGACTAGGCGAGTTGTGGTGATACTGCTGAGTGGCTAGAGATGTCAGCCTGATGGTGGCATTGATTGAGTGGTGGGATCATACCACCAACACTTTTCACCTACCTACTAGAGAGTTGATAGTGACCATAGAGGACGTGTATTGGATTTCGTAGCTATCGATACATGGGGAAAACATATATGTGTGCTTGAGAGAGGCACATGATATCCACATGGAGACGTTGTTTGGGGAGCACGCTACTGAGGTGAGTTACCATTCAACTAGCTTTGCATATGAGCCAATATACACTGTAGATGAGGATGCACATCAGTTAGCCATCCTGATGATGATCAGCATTATAGTATATGCACTCTCGGATGCAGAGGGAGGGAGATTCTTGATCACCATGACTAGGGTTTTGGTGGATATGATGGAAGAGTAGACAGTGTTCACGTGGGCTCTAGTGTTTTTGGCTCAGTTGTATAGAGAGCTATGGGGGATTAGTCAGCAGCGGCAGTATAACTTGTGTGTGGGCCACCTCCTATATTATTGGGTTTATGAGCACATCATAGTCACATGACTTCTCAGCCTTCCAGTGGCTATTTAGGCCGGGTTCAGAGTCGAGTTCAGGCAATGGCGAGAGGTCATGGTGCAGACTCGTGTGGATGGCATCATCTGAGACATTGACTACTACAGGGTGGTACTGGAGGCCCTAATCCTTGTAGATATCGTTTGGAGGCCCTACTTGACATATCCATCATTTAGAGACTAGGTAGAGCAGCTAGTGGGAGCTCAGAGTTTGATATGGGTGAGGGGCAGACGAGCCAGTGAGCTCGAGAGAGTGCCAACAGAGAGAGTACGGTGCCAATATGGGCTATTATAGGATGTGCCTCCCACCTTCCCACTGTACAGACGAGATGACATTGAGGTGCCACTCCCATTGCCAGAGGAGATAGAGAGGCCTAATTTTGAGGAGATACCTATAGGTCCTAGTGTAGTAGATCCAGGGTGTATAGAGGCCTACTCGGCTTGGTGGGCAGGGTAGTATGTAGGGGTTCAGAGAGGACCACCGCCTGATCTCTAAACAGTTATCAGAGAGAGATGCTACAGTGTAAGAGAGAGATGCTACCATCCAGGAGAGGGATGTAGCATGAGCATAGGTCACCATTTTGGAGGGACAGGTGGCAAGGTTTCAAGGGCAGGTCATAGTTTTGATGGCACAAGGGGTGGCCTTGATAGGGTAGGTTACCACATTGTAGGGGTAGTTAGCCACAGCCTAGGTACAGGCATTAGTAGGGTAGGTTTTTGGAGGGAAAGGCCCTATTCAGCCACCACCACAATAGCCAGTACAGGAGCCAACACAGGGGGCACCACATCAGCCAGCTCAGCCACAGCCACAGAGTTTGTTACAAGGCATGGCATCAGGGTTAATGGGTCCATCGCAGACTGTACCTATATCTAGGTACAACACTGCATTGGATGAGATCACATATTATGAGGGTGCCATTAGGTAGTTTCCTCAAATACAACGATACTCTAAGATGCGAGCTGAGTAGAGTCACCAGAGGTCTATGTCACGTGATACTACCTCAGGTTCACAGAGATGGCGACGGTCAGAGAGTGGGGATGATACAGCATCGTCACGGCCACCACCACCACCACCATAGCCACAACCTTGAGGCTTTTAGACATTATGTATATACCGGCCTGCGAGGCATTGATGTGAGATGTATATAGTTTTTGAGAGAGAGACATATATCATACTATTTGAAACGTGGATGTACATATATATATGTGAGATTTTGGTTTTATTGTATGTTATGGATGTTATGGATGTTAGTGTTTTTAGCATTTACCATATGTTTAATGATACATGCTTAATATGATGTGATGAGGTATGATGATGTTTATGATGATGTTATGATGATGTTACAACCTTTTCCATATTGTGTGATGGTGTATTCTATAACATTTGTTTGTGGTTTTTCATTCCTAACAATTTTCCATATTGGTGATGGATGTATGCTAAAAATGAAATGAGTTTATTTATGCTTCAGCACTTTTTCATATTTGTGATGATATATGCTTAACATAAATTGTGTTTGGTTGTTAGTTTCCATGTGTATTGTTTTCCATAGAAACTAATGTGATTGGTCTATAATAATTTATATAACACAAATCGGTATTTGCATTAAATAAATCATGATGTCATGTTATTGGTATGTGACGAAGTCGAGTAGGAAGTGAAAGGCATGTTTCTCTTTCATTGACAAGGACTATAATGATAGCATAGATAGGGGTTTTTGGAAACAAAAAGCCCCATTCGTGCATTACGTCATTGACCATTGGATTATGTTAGATAAGTACTTGAATCACTTAACATTAAGTGAGCTCAAAATCCCTTGAGTATGTTGTGGTAATAGGTGTGTTTAGGTGATATGTTAGGATAGGGTAACCCTTTTTAGTAGGGATAACTTTGCCCCTTTTTATAGGTGACCCTGAGAATGAGTATAGGCAAGTCCATGACTTTAATAACTTGTAGACTGATCAATGCAGAGAGTCTATTTGGGGATGTTGTTTTATTTTATGGTCATGTGAAGCTGATTTATGTAAGAAGCTTTTGAGAGGGTGCTATTTGTATCAAAATTTTGGGCATAGCCATCCTTCGAGGGAATGGTCTATATTTTATACTATGTATGTTTTGAGTTCATTGTATAGCTGTCCTTCAAGGGAGCAATCTATTAATTATAGTAATGATGCAGCTGTCCTTCGAGGGAGCATTCTGCATTTAGAGTTTTATGACCTTTGGATATTTTTTTTGGCATCCCAATTTGTTTTTGACATAATTTTTAGTCATGGACAAGACTATAAGGGTTTAAGGGTTCCCTTTTATTAGGACAAAGCTTTCATACTTTATAAAAGGGTTACAAAGTGTTTGTTAGGTAAACAGGGTTGAAAGGAATGAAAATGAGGATGACAGGGGTTGCTCAAGGGACGAGCTCAAGGTAAATATCAAGTGAATGAGTACTTGATTAACATTAGAATGGTTGTAGATGTAAGGCATTAAGAGGCTCAAGTTCTAGCCGTCCTTCAAGAGAAGATAGTCGATAAGTCCCTGATCCATATTTGTGCGTTATGATATAAGGTCCGAGCCAATTAGGAGTAAATTTGCCTCGTTTGCTTCTTTCCATATTGGTCACGTGTTGGTTTTATTTAAGGATGAGATCTCTGATTTTGAAATCTCACTCTCTTAGATTTTTGTTATATGCACATTTGATACGATTTTGGTAGATATGGAGATGGTTAAGAGCGGCAAGATGACATTCGTTGAGTAACTCGAGTTGAGCTAACCGATCTTGATGAAAGTCATCATTAGAAAGTATGTTATGTAAAGAGATACGTAGAGAAGGTATTTTTACTTCAAGAGGAAAAATTGCCTCTATTCCATATACTAAAGAGAAAGGTGTAGCACCCGTAGGGGTTCAAATGCTAGTGTAGTAGGCCCACAAAGCGAAGGGGATGTGAATGTGCCAATCCCTTCTAGTGTCATTGACCACCTTCATCAGGATTTTGGTTAAGATTTTGTTAAAAGCCTCTGCCTATCCATTTTCTTGTGGATAGTAAGGCAAGGAGAAGCTGAGCTTGATGCCAAAAGAGTCACAAAGTTTTTGGACAGTCTTGTTTTTGAAAGATTTTCCGTTATCGGTGATGATCTTATGAGGTACACCGAAACGAAAGATGATGTGGTTATTGATGAAGTCAACAATTTTGTTAGCTTTAGTAGAGATGAGTGGAACAACTTCCACCCATTTAGTGAAGTATTCAGTTGTGGTGATAATGGACTAATGTCAGAGAGATGAATGAGGGTTAATCTCACTGATTAGATCTAAGCCCCAATGTGAAAAGGGCCAGAAATCCTTAGCAACTTGTAAAGCATGGCTAGGGATGTGAAGTAAGTTAGCATGCTGTTGGCATTTGATACAAAACTAAACATAATCACTACAGTCTTGGTGAAGAGTGGGACAATAATAGCCCAGGCAAAGGATGCACTTTGCAACCGAGTTACCACTGATATGTCTGCCACAAATCCCATCATGGACTTATTTGATGGCATGAGTTGTTTCAGTGGAGGTTATACATCGAAGAAGGAGGCCATCGAAACCTATTTTGTAGAGAAGACCCCCTAGCATGGTATATCGAGCAGTGCTTTTGATAAAATCCCACCGTGCATTGCTAGAGAGATCAGGAGGGATAATAGAATAAGTTAAGTAGTCCACAAGTTGTTTATACCAAACATCCTGTGGACTAGAGTCAATGGTGCTGACAAGGTTGATGTTAGTGGAGATATATGAAGGTAATGCCAAATGGTGTACCGTAACATAAATTATTGAGGAAGAAGATGAAGATGGTATATGTGAGGCTAGAGAGGCCATAGTGTTAGCAAACTTATTCGTAGAGCGAGGAATAGTTTGCAAGAGGTAATGGTCGAAAGATTCTAGCAATGTGTCGACACGGTGTTTATACCTTTACAAAACTTCATTTTTACATAGATATGAACCATTAATTTGATTGACGACTAGTTGTGAGTTGCCAAAGATGTTGATTGTCTTGATGCCTAAGAAAAGGGTGGTTTGAAGCCCCAAAATTAAGGCTTCATATTCAGCCATGTTGTTAGTGCATTCAAAGTCAAGTTTAAAAGATAGAGGCATGGGCTCACCCTTGTGAGGGATGAGAATGACCCCTGCACCCCCACCATGTTGACACTTAGATCTGTCAAAGAACATTGTCATTTGATAGAAGATGTCATTGGTGGATAGCGTGGCAATAGATTCATCAGGGAATTCACAGTGAGAAGGTTGGTTGTCAGGTAGAGGGGCATCTGCTAGTTGATCAGTGATTGTTTGCCCCTTGATAGATTTTTGTTGGATGAATTCCAAGTCTAAATCAGCAATAAACATGAGCCAATGAGCCATACATTGGTTTTGGTATGGCTTGGAATGCATGTATTTGAGAGGGTCAGTGAGGGTGACGACGTAAGTTTTGTGATTGAGAAGATAATGACAGAGTTTGGTAGTAGCAAAGACTAATGCCAAACAAAGTTTTTCGGTATGAGTATACCAAGTTTCATAATCAATGAGCATTTGGATTATATAATAAACTATTTGCTCACAATGTTGTTCGTCTCGGTGCGCGATCATGGCACCTAAGGAATGATTTGTTGCTGAACTGTAAAGGTAGAAGGGTTGGTCATCTTTTGGTGGAATAAGGATTGGTGGAGAGACAAGATAACATTTAAGGGCTTCAAAAGCCTCTTGGCAATCCTTATCCTAATTAAAGGAGACGTCTTTCTTGAGGAGGTGATGAAAGGGTTGACATTGGTCTGATAACTACGAGATGAAGTGACGAATAGATTGAATCTTCCCTTGCAGACTGTGAAGTTGTTTTAGATTAGTTGGTGGTGGCATCTTGAGTATAGCTCATATCTTAGCAGGATCTACCTCAATGCCATGAAAAGAAATGATGAAACCCAAGAGCTTCCCTGAGAGAACCCCAAAGATGCATTTCTTGGGGTTAAGTCGAACGTTGTATTGTAAGAGGCGAGTGAAGATTATTTTGAGAATTGTTAAATGGTCACAGTGAAGTTTGGATTTGCCTAGTAAGTCATCCACATAGTCCTCCATGATTTTGTGGAGGAGATCATGAAAGATGTAAGTCATGGCACGTTGATATGTGGCACCTGCATTTTTAATTCCAAAAGGCATGACCCTATAACAAAATGTCCCCCATGGGGTGATGAAGGTGGTTTTGTGTTGATCTTCTGGCGCAATCAAGATTTGGTTATATCTTGAAAATCCATCCATGAGTGATAGCATCTCATGACCGGCCGTAAGATCAATAAGTTGGTCGATGTTGGGTAAAGAAAAGTCATCCTTTGGGCAAGCCAGGTTAAGGTCACGATAGTCAGTACAGAATTAGATCCCCCCAGTTGCTTTGGTGATAGGGACAATGTTTGACACCCATTGCAGATAATCAAGGGGTTGGATAAAGGAAATGGAGAGAAGATGTTGAAGCTCCTCTTTGACAAGGAGGGCAACGCGAGGATGCATCTTGTGAAGCTTTTGCCTGATAGGCTTAGCTTCGCAGTTTATGACAATGTTATGGATGATAATGTTAGGGTCAATACCAGGCATATCGCTATAGGACCAGGCAAAGGCTTTGCTATGATCCGTAAGGAATTTGGTATAGTCAATTTGTTCCTAGACATTTAAAGATTGACCAATCTTTAAAATGTGAGGAACATCAGAAGATGGGAGGTTAAGGTCAATAGTTGATTCATTTAACATAACCTGTGTTTCTGAAGGAAGGGATCGTTGAATGAAAGAATCATCTGCACCCATGTAGGTGAGGATGGCATCATCATCCACGCATTAGACAGTCTTGATGGTAGCAGATTCTTCGTCTATCATGTCTGGATAAAGGAGAGGAAGATACCTTGATACCCCACCTAGTTGATAGGTCAGGGGTTCCAAGTGAATGGCGTTTATGCAAAAAAAACTAGGAGGGATGGAGACCATCAACTCCGTAGGTGAAGATGGGGGAATAGGCGAGTTTGGAGGAGATTGTTCTATGATAGGTTCGAGGAGAGGGTTTTTAGAAGTTTTAGTAAGTTCTTCAAAACCTAGGCCATGTCATTTCTTGGCATTCTTTATGGCCTCATCATTTAGTGGTTCAACGGGTTGGTGGGAGCCTTGTTCGTAGTGCCCGAAGCCAAAACCTTTCCACGCACACCTATAAAGATAGGTGTGAGCAAAGTTTGGGTTGCCAAGAAAGGATAAATCAGACGTAAATAGTTGGGGTGATGAAAGAGGATTCCCATCAGTGGGAGCTCGATTTAACCCTCCATAAATGAGATTTGTTTGAAGATTAGGAGGACCATAGGGGATGACCATTCCGATGTGGTGGTCATAGTTGGGATTGTGATGAAGTTGTCCATACTCTTGAGGAGTTTGGAACATGTCCAAGGTGAGAAAATGATACTCCCCAAGTGAAATCCACTGGAAGGTATCTTCCATAAGATCTTTTGTTGTCACTTGAGGAGGTAATGTAGGTGTAACTACCGTCTGTGAACTTGTTGAGGCTTTCAAAGGTGGAGGTGGTGTTTGGGTCGATGTTTTTAAAGGAATGAGAACATCGTTGGGTTGATAAGTTGTGTTGCATGTCTTGAAAGGGGAAGGGTCTTCAGGAATGACATGGACTTGACCGTCGTGTTCAAATTTGACACAGCAGTGTAATGTAGAAGGGACATAGGCCATGGCACGTATCCAAGGTCATCCTAATAGCATGTTGTATTGGAACTCCCCCTCAATGATGTAGAAGAGTTTTGGGATTGTTCATGGACCAACACAAATATGTAAGACAATGGTGCCAATGGTAGTGGCGATGGAGTCATTGAAAGATCAAAGAATTGTGTCGGTTTTAGACATACAATTCTTTGGGAGGGATAATTGGTCATAGGCATGGATGGAAATGATATTGATGCTAGCACCCCCATCAATCATAACCCGCTTAATGTGAGTTTGATCAATGTAAGTTGTGATAAAAAGGGTAGCATCTTGATCTTCCAAGTTGGTTAGGGAAAGGTTGTCTAAAGATGTCTATGTTTTAGTTAGGTGGCACATTTGGGTTATCCAAGACAAGATCACCTTTATCTAACATGTCCTGAATAACATTCTTGAGGGTTTTGCAATTGTCTGTATCATGACCTTTGACATGGTGATAATTACAAAAGTCATTCTCCCTATACCATGCAGGGATGGCACGTGAGGAATCAAATTGAGGTGGTGGTTGAATTTGAGGGAGGTTGAGGACTCCCTACTTGACTAGTTTATCCAACACAGAAGCGTATGATTCTCCTATTGGAGTATATTGACGTTGTATGTATCATTGTTGGAATTGTCATGTAAGGCTTTGAGATGTGGAAGGTTTGAATTGGTTAGTTGTGGTAGATGATGATGATCTAAGTACCACAACATTTGTTGATCCCTTGGACTTGGAATTGGAGGAAGAAGATTTAGAAGAAGAGTCATTTGATTTTGCATTGGGGTTTTTACTACGCAGTTTGACTTTATCTTCTTCAACAGCACGGAGTTCCAACTTTTTGGCCATGGTGAAAGCTTCCTCAAATGTGCAGAATGTTTGGACCCGCAAAGTAGATGAGATGTGCTTGGCACATGCTCTTGAGAAGAGCTCAATGAGCTCAATTTGAGGTAAAGAAAAGGAGAGTTGGTTGATTAAGCCTCTCCAATGGGCAATGAAATCAGCTATTGATTCATCATCGAATTATCTGATAGAATATAGGTCCGTAATGGAGACCTTTTTAGTTATGTTGATTGAAAAATGGTCAAGAAATAGTTGAGCTAGTTGAGTGAAGGTAAATAGAGAGTGACTGGTAATAGAACTATACCAATCGAGGGCAGCACCAGAAAGTGACATGGGAAAGGTGCGTAGTAATAACGCATCATCATGTGCTATAAGGTAGCAAGTGTGTCAAAATGCTCATAGATTTTGCTATGGGTCCTCTTTACTCTGAAAGCGAGTAAACTTGGGGAGTTCCCACTGACTAAGATATGGTCAGATAGGGACTAAAGGATGAATTGGTTCATTACATATTTGTTCATATGAGAGAACACTCTTGAACCTGAAATATATGTCTCAAGGTTTGACATCTTATCCATCAACATCTTGATTAGATCGGTTGATGGATTGGCAGGTGGGGTGCCCCCTAGGTTGTAAGGCACTTGGAAGGTGTTAGGAGGGGCATATGACATAGTTGGTTGCGCTTGTAGTGATAGGGACTGATGTTGAGGTCAAAGGTGGTTGTGCCATGAAGTTGGAAGGCACAACTTGACTTGATGCCGCCGGAGGTGGTTGGATGGTGGCAACACTAGCCAAAGGATAGGTAGTCACTCTTGTATTTATGGGTGCAAGAGTAGGTGGGATGGAGACAATTAATTTCTAGAATGGTGTAGAACTTTGTTGAATGGTTTGTGGTTGAGGGGGTATAGAAACCCCAATGGAGGTAGGTCCAGAAATAGAAGGAGAGGCCACATTTTTAAGATTGGCCATGGTCAAGTTATTAGTTGAGGCAATGACATGGGTGACCATGGGTTGGGTAACAGAGGCTATTGATATGATTGTCATTTCAACTAAGGAAGTTGGCATCCCATAAACTGGGTTACCTGAAGAATCTCGCATTTGGCTTCTCGTGAGATAGTGTTGAAGAGCCTTGAAGTTAAGGTCAAGGAACCTTTCAAAGTCTTGATCCCCTTTGGGAACAATAGGGGGTTGATTTGGAGTTGATTGGATAGGAGTACATTTAGTTTCTGAATTATACTCCATTTGGTGAGTTGATATAGAAGGCGAAGGTGGAAGTGGTTATTGCCTTGCGTGGTCAACAAGATATTTGGCTTGACTACGTGTCAAAACCATCCAAGGCAAAATGGATTCAGGTTCTAAAAACTATGTATTATAGCTTTAAAAAACTAGAATTTGTTTTTGACAGCAAAAAAATCAGGTTTTAATCTTGCTGTTTGAGAAGAAAATTTGTTTGACAGTGACCGATGTCGGTGGAAAAACTGATGTTGGTGAAGTGTATGTTGCCGATGTTGGTCAGATAACTGATGTCGGTGAAGATGAGTTGCCGACGTCGGTAGAAAAATTGATGTCAGTTTCTGTGTATTTCCAAAAACTCATAAAACTGAAAGTTTTTGGAAGAAAAAGAAAGTTCTGAGTTATTTTTAGAGCTCAAAATAATGCATCCTTACTAACTCAAAAAATTAGATAAGAACAAAAAAATAGATAATGGCAAGCAACCTATAAACGTTAAATTCCTAAGAATAAATTTTAGAGTCGTGGTGGCTTATGCCTTAGAAGAATGTGTTTGGGAATTGGGCTTTTAGAACGGGTCCTAAAAGAGGTAGTCTAAGGTTGGTTTTCGGTTATGTTTTGGTGCTCAAAATTTGTATTAGGTTCCATATGTGGCCTGGTGCTAGGAGCTTGCTCCCCTTACTTCACGAGCCCAGAGCCAAGATGGGTCACTTAGCCAATATATACTTCGCCTATAGTTTATACTCTGCTAGAGAACAGAGTGGGTTTTCCCCTTGGTAGTGAAGTCCAAGTAGGATTGCTAGGAAGGGTAAGGTATCCACTAGGTGATGAAATCCTAGTCGGGCCTTGTCTCAAGTATGTTTAGATGTTTAATTTGATGTGCTTGTGATCTGGATGTGTAACATATGTGTACTACAATTTATTCATAATGCGTTTTAATTACTAGATGAGCTAAATATGCATTCAAGCAAGAATGAAATGCAATTAATTTTAGCCCAAATTGAAAGGATGTTGTTCAGATGCAAACGATTGAGAGAAAGGGTTAAGAGTATGAATTTTCACTACTCTATGCAGGTAAGAAATGACAAGAAGAAAAAGAAAGATATTATTTTTAACTTGTGCTAATGGTTTCTTTTTGAAATAAAGAGATAGAAGAAGGATGCAAGAAGAGAATCTAATGCACCTATATGAAAGTTTTCCTTTTTTAGAAGAAATGAGATGAACCCAAGGAAAACTCTAGGGTCCCACTAAGCATGCCAGAATGTTTCTACTCATTTTTGCAATTTATATTCAGAACAACTAAGAAACTAAAGATTAATGGTCAGGGGTTTGTACATACCTAGATGAAGTTGTGCACTGTATCTAGACATTGTAGGGACTCCTCTTTGGCTATGGAGGAAGACACCTGTAGATAAGAATAAGACTTGAAACAAAGAAAATGTTAGAATAAGATAAAGTGGACTGCCAAGATACATGCTTGGTCTCGAAAGCGTAAAGCCCCGCGAAGGATGACAGTCCACTATTTAATACAAAGAGATTTAAATAAAATAAAATGATAAAGACTTACAAAAATGAAAAGGCAGAATGTTGCCTACCTATTTCGTGTAATCTGTGAGTCTCAACTGGTCAAAAGTTCTTGTCTGGTCTTTGGGCTGTTTGGGTTAGTCTTCTAGTTTGCACAGTCACCGACATCAGTTATGCTGCCGATGTCGATAGATAAAAGTGCCAACATCAGTTATACTACCGATGTCAATAGGGGAAATAAGCCTTTGGACAAGTTTTAGGTTGTTTCTATGATGGACAGAGGATTTTGAGAGTTTTAGGGTTTGTGCAGGGTTATAGGAAGTAGAATAAGGGTTCGAGGAAAGGCAAAGGGGGCTTGTATGTGTGAGAATGAGGTAGGGGTCAGAAGATGGCTTTTCAACCCTTCCATGGAGGAAGTTGGGTTTCTTTTATAGAATTCAAAAATAGTAAAAAGAAACTAGTTACTAAGTTAATCTAAAACTTTGAAATAGAAACCAGAAGAATACTTAGCTTTGCGGTGAAGACCAGAGTATGTCAGGATGCTGGTTCTTGTTGCAGCTAATGTTTTAAGATCTCATACAATGTTCCCAATCCAATGTCTGGAGTGATTTCTATAGAGTTTCTGTATCCTGGAGAGCGATAATAGAATTTTGATGTTTCGTCTCAGAGCGTGCACATCGTTATGCAAAGAGGCAGGGGGAGAGAGAGAGTGATTGAAGACCTTAACTCAACGTTAGAAGTCAGTTTATGTAACTGACATCGGCAATCCCACCGGCATCGGCCAACAGTTGACCAACGTCGGTGGCCAGAGAATGGGTAAAAGGGCTAAGAAGCCCGTTCTCCATCCGCCAAGTGCATTTGCCATTGGAGAATGGTCAAAAGGTGGGATTATTATGTACGAGGGTTAGTTAGAAGGTTGGAATAGGTCTTAGGTAGTTATGATATGAAGGAATTTGTCATGGGGTGAGTCATAGGGTAAGAAATAGTCTTTGGCGAGGTGTCTAGGCGAGG
The DNA here is from genome assembly GCA_037957365.1 of Torreya grandis. Taxonomy (NCBI): domain Eukaryota; kingdom Viridiplantae; phylum Streptophyta; class Pinopsida; order Cupressales; family Taxaceae; genus Torreya; species Torreya grandis. Next base: position 2,431,807 of record JARHVA010000201.1, on the reverse strand, counting down.
TGTCGAGGTGTGGGGATAATTAATTTAAAATAAATAACTTATTTTAAATTAATAAAGTGTGGGTTAAGAGTGTTAGAGTTAGAAGGGGACCAGGGGGTTGACATAATATTAGTGTTTACAATACCCAAAATTAGTACGATCTTTGTTTACACTATTTTTTATGTGAATTTGTACATATCAACTCTCAATTATGAATAATGGAATTATTAGGCAATTTGGAATATTCCTCTTATATTTTATTGAATTTATTTGATTTTGTGACATTTTATGTCAGCATTGTCAATCATATTTACTATGTCACAAGGATCCTTATTCTTGTTGTATTTTACTTTGACACTTTCTTGGCTCTCAGATGATTTTATCAATCACAAACATTAACATCTAATAATAGTGATTGAGATTTATGGAAGTGTTTGGGAGCCTTTTTGTTAGTTTATTTTGGGCACATTTCCATTATGAATATTGATTTCATATGTTATGACCCTTTGATTCATATTTTGTGCACCAATTAGTCCCATAACTCAAATTTGAGACTTCTATATATACAAATCCCCTTGAAGGAATTTGGGAACAAACATTCATTTGTTACAAAGATTATTTTCAAAATTCACACTTCTCTAGCTCATTACTAATTACAAATCTAAAGTGCATTTAATTCAAATTTATATTTTGCATGCTTATATCAAGATTGGGCCTAACTAAAATAACATTTGGATTGATATCCACACGATATTCCACACACTTACATTAGAGGAATAACTACATGTAGTTTGAGCCCAATTTGGAGTATTGGTAATGTAGGAAACACTTATATACACAACATATTCAAGGATAACTCAACCTAAAATATTAACCCTTTCACATGGTATTCCAAATAAAGGTAATAAGAGGTAGGGATTTGGGAAAGAAGAAGATACACAATTTTTTAATGTAAGTAGGCATGAAGGTGATTATATAAAAAATATGATTAATAAGAATAAGTGCATCATCTTAGGCAAAAACAGTGAATCACAAGGCTCCTATATAGTAACTCAACCCTAGATAGAAAAGTTAATGACCTTGCCCAAGGTTGACGTTAGTGTCCTATGTCGATCTGACAATCAATTTTGGATTAACCACACAAATATATGTATATATGTATATATATATATATATATATATATATATATATATATATATATATATATATATATATATATATATATATATATATATATATATATGGAACACTTAAATATATAGAACATGAAACAAGCTAAGATCCTTCTTATCCCTCTATTTATCAATTGATTCTATACCTCACTTGAGTGATAAAATCATAATGGCATTTGATTGTATAAATGAAAATATACATGTATGAATATGAATTATCTATTAGTTTCTTATTAATTAGGTTTTTATAATCTAAAAATAAATAAAACACACTAGTGAACCCAAATAATGTATAGAACCGTATTGATCCTAGACCTATTTAGGATTTCCTTCTTTTATAATTAGGCTTTTCATTCTAAAAACCATGAATATATGTGATTGATTATTTAACAAGAGTAGCCTTTGTTTGTGTCATCAAGTCTCTTATTAAGGCTAAAATCCAAAATGAATAATCAAGCTAAAAACTCTAATAGTTTTCATCCCATAGATTTAATATTATCTATCCACACCATGCATTATGTTTATGACAATGAATGGAAAAATGAGTGAACTTGTGTGATCAATGATGCATATTATGTATATGATGAACATGATTGTGAGGGTAATGATTATGACTATGAGGAAGACTGGTACAATAATGATGGTTATAGTGAATAAGCAAATGAGAAAGCTAATGCTGAAATGGAAGAGTCTAATTCCCCTATCTCTTCTTCTCATTATTTTAATACTACACTAGAAAAAGAGGAAAATTACAATGAACAACCCCACACACTCTTCTTTAGAATCAAATATAATGAATAAAATAAAATAATACCATACGTAGTTGACATGAATGTGAATGCTCATAATGTCTCTTTCCCTCTTATATAAATTGCAAATGATACAAGTTTTTTAAAAATCCTTCTCTCTCTATAGACAATGTAAGTGATGCAAAATAATATGAAATTATTTCTCTCTCTAGACATATAAAAGGATACAAAAACATGTGATATCTTTTCTCTTTTTATTGAAATTACAAACAATGTTACAATGTGAATGATGTTCCTTTTCAATTTAATAAAATACAAAATAATGCAAATGAATGTTACACTTCTCTCTCCTCTCTTGAAATGGTGAGTGACACAAAAATGGATATTTATTCTCCCTCTCTAGAAATGAAAAATAACGTGTGTGACACTTCTCCCTCTTCTATTGAAATGTAATGTAATGATCCCCTTTCTCTTCCTCCATACACATGCACAAATATTTATTTGAATATATCTACTAATGGAATAAAATGTGATGTAATTTCCACTTATAAGTTACAAACTTAGTGTGATGTGAATGACATGCTAATTGTTGATTCTAAATTATTCCATAATTTTAATCTATAATGCAATCATAGGTAATGCATTTATATTGGTGATGACTCCCTTAGACCCATGCTTAAAATAAATGATAATTTATAACCCATGAGTGAGTCCACTACCATTACTGTTAGTCAAATTGCATCTATGATATATGCCATAGGGGGCATTAAAAAATAAGTATTTGATCTTACTATTTCATCTAGAGTTATAAGAGTCACACAAATGATAATGTTATTATTGATCAACTTGTTACATATTTGGTATTTGAGTATAATTACCCTAAGGAATTTTTTATGTCAAAATTTAAATTATTTGATGGTACTGAGATCCATATGATCATTTATTCAAGTATACACATTATTTTTGGAATTATAGTAATGATGGAAAAATCTTATTAAAAGATTTTTATCTAAGCTTAGAAGGGGATGTCTTGTATTAGTTATATAGCCTCCCTAGTGGCTATTTACCTTATTTCAAGAGGCTAGAAGACATTCTACTATCCAATTTTGAAAACTTTAAAGTTCTTGAATTGACCTTGGAACTATTTATACTCAAATTTGGTCATGAATAATTGATAATGTCAGTTTTGGCTCACATTTACCTTACTTGGATTAAGCCCTTAAATAGGTCCTATTTCCCCACCTCACTCGATCCTAAGTACTCGTATGGGCCCATCCCTTATAAGTTGTTGTTTACACTTAAAAATATATATTTATTACTAAAAATACCTCAAAGCATTTGTACAAATATTTTAAATTCTTAAGATCAAACATTACCCTTCCTAGGTTAGAATCAACATGCATGGGTCAAGATCACTAGTCGATCTTGAACTTTTCAGATCAATCTTGCCTATTTCCAAACAACAACTATTTTTCAAATTTAAACCTTTTCTTATAGGTTGGTCTATGTTTTTGGATATATAGTGGAAGATTTTACCCATTTGGATTGATATAAATGTATATTTAATCCACTTGTTCTACTACTTGGCAATTTCATTATTTAGGCACACTCACACTATTACACATTGAGAAAAATATACCTTATTATTTCCAACTATGATTATATTCATTAGAATCATCCATTAACCATGTCATAAGTTTATTATATCTGAGTCAAGAAAAGAATTATTAATTATTCAAGTCGTATGTAAATGCATACATATAGCAAAGGAACACTATCAAATTATCACACTAAAAACTCCATGTGGGAGAACTACATGAGGATTGATTCCCTCCTAGGAGTACTATAAATATGTAGGAAACATTCAATAATCATGGGGTGATTAGGGTTAGATCAACCCATTACAACTCCCCTATATTTTTATAGGTTTTCCACTATCATAATCCCTAATGGGGTTTAAACATTGAAGATGCCATTTATAAGTCATTCATGCACAACCAAAGGTTTGAATTCCACTTACAGTTGTATTTCAAGAAGGCACATGTGATTTTATGATAACTTTTATATTTTTATATGGAATTCAATATTGATCCACAAGTGTCAAGAGTGATAGTCAATTTTGACCCATAATAATGATAGTTGTTTCAACTACATAAACATCATCAAGTCTGAGCTGATCATTTATAACCATCTTTTAGTCTCACACAATCAACCTAAAAAGAAATAATCAATTAAGTCTTCTTATCCTATTTATGTTTTTCATAGTTAGATTATTTCATTCATTCAAACTCTATCCATTTTAATATTTTCCTTTCATTCTACTAGTTATAAGTCATTTACAACATATACTACTCTTCAATTAGTTTTATCTTAATTAGAGTTATTATCCTAATTAATTATAAATTTTGACAAAACATATTGGTGAAATTGTACATTTTATATGAGCACTCCTTATTTTTCTTATTTCAGATTTTTAGATTAATAAATATAAGACACTAAAATAAAATTATTTTCACCTTGGATTCAACTTCTGACACTAGAACTTTTTTTGACCTTGGATTCAATACTGACACTAAAAACACTTTATTTTGACCCTGGATTTGATATTTGACACTGAAAACATGTTATTTTGACCATGGCTTTTAGGGGCATTTACTAATCTTCATACATGAAATTTTTCCTTTTTCTAGGACCTAAATTTTATATTTTTGTTTTTTTTCTCAATTTACAAATAATATATGGCTATAATGGATGAGCACACTATTTATTTTTCTCTAGATTTCCTATTTTTCATTAAATGTATTCCCATAATAAGGAATATCATTAAAAATCATGTAATAAAAATAACCATGTTTAATAAGGCTTAAAAAGCCAATGAGCAATTTCAAGTCTTACACACTTCCTAATTTTGAAACATCCAATCCAAGTGTAGACACTAGAAAACTGCACACCACAGTTCTAGATGTCGAACGAACCCTTAGACCACCTCAAGACCCCATAGGGACCACTTCACAACATTTTGACCTTAAACATAATTCAAGCTAACTAAATTTGACCAAATTAAACTTTGACCTATCGACTATCCATGATCACCCTAATCACTATCATTTAGGCTCGACCATCAATGGTCAGGTTTTAACTACCTGAAAAGTTAAACTCTAGCACTAAATACAACTTAATTTTTTATATTTAGCTTATTTGATCTATGTGAAAAATCAATGCATGCTAAATCTAAATTTAGACACCCAGTTAAACCTCTTATTGAGCCTATTGTTTTATTTCTCCCTTATTTATATAAAAAGAGAGGAGGAGGTGAAAAAGGGGGAGAATCAAGAGCAATAATCATAAAAGAGAATCAATAATTATCAAAGATTATTTTATTATAAATTACTTTTAACATCTTCTTCCAACATATCCAAGAAAGCTTTCAGTGAGTATGATAGAGATCTAAAGTGTTGTTGTTCATCAATCACAACCAAGACACTATTACTCTATTGAAATTGCTCTAGACTCCACTAACATGTTTTTTAGACAATTACCTCCACATTATTTAGGCTATAAAACTAAGTATATATCTTTTATTAGATTCATTAATTAGTTTCTCTATTTTATCTTCCATCCCACCTTATAGAATCCATTTTGTAACCTTATCAACCAACTTCTTAAAACTAAACCAAAGCCCATAGTAATCATTGATGATCACCCTAACCATCAATAATTTATCCATAATCATGGATGGTAAGCCAACCACCAATGGTTTCACCCCAACCACTGATGATCACTATGTGATAATTCCAATAGCAAGTTAATTTCACCTATCAAACCCTAACCCAATCTCACATTATGACCTTCTACCTAAGCACAAAACATCACCCCATTTTCTAAACCCCATATGATTTATTTGGCATTAATATTCAATTGTTTATTGCTATAATTTCATCTCTTTCAAACACTTCTTGTATTTGATTTTAGTATCTTCTATTATTTATGCAAGTAATTTATCTTTCATTTTCAAAACTTAATTATTTAAAAGTGTGGATTGATAGCCTCCAAGGAAGCTTGTGCTTTTTTGATATATCTTGTTAGTCAATCCACCATACTATCTAACTAATAAACCATTTATCTAGTGCTTTCTTATCTATAGGTCATTCTTCCCAAGCCAAAGAGGAGTATCTACAACCGTCTAGATCACAAAGTGCAAACCAAATCTAGGTTATACTAACCTCACCCTTCTTTTAAGTTTTAAAACTTTCTTCTTAAAGAAATAAGCAAAATTTACACGAAACATTATAACATGCCTGGTGGTATCCTTGAGTCTTTTCTTGGGTTTATAGTTTCATCTAGGTGTTTCTTCTTCTTATCTTTTTACTCATATAATGAATTAAAAATTTCATTTTGGGCTTAAAATTGACTACATCCATTGTTTTCTTTCTTATTTTAGCTCACATAGATTAATTAATCATAGCTTCACTCTTATCACACATACAAGACCAAACCACTTACACTTAATCAAGCATAAAAACATTGACATAAGGTCTGACTAGGATTTCATCACCTAGTGATCACCTTTCTTGACTATCCTACTTGGATTTCATCACCAAGGGGAGAACCAACTTTGTTCACTTGTTGAGTATAATCTTTGGAAATTAGTATATCTTGGCTAATCACCCGACACCCTTATTTTTGTGGTGTGTAAAGTGAGGGGGTAGGGCCCAATATCAAGCCATGTACTAATTTACAATATAGATCCCTTTAAGAGCCTAAACACAACCTCAAACTAACCATATTTTTTTATAGTACCTACTCTACAAGCTAAGTTGAGTCACACAATTATTAAAGCTTAAGTCATTAGCCACAAGAGATACTAAAAATAACCTTAAGATTTAATGTGCTTTAGTGTGTGATTTATTTCCTTGAATTTTTCTTGTCTTATCTTTGTTTGAGTTGTGAGATTGCTTATATATTCCTCTTTTCCTTATCTGCATGGTTTTAACTAGGTAACAACTAAGAAACCAAGTAAATCAAGATCCACATCCTAATCATCCATCTTCCTCTTCTCCCTCATCCATAGAGAACATCTTAGATGTAGAGAGTTCTCCCCTTCATTTTGGAAGTCCTACCATCCCTTGAATGATTGCCTAAGGTGATGTAAATTTTTACACCTTTTTGGATAACAACCCTATAGCTCTCCAACATTACCTTAACACCATATCTCATCATACCCCTTCTTTGGTTCCACCTATTGACCTTCCCTATGGAAAGCCATCCCACCTTATGGATGACACTTTTATTACCACCATTTTCACCTAAATTTTAGTTACCTGGGTATCATCTTCTACCAATAATACCATCAATACCACCATTAAAAATTAACCCACTCAACCAACCAACACCCAAACACCTTCCACCCCAACCAAAAACCCTTATAGTATAGGAACAACCCAACCTTTGGGCACTGACACTCCATTTACCATGGGAGTTCCCTCCACTAATGTCACCACCATTACCCGTATTCCTAATCTACCTACATCCACTCCATTCAAGGGTTTTATGGTCCCCATACCTTCTACCCTTCTACCCATCATTACCAAAGTTACCACCTATCCTTTATCTACCAACCCAACCATACCTCTTACCCAACCTACATCAATCCCTCAATAGGTGCCCATTATACCAAACTCAAATTACATCCCTAATCCATAAGGCTATGTGCATCTACCTTCTACCTAACCACCTATCTCCATATATTCATATATGCCATCATCCCAACAACCCATGTCCACATACCAATATGTGGTATCTTCTTAACCCCCCACCATTTATCCATATGTTACACCTACCTAAACCCAACATAATCTACCATATAACTATGGGGTTGTATAACCACAAACAGACCTTGTCAAAATGTTAATAGACAAAATGACTACTTTGGAGTCATCTATCTTTAGTGCCCATAAAATCCTATTTTATGACCAAATCTACAATGAACTAATTCATCCATCCATCCCCATTTGACCTTATCCTTCTCAATGGGAACTTCCAAAATTTTCAAAATTTTAGAGCAAGGAAGACCCTCAACAACATCTGAGAGCATTTAGGCATTCTTTCTATTTGATTTCCTATGATGATGCTCTCCTTCTCCATACCTTTCCCATGTCTCTATCAGGTCTGGATCTAGATTGGTACAGTGATATTACAAGGAACTCCCTCTTTTCTTTTGCCCAACTAGCTTATAATTTCTTAGATCACTTTTCCATAAACATCTCTAAGAAAGTTTCCATCACCAATTTCTACTCCATTTAGTAATTTGAAAATGAGTCCATAGTTGAATTCATAGCCCATTGGAGAAGCTTGATAAATCAACTCTCTTTTTCTTTTCCCTAACCCAAGCTAATTGAACTCTTTGCTCAAGCTTGTGCCAAACAATTTCCTCTACTTTACTAGTTTAAAGCTTCAAGACTTTTGACAAGGATTTTAACATGGCACAAAAATTAGAGAACAAAGATATTCATGAGGGGAAGTTAAAATTCAAAAATAATAATTCAACCTTCAAATCAAATGAGACTCCCTTCAAACCTAATTATCAAACCAACACTAACTCTAAAAATAAAGGAACTACAAATGTCATTGTCCTTAAAACTGCCCCTCCACCCAGTGTTAACCAACCTAGCTCTTCCAATTCCTCTAATCAGAACACTAGAAACCCAAACCACAACAACCAAAATAAATTTACTCCACTAAGGGACTCATATGCTTTAGTCTTAGAGAATTTTTTAAAAGTGAATATGATACAAATCCTACCAATCAAACCTCCACAAAAATTTGATTCCTTTCATCCTGTACCTAGTTGGTATAAGGAGAACAAATTGTGTACCTTCTACCATGTCATTGCCCATGTCATTAGTAGGTGAAATACCTTAAAAAACCTCATCAATAAGGGGGAAATTATTTTTGATAACCCCAATGTACCCCTAAATCAATCACTTGACATCTTTAGATAGCCATTTCCCAATAATGCCCCTATTGTAAATAATGAAAACAATAGAACATAATCATCTCATAACCACAAAGTCCATACCATAAACATAGTTCTTAGTCAACTCATTATTAAGGAAACAATTGATGAAACTACCTTTCTTTCTACTCCACTTATTGAGGTATTGGAGTCAATCCCCATTCTTTCAGAAAATGAGACCAAAGAAATGAATATTCCCCTTTCCCCTCTCATCAAGGTATTTGAGCCATCAACCTCTCATTTGGAAGGCATACCAAAAGAGATATCCATTACCACCATATACTTTTCCTCCATCATACAAAAATCCACTCTTCTTTTGGAAATCATCCTTAATGAAGCAATTACTCTACCTAACTCTCCCATATGAGACTCATCTTCCCAAACCTTGGATCCTTTGATTAAGGAAAAGGACGAGGTAACCACTTCTCTCTCTACCAATGGATTTGACCTTTGAACTCAATATCAAAGGAATAAAACCCATCTATAAGCCTTTATCTAGACTAGTTCAAAACTTAGAGTACTTTTATCAACCTAATGCAAATTATGCCACATTTTGGCACCATCTCAAGCTTCCTTACCTAACCAAATAAGAGCCTCCAACCATGCCAATATCATCCCTACCTTCCATTTCCATTATTAAACCCACCATCACTCTAAACAAACCTTTAGAATCCTCTCCTAATCAAACCATAACCAAACCATCTGAACCAACTCCACCTAGAATAACCAAGTTATCCCTATTATTTCAACCAAGCACACCAAAAAACTTGGCATATTCCTTATATAGAACCGTACTCATCCCTCATTGAAATTGGACTTAAATTTACCAAACCTATCAAAGAAACCCCAAACCAATCCAATAAAGAAGGTAAAACCACGCAAGATTCCACAAACCAAAATTGTGCCTCCCCTTTACACTTTGCCTTCTATTTTGGGACCTCACCCTTATACCTTAGTAAGGAAACCAACCATCTCAAACAAAACCCAAACTCAACCACCACTTTTGGTTACACCATCACTCCTACTTTCATCCTCACATATTTTTTCCAAACCTTCTATAGCTAAACCACTTACTCCTCAGGAATCTACCCCAACACCTTTCACCCCCAAGCAATCGACACAAAAAATATCCACCAAGAATGCTCCTTCACCCCAATCTCTTACCATCAAACCTACTCTTAAAAAGGATTCCACCTCAACTACCAAACTTAAGACCTTCATGCCTTTGCCACCTTTTCTTAAGTCTTACTCAACCATCATGCAAAGGTTTTTACAAGCATCTTGCTTAACCTTTTCACCTATCAGACCATTTGACCCACATAGTCTTAAGCCATCTTCGTATAATAACAAATTAGTATGCTCATACCATAGGATGCCTAGGTATGATACAAAGAACTATAAAAATATCTAGGTATTAGACCATCAATTATACCACAAGGTTGACTTATTGTTATATGATCCTCCTATGATCCCACCACTGACCTAAGAACCAAGATCTATCAACCAACATTTACCTATTCCTCCACTCTCACATCAGAGTGAAGAAGAACCAAAGCAATCCTCTAGCCTAAATCCTCCCCAATTCTATACCATCCATGTGATCACATGATCATAGGCTCCACCAAAGGATGAGGGAAAGGAAAAGATGTCCATTCTATAGACACATCCCTCTTTCACCACCTAATCACCCAACCAACACCAAGCACCTTTACATTCAACCAAACCCCAGATATCCATATTGAGTCCCTCGCAATCCAACCCTTCTAAATCAATTAAATGAGTAGTTTTGAAATAGATTCATCAAACACCTGTGAAGATGAGTTTATATGAATTGATCAATACCTTACCCTATCACTTTCAAGTGATGATAGAGGTTCTACAATCCATTAATTTAGGTCTAACCAATATACCCATAACCTCTATCAACCTTTGTTGGATCTCTTCACCTTTCCAATTTTGTTACCTTTAAGGATTTAGAAATACCCTCCATCCAACCAGATGATCTAGATCCTTCCCTCTTCATTATCACATACATTAACCAAACCCACATCAAGAGGGTTATTATTGGTGGGGGAGCTAGCATCAACATTATCTCCTCCCACATATACCACCAACTCAGAGTACCTGAGAACATTGTGTCAAAAACCTCAATGGTGCTTTGGTCATTCAATGATACTATGGCCACAACTTTAGGAACTATTGTCCTTCATATTCACCTAGGACCCTACACACTTATTGAGCTATTATATGTATTAGAAGGAGAGTTTTAGTACAACATTTTTTTAGGATGCCCTTAGATTCATTATATGGGCTATGTGTCATCCACCCTACACTGATGCATCAAATTTGAACATGAAGATCAATTTATTACCATACAAATTGAATCGAGTCCTTTTACATCATACAACATGATGTACCTACCCAATGATGTTCTCCTTCCTCCATCCAACAAGCCTTCATTAGTAAAATATGAAGCCCCACCTTCCCCTACCAATCAAAAATCCACCAATTCATCCATATCTTCCACCTAAATCCCCATAGTGGACACTATGAAATCAACCTTCCATCATCTTTCATTAGGGGAGTATCAACTTTTGACACTAGACACCCTTCCTAACCATCAAGAGTATGGGAATATTGACCAACAACCTGGCTATGACCCCAATATTGGAGCCATTATCCCTTTCAATCCCTCAATTTGTCAAACCAATTTCATCTATGGGGGACTTGATAAACCCTTTGACACTTTTGTCATCTCTTTCTTACCTCGACAATTCACCTCCAATTTTTCCTATCTAGATAAACTACAATTTGCCAAGACATACCTTTATAGGTGTGCTTTGAATGGATTTGGTCTAGGCTAATATAAACACAAGACACATGATTTTATTCCAATCAAAACCTAAAAACCTCATAAAAATCATGGCCCCAGTTTCATGCCATCTAAAAAGCAAACAAACCTACCTCCCTTTACCATCATTGACCAGAAGAGCCCATCCTCAACTTTGACTCCACCATTGACAACTTAAGATTCTAATATCATCTCCTCTAACTTTTTTTCCATAAACATGATTAGTCTTAGACCCCTGAATTATCAAAAGGATGGGGTGATCATGACTATTCCTCTACGCCATCTTGAAATGGAAACAAATGACTTTCTTACCATTAATACCATTCAATGTCATGATGATGATTCCATTCTAGCCTATCTAAGTGCAGATGATTCTTCTATCCATAAATTTCTTCCTCCGAAGAACTCAATTATGTTAAATGAATCTACCATAGATATCAACTTGGGCACTCTAAATAACCTACACATTATCAAACTTAGCTAATTGCTAAGTTTTGAGGAGCTTCAAGATTTCCCCTCCTTATTTCAAGACCATGACATAGCATTTGATTGGTCTTATAGTGGCTTTCTAGGAATTAACCCCTCTATCACTACCCACAATATAGTTACCAATCATGATGCTAAGCCCTTTAAGCAAAAACTTTGATGAATACACCCTTGCATAGCCCTTCTCATATAAAAAGAGCTTCAATATCTCCTATCAATTAATTTCATTCAACCCATTGATTATCCCCAGTGGGTCTCCAACATCATACCTATCACCAAAGCCATAGGGATACTTTTCATTTATGTAGACTTTCATGACCTTTACCTTGCTTGCCTAAAGGATGAATTTTATTTGCCAAGCATTGACTAGCTTGTTGACAATATAGTTGGCCATGAGATGTTATCTCTTACAGATGGATTCTTGGGCTATAATAAGACCCTAATTTCCCCTAAAGATCAACACAAAACCACCTTTATCACCCTATAAGGGAATTTTTGCTATAAGTTCATGTTTTTTGGATTAAATAACACTAGTACAACCTAATAACGTGTTATGACCTACATCTTTCATGATCTTATACACAAAATCATAAAATATTATGTTAATGACCTTATTGGGAAATCCAAATGTCGTAAAGATCATTTGGCCAATCTTAAGATTATCTTTGAGTGACTCATCCATTATCATGTCTACTTTAACCCCAAGAAGTGTATTTTTAGGGTCTTGTTAGGAAAGCTCCTTGGCTTTATCATCTTCCTTTAGGGAATCAAATTTGATCCCACCAAAATCAAAGCAATCCTTGACATGCCTCCTCCCACCCACCTCAAGAAACTCTACATCTTGCAAGGAAAGATATAATCCATTCATCACTTTATTTCTCAGCTCTCAGATTCATACCAACCCTTACACCACCTTTTGAAGAGGGAAGTATCTTTTAAATGGAATAATAACTATTAAAAGGCCTTTAATTCACTTAAATAGTACATTTTATCTCCACTTGTCCTCATTCTTCCCAAGGAAGATCAACCTTTTTACCTTTATATTTCTACCATTGACCACTCTTTAGGGGCAATGTTGGCTCATTGAGATAAGCAACATAAAGAGCAAGCTATCTACTACATTAACCATACACTTGTAGAGTAGAGATTCAGTATACCCATATTGAAAATTTGTTCCTCACCTTAGTCTTTATGGCCACCAAACTTTAGCATTACCTTCTCAACCACAAGACCTATGTCATAACCAACACTGACGCACTCAAGTGTTTTCACTTTATGCCATACAAAAACCAACATATGGCCAAGTAGATCATGATTTTAGTTGAGTTTAACCTTGAGTTCCTTTCATAAAATTCAATTAAAGGGTAAGTCATTTCTGACCAATTGGTCAAAGCACCAATAGTAGACAACCAACCTCCTCCTCTTGAGTTTCTAGATGAATCCATCACAACCCTCTCTTAGGGAAACTTCACCTATCAAGTGACCATGTTTTTCTATGGATCAAATTGTCAACATGGTGAGGGAGCCAATATCATCCTTATGCCCCTTCATAGTGAACCTCTTCATTTATCCTTCAAGTTAGATTTTGAATGTACCAATAATATGGTTGAGTGTGAATCCCCAGTGATAGGTCTCCATATTGCATTAGCCTTGGGATTCAAAATGATCAACATTTTTGATGACTCTCAACTCATGGTCAATTAAATCAATGGATCTTATCAATGCAATAGTGATGTTTTTTAATAATAAAAATAATTAACTCACATACTCTTATCATCATTTGAACACTTCCATATCCAAACTACTCCACAATCTACAAATAAGTTTATCAATATGATAACTTCCCTCACTTCCTAGATCCCATCTGCACCCTATAACTCTAAACCATCTATCATTATCCATCAACTTACCCAACCCTCTTATGTCAAATCAGATTCTCCTACCATCTTCAATGTAGAGGAGACCTAACTCGACCTTTGGTATCAGTAGACCTTTGACTATCTCAACCTTTCCATCATTATTTCTGATATTTCTAGGAATATTCTAAGAAAAATAATTTAGAGAACCTCATGTTATACCATACTAGGGGGAATTTTTTATAAATTTAGCTTTGATGGTCTCCTCTTCTGTTGCCTACATATTCACAAAGCCTCTCATGATATTATGGAAATGCATGATGAGATCTGTGGGGGACACTTTAGTGGTCTAGATATCACTAAACACATCCTTCATCTTGGCTATTATTGGCCCACCCTTAAACAATATTATTGTGATTATGTGAAAAAAGTGTCAAATGTCAATAGCATGCTAATTTACATCGTGCACCTATCCATAGTCTCCAAGTATCCAAAGATATCTAGCCCTTCTCACAATGGGGTCTAGATCTCATTGGAGTAATTAACCCCCATTCTTCATAATGACATCATTCTATCATCACTATATAGAATATGTCACAAAATGGGTAGAGTCTATTCCTCTCATCTCAACCAAAGCTAAAAATATTATCGACTTTATCAACCATCACATCATCTATCATTTTGACATCCCTCAAAATTATAACCAATAATGGCAAATATTTCAAAAATAAATAAGTCTGTCTTTATGATGTGTTCAGTATCAAGTTAAGTTTCTCATCGCTCTTTCATCCATAATCTAGTGGATAGGTGGAAGCCTTTAACAAGACTCTCAATAACATGCCAACTAAAATGGTTAATGCATCTAGTCAGGACTGACACTTACACATCTCCTTTGCCTTATGGGTCTGTCGTACTAGCATTCAAACCCATATGGGTGTGTTTTTATCGCTAATTTTGCTTTTTTAGATTCAAGAGAGAGAAGAAACTAAAGAGATAATGGACAAGGCATGTGAAGTACCTGGATGAAGATTGCACACCGTAATCCAGACACTTGTGAGCACCCCTCTTTGGCTGTGGAGGAATGACACCTGCAAAGAAGAAGAACTTGGACAAGAAAACGTTAGATGGATAGGCGGTGGGTTGCCAAGCGAAAGCTTGTTCCTGGAAGTGTGAAAACTTCCTCAAGGGAGGTCAACCCACTGATAACAGACAGATAAAGACCAAGGAAATACAGAATGCCAGGATACAGAAGTGATAAATAAATTAAAAAGGAAAGAAAAGACAAAATGATTACCTGAAGGAGCTGTCAGGCTGATGACAGTCACCGAGGTCAGAAATGTTGCCGCTGTCAGTTATCTGATCTGTCGACGTCGATTATACTGCCGACGTCGGTTTGGGAAGTGACCGGCGTCGGTCGGGGTTGTGGCTTGTGGTCGGGTCTGGGTTGGTTTCTGGACTGTGAACGGGTTCGGTTTATGAACAGGGGCGAGACAGAGTTCGGAGACGAATTTGGATGGACTGGGGAGTGGGCTAGTTCTGATTAGGTGCCCTATATAGGGTCTTTGTTGACAGGGGGATGAGGAAGTTGTCTGGGATTGTATAGAAAAGGAGACAGTGTGAGAGGAAGATGCACAGAGGACAGGGCCTGAGAAGGCTTTTCAGCCTCTCAGGGGGAAGAATAGAGGGAGCAGGAAACAACAGATATACCAGATAATTGGGAGCTAAAGAAATGAAATGAAAATGAAATAATAGACTGTGCTTACCTTTTTGTTTGCCGGATGAAGAGTGGGAGAGCTGTTGTTAGAGCCACAGAAGGCTTGTTGCAAGAGGAGATTCCTGGTCTAGAGCCTTTGCACCTATTGCTGCTGTTGCACGAGGTCCAAATGGAGAAGAGACGAATGCCAAAATGCCAAGAGAATTCTGTTTATGAGCTCAAGGGTCCAGGGGCTGTAACGGATGCAGAAAGGGGTAATGAAGGCTGCCGATGCCGGTAGTTTCGCCGATGTCAGCCGAATGGTCGCCGACGTCGGCGGTCGCAGAGTGGGGACAGACGCTAAAAATAGCTTCTGCCCATTTTTGCACGCCGCCGAGCGAGGGGGTGTGGGAAGAACGGTTATGAAGACACTTAAATGGGCATGGGGGGAAAGATAATGAAGAGATTTAGCATAATAAATGCTAGGGGGAAGGTGGAGGGATTCAAGGGAGGATCCAAGGTGGCAAGGGTGAGGTGGAAAGGGGGCCACTTTAAAATATTTAAGTTATTTTAATCATATGAAGGCCAAGGGTTAGGATATGGGTTTAAGGCGAACAAGGGGGAGGACCAAGGTGCAGACACATTTGCGGTGTCTACATTTGCCCCTTTTTGTCTTGTTGGTTGTTCTTGACGAACTGCAAGACAAAAACAGGAGTTGGTTGCCCCAAGAAAAGGATGAGGTGTTCCTCCCTCAAAGCGATAGTCGAGAGAAGGGAACCGAAGATCGAGTGTCGATTTGACAGAGAAATGGATAGAAGAGAGTGAGTGAAAACGCTACAGTAGTCGTGATTGCGCGTAGTCCACTTCATGGGAGGGTCGGGTCAAATTGTCGCATGTCGAGGGTCAAGGAGTGCCAAAATTGAAGTAACCGGGCCCCAGTATTTAGTCGTCTGCTGATCGGGTCACTCAATCTAAGCCAAAGCTCCAAATGGTCATCGTGTTCTAGGTATCTCATGCTCAGGAAATGCTCCCAGAGACACGAAAAAGCCATAAGTAGTAGGGATCAACTGGCTCACGATCCTATACTTGCGAAGGGTCAAAAAATAGGGTCTGCGGACAATTTTGCTAACCAGCCGTGAGGTAGCATACACGCAAAAACAACCAAGGCAACATTGGCTTGGAAGTAGTCAAAGGTCGAAGGATGGTCATTGGTCAAGGGGATGGATGGACGAAAGGATGTGGCCGAGCTAACCTCAGAGGATGTGTTATCTGAGTGCTGCCTACATAGCCCTTGTGTGAAGGGCCTCAGGCCAATGTAGTTCTCCCTAAAAGGGAGGAAGGGTCAAAGAGATTGATTGGTCTTGGTCAAAGAAAATGATTGGTCTTGGTCGAAGAAAATGATTGGTCTTGGTCAAAGTCAACAGAGTTGGGCGTGATAAAAGTCAAAGAAGAGAAGGTTTGTCCATCATAGAGACGAACAAACGGGGGTGGTCGAGCTAACCTCAGAAGATGTGTTATCTGAGTGCTGCCTACATAGCCCTGGTCATAGGGCCTCAGACCAATGTAGTTCGGACTAAAGGTCTGATTGATCAATGATTGGATGTGGTCAAGTGTCAAAATGATGAGGGTAAGATGATGCTATAGATGTCACATGGGCCAAGGGGCTTTCATCCCTAGCAAGTTTCCGTAGTCGTGATGGATGCATGCTAAAAATGAATAAAAGTCAATTTATGCTTCAGCAAGTATTGGTTTATGCTTAACATAAATTGGGTCTGGTCGGTAGTTCCCATGTGTATTGGTGTCCATGGAAACTATGTGAAATGGACTAGGATGATGTCAGCTGAAAATGATGAAAATGGCTTGGTTAAGGATGAGTCGACAATTGATGCGGTTAAATGTGACCAAAGTGTAGAGAAAAGATGAAAGGCAAATTGCTCTTTCATTGACAAGGACCAGAAAGGAAGCATAGATAGGGGTTACTAGAACAAAAGCCCCGTTCATGCATTACGTCATTGACCAGTGTGGTGTTAGAACGGTAATCGAATCACTTTGACATTAAAGTGAGCTCAAAGTCCCCTGAGCAAGTGATAGGAGGTGGATAGGGTAACCCAGTTTAAGAGCAGGAATAACCTTGCCCCTTTTTATAGGAGACCCTGAGACAACTACAAGCCAAGTCCATAACCCGTTTTTTTTTTTTTTTTTTTTTTTTTTTTGGGGGCAGGCTGATCGATGCGGGAAGCCTACATAGAGATGTCTTTTAATGTAGTGGTCATGTTGCGAAGCTGATCAATGTGGGAAGCTTCTAAGAAAGGTTGTTGTTTGTAGCAAGATTTAGTCATAGCCATCCTTCGAGGGAGTGGTCTATATTTCTGCTTTATAATGTTTGAATAGCTGTCCTTCGAGGGATCAGTCTATTAGCTACAGCAATGATAGTACAGCTGTCCTTCGAGGGAGCAGTCTGTCTTTTTGATTTGATTTTGTGACCTTGGATATGTTTTGACATCTTGATTTTGATTATTTATTTTTTTTTTGATTAGAGTCATGGACAAGGCTGTAGAAGTTCAAGGACTCCCCTTTTATTAGGACAAAGCATCCATGCATCATAAAAGGGTTGTAGAGGACTTTGTTAAGGGGGAATAGGGTTGAAAGGGATAAGGATCAAGAGGATGAGGATTGCTCAAGGGATGAGCTCAAGTTACGTGTCAAGTAGACGAGTACTTGACTAACAGAAGAATGGTCAGAGATGCAACGCATTAAGAGGCTCAGGTCCTGGCCGTCCGTCGAGGGAGGATAGACGATAAGTCCCTGACCCATACTTGTGCGTGATGATAAAAGGTCCAAGCCAATTGGGGGCGAATTTGCCTCGTTTACTTCGCTCCATATTGGTCACGTGCTGATTCTCTTTGAAGACGAGGTCTCCGATGTTGAAGTCTCATTCTCACAGATTTTTGTCATAGGCCCGCTTTATGCGACTTTGGTAGACATGGAGATGATTGAGGGCAGCAAGACGGCACTCGTCAAGTAACGCAAGTTGAGCTAAGCGATCTTGATGAAAGTCATCGTTGGAGAGAATGTCATGCAGGGAGATGTGGAGAGATGGGATCTGTACTTTGAGAGGTAAGACAGCCTCTGTTCCATACACGAGGGAGAAGGGAGTAGCACCCATAGAGGTTCGGATGCTGGTGCGGTAGGCCCACAAAGCGAAGGGAATATGAATGTGCCAATCCCTTCCTGTATTGTTGACCACCTTCATGAGAATTTTGGTGAGAATTTTGTTGGAAGCCTCTGCCTGCCCATTTGCTTGTGGGTAGTAAGGTGAAGAAAAGCTGAGTTTGATGCCAAATGAGTTGCATAGTTTTTGGATAGTCTTGTTTTTGAAGGACTTGCCGTTGTCGGTGATGATTTTGTGAGGGACACCGAAACGACAGATGATGTGGCTGCTGATGAAGTCAACAATTTTGTCGACTTTTGTGGAGACAAGAGGAATGGCTTCCACCCACTTGGTGAAATACTCAGTGGCAGTGATGATGGACTGATGATGAAGAGACGAGTGAGGGTTGATCTCACCGATGAGATCCAAGCCCCACTGAGAGAAAGGCCAAAAATCCTGAGCGACTTGCAAGGCGTGGCTGGGGAGATGAAGCAGGTTAGAGTGCTGCTGACACTTGATGCAATGTCGAACATAGTCGCTACAGTCTTGATGAAGGGTGGGCCAATAATAACCCAGGCGAAGGATGCGCTTGGCAACCGAGTTTCCATTGAAGTGTCCACCACAAATCCTGTCGTGGACTTGCTTTATGGCTTGAGGAGCTTCAGTGGAGGTTAGACAGCAAAGAAGGAGGCCGTCGAAGCCTCGTTTATAGAGAAGACCCCCTAGCATGGTATAGCGAGCTGTGCGCTTGATGAAAGCTCACCGCGCATTGCTAGAGAGGTTGGGAGGAGTGACAGAAAGAGACAAGTAGTCTACAAGTTGCTTATACCAGTCATCTCGTGGGCTAGAATTGATAGTGTTGATATGGTCAATGTGAGGAGAGATGTATGAAGCAAAGGTACATGATGCACTGTGACAAAAAGGTGAGATGATGATGATGAAGATGGGATATGCGAGGTAAGAGAAGCCATGGTGTCGGCAAACTTGTTCGCAGAGCGTGGAACAGTCTCCAAGAGGTAATGGTCGAAAGATGCCAAAAGAAGGTCAACATGATTCCTATACCTCTGTAAAACTTCATTTTTACAGAGATATGAACCGTTAACTTGATTAACGATGAGCTGCGAGTCATCGAAGATGTTGATAGACTTGATGTGGAGAGAAAGGGCAGTCTGAAGTCCCAAAATTAAGGCCTCATATTCGGCCATATTATTGGTACAATCAAAGTCAAGCTTGAAAGATAGAGGCATGGGCTCCCCTTCAAGTGGGATGAGGATGACCCCCGCACCCCCATCGAGTTGACATTTGGAGCCGTCAAAGAACATGGTCATTTGGTAGACGGTGTCATCGGTGGAAAGGGTAGCGATAGACTCGTCAGGAAACTCACAGTGTGAAGGTTGGTTGTCGGAAAGAGGGGCATCTGCCAGTTGGTCAGTGATGGTTTACCCCTTGATAGATTTCTGCTAGATGAATTCGAGGTCAAACTCTACAAGCAGCATGAGCCACTGAGCCATACGTTGATTCTGATATGGCTTGGAGTGCATGTACTTGAGGGGGTCGGTGTGAGTGACGACAAAGGTTTTGTGGTTGAGAAGATAGTGGCGGAGCTTGGTGGTGGAAAAGACTAATGCCAAACAGAGTTTCTCGGTATGAGTATACCGAGTTTCATAGTCGACCAGTGTTCGGCTGATGTAGTAAACCACTTGCTCACGATGATGCTCATCTCGGTGCGCGATCATGGCACCTAACGAATGGTTGGTAGCAGAGATATAAAGGTAGAAGGGTTGGTCGTCTTTAGGTGGAATGAGGATTGGTGGAGAGACCAGATAGCTTTTGAGGGCTTCAAAAGCCTCTTGACAGTCCTTATCCCATTTAAAGGAGACGTCCTTCTTAAGGAGGTGATGGAAAGGTTGGCAGCGGTCTGAAAGCTGCGAGATGAAATGGCGAATGGACTGGAGCTTCCCTTGGAGACTGCAAAGCTGCTTGAAATTGGCTGGGGGTGGCATTTCGAGGATAGCGCGGATCTTGGCGGGATCTATCTCGATACCACAGAAGGAAACGATGAAATCGAGAAGTTTGCCTGAGAGGACCCCAAAGACACACTTCTTGGGGTTGAGGTAGACATTGTATTGAAGAAGGCGAGAGGAGATGATTGTGAGAATGGTCAAGTGGTCGCGGCGAAGTTTGGACTTGCTGAGAAGGTCATCCACATAGTCCTCCATGATTTTGTGGAGGAGATCATGGAAAATGTAGGTCATGGCGTGCTGATATGTGGTGCCAGCATTTTTTAAGCCAAAAGGCAGGACTCGATAGCAAAAAGTCCCCCATGGGGTGATAAAGGTAGTCTTGTGCTGATCTTCCGGTGCGATCAAGATTTGATTGTATCTTGAAAACCCATCCATGAGAGATAGCATCTCATGGCCAGCCGTGAGATCAATAAGCTGGTCAATGTTAGGAAGAGGAAAGTCATCTTTGGGATAGGCTAGGTTAAGGTCGCGATAGTCTGCGCAGATCCGAATCCCCCCAGTTGCTTTAGTAACTGGGACGATGTTAGAGACCCACTGTGGATAATCGATGGGTTGGATGAAGGAGATAGAAAGAAGGCGTTGAAGTTCCTCTTTGATAAGGAGCGCAACGCGAGGATGCATCTTTCAAAGCTTTTGCCTAACAGGCTTAGCCTCTGGTTTGGTGACAATGTTATGGGTAGCAATGGTGGGGTTGATGCCAGGCATGTCACTGTAAGTCCAGGCAAAGGCCTTGCTATGATTGGAAAGGAACTGGGCATAATCAAGCTGCTCCTGAGCGTCTAAAGATTGGCCAATCTTTAAGACGTGAGGAACATCAGAAGAAGAAGGGAGGTTGATGTCAATGGTGGATTCATTTAACATAACTTGGGTCTCGAAAGGGAGGAAACGCTAGATGAAAGAGTCATCGGCACCCATGTAGGAAAGGATGGCGTCATCGTCAATGCAGTGGACAGTGTGAATGGTTGCCGACTCATCCTCTACCATGCTAGGAAAAATGAGAGGGAGAGACCTGGGCACCCCATCGAGCTGATAGGTCAGGGGTTCCAGGCAGATGGTGTTTATGGAAAAAAAAAACTAGGAGGGATGGAAACCACCGATTCCGTAGGTGACGAAGGAGAAATGGGCGAGTTTGGAGGAGATTGGTCGATGGTTGGCTCGGGACAGAGGTCGGAAGGAGCCTGAGTGGGGTCATGATATCCTAGGCCATATCGTTTCTTGACATTGTGATCATTGAGCGGCTCGATGGGCTGATGGGAGCCCTGCTCATAACGTCCGAAATCGAAACCCTTCCATGCACACCTATGAAGGTAAGTGTGTGCAAAGGTGGGGTTGCCAAGAAACGAGAAATCAGATGTGAAAGGTTGGGGTGAAGAGAGGGAATTGCCATTGGTAGGAGCTTGATTGAGCCCCCCGTAGACAAAGTTGGTTCAGAAGTGAGGAGGACCATAAGGCACAACCATCCCGATCCAATGGTCGTAATTGGGACTGAGGTGAAGGCGTCCATACTCTTGCGGAGTTTGGAACATGTCTAGGGTCAACAAGTAATATTCCCCAAGTGATAGTCATTGGAAGATGTCTTCCATGGGGTTTTTGGTCGGCGCTTGAAGAGGAGGGGTGAGGGAGACCGCCGATTGCGAATTGGTCAAAGCTTCCGCAGATGGAGGCGATGCCAGAGTTGACGATTTGATGGGAATGAGGACATCGTTGGGACGGTAGGTGGTGTTGCAAGTCTTGAAGGGTGAAGGGTCAGTGGGGATGGTGTGGACTTGCCCGTCATGCTCAAACTTCACACAACGGTGCAGGGTGGAGGGTATACAGGCCATGGCACGGATCCAAGGTCGGCCCAGTAGAAGGTTGTATTGAAACTCTCCTTCGATGATATAGAAGAGCTCTGGGACTGTGCATGGACCAACGCGAATGTGAAGGATGACTGTGCCAATGGTCGTGGCGGTGGTGTCATTAAAAGAGCGTAAGATCGCGTCAGTTTTGGAGACGCAATACTTGGGAAGAGCCAGCTGATCAAAGGTGTGGGTAGAGATAATGTTGATGCTAGCACCGCTGTCGATCATAACGCGTTTGATGCGTGTCTGATCAACATAGGCAGTGATGAAGAGGGCAGCATCCTGATCTTCCGTGTTAGATGTGGGAATCTCAGAATCGCTGAATGTGATGGAGGTGATAGGAGATAAAGAATGGACGAGGGCAGCGAGTGGTTGGGGGTCCTCGGGTCGGACCTCTGCTGCCTGCAAGGCTTGGATGAGGGCTTGACGGTGCTGAGGCGAGGTTTGGATAAGGTCATAAAGAGACATCTTTACAGGTGTCTGGTGAAGCTGCTTCAGCATGGAGTCGTGAATTGGCCCAGAAGAGGAAGATGAAGAAGGTTGGGATGCGCCAAGGATAGAAATTTTAGGCTTGGGCGCAAGAGGTGGCTTGACGAAGGGATAGGTCCAAGGAATGGCAGCTTTTTCTTTTGCCTTGTCCTTTTGCGACCTAGTGGTTATACGGATAGCATTGATTTTGAAAATAGGAGGTGAGGAAGGAGTCATGTCTTGCTGGTGAGATGTTGACGTGTTTGAAGAGGTTGGATGGGAAGGAGTCGGGGTCTGGTCAAGAGTGTCCTTAAGGAGAAGAGTGTCTTCCTCCATATGGCGGTGGATGACGGCCTTGAGGGCACAACAAGTCTCGGTGTCGTGTCCTGGTGTATAATGATATGAGCAAATTTTTGTGTCGTCGAACCAAGAGGGCTTGGACCCGAGAGGTTGGAAAGGCTTGATGGGTGGAAGGGTTATGTCGGAGGTCTACAGAAGTTAGCGCAATATCAACGAGTATGAGCCTAATAGAGGGTCCATGCTATTTGATATGCGCAAGGTTGGTGACTTTTGCTTAGGCGAGGTTAGACGAGGTTTCCGTACCACCTTATGGGTTGATGGCACGGTGACAGATGGAGACGGCTCCTTTTTGGTGATTGGTACCGCCTTTTTGAGAGAGGGACGGTTAGAGGTAGGCAGAGGAAGCAAAGGAGGCAACGAGTTTTGTTTGAAGGCCAGAGTGGGAAGGATGCTGGTCAAGGTCGAAGGATGGGGGCCCAAAATAGATGGTAATGGTGACAGGGAAGGAGGCATTTGCTTTTGAGGTCTGGCGGTCTTCTTTGACTTGATTGGAAGACTGCTACTAGTCAAGGTCTGGCCTAGGTCCACCTTCACTTGCGGGTGAGTGAGGGTGGAGACAGGACGAATGCCAAATGATCTGATGGGTTTAGACGAGATAGATGCAGGTTTCGGTTTGGACGGGTTTGGTTGAGGTTTGAGAGTCTGGTCTTTGTCAAGAGTCTGACGAGATTCTGCCTTGGGAGGATTAGCAGCATGTGATGAGAGGGCGCGGGTATATTGAAGGGCTTTAAGACGCTCCCACAACACCTGAGGCGTCACTTTCCTTGGAGGGAGAAGTGCGATTTTCTCCACTAACCAGGAAAGTGGCTGAGAAGAAGATGTTGATGGTTGCGAGGTTGAAGACGAGATGGGTGTAGTGGTCTTAGACGCATGGTGTGGTGAAGTCATGACAGATTTAGATGAAGACGAAGGGGAGACAGGTTCTTCCCCGAATGGAGAAGAAACCGGGGAGCGAGGCTCCTCTAGCGAATAAAGGGCAGGGATGATGGTGCCCTCCACTTGCGGCTGAGGAGTAGGAAGGGTCGGGTCCTCCATAGGCAGTAGAAAGGAGGATGGCGAGACCGGTGGTGCTGGTAAAGCCGAGGCATCCTCCAAGATGAGAGAGGTCAGTGGAGAACTAGCCGGGGAAAGAGGTTCATCCATATGTGATGGACTGATTGATGGACTAACCTCTTGAGGTTGATTGGGGACGAAGGGAGAGACCGTATTGACTGTTCAAACGTTGTGCTCATGATTGTCATCAATTAAGGTCTGGACGTTGTTTTGAGTTGGCAGATGATTGGGGAAAGGTTGTTTGAAGATGTCAATGGCCTGATTAGGAGGTGCATTTGGATTGTCTAAGATGAGATCCCCCTTTTCAAGCATGTCTTGGATTATGTTCTTAAAAGTTTTGCAGTTTTCCGTGTCATGGCCCTTAACACGGTGGAAGCTGCAGAAGTCTTGCTCCCTATACCACGCGGGGATGGCGTGTGAGGGATCAAATTGTGGAGGAGGTCAGGCTTGAGGGAGATTGAGGGCCCCCTATTTAACAAGCTTTTCTAGCACAGACGCATATGATTCTCCAAGAGGAGTATATCGTCGTTGTACGTATCTCTGTTGGAACTGGCGAGTGGCACTTTGAGATGTGGATGGCTCAGGCTGATTGGTCGAAGAGGATGAAGGTCTAACAACCACAGCATTAGCTGAAGCCTTGGATTTAGAATTGGATGATGATGGCTTAGCAAAGGAAGAGTCATTGGTCTTAGAGCTGGGATTCTTGTTCCGCAACTTGACTTTATTCTCCTCGATGGCACGCAACTCAAGTTTGCGGGCCATCGTGAAGGCCTCGTCAAAAGTGCGGAAGGTTTAAACCCTCAGGGTGGAAGAAATATGTCTGGCACAGGCTTGGAAAAAGAGTTCAATAAGCTCGGCCTGGGGTAAGGAAAAGGAGAGTTGATTGATGAGGCCTCTCCATCGAGCAACGAAGTCGGCTATGGACTCATCCTCGAATTGCCGGATAGAATAGAGGTCTGTGATTGAGACCTTCTTGGTTATGTTGATGGAAAAGTGATCGAGGAAGAGCTGAGCCAATTGTGTGAATGAGAAGAGAGAATGGCTGGGAAGGGAGCTGTACCAATCGAGCACAGCACTCGAGAGAGACATAGGAAACATGCGTAAGAGCAACGCATTGTCATGGCTAATGAGGTAGCAGGCATGTCTGAATGCCTGCAAGTGTTGCTGTGGGTCTTCCTTGTTTTGAAAGTGAGAAAACTTTGAAAGCTCCCACTGGCTAGGATATGGTCTGATTGGGACAGAAGGGTGAATGGGCTCGTTGCAGATCTGCTCATATGAGAGAGCGTTGCACGAGCTGAAAACAGAGGTCTCTAGACTGGTCATCTTGTCCATCAGCATTTTGATGATGTCTGCCGATGGATTGACGGGTGGCACGCCCCCTAAGTTGTAGGGCGCTTGGAAGAGGCTAGGGGAGGTATGCGACATAGTTGGTTGTACAATGTATGAATGACTAGTCACAGAGGTAGAAGTGGAGGCTAAAGGTGGTTGAGTAGAAGACATAACTAGGCCCGATGTTGCCACGAGAGGTTGGACTGTGGTAATGGGGGCTAAGGGGTAGGAAGCCACCCTGGTGTTGATAGGGGCCAGGGTAGGCGGAATAGAGATGACAAGGTTCTGAAAAGGAGTGGATAGCGGTTGAGTGGGTTGAAGTTGACAGGGGGCCAAAACCCTGGTGGAAGTGGGCCCAATGATAGAGGGAGAGGCCACACCTGGAGGATTGGTCAAAGTCCGGTCAGTGGTCGAAGTGATGGCTTGAGTGTCTGAAGGTTAAACTACAGATGCTGTCGATACAGCCGTAGTTGTAGCAAGGGAGGTTGGCATTCCGTAGATTGGATTGCCCAAGGAGTCTCACGTTCGGCTATGCGCGAGATAGTGTTGCAAGGCCTTGACATTGAGGTCCAAGAATCGTTCGAAATCTTGGTCCCCTTCTTGGACAATGGGAGTCTGCGGCGGGGTTGGACGAATGGGAGTTCTTTCGGTCTCCGAGTTGAACTCCATTGTAGGCTTGGTCACGGATGGGGTAGACGGAAGTGGTTGATGGCTGGCGTGGTTGACGAGAGCTTTGGCTTGGCTGCGAGTCAAAACCATGCAAGGCAAAGAAGGTTCAGGTTTCAGGAACTGTGTTGTTCAATTCCAAAAAACCAGGATGGAGTCTTTGACAGAGAAGGGACAGGGTTTAGGCTGCTGGTTTTGAAAAAAAAGGACAGTGATAGAGACTGACGTTGGTTAAAAAACCGATGTCGGTAAGAAATATGGCCGACGTCGGTCAGATAACCGATGCCGGTAATAGAAAAAGCCGACGTCGGTGAAAGAACCGATGCCAGTAACAGGGGAAAGCCGACGTCGGTGGCAGAACCGATGTCGGTGACTGTGCTTTCCAGAGAACCAAAAGATTTTGAAGATTCTTGGAAAAACAATGAAGAAAGCATCCTCACTCACTCAAACAAATAGATGAGAAGAGGAAAACAGAGAGAGACAGACAAGCCTAAGCGATAAATCCTAGGAATTATCTTTAGAAGCTGTGGCTTATGCCTTAGATGAATGTTTGGGGAGATTGGCTGCAAGAAGGGTCTTAGAAGAAGGCAGTCTAAAGATGGTTTCAGGTGTTGTTTTAGGTGCTCAAAAATCTGTGTTAGGGTCTGGTACGCGGCCTGGTGCTAAGGAGCAAGCTCCCCTCACTTCATGATTCCAGTGGTTAGTTGGTCTCGCTTAGCCAAGATATACCTCGCCTAGAGTTTATCCTCCGCCAGAGAATGGAGTGGGCTTCCCCCTTGGTGATGAAATCCAAGTAGGGTCACCGGGACGGGTAAGGTATCCGCTGGGGGATGAAATCCCAGTCGGGCCTTGTCTCAGGTAAGTTTTATGTTCGTTTTAGTGCATGTGGTTTGGTAGTGTAACATCAAGTGTCTACGGTTTATTCAATATGTGTCTAAGTTACTAGATGTGGACTAAGAAGATGCAAGCACAAGCAGAAATGAATGCAAAGTG
This sequence comes from Torreya grandis, assembly GCA_037957365.1. NCBI lineage: Eukaryota > Viridiplantae > Streptophyta > Pinopsida > Cupressales > Taxaceae > Torreya > Torreya grandis. The sequence continues at coordinate 2,404,120 of JARHVA010000201.1, read as the reverse complement.
TTTTAATGCCCAAGTTGAAATGTGATGTTTGTTATGAAGACAAGTTTGAGAAAGGGTTGAGAGTATGATGTTTAGACTAGTCTAGAAATGCAAGGAAGAAAGATTCGTTTTAGTCCTGCTTATAGTGTCATTGAGAAGAAAAGAAGGAGGAGAAAAGGTAAGAACCTAATGCTCCTAAATGAATGAAGAAGAAAAGGAACCCAGGAGGAACCTAGGGTCCCACCGGGCGTGCCAAAATGTTTCTATCGCTAATTTTGCTTTTTCAGATTCAAGAGAGAGAAGAAACTAAAGAGATAATGGACAAGGCATGTGAAGTACCTGGATGAAGATTGCGCACTGTAATCCAGACGCTTGTGAGCACCCCTCTTTGGCTGTGGAGGAATGACACCTGCAAAGAAGAAGAACTTGGACAAAAAAATGTTAGATGGATAGGCGGTGGGTTGCCAAGCGAAAGCTTGTTCTCGAAAGTGTGAAAACTTCCTCAAAGGAGGTCAACCCACTGATAACAGACAGATAAAGACCAAGGAAATACAGAATGCTAGGATACAGAAGTGATAAACAAATTAAAAAGGAAAGAAAAGACAAAATGATTACCTGAAGGAGCTGTCGGGCTGATGACAGTCGCCGAGGTCGAAAATGTTGCCGCTGTCGGTTATCTGATCTGCCAACGTCAGTTATACTGCCGACGTCGGTTTGGGAAGTGACTGGCGTCGGTCGGGGTTGTGGCCTATGGTCAGGTCTGGGTTGGTTTCTGGACTGTGAACGGGTCCAGTTTATGAACAGGGGTGAGACAGAGTTCGGAGATGAATTTGGATGGACTAGGGAGTGGGCTAGTTCTGATTAGGTGCCCTATATAGGGTCTTTGTTGATAGGGGGATGAGGAAGTTGTCTAGGATTGTATAGAAAAGGGGACAGTGCGAGAGGAAGATGCACAGAGGACAGGGCCTGAGAAAGCTTTTCAGCCTCTCAGGGGGAAGAATAGAGGGAGCAGGAAACAACAGATATACCAAATAACTGGGAGCTAAAGAAATGAAACGAAAATGAAATAACAGACTGTGCTTACCTTTTTGTTTGCCGGATGAAGAGTGGGAGAGCTGTTGTTGGAGCCACAAAAGGCTTGATGCAAGAGGAGATTCCTGGTCTAGAGCCTTTGCACCTGTTGCTGCTATTGCACGAGGTCCAAATGGAGAAGAGACGAATGCCAAAATGCCAAGAGAATTCTGTTTGCGAGCTCAAGGGTCTAGGGGCTGCAACGGATGCAGAAGGGGGTAATGAAGGCTGCCGATGCCGGCAGTTTCACCGATGTCGGCCGAATGGTCGCCGACGTCGGCGGTCGCAGAGTGGGGACAGACGCTAAAAATAGCCTCTGCCCATTCTTGCATGCCGCCGAGCGAGGGGGTGTGGGAAGAACGGTTATGAAGACACTTAAATGGGCGTGGGGGGAAAGATAATGAAGAGATTTAGCATAATAAATGCTAGGGGGAAGGTGGAGGGATTCAAGGGAGGATCCAAGGTGGCAAGGGTGAGGTGGAAAGGGGGCCACTTTAAAATATTTAAGTTATTTTAATCATATGAAGGCCAAGGGTTAGGATATGGGTTTAAGGCGAACAAGGGGGAGGACCAAGGTGCAGACATGTTTGCGGTGTCTACAGGGTGCTACCCATTTCTATTTAGTTTTTGGAGTAGAGGTTGTCTTGCCTCTTGAATTCCAAATTCCCTCTCATTGCATATCCCTATAAGATCTCATTTCTGAGAGTGATTATCATTAATAATGTTTAACCCAACTTGATCTACTTGATGAACATCATTTATCAACATTCTCTCATTCTTCATGTCCATCAAAAACAAACTAAACATGCTTATAATAAATGCCTTAAAGTTTGAGAATTCAATATCAGAGGCCTCATCCTAAAGGAACATTAACATGTCACCACTATGGATAAAAGAAAGCAGGGAAAGTTTGCTTTAAATTGGCTTGGACCTTATATCATAATGCACAAGTATGAATTAGGAGCTTACCAGTTGTCCTCTCTTGAATGGAACTAGAACCTGAGCCCCTTAATGCTTCACATATATACCCTTTATTATTTTTAAATAGGATCAAACTCACCTTTATCTAACTTGAGCTCATCCCTTATTTTCACCCACATTCATCTCCTTCTTTTAAGAACAACTGATTAAATTTGAATCATGTGATTATCCATTATAGTCTTCACCTAATAGTGAACATGGGTACCATGGATATACCCATGTCATGATCCTCATGGTACTTTCCATCCCCTTATAAGATGGATTACCATGGTCATTGTCACTTAAAACCTCTTTTACCCACCTTCAACCTTATTATGCTTTAGTTTTGCCTTTATAAAGGTGAAATTATAAGACTATATAAGCAAGTCTATGTCATCAAAATCAAATGAAAATGAAAATTAATTAGGATTCATTTATAGTATTTGTAGACTTCTCCCTTGAAGGATAGCTACCAACACATATCAAAATTGCTTAATATAAGGTAGACTGTTCCCTTGAAGGATAGATCAAAAGACTTAAATAAAGATCACAAACTTAGACCACTCCCTTGAAGGATGGTTGAGTAAATAATTTGTCAAAACATAACAATATCTTATAAGCTTCTTGCATCGATTAACTTCCCCCATCCCTCTAAGCAATAACAAAATAGAAAAAGACCCATTATAAAAAATCAGAAAATGCAAACTTAATTTTGGAAGCCAAAATTGGCTTTCATAAGTAGATTTCCCATATCGATCAATCTACATATTATATGACATGGACTTATTTATACTGTCTATTTTGTAACCTACATAAGAGGTAAGCTATTCTTCCAAGAAGGTTCCATTTTCATCCCCCTCCCCTTTATACACTCTATAAGTAATGGATTTTGAGCTTACTTGACATTATGTGATCAAGATACCTTTTTAACCAACTAATGAACTATAATGTGAAGCATTCAGAGGGTTTATGTTCATAAGTTGATCCACCTTCAATTTGTTTTAGTCCTTGCCAAAGAAGAAGCATCATACCTTCTTCTTATTCTCTCATACTGGTTGATATATTCATTAATACATTTGTCTTTTTATTGTCTTATCTTATTTTCTCACATTTAGTTTATTATCTAACCTACTCTATGTGTTTTAAGATTACAACACCTTCATCAAAATAAATGCATTTAACCATGTGTTTTTACCTTATTTGTTTAAATGTTTTTAACCATAAGAACATTTTAATGAATTAAACATCTCCTACAACAAACATCATTTAGTTATAAATCCCATCAAATAAACCATCTATCATATCTACCATAATTTAATCATACATCAAAAATAAATGAGTCATTCACATATATCCACCATATGTCTAAATATATATATGAGGAAGCATATACTCATTAAATTTCAGCACGAACATAATCATCACTATCATCATAACATCCAATAATAAACATCATGATCACATAACCATATCATGAACATGTTTCTTCACATCATAACTAAAATCATCACAAACCATGAACAATAAATGTAATCATCATGAAAATTTTATTGAATCCACAAACATCATCATCACATAACCATATCATAAACATCATCATAACATCATCATCATCCTATCATTTATCAAATCCATATAACCATGATCCATAAACCATAACCACAAAAATAATCACAAAACATCATATCCATTTCCAAAAAATCATAAACATCATCATATCATAAAGTACATCCATCAAATATCAAATGATGTCATACACATAAATTAACCATCAAATCACATGCCTATCTAGGTGAGTCCACATCAACCATCATATCAAATCATAAATAAGCAACATGAACATCATAATAATGAACCAAAAACCATATATAATGATCATATCTATAAATCATGAGATCATAATCAACAAGATGATCATATATATAAATAAGTACATATCTCTCAAAATATATATACACCTCGCTACATCAGCTCACAAGTTGGTATCAAAATTACAATGTCTCATAACAAATCTAAGCCCCTAGAGCACCACTAACTCCTATTAATTTCCCTCATATACCTACCTATCCTCCTATAGAGGTATCCCACTAATTTGGTGTCATAGTACTATCACCTCCTATGATCCTAGATCTATACTTGCCCCATCAAGGTTCATTTGGTAGATGCCTGAAGACCAAGGCTTCATAATGCTATAGTTCCTCTACTGTCACTACATATCTATACATCAAGATAGTCACTAGTGGTCCCAAAACTAATGGTACTCTTCCTCCTACCTACCAAAGAGAATCTCTCTCCTACATCACCAGGGCTAGTTGAGCCCTATCCTAATATCTCTCTCTTATAAGAGTAGCCACTTGACCCTATATTACATCCCTCTCCTAGGTGACTATTTCCAAAGATACATGTGCCATGGCTAGTGTCACTTGTGATTGGTCCCTCTGAATGATTAGTACCTATACATATAGACCATGCCCTCCCACCTACTAACCACCTCCCCCTACATCAACATCCATGTCCTTTCAACCACCATAATCACCTTAAAAACTATAGCATCATAGTGCACCTAGTACCATGCAGGAGAACCATCTATGACACCTACATCATCCAAAATAATCCTTACTTGTAAAAACCCCTAATCAAGGAACTTGTGAACTAGATATGGAACAAGCAATGGAAACTCTACATCTTCCCTCTTATACCTTGGGAATACTCTAGGTATATCCTGAATGAGGTTGAAATTTCTCCATACCCTATCAAATAGAATAAGCTCTATCTCATGATCTTGCCTTCCATAGATCCATCTATAGCTCTAAAGTTATAGGGTATGTCTTGTATAGTGTGCCCATCTTGGAAACCTGACATACAGTCTCTAAATCATGTTTCCCACAACCAAGCCATCTATTTAGTACCTATAATACTCTATGTCATGTGCCCCTCCTCTTGGTCCTAAGAGGGCATAATCACCTCTCCACCTCATATATCCAACCTTAAATTCCATTTGAATAAAACCATCCCATGGTAGCCCCATAGGTCTTAGTACTTGGATGTGCTCATAGGCCTAATAATGGAGAATAAAATAAGCATTGATATTGTACCTCCTATGGACATATAATCCAAAAAACTCTTAATAAATATAAACTAATAACATAGGAGCCCATGAAAACACTATATGACCCAACCACATCTCAATGATCACCCCTAGTAATAAGTAAAAAAAAACCATGTTACTAGAATCTAGTAACACATAAAATGTGACCATTATCATCATCATAGTAAATATCCACCTCATATCCCTATCCCTCTAATACATTGGTTTATATTGGAAACCCCCTAAGTATCAGCTCACATGCTCATGGTCTTCTTCATATAAGAGTTCCATCTACCCATCTCTCTCTTCACACTTAATGTGGTAGATTAGTTCACCCCGTATGGGTAGTTACATGATCCTATAGATATCCTCAAGAAAAATGGTCATCTTGCCTATAGGAAATAAGAAGGTGTTAGTGGTAATATCCCATATCTTGATGAGTGCCACTAAAATCATTGCATCTTGAGGTATGTGTTGGTAGTACCTCATGATTTTAAGGCCCACATCCTCTATATGATCCAAATCATCATTGGTCATACCTTATTTTACCTCATCTAGTATGTGGGGCACATTATCTCTAATTTGTATTTACTCATATGCCTACAAGGTTCAAAATTAGTGCCTTAGTTCACCTAATCTAACATACTTTTCCTACAAATTTTACCACTTATCACTACCCCATATTTTAAACTACTCACCTTATTAGCAATAACTCCACCTCATCTGACCTATACATAAGACATGATTATCTTATCAAATATTTTACCTATCTTATCTACATCACTGGCCTTACCCTAAACCACTGACTTAAACCATTAACTACTACCCTCAACCACTACCTAAAACATTCAACCAAAATCTTAACTTTAACCTTTAATATACACTCCACAAACTACACCCTTCACTTATAATTTTCCACATATAACCTTCACCAAAATCCTTCACTATTACCTAATACCTCTTCACCTAATCTACCTATGACTCACCTAATCACACCTACCAATCTAATCATTTCTTTCATGTTATCCTCTAGCTACCTTCACTACACATGTACCCACTAACCTAAACAACATCAATAAACCCTCCTATCATTACTCTAACCTATCATTCAACATTCTTGACCTATACCCTTTGTCTTGACCACTAACCATAACCTTAACCCCTTGACCTTTTACAACTACCCTTCAAATAAACCCTTAGCTATTAACCCAACCTTTTTATTAAATCTTATATCCCACCTTATTAACAAATTCCCAACTATCAATAATTGAAGGTCAATCGATGATGGTTCCTTTTAACCATCGATAGTTAAGTAGGAGACCATTGACGGTCACTATAGTGACCATTGGGAGGTGTCCTATCGACTACTACCAATCAATAATGACTGTCAATGGTCATTGTGTAGTGACTATCTATGATCTTTAAGCCCTAAGGCTTGACCAAATTCTCTCCCAATATAAAATGATACTATAAAAACCCACACATACCCATCCTAACATCAATTACCTACTCACCTATCCCATTTCATACCTGATTCTCACCCAAAAATAACCAAATCAATACCCTAAATCTAGCCCTAGGTCAACCACACCCATAATCAAATAAACAACATAAACAAATGAATTTAAGTCTCAATATACCAAATCAATGATAAACCTTACTTTATTTCTTAATCACCATCATGGAGGTACTATAAGAGACACCACTTAACCTCACACTCTCCCTCATCCCCTTTGTATCCTTGATCACTCAGTCAACTCAAAAAATACCTCACTCAATCACTCAACAAACACTACCAAACCACCACCATATGTTCTCGCTCAAGTCACAAAATAGTTGTTAAGGGTCTAAATTGTAAAGGACCAAATAAACCCTTGGAAACTCTTTTGTCTTCACCCTTTTAAGGTTTATGTATAACCATCAATAGTTAGGGAGATCAGTGATAGTCGAACTTGACCTTTGATGGTCGACATTTTTATGATTTTTCCCTACCACCCACAATTTTCCAAACACACTTTCATGACAAAACAAATCCACTACCAAACCACTAGAGATAAACTTCTTCAACAACCACAACCAATGATATTGACCTTGTCATGGTTCATTCTATCCTAATTTATGCATGTTTTGAGACAATCTTGCTTTGGTCCTTTTGACTTCACTGACTAAATTGCCATCTTGAACAAATTTAAACTTGTGCTACTTTTTACGCACAATAGACCAATTATGTCTTCTCAAGATCTCTTCCTACCTTAGATACCTATAAAAATAGTAAACTTACCTAAGAGACTTAAATTTACAAGTGTAACCCAACTGCCATTCCTAAATGCAGTCACGTGGTCTACTTATCTCTTATCCTTTTAGTGCTAACCTTATTTTTACCAACTATGGAAACCTAGTTAATGCATGATCTTGGCTACCATACTTAGTCACATTTTATGTGTGTGTTTGAACTTCTATGCCCAACTTATCACCAACTTACCCACTCATTAAACCTACACCTAAATTTGTTTTACCTCATCACTTCCCAGTTTAAAGGGGAACACCTCCTCCTATGCTTAGGGTAACCTAACCTTCAACCCATAATTCATTTTTATTTTGTAACTTGTTGATACAAATTACATAAAAAAGGGGTGAATATAGACACTATAAAACCACACACCATGGTTATAGATGTCAAACTAACCCTTAGACCACCTTAGGACCCCTTAAGGACTGCTTCACAACCTTTTGACCATAAACCTAAGTCAAGCTAACTGACAAGCTAACTCACTAGCTAATTGACTTTGGCCAACTTAACCTTTGACCTATCAACTACTAATGGTAACCCCAACCACCATCAGTTAGGCTCGACCATCGATGGTTAGGTTTTAACCACTTGAATAGTTAAACTCTAACACTAACTATAGTTTATTTTTTTATATTTAGCTTATTTGATCTGTGTAAAAAATCAATGTATGCTAAAGCTAAATTTAGAAACGTTTTTAAACCTCTTATTGAACCTATTGTTCCATCTATCTCTTCTTTATATAAAAAGAGAGGAGGAGGAGGTGAAAAGGGGGAAGAATCAAGAGAAATATTCATCAGAGAGAATCAGTAATCATCAAAGCTTCTTGTATAAGAACTTCTTAGACAAGGCTTATTTTGATGAATCTAGGAAAGATTCAAATGAGTGTGACAAATATCTAATGTGTTGCTACTCATCAATCACGGCCAAGACACTGTTACCCTACTAAAATTTCTCAAGACTTCACTAACAAGTTTTTTAGCCAACTAGTTCCAAATTTTTAGGCTAGTAAGCTAAGTATCTATCTTTTATCAGTTTTAGAAATTAGTTTCTCTATTTTATCTTCCATCCCACCTTCTATAATCCATTCTACAACCTCATCAACTAGCTTTTTACACTAGACCAAAAACCATAGAAAAGATGATAGTCACCTTATCCACCAATGATCTATCCATAACTACTAATGGTTACCCAACCACTGATGGTCACCCACCCACCGATGGTCACCCAACCACCAATGGTTTCACCCCAACCACTGATAGTCATTGTATGATAATTCCAATAATAATTTAATTTCACATATCAAACCCTAACCCAATCTCACTTTCTAACCTTATTCCTGAGCATAGAACATCACCCCATTTGATTTATTTGGAATTAATATTCAATCATTTATTGTTATAATGTTATCTCTTTTAAGCACTTCTTGCGTTTGATTTTAGTATCTTCTATTATTTATGCAAGCAATTTATCTTTCATTTGTAAAAATTGATTGTTTAAGTGTGGATTGACTGGCTCTAAAGAAGCTTATGTTTCTTAGATCTAGCTTGTTAGGAAATCCACCATACTATCTAACTAATCAACCATTTCTTTCATTATTTTTGTAATCATATAAAATATGAAATTGGATGACTTAGGTATGGATAATAACACCCAACCTATAGGTCCTCTTTCTTACTCACTCAACCCTTATTGGCTAGACTTTCACTGATTACCAGTCACCTGTAGCTTCTTGAACTTAGATTTTTGAGACCTAGGTAGCCCTCTCGAACCTAGATCCATCCCACCAAGTCTCATCCTCCTAGGACAATAGCACCAAAATTTAGGGGTGTCATATTTTCAACATTATTATCTAAGTTCACTTTAGCCTCAAAAAGTCAGATTTTCTCAATTCCTTATCTTTTCCCCTATCAACCTAATACAATCTCATCTAACCCATGATCATCAGTTTTCCTATAAAAGGACATTCAATGTCTATTTAGAAGGGTTATCCCTCATTCTTAGGAAAAAATCAAGAATATCAGTACACTCAAGCACTCTTCCCTATTCTCTACATACAACCTTCTAAGACCAATTCAAACCTATTCAAGCACTCATACCAGTCTCTAGTCATCCAAATTATATTCCAATTTTGCATCTAGTTGCATATATCACATAATTATACCAATCACTTCAAATGGGAGAACTACATTAGCTTGATCTTTCTTTAGAGTATTGGTATGTAGGTAGTGTGCCCACACATATGGTGTAAAGCGCATCTAGCATATCATATACATACTAACCCCTTCTCTCTTTCCCAAGTTTGATATTCAAGTTCAAGTATCATGAGCTCCTAAGGGTTTTAAAGATTGAATCAAATACACAAAAAAATCTACATAGATCTAGGCTTTAATATTTCACTAACAAGGCGTAATAGGCCTATCAAATAGAACCCAAAAAAGTTAGACCATCAAGGCAATAGTGCTACAAGTGGAAAACAACACTAGAAGTGGAAAATAGTGCTAAAAAGTGGAATATAGTGCCAAGTAGTAAGGTTTCTTGAGTTTGACACTCCTATCCAATCTAGAAAATAAGTTCTAGGTCTTATAAATGATAGTCTACCATCCCTACATAGCAATTTATAGACCCTACCTCATCTGTTTCAACCTAGAATAAGCTAAGTTTGATTTATTTACAATTTTTATTCTATTTAGAAAAGGTAAAATACATATCTATTTACATAAATTAGTAGTCTAATTGAGACATTTTAATTACTGATTTATATTTACTCAGACCTTTATTTGATTAGGAATTAAACATCTAATTCCCAAAAAGAATAAAACATTTGGTGAACTTGACTTACTTTGAATTTTTGCACAAAAATCTTAGAAACCCTAGGACTAATTATTTTTGATTTTTTACAATATTGTATTTATTTTTCCTAAATTAAAAAATAAAAAAACAACAAATTAATTGCAATATTTTCAATAAATTCACCCAAACCCTAGTTTTCACATTTGCATACAAACACTTTCAAACCATGAGGAAAAATATATTGTTAATTTTAGAAATATTTTCAAAATTTTCCTCAGTTTTTCAAAATTAAAACTACAAATTTTCTATATATTTTTCAAATTACTACACTAATTTAGGGAAGTTCATTCAAAACCCTAGTTGCATCAAATACATTCTCAATTATTCTTCAGTACTTTTTCACATAATTTTCTCAATTTTTAGTTTCATATCAAACTTAAAAATCAATTTCAATTTCAAAAATCATAGTATTTTATAAAATCACTAGTTATAACTAGCTCCTTTTTGCTTGTTGAGGTATCACCTTACATGTTTTGGAGTCTCGTATCCTTTTCATGCATATTCTAGTTCCTTATTTAGATTATATCAGCTTATTATTTTCTACTATTATCCAAGTTATTTTCCCTATGCCACCTAAATTCCTTGCATTTTTTCCCTTGCAACAAAGTGCAAGACTTAGTGGTAATCCTCCTGAGTTCACCTAGATTCCTAAAACTTGAACATATACCATGGATAAACAACCAATTTAGGTTCCAATCATAAATTTTATACATTTAGATTACACCAATTTCAATAAGGATAATTTTGACAAAGAGCAGTATGAAAATAACAATGATGATGTACACACCAATGGTAATGCTCCACCACATTAGACTACTGATCCAATTCCACCCATTATTGATAATGAAATCATACTCAACAAAGATTTAGTTTTAAAAAAAATTAGAGGAAGACTTGAAGAACAACCTAAAGATCATACAGTAATTCTACAATCTATCATGGAAATAAAAAAGGCTAAGAAAGTTGAGTCTTCCAATCAAAGTAGCTAGTTACAAATAACACTAGAGGGGAAACTATGTCACAATAACCCCTTATAGCAGCCCAACATTCTTCTATGCCACCAACTATAGCTAGTACATCCCTATCTCCTAATGTGTCACCCCTTATGCAAGAGATCTGATCTCTTCAATCCAAGGTGCAACATATTGAGCAAGGTACCACTAGACCAACATAGGCATTGGATTCTTTTGCTTTGTTTCATACACCATTATCACATCACATTGCTTCTATACCCTTACCACAAGTATTTTTTCAACCCAAGCTTATTATTTATGATGGCAAGCATGATCTTGAGACAAATTTGAGAGCTTTTCATGTAGCATGTTTGGATTATGTACCTAATGACTAGCTACTTACCAAAAAATTTCCATGGAACCTAAAGGATTATTCCTTACAATGGTTTTATAGTCTATCAAATTAGTCAGTCATGGTATTTAATCCTTTAGTAGATAGGTTACTAACATATTTTAGTATCAACATTGGTGATAAGGTCTCATATGCATAGATTGTAAAATAGAAACAAAAGCCAAATGAACCTCTCACAAATTATGTTCTTAGATACAAGACTATTTTGGCTAAGCTAACTATCCCCATGGCTAATCAAGAGATACATGACATATTCAAATAGAGCCTTCTCCTAGCATTACATGAATCCATTATGTTTAAAATATTCTCTTCCTTCACTAAATTGTGTCATACACTTAAGGGAAGAGAAGTCATGTTAATCTCAATGGGAAAACTCAAGTATTCAAGTACTCCAGACATAACAAACAAGAGTAATAACAAAGTCTCATACAAGATCAAAATTAGTGACAACAAGAATAAAAAACAACCAATAGTCAATGTCCATTTATATCCCCCTCAATACATGGTTTTATCAGTACATTCTCAATGTGCATTTACCAATTTACTACTTTCTCTATCCAAAATTCTATAGTAGTTATTAAAATGTAACATCATCACTCTCCCACCTATCTGAGAAGCAGATCAAACAAAGCCTCTTTAATGGGGATATGATCAGCATGCATTTTTTAATTTTCATAGGGCACTAGGCCACACTACAAATAGATGCATCAATTTATGACATAAGATACAAGATTTTATAGATGATAATCTACTTGATCTAAGTACTTTATACGAGCCTCCAAAGATAAATCCAACACAAGATAAGATTTTGAAAATATTTTTACATCCATTTCCATAGCATTCAAAATAAGACAAAGAGGACACATTAGGTGTTCATCATACATACCATACACATCCTCCACCAGTTACATACCACGCACCTTTAATTGAGGCACAACCTTTGAGAGGTGTAATAGGTGTGTATGAGTCTAGAGTTCTAGCTAGGCCTTTGATATCTTTTCAGATTAGGAGATTATGGGGGATGATACAAGTTATAATGCACTTTTTATCAGAGAACATATCCATAATCAACCTATCTGTAGTTTACTCATTGAAAATGGTTCTAATCTTAATATGTGCACCTTCACACTATTACAACATTTGGGTTATTTAAAATAGGACATCACTCTAATCGATATAATTATCATTGGTTTTAGTGGGCATATTCAGAGTTCATTGGGTGAGATAGTAATTCCACTATAGGCTGGTCCTACACATGTGGCCACACCTTTCACTATAGTTCCCAGTGTAGGAGTCTTTGACATACTACTTGGTCAAACATGGATTCAAAAACTCAAGGTAGTACCTTCTAAAGTTCACATATGTGTGAATTTCATTCATGCTAATCAAGTTATTACAATTGATGGATATTTTTTAGTCACCACTCCCCACTTCAGAGCCATCTACTAGCTTCTAGTCACCAGCTTCAGTTCTTCTATCAGTTTTAGCTTCTCCTCTAATTTCAATTCTAGTTTCACTTCAGGTTCAACCATAGTTACAATATCCATTACTAGTACAAAGGGTTCATACACCCCCATAGCTTCAAGATTCTAGTCAGCTTCCAATAATAGTATTCACACCTAGAGTAGTTACACTGAGATCTCATATAGTTACATAGAGAGCACTTATTCACAGAGCTTCTTCTCTTACTTTCATATGGGTCCTTAAGAGCCCTACAGTTACATCCACTTCTCAGAGTCATAGGGGGACCCCACATTCAGCTTCCACTTCAAATATTTTAGAGCAGTTATAATGTACACACATTTCAACTTTATAATCTTAGTCATACATGTGTGTCTCATGATCATACATGATTCAGTTGTTTGACACAGGACACCAGGATAAGGAGTCTCACCTGAGACTCATCAGTTAATATCATTTATTCTTAGTTCTTCTTGTACATAGTTCAAATATTTTTAAAAATACAAAAACAATATAACACTTCAAAATTAAAAAAGATTCAAAAAATTACACAAATGCCAAAAATATTTCAATTTTATGCATCATCCATGATTTACATTACTACTATCATGATATGACTTACATATGTTATTTCATGCTATTGTATGTCAATTTTCTATATTACCATGCTTCACTTGATCATCTTTGAGTGTGTGAAGTGACATCTAGCTACTTGATTACTTTATTCTACCCATAGAGGGGGCATTCTTACTTCTACATTTGAGACATACATTATTATACATACCCACTAGGGGCATCTTCTACATGACTACACCATCTAGGTTACGTCATTCCTACATTACACACTCTGAGTTATCATGATGATGTACATTAATTTATAGCTTATATAGAATATCATCTTGATAATTCATTAGTATTTAACACTTATGTATCCCTTAGCATATATCTAGTCTTCTACTACACATGTTTTGCATAATTTCACATTTGCTTTGATTAGTTAGATGTGCTTGTATCCTTCTAGCTATTACATGTTTTCTCTACTTACTTAAGCATAGCTTGTGTGATTATATTTTCTAGTTCCTGTTTGACTCTTACTTGTGCCTTAAGACATTTGCCAATGTCTTTTGCTTCTTTTTCATGTGTGTGCCTTAGGATATTTTCCAATGTCCTTTATTTGTACTCCTCTATTTGCCTATGTCCTATGTGCCAAATTTGCTTATTTCACTTATATGTGTATGAGGAATTTGAACATGCCTTCCATGCTTGTTTCAAGTTTGAGTGACATGTGGTCATGTCCCTTATTTACATGGCCCCTTAGCCCATATAATATGCTTCTTACTTATTTATTCTTGCTTGTTTGCTTGTTGATTATCAAATTTATACAATGTCATGATCCATATCATGTATTTTCTTTGCTTTCTTGGATGCCATGATGGACATCATGCTCTATCCCTTCAACTAAAAACTAATAATTTAACATTTTTAGTTCTAATTCAGTACTTTGCACATGCTTTTCAAATTATTATATCTATCTAGGCATAACCCTATTGATCTAATAATATCATGGTATAAACATTTACTATATCTTAAAACATATTGTAAAATATCAAATGCTATATCAAATATATATTCAGATTAACACACTTACAAGACTCTTTTCTTCTGATGACAATCATTGCAAGTTCATCATTCCTACCCTTAACAGAGGGGGCATCAAATAGGGGATTTATCATAGAGATAAAACCTCCTAGTAATCAAAATAGATAACACAAAATCTAGAGGTCAAATCAATCAAATTAGGGTAGAAAAATAAGAACAGTCTTAGATTAACAGTTAGTTTTCACACTGGATAGTAGTACCAAAAATGAATAATTACACCAAAAATGGATAGTAGCACCAAGAAATGGATATTAGTTTCAAAAATAGGGGTGTCTTTAGTTTTGTGCTCCTATCCAAGTAGAAAAACACTCAAGGTTTCTAGAAATAGACAAAAAGTTTAGTTTAAGGACTTTTTTTCACTTCTAGATCCTTCAGATTTAATAGTTTTAGCATAGTTTTCATAGATATAGGGGTTATCTGCATGACATGATGTTTCTCACTTTAAATTTAGATTAGGCAGTTGTCATAACTTCTAGATCAAAATCTATGCTCTAGACATCAGTGATTGGGGGCAATGTACGTGGTATATTGATCTTCTTTTATTTCTAAGTTTATTTTATTTTGGGCATTCTCAGTAGTTACGTGCCTTATGCCATCTACAGGTGGTTGGCATCACATTCAAGTTAAACTTTCACATAATTTTAGCTTTTTGAGTACCTGAGTTCTTGAGTTGGCTTTCATATAAGCCTAGTGCATTAGTTTTGGAGTGGCTTTCATACAAGCCTAATCTCCATCTTTTGAAATGGCCAAGAGTGACCTAGTTTCTAGCACACATTCAACTATCCATGCCATAATGTCAGATTCCTAACACATTCATGGGCTCCATGAGCTATCTCATATGACATATATTCTATACTAGTATCACTTCATAGCTTCACTTCACGAGGCAACAATGGAGCTAAAGGGCTAGCCTTTGTATTCTTGAGTGACCTATTTAAAAGGATTAGACACACAGTCTAGACATCAATTAGCACATGCATGATTCATCAACTTTACTTAGTGAGAAATTATGGAGCTAAAGGGATAGCCTTTACATTATTGAGCCATATTTTGGGGAATTGAGCACTTAGCTCCTTTCATAATATTACTCTTGATTTAGCACATACTCAACACAATCCCATATTATAACAGGGTTTGTATTGGTTTGCATACCTGGTGAGGTCTATTCATTCCTATCTCTTCCTTTACTTAGATTTTGTATGTTATTATTTTAGATTTAATGTATCTAGTAAGAATTGATCTACTTCATGTTTTTATTTATAGATTCACACATCACAACATGCTCTCTCTCTATGCACATCCAACATCATACATCTTCATGAGCTTTTCCCTTATAGGTAAGTTCAGGTATGCTTTCTATTTTTTTATCCTAGTGTTTTATATTGTTGTATCACTCTAATAAGGGGGAAATGTAATCATATAAAATGTGAAATTGGATGACTTAGGCATGCCTAATAGTACCCAACCTATAGGTCCTCTTTTTTTCTCACTCAACCCTTCTCAACTAGGCTTTCACTGATTCCTAGTCACCTGTAGCTTCCTAGACTTATATTTTTGACACCTAAGTATGCCTCTCAAACCCAGATCCATCCCCCTAGGTCTCATATTCCTAAGACAATAGTGCCCAACTTGGATAGAAGAATTTGGTGTTATTTTTAAAGTTCACTTTATCCTCAAATGATTAAATTTTATTGATTCCTTATCTTTTCCCTTGTCAACATAATACAAGCTCATCTAACCCAAGATCATTAGTTTCCATATAAAATTCCATTAAATGTCCATTTAGAAGGGTTGGCACTCATTCTCAAGAAAGAAGCGAGAATATAAGCAAGTAACTCAATCATTCTTCCCTATTCTCTACATACAACATTCTAATACCAATTCAAGCCTATTTGAACACTCATACTAGTCTCTAGTCATCCAAATTACATTATAGTTTCACATCTAGTTGCATACATCACATAATTGCACCAAACACTTAAAATTAGAGAACTACATTATCTTGATCCCTCTTCAGAGTATTAGTATGTAGGTAGTGTGCCCACACACAGGGTGTGAAGTGCATCCAACATATCCTTTACACACTAACCCCCTATCTTTTTCCCAAGTTTTCTATTCAAGTTTAAGTACCAGGATCACCTAAGGGTTTTAAATATTGAATCAGACACACAACAAGCTTCACACATATCTAGGGTTTTATATTTCACTAAGAGGGTATCATAGGCTTATTGAATAAAACCCAAAAAATTTAGACCACTAGGACAATAGTGCTAGAAGTGGACAACAGTGCCAACAAGTAGACTACAACACTAATTGGTAGGGTGTATTAAGTTTGTTACTCCTATCCAATCCAAAAACAAATTTTTATGTCTTATTTACGATAGTCTGCCATCCCTACACATTAATTTCTAGACCCTACCTCATCCATTTCAGCCTAGAATAAGCCAAGTTTTATTTAATTACACTTCTTACTATATTTAGAAAAGGTAAAATACATATTGTTTACACAAATCAATAGGCTAATTGAGACATATTAATTACTGATTTATATTTACTCAGACCTTTATTTGCTTAGGAATTAAACATCAAATTCCCAAAAAGAATAAAACACTTTCTTATCTATAAGTCATTCCTCCCAAGCCAAAGAGGAGAATCTACAACCATATGGATCATGGAGTGCAAACCAAATTTAGGTTCTACTAACCTCAACCTTATTTTAAGGTTTACAACTTTATTTTTAAGCAAATAAGCAAAATTTATGTGAAACACCAAATTTTTATTAGTTATTACACAAACTCTCAATGAGCTTATTATGATCATAGATATTGACAAGGCATATGGCTATGACAAGGAAAAATATTTGATCTTATTGATGTAGAGGAATTTAGTTTATATCTTGATTCCCTCCTTGATGAAATTAAATCTTTGTTATTTGTAGCTTGACAAGAACAAAATAAGTATGCTCATGCTAGCACATCTAAAGAAAAAAATGACTCCATTGGTAATATTGATCAAAATTTTATAAACCCTACTCTAAGTGTTGCTATCTCCATTATTGACACTATAATTAAATCTACACCTTTGAGTTTATGGGAACATAACACTTTCGATATATATCCATTCCCGTGCCTAACCAAATAACTCATACAAAATCCTTGATAGCTACAAATAATCCATCACCTCCATTTCCCATTACACAATCCCTCTTACAAACTATTTTAGCTTTGCATACCAAAGTGTTATAAGTATAGTAAGGTTTACAAAATTATAGTAAATTAATGGAGTTATAAGCCTTACTTCACAATACATTATCATATAATATTGCATTATATCCTTTACTTAAAATATTTGCAGCTCTTAAACTTTCACTATATGAAGGTAAAGGAGATCAATAAAATCACCTTTGATCTTTTCACATGGCATCTTTGGACTATGCTTTCAATGACAAGATACTAAGTTGTTTCTTAAAAACCTAAAATATTATGCCTTTCATTGGTTTCATTATGTACCTATCCAATCAATCAAAACATTCAACCCATTAGTGGATTAGTTTATCAAGCATTTTTCTATCAATATTGATGAAAATATCTCTTATATGCACATTGTTAAACTTAATCTTGGAGTTAGTGAGCCTATTATTGACTATGTACTTTTTAACAAAACCATGATTGATAAAGTGACTAACACCTTAGTAGATAATTAATTACAAACTATCTTTAAACAAAGTTTACTATCACCTTTGCATGAGTTAATCATTTTTAATAACTTTAGATAATCTGAGGAAAATTTTCATACAATAAGATAAAGAGAAGTCAAACCTCTCACTTTGAACAAGCTTAAATATGTACCCACATCTAATTTAACATCCAAAATGAAGTTTCAAAGTAAACCATCTTACAAAGTTAACCCAAAAAATACTAAAACTAATGCAAATATAATACTCAATGTTATATCTTAGCTTTCAAACAAGCTTGTTTTATCAGATCATCCAAGAAGGTAATTCTCTAGAATACCATAATTGCTTTATAAATTGATAAAAAAGTTACTTAAGTGCAATCTCATTACTCAACCTCCACCACTAGAGGTTGACATGAGTAGACCTAAAATTAAATCATTATATATATGCATACTATGATTACCATATATACGATGGATATTATACCCATAGATGTTTTAAGATCAGACACCAAAATCAATATCTTATCAATAACAATGTCATTGAACTAAGCACTTACATATAGGAAACTAAGCCACAACAACATGAAAATGTTAAGTTGAATATTTTTAATGATCCATTCCAAAACCATGAGACAAATAAAGACAATTTAAAAGTGCATCATACCTATAATTCACAAACAACTTCTGAGGCATATGATCATATATTAGATGTAAATCAATATAATTATTTAAACTATTATACTAGTTTTTCATTTTTTCTTTAATTAAATTAACTTTATTAAAACTCAATGAAAATCAAGGTTTATGATGAATACCTAGAGATTAGGAGATGTTTTCACACTGCTTGAATCTAGAGATTGAGGGAGATTCTTTTTGGTTGGGAAGAATAACATACACACATATAAATAACTTGGATAAAAATAGATTAATAGATAAATGGGTGAGTTGTCTAGTTAGAAACTAGTCATGGGAAATTGTGAGCTTCCTCAAAAGGATGTCAACTCACTTGTTTACATAACTAAGTGGATAAAAAACATTGAAAATGATAATAGATAAAATATATGATGACAAAATGATTATGATTCAATTCTCTTTTAAGCTTATAATATAAGCAAAATATTCATCCCAATAGGTCATAACAACATTTACATCTTCTTGTATGACATCAAATTGGTCGATTGTGGATTCAAAAAAGGGAAAATAAAAAATTATGTAAAGTGCTAGATTGAATTCTATGTCACTTTGATCAATAAATAGGGTTGGGAAACTATAGGGAGATCAATTATATTGATTACATTATGCACTATGCATGGTAGAGTCATCTGCATAACAAGGCCATATTTAAAATGACAAAAAATTAGTAAGGATTAAAGACAAGGATTAAGATTAAAGCTTCAAGTTTTGAAAACTAAAAAAAGTGGATTGATGTCGATCCTATTAGGATCGGTTCCAATTCTATAAAAATAGCAATGAATCAAAATGAATTAGCATTGATTCTCTCTTAAATTGTATTTATTTAAAACAAAGATTGATTTGGATTATAAAAGCTAATAAATGGATATTGAAGGATATAGATGGTATTATAAAGATAGAATAAGAAGATAAAATCAAAGAGATTTTTATAAAATTAAATAAATAAATATGATTACTTACCTTGAACCTAATTCCAAACATAATAAAAACTTTCCCATGAATGTAGGCAGACCTTCAGACTCGTGATAATGGATGTAAATTGAATGCAATAGAATTCTAGCAGAGTGATTTTAATGGCTTCCTTAATTCTCAAATAATCTTAGAAGCACTTTGAGGTTCAATATTTTTTGGTCCCAAAACTAAAGGTTGGCTAGGTATTTATGGATCGACATTGATCTAGAGAATCAACATCGCTTGTGGGAGAATTAGTGATGATTCACCTAAATTGGAAGGTTTGTTCTAACCATGGGTAAAATTGGACTTTGGTAAGCATGAGGTTATTGGTAACAAAACTATATGAGGGTAAAGTGGTTAAGAGGTATATTCCTTAGGTTATTAATGGATTTAGGTGGTTAGGAAGGTAGAAAGCTAATAATAAAAGAAAATTACCAAGTTATCAATGGTAAATACACTAAAACTCAAGATAGATATTATTTAGGTGATTAAAATAAAAATAAGGGCCTACAAATCCTAATCAATTGTATATAGGGTAAAAAATTAGTGTCTATATTAGCCCATTTTTGTGGAGTGTTATGGAATATGTGCCACAATATAAAAACCATGAGAGGTTCAATGCCCCAGGTTTATGTGAAGAGGTATCCCCCCTCAAATTGAGAGTCAATGTAGGATAAGGAGTGGTTGATGGGTTTGAAAAATGGAATAGTAGATGGGATGGGTAGATAACAAATGAAATATTATAACATGGATGCATAACATGAAGTATATGTTTTTAGACTGACATGATGTAAGGTAATACAGGTAGAGATGCCTCAAGGCAAATCCCATAATAAAATTCCACAAATATGAATAGGTGGGCTTAAAAAAAATCTAAACAAGAGGACAAGTGATAGGACTTTGTTGACTGAATCATCTGAATATGGTGTGTTTGTTACTTATAAACAACTATTCTCAAGAGAAAATACACTCTTAGGACTCACTAATGGGAGATACCCAAAAGAGTACATGCTTTATGCAAGTTGTGGGACCAATAGGGGGTCTAAACCATAAAATTGAAAATGATATAGGATAAATAATAGGGTAAGTATGGAAAGGTACCAATTTGAAGCTAAGGAGAAAAAATAGATGCATGTAAACTATAAGTAGTGAAAAAATAGGTGAATCGGCATTGATTCAAAATGAATCAACACTGATCTACCAAATCGGTGTTGATTCAAAATAGATCAACACTGATCCAAAATTTGGTATATAAGTAAATCTAACATAAAAAAGGACTCATTTACTATTTATGAAAAATGAAATGACACTTTGAGAGCTAAAATGATTATTGCGACATGAGATAAAATAGAGGTTAGTGGCAATCGATTGAGGTGATGATGATGATCACAGGATGAGGTAGGTCCATTATTATTTAAATTTTTGAATTTTTTAGAATTTTTTAGACTCTAGGATAGGTGCTAAGACTAGGGTAGGATGACACTAAATAATCAATGTTGATTCCTATGAATCAGTGATGATTCACTAGGAATCAATGTCATTTCATTGAAATGGTGCCGATCTAGATAGAATGACACCGATCTATAAGGGATCATCACCAATTTTCATAAAAAAGGTGATAGGCTTGGATTAGAGTCTAGGGTTAGGGTAAGTAGATTTTCTAAGAGAATTTAAGCTTATATGGGATTCTAGTTACAAGCACAAACTCTAATATAGATGCAGGATCAAGTGTTGCCTTTACTAGAGAAACTGTAGGATCAACTTGGCAATGATGATTGGGCACACTTGGAGGTTGTAGGCCTAGGAGTGTATTAATATAGATGCATTAATTGAGATACAAGTTTGTTAGTCACTCTACTAGAACACTGGGACATTTTAGGATTTTCTAGCTTCTTACTAGAGAGATGACCATTATCGAGGAAAATATCTCTAGGTTTTTGTGGCTTCCTATATAGGGAGTAGACATAGTACCTATGGATGATCAGGGATGGGGAGCAGTGTTGACATGCCTATATAGTGGAGATGCTATAGATATCACATTTGTTATTAATGGCTTTGTTTTTGAGCCTCTATATGAGGATGATGTAGTAAGGAGAGGTGTACTAACCATGATGATATTGTTTATTTCTTGTCATACACCCTTAGAATCAAGAGGAGGTAGGTTTCATAGAGCTCAACATGTGTATTAATAGATATGTTGGATTAAAATACAATGTTTACCTAGGCATCTACCTTACTAGTACATGTTTACAAGGAGTTATGGGGTTAAAGGACCCAGAGGTGATATGGCTTAGATGTGATTGTAGTGGTATAATTTTAAGCATATGAGCACATTAGGGTGGTGCATCCCATTGGTACCCCATGGATACAGTGGTATGATATTGACTATAACATGGCCTTCTTATAATAGAAGGCTGATTTAGTGAGAGTTTATAGATGGCATTATTTAAGACCTCGATTACTACCAAGGGGTACTAGAGGGGTTGAGAGATGGATATATCATTTAGAAACCTTATCTTAAAGTTCCTTCATGGCCTAGGGTAGATTCAAATCTTACATGTATTTGGAAAGAGAGGTGGGTGACTGGGAGGAGGATAGAGTATGTAGAGTACATCCATTTTGGGTGAGTACATTAATAGTTCAATTTAATACATGACATTCTATGGGCCCTACACATATATAGGTGAGATGAGATAGAGTGAGAGATCCTAGGGCTAGATGATATAAATTTCCTAGTATAGGAGGAGGAGAAAGTGGGAGATGATGTGTAGGATATAAGTTGAACTCTATCATTTATAGCATGGTGGGTAGGATAGTGGGCAGTGAGGTAGGAGAGGGTGGTGCATCCATGCTAGGAGGGAGGGGATGAGGAGATGGAGGAGGTTAAGGAGGATAGATGAGGAGAGGAGGATTTGGGATATGTGGAGGAGAGGGGTAAGGATGAGGGAGAAGAGGAGATAGAGTAAGAGGAGATTAACATTATAGAGATTATCATAGAGAGGTATACACTGAGGACTCAATGTATCACCTTATAGGGATAGGTGGTCACAACAAAGGGGATCTTTCTATAATGTAGATTGAGTGAGATACCCTACAGACTAGATTAGATACCTTGAGGGTAGATTTTGACTCTTTATAGCTTAGCCATGACTTGGCAGTGGAGGATTAGGATCAATACTGAGCAGAGAGAGATAGTCTAAGGAGGGGGGAGAGAGATTTATTAGAGTAGATAGTTGTAGGGGTGGATGGGATTAGCACAAGGTAGGTAGGCATAGTGAGTATTGATAGATATAGGGAGATAGTATTATAAATGTGATATTATGAGAAGATCATACTAGATCTACATCCAAAGATTTTGTATTATGCTTCTTATCTAACCACACTGGGCAGGTTAACCATGTGCACTTATACAAGGTTAGTGATCATGGGGAGTGTATCTTATGGGCGGGATAGGAGAGATAAAGATAATAGAGGAGATGGGGGAGGGGATGGGAGTAGATATGGTGTTAGAGACTTGGGGAGTGTCCATCTGAGCAAGATACATTTTATAGATTAGCTCATTCATTGTTGTATTCATTCATTGTACTAGCTAGAGAGACAAAAACATGTATATGGATATTTTTGATGTATACTTTGATTATTTTATATATAGATTAATGATCATGAGCTATGAGTTTCTTATGAATTTTATTTATGGATTATGGATGCTTATGGATTATGTTATCATGGATGCATTTTTGATTATGTGATTATGGATTTAGTTTATTAAATAATGTAATAGATTATGATATATTGTATGTTATGGATTTATATTAAAATGTTTATGGATTATGGATATTATAAATGTAATTTGGATCATGGATTATGATTTATGGATTTTAAATGATATGATTAGATTATGGATTTAAATGTTATAAAATGTGATGTAGGGGCATCCTTAATTAGCCCACTTTTAGTGCATAAGAATGGTTAAGTGTCCCAAAGGTTGTGTCATGTTGGTAAGAAGTCATGACGGTAAACCAAATTTGAATTCGGAGTCTAAAACTAGTTTTCTTGCCTTTTGTCTAATTTGAATTTTAAATTTGTAATGAAGGTTTAAGAGTGTGTTTAGGTGGTAATGTTATGTCACGATGAAAATGTTTTAAGACCTATAAGGTCTCTTTAAAGGTCCTTTAAGATGGTTTTGACTACATATGTCAAGTTAAGGTATGAGGTGGCAGTCTACCACCCTACATGGGTAAAAATATGGTGAGAATTTTCTTTCATAAAGAAATAGTTATAGGTTTTATTTTTAGGGTTTAAATCATAGGTAGAAATAATTTATAGTTGGTGTGGTTCGAAGTAGGGGATGAGGAGATAACAGGGCATGCAAGATAGAAAGATAATGAAGGTATACTAAGATAGTATGTAGGAATATGTAAGTATTTTTTTTAATGAACTAAAGATACATATGAATATAATGGTGATGGATAAAATTGAGTCTAGTGAGTATTTGAAATCCCTACTAAATGAAGGATTAACATAGACCCCTATTTTGAGGTCTTTGCTTTCGTTTCAAACTGTATATATTTATTGATAAAGAATGATATTGGTAATGGTTTCCTAAGTATGTTTAAATATTAATTAATGTATTTTGAAGAGAATAATTTGAAGATAACAATAATTAAAACCCATGTTCTATATATTGTATGCACAAACCCTATTTTGAGCAATTTTAATAAGGTTACAGCCTGTATTTTCAAGTTTGATGATCAACTGGAGTTAAAAAATTTCTCTATACATTATTGAAGGATTATATAATGTATATTGAGACCATATGATATAAGGATTAGTTTCCAATTCATTTGATGAAGAAATAAATTCATGAATAGCTCCTTGTTTTCAATTTGTTCTCTTTGTGCAGCCTGTGTTGTGTAGTTAAGAGGCAAAGACATTAAACTAGTATTGTTAAGTGTTGATCAAAGATTAATGTTCTTTTATAGTGGATGAATTTAATTAAGGAATACCAATAATCTCTAAGAATCATATAGGATAGATACAAATATTTTTGTTTTCTTGAACCTTGTTTTGTTCACATAGACAGTGTGTTGGTTCTATATAGGAAATGATCTTTCTATCAACTTATAAGAGCTTTGATAGGTTAAGATAAGTTTATTGAGGGTGTTTGGAGGCTCAGTGAAACCCTATTTGCATTAATTTTTCTTTTTTATATTCTATAGGAACATTTTCATGTAGTTGCATTATCTTCTTTCATAGTCAGCTACAAATTGGGCTAGAAACCCTTAGTAGAGAATTGGGAAGTAAGAACCAGTGATTGGATAGGTTAAAATAGGTTAAAATACACATAAATAATATTTTGAAAATTCATGAAACTCTTTAAAACATCCATAGTGTAAATTTGTGTGCTCTTGAGTCAAAATGTATTCTCAAAACCCTAAAACTAGGGTTTGGAAGATATAAACAATTCTAACCATCTAACAGTTACCAAAATTTGTGGAAAGCTTGGTTATAATGTATATAAATATATTTTTATTGTTTAAGGATATTATTATACATTTAAATATGTATAGATGGTTTTTCATTGTAATAGGGTTGTGAAAGTGCTAATAGACCTAACAAGAGAGCAATTTAGGCCAAACAAAGTGACTTAGGAGCAGAATTTGGTTTGGAAATATTGTAAAGAGATGGTTGGTTATAAAGTGTATTTGGTTCCATAATTTGATTCTCATGAAACCACTATACAACTATATATAAATAGAAAAGGGTGAAAAATAGGGTTACAAGGACTGTGATTAGTATATACAGAGTTATTAAAGAGATAAATTGAAACTTGAAGAGTCTTGGTAGAGATGATGAGTGAGATAAGAGATCTAAATATATTATGAGAAGCACATGTAATGTGTCATGAAACAAGAACCATTTTAAGTAATCATATAACCATTGTTGCATATTATCCCAAAGGACTATAGATGAATGAGGAAATCAAGTAAAAGGTTAGAGTGTTGGAGCAAAGTGACTATAGCTCTACATCATTTGATATCAGAGCCATCTAGATACTTTGGGAACAAGTTTATATTGGTATAAACTTGGTAATTAATGAATTTTGCATGTGGATAAAGATTTTTTAGGTAATTAAGGAGGTATGTTGCATGGAATGTTGTTGAAACATAGTTTTAAGATAGTAAATAAGAGAAGGTATGATCTATTTTGTGGTTGATTTATTTGTTTGAATGCATGGATGATGGTATGTAATATGTGAGGAAAGAAAACAAGTGAATAGTGTGGTGGCATCCCTAAAATAAGAGAGCCATTAACAAGCTAAAAAAAGAGATAATCTCATAAACATAGCTTGAGAAAGAAGAGACAGTGCAAGTGTGAAGGACAAGAGGTGGAAAGGCCTTAGTGAGGTCTAAAATAGAGAGTGAGAGGGATTCCAATGTGAACCAAAAGAAGTGGTCCAAGTGAGGCCAACAAAAAGATAAGTATGTACCCAAGTGAGGTACTCAAGATGAAGATGAAAGAAGGGGTATAAATAAAAGTAAAAGACATGGTTAAATCTGAATGCCACAGTGAGAGGAAGATGGAGATAGAGATGAAGGAAATGAAGGATTCATTGGCAAGGATGGAAAGAGAGCTATTGTAGATGTGGAATGTGTATAGTTTATAGTGTGGAATAAATATCAAAAAAAGAGTTAAGTGCATATTTAGAGAAAGAATGCAAGAGAGAAAATCAACAAACAAAAGAATGTGTGCAAAAACAATAGAAGGAGATGGTCAAACAATTGAAATTGATGGAAAAGAGAGAGGCAATCGAGCCTCAAAATTTTAAATCTAACATTGATTTGTCATGGTTGAATGCAAGTCAAGAAGTGAAAAGTGAATAGAATTATTGGGATGAAGAGATTGATTAGACACTAGTCCATAAATAAGAATAAGTTGATGAATGGAAAAGTGCACATATAGTTGAAGATGAGGTGATTTTCTACCCTAAAGATGGTGAATTATTTGATAAGGAAGAATGGAGATGTGAGGAGCAAAAAATAAAGTATTAAAGACAATGTAATTTTTTATGAATGTTATGAAGATGAAGATGATGTTTTGTATAAAGACACAATAGGATTTTTTGAGGAGTTCATTAGATCAATAAAGAAGCAAGAAGCACATGAAGTGCTTGAAGAAAGAGATGAACAGGTAAAAGAAGATGAGAATAAATTAATAGTCCATGAAATGAAGATACAAGGTGATGATTCGACTAATTGGAAAGTTAAAAAAGGAACAACTATAGTGGATGACATTAGGGTAGAGGATGTTGATACACAAAATATGAGCAAGCATGAAGCTTTGGAATGGTCACCAGAGAAGGAAGAGAATATGACATAGAAAAAGTATATTGATGAAGAGGCAAAAATAAAAATGTTATAGGAGGTAATAGAAAGAGAATGGAAATTCATTCTAAATGCCATGAAGATGGAAGAAGATTATGAAAGAAGACAAGGAAGAAAGAACAAAGGTATAAACAAAGGAATGACAAGAAAAGAGAGATAGATCACAACATGAAATGGATGGAAATGAGAATAAAGAAATCAAGGTATAAGTGTGGTAGTCAAGAGCACACATATTTATATGAGATATTGAATGAAGAGGACTGAAATGTTTCTCCCCTTGTGAGTATTATGTATGGGCATCCTCAATTAACCCAATTTTAGTGCATAAAAATGGGTAAGTGTCCCAAGTTTTGTGTCAAACTGGTAAGAATTCATGATGGTAAACCAAATTTGAATTTGGGGTCTAAAACTAGTTTTCCTACCTTTTGTCTAATTTGAATTTTCAAATTTGTGATGAGGGTTTAAAAGTGTGTTTAGGTGGTAATGTTATGTCATGATTAAAATGTTGTGATAGATGTATAAGGTCTCTTAAAAAGTCCTTTAAGATGGTTTTGAATACATATTTCAAGTTAAGGTATGAGGTGGCAGTCCACCACCCTACATGGGTAACAAGATGGTGAGAAGTTTCTTAAATCTAGAAATAGTTATAGGTTTTGTTTTGATATTTTAAATCATAGGTAGAAAGAATTTATAGGTGTTGTGGTTCGAATTAGGGGGGATGTGGAGATAATAGGGAAAACAAGATTGAAAAAGAATGAAGGTCTACCAAGGTAGTATGTAGAACTATGTAAGTATTTATTTTTGTAATTAATTAAAGCTTCATATAAATACAATGGTGATGGATAAAATTGAGTCCAGTGAGTATTTGAATTCTCTGCTAAATGAAATATTAACATAGACCCATATTTTAAGGTCTTTACTTTTATTGTAAATTATATATGTTTATTGATAGAGAGTGAGATTGGAAATGGTTTACAAAGTATGTTTAAAGGTTAATGCATGTATCTTGGAGAGAATAATTTGAATAGAACAAGAATTAGAACCCCTATTTTGTAGATTATATGCACAAACCCTATGTTGAGCAATTTTAATTAGGTTGCAAACTGTATTTTCAAGTTGAATATCAATTGGAGTTTAAAAATTGATCTATACATTATTTAAGGATTGTATAATGTATATTTACACCATATGATTTAAGTGTTATTGTTTAATTCATTTGATGAACATAAAAATTCATGAATGGGTCCTTATTTTGAAGTTATTCTCTATGTACAACTTGTGTTTTGTAGTTAAGAGGCAAAAACATTGAACTAGTATTTCTAAATGTGACTAAAGATTAATGTTCTTTGATAGTTCATTAATTTCAAGAAGGAATCCCAATAAACTCTAATAATCATATATGATAGATAATAATCTCTGTGTTTTCTTGAACCTTGTTTTATTCACACAGATAGTGTGTTGGTTTTATATAGGAAATGATCTTTCTATCAACTTACAAGATATTTGGTATCTTGAGGTAAGTTTTTTTAGGGTGTTTAGAGGTTCATTGAAACCCTCTTTACATTAATATATCTTTTGTTTATTCTTCAGAAACATATGCCTATAGTTACATTGTCTTCTTACAAAGTTAGCTATAGATTGGGCTAGAAACACTTAATAAAGAGTTGGGAAGTAAGAACTAGTGCTTGGATAGGTTTAAATAGGTCAAAATATACCTAAATAAGCTTTTGAAGATTCATGAAACTCTTTAAAACATCCAAAATGGAAAATTTTATGCTCTCAAGTCAGACTGTATTCTCAAAACCCTAAAACTAGGGTTTGAAAGATATAAATAATTCTAATCATCTAAAAGTGACAAAAATGTGGAAAGCTTGGTCCTAATGTATATAATGATATTTTAAGGGTTTAAGGATTTTACTGTACATTTATATACATCTAGAGGGTTCTGCATGTTAATAGGGTTATGAAAGGGCTAATAGACCTAACTAGAGAGCAATTTAGGCAAAGCAAAGTGACTTAGGAGAAGAATTTGGTTTGGAAAACTTATGAAGAGATATTTGGTGATAAAGGGTATTTGTATCCATAATTATATTCTCAGTAAACCACTATACAATTATATGTATAAAGAAAAGGGTGAAAATAGGGCTATAAGGACTGTGATTAGTATAGGCAGAGTTGGTAAAGAGATAAATTGAAACTTGGAAAGTTTTGGTAGAGATGATGAGTGAGAAGAGAGGTATAAATATATTCTAAGAATCACATCTAAGGTTTCATGAGCCAAGAACCATTGTAAGGAATCATATAACCATTTTTACATGTTGTCCCAAAGGACTATAGATGAATGAGGAAATGAAGTAAAAGGGTGGAGTGTTGGAGGAAAGTGACTATAGCTCTACATCAAAATGTTTATGGATCATGATTATATTTTGATGTATATATTTATGTAATGTTAAAATGTTCATGATTAAATTAACATGGATGTGACTTTAATTATGTGTTTTTGGATTTAATAATTATGAGTTTTATTAGATTATGGATTATGGGCTTTTATGTAAAAATGTTTATGGATTATGGATGTACATTAGATTATTGATTATGGATTATAGTTTTTATATGATGTGATTATGGATTTAAAATTTTATGAAATATTAAAATGTTTATAAATTATGATTATGCGATTATGGATGTGATTATGATTATTGGATTGAATTTTATGGATTATGAAAAAAATGTTTATGGATTAATGATTATTATGGATGTGATCTATATTTATAGAATTTCATGTTTATATATTTTTAGATTTTTAATTAATTAGCACAAATTTTATTTACAAGATATTTTATTGCTTGTTATTGGTTCGTATCATAACCCAAGAAAACTGTTTGAAAATGCCAACTGCTAATAACTATCCTAACAACCTTTGGTCAACTAAGTTCAAGATATTAATGATTGTGAGATGGAAAATTTTAAGGATTTGTTTTTTTAGTATTTTGATATAAAGTGTATTTTTAAGAAGAAGATGTTTTCATCTTGTGTATTCAAATCTAAGGTCGATCCTATAATCCTTTTGTGTCAATCCATGTAGACTGATAAATGCAAGAAGTCTACTAAATTTTATAAATCTAATCTTTGTTCTAGGATGTTTTATGAATGATATCCATCCTTTGAGGGAGTGTTCTATATTTTGAGAGCCACCTTTCAAATCAATTGTCCTTTAAGGAGCAGTCCACACTTTCTTGATATATTTATATTTCTATAAATTTTGTAGATTTCATAGCTATCCTTCAAGAGATCAGTCTATTATTTTTTATTATTATATAGATACTTTACTTTTATTTTAATCCAAATGTTATTATTTATTTATGGATTGGCCTTAGGTATCCTAAGATAATTTTCAAAAGCTTTGTTACACAAGATAATATTCTTATTCTCAAAAATGAATTAGTGATAAGGAAGTATTTAGGAAATAATGTTTTTTAGTTCCTTCCCATTATAGGTAAGTGTATCCAATTATAGCATGTTATGTATAGAGATGAGTTATTTATATTAAAGGTTAAAAATGGGCAATGCTACTGGATAACCACATGTCTCTATACATCATTATTTTGTATAAGAATAATAGGGATATGAAACTAAGAAACTAAACTAGGTACACCAAGGTGAATAAGATTTATTAACAATAGAAAGGACACATATAAAATGCATTAAAAGGTCTTCATTCAAATTTTTCATCAAGAGAGGCTGAGAAATATGCCCCAGAGCCATAATTTTAGGTGATAATATATGATCCAAGCCAATTTGGAGTAAATTTTCCCTATTTGCTTTTTTCCATATTAGTAACGTGTTGATTCTCTTTTAATACAAGGTCACCAATATTAAATTCATGTTATTTTAGATTATTATTATAGGCATGATTTATTAATTCCTAATATATATGGATATGGTTAAGGGTACTTAATCGATGCTCATCCAAGAGTTTGAGTTGGGCTAATCATTCTTGATGGAATTCATCCTAAAAATTGATATATTTAAGGGAAATGTGAAGGAAAGGAATCCAAACCTCTAAAGGAAGTATAAATTCAATACCATAGACTAGAGAGAAAGGAGTATCAATTGTAGGGGTTTGAATACTAGTTTGATAAGCCAATAAGGTAAAGGGAACATGAAGATGCTAGTTCTTTCTTGATTAATTGATGACTTTGGTTAGGATTTTGATAAGAGTTTTATTAGATGCCTTGGCCTATCAATCAGATTGATGATAGTAAGGTGAGTATAATCTTAGCTTAATTATAAAAAAATTACAGAGCTCTTGAACCTTTTTATTTTTAAAATATTTTTCATTATCTATGATTATCTTATGAGGAACATCAAAGTGATAAATAATATGCTGACTAATGAATTCAATAATTTTATCTGCTTTGGTTAAGATAAGGGGGATAGCCTCCACCCACTTAGTAAAATAATCAGTGGTGGTAATGATAAATCCATGATGTTGGGAAGATTTAGGATTGATCTATTGTATAAGATCAATCCCCCATTGGGAAAAAGGCTAAAATTCTTGTGTTACCTATAATGCTTGACTAGGGACATGGGATAGGTTGATATGTTGCTGACACTTTACGCATTTCTTAACATATTCAAAATAATATTAATTTAAAGTGGGCCAATAATAACCCAAACATAAGATTATATTAGTGATGGTATAACCACTAAAATGTCCATGACATGACCCATCATGAGCTTCTTTGATAGTAAGGGTAACTTCATGAGTCTAGAGATAATAAAGAAGGAAATCATTAAAACCACACTTATAAAAAATACCGCTTCGTATGACAAAATACATGATGCAATGATGGAAGGTTCATTTTCCATTTTAGGTAGATTTGGAGGAATGATCCCCCTTGATAGGTAATTAAATATTTGTGTATTAGAGAATTGATGGATTTTCCTCCACACTGTGGATGGAAGAAAGGTTAGTTTTTGTAAAATACAATTGATTAATACTATGTATAAGGATAAATAACTTATATTCATGGGACAAATATGAGATAAATAAGACCAATGAATCCATAGTATCCTCAAACTTGTTATTTGACCAAAGAGTGGCTTGGATAGCATAATGATCGATAATGGATAGCAACTAACCAACCAAGGTCTTACATTTTTGCAGGGTATCATTCTTACATTGATATATGCCCTTAATTTTATTGAACACAAGATAGGAATTACCATAGATATTAAATGTCTTAATACCCAAGGCTAAATAAATTTGGATGCCTATGATTAAAGCCTCATTTTCTACCATATTATTAGTACAATGAAAATCAAGCTTATAAGATAGAGGTATAGGTGTCCCCGTAGGAGGGATTAATATAATTATATCTCCCACACCATGCTCACATTTGGATCCATCAAAGAATAAAGTCATTTGATATTACAGATCTATTTGAGATGTGGAGGCTATAGATTCATTTGGGAATTCATAATTAACTAGTTAGTTATGAGTAAGAGGTGCCTCAGTGAGTTTATAAATAATTATTTAACCTTTAACTAATTTTTTATGGATAAAATCCAAATTAAATTCCACCAAAAGCATGAGCCATTTGGCCATTCACTAATTTTGATAAGGATTTGAATGCATAAATTTTAGGGGATCAATGTTCATGACCACATAGGTTTATGATTAATAAAATAAGGGTGAAGATTAAAAGCTATAAAGACCACATCCAGACATAAATTCTCTATGTGAGAATAAAACATCTCATATTCCATAAGTGTGTGATTGATATATTAAACTACCTACTCTTTATGTTGCTCATCATGATGGGCAAGCATGGTTCCAAAGGCATGATTCATAACAGAGATATACAAGAAAAAGGGTTGTCCTTATTTTGAGGAGTAAGAACTGGTGGTGAAAGAAGGTATATATTAAGAGCATTAAATGCCTCCTAACAACTATAATCCTAATTAAATTAGATATCTTTCTTGAGGATGTGATGGAATGGTTGATATCAATTGAATAGGTAGGAGATAAAATGATGGCTAGATTATAATTTACCTTGTAAACTATGAAGCGGCTTAAGATTAGATGGGGGTGGCATTTCTCAAATTATTTTTATCTTGGTAGGGTCAACTTCTGTCCCTTTAATAGAGATAATAAAGCCTAAAATCTTGCCTATCAATACTCTAAAAATGCAGTTTTTGAAATTTAGATGAACATTAAATTAGATTAAATGAGTGAAGATTAATTTTAGGACCAAAAGATGGTATTTTAATAATTTTAATTTATTGAGGAGATCATCCACATAATCCTCAACAATTTTATGGATGATATCATGGAAGATACAAGTCATGGCTCTTTGATAGGTGGCTCCTGCATTCTTTAAGCTGAAAGGCATAACTTGATAGTAGAAGGTACCCTAAGGAGTAATAAATGAAGTCTTATGGTGTGATAAGGATTTGATTATATCCAAATAAACCATACATAAGTGACAACATTTCATGCCCCACTATTAGATCCACTAATTGGTCAATATTATGGAGAGGGAAATCATCCTTAGGATAAGTGAGATTAAGGTTGTGAAATTAAATATAAAGGTGGAGTCCCCCTATGGGATTTGTGATAGGATGATGTTAGATACCTATTGAGGGTAATCAATAGGTTGGATAAAGTTAATGGATAAAATATGTTATAGCTCTTCTTTGACTAAGAGTGTAATGTGAGGATGCATTTTTTGAAGTTTTTGATTTATAGGCTTGACATCAGAGAATATAAAAATGTTATGGATAACAATGGTAGGGTTAATACCAAACATGTCACTATAGGACCAAGAGAATGTTTCACTATGATCTATTAGAAATGTAGTGAAATCTTGGTGCTCCTGGGGATCTAAATATTTGTTGACCTTAACTATTCATGGAGTCCCATAAGATCCTATGTTAATGTCTATGGTATCCTCATTAAATAGACTATATGTTTCATAAGGAAGGAATTTACGTAGATATGAGTTCTCTATTCCCAAATGAATTAATATCAACTCATCATCCTAACACTAAAGAACAAGTATGGTGGGAAAATCCTACCCTATCATGTTTGGGTATGATAGAGGAATGGATTTGACCTCCCCATCACTATGATAGATGAGAGGTTCTATATTAATGGTATTGAATAAATTTTGTTTAGGGGGAATGGATATAATGTCGTCTATCAAAGAAGGGTTGTTGGATAGTGAGGATGACATGTCCTCTTCAAGGATAGTAAAGAGAGTAACCTCTGGGGTAGTTTTGGGATTTTTGATAAAACTAAGGCTATGATTTTCATGAGGTGTCTTAAAATCTCCTGATGTGACTTCATGTGGGCCTTTTTCATAGCATCCTATGTTGAAACCCTTCCAAGAACATCATTATAGGTATGTCTTTACAAAGAGGGGTTTATTAAGGAATGAAAATTAGAGGTAAATGATTCATCATGGGTTTGGTTAGAAAGGTCTAAAGAAATTTGATCAATTCCCCCATAGATCAAATGGGTACAGAGGAAATATGGACCAAAGGGAATAATTTCTCCTAAATTTGGATAATAAACATGTTGTTTATCTAGACACCCATATTCTTGGGGAGTGGGGAGAGTATTGAGTGTTAATAAGTAATACTCTCCAATCGATAGCTAATAAAACATGGAATCAATATACTCCTTATCAATATTTGAGTAGGGATTGTTGTACTAGAGGATGCCTCATTACATGATTATGGGGTAATGGTTTGTAATGGAATTAAGATGCCATTTGGTCGAAAGGTGAGGTTAAAAGTTTTGAATGGATGGGGATCGACTAGGACATTATGGATTTTAACTTCATGTTTGAATTTAATACATCAACGCAAGGTAGAGGGGATGTAATGCATAGTGCGCATCTAGGGATGACCTAATAGGATCTTGTATTAAAACTCCCCTTCTATTATGTAAAATAATTTATGTAAAACACATATATCGACTTGAATGTGAAGGATGACTATTTATAATATAGGGGTGATAATATTATTTAATGATCATAAAATGGTAGGGGTTTAGGTTAAAAATATTTCAAGTAGCTACAATTTTTTAAATTCATGAGAGGAGATGATATTTATACTTGTACCATTATCAATAATTACTCATTTAATTCAAGTTTGATCAATTTGGGAAGTAATAAATAGTGTAGGATCTTGGTCATCAATCTAATAGGGTGGTATTTATAAATCATGAAATGTTATGGATAATGAATTTTGAAGTGATGCAATGAAATATGATAAATTTTGGGGTTCATTAGCTTATATCTCAGTGGCCCGTAAGGCTTCTATCATAACTTCATGATGTTGTGGAGAACTTTGGACAAGTTCATATAGAGACATCTTGACTAGGAGCTGATGGAGATATTTTAGAATAGATGCATATATGAGTTTTGAAGCATTATTATTTTGTGTTTTCCCTAAAATATTAATTTTAGGTTTTGGAGTAGGCATTGTTGAACTATTTTTGACAAGAAATGGTACTTTGGATTTTTTGTGATTATGAGTGTTATGACTCTGAGTTTGGGATTATGTAGTTATGTAAATGACGTATATCTAAAACAAAGGGAGATTTATTGCATTCTCAGACTCATCCATATCCTAGAGAGTTTAGGAGAGATTGACACTAAGCTATATCAAAGGTTTTATCTTCTTTTACAACTCATTCTGGTACTTTGGTAATATGTTAATTTATGAGGTTGATATGACCCTAGTGGTTTGACTATGGGGATGGTCATGATCTAACTATTCCATTAAAATATCATCTTCTTCTAATAAGTTTTGGTTCATAACTTTTAACATGTTACAACTTTCCATGTCATGACTTGCTATCCAATGATACATGCAATTCTTTTTTTCTCAATACCATACTAGTTTATGAATATGAAAGTTAACAAGTTTTATGGGTGGTAGAGTGATAAGGGAGGTTTGGAGAAGTTGATCTAGGATTTTATAATAATACCCCTTCAATGGATCTTGACTAGTTTTTTCAACTCTTTGAGGCATTGATAGTGAAGAGGTATTTGACTTCAAACCTTGACCTTTTGAACTAGTTATTTGAATATTCCCTATAATAGGTACTTTGAATTTAGGATAAGCCCTTACACCTAAACCTTGTAGATAGTAAGGGTTTAAAAGGTTATGTATTAGCATTATCATAGTGGTAAGATTCCTTTGTGATGGTACATTCTCTCTAGTAGAGGATTTTATGATAGTGGCTTTCTATCTTACTAAAGGATGGGGTCCTAATATAGATGCTTTTATTCAAATTGGTAATAGCGATGCTTTCCTTTTTTGAATCTGATTGGGGGTAGTGAGGATATCCTCTTTAGGGAGTTTAATACTTATACAAAAGATGCCATAATGATTTTCCTCTTGGGATCTCAAGGTTTCTATTTTTTATATCTATATATTTTCACTTAATTTCTTTAATATTTAGTTCCTCTTGAGTAATGGGGGGAACTAGTCTTAATCTATTTTATGGTAATGTGAAGGCTTCCTCAGGGGCTAGTAAGCTAGAGGGAATGGGTATGCTAGATACAAGTATTATAATAATGCAAGGAATGGTATACGTATCTTGTGGAATGTCTAAGCAAACATTTTATTCAATATTGTTTCCTCTTTTATTTATAGTTGATCATCATGTATGTTTTTAGATATAGTTTCCTCAAGTGGATCCCAAATAATGAGATCCAAAAAACTCGAGTGTGTTTTTGAGATAAGTTCACTTAATTTAGATGTTTTGAAGGTATCTCTTATAATGAGATCTAGGATAAAGGTACTATAAATTTCTTTAGGTAGAAGTTGATCATGGATTGTGCTAATTACATGAGTTTCATGGTCTGAAGTGGATCCTACATTAGCCTACACAAGATTAGACATGGAAGCATGATTAGGGAATGACTATTTAAAGATGTATATAGACTAATTAGAGGTGAATTAGGGTTATCTAGTTATAACTCCTCTTGATCGATAATTTTATGTACTAGACCCTTGAAATAGTAACACCTATTGACATCATGACCTATTACATAGTGGAAGTTACAAAAGTCATTTTTCCTAAACTAGTTAGGCTTAGGGAAAGAATTATCAAGAGGTATTATCAAAGGAAGATCAATGGGATGTTCCTTTAAAATATTATCTAAGATAGATGCATAATACTCTCTTAAAGGTGTATACTATCATGGAGGAAAATGTGTCAATGGTTTTTGAGGTTGTGCCTAAGATGTAGAGGGCATAGATTAGCTTTTTGTTTGTGGTGGTACTAATTTTACAATTATGGCATTAGTAGATATTTTGGTTTAATTATTTTTATTAGTCATTTTGGAGGGATCAAGGTTGAAGTTTTTACTCTATAATTTAACTTTCCATTCTTCTAAGGCTTTAATTCCTAATTTGTGGGCCATCAAAAAGGCCTCATCAAAGTTTTTGAAGGATTGTACCCATAACATCGATGAGATATGTTTAGCACATGATCTCATGAATAATTCAATTACTTTGGGTATTAGAAGGGAAAAGGTGAGTTGGTTTATAAGTCTCTTCCATCCATCCATAAAATCAGTGATAGATTCATCATCAAACTATTAAATGGCATAGAGGTTGGTGATAGATACTTTTTTTTTGATGTTGATAGAAAAGTGCTTTAAAAATATTTGAGTTAGATGCCCAAAAGAGAATAGGGAATGTTGAGGAATTAATTTGTACCATTTTAAGTCAGGTCAAGCTAGCACCATAGGAAAGGTCTTAAGAATAAGAACATCATCATGAGCTATAAGGTAGAAAACATGTCTAAATGCTTGAAGGCATTGTTGAGGATCCTCCTTATTTTGAAACTTCATAAAATTTAAAATCTCCCAATATGAGGGTAAGGTCTAATAGGGATATCTATGTTAATAGGTTCATTAAAAATTTTCTCATAAGTGAGTATATTTTTTTGCCTGAAGGCAGAGGCTTTCAAATTGGCCATCTTATTTATAAGGATGTTCATAAGGTCTAGTTGGGTGTTATATTGAGGTATACCTCATAAAACATTTTGTTGTGGGAGTTTATAAGTAGTAAATTAAGTGGAAAAAGGTTGGGATAAGGGATAACCAACTAAGGTGGTTATGATTGGTTGAGATGCCATCACATACTGTGGGGTTTATAAGGGGATATAATTAGACCCAATAGCTTGCATAGGTATTATGTATTAAGTAGTCAAGGGGATATATGGTTGAATCAATTGACTTATAGGGGATTATTAAAAAGGATAAGTTTGGGTATTTAAAGGTATGCTAGTTTGGATTGGTGGAAGGGTTGTTAGGATTGAGATAATTAGGTTTTGAAGTATT
Source organism: Torreya grandis (assembly GCA_037957365.1). Taxonomy (NCBI): domain Eukaryota; kingdom Viridiplantae; phylum Streptophyta; class Pinopsida; order Cupressales; family Taxaceae; genus Torreya; species Torreya grandis. Next base: position 2,365,315 of record JARHVA010000201.1, on the reverse strand, counting down.
ATGATAAGAGGCAGCATAGATATAGGTTGAGACACGGTGATATTATGAGCTTGGGTACTAATTGGGAATAAAATGCTAGACATTAAGGAGGGGGATTGCCTAGAGGTTGCATAGTGTTAATGTCAAAACTAGATTAGGGGAGGAATGTTATGGGAAGACACCATATCGGTGGTAAACCCTTCACCTTCCACTAAAGGCATGCCATAAGGGTTCTTAGAAAATTGCATATGAGGGGAAAGTGGGATGCATATAGATTGAGATCTGAGGTAATGGTTAAGAATTATTGGGTTGCTATCCAATATGGTGGTAAATTTAGGATCACTCTAAGTATAATACTGGGGAATACCTTCCCCCCTAGACTCAAGAGAAGTAGGAGGACTAGGAGAATTCTCCATGGATGAGGATGAAATTGGAGGTTTGATCTACTTTAGTGACTATTGTCACATCAAAACCACATAGTGATAAAGGTAAAAATTAAGAAATAAAAACAAAATAGACACAAAAGTATTTTTTATTATCTCGTATTTAGTGAAAAATAAAGGCACACAAGCTAAAGATCTACCTTAAAAAAATTTAATTTTTTAAATTTAAAGTGTGATAAAAGAAAATAAAAAGTTATCGAGGGTCATAAGAAGTGGCAATCTAGAGATGGTTTTAGGTTTTTTTAGGTTCAAAAAAATATCTATGTACTAGAAATGATATTTGGTTGGTATTAGGGCCTACCCCTTGACTTCACACACCATAGTGTAAGGGTGTCAGGTTCTTAGCTAATATATATCAAATAACTAAGGTTTATACTTAGTCAATATACTAAATTGGGTCTCCCCTTGGTGGTGAAATCTAATTAGGATAGTTGGGATGAAGGTTACCACTAGGTGATGAAATCCCATTTAGTTCCCTTATGTCAATGTTTGATGAGTTTATTATGAAATTAGTTTGGTATGTGTGTGAAAGAAGTGATAACTATGATAAATTTAACTTACCTAGATTATTTTGTATGAATTACCTAAGCAAGCAAAAATGGATGCAATCTTTTTTTCTTAGGAAATAAAAATAATAATTTTGGATTTTATTTTGAATGAAGACAACAATCAAGAGAAAAAGGAGAGATAATGATAAATTCACAATAAATTTTAATAAGAAAAATGAGATGTTAGGGGTCCCACCAAGCATGCCAGAATGTTATACTAGTTTTTTTCTTTAATTAAATTAACTTTACTAAAACTAAATGAAAATCAAGGGTTATGATGAATACTTAGAGATTAGAATATTTTTTCACACTACTTGAATCCAGTGACTAAGGGATCTAATTTTTGGTTGGGAAGAATAACCTACACACATATAAACAACTTGATAAAAATATTAATAAATAAATAGATGAGCTGCCTAGTTAGAAATAGGTCCTAAGAAAATGTGAGCTTCCTCAAATGGATGTCATCTCACTTGTTTACATAATTAAGTGGATAAACAATATTTGAAATTATAATAGATAAAAGATATGATGACAAAATAATTATGATTCAATTCTCATTTAAGCTATCAATATAAGCAAAATATTCATCCCAATAGGCCGTAACAAAATTTAAATCCTCTTATATGACATCAAGTTGGTTAGTTGTGGCTTCAAAAGATGGAGAATAAATAATTGCACAAAGTGCTAGCTTGAAGGCTATATCACTCTGATCAACAAACAAGGGTTGGGATACTATAAGGAGATCAATGATATTGATCATGTCATGGACTTTGCCCAGTAGAGTCATCTACATAATAGGGCCATATTTAAAATGATAGAAAATTAGTAAGGATTAAGGACAAAGATTAAGATTAAAGCTTTAGGTTTTGAAAACTAAACACAGTGGATCAATGCCAATCCTATTAAGATCAATGCTAATTCTGTATAATCGATGACAATTCAAAATGAATCGATGTCGATCTCTCTCAAACTATATTTAATTAAAATATAGAGTGATTTGGATTATAGAATCTAATAAATGGATATTAAGGGATATAAATGGTATTATAAATACATAATAAGCAAATAAAATCAAAGAGATTAATAGAAAATGAAATAAATAAATATTATTACTTACCTTGAACTTAGTTGAAAATAGAATAAAAACTTCTCCATGAATGTAGGCAGTCCTTTAGGCTCGTGATGATGGATGTAGATTGAATGCAATAGAATTATATAAAAGTGACATTAATGGCTTCCTTAATTCTCTAAAAATATTAGTAACACATTGAGGTTCAGCATTTTTTGGTCCCAAAACCAAAGGTTGGATGGGTATTTATGGATTAACATTGATCCAAAGAATCGACATTGATCATGAGAAAATCAACACCAATTCACCCAAATTGTCAAGTTTGTTCCAACCATGGATAAAATTGGGATTGGGTGAGCATAAGGTTATTTTTAACAAATTTATATGGGGTTAAAGTGGTTAATACTTATATTCCTTAGGTTATTAATATATTTAGGTGGTTAGCAAGGTAGAAAGGTAATAGTAAAAGCAAGTTACTGAGTTATCAATGATAAATATACTAAACCTTAGGATATGGATTAATTAGGTGATTACAATAAAAATAAGGGATTACAACACCTAATCAATCATATATATGATATGAAATTATATTTTCTACACAAACATCCAAATTACTTTTGATGATCACCTTTAATGATAGTGAGATAGTGGATGATGATTCTAATTTGCATGCCTTATGTATATGATAATACATTGATCAACAACCCATACACAATGTATTTGTCAATAATCGATCAAGTGAGAATGCATGTATAATGACACTAATTCATTCATTAGGTCATACACAAAATGACATAAAAGAACCATATAAAAATGTAAAAATATTGAATGAGAAATAATAAGATACTTTGGGACATATTGTGTTACCTATTCAAGTGGGTCCTGCTATATTGTTCACTCATTTTTTATTTATACCATATAATGGGGTAATTGACATGATATTAAGAATCCCTTGTTTACAAAATATCCATTTTATATTTTCATGATACATAGATGCCTAAAATACCTTTATTGTAACTAAATGGCTTAGTTTTTAGAATTAGATATGAGTACCCTCTATAATCTATGGTATCTTCTCATCCTCATCCACCACCTTAGTTTATTGATACATCTATTCATGAACAAGAAATATTTATAATCTCTACACCTATGCAAAAAATTCTATACAACCAATTTACAAAAAAGTGCAAAAGTCTTAAAAGTAACCAATGCAAAAATAAGCATCATAGTGGAAGATTTGAGTTAAGTTAAAAAAAATCACTATCACATGAAACATATTTTAAATTTTTGATACACACAAATCAACATGTTCTAGAAAGAACACAACATTTGTAAAAAAATTCTACTACTCCTCATCGAGTTTGAAACCATCCTAGGTCCTCTGGGGCTACTCCTTCCACATGAGATTTCACCAAGTAGTGATCTAGTTAGTTACATTAAAATACCTAATGCATTTTATGATTTTGAGTCATTCACATCTTACACTATTCATCTAGAACATGTGACCCTTGCACACTTTATTACAAATCCTTTTTATGACTCTCCTCTTGAGAGGATCATTGGTTAGCACACTTCAATTTCAAATATTCTAAAAAAAAACATTCAAATAATTAAATAAAAATAAAAATTATATTGTACATAGCTCCTTGATTGTTTGTGCCTTCTTTTATTCTATTTTTTATACATGCTTCTTGATCGATCAATATTCTATCCCTTAAGTCTTTGTGTCATTTTGGCTTATTGTCTCTTCATTTTCACTTTCCTAATCTGAACAATCCAAAACAATGATTAGATACTTCCTCATTTTTTCCATTTAACATGTTTTTTTCACAATATTAATAGAACAAACTATATTTTCCATCATAGATAATATCAACCAAAAATAGTCAAGATTAACTATCGTTACTATTTTAGACCCATTGATAATGACCTTTATCTTTTCATAGAGTAAAATAAAAAGTTGAGCAAATAAAACCTTAGTACTAATATTTATTCTAAGAATGATAGACAAACATTGTAATTACAAACCAAAATAGTGCATAAATAAACAATATTACCTCAACAATGAGCAAACCTTAAATAAGAGAGGCAATAATTGACAAGTGGGGAAAATTTCTAATCGAGAAAAACCTCATAATTTATTAGAAGGATTACAAATAATTGATCTTCAAGTATAATATAAAATATAAGATAATAGAAAGAGATAAGAATGATCTCAAGCCTAAATAGGCATTTCAAGTTAGCTAGTATAAGATGGTGAAGAAAAGAGGAAGAGAGAGATATTTAAATAGAGGAAGATGAAGGATGAGGAAGTTAAAATAATCCCATCATGACCTTACAAGGCCTTCTTAGTGTGTGCTTACAAGGCCTTCTTAGTGTGTGCTAAATGTCTTAATCCCCAAAAGATGAAGGGAAGTGTGTGATATGTGAGGGGAGGAGTTACTTGTGTAAGTAACTCTAAAAATCCTACTAAAAGATAAGAGGCAAGAGACACCTCATAAATCTAGGATAAAGTGAATTTATAATAATAAGAAACACATATCTAAAATACAAACTTAGGATAATCCTAAATGATATAAGAAAGGTGAACCCAAATAAGGTTAATCTCCAACACACCCCCTTAAGCTTAATTTTGGGTTATAATATTGGATAAAACCTTTTACAAATAAGGAAGGGAGTTGACATTACATAATACTTCCCCTTAAGTGAAACTTCCTTTAAGAGGAATTACAATAGTTTAATAAATAAATAAGAAGAGAAGGTGGTTCCAAAATTTTCAAGGATGAAGGTCTAAACATAGAGAATATCCAAGAAGCCTCTTCAGATAAGATGGTTAATCCATAATGGAACAAGGATCAATAAGAAGGAAAAATGAAAAAGATGATTCATTATACCTATAAAAAAACAATCTAATGCTAATATTCATGTTAAATAAAAAATATGCAATAAAAATATGATCTACACAAAATTAATGTAATAAAATTAGATGTAATAAAGGAAAATAGAGCAAAAGACAACTTCCATCACAAAGTGCAAAATCCTACATGAAAATAAAGAAGTTAGTCTAAAATAATGTGTTCTGATCAAAACATATTTTCATTGCAACTTAAAAGCAAGGAATGCATAATTTTTTTGAAGCATATGAAAAAGGAGATAAAGATTATGTGTCACTATCAAAATATATTCTATGTGAATCAATTGAAGAATTATAACAAGGTGACAAATGGAAGTATCTAGAAGATACCATAGGTTTCAGGATCCAAGTTTCTTTAACATTAGAATTAAGTGTTTTAGTGATTTTTATACAATACAAAATTTTATGAGTTGACTGATCTATAATCAAAATAAATAAGTGTCATAACAACAGAACACACATAATGGATCAGAACCTTAATTTAGTGATCTAATAAAAATTGATATTTTAAATGATTGCAGAATTTAGTTATCCAAAATAAATAGAAATTTAAGAGTGTAAATAATAAAAGAGATAAAAATGATATATATACCACACACTATTTGATGATGGAGTTTGGCACAATGTCCTATGTCTCTGAATCCAATCTAATGGGGATTGCTCCTATTCAAATTATCACAAAATAGCCTTACAATTCCTTTAGAAATATTCAAAATCATCTTTAAGAGATTTAAATATGTCAGAGTATTACTCTCAAACAATTTACAAAGTTTGAGGCAAATTAAAATACTCCAAAAGTCTATAACACTCATTTACATGCCTTATCTTCCATGAAATAATACTGGAAATTCATGCCTTCAAATATCACCTTGACCCATTTATATATTGTCTAAACCCATAGGTTCTACGGTGGGGATGTTATCTTTTAAACCAGATTTTCAAAGTTTGAATCCCATCCTCATCATTTTTGGTGGTCAATATAAATCTATGTCCCACATTTGGTAAGTGGGGGGCATTTTAGATGTTAATATACCACAAAACATGTGGTAAACAATGCCAAGTGATTGGCATTACTATGCATTTCATGAGAATTATGGTGGCATGTGGAAATTTTGTAGAAGTATATGGGAGGTGGTTAGAACAAGGATGTTGAGGAATAAAATGTGCCATGTGGGGATATGGAACATAGGGTCTTGTGGCATGTACGTGGAAAATATGAGGTGTCACATGGAAGTGATAGATTATATGGTTTGTTTCAAACATTTAATAATAATTAATTATAATATAGTTAAATTGGAGCATAGTAAATGGTGTCAAGCCACGTAGTGGCTTGAGGACCCACCATGTGGACCAATCTTCACTTACCACTTGTCATCCACTCGCCAATTGTCGACGTCCAACTAGATGCTCCATCCAAACCCAATTTTTTTTTACTTGCCCTAGTTGATCTTTGACACATGATATTTTACACATATGGGCTTCATTTTGTGAACCATGAAATTCACCAAAAATATCTTGATGAACTCTTTACCACTATAATGATCAACCTATAATTTGACGACTTTATTTTTAAAGAGTTTATAGATCCACTTGGATCAATACTCCCCACTAAGAGCTTTTGGACCTTTAAAAGTTGATTAATTGGTAAAGAGGTGAGGGTATTTCTCCCTCACTCTTTTAGATTCCATCTATTTGGCCTTGTTTGTGTGTATCCCTTTTAAATCAACATGAAGATATTTAACATCTCCCATTTATGAAGTCCAAACCTTTGTATCAAGAATTGTATCTTCCTGCAACTTTGTTAGATACTCAGGAGCAAAATCATCAATAAAAAAGATAGATACACTCTCATCATGATCTACATCATTAGAGGCTCATAAAATTTTATATTTTCCACATTCACAACTAAATAAATATGCATATAAGATGACAAATCTAACTGGAAAACATTTTTAGCAATATTTTACATAATCTAAAAAGGACCATACCAGATTGGTTTCAAATTTTTACCTTCACCTGTCAACCTTTCCTTACTAATGTGAAGCCATACCAAATCACCTATAACAAACTAGTGATCAACATGATTTTTGTCATGTATTGCTTTATACTTTGCCTAAATTTTCTCTAACTGATCTTGGATAGTTTGGTGGACCTATTATATATTTTCAATGAACTTCTTGTCTTTAACATCATTACATTCATCAACAATTGAATCCTATGCATAACAAACATCTGGAGGAGATTTAGGAAAATATCCATAACAAACTTTAAAATGACATTTCATATTAGAATAATGAATTTCATGGTTGTAATCACATTGAATATAACATAAATGCTCATCCCATAACTTAGAATGTTTACCACAATAACACCTAAACAAGTGTACCATTGTGTAGTTTACAACCTCTATCTAACCATTAATTTGTAGATGAAATACAGTGCTCTTATTCAACTTAGTGTCCATCAATTCCCACATTTTTGACCAAAATTCCCCAAGAAATTGAGAATCTCGGTCAAAAAAAATAGAAGTGGGCAAACCAAAATGAGCCCATACATGTTGAAATAACAAGTTTGTTGTTCTTCCCTATAATCTGCTTAGTGTAAGGAATCAAAACACAAATCATGTTAAATATATCCACTACCATATACAAGTAATCATTTTTCCTTCATGACATAGGCAAACCCCCTACAAAGTCTATGGAAATACTTTCCTAGGGATGAGTAAGAATAGGTAAGGGAGTGTAAAGTCCTAGTTTCTTATTACTAGGCTTGCTTATGACACAAAGAACAAACCCCTTGATATATTTGGAAACATTTTCCTACATATGGGGCCAATAACAATACATTCTCAAATGTGCAACCATTTTACCTACTCCAAAATGACCAAAAATAAGAAAAGTATGTGATTCCCTAATCATGTGCACCCTTTCATTTTGAGAAATGCAAAGTTTACCCAAATGATACAAAAGCCCATTATGCACATGATAGTCTAATTCATCTACCTATTTACCACTTATTAAATCCTTGTACACATCCTTAAAGTTAGTATCATCATCATACTATTCTTTATAACTTTCATGAGTTAAATAACTATGTTGTAAAAGAATAGATGCAACTACCATAAGAGTCCTAGAAAGCATGTCAACAACTTTATTATAAATACCTTTCTTATACCTGATCACAAGATGAAACTACCATAGGAAACCCATCCAATGAAAATTCCTATATTTTTGTAGCTTGGCATGTGACTGGGGATACTGAAGTGGATGATGATCTTTATGTATCACTATCTCCTTGCCCATCAAGTAATGTTTCCAATTCTTAACACTTTGAACCAATACATATAATTCTTTATCATAAGTTAGATAGTTTTTTACCACAATTGTGAAGGTCTCATAATGATAGCATATTAGTTTCTTTCCCTTCATTAGGACAAATCCCATAACATAATCACTTGCATCCATCTCGATGTCAAATGGTTGTTGCAAATTAGGAAGTGCCAAGATAGGAACATTACTAATATTTGTCCTCAAAGTGTCAAAGGATTTGTCCTACAATATAACCCAAGTAAATGAAAGAGGTCTTGCCAAATTCATATTTAGACAATTTCAAATAAAGTTTCTCCCTTCTCAAGGCATCCATGACTTTTCTAATGTGAATCATATGATCTTCCCAAGACTGACTGAAGATCAAAATATCATCTAAGTAGACTATAACAAAATCATCAAGGAATGGCCTAAAAACATCATTCATCAAATGCATGAATGTAACCGATGCATTGCATAACCTGAAAGGCATGACAATCCATTTAAACAATCCCTATTTTATCTCAAAAGTAGTTTTCCAAAAATCACCATCATTAATCCTAACCTAATGATAACCACTTTTCAAGTCTAACATAGTGAACTAGATAGTATTTCTTAACTGATCAAGAAAATTATCAATATGAGGAAGAGGGTAATGATTCTTAATAGTAATTTTGTTCAAATCATGGAAATAAAAACACATTCATCATGTGTCATCTTTCTTTGGCACCAGAATGATAGGCAAACCAATAGAATATTTACTAGGATGAATAACACCCTTTTCCAAAAGTTTCATTACCTATCTTTTGATTTTCTCATTTTACACCACTGATAACCTGTACATGACAATGTTAGGGAGAGGAGAATCCTGTAATAATTTAATTTCATGTTGAACTCCCCTTTTATGGGGAAAACCTTTGGGATCCTAAAACACATCATCATAATAGAAATGATTTTAACCAATACTTTCCTATGTCTAGGATCACAATTTTCAATAGCCTGGGAATATTTTTTTCCTTAGACTTAATCAACATGAGAAAAAAATTCATGATTGAATTGAATAGTATTTTCATTTTCCATATTGTAACCAAGGAAAGACTCATCTTAACATGATGTGCTTTGACTATATATTTAATGCCATCGTTAACAAGCAAGTACTTATTATCCTCCCTATAGAAGATTGCCTTTCTATCATAAACTTAAGGTATTTTCAAAACAGTCCTGCATGTTAGGATCTTGCTCCTCAATTAGAGCATATATGATTACCTCTTGTATTAGCAACTAAACACGGAATTTAACCAGAATGAATAAGTAACTAGAAATATGAAACAACACAGGATATGAGAGACAATACACAATTGTATTAATAATCACTCAGAAGAAAATACAATAAAAAAGATGCCACTTCTTCTTCCACCTCAAAGGCTTGCCACACCTTAAGGACTTCTTCCCTTTCTCTCTTGGTCCCAACACACAACTCAAATACAAAATTGTTGTTCACCTCCACCACTTAGAAACAACGCTTCCAGTACACCAAGTACACAACCGTACTCCAAGTAGATCTCCTGCTCTCTGCTGCCACCTGCAAATCACCAGACCTTACTCACCATTGTAGATCTCCAAACGTGGTCCTGCACACCTAATAACCAAGATCATACATATACGAAGAACCCTTCTGATTCTCCAAACCAGCACCCACACTTGGTATTGTGGCACTAAGAGGAACACACCATTGCTCTCTTCTCTCTGAAGGAGCTTATTTAGCTCTCTTACTTTCTAGCACTAGTTTACAATACAGCCCATGAGTCTATTATATAGATCTCATGCATGCAATAATTAGACTATCTTAATTACAATAATTAGACTATCTTAATTATAATAATTAGACATGCAACTCTAAGACTATAATTAGCCTTTAACATGCAAACTAACAGTCCAAAAATAGACTCTCTAGAATCTGCATGCAAACTGCATGTTCACACATAGGTTGTCAACGTCAGCTCCTCATGACTGATGTCAGTAGACTTGTAACCGATGTCAGTTGCTTCTACACTACTATCTGACCTACGTCAGTTGATTAGATTGACATTAATTACCCTGTAACTCATTTTGAAACTCTTCGCAACCTCCGTAACCTCTGTAACTCCTCCTATTTGCATTCTGGTGAAGATTTTAGCTCCATAACCTAACAATCTCCCACTTGGAGATAAATAGCTGCACTTATACCTGTACCTGTACCTTCATCTAATTCATTCCCTAGCTTGTATCCCTCTTCAAGCTCAATCCTGAAGACCAAACACCACACACCCTGTGGTGTACCTCCTGTCATCCAAGTAACCTGCAACATCTAAACCTACAGCTCCATGTAGTGAAGACCTTGACCCTGCATAACATGTTAACCTACTGCTAGTCCCTCTCAGATACCTAAGAATCCACTGAACTGCCCTCCAGTACTTCTTCCCTAAATTGGCTCCATACTTTTTGACAACTCCCACTGCTTGGGAAAACTCAGGTCTACACCAGACCTTATGTGATTTCAAACACTATTCTAAACTCTGCTTGAACTATCCAGCCCTTGGTGTGCTTTTTGATTTTGCATCCTGCATATTGAACCCCACCAACACCATCTTCACATCAGCTCCCACTGGAGACAAAATCTCCATGTCTCTTATGCCAAAGAATTTTGTTGCTCCAAATTCTTCATGACATACCTCTGAACTAACCTTACCCTTAGCTCAGCAAATCCTTGTATGTACGAACCTGCTAGCATATCACCCACATACAATAACAAGATAATGTTGTGACCATCATCCACCTGGTAAGTCAAACACAATGGTTAAACTAACATTGACTAAAGCCCTGCTTTGTCATCCACCTGTCAAAACTTGCACCACTGTCCTACAGCTTCCTCAAGACCATATACCTTGGCCTTCCATCTCATGTATCCATCCACTCTCTTCTTCAACTTGGGAATCCATTGGTCTTTCAGTGCTTTCTTCTAGCTGACAAATCCACCAACAAACTCTTGTTTGGTTCTTCTCCAAGGACTCACACTCCTCATCCATGCCAAGCTCCCACTATTTCTGGATTCTACCTGCATTGCCTCTTCACATCTTCCTAGTTCTTGACCATCAGTAAGCAACTAGTAAGAAGGTGAACAATGAATATGAGGTCCACTTACCATTTCAGTCCTCTATATGGGCATTTGAGGCTCCTTGACAACTTGTTGTCTGCCCAACATTCGTCCCAGTGACCGATCTAGACCATCTCCCAATCTGCACCTGATCGACATTGGTTTCCTGCGACTGACCCTATCTGTCGATGTCAGTTTCCTGACTGATGCTGGTGTACCTATTGCTGACATTGGTTGCTATATGACTGATGTCAGTTCCTTTTACTTGACACCACCGACTCTACTGATCTGCACATGACTGACGTCAGTGCCTATCTGTTCGACGTCGATTCCTCTTGACCAACGTTGGTACCTGTGTTCACCTATGAGTGATGAATTTTTACCTGCAAGCTCCTTTTGGATCAAAACCCTATTCAAATCAACATAGCCATGCTTAGAATAATTTAGTCCCCTCATCTAATCTCTGTCCGTCATCTCCTCCATGAACACCAAGGCCTTCCAGTTCTTAAGTTTATCAAAGATATTTGTCTTCCACTTAAGAACATGCATTCCCCTCCTACATATGTGACCAAGCCTACAAAGCCACATCTCTGCAACAAAAGGTGAATCAATAATATAAGTAGATAGATAAAGGATACCTACTTTCTTACCACCATCTAATTCAAGTGCATCCGCTGTGAGAGTTACTGTGCATCTCCCATCACCCAACTTTCCTGAAGAAATTAGACTCATCTCCAAGACTAGAACCTGCATGACCTTATTCAACACCTGTGTGTTACCCATTTGTAATTTCAGCTTCACTTCCCCTTTGCCAACAATCTGACAAGGCTCACCAACCCCTAAATAAATCTCTCCAAAGTCTCCAAAGACATACCCATGAAAAGATGCTCTATTTTGGGCTACATGGAAAGAGGCAAAAGAATCTGTAAACCAAGATTCTACTTTATCCAGAGTAACCTGTGCAACATCACCTGTAACATCTGCTTCTACACACTGATCTTCTACCGACCAACAATCTTCCTTTACCTGCTCTTTCTTTCCATCAATCAGACCATTCATGCTATTCATTTTCTCCATTCATAGCTTACTTTCTTCTGCCATTGCTATACTCCCACTCAATCTAAAACCCCTGAGAGTGACCTGTAATCAACAAACACTAACCAGATCTAAAACCACCTGTTAGTAACCCAACCAAAAGCTCTGATACCAACTGTCAGGATCTTGCTCCTTAATTAGAGCATATATGATTACCTCTTGTATTAGCAACTAAACATGGAATTTAACCAGAATGAATAAGTAACTAGAAATATGAAACAACACAGGATATGAGAGACAATACACAATTGTATTAATAATCACTCAGAAGAAAATACAATAAAGAAGATGCCACTTCTTCTTCCACCTCAAAGGCTTGCCACACCTTAAGGACTTCTTCCCTCTCTCTCTTGGTCCCAACACACAACTCAAATATAGAATTGTTGTTCACCTCCACCACTCAAAAACAATGCTACCAGTACACCAAGTACACAACCATACTCCAAGTAGATCTCCTGCTCTCTACTGCCACCTACAAATCACCAGACCTTACTCACCATTGTAGATCTCCAAATGTGGTCCTACACACCTTCTGACCAAGATCATACATATACGAAGAACCCTTCTGATTCTCCAAACCATCACCCACACTTGGTACTGTGGGACTAGGAAGAACACACCATTGCTCTCTTCTCTCTGAAGGAGCTTATTTAGCTCTCTTACTCTCTAGCACTAGTTTACAATACAGCCCATGAGTCTATTATATATATCTCATGCATACAATAATTAGACTATCTTAATTACAATAATTAGACACGTAACTCCAAGACTATAATTAGCCTTTAACATGAAAACTAACAGTCCAAAAATAGATTCTCTAGAATCCGCATGCAAATTGCATGTTCACACACAGGTTGCCGACGTTGGCTCCTCATGACCGATGTCGGCCAACTTGTAACCGACATCAGTTGCTTCTGCACTGCTATCTGACCGACATCGATTGATCAGATCGATGTCGATTGCCCTGCAACTCATTCTGTAACTCTCTGCAACCTCTGTAACTCCTCCTATTTACATTCTGGTGAAGCTTTTAGCTCCACAACCTAACACTGCATATGTCCATAGGGACTACATCCAAATCAACTTCATCCATAAATTTAGATGTGATGACAAATTTCAATCTTTAAGTTTTGGTTACATGTAGTTTTGCATCATCACACACCTAACCAAAAGGATAGGGTTTCAGATGGGGAGTTGTTTGTAGGCCTAAATTTTTAACAATCTCTTCAAAAATCAAGTTTACCTTTGTCCACTATCAAATAAAGTGTCAATTTTAGTATGTTTTGAAACAACCCTAATGTGAAACAACTCATTTCTTTTCTTATCATCATGCACAATTTTCTATTTGTAAGAGGAAGCAACATTAACTAACTTAGTGCTATAAATAAAAAGAGAAGAAAATTTTTGCATACTCATAGTTGTGATCGTAGTTTCATTCCCAAAGTCTAAACCCAGATCCTGAACCACAGTATTAGTTTTTTTATCCTTCTTAAACCTGTTAAAAGGTCTTAACTCAAGATGTAATTTCCAAAACTTAAACTCATAATTATTTTTATTACAATGATTAGGAAATGGCTTACCCTCTTATTTAAGAATAATAATAGTGGATTTTTGTTTACCCTTTTTAGAAATTTGCCCTTTATAATGCTTAACTTCAGATTGCTTACTTTTAACTTTAGGAAAAGATTCTTTTGTCTATTTCCTCTAGCCTCTAAATGAATAGATTTAACACATTCTTCATCTAAACTAGTGGGATTAAGAATCAGAATCATGTGTTTCAAGTAACTACGCAACCCACCTATATACTTAAGCAGTGTTTCCTATGTATAAAGAGGAATATTCAAAAGTAAAGATTTTTTCCTAAATTCTTGTGTATAATCTTGAAAACTTTGGCCGTTAGTTTGTCTGAAAGATTTCCAATCCATCATGGCTTATTACATATAGCCTAAAGGATAAAATTGCTTTCTGAGTGCATCAACAAATTCACTCCAAGTGGAAATTGAGTTATCTATGTTAATCTCATTTCCTTCAACTTACTCTCCCACTAGATGAGATTTGTGCTCCATTCAAAAAGTAGCTAGGTGAATTTTAGCCTCATCATCTACAATCTTTTGGACCCTACAATATACTTCAATTTGCTTTATCTAGTTATCCAGCTTTTCTACATTAATCTCATCATTAAACATCGATAATTCAAATTTAATATCTAGTTTTAGTGAAGGAAGAGATTCAACAGCTTTTTTGTCTTTACCATCACCCAAAGAGGAGGAAAGTTTCTCAAAAATTTTACCACCTCCATCATGCTCCATCTTAATTCATCTTTCATGGTAAATTTCTTTGACCATATCCTTCATTTCCAAGAAGGATTATTTTAAATCTCATTTAGACTCAAAGTCATCTCCTATTTTTGTAGTACGTCTTGATCCAACCTCTGGATCGTATTTTGCCAATTCTCCTTCACCCCACCTATATCTTGACCTTGTCAACATACACTAGCAATCCACATAATTAAATACTAAATTCCTCTCTAATACCAAAAATTTGATCCGTAATCGAAATAAAACAAGTGTCATTATAGTGGAACACACACTTGCAATGGATCAAAACCTTAATTTAGTGATTTAATAAAAATTGATATTTTAAATGAATACATAATTTAGTTATCCATAATAGATAGAAATTTAAGACTGTAAATAATAAAAGAGACAAAAATGATAGAAATACCACACATAATTTGATAACGAAGTTTGGCACAATGGCCTACATCTCTGGATCCACTCCAATGGGGATTTCTCCTATTCAAATTATCATAAAATAGCTTCACAATTTCATTAGAAGTCTTCAAAACCATCTTTACGAGCTTGAAATCTGTCAGAGTTTACTCTCAAATAGTTTACAAAGTTTGAGGTAAATTAAAATACTCTAAAAGTATCTAACACTCCTTTACATGCCTTGTCTTCTATGGAATAATATTGGAAATTCATGCCTTCAAATATCACCTCGACCCCTTTATATATTGTTTAGACCCATAGGTTCAATGGTGGGGATGTTATCTTTTAAACCAAAATTACAAAGTTTGAATCCCATCCTCATTATTTTCGGTGGTCAATATATATATATATATATATATATATATATATATATACATATATATATATATATACATATATATATATATATATACATATATATATATATATATATATACATATATATATATATATATATACATATATATATATATATACATATATATATATATATATATATATATATATATAATCCCACATTTGGTAAGTAGGGGGTAGTTTAGATGTTAATATACCATGAAAATTGTGGTAAACAATGCCAAGTGATTAGCATTACAATGCATTTCATGGGAATTGTGGTGGCATGTGGAAAGTTTTTGGAAGCATATGGGATGTTAGGTGGTTATAATGTGGATGTTGGGGAATGAAATGTGGCATGTGGGGATATGGAATGTGATATGGAATATAGGGTCTTTTGGCATGTACGTGGAAAGTATGAGGTGTCACATGCAAGTGATAGATTATATGGTTTGTTTGGAACATTTAATAATAATTAATTATAATATAGTTAAATTGGACCATAGTAAATGGTGGAAAGCCACATGGTGCATTGAGGACCCACCACATGGACTAATCTGCACTCACCACTTATCGTCCACTTGCTAATTGTCGATGTTCAATTGGATGTTCCATCCAAACCCAATTTTTTTTACTTGCCCTAGTTGATCTTTGACATGCAATATTTTGCACATACAGGATCCATTTTGTGAACTATGAAATGTGACAAAAATCTCTCAATGATCTCTTCACCATGGCAATAATCAACTTTCAATTTGATGAATTTATTATTGAAACATTTATAGATCCACCTGGATCATTGATTTACCATAAAACTTGTATGGATGTAATTTCTAACATTTAAAAATAAGATGTTCATGTTTTCTACAATGATTACAAGTTTTTTTAATTTTAACCAAATAATAAGCATGGCAAGCATCATAATCAAAAGAAGTCGTATGATAATTATGATCACTATTGTATAATGTCCTTCGGTGAGGGGACAATATGAATTCAAATTTGAATTAGAAGAACTAAAACTAATCCATGTAAAATTTGTGTTAGATTTAATCAAAAAGGGTTCAAAAATGCCATATTTTAATTTTCCAAAACCACCACCAAAATAGTCTATTGAGTGCATGATACATAAACTAGGGTCAAAAAATTCTATTATGGAGTCATCAGGAGATGATGAAACAACATTAGAGGTATACACATTTTCAAAATGCATAATTTGGGTGGTGAGAGTCAAGAAGGTTTTGCATTTCACTTATACTTTCATTATGTGAGGTGTGTAGCAAATTAATAGTTTCAATTTAACATTCAAGTTGGCATTTAATCACACCAATCTCATTATTTTTTTCAATAATTTTTTATTCTATTTGAATGAAAAAATAATTATTTTTTAATTAAATATCACACTTATATTAATATAACAAATATAGTACATCACTAGCTATACAAAAAATTATGGGTAGAAAAGTCACCCCAAAAACTAGTCAATCGAGCTAAACAAATCTCAAGAAGACATAAAATTTAACAAAAAATAAAACCTCAAACCACACAAATCACAAGTTATACTAACTTAAGTGCACATTTAACAAAATCATTATTTTGATATCGGATCCACATCATTTCTCAAAATTCCACAAACTTATATTAAAAAACATGATAATAAAATAGTGTAAAAAATATGAGAAAGAATTTTAAATAAATTTCTAAATACAAGTGTGTTGTGTTTGAAAAGGTATAAAGCATAAATTAGTAATTATTTAAATAATTGAAAAGGCTAAATGCACTAAATGCTAAAATTGAATTAAGAAATTAATTAATTTCCAAATACAGAGTTTAAAGTATATGTCCAAAAGGAAAAGACATATGTCAATAAACAAATTCCTTTGTTATATGTTTTAATATTGAATTTGGATTTGTTTTGAATGAAAAGTTTAACAATTATAAATAAAATTCCAATTTATCATTTCTAATATAAATCCAAAACAATATGTGATAAAAGAACCATGATTAAAGAAAAATTAAAGATAAAAGTTATTGGTGATGCCTCCACCACAAACCCTAATACTATAAAGCTATCAAAGTTCACTTCATGGTCCCATTAGGATTTAGTGACAAAAAAATATTTTATGGTAGGTAAATTCAAGCTAAATTCTTTATCTAGATCTCTAATCGATGATCTACATAGGTTTTTCAAGACCAAAGCTTCAATACTTTAGGGATTGAACTTGATGCGACAACGGAAGACAACATGGAAGACTTAGTCGAAAGACCTGGTTCCTTTTCAAAGGCCAGAGATATTATCTTCAAGGATAAAACCATTTATTCTAGCATATATAAGGATAAAGGGCTTGTCAAAGGTTTTTTAAATTATTGTGTTCCTAAACATACAAATTTTCAACCATTTTCATTGGGCAAGTTTAGCATTTTTGACCTAAATGGCAATTGCTTGGTTCTTCCCTCTACTATTAACCACGACTCTTCTGGTGTACTCTTTCTCCATCTCAATATTTTTTAGGATACTTCAGGGTCTATTGGCCCTTGGTTTTACCCATATTTTATAAATAACTCCAATCCCTTTCATTATTGCTCAAAATTTTATCCAAATCAGATCTCCTCTTCAAAGGAAGTAGTTCCTTCCTTTGTCAAAGCTCAGTCTAGTCATATTTTCAAGGATTTGAATAACCAATTGGTTTATATTAATCAACATTTATCCCCTCTTGATCATGCATATTTCTTAGTGGGAGACCTTCTTACTTCCTTTTCAGACACTACTCCTTCGATTTCTCTTTCAAATTTGACTATCTATACTGTGGAAGTGAACCTAGGTTGTATATCCATGTTTGGAAAATGCATGGGAATGTTCCTCTTTATTGATGACCTTGAAGTTTTGGCCTCCTTTTCTTGGTCCTCCATTTTTATTCCATGTTTCTATCTTTTGGGTAGAGGATTATTTCAAGTCACCTTTAGTTATGTTGTGGAGTGTGACTACATCAAGAATTTCTAGTCTTGGTTATTTAAAATCCATGGTTTTTTATTTGAAACTTGGTCCCCTTTTGAATGTGGAAGAGGTATTGGTCTCAGTTTCCCTTATGTTGATTAATATTTATAATATCCCTCCTATGTTGCACTCCCTTGAGCATATCAATTTGTTGACTACTAGGTTGGTTATTTTGTTAAATTAGAGGAAAACTATAAGAGAGGTAATACAATGTGTGTTTATGATCTAATATATCTATATAAAACCCTCATTTTCTCTATTAAGCTGGATTATTCTCAAATGTATTGGTTATAGTTCTTCAACTATGATGGGTTGCCTCATATGGTGTTTTCACTATAATCATATTGGTCACTATGCTAGTTCTTTTAGTTTGCATAGTTTCAGAGGATATTAATGGGTTTGGAGTATAAAAGAGGTACCCCTAGCTGAGGAGTTTGTTTATCTTAATCATAGAGTCTTATATTATAGGCACCCTAATTTTTTTCCTTGCTAAATCACTGATCCTTTGATCATTAAGGATCCAGGTAAGGAGATCATAATTTTAGAGGAAGAACCTATTTTAGACGTTGTTGGTTCTCTACCCAAGGAACTAGAATGGGACTAGGACCAACTGAATTCGCCAAGATTTCTCTCTTCTCCTCCTTCCTATTTAAAAGGGATAAAACTCAAGCTTGATGGAGGTGTTTTGGCCAAATGAAGAGGACATAAAAATGAAGCTGAAAGACTAAGATTAGAGGCATAAGAAATTTTTAGATACGGATCTTTGAGACCATTGGAAGAGATCCTTGATAGGAGAAGGATAATTCCTTCATGAAGTTGACCTTTTTCTTTCCCTGATGAGTGTTGATGCTTCTACCATTTATGGGTGATTTCACTAATTTATTACCTTGTTATTTTAAATATGCGAAAAACCAATACTTTTGGCATAAAAAAGTAAATAAGGTGAAGTGGTACCACATGCAAAATAGACAAATAAAGTATTAAAATTTGATATTGAATACCATATAATAATAAATTAAAAACATGAAACTTAGGAAGGGTGGTCACTAAAATGAAGAGGTTATAGTTGATAATTAAATGAAACATCTTGATGGATAAAAACATCATGCTAAGAGGAAAACATTAACTGACTTTGTATAATGTCTCCAAAGATAAGAGAGAGAAAAATAAATGACACTAGATAAATATGTGGAGAAAAAAGGAAAATGCCATACATAAATAAAAATAATGGAAGGAATATAAATTGACACTAGCATGCCATATTAACAAATTCAAAATATATAAACTCAAGGTTATGCAGAACACCACATAAGGCCTAAAATGAAGTTCACTTTAAGTGAAACATGGCTAAACAAGGATGGAAATAAAATAGAATGAGATTTTTCAGAATAAATACAAGGATTGAAATGCATGTCCATAAATTTAGGTAGAATAAAATGCCACATTAAAGATGGAGCATATTTTTTAAGCCCTGACACAAAGAAAATCCATAGATATAAGTGGACAAGTATAGTTCATGCAAAACAAAAACATAGTAATAAATATACAACCAAAGAAAAATATCAATGAAAAATGTCAATGCTTAAGGGATGAATAAATGGAAGAAAATAGCATAAAATATAATATAAGGTAACACAAAGATACAGGGAAAGAAGACACTACTAGATAAAAAAATACACTTGTAAGAAAAGAAGAAATAATAGTAAAACATTAAGCATACTAGGGAATGGAAAAAAAAAATGAGTATCAAACAAAAATACCCTGTAGATTATTTATATTATGCACATTACTTACATGAGCAATAGAATTAATATTATACTCTAAGCATAATATTTTCAAATAAAAAAGGGTAGATAATTAGTGAATAAATATTCCAAAAAATTATTTAAGGCATTCAATGGGGATAAAAAACCTATAGGATCAAGATTTTAAGAGGTTATAAAAAACTATGTTGTTTCTCCACCAATAAATACAAGCCTAGATTCAAACGTTAATGCAAAATTGATTTGATACCATATTAATATTTATTATAAGAATGATAGATAAATGTTGAAATCATAATGTAAAAGAGCAAATAAATAAACAAGATTACCTCAATAGTAAGCAAACCACAAATGACAATGGTAAGAATTGACTAGTGGGAAAACCATAAAATGGAAGAAAACTCCACAATCCATTACAAGGTTTTCAAACAATTGATATCCAACTATAATATGAAATATAATATAAGACAAAGAGACATAAAAATTGCCTTAAGATAAAAGGGGAATTTCAAGGTAGCTAGTGCAAGATGATGAAGAATAGAGGAGGAGATGGCTTTTTAAATAGAGAAAGTGGAAGGATGAGGGAGTTACAATAATCCCATCATGACCTCTTCAATGTGTTCCAAATATTCTAATCCAAAAAATGTTAAGGGAAGTGTGTGACATGTGGGAGGAGTAATTACTTATGCAAGTAACTCCAAGAATCCTACTAAAGGACAAAAGAGGTGAGAGACAACTCATAAATCTAAGATAAAGTGAATTCATAATGATAAGAAATGCACATATAAAATAGAGGCTTAGGATAAGATTAAATATTATTAAAAATATGAAACCAAATAAGGTTAATATCTGACACTTAATAAATCCAATATTTCAATATTAATCTTAATTTTAATTCATACAATGTTATTGAACATGCAAAATATTTTCTTTGTTTACTAGATTGTCATAATGTTGTTACATACCTTGGAAAGAGTATATTTGATGAGATGATGGTGTAAAATAATTATGCCACATCCCTATTTTATCATCCACATGTCTTTCATTTACAATTTTCATATACAATGGGGGCATCTTATCATACATGGCAATGCCATCATATTCAATATATACTTTACCTTGAGACATGTTAAATATTGTTTAGATTTCACTCTTTTATTCTTTTTTTAGACCCATGTTTTATCTCCTAGTATCTTTTTTTATTGTTTAAATTTTTTTTAAAGTACAAAAAATCTAAATATTTCAAAATTATAAACACATTCAAAATATTCTCAAAATAAAAAATCGGGACTTGAGTATGATTAGACATCTATTTTATATCATTATCATATGTTATTTATCTTATTATTATTATATAGAATAATATTTTTATATCACACATGATTTTCATTTTTATTTTTGAGTGTTATGTAGGACATACAAATTTTATATGGACATAGATGTTGGACTTTCCTCTACCTGGTAGCCATGTTATGATGGGGGCATCTTATTCAAAGGTTACAATATTTATAGGTTTTACCATTATATAACCCATATACTATGCTAAGATATCTATATTACATTATTCACATAGATATGTTATTTGATAGGATATTATCACATTACATATACATGGTGTAGACTATATTTCTAGTTTTATGCTCCATTAATGTTATTACTTGTACATAGTAGATTAAAATTTGCTTGTCTATTGTGTATGGCCCTTGACCCTTATATGTGATTGGGAGATATTGATGTCCATTGAGTGAATTGACTTTGACCTTATGGTGTGTGTCCCTTGGCCTTATTTTTATATGTGACATTCTATTTTCCTTTATGTGTTGACCCTTGGCCCTTTGAATGAAATTATGCTTGTTATGTTTGTGTGTTTGTTAAACTTATTGAGTTTTATGAATGTCATGATCTATATCACACATCATATATTTCACATGATTCTTAAATTATACTAATATGAGATTTATTGATACATTTATCTATATTTGACACTATAGGCCTTGCCTTATATGTTACATACATGCTTTGAATGATACATATATTACTATGATGAGATGTATTTTCACATTTGCTATGATATTAAATGATTATATCTTTATATGCATGATATAATTAAATTTTATTTTGAGATGAAGGAATTTCATGACACATCCATCACATCAAAATGGAGGCATTTCTATGGGATTTTCATAGAGAGATAATCCTCTATAAATAGAAAATTAGTTTCAAGTACATAATATATTTTTTAGAAAATTGAGAATGGTTTAAAATTCATTTATTGGTATAAATTATGGGGTCATATGCCATGCATATGAATTCAAATTACAAGAACAAATTATAAATTCATACATTTTGTGTTCTTATACATGGGCATATCTGCATAATCTTCAAACATAAATTTCAAAGTTTACATCTACTTACAACTACATATTTTACATTGATCACATGGGGGCATGAAATAGATTCATGCACACTATGCTATTTTTCAAATTCAAGGGCCATGATACTAATTCATATACATATTTTTTGTTATTTACAAAGTCATTATAATGGAAATGATACATTTCTCTTCTTTCTATTACAATTATCACAGGAAATAAGGATTAAAGTAACAATTGAATCTAAAGGCTATATGCAATGGTTGATTAAATTAAGTGTATAGTGCATATAATAGGATCATTACCCTTTAACATTATAGCGTATGAATCCATTATTAATTCCAACCTATTTCTATCTTGGGGTTATAATTACATACAACAAAAATTGAGGTTATATGTCATTCAATGGGTTCTAATTTATATACATGTTCACTAAAAATTATGGCTTGATCACCCTTAATTCACCATTGTCCAACAAAGGAATCAATCCCTCTAAGTGATTCATGGGAAGCACCAATTCTCTAATGCTTTAAGGAAACATCATCTTCAAGAAAATCTACAGTTAAAATATTAGTTTTACACATACAAGTGTACTATTTCCTTTTTATTTAAAATATTTTTGAATTCAAGTTAAATTTTAATTTTCAATTTCACATATGGACATTGACCACCTTTGTCTCATTGTAGGATGTTATGAAGTGTGCATGTTTGAAGCTTCCTCCCAAAAGCAAAGTGTGTTGTATACACTTAGGTATATATTTTCTTTTACTCTAGTAATTTCATTTATATATTAAATGGGAGAAAATATAGATACTTAATTTTGGTTATGAATACTTGATAATGTTAGTTTTGGCTCACATTTACCTTGGCTTGAGCCCTTAAATTGGTCCTATTTCACCACCTTATATCTTGATTACTTGTACAGTCCCATTCCTTATAAGTTATTATTTTACACTTTCATAATTATTATTAAATGATAAAAACTTCTCTAATCATATATACAAACATTTCAAATATTATGCTTCCCATGTCAGAATTGACCTACACAGGTTAGGATTGCTAGTCAATCCTAACCTTTCTGGGTTGATCTTGCCCCTTTCTTAGCAATGAATATTTTTCAAAATTTAACTCTTCCTTATATGTTTGTCCTATTTTTAGGATACATATCATTAGGTTTTACCCATTTATATTGCTATAAATTCACATCTAATCCACTCAGTATATTACTTTTAAATTTTACTATTCGATCACATGTACACTACTGCACATTAATTAAAAGCTTCCCTATTCTTTCCAAATTTTATTTTATTCATTATAAAAAACCCTTATCCAAGTAATGATCCTATTTTATCTAATTTAATAAAATCATTATCAAGAATTCAATCCATCTCTAGATGCATACATGTAGTAAAGTAGCACTATCACACTAAGAACACTAGGTGGGAGAACTATGTGAAGATTGATTCCCTTTTAGAAGTACTATAGATATGTAGGCAATGTTAAATAATCATGTGGTTGATTGGGGTCATCTCAATCCATTACACCCCCCTCTCTTTTTTGAAATTTTTTAGATATCATAAGCCCTAGTGGGTTTTAACCTTGAAGAAGTCATTTTCAAGTCATCCATGCACAATCGAAGGTGTAAATTCCAAAAACAATCATATATGAATTAGTCACATGTGATTATACCATAAATTTTCTATTTCACATAGGGTTCAAGGGTAGCAATCGATCCTAACTATTTCTAGCTAATTTTAGCCTAGAACAATGACAATTGATGTTTTAATTACATGCATATAAACAAGTATGTGATTATCATTTCTAACCATTTTTTAGTCACATAAAATCAAACTAATAAGTATATATAGACTAATTATTCTTTGTGATTTTCATAGTTAGCTTCTTTCATTCATTAAAGCTTTGTTTATTTCAATAGTTTTTTTCATTATGCTAGTTACAAGTCATATAGAACATCTACTACATTTCAATTCATTTTATCTTAATTAGAGTTAATATCCAAATTAATTCCAAATTATGATCAAATAGGAACATATTCAATCCTTAAAGTAAGATTATGATGACCTTATTGTAGATTATATTTTGATATTTACAAGAACCTTACTTTAATGTATCATCCCTTAGATTTTAAAAATCAATTTATCTCTAATAGGAGTCTTTATTCTCCACTTAAAGAATGAGTAATGCATATTATTTATGCCTCTTTTGAGAATATATGCATAGATGTTTTCAATTATACATTTTATATCAATGCATAATTTCATAAGGTTGTTAATGCAAATGAATCTAGACCTTAAAGGAAGCCACTCATAAAGAAGTAAAGTCATATGCAATTTATCTGAAAGTAACAAGTATAGTTAAGGTCCTCTATAAAAGGCAAGAACCAAAATAATATATATAAATAAATGGTTAAATATTAGGAACATAGGCCAAAGAGGATTCAACTAATTTAGTTTGATATCTTTATAGATCAAGTAAGCAAAAATTTGTGAACAATATTAGATAATATAATAATTTATCTACCACTTAATTATCCTCCTCCTTATCATCATTTAGAACGAGTGAAGACTAAACTATTTTGTAATTATCCTTGTATTGATGGGCATAATGATCATCACTATTATGTATTGAGAAAATATATTGAACACCTTGTGCATGAAGGGGTTATTACATTTGGACAAATAGACACTAGATCACCAAGATAGCCTTCTCCATATTCTCCTATTCATTATCTAATGAATAATGAAATTTAAATGGGTATTCTTGTAAATATCCCATGGTCCATTAGTCTCCTAAATATTTTAGTACTAAGAGAATATATTCTCCTCACTCGTATTCTAAAAAATTGATTTATACAAAGATATTCTTCTTAAGGAATTAATGGTTATTAAAGTCTTCATAATAATGTAGCTCCAATAATTTCAATGGAGCCACTAGTGTTTGGGAGGGGGTATACAAGGTACTTAAACAAACAACTAGAAGACTATAAGGCTCAAAGATTCTATGGGCTACTAGAAATATATAGAGGCTATCTGGTTTGTTGGCTTGCACCCAACTATATATAATCTTATAAACTGGGTTAGGGCTAGAATGATCAAGCACATAAAGGATATAAGTATATATAATGGGTATAACCACATTAAATCAAACAACTAATAATAAATATTTGCTTGCATACAAATTATGAAAATGACAATGTTCAATAGAGATATGAAGTAATTCATAAACATAGAAGTAAATACACTTTCAAGACAAATGAAATATGTTTTAGGAAGTAAAGACATTTTCAAGAAAGGGTATAAGAACATTCCTAATCTAAGAATGATCTAACTCTTTGTTATCAACACTATTATTCCTAATAATGCAAATTTCTAGTTTAGCAAAAGAGGAAATTTTTTGTGCAAATTGTATAGATTGTTTTGAGCATTTAGGATCTTAATATGTATTGAGAAGTGTTTCCAAAGCAAACATGACATATAATGGAAGATATTTCAATAAATTCAAGATATTATAAACCAAATACAAATGCATAAAACTTCAAAAACTATCTTAGATAATGCCCTAAATAAGCTAAATCACTAAAATAATAAAAAATCTAGCATATATACTGATAAAAACAAATAGGTATTTCACTTTGCATAACAAAGTGACCTCATATAAAACTCAAAAGAAGTGTTCAGACTTTATACCCACTAATTATCCAAGCTAGGAAGTCGTGAAGGAAGAGGATTAGGCTGTGTATGAGCTGAGTCCAAACCAAGAGCAAAAATTAGTGGAGGAGTTAAAGGAGAAGCTAAAAAATATGAGAGAGCCAATGTAAGGAGCACAAGAATAGGTGCAATGGAGTCTTATGTTGGATGGTGAAGCTTGATCTTATTATAATGCCCAGTACCTAATAGGGGGTGTGGGGGATAATGCCCCCCCATTATGGTCACCATGGGGGTCTGATAGGACCTAGGTTCCCCAAAGCTCTGACACAACTTGTCAGATTTAAGAGCACACATGATTACCTTTGTATAAGCAACTTAAACATGCAAAAATAACTAGAAGAACAAATAACTATCAATGAGAAATAGCACAGAATATGAGAGGCAACACACAATTGTATTCAACTCAATTATAAGGAAATTACAACAAAGAGATCACACTCTTTCTTCCACTTCATGGGCTTACAGTAATCTTCCCTCAAGAGTAATCTTCTCTCAATAGGTCACAACACATAGCTAACACAAGCTATTGTTTACCTCATTGTACTGCCAGTAAAACTGAGTACGAACCCCTACTCCAAGTAGATCTCACCATGATCTTACTCCTTGATGTATTGCTGTCACCTTGGATCTTGCTCCCCCGCCGATCTCCTTTCTAACCCTCGCATACACACACCCCTGCAGACCAACCCTGATCTTACTTATCACATGTAGATCTCCAACCTGATCTTACATACATGAAGAATCCTACTTGATTCTACCATGGGAAGAACTCTCCTAGTTCTACACTTAACAATACAGCCCATGAGTCTATTATATAGATCTCATGCATACAATGATTAGACTTGTGGCTCAAGACTTGAACTAGTCTTTAACATGCAAATAACCCATTCACTTAACTAAATGTTTGTCAACAACAGTTTTGGAACCGTACAGGTGATCGACATCGGTCCCTGTCTGCCTAGAGGTGACCGACACTAGCCGACTACTGCCGAGGTCAGTTTCTTTCTGCATTGTCCACTGACTGACGTCAGTGATCCTGTCGATGCCGGTGACTGCATACTCAACATCCTCCATGTTTGCAACAAGGTGAAGCTTTTAGCTCCACACCCTAACAGGGTCCAGAGGGGGTAGGGACCTACTTGGAAGCCCCCTAGTGGGGGTTCAGGGGCAACATGCTTGAAGCAAAATTTTATTAAAAAAAGCATTGTAAAATATTGTAATTTCATAGTAAATCTAGACGGTTCACTATTAGTTTGTAGATCTAACGGTAGAAATTATGTTTGTATACTTTTTCCATATATGTAACCCTCCTTTTGATATGATGGTATTTTAATTATGATTTCTCACTATATATGAGTCAAGAGGATATTACAGTGGATGTATTGCAAGTTTTTCCCTTCATTTATTAGATTAAATAATAAGGACTAGCTATTTATAAGTAGATGTAGCCCATATTGGGTGAACCACGTTAAATTTGTGTCTTTATTGTGTTGAGTTTTCTATAGTTTATTTCTATCTTTAATTCATTAATATTGTTATATTTTATATATTCCTAACAATTGGTATCAAAGTTGAAGGTTTATTTGGTAGATAAACATGTAGGAAAAGAGGATTCATGGTTCAAGTGGGAGTAATGACAGAATAAGGCAAGTGTAAGGTTGAAAAGTTCAATGGACAAAATTACCAGCTATGGAAGATGCAAATAGAGGACTATCTATATCAAAAGGATATTTTCCTACCATTGGGTAGAATAGCAAAGAAGTTAATGACTATGAAGAATGAAGATTGGGAGATTCTTCATAAAAACAAATAGGAACAATAAGGCTATACCTGGTAGCATTGATGGCCTTCAATATTTCAAAATAAAAGACATCAACAGATGTGATAAAGTCACTTGATAGAGTGTATGAAAAAACCTTAGCCTCCAACAAGGTATTTCTTATGAAGCATTTATTTAATTTGGAAATGTTAGAAGGTGGGTCTATTGTTGATCATTTAAATGAATTTAACATGATCAAAAATCAATTAAGCTCTATAGGAGTAAATTTGATGATGAGGTTAGGGATATTTTTATTACATTCTCATTAATATAAAGTTTGAATGGCTTGGTCATGGTTGTAGGTAATTCTATCTCTGGTTCAAATGCTTTAAAGTTTGATGATGATATTGGTGTTATTCTTAGCAAGGAAATGTGATGGAAAAGCATAGGTGAGACATTAGGTAATGATTTGAATATGGATAATAGGGGAATAAAAAGGATAAAATAAAGGGCCTAGGAAATTGTGGGAAGTCTAAGAAGGGTAGATCCAAATCTAGAGGAATGTTAGTGTGCTAGATTTGTGGGAAGAAAGGACATCTAAAGAAAGATTGTTGGATTTGAAAATGAAAACAAGGAGATAGACAACAAGATAAAAATTAGGAATAAAATGTAGCAGGTGATGTGTTACAAGATGCTTTAATCCTTTCTTTAGATAATATTAATGATTATTGGATGTTAGATTCAAGGGCTTCATATCATGCTACACCCATAAGAAATATTTTTAATACTATGTTCAAGGTGATTTTGGATAGGTTTATTTGGGTGATGGTGAACCCTATAAAATTTTAGGAAAGGGTAAGATACAAATAAAATTATATAATGGAAACAAATGGTTGATGAAAGATGTGAGGCATGTTTCTAAGTTGACAAGAAATCTAATTTTAGCAAGGTAGTTGGGAAGTGAGGGATGCATAGTTACAAAAAATTCATGGAAGGTCACTAAGGGATCATTGGTAATAGAAAAAGGAGAGGTGGGTACATTAGATTTATCTAATGGTAATGCTAACTCTTCTATTGATTTAGCTTCTATAAAATCATATACAAAATTATGGCACCACAAACTTGGGCACATGAGTGAGAAGGAGATGCAAGTTCTCCACTCAAAGAATTTGTTTCCAGATTTGAAGAAGGTGGATTTATATTTCTATGAGCATTGTGTGTATGAAAAATATAAGAGAGACAAATTTCTCAAAGTTAGGAAGACAAAGAAGGATGAAAAGTTAGATCTTGTGCATACAAATGTATGGGGATCGGCTCAAGTATCATCTATTGGTGGTTCTTTTTATTATGTTACTTTTTATGGATGATGTAACTAGAAAAACTTGGGTTTATTGCATACAAAAAAATCTAATGTTTTTGATACTTTTAAGAA
This sequence comes from Torreya grandis, assembly GCA_037957365.1. Taxonomy (NCBI): domain Eukaryota; kingdom Viridiplantae; phylum Streptophyta; class Pinopsida; order Cupressales; family Taxaceae; genus Torreya; species Torreya grandis. The sequence continues at coordinate 2,335,673 of JARHVA010000201.1, read as the reverse complement.
ATGAAAAGTTTTGGTTAAGAATGAGATAGGAAATAAGTTGAAGTGTGTCAAATCAGACAATAGAGGTGAATAATATAGCAAGAAATTTGATAATTACTATTCATCCCATGGGATTTGTAAAGAGAATATATTTCCAAAAACACCACAATAAAATGGTATGTTAGAAAGGATGAACAAGACAATCATGGAGAGTTTAAGGAGTATGAGATTACATGCAGGGTTGCCCTTATAGTTTTGGGCAAATGTTGTGGATATTGCTATTTACTTAATAAATAGAAGCCCTTAAATTCATTTGGATGGTGGCATTTCAGAAGAAGAATGGATAGGTAAAAAGGTAGTTTATTCCTTTTTAAATACTTTTGATTGTGAATCATTTGTCCATATTGATAAATAAAATAGAACCAAGCTTGAAGTAAGATCCAAGAGATGTACTTTTATTAGATATGGAGTTAATGATTTTGGTTACCATTTATGGAATTTTGAAAATCATAAAATCATTAGGAGTACAGATGTGATATTTAATGATAAGGTCGTGTATAGAGATAAATTATAGGGAAATAAACAAGAAAAACCAAATACTAAATATGTAGTACTTGATGAAATCATTGGAAATGAAATTCTAAAAGTGCCAAAAAATTAGAATGTGAAACAAATAGAACAATAAGTACCTCAAACTCCTAAAAGTGTAGTTATAAGATCTGTCAAAGTAAGTAGACTCCATGAACAATACTCTCTTTCACTTTATTATTTATTATTAACTCATGGTGGTGAGTCAGAAAGCTATGAAGAAGTAATGTAGGTAGAAACTAGAAAGAAGTGGGAGCAAGGCATGAAAGAGGAGATGGAATCCTTGATACATAACCAAACATGGGATTTGGTTTAGTTTCCCATAGGTAAAAGAGCATTGTAGAATAAATGGGTATATAGGTTGAAGAAAGAAGATGGATTCAAAATGAAGTACAAGGCTAGACTTGTTGTAAAGGGGTTTGCACAAAAGAAAGGTATTGATTTTGATGAAATATTTTTTCTAGTTGTAAAAATGACTTCCACAATAACTATTTTAAGTTTGGTAGCAGTAGAATATTTACACCTTGAATATTTTGATGTGAAGACTGCTTTACTTCATGGTGATTTGGAGGAGGAAATATATATGGAGTAGCCACAGGGATACAAAGTAAAAGGTAAGGAGAAAATGGTGTGCATGTTGAATAAGAGTTTGTATGGTCTAAAGCAAACTCCAAGGTAGTGGTATTTGAAATTTGACATGTTTATGATAGAACAAGGTTATAGTAGATGTCATTCTAACCACTGTGTCTATTTTAAGACATTAGATAATGGAAACTATATTATAATGTTATTGTATGTCGATGACATGCTTGTTGTAGGGTCTACCATGCTAAATATAAATGATCTCAAAAGAAAATTAGCAAATTCATTTTCAATGAAGGATTTTGGTACTACAAATAAAATCCTTGGTATGAGAATAACAAGAGATAGGAAAAATAGGCAATTGACATTATCTTAATAAGAGTACATCAAAAAGGTATTAGTCAGGTTCAATATTCAAGATGTAAAATATATAAGTACACCTTTGGGAGGGCACTTAAAATTAAGAAATGAATAGTGTCCTAAAACATAGGAAGAAATCAATTACATGTATAAATCCCCTTATACTTCAGCAATTGGAAGTTTACTATATGATATGGTGTGTATGAGACTAGATATTGCTCATGTAATGGGAGTTATTAGTATGTTTATAAATAATCTAAGAAAAGAGCACTGGGTTGTATTCAAGTGGATTCTTAGGTACTTGAGAGGGACCATTGATAGATGATTGTGCTATGAAGGTTTAGATGTTACCTTATAAGGATACATTGATATAGACATGGCTGGAGATTTAGATGGCAAGAGGAGTACCATAGGTTATTTATTCATTATTGGTGATACAATAGTTAGTTGGATTTCAAAATTACAGAAGATAGTTTATTTTTGAACTATAGAGGCAAAGTATGTTACAGCTATAGAAGCTAGTAAGGAGATGATGATATGAATGCAATGGTTCATGGAAGAGCTAAGGCATAAGTAGGAAGATTATAGGTTGTATAGTTATATCCAAGAGTGTGATTCATTTAGCAAATAACTTGGCAATACACTCAAGGACCAAACACACACAACTTAGGTATCACTTCGTTCATTCAGTTTTAGAGGGTGGTCAACTAAAGTTGGAAAATATCCATACAAGTTAGAACCTTTTAGGTATGCTAACAAAAGCAATCACAAAGGAGAAGCTGGAGAGTTATTCAAATTTAATAGGTCTTCAAGGATAACAAGGAAGATGAGAAACATGTTGGGGTCAGAGTTGTAGCAGTGGAATTGTATCAATCAGTCTTTAAGTGGGAGATTGTTGGATGGTGGAGCTTGATTTTATTATAATACCTAGTTCTCAATAGGGGGTGTGGGGGGACACACCCCCTCCCCACTATGTTTTCCATGGGGGTCCAAGGGGGGAAAGGACCTACTTGGAAACCCCCTAGAGAAGTTTTAGGGGGAGTGTCCTTGAAGCAAAATTTGTCAAAATTATATTGTAAAATATTGTAACTTCATAGTAAATCTGGACCATTCACTATTAGGTTGCAGATCTAATGGTAGAAATTATGTTTATGTATTTTTGATCTATATGTAACCTTGATTTTGATATGAGGGCATTATAATTATGGAGGTTCACTCTATGTGAGTGAAGAGGATATTGCAGTGGATATATTACATGTTTTTTCCTTCATTTATTGGATTGAATAATAAGAAGGGCTGGCTATTTTTGTGTGGACTTAGTCCATATTGGGAAAACCACATTAAATCTATCTCTATTGCATTTTGTTTTCTACATTTTATTTTCATATTTAATTCATTATTATTTCTCTATGTTATATATTCCTAACATCTTGAAGGGGATAAGAGAAACCAACAAGCTTCAAGAACACTATAAAGAGCAATGTGAATCACTAAGATGAACTGTAGAATAGTAGGGCATCCTCTATCACAATGAAATCTAAGTGTGCCAAGAATAAAATAACTAAGATTCAAGAAGCCATCCAAGGTTTGAGTGTGATGATGAATTGGGAATATTAGAATAAAAATTTAGGAGAGAAATGGTAACATGAATGAAGAGGCATAATATAAGGCAACCCTAATCCACCAAAGGCCAAAAAGTAACCATTTCTAGCCATTTGGGTAAATTCAAGCCCTTTTTTGCACATTCTACCGAAGCCACAACCTATGCCATGACTTTTTTGAAGGAAACATGCATCATAGGCCATGGGTTTCTACCTAAGTTACTCATAGGTCAAAAGGCCACTCTGAGTGGTCAATAGACCTCTAGAAGGGCCTTAAGAGGCATCTAGAGGACATATTTATATGCAAAGGGTAGTAGAATGTTGAGGATGTTTATGGAATGGATGTATTATGTGGTAAAGTTCCATTCAACTGGAAAATGTCTTGAAGCAATATAACTAGGTTTGGTAGTCTGCACATAAGCCAATGTGTAATCATAAGGAGTAGGGCCATCAAAAGTATGATTACATATGTCGTTAAGGTATAAGTAGTCAATTTTAAAATGAACAAAGAGTGTTGTGTAGTACCTAAAATCCACACAAAACCAAAGGAAATAAATAGCTAAAAATATAAAATAGAACATTACCTATACTTACTAAATAAGGATGATGATGTAAGAAATCAATGGTATTATCCATGGGTGAGAGTGCAAATGTTGCATAATCCAAATCCAACTCCATATCTAGCTCCATCTCTAGCTCATATAAAAAATAGACACAAGTGATATCAAATCAAATCATATAATCTTGAATGATATTCACTAAGGTATTAGGCCTACTGTTATCCCTATAAGGGATATGGGTAACCTAGACATCATCGAAGATGGATAACAATTCATGCACCACATCAAAGAGGGACAGTAACTTAGAGTTAAGGATAACCTAGGCACTGGTGAGTTGAAACATGACTAAGAGTGAGTCAAATAATAACTACACATAGCATGTGCCTAACTCATGGGCATTGATTAAGGCACTAATAATTATGTGATACTTGGTAGTGTTATTTGTCTCATTAGTAAGGAAGAAACTAGTTTCAAAAAGCTCATGGTCTTATAGGTCATCAATAATCCAAGCCATAATATAAGGTCTTGGGTTTCCCTGACTATCACTATAGATATGAATCACCACTAATATGTGCACCATGATGGGGGTAAATGACATAGGACTTGTAACTATAGAAAGGTGATTTTAAAGTGAGGCAAGACAAGTGAGTTGCATGAGGGAAATGGATAATAAAACCAAGTCACAAATAAAGTGGTTGACCAATGTTGGCGATGGTAAGAGGTAACAAGGGAAAGTGGGGCTAATTTTATATAAGATGAAGACCAATCAACAAGACTAGAGCAAGTCCCTAACTATCACAACTAGTTAATGACCCTACCTACAACCACAATAAAAAGGATAAAATGGTAGTTAGAATGGATCGACTATATAAAAGAAGAGAAATGACTAACTAAAAGAAGCATGACAAGTAACTTTTATCCCTAGGTGCCCATGAGATGGGACATCAGCTTGGGAGGTCAACAAGGACACAAAAGGGGTATTGGGGACCAAATTAGGGCTAAAGAGGGCCTAAGGAATCCTTAGATGAAAAACAAAGGTCACTGATGCATTTAAAATGGGCCAAAACCCCTAAGATGGAGGTTTCATGGTCTAAAACGTAATAAAGGGTAACACACCCAAAAAAGGCCCACAAAAAACAAGAAAAAGGGCTAAAAAGAGGGGGGAAAGTAAAAAGTGACTCATTTTCATACTCATTTTCATCTAAGAGAGCCAAAGGAGATCCCACCAACTACCAAAGCCCAAGCAGAGAAAATGAGGACATGGGAGCACACCACAAACACACATGATGGTTTTGGTAAGTCCTTTGATCAAAAAGTTGTCAAATATTATTCATTTTTAGGGTTTGGGAGGCCCAAAAGAAATTTTGAATCAATCTAAATGATTCAATAGATGAATTAATTAGAATAAATAGTCAAATGGATGGGGAAGCTGAGAGGGACACACCAAAAAAAATAGCAAGTTAAACGGTGGTCTTGGGAGAGAGAAATGGGGAGACTTAGGGATCCCCAAGGGGCCACACCCTAGGTTGTAACCTTTTTAGGTAAATCCATAGCTTGGGATACTACCAGGCCATAGGGGCCATAGCTTGGACTACTTTTAGGTTGTGGCTTTACCTAGAAAGCCATGACTTGAGGTAGAAAGGCCCCAGAAATGGCCCTAGGGAACCTAGGAGAGCTTGATAAGACCTGGAAAGGACTATAATAGGTTGGAAAGAGGGGGAAATAAAAAATAACTTTAAAAACTTGTTTTTTACTTTTTATATTTCATGGCTATTAGTAGTAATCCATTTTCCTATTGTTTAATTTTGTTGACACATAGAGGAGTTAATGTACCAAAGGAGGGAGAGCCTTCACAAGTGAGGTAGTAGAAAACATAGAGAGATAGACCATATGAGGTGACTAATCAAGAGAGAGTGCCATCATGTTTTGATGAGGAGGCATATTCTCTACTTGTGGAGGATTAGGATCATTTGTAGAGTGTAGGATTTTGGATACTAGTACACATGCCTTCATTGCATTACTTTAGGGACCTAATGAATGCATTTGTGACCACATGGGTACTTAAGAGACATTTATTCTAGTTGAGGCTCGAGCTAGAGGCCATCTTGAGCATAGAGGACATCTATCGGCTCTATGGGGTAGAGCCTATGGGGAGGGAGATAGAGCTTCCACAAGTGTAGGATACAGCTGTAATTGAGCTCTACCTAATGGGACCCCTCTGAGAATGGAATTTTTAAGGTCAACATACCCTCATTTATGAAAATGGGGACCCTTTTTTCAAATTGTGCACATTTGTACTTTAAAATTAAAAATTGACTTGATCAGAGTACCACTAGCATGATTGCACATAGTTTTTATTTGAACATTATTCACACCTGATTTGATTGGCATATTTGTTCATAATTATAATTTAATCTTGCCTAAATTTTCTAACATTAGATCTTCATGTTTTAGGTTGCATCTCTAATCGAGTCTATTTGGAATGGGTAATGCCTGGGTTTCATGATTTTTAGATCAATTTAGCCTTTAACTAGCCTTAGATCTATTGAAAATCCAACTAAAAGCATCTTGGAACCCTCATTCAAAAAATCCTAGTCTAATGTTTTAACCTAGGTCCCTTTTGAATTAAATTCAAATTTGGTAGGAATAATTTATGTGGGAATGATTAATCATGTCGTGGGCTTAGTTTAATTTTTATTCTAATGTTTAGTCATGTTTATTAACATGACCAAACCTTAATCCAATTATTTTTTATGTTTGGTCTCTTTATTTTCATGAGCCCCCTTGGTCCCTTTTATTCCACATGGTCTAACTAAATGAAGGGTCCCTTTTACTATAGACTTAGCCCAAAATCCTTAAGATCATTGTATTTATTAATACAAAAAACCTTAGACTAAAACTATATGATGTATTTTATTATTCATGAGTTTCCCTTTATTATATATCAAAAATTAGCTTAAAATGTTTATCCTAAGGTCTTACCCATGTTTATTAAACATTAAATAAAACCATAGTCCAAAAACTTTATGTTAAGTTCTTTATGTTCCTGATCCTGACTTAAATATATTTTCATTCGCATGATCAACAGTCTGATTTTGCTAAAATGATCAAGATCCAATGGTGCAAGATTAAAGATAAATCCCTAACCTTAAGCTAAATCTTGAGCATATTCCAAAGATCAATGATATGCATTTTATTGGGCAAGATTTATCTAAAAATGCGTATTGAGTCAAAACTTCAATAGAGACTAAGGACAAGTGAGAAGGTGATAAATGTCACACTCACAACCAAAGAACATTGAGAACCCAATGGCAATCAACCTTGTGGATCAAGATCTAATGGTTCACATTTACTCAAATGAATATGACCAGATGGTGTAAATTCAATAATCCCAAAGAATCCTAGAACATTAGTATTGAGTTAGTTCCATACCTTTTAGTCCTTCATAATGTAAACCATCTGCAGGTATTTAGTGATGACCAATAGATCCTAGACTTCATAAGTAACTCAAGAACATTTGAATTTCATGTCATAGATGAATTCAATAAAAATAATCTTAAAAATTTGGCAAACTCAATGATGTGGTCATTCAGTTGATGACAATAATATCCCCAAAGGCATGATTGCCTTAGAGAGACTATTTGACACAAACAAACTAGTTGAGACTATCAAGATTCCCAAAGTAAGTGGGAAATACTATAATACAATTGATCTTAGACTTCAAGGTCAACCTCAGATGGCTAATATTTATGCAACATGTACAATCATTGAGTCTAAAAGAGCCAAAGAATTGTTGACCAAATACAAAGATGTCATAACATGGTCCTATGATAACCTAAAGATCTTTGATCTAAAGGTCATAACACAAACCATACCTTTAAAGGAAAATTTCAAACCTTTCAAATAAAAGTAGAGGCCTATCAACCTAGTCTTAGAACCACTAATATATACATAGGTCAAGAAGCTCTTAGATGTCAAGATTGTGTTTCCCATTAGACACTCCACTTGGGTGGCTAACTTAGTACCAGTCAAGAAAAAAAATGGGGAAATTATATTGTACATTTATTTTAGGAATTTGAATACTATCCTTTGCCTTCTCTTGACCAAGTGATCCAAATTATATCTAGTTCTTCTATGATGTATTTTTTGTATGGTTTTTTTGGGTATAACCAAGTGTTGGTGAACCAAGAAGATAGGATGAAAACTGCATTTACTACTAAGTGGGCACCTTTACTTACAAAAGAATGCCATTTGGACTTATAAATGCAGGAGCAACTTTCCAAAGGGATATGGATCATGATTTCCAATGTCTTGTAGGTAAGTGCATTATTATATACATGGATGATCTGGATGTCTTTTCTAAAAATAGAGAGGATCATATTATACACCTACAATAGGTATTTGAATGATGCATAAGGTATGGGATTTCTCTTAACCCTAAGGAAAGTATTTTCTATGTTACTGAGAGAAAACTATTAGGACATGTTATCACCAAGGAGGGAATCTCTATAGACCCTAATAGAGTAGATGTGATATCTAATATAGATCACCCTAATAGTTAGAAGGAATTGAATTCATTCTTTGGTAAAATAAAATCCATAAGAAAGTTCATTGTTAGTGTTGCAGAAGTTGTGAAGCCAATGAAAGATATGTTGAAGAAGGATGTCAAAATCACATGGAATGAATAGACCAAGAAGGCTTTCAAATACATCAAAGAGGCAATTGGGCAAGCCATATTTTTGATAAATCCAAGATTTACTAAATATTTTTATCTTTATTCCTTTACTTCAAATCATACAATAGCTACAGTTCTAACTTAGAAGATAGATGGATGTGACCATCCAGTAGATTCTATGAACACTAAATTTAAGAATGTTTAGTTGAACTATTTTTTGATTGAAAAATAAGCATGTGATTTGGTAAAGGTAGTTAAAAAGTTTAGGCATTATATTCTTATGAATAAGGTGCATGCAATCCTACCAAACCTTACCACTATGCTCATTCTAAGTCAAAATAAACTAGGAGAAAAGAGAGGTAAGTAGATGTTTATGCTCAAGAATATGACATTGAAATGAAGACTACCAAATTGGTAAGGTGCTAAGGTTTAATTTAGTTGATTGTCAATACTAATCCTGAGCTAAGTGTTATGCAAGTAGAGCAAAAAAATTTTAGACCCAATGATTGGTATTATCCCATTGTCCACTTACTAATCTATGGTTATTGTCCTATAGGGTTAAGTAAAGAATAAAGAAGAGCTTTAAGTCTCAAGGAAGCCTACTTATTGATCAAAGATGAAATGTCATATAGAATTAAATTTAAAGGCATATACTTGAGATGTGTCTCCAAGAATGAAGAAATTGAGATTATGAGCACCTTGCATGAAAAGCTATGAAGTGAACATCCATCTAGAAGGACAACACACAAAATATTAAGGGTTGGTTAATATTTACCTACAATATTCAAATATGCTCATAATCATGTGAGAAAATTCCACTCATTTCAAGTATTTAACATGAAAGAGCCTAAGCAAGTCATTCCATTAAATCTAGTCATGATTGACAAACCTTTTGCACAATAGGGATTAGACTCTGTTGGGGTCATCAACCCCAATTCCTCATATGGTCACAAGCATATTATGAATTTTGAATACTGCATAAGATGGACTAAAGCAATGGAAACCAAGTGATTTAGGACTAAATAAGTGATCAATTTTTTGGAAGAGAATATATGCACAAGGTTCAGCATGCCAGTATCTCTAATTTATGATAATGGATCTGCTTTTATGTCCATTGAGATGATTGAATGGGCATATGATAACAACATCATTATTAAGTTATCATCAAACCATTATCCTCAAGGTAATGGAGTATCTAAATAAATGAATAAGAACTTGATTAAGACTATAAATAAGTCTACAACTGGTAAACCTAGAACATGACACAAACTACTTAAGTATACCCTTTGGATAGATAGAACTAGAGTCAAACAAGTTCTGCAGGTATCATCATTCTTTCTAGTTTATGGTTAAGAACCCATTTTCCCCATCACCTTCAATAAAATAACATACATATTCATGCAAGTATACTTGCAATATGATCAGTAATTTGCAATCTCAAATTTGCTTGACATTATTTAGATGGAATATGCAAGAGAAGAGAATTTTTTTAATTTTAGTAGGAACTAAACCACATTGAAAAGGTGGTTTGATAAGCATTCAAATATAAAGATGTTCAGGCAAGGAGACCTAGTTATTATTTGGTAAAAATCATCTAAACCTAAAGGTAAACATGGGAAGTTCACACCTTTGTGGATAGGTCCCTATAAGATTGCTAAGATACTTGGAGATAATAACTTCAAGTGAAAGACTTACAAGGAGTAGATTTCACACTACCCACCAATGAGTAGTGCCTTAATCACTACTTCTTTGTTGTCTCACCTGGGTTCATCATGGAGTAAACTGTAAGACTAGTTATAGTTAGTATAGGTAGGCTAGGTTAGTTTCTTTCTGTTCTTTCCTTCCTATCCCTTGTCTATACATATGTTTGTATATATTTGTTTGATTTTTTTTTATTTTTATTTATTTGATTTATATTTGGTGTGTTTATTTTATTTTTTTATTCATTACTTTTAATAAGTCCTTTTGGATATCCCTCAACTTAAAATTCACCTAATTTTTCAAGAACTTCACAATTTATAAATACAGGTATGACTTCTCAACATTGGTTGATCATGGATTATTGAAATGTGAGCTTGATATTATAGTTAGGAGAAACTAGAAAAAATTAATAAATAGGTTAATTATTCCTTAAGACTTTGACCCTTGTTATGATCTAAGCTTGATTATAAGAAGGATTACACATGATTGGGTGAAATTTTGAATTATTCAAATATAATCATGTTTGCTCTTAATAAACATTATTGCCTACGACAAAGTTTGCAACCAAGGATGATTGGTTGAAGATCAAACATTTGAATAAATCCAAAAACCTATCTAACCTGGTTCCCAACCTTTACTATAAAGTCAAAAAATGATCTAAAAAATCTAAAAATAAGAGCTTATTGAAAACCTTAAAGACTATCCAAGCAAAGATGATTCTGGAATCTCCATCAAGGCTCTAGATGCGTAGTTTGTAGTGGATCAAGGCCTTGAGTGGAGCTAAAGGCATCTATATTGGGGCTATAGACACATGGATAGAAGTAGATCAATGCCCAAGCTTTCCCTGAGGTAAATCATGGTTCTTAATAAATATTTAAACATGCTAAAAGTCAATGTTAATTATTAAAGTCATAACATCTAGAAGTTGTTTCCCAAAATCCCATGGTAAACAATAACTAGAATCAAAGAACACACACAACATGATGAGGTCTTGATGTTTGACATTCTACATGTGCAATACTTATTTCAATCATGAATTGATCTCAATGGTACTTGATCAAATGGAATGAATAAACTATATATTAGTCTGAACTAGAGTCTCTAAATTCTAACATATTACTATGTTCTTCCAAAACACCCTATTTGGTGAGGTCAACATACCCCCATCTATGAAAATAGAGACTCTTGTTTTAAATTATGCAAATTTATACCTTAAAATTGAAAATTCACTTGATCAGAGTACCACTAGCATGATTTCACATAGTCTTTATTTGAAGATCATTCACACCTGATTTAGTTGGTATATTTGTTCATAATTATAATTTAATCTTGCCTAAAGTTGTTAATATTGGATCTTCATTTTTTAGGTTACATCTCTAATGGAGTCTATTTGGAATGGGCAATGCCTAGGTTTCATGATTTTAGATCAATTTGGTCTTTTACTAGCCTTGGGTCTGTTGAAAATCAAACTAAAAGCATCCCAAAACCCTCATTTAAAAAACCCTAGTCTAATATTTTAACCTAGGTCCCTTTTGAATTAAATTTTAATTTGGTAATAATAATTTATGTGGGAATGATTAATTATGCCATGGCTTAGTTTAATTTTTCTCCTAAGGTTTAGTCATGTTTATTAACACAACCAAAATTTAGTCTAAATTTTTTTATGTTTGGTCTCTTTACTTTCCTAAGCCCCCTTGGTCTCTTTACTTTCCACATGGTCTAACCAAATGAAGGGTAATTTTTAATATAGACTTAGCCTAGAATCCTTAAATTCATTGTATTTATTAATACAACAAACCTTAGACTAAAACTATATGCAATGTCTTTTATTATTCACTAGGTCCTCTTTATTATGTCTCAAAACTTAGATTAAAATGTTTATCGTAAGGTCTTGCCTATTTTTATTAAACACAAAATAAAACCATAGGCCTAAAATTTTATGATAAGTTCTTTATGTTCCATATCCTGACTTAAATATCATTTTTATCCATAACATCAATGGTCTAAGTTTGCTTAGATGATCAAGATCCAATGGTGTGAGATTAAAGATAAAGCTCTGGCCTTAAGCTAAAGATCGAACATCTTCCAAAGATCAATGGCATATGTTTTCTTAGGCAAGACTAATCTAATGATGTGTATTAAGTCAAAAATTTAGCAGAGCCCTAGGATAATTAAGAAGGTGACAAGTGTCACACTCATAGCCAAATAACACTAAGTAGCCAATGGCATTTGACCTTATGGATCAAGATCCAATGGTTCGCATTTACTCGAATGAAGATGATCAGATGATGCAAACTTAATAATCCTAAAAATAAATGTAGAGATGACACATGACATATCCATAGGCCACAAATTAAATCTTAAGCATCTTTCAAAGATCGACGATACATATATGAGCATACACATTTTGATTGATGGTCTATGGAGTAATTGGCATAATTAAGTGGATCAAAATCGATGAAGTGATATTGATTTATACAATCAAGATCAAAGGCATGAAATTAATGTTGACATTTCAACAAAGCTCAGGGTGAATATGAAAGTGACAAATATCATAATTGTGGGGAATGTATTGAGTAACTAATGGCATTCAATTTCTTAGATTGATATTGACGGTCCACATTGATCTATGCAAGGATGATCTAATGGTGTGAAATAAAATGGGAATGTTAAAAGGCAACAGTCATTTTTTGAATAATAATATGAAAAGTGCCATGAAAATACCATAGGTATGCCATGTTGATGCCACATCAGGTACACATAAGTATAATATGCCAAGTGGAAGATCTTACAGAACTAGGAAATGTAAGGATATAAGTACACAACCTAATTGGGATTGAATCTCTCATAAATTCAAATAAATACCAACATTAAAACACTATAAAAACCTTTAGGAGATCCCTACCATGAAAAAAATCCCTAATTTGACCCTATATTGATCATAATCAAGCCAAAGAATCTAAATTATCATCTGTGTAAGGGTAATTCGATCTTGAATTAAACTGTAAACCACTAGTGAGTAATTTGAATAAATCCATGACCAATGGAAGATCTCAAGGGCTATAATAAAGGATTTGATCAATATCGTGATTGAAGATCAAATCCCTAATCTCAAAATAATTATCCTTGCTCATCTAAACATAGTTATGGGATTACTTATGGACAAGTTCAAGGGTTTGAGCACTTAGTCTAAGAACTTGGAAAACCTCCTTGAGGATGAAAAATAGCTAAAAGATAGGATGGAACACTTAATTGGAACCATGATTACTAATCCTACTACACTTAGCTCCCTGGGCCTCATCCCTAATGAAGAGCAAAAGCCAAGGAAATATTGGGATAGATACCAGTAAGATCGTGGGCACGATACTAACAATAAAAGAAAATATTACTGAAGTCAGAAGCATCAAAGAGGCTTTAGGAATAAATGACAAAGATCTTATGGACAAGATCAAGGGTTTGAGCACCTAGTCTAAGAACTTGGAAAACCTCCTTGAGGATGAAAAATAGCTAAAAGATAGGATGGAACACTTAATTGGAACCATGATTACTAATCCTACTACACTTAGCTCCCTGGGCCTCATCCCTGATGAAGAGCAAAAGCCAAGGAAATATTGGGATAGATAATAGTAAGATCGTGGGCATGATACTAACAATAAAAAGAAAATATTACTGAAGTCAGAAGCATCAAAGAGGCTTTAGGAAGAAATGACAAAGATATTAGAAGTAGGGCAAACTAAGAATATGAACTCTTCATGAAACCTATTATTAATCTGAAGTTAATTGATGAATAACATCAGAGAACAATGAAGATCTTACAATAGTAGAATGGGATTTCAATAGCATAAGGGTCCTAAAGATTATTTAAATTAAGAATATTCTTCCTATAATCAAGCACTGTATATTTTGAAAATGGAATATTATTTTTGTAAAGGCATGTGTAGCTTGTAAAAAACATTACCTATAGATCAGTCCATTAGGTTAAGTCTAGTGTATTTGAGAACATTTATAGAAAGGATAGTTTTCCTAACACTTGTACTTTTATAATTGGATGTGACTGATCAACATACGTCTTTGTATTATATAAAAGGAGTATTATCAATTGTAAAAAGAGAGGGAGCTCTTAGAGATAAAATTACTTTGTAAACTTGGAGCAAGCAGTACAAGTAAAGAATTATGTAAAATTTGTCCAATATTTATCTATGTGTTTGATCTCATGGCTTCTCTCTCACTTGCTTAATTTAATTTCCATATTTTAATTATTCTTATGAATTTTTGATGTGTACCTTTGAATTCAAAGTTGTTAACTTGTGCCAATGCTAGGTTAATTAAAAGTTATTAGGTTCATTTCATTTTTTAACTCTTATTGCATTTGGGCTAATGTTGTTTACTTGCAAGAGTAAATATTTAAAGTGAATATAGTTCTTATTTTCATTATTTCACAATATCCTTAGATGTTTTCCTGATGTGTGATAGGATTTGAGCTTATGCTACTTCATGTCATACATTGGTTAAGTGCATGTCTAGATGAAATTTAAACTTTTTCATGATTTTTGGAATGAAGATCAACAATATGTTTCTTATTAACCCTACCCTTCATGTTGCTCCTTTTTTAATCAATTCACTCTAGTTTAATTGTCAATGTAAATATCCATATTAGATTAATTCTTAGATTATACTTTGATCATAATTCACTATTATTATCACATAATACTTCATATTTTACATACATTAGCTATTTTACCATGGTGGTTCCCAACCACCAAATTAATATAAATTTATAAAATAGATCACTTGTTCTACCTCTATTCCATCAACATATAATAGGATTATCACAACCTACAACTGATGCATTAAATTCTCAAGAATTCATAAATGAGAAGTGTTTCTTAAATAATCTAGGTACCTGTGATACATATTCAAGCATCAATAGGAATAGCCATGGAGTGAAAATCACACATCTATCACTAAGGGTGACACCACTATGGATAGTGATAGTAAGCACTATGGTCAAGAGGCTCTATACTAGCTAGAGTATGCGGAGACTACCACTATCTTAGATAGGAGATATCTAACAAGTAGAGAGGATAGATATATGTGTGGGCCCAGTATATATTGGGTGGACTATACCAATATTTGAATCATATCTGATGCATAGGGGAAGGAGGATTGGTACACCCCATCATATTCATGTCTTAAGATTATGAGAGACTCCCATTAACACTATCAATGACACCATGGGACAATGATGCATACCCTATACTAGAGGAGGGAATTACATGGGCCACGTAGTTCACAAATAGGGTTGGACCTACACAGACCACCTTAGATTTGGATGTAGTGGATAACTACATTTGATATCTATACAAATCCATGATATGGTTGGAGGATGCCAGGTAGAGATCCATGTGGATATGAGGATTTCTAAGGTCCACAATGGCTATACTATCATCTAGGGAGACAAGCTCTAGTGGCATGGGAGAGGTGAGCATAGCCCAAGCTAGAGGGGGTGAGCACAAAGGGTAGTCAAGATAGAGTGAGGGGGTAGTAGTGGAGAGAGGTATCCATAATAAGGACCACTACCTCTAGGAGGAACATGACCTGCCAGAAGGCCATAGATTCCATTATCATGACAAAGTGAGAAATTTTATTTGCTAGATAACACTATATATTTTATA
Source organism: Torreya grandis (assembly GCA_037957365.1). Classification (NCBI taxonomy): domain Eukaryota; kingdom Viridiplantae; phylum Streptophyta; class Pinopsida; order Cupressales; family Taxaceae; genus Torreya; species Torreya grandis. Next base: position 2,319,952 of record JARHVA010000201.1, on the reverse strand, counting down.
CTCATCCTTTAGTAAGAATCAATATATGACTAGCATATGTGATATGTATGTGTGTGTGTTTAGGAGACCATCCTAGTAGGACTTGACCCTAGGTGGACCTACTATAGAGGGAGTTATTCCTTGATGTGGGGGTGATACCACTCATAGAGTGGGTACCACTTCTACCAATGGGGGAAGAAGCATATACTCATTTCTAGTGGGTGGGTGCATGAGCCTCATTTGATATAGTAAGAGTATAACACTAGATACCATAGCTAGAGGCAGAATCAACATGGTACAAGGAAGCCACAACATAACACAAGATATTTTTAACATGATCTAAGGCATATCTAGCTATATTAGAGGTTGAGATTGATTAGTTGCAGACTGAGCTAGCCTAAGAACAAACCATAAAAGTAGAGCCATTTAGGGAGAGGGTATACTGGCTAGCTACCATATAATAGACCATGACGTGATTGGTCAAGAAGTAGTTATTGAGATATCCACCTAGAGTAGGGTTATCATAGATAGAGCCTAGTCATAGGTTGACTAGGATAGTGGCAATTTTGGGGAGTGCGAGCCTAGGCTTAGAGAAATCCATATGGTGTACCTAAAAAAAACATGTATTTTTACAATATATATACAATCATTTCTCATTATTAACATATATGTGTATATGATTTTATGTGTGGTATGTATGCTTCATCTAATATAGACTACTAGATACATGTGATTTGATAGTAGAAACTACTAATAAATAACCCACATGCACACACATATATAATTAAAATGGAGGTTAGTGGTGTGAGAAGAGAGGAAAGGTTAGCCTTGCCACGATATGTAACTTTATTATAGGGCCACACAGGGCATAGATGTGAAATGTCTTGAGGTAGAATCCATTGATCAAGTGCAATAGGGGCTCACCTTCAAGGGTCAAAAGATGATAAGCCCCATTCTCTAGAGAGGTAGTGATAACAAAAGAGACAAACCACTTTTGCATGATTTTTACCTTCTTATAGTGATCCTTATAAAAAATGAGGACTATATCACCTACCTTAAATGGACATAGTTACACTAATTTCTTAAATTTGTGGCATTAGTAGTGTTGGTAAGCACGATTGTGCTCAAGAGCATCAATACAATGCTCATATAACTACTTAAGCTCAGAAAGGTGAGTGACTTATTCTTCCTCATCAAAGAGGGATCCAAACATATTAATCTTAGAGGAGGGTATTAATACCTCTAAAGGAATAACAACCTTAGACCCATATACGATATTAGATGGGGTTACTCCTATGGCCATCTAGAAGCTAATCTAGTAGACCCAAAGGAAAAGATAGAGCATGATATGCCAGTCACACTTGGACTGGGAAATAGTACAAAGAAATATATTTTTCAAAGTCTTATTTGAAGATTAATATTTCCCATTTACCTGGGAGTAATGGGTGGAGGATAAATGAAGCTTAAAATTGAAGCATTCAATGAGCTCCAGCATGTTGGGGCTTTGAAATCCTAGGACATTGTTGACCATAATTGCAGTGGGGACCTCAAACCTAAAAATGAGTTGGTTTATGATAAACTTGGTGATGGTATTCCCACACATGCTGCTAAGAATCATGGACTCAACCCACTTCATTAAATAGTAAATAGTGGTGATGAATCGGTGATGGCCATCAGAATAAGTGGGTTTAAATCACTAACAAAGTTGAGAGCCCAAACTAAGAAGGGCCAAGAGGATAAAATGGAATGTAAGAGACCTATAGGGGCATTGATAACATCCCTAGAGACTTGGCACATATTTCACTTCTTATCATATTAGATGGTGTCCTTAATAAGAGTGGGCCAATATTAGTCCATCTTGATAATATAATGAGCATTGGCTTACCCTCTCAAGTGGCCACCACAAACACTCTTATGAGTATCCTCCAATGTGAGAGGGGTGTCTTCAGTGGCTAGGCATTGCATCAACATGCCATCTAGACCTATTTTGAATAATATGACACCTATAATGACATAGTGATTGGTGGGCTTATAGATCTAATATTATTCCTATGAAGGAGTGTAGATGGGATAAGATTGAGTCTCAAAGTAACAGACAATGTCCCCATACAAATCACACTCAAATACCTTAATCTAGTTGATCAAGTATACCATCTCATTAGGAAAGGCATAATCAACCAATTCCATGTTATCATTAGTTAGTGGGTATTCAATGAGTTTCTTTGCTATGTTTAAACCCTTGGTGTATTTTTGGTTAATAATGCAGAGATTAAACTCTTGAAAAATCATGATCCACTTTGTAGTCCTACTGGGAAGGTGTGTCTTATTGAGAAAATAGTAGAGGTAAGGTATGTCAATTATAAATCTTTTATACAATATTGAAAGCTAAAGAAGATGAATTTTCAAATTATGTAATTGAAAATTAGCCATTGAAATCTAAGTTAGAGAAGACATATAGTAAGGTGAAGTCATTTGTGATATTTGAAAAGAGCTCAAGTGATCTAGATAATATTTTAAATGATCAAAAACATACAAGTGATAGAATGGGTCTTGGATACAAAGAAGATCTAGAAAATACAACTCAAGACAAGATGATGACTAATGTAAACAAGGACAATCATACTTTGAAAATAGATTATCAAACAAGGAATGAAGGTGTTATAAGAATGAAGATAAATCAAATCAGACAACCAAATGCCATGAGGTATGCAAGCTTCAATGGTTAATGTTACACATGTAATTAGTTTAGGCATAGAGCTAGAGAATGAAAGAGACCTATTGGAAATGAGTTTGCATGGAAATATGATAGGGTTCATCAGTTAAATGGTGTGAACAAAGTAAATTACTTCAACTATCTTGATGTGGGACACTTTATAAACCATTTTCCACATAAGGTTAGACAAGGTGAGTCCTCTTTAAAAAGAGGATGTTGTTTTGGTTTTTATGACATAGGACACATTACAAGTTTATGTCCAAAAAGGGCAATAAAAATTGTGTTTCCATCAAGGATTATTATTTGTTGCAACTATGATAAGGTTGGTCACATTGCTAGATTTTTCAAGCAAAGGCCATCAAGTCAAAATGAGTTCAATCAGGCTCCTAGAGTGAAAGGAAGAAGGAAAGTTAACTCATGAAAAAAAAAAGGTATTAATTATGAGTCATGATGGGTTTTTTAGTCAAATTAATCTATTTTTCATGGTGGAGAATGCTATAGAAGTTGAAGAATGTTAAAGTTTCTCATTGTCTACTCATGTTGAGAATGAAGAGACCAAGCTCAAAGAGAAGACCAAAGTGTTTTTCGAAGCTTGTCCTGAGGTGTGTATGGATCCAAATGTACATATTGATATTATTGAACAAGTGTCATTCAAATATCATCAATGTGTAGTACCTAATGATGAGGTTCCAAGCTGCAAGGAAGATTCTATAGATGAAAAGGTATGTCATGAATCTATGTTATCTCCATGTATTGTCTATCCAATCATAGAAGAGAAGGAGAATGTTTTATTAGATGAGCATGTTGCTTTTATTAAGCCTAAAACTAAGAAGAATAACTATAAGCATCAGATGACCAAGGAGGAGAAGGAATATGAGGAGTTGTGGGAAACTCTTAGTTTCACATTGTTCTAGGACATTATGGTGTAGGATGTCTCTGCGGAGACATATTTCTTATGGAGAAGTAAGTTTGTGTGCTCAAGATCATAATGTCAATATTTAAAGATACTTTTATTGATATTATAAGGTCATTGGTTAATGGGGGGAAACAAGTTCATGAGATTGATCTAGAGGCTTGTGAAGGAGCTATAGTATAGGATCAAAATGGGTGTTTTTAGGTGGTCTAATGAAGTGATGCAATATCAAGAATATTTTGATGCTCAAAAAGGTTTTTGAACTTATTTATGATATGTTGTATGTATTTTTGTGTCTTGATGATCCTATTTATGCCAATTAAATATTTTTGAGTGCTCTTAGTTTTCACAATTTTGGCTTAAGGTCAAGCAAGCCTAAAATAGGTTATAGAAAGTCAATATTCCCAAAGGTATGGAGGCTCAAATTTTGGTTCAAAAGTGTGTGATTATTTTTTCTAGGTGTGCAAGAAGTTTTATAAGAGGGAATTAACCATAAGAAGGTTTGATGACTCTATTTGTTTTGAGATTCTAAGGTTTTGGGCTCTGATAGAAAAATGGTTTGCCTTGTGAGTTGAGATCTGAGGATTCAAAATAGGTTGAATGGGCCAAATGGGTTTTCAAATCATGTTTCACATGGATTTTAAGGTTTGTGTTTTTTTAATTATTCATGTTTTTATCAAGATGGAGGATTAATTGGTAAGTTGGTTTGAGAAAGAAGTATGTTACAGAGGATGATCTAGGTGATGAAAATTGGTGTGATTGAAGGGAAATATGATAATTCTCTAGACATGAAGTTTCAGGTCTTGAAGGTGCATCTACTAAAATTTGTGGGATTTGCAAGTTCTAGTAGGGCTACAAGGAGTCAAGACATGCCTAGTGAGAAGAAAAGTGCTTTGCGTTCAGTTTTTTGAAAAATTTAAGGTATGAGTATTTAAAAAAGAATTATTAGGTTGAATTAGAGCATTTTATCTATTTGGTGAGTGGTATGGATTTATTTTGGTGGTCCTTGAGGTAGTTTGAGAGAAGATGTTAGTAAGTTTGTGTAGTGGTTCTTCAATGTCTACAGAGATATAAAGATGTTCAAGAGGTGAAATAGCTCAAATATATTAGGGGGAGTTCCTCTTAGATGTTTTTTGGTGAGTTCCATTAGACTTCAATTTTTTTTGTATGTTCTTTCTTCATTTGTTGCAGTGCTTGGTTGAAGAAGAATGTTGGCATGTGGCAAGAGGAAGTTGCTAAGGCAAATAAAAAGTAGGCTCAAGATAAGGGGGAGTTTGTATCATATTTATAAGGTTATCCTCTCATATTTTTGGTATCTTCAAGTCCTTAGGATAATTTGGGTCCCACTTTGTCATTTTTTCAAAGGGGGGAATATTCATATTGTGAAAGTGCTTGAAGAGAGAGAAGGAATGTGAGATGTATATTATTATATGATAGGTGTTCACATCAATGATAAAGGGGGATAATTTTGGAGAATTTTCAATGATGTCATGGTTATTTCATCAAGGTGTCCAAGTGAGTTTATGAAGTGCCTTTATAGTCTAAGTGACAATGACAAAGTGTGCAATATGCTTATCCTAGTATGTTTGAAGTAGGCTTGGTTGATCTACAAAGTTTGTTTATTAAGAGATGATTAGGGATGAGTTTTAAGTATAAATAATGTAAAAGGGGTCTTATAAGAGGTTTTATATGATTTTATTTATTTTTTTCATAATTTTATTTCATTTGGTTCATCATATTTTTCATCTAGACATTTTGGGTCTAGTGGAAAAAAATCTGAGTAGGCAGTTTACTGACATCACCATTGCCATGTGTAGATGAGTCAGGGGGAGTTGGTCATATGGTTGTGATCACATTTGAGTATAGTTACTATGTGATAAATTTTATGTCATGCAATTAATTGCAACATAATATATGCAAGTGAAAATTTTGGCTCCCAAGTAATTTGATAGTGTTCTCCCATATATAGACAAATTTGCAATGTGGCAGGAAAAGATGAGTAGGCATTTTGATGTTGTTATATTTTGCATGTGTGAATGCATGAGGCAAAAATAAACATATGGGGTTGTTTATTTTTGTGCCTATTTTATTTTCACTAAATTTTATATCATGTGATAAAGAGCATCAAAATATATGCACGAGCAAAGCTAGCCTTCCAGACAGTTCTTAGCATAGTTGGCTCTTTGGTAGAAAAATCTAAATGAGAAGATTAATGGAGTTATATCTCACACATGCAAAGGTTTTAGGAGTATATTGATATATGGTTGTATTTTTCTATGTGAGGATATCATATGGTCCAAATTTTAGATCATGCATCTAAACACAACAAAAGTTATTAAGGTCTAAAGTTGGCCTTCCAAGTAGAGAAGAAATCATCCCCATAGTCATTTTTGCATGATGTTAAATATCAAGACCAGATGGAGATCCAACGGATCATAGGAGTTCATACACATAGATATATGGTGCATATTAATTCAAATGGTTCAAAGTGATCTATGCTTAAACTGAGTAAAGTTTGAGCTCCTTACAAAAGGATCAATGGAGTGTGTTCATTCCAAGATGTCTAAAAGTAGCGAGATGAGGAAAAGTGTTCAAAGTTTAGTGACAAACAGAGATAAATATCAAGCCTCTTCCAAGATATAATGGCAATTGTGTGTTTGTATAGATATAGATCAATGGTGTGCATTGAGAGAGATAATTTTAAGGTGTCCAATATTTAACACAAATAAAGACCAAGCTACATATAGGAGATCGATAGTGCGTTTTGAGTCATAATTGTAAGATTGCATGAGATGAGGTCAATTTTTTAAGGTTTAACATTTGGGTAGTGGTGTAATTTGCATTAAAATTTGAATAATATTGATGGTGTGTATTTAATATAAAGACATGAGGATGCGAGATGAGGACAAAGTGGTCGATGTTTAACTATGATTGTTTGAATTCAAATATTTGAATTTAACAAAGGAAATATGAGTGTTTGGTGTTTGGGCCATATTTTTTGATCCAAGTATGATTTTCTCATGGTGTAAAAGGTGAATTTATAGAGGAATACAAATTTATTTTAAAAATATAGATTTTAAGATCTGAAAGTGTTTACAATCAAAGTTAATAAGGTTCAAAGTTGATTATGTTTTCATGTATGTCCTAAAAGTGACATGAGAAGATTATTCGAGCTTGTTTTAATGTTGTTTCTATGTCTCTTGATGAATTAGCTATTGGGGAGTGTAAAAATAGTTAGAATTTGACTATGTTTGTGTTCATAATGATTATGTATACAAAGAGGTGTTTAAGCTAATTAGGGGTTAGTATAAGTGTGATACAATGGATGTTGGAACTTAAAGGGGACTTATAGATCATGTGACATGGGTACATGAGTCTTAAAGTGTTCCTATGTTCTTATCTTGTTTGATGAAGTTATAAATGGGTGAATAAGTCTCTATGAGACATATAAGAGCTACAAAGGCCTAATTGAAAGGTGTAATTGCTTAAGGGTGACCCATAGATGCTATGGCCAACATATAAATATTGCTTTGATATATGCCTTGATGTGAGAGATTCCTTAATGGTTAAGTCATGACTAATGGTTAACCAAGATGTTGATAATCATGAATGTTCTATAAATAGTGAAACCAAAGATGATGGTTTCTAGATTTGAGAGAGGCTTGTGTGTGTGTTTTAGAGTGAAGGGTTGAGAGGTGAAGGAGAGTAAGTGTACCCAATGGATGGGTTGTTAATCAAATAACATTGAGCTCTATGTGTATGACCATTTGGTCATGATATTGATGTGGCGATAGAGTTGTTTCTAAGGAGTGAAGAGTGATATAAAAGGTGGATTTTGATGCATTGAGTGTGAAAAGTTGAAGAAAGTTGATGTGCTTTATATCTCCATCAAATTAGCAAGAAATCAATGTTTAGGAGATGTTCTATAGGACCTCTCCTCATTCCTCTTTAGTTCGTAACCCTCTTTTCTCATTAGAAGATAAACTTGAATTATAGTATACTCTAGAAATAATATTCTTCATCAATGAATTTCCTCAACATCAAGGAAAATATCCTTCTACTATTTATCACCTCATGATAAGTGGTCAAGTTGAGGAGCCCCATTCACCTTCTCCCATATTCTCACATGGATTTGGGGAGACTAGTTTCTTTTCTTCTCAACCTCTTCCCTCTCTTTTGACCAATTCTCATACCATGACATATTCCACTTTGATTTTCTCCACCTCGATGCCTATTATATCTACTAACATGGCTAGTTCTACATCTAGTGGGCCATTCCCAAGACCTTCTCTCAATTTTTCCACTAGTGCATTATTTTCTACTTGTGGTAATCATGCCTCTAGTGTTACCTCTTCTCATCCCTATAATAATACATCTTTTTCCACATAATCAAATCATGATACTAGTAACTCACTTACCAATAATTCTTCTCAATCTACTAATAACACCCATAGCGGTACCCAAACCATAACTACCAATTCGAATGCTTCACATAATTCCAATAAAATTGTTTAAACCTATCAAATTCTATTACAAACTCTTAATCAAATTAATACTTTCCAAGCCAATAATTCCAACCAAATGAAGCAAATGTAAAATCATCTTAAACATCTTTAAAATCACCCTCAATAGGTTCCATGCAAAATGCATAAACAAAATGCTCCCCCACCTCCTCTCCAGGATTCCCATGGTAATATTATCCCTCAACCTCTCTTTGTTAACAAAATAATCAAGAAACTTCAAAATGAACCTCTTACACCTCAAATTTCTAACATTAATATAGGAAGCAACACCCCTACCATTACTTATAATGGGTCAACCGATCCTACTCTCCACTTAAAAACATTTGTAAACCTATAAAAAGATTGGGTCAAGTTAAATAGCTTTGCCACTACCAAGCTATTATCAAAAACTCTCATGGATGATGCTTTAGATTGGTAAAAATAACTCAAATCTCATTCCATCACTAGTTTGGAATATTTATTCAATGCTCTAGTCCAATAGTTTCAAACTAGTGATCTTCCTGATAATACTTTAACCCATTTTATTGATTGTAAGTAAATTGAGACTGAAACCACACAAACTTTCATCAAATGATGGAATACCTTGTCTAACAAATGTGAACATAACATGGTATATCATAAACTCTTTCATCTATTTACCAATGATCTTTATCCCAAGTTACAATATCAAGTTTGAACTCTCTCACCATGAACTTTGGAAAAGGCTATTGACTAAGAAAAGTGCCAATATTTCCTCATGCATAGATTTAATCCATCCCAACCTTATATGGGTACACAAATTTTAACCAAAAATAAAAATCATCATGCTATAAATGATGGTGTCACCAACTCTTATGATGCCATTCATACTATTCAAGATATTGTTCCCAACTAGGTTCTGGAATAGACTTCCCCTCCCAAGCACATCAACAATTCTCATTTATCTTCCATAAATAACATCAATGTTCATAATCCTTTATCCTTATCAAAATTACAAAATTATCTACCAAGGCCTATTATGTGAGAACTTGATCCCGCTCATCCCATGAAATCCTGGTACAATCTCAGTAATTTTTTTTGGTTTCATGCTAGTTAGGGTCATTCTCATGAGACTTGTAGGAAACTTTGTAATTTGTGTATGTATTTCCTTCTTGATCCCAATTTTTACCATGATTCTATCATTCGTAAATGTCAACAAGCCTATGACATTGCCATAAAATCACATGAAACACAAACTAAAACTCAATATTTGAACCAGGCTAATGTTTATTTGGCCATCTACAAAGATCCTCTTTTGAACTACCAAGATAATCAAAACAAGCTTACTCCTTATAATAATAATGTTGATAGTCTTATATACGTAACTTCAAAAGAGAATGTGGTAAATATGACTAATATGTGAAGAGTATTTTCCTTCATTGATCCTCATCCCATCCACATTTCTCAAGCATCTCATACTTTTTGTGTTATCCAAGACTCTTCCCCAACTCACTTTAAAAAGTTGGGGAAAGTAGACCTTATATCTTTTAATGAACCAATTCCAACACCTCCCTTGGATAATATTTATCATATCATTTTTACCACTCCTCTAGCCCTTTTACCCATGACCAATGATATTCAAACTTATATTAACACCTATTCTAATTTATCTCAAACTAAACCTACATTAACTAACCCATATTCTCAAAATAATCAACAAATTTGTCCTCCAAGTAAACCTTTCACATCTTATTAACATAAATTCACATATAACTTGGAGCCTCTTTTTGAGGACCTCATTCAACACTATGCACCACCTTCTAATAGTCCCATTATGGGTTATGATGAGTGGGATCCTATCACGGAGCTTACTAATCTCCCATCTCAAATCCTATTTTTTGAACTCGTATGGACCTATCTACATCACCATAATCATCTTAGGTAGATTTTTTTGAAATGAACATCCCTCATCCTCCCCTAATAGGATGTGAAGCCACCTTATTCATATCAAGATATATAATTTTATAACTGTGTGAAGAGATGTCCATACACATTGATGAAATAATGGACACTTATCTTTCTCTCAAATTCCCCATTGATTTTATGATCCCTGATGATATATTTCTTCATACAAATGATACTTCTCTTTTTATTAGTGTCCAAATTAGTGATATCCAAATCAAACATGCATTTATTGACAAGGGTTTAGGTACTTATGTTGTCTCTCTTGATTTTATTAAAACCCTTGGATATTTCAAACATAACCTTAAGTCCACATGCATCATGTGTCAAGGTAGATACCTCCTTTAGGCTACGTGTGGCTCCATATCATTGTCCCACCTATCAACATCTGAGTGAAGGTGATAATCTTCAAATTTCCTCTATCTTATAACATTGTGCTTGGTAGGCCATAGACTCATTACATGAGAGTAGTTGCCTCTTCCACTTGCCAATATGTTAAATTTCCCCATAATGGATTAATCTATGAATTCAAGGTGACACTAACCCTTGGAATAAATAATTCCAAGACCATGGTGTATTAAATATTCCCACCCTTACCAATCATTCCATTTCATGAATCTCAATGGTCTAAATTTCTTGTCAAATCCACTTGAGGTTATAGTGCTCACCCCAAACTCATCAGGAATATCCCACCTAACCTCTTAGATTTAGATGACAATGAGCATGCCAAGATCATTCTCAAGATTAAAACCTTAGATCTATCACCTCATCTCATTTCCTATCTTCCACCTTATTTGAAACCATGCTTTCATTAACCATCTAGTGATGATATACTTGTTATCTTAACTAAAACTTAGCACTCCATTCATCACACTATATTAGACAACAAGGTCATCTCTACCTATGCCATTGATCTTCATACACCTGACTATGATGATGGATATACCTTAGATGATCCAATCTTAGGAGGTCTTGTTCAAGCTCAAGATGCTAAAATTATTCATTATCATTCCTCTTTGCTTCAATATTTTTATATATCTTATATCATTATATCCTATATGATTCATAATTTTATCCTTTTTCCTCTTTTTCATAGGGTAGAGATTGTGTGCACACCTCCAATTTATAAAGAGCCTCATAGGAGTATGTTTATGGATCATGCTATGATTGGTCCCTATCACTTTTCTAAATACCAAAACCCCTCTAGCTACCTTATCCTTGAGATGTCTATGATTTTTGTTCAACCTTCCATGTATCCCACCCCTTTATCAACTAAGCTTAGTTTAGATCCTAGTCCTACTCCTTTAGCTGAGTATTTTCCTATTTTTGATCTTATTTCTCCTTCAATTGAGCCTTGCCCAATCTCTCCACTAGCCTCACCTTCCCTTGGAGATGGTTTACTCCTTTTATTATAGCTTGATCATTTTCCCACCAAATGGGTCAATCATCCATATTATGACATTCATTAATCTTTTGATCATTGGATTAGATATTTTTCATTACATCATCATTCATCATCTTCTATTTCTACTCCTGTTAGTACACCTGCAAATTCTACTAACAAGCATATATGTTACTTCCAAAAAACATATAACCATTCATATATGCATTATCATAAGCTATGGAAATATATATATACCTTGAATCCCACCACTCCTCAATCCATAGACAAGGTTTTACCTCCCCCTAAAGTATTACCTGAACATCTTCCCAAATATGGAGAGGTATATTGTCTTTTGCACCAAGGTGTTACTCATCACACTAATCATTATCATATTATTTAGCATCATCTTAAGGATCACCTCATTACCATTACTATGCCTACAACCTTTCCTCCCACAGGTTGACCCTATAATAAGGATCCCCCTTTTTCCCTCATGGCTCCACCACTTGTCATCCCTTCTCCACCCATGATTCTTTCACATGTGGATCCTCCTTCCCTGATGGTCCCTTCTCCATAGGTGACTCCTTCACCTATGGCTCATTATCCAATGATGTACCCTTCTTATTTCACATATTTAATTCCCATTATAATGCACAACTCATACCATCAACCTACATTTTCTTCTTACTCTTGCTTGTAAACTGGTCAATCTTTCTTGGCAAACACTAGGCCTATTTATCCAAATGGATTGAAACAAAAAATACTACTTTATAAAAGTTATAAAACACATAAAACATTATAATACCTTATTTAAAACTATCTCAAACCAATTCCATCTTACATCACCTTATTTTTCTCTTAATATTCAGTTTCTCATTTGTTAAGCCTTCTAGCCATGTTTCAATGCAAATCCACGAGTTTGTTTTGTATACCATCTCATAAAGGAAAACCAAATGTTTTTTTGAGTACCCTTTTTTATTTCATTTCTTCACACAATTTTATTTTAGGGTCGTTTGCAAACTTCTATACCTATAGGCTTACCTGACACCCCAATTAACCCTCCAAATGGACAAACCTCCTTAGTTTAAGCAATGTATAGTCAACAAAGGAAAACTATTGACATTTTTTGATACCCTTTTTCCTCCTTAAAATTAATAAAATCATTATTTAAATCTCACTCTTAGATAACATCCCCTTTTCTTCTTTGGCCTATTCCAACTAAGTCTCTTCTAGGCCTAATTCAACTCAGTCACTAAAAATCCATATAAATAGATTTGTACACCTCTAAAATCATTTGATTAACTTAATTAATGTAAAATAGGTCTATATTAAAAAAAATCATCAACATTGGATGGTTATAACTCATTATATGCACTGAATCCTATTTTTAGGGTTTCCTAGACTAGTACAGGGTCGAGAGCCTTCTAAACTGCATAACTTTTGATGTATGAAGTTTCAAAGACCAAAACAACATTTTTTTATCTTTTTATTAATCATTTTAAAAAATTTAAACATTATATAGATCTTATATAATCCATTCTATATTTAAAAACATCAAATCTCAGTCAACTAACTATGTATTCTACCATCTAGAACAAGGATAGGCAAGGTTTCATGGTCTTTTCATTTCCCAGGGACTCCAACACATATAATAAGGTTATCAACACCTTCAATGACTAATATAAAACCCTATCAATAACCTTTTATTCTAAAACAATATACCATGCAAAGAACATAGTACATATAATTTTTTATTTTTATCAATGGTATGTTTCAATGAGAAACATCAATGACCAACCGGGGCTTGACAAACTTTGATAAATTTTAGAAAAAACAAGATTATATTTAGTTTTTCATATGTGTCTTCATTCCCATATTCTCCATATAACTCAATAAATAAAGGTTCAAATTCTCAATAAATTATTTAACAAGACTGTATATACGTATACCCTATTAGCAGACTATTTATCTTCACCAAGAGTAACTTCTTCCACTTCAAATTAGAATTATCTATATCATATTATCAAATATTATTTGATTTTAACAAAATAAATAACATAATAACCACTACTCATCACATTTATCATTCAAGCACACCATGTGCCCTATTCCATCCATACAAATTAATGACACATAGAATTGTATTTACCTATAATCTTCTTGAATTACCTCAAATTGAGAAACTTGCATCAAGATCACATAAATAGCTTAGTATATATGATCATACACAATAATCATGAAATATTTCTTAAATATAACATTCTTTATTTATGTTATTTCATACATAAGTTGGACTTACACAGTCCTACATATCTTTCTCACTCTTATTTGTCCTATTTTTCCTCCTGAGTAAAAACTCATTCCTTTCATGCCTTCTTCCCTCATTCACTTATATTTCACTCTACTACTGCATACTTCTTCTCATATTCATTGGACACTTTGCTTCTCTATATACCTCTTTATGACATTACCGACATTGTCCCTAAAGTATTTGTCTTGGTCCACTTCTCATTAGACCTTCATCCCTTGTCAATATACCATATATAAATGTTTTAACCTACCTTAAATAGTGTTTTATTCCCATGCATTATTTAACTACTAATCCATATACTTGTGGTCTTTCTTAAACTACCTCTTCATTTCCTCTCTCACTTGTCCTTAGCTGTAATGGAGTTACTTAACCTTGCTTCCTATGATCCCTTTCTTCTCTCTCTATTTCCCCTCTTTATTCTCTTTCTATGAGAGCATCCTCAAAAGCCTCCATCCTCATGACTAATGGATCATTCAATTGTGTCACTTGGTTACCACATTCTTTACCAAATCATCATCTCTACTAACTCTCTCCATGGAACATTTATCTTGGTTTTTGTCTTGAAAGGCACCTCAAAACACATGATGTCAAATTTTTTATACAATCCTCTAAGAATATTTTATTGGCACTAGATGGGCTTTGTCAAAATTGTCAAAAACTCAAATAAGGTGTTATTCAATTAAATGAAAATTTTACATCGATTGGGAAAGCTTCATATTAACATTATAACATTTTGGGTTACTCTATCCAATTTAATAATTGAACTATATATGTTATTTATATAAAAAGGATTATATTCTAATTAAGGGTTGATTAAATTTGAATGTCTTTATCTAAATATAAATTTTATCTTTTATTTATCACATTTAGTCAGTTGGTTAAGTCTTCGTTATTTGGGAATTTAATCACTTTAATGCTATTATCTTATCTTTTCTTTGATGGATTTCACTTAACCATTTCATCTAATCTTGTAAGGTCCATATTTCAAACTTGAAATATTAAATTGACCCTGTGTCCCCATCAATGGATTCAAACCATTCAACCAAAGCTTAATGTAGAAAATATAAACTTGGGCTAGTGCAACATAAGATATGATTAGAAAATAATTAAGTGTAAAATAAAAGAGGCAAGTCAAAGTCCATATATTATAACAAAGGATATACATAAGATGTATTAGAACCAATGAAAAAGTGATAAATGGCAAGTGATAGAAGGGATGGTGGATCCTAAAGTAATTAGTTGATGATCAAAGATGATGACATGGCTTCTAACTACAAAGCACTGACACATCTTCATGGATGTAATGAATCATGACCAATCTCAACCACCTTTTCCAATGAACATGAGACACATATTTTGACCCTTAAAGAGGTATGGATGCTAATCAAGAAAGTATGGGTCACCTCCAAATATATTAAAAAATCATATGCATCTAACCACCTTCTTAATCAGCGATGAATCTTTGTAATTATCATGTTAGTGGGATGAGTTGGTGGTCAAGGGAGGGGTTAGACCCTTCATGTATTTGTTGTTTTTTAGAGCCTCTCTTCAGGTCAGAATTTTAGTATTATAATATGTTGAAACTACTTTTATCTTTGTGAATTATAATAGAGACATATAAGACCAGACATATTTTCATGTTTTTTTAGGATAATCTCTCCCTTTCTCTTATTTTAGTTTGATGTTACATAGTTATTGTCTCACACTTAAATGATTATAATCACCCAATATTATTTATAAAAATACATGTCATGATATCTAAAATGTTTTTGAGAGTTTTAATCCATATCCTACACATGTATATGCCAGTCATGGTTTATTGATCTTTCTAGTCAGCTCCCAAAACTTTCACACCATCCTTGGGTTGAATTTATGCTTAGTTTGGTTTTGATAAGGATTGGTTTTTAGTAGGTGTACTTAATTAGACATTATAAATAACATCTTCAATATCAACAAGATTTTTATTCCTTTATCCCTTATCTTTTGCATTTTTTTTATAATGATGGGTTAGTCTACGTTGATAACAATCTATAATTAAATGTTCATCTTGATTGATATTTTGTAATTCTATTTATCATTATTTAAGAATTATTGAATATATGTATGTGATAAATCTATTTGTAAATATTTTATTTTCTTATCATGCTTATCTTGAGAAGTTATTATCTCCAATTAAGGCCAAGACCTACAAGTATGGTCTAAGGAAACTTAAAGCCTTCTCTTGAGTCTCTATGTTTGAGCTATCATAATGAATTAGTTAGTTAAAAAAGCCCTAGTTACGCATCAATATACTAAGTGAAGATAAACATACCAAGATTTGATATATTTAGACCTTGTGGAAGCATTTTCTTTATGGGATCTTCTTCCTTTAAAGATAAACAAGGCCTAACAAACCCTGCCTATTATTGTCGTGTCAAAAACACTATCAATAGATTAGTGTTATAAGGAGGGTGTGATGAACACTAATTGAGTCCTAGCCAAAGTTTAAACTGGGACATTTTATGAACCTTTACTTCCATAATGAGTTATACCATATTTTAAATTATAAGGTAGAAGGATAAACACTAAATCTAAGACTGTTGGGGATAATTTTGAGCTATAATAACTAACTGACCATATAATAACAAAAAGAGGAACCTATAAAGGAAAATAAAAGGCTAATCCCATTCAATCAATTCATAACTCACCAATATTTATGACTACTCATTTAGTTATCCCATTCATGCTTCCCTCATATATACCAATGGCCAATCCCATGGTGTGGCTTAGTCAAGGTAGATGCCCTGTGAATGTTTTAGGGATTGCACGTGACCTACAAAATAGCCCAGATAATTTTTATCCAAAATTTAAAGTTAGAGGACTTAAAATAGTTGAAGATCACATACAATAATTCAAGGATTCACTTATCATAATGTAGGTGCAACATGAGGACATTGTTTTTAGGTTGTTCCCCTATTGTTTAGGAGAGACTCATATGCATGTTACCTAGGATTACCCAATGTGTATATAACCACTTAGGATGGTCTCTAAACCATCTTTGTTAATCATTTTAGGTTCCTTATCAACTTTTTTGTCCTATATCATCATTTCACTACTGCTAAAATGGATCTATATGAACCCATGAGTATGTCCAATGCTTAGTTTCACAAGTTATATTAGAGGCTAAAAGACTCATACATCATGGTAGAGGATCTAGCCATCCAAACCTGCTTAAGGGATATGGATTATGTGCCATTAATGTTCCTTAGAATAAACCCAACTACACTTACATCCCTTTAATTGGCATATAACAAATTTGTCAACATAGAACATTGGATGGGACCCCAAAAGTATAGTGTAGGTGCTCAACCATCCTTAAGACAATGAGAACTTACAACTAGGTCCCCATGATTAACCAATCCCTAACCAAGGAATTCCATTAATGAACCCCATCCTAAGAGCCTTATATGGAAATCTACATCCAGTATAATCTCTAATTTTAGTGAACCACATGCCTAATTATATGCCCTATATGCCTCCCAATCATGTAGTGCCTTGGGAAAATAATCAATAGTTGTTCCTAATGGTATATATAACATTACTATTGCATTGAGTACTATTGGGTATGCTACATTTAATAGCACTTAGCATATAGTTCCACTTTATTTGAATCCTCAAATGCCTATGATTAATCCACAACTTTAAGTTGCAAGCTAACCTAGCACTAGCACAGACTTAAAGGTGGGCAACTTGAAATAAATAGTTTAAACGCTATTCAATGTCTTGATCAATCTATGAAGACAAGGACCTAAAAGTGCAAATCAAAATTCTAATAACCCACATCATGGTATAAATTTCAATTTCTAGAGACCTACTACAAAATGGAATACCTGACCTAATAATGGGATTATTCCCTATCCTATTGATAATGGTAATCAAAATAACAATAATGATTCCCATTTAGTGAATTTCATATACTTGGATTTAGACACTTGGTTTAGATTGCATAATATAGCTAACCATTCAGATACCAATTCTACTAATTTCATAGGTTCCTCTAATGTCTTCCAAAAGGAGATGGATGAGATGGAAATAATGCTTACTCCAGGTGATGATCTAGACTAATATGGAGGAAACCCCAGGACCACCCTAGTATTGGATACCTATGAGTTTATATTTGAGGATGAAAATGATCCTAAAGATAATTTAGATGTGATAAACACTTTTAGATAGTTATAGAGGGGGAACAATTATCAGATCAAGAGTAAATTCTCTAGTCCTTTAACAAGTTCTACTCCTCTAAGTAACACTTAGGTCCCACCTAATGTGAACTCAAGAAATAATCATCCCCCATGTAAAGGACCCCCATCTCTTATCATCCAAATAACTATATGACACTTTCTCCACCTAGTGAGTAGTAATAACAAGCCAAAATTAGCTATAACATTGTGTATGATTTAAAGAAAACCAAAGCTAGCATTATTATGTTTGAATTATTGCAAATGTTTAATTAGATGAAGTTAATTTTGAAATAATTATCTAATAATAAGGGGAAAGAATATATGAAAATATCTTATGCATATGTTGTTTTATATAAATAAAAAACTAAGTCTCCACCCTTTTTCCTAATAGTTAGAATCTTTGGTAAGAAATTACATAATTTTTTGGTTGATTTAGGTGCCTCCAAGAACATTATGCCTTATGCTATTTTATAATACTTATGACTTACACCTACAAATTCAAGTCAAAAATTTTTCCAATTGGACAAAATAAAGGTGAAAGTAGTTAGGGAGTTGAATCATAAACACATGCGACTAGATTTTGATCCAAGTATTCAACAATTCATTGATATCCAAGTGGTGGATATCCTAGATGCTTATGGTATGTTGTTATGTTAAGGCTATTCAAGGATACTCAATGGTTACATGGAATCTAAATTTAACCATATGTGGCTACCTATATGTAGTCTACCTAACTAGATTAGAATTTACATGAAAACCAAATATTACACATATGATCATTGAGTATAACTAAACAAATGAGATCCTCTATGAGGAATCAGAAATGAGAGTTTATTTGTTGGATAAAGAAGAAAGGGCCCATGAAATCATTTTTATCATCATGATTAGTATGCAACAAAAACTAAAATTATAGGAATTAGACTAGTTAGATGAAGATAACTTATGTTATGCCTTAGAGATGGTTTCCTTTTAGTATGTAGCTCTATCATGTGAAAGTTTGAAATTTGAATACTTAAAAAATAATGAATATTTTTTATGCTCTCCACAAGATGAAACAACCAATATAGATAACTCCATCCTTTCTCCTCCCATGAAATAATTATCCACATCACCTTTGTCAACTGAAAAACCCTCACAAATAAAGAAACAAATCAAGTTCATAATCAAGGATGAGAAAGCACACCCAAAAGTCAACATTGAAATTGTGCTTCCCTTGCAAAGACCACCAACATGTTATGGTGAAAGAACATGCTCTAGTGTATTAAAATTAGAATTGTGTACATTAAAATTTTATGGTTCCAAATCCAAAAATAGATGTAATTTTGGAGTTAAATTGATTAAAACAATAGGGAAATCATATCTAGTTGTATACTTCCTACAATTTACTTGTACAAATAATGTGGATAAGTATGAGGTGTTAGTCCATGGACTTTAGTTCAACCTATGAAATAAGGTGAATAAAATAAAGGTGTTAGGTCACTCTAATTTTGTGGTTAAATAAGTGATAATCATTTATTCATGCAATAATAAGTATTTCTCAAAGTATCACAATAAGGTCTAGAATCTAATAGAATCTTTCAATGCATTCAACATTCAAACACTGCCCAAACAAATAAACTATATAATATATGCATTAGCTATGGTTGAAAGCACCTTGGAGCCCATTTCCAATTCAAGAATGAGAATATTATTAGTAGATATAGTCTCTACGCCCTCAATCCCTGATAATATCATGAATTTTCAAGTTTTTAATGATGACCAACACATCTTAGACTTCATCACCAATACATAGGTATTTTTTGATCAAGTTGTTGATGAAGATGGTCAAGAAAAATCTAAGCTAGATGAGGATGGGACCATGAATATTAGGAAAAAAACATACCCAAGGAGATGGTCTCACTATAAATATTATTCGACATGGATTATCAAAAGGAAAAGGATATGTTGACCCCTACTACAGGCATGCTACATGAAAATTGTAAATTGGGTGATGAAAATAATCCAAAAAATGTGATCCTAGGCACAAACACTACCTTAAAAGAGAAGCAAGAGATAGTGCAAGCTCTTGAATATTTTAGTAATGTGATTGCATGGAGCTATGAGGAACTGAAAGTCTTTAACACCTCCATCTTAACACACACAATCCCCTTAAATATTAGATTCAAATCATTCGGGTAAAGTCAAATACTATTCAATCCCTTATTAAAGCAATTGATTTTTAAATAAGTTCTGAAATTACTTAAAGTAAGGATCATCTTCCCAATGAGACACTCTACATGGGTTACAAATTTGGTACTAGTGATAAAGAAAAATGAGGAAATCAAACTTAGTGTTAATTTCCACAATTTTAATATGGCATCTAAAAATGAAAATTACCCCTTGATCTCATTAGATAAATTTTTATAAATTGTGAATGGATTTTAAATTATGTCCTTCTTAGATGGATACTCCAATTATAGCTAGGTAGTATTCATTTATGAAGACCGAATTAAGATAATGTTCACAACCAAGTGGGGAATATTTACTTGTAAGAGAATATCTTTTGGACTCATCAATTCTAGGTAAAATTATAAAGGTCCATGGACATATATTTCAAATAAATTATGCTCAAGTGCATTATAGTATGCATGAATGAACTAACAGTCATGCCAAACACAGAGGTGACCATGTCAAATATTTGAGGAAAATATTTCAAAGATGTAGAGATCATGTGATCTCATTGAACCCAAATGAGTGTTTATCGGGGTCACCGAAGGGAATATATTAGGCCATATCATTTCAAAATGGGATATATTAGTATACCCTAAGATAATAGAATCTATTCTAAAAATCCCATTACCATGCAATAAGAAAGATCTGAAATCATTCTTTAGTAAGATTAAATTCATGAGGAAGTTCATCTCTAGATCTATAGAGATATTCACACCATTGAAAAAAATACTAAATAAAGATGTTAAAATTGAGTGGGAAAATGAAATCATGCAATTGTGCAAACACCAATATTGATTAACCTTGATTACACCCAACTTTTTATATTTACTCCTTCACTTTAGAACATTTAACTTACACTATTTTAGCACAAAGAAAAGGTGTTGGAGATGAATGACCTATTTCATTTATAAGGTCCCCTTTGAAAAATAAAAAATTAAGATACACTATGATGGATAAACATTACTTTGCATTGATCAAGGCTATCAAAAAATTATGGCATTACATACTATGCAGTAAAACCTTTGATATAATGCTAGACATGACAATGAAATCCATGTTGATATAGACTGAGCTAGGTGAATGAAGGGTGTGAATGAAATGGTAAGTGGATGACCATCCTCCAAGAGTTTGAACTTGAAATTCAATCAATGAAAATTGTGAGGGGATAGGGGCTGATCAGAATGATGGCTAAATTATCTCCATAAATCAATTGCTATCATTACACTATAAAAACATTACAAATGATTTTGGTACAAATAAGTGGTCCACTATATATTGAAAAATAAGTGTCCCAAACATTTGAATTCCATGTAAAAGAGATAATTTCACTTGAAAATTATCCACTTTATGATCAAAATAGGGGTACTTCATAGAAAGAACCATAAGGGCATCTATTTGAGGTGTCTTAATAAAAAGGAAGCAATTTTATGTGCTTAGAAACCTCCATGAAAAGCATGGTAATGGGCGTGGATCAACAAATTATACTACCCTCCAAATATTGAGAGCTAAATACTATTAGCCACACATGTTCAAAGATACACATGCACATGTTCAGATCTACCATATCTATCACGTTACTACATATAGATAACGCATACCGGTAATGCCTATACTTCCAATAATCAAAGTTTGACCTTTTGTACAATAAGGACTAGATTTTATGGGAGTAATCAACAAGAATTAATTTGTAGGCTAAAAAATCATTCTCATAACTATAGAATACTACACTCATTGGGTTAAGTCTCAACCATTTAATAATTGCACAATTGACATAGTCATTAAATTTATGGAGGAGAACATTGTCACAAGGTTTGGCATGCCTTATGCACTAGTATGCGATAATAGATCTACCCTTTCCTCTTTTCAACTCCTATAATAGGCATATGATCATCAGGCAACCCTCAAATTATCCTCTAATTATTATATGCAAGGGAACAAGCTATCTAAATTCAAGAATAAGAATTTGATAAGCATAATTAAAATGACATTGGAAAACAATCCTAATAATTAGCATAATGAGTTAAAATTTATACTATGGGCTGATAAGAATAGAACTAAAGCAACTCTATGCACATCTCCCTACCATCTAGTTTATGGCCAAGTCCTTATTTTTCCAATCACCCTTAGGATCCCTACCTTGTTGTTTATGAAGGATTACCTGAGAATAAATGATAAAATAGGGGCTCACCTCTTAAATCTCATGTACTTATATAAAAAACATGGTGTAACCTTGTTTCATTTTAGTAGTCATTAAAAGGTTATCAAATGTTAGTTTGACAAACAATCCAAAATGAAATCATTTAGGATCTTTGACCTTATCCTTATGTGGGACAAGGCTCATGATAAAAAGGGACAACAAAAAAAATTCAGTGCATTGTGGTTGGGTCCCTACCAAATCTTTGAAATCCTAGGTGATAATGATTTCTACCTAAGGTTTCTTAATGGTTAGAGTGTCACATTGCCCGTTAATGGACAATTCCTCAAGCACTACTTTTAGGCTTGAACCAATTTCAAACACCCTATACATACTTTCATGTTTCTTTATGTTATCATGTTTGCTCTTCTTCCTATCCTTTTTTTAGTTTAGGTTTAATTTTGTTGCTTTGTGTTTATTTTCTTCACCTTTTCGATGTTTGGTTTAATTATGTGGTAATCATTTTTTATTTGACCCTATTGTTTTGGTCTGAGGGTTCCCCTGATTTGTCAACATCTAACAAATGGAAGACTTGTATGTAAGTAGTACTAAGGGCATTTCTATGAATAAACGTGAAAATTCTTATTTGAATACTTGCATAAACTACTATGTTTTCCTTGTATTTTCATAATGTTGAAGGCTAATGATTTAGAATATAACATATGGATTTACAACTCCTTTTTTCTTATTTAAATACCATAAAATGAACTAAATGAAATATCTAAAATAAAAAGGCAACATTTCTTTAATTCTAATTTTTCCTTTTTGTCATGAACTTCCTAACCTTCCCTGAAACCCATGACTTGGTCCCCAACCCTCCATGGATATGAAAAGCAAAATCTCTTTTAGAAGGAAGTTGAACTAAAGGTAATATCTAAGAATTATCCTTGAAAGGGTGATCTTGGTAACCTTCACCACAAGCTTTCTAACCTGATCAGCATTAGATCAAGGCCTTAAGAAGGGATCAAAGGTACCTCTATCAGGGCTATGAATACATAGTTAGCGGCAAAAAAATGCCCATACCATACCAATATAATACAAATTAAAAAATATTTCTCCTTTTAGAATTTATCAACAATTGAGAAGATATAATTTATTATGTGTTCTTGTAAAATAAATGAATTAATCACATAACTCACACACCGATGGTCTTAAGATGGAATTACAGCTTAATGTGTCATGTGTTGGAGTAGAATTTTTTGTCTTTCTATTTTCCTTTTACTTTGGATGATTGCTTGTAACCAACATTTATGTTTAAATGAGAACCAAATATTCTAAATTATTGAGATACTCAGGAGTATCTCCCAGTAGGAATCATTATTTTTTGTTGCTTACACAACATACCCTTTTTTTAGACTAAAAATAGGGGCCCTCATTTTTATTGATTGATCTTATTATTTCTACATTTGGTCTAAAGAGACCTTCTGTGTCTAAAATTTTGCCTAAGGGAGGAATTTTGTATCAATAATACATGAGCTAGGTCCTAACTTATTTTATCAGCTGAGTGGCTCATCTATCTCTAGCCTTTCAAAGTAGATTGGATTCTTTTTAATTGTTTCAAACTTAGTTTGGTCAAACCTTTTTCATCAAACTCGAGTTTTGATATCTTGAGTTGATCGACTTGAGATCTCTCGAGTCGTTAATCGAGCAAGCTAATAATTAGCTAAGTTTGATCCCTTCAAAGTTGACTCAACCTGAGCTCATTTCCTTAGTCACTTTTTTAATCCAAGCCTTTCAACTTTCCCAAGCCCCATCCATATATCACTCTCAAATAATTTCTTAGTCTCAGGCCAATTTTAAAATTCCTAAGTCTAAAAAAAATTATAAGTCTTTTCAAAGATTCTAGGCTTCAAAATCATGTCACATGGCTCAAATCCCAAACCCTAGAAATTCATAGGGATTATCCCTTTACCAAAAAAATGTATATCTTTGTAGACACTCAAAAACTGCACACGATAGCTTTCGATGTCAAATGCCTTTTGACCCTCTTCTGACCTCATGTCTAGTGGACCACTTAGTCAATTAGACTCATTTATTATCTTGACTCTACCAAATCCCTAATTTAACACATTTAAACAAACCATTTAATTCACCCCTTTTAACTTGTTTTAACTCATTTTCTAATTGCCCCTCAATCATCAATGATCAACCTAACAATTGATAGTTTGCCTGAACATTGATGGTCACACCTCCAAGCCTACTTTAAAGCTTTAAAGTATTAACAACTTTTTATGAGATAAGTATCTCCCTAAATGGAAACTTGATATTAAAACTATCTTTAAAACATTATGAATTGGTAACTTTATCCACCTATTTAGTAACTTCCTCCATCCCAATTAACAACTTCATCCTATAAAAGGAGAAGACGAGGAATTGAAAGGGATTGACAATCTAGAATATTTCATCCAATCTATCTTGCATACAGATATCCAACATCATTTTAGCATGTAAGCAACATCACTAGAGACATAAAGGTATGTTGGAATCACTTTTGAAAGTTGAAGTACTGTCACTCTAGCCAAATTACTTCAACCTTCCATCATCAAGTTTTAGGTATCTTTTTCTTATTTTCATTGATTTATCTTATTTCTAACCTTCTTGCCCTATTAGACCCATCAGTATCTTATTTTCCACCCCTCAGCCCTGTAACAAACCTCTATTTGTCCAAATACCCAATCTACACCTCCTTTTTTGATCATTTCTAGATTTACACAGGTAACCGCCGATGGTTAGCACAACCACTAATGGTCACTTCAACCATCAACAATTACCCAACCACCAATGGTTAGCCTAAACCACTAATGGTTCACCTGACTATTGATGGTCATTGTGGCATGAAAATATAACAAGCTATTTTCAGCCCCATAACCCAAATCTCTCTGTTTCTACTTGATTATAGTACCTTTTTTAATTTTCTAGACCAAACTCTAACCATTTTAGCATAAGTATTGATCAATTTTGCTACTTTTGGTTACTTTTCTATTAACTTGAATTCCACTTTCTTTGAATTGCACTTCATTTATCTTATACAAGTAGATCTTTACTTTATCATTTATAACTTAATTGTTATAACAGTGGATTGATGGCCTCCTAGCAATCAATACACTTCTTGGATCTAGC
Organism: Torreya grandis; assembly: GCA_037957365.1. Classification (NCBI taxonomy): domain Eukaryota; kingdom Viridiplantae; phylum Streptophyta; class Pinopsida; order Cupressales; family Taxaceae; genus Torreya; species Torreya grandis. The sequence goes on along the minus strand of JARHVA010000201.1, from coordinate 2,294,464 downwards.
TCACACTAGGTATTCCACTCATTTAACATGCTAATAACCCCCTTTTCTAGTGTCTTTCTTATCTATAGGTCACTCCTTCCTAGCCAAAGAGGAGTTCCCATTATCATCTGGATTCATGTGTGCACTTTTACTAGGTATTCTTCTACACACCCTATTACTAGTTTCATTATTTACTTTCAAAATTAAGAAATGAGTGAAATTAATTAAAACATTGTGGTACGCCTAGTGGGACCCTAGTTTCTTTTTTTATTCTTTTATCATTTGGTCATTGAATAAAATCTAAAAATTTCTTTTTGGGATTAACATAAACCTCTTGTATACATTGATTGTTTGTTTGTCTTAGTTTATCTAGTAACTTAGGAGGCAAAGTAATTAATCTTAGATTTCACACTTATTATCACACACTTAAGACAAACCACAAAATAATTAACACATCAAAACATACTTGATATAAGGCCCGACTAGGATTTCATCACCTAGTGGTAACCTTACCCCTTCCCGACTATCCTACTTGGATTTCACCATCAAGGGGAGAACTAACTCAGCTCTTTGGTTGAGTATAAAACTTGAACTCGATATATTTTGGCTAAGAACCCAACACTCTTCCATTTTAGGATCGTGAAGTGATAGGGTAGGCCCCAATACCAAGCCATGTATTGAAGTTCAACATAGATTTCTCTCTTGAGCACATGAACTCAACCTAAAACCAACCTTAGATTGCCTATTTAGTACCCAATCTATAAGCTGAATTCCATCTTCACACTTTCTAAGGCATAAGCCAAAAGTGATCTAAAAGGAATCCAAAGTTTTAATTCACTTTTAATGTATGCACTATTTGCCTTGAATTCTTTTTTTTTATTGTTCTTTGTTTGAGGTGTGATTTTCATCATATTATTTCCTATTTTCTCACATGGTCTTTCATAGATAGTATCTAAGAAACCAAACCACTCAACCACCACCTTCTTCTTCTTCCTCCATGGAATATAATTATAATGATAAGGGTTCACCTCATTTTTTCCCCCACCTACCAGAATCTTAGTTGTTTATGAGGGTGATGCAAACTTCGCTACCTTCCTTGACAAAAATATAATGGCCTTTCAACAATACCTTAACAACTTATCTCACTACACCTCTATTACTTTGGGTCCTCATACATACCCTCCTTATGGTATGCCTCCCCATCTTATGGTTGGTACCACCTAAACCCAACCCTTTCTGACCTAAATCAATTCTTTTTCCAACATCCCATCTACTACCACTACCTAAACCCAATCCAACATTCAAAACTCTAACCAAACACCCCCTACCACACCCCACACTTCCCATATAGGTTCAACTTTACCTTTAATTACCTATACTCTACCTATGATGGGGTTATCTTCTACCCCTATTTCTACCCTTCCCCTTATCTCAACCAATCCACCAACTTCTACCCCATTTCAAAACTTGGTGCTTTCTATACCTCAAACACTTCCACCCATTATCACTAGAGTCACCACTCAACCTCAACCTACCCAATCTAAACCCACTACCTCAACCATACCTTTAAGCCAACCCACATCCATCCCTCAATAAGTACCCATGACAACTTATCAATATATCCCTAACCCACAAGGGTACACAACACCTTCCACCCAACCATTTGTACCAATCAACCCTTATGTGGCACCATCTCAACTTTTTGTCACCACTCACCAGTATGTGGCTTCTTCAGCACCATCTACCACCTATCTTTACATAGCTACCAACCAACCTCAATAGAATGTGCCCCTTAATTATAAAGCTTCCCAACCCCAACCAGATTTGATCAAGATGTTAATGGATAAAATGACCAACTTGGAGTCATCTATCTCTAGGTCTCATAGACTTTTATCCTACAATCCAATTTGTAATGAAACCATCCATCCATCCATGCCCATCCATTCATATCCTCCTCAATGGGAATTACCTAAGTTTTCCAAATTCCAAGGCAAAGAGGATCCCCAACAACATTTGAGATCATTTCATCATTCTTTGTTATTTAATCATATACAATGATGCTTTCCTTCTTTGAACTTGCCCCATGTCCTTATCAAGACCCACCCTTGATTTTTATATATCTATCCCCACACACTCTATCTTTTCTTTCTCCAAACTAGCCCAACTATTTTTAGAGCATTTATTGATAGATATATCTAAAAAGGTTTCAATTATAGACCTCTATTCCATTAAGCAATTTGATGATGAATCAATTGTTGATTTTGTGGCTAGATGGAAAGGTCTCATCAACTAATTTTCCTTCTCCTTACCCCAACCCTAATTGATTAAACACTTCTCTCAGGGTTTCACCAAACATATTGCCCCCACCCTTCAAGTCCAAACTTTTAGAACATTTGATGAGGCATTCACCATGGCACGTAAACTTGAAAACTGAGCCATTGATGAAGGGAAATTGAAATTATAGAAAAAAACTCTAGATTTAAATCTAATGACCCTTCCTCCACCAAAACCACTAACCAATCCAATACCAAAAAAATCATCTACAAACTTAATTTTTCTAAAAACCACTCCCCCTCTAACTATCAACCAACACCTCAAACCAATTCTTCCAACCCTTCCTACCAATAAAACCAAAACCAAAATTGAGCTCCTCCAAAACAATATACTCCCATTAGAGAATCTTATGCATCAATTTTGGATAAATTGCTCAAAGCCAACCTCATTCAACTCTGACCAATTAAACCACCCTAGGTGGTACAATGAAAACAACCATTGTGACTTTCACTGAGCCATAGGACATGACATTAATAGATGTAATCCCTTCAAAAGTGTTATCCAAAATTTGATTGATAATGGAGAAATTGCATTTGATAATCCTAATTCACTTCCCAATCAGTCCCTTGACATTTTCTACAAACCTTTTCCCAATCATGCTCCTTCTACCCAACATAATGATAACCAACCTGAATCATCTCACTCTCATGAGGCACATACAATCAATGTTATTAATAATGAGCCCATTATTGAAGAGACCATTATCTAAAACACCCAAATGGAAGTAGTTAACTCAACTCCTATTTATTTGGATACCCAAATGGAATAATTAACCACCCCTCTCTCTTCACTTGATAAGACCTTAGCTTTATTTACCTCTCCTTCGATGGAAACACCAAAGGAGATAACCTCCACTATAACCATTTCTTCTTATTCCAATCCACCCATTTAGGTAGAATAACTACCCTCCATTTCTTTGGATACCCAAACAACGGAAGCAACTGTATCCATTCCTTCACTTGAAGACACCATACCTACCTCCCTTATCATTGAACTATTCATTTCCTCTTCGAAAACCATCCCACAAGAGGAGATTACCTCATCTACCCAACCACTAATTTTGAAACCAATGACCAAGGAAATAAACCCATCTACAAGTCCTTTTGCAGGCTAGTCCAAAGTTTAGAGTTCACTTCCCAACCCAAATTTGATAGAGCCACATTTTGGCATCATCTTGGACTCCCTTACCAAAGCAAATCTAGATCCTCAACTTCACTTGAATCCACCCTTAAATCCATTATTACCTCTTTATCAAATACCTCTTCCAAAACCATAAGTCAACCATCCCAACCACCTCCACCTAAAATTACCAAATAACCTTATGCTTCTCTCACCAAACCAATCAATAATTTGGGAATCTTTCATACACCTAGCCACACTCACCCCTCTTTGACTTTGGATTTAACACCATCTATTCCACCAATGCAACCTCCAACCAAAGCAATTAAGAAGGTAGATTTACCCAAACCTCCACCTCAGACTAGACCCATACCACCTCCTTCCCACTTGCCTTCCATCTAAGGACCCCATCTTTCTACCATTCCATTTACCTATTCCTCATCCAAAAAACCATCCGCCTTTTCTCCACCTACATCGCTCAAACCCTCTAGTTCTCCATCATTTTTAACTAACCTATCTACTTCTACTTTCCCACCTATAGTTAAACCTTCATCATCCAAGTTTTCTATATCAAATATTCAACCTCTAAACCAATTGGAACCAAGCAAACCCAACCAAAACCACTAATTAAAACCATTCCTCCAACTATACCTTCCATGGTAAATCCTACACCCAAGAACGTTCCCACACCTAAAACCAAAAACCCATCACCTCTAATGCCTTTGAATGAATCCTACTCAACTATCTTACAGAGGTTGTTGTAGAATTCCTCCATTATCTTACCACCTATCAAACCATTCTACCCTTCCAATACCAAACCTTCTTAGTTCAATGATAATTTGATCTATCCATATCATAGGGCACCGAGACATAACACATAAAAATGTAAAGCTCTCCAATCACTTATTCATAGCCTATATGATGAGGATGATATGTTATTAGATGAACCCTTCTTACCCCCATTACCAATCTTACCATCCACCCAACCTACCCAACCTTTACCTACTCTCTCGCTCCCACCCAAGAGTGAAGAGGAGGAACCAAACCAAGCATCAAACCTAGCAAACCCCCTTATCCATACTATTCATGTGGTTATGTGATCCTAAACCTAATAGAATTATAAGGAAAAAGCCAAAACATCCATCTCATGGGCACACCCTTCAACCCCTCAATCTACAAACCAAACCCAAACACCCTCACTTCACAACCACTAAAACCTAAAGTATCTATTTTGGGAGCTTCTCCCTCCAACCCTTCTACATCCATATAATAGTTAGTATTGAAATAATTTCACTAAACACTGATGAAAATGAGCCTTTATAAACTAGTCAACACCTCACTTCACCATCACTAGGCTATTATCGAGGCTCTACAATCTATAAAGGTTCAACTAGATGATCCTTAACCTCTCACACCCTTTGTTGGAGCCCTCCAACTTTCTACCCTCATCACCTTTCAAGATTTTAAAATACTGCCTATTCATACTGAAGATCTTGATCCTACCCTCTTCATCACAGCATATATTAATCAAACCCATATCAAGAGGGTTATGATTGATAGAGGAGATAAAATCAACAGTATCTCCTCCCATGCATATGACCAGCTTTAGTTTCCCAAAAAAATCATGTCAGAAAGTACAATAGTCCTTTGATCTTTTAACGATACCATGGCCACTACACTAGGGACTGTTGTCCTCCACATCCACTTGGGGCCTCATACCATTCCTAAACTATTTTACATTATAGAGGGTGAGTTATAATATAATTCATTACTCATATGCCCTTGGATTAGTGTTATGAGTGGTGTCCCTTCTACCTTACACCAATGTGTAAAATTTGAGCATGAGGGATAAGTTATTACCATCAAATCTGATCCTAGTCCTTTTACCTCTTGCAATATGACATACTAACCTAATGATGTTATTATTCCTCCTTCATCCACCTCACAACCAACTTATAAAAAAACCACCCCACCAACCATAACTAGCAACACTCCTACTCACAATGATGATGAAGCAATAACTAGCTCAATTATCCCTTCATCCCAAATTCTGGTTGAGGACCCCTTGCAATCCATATTTCAATGACTCTCTCTTAGGGAATGTCATCTTTTAGCCTTAGATGCTTTCCATAATCTACAAGAATATAGGAATCTCAAATATGACCCTTCCTATGATCCCAACATCAGAACCATCATCCCTTTTGGGCTCCCCAATAATCAAATAAATTATGTTTATGGGGGACTTGATCAACCACTTCTCTCTCCCACCATTACCCCATTCATCTGACCATTAACCATCAATTTTTCCTACCTGGACAAACTAACCTTTACCAATTCTTACCTTTATATGTGCACTTGTAAGGGGTTTGGTATTGGCCTTTATGAATAGGGACCTCATGAGTTACCCATAATCAAAACCCAAAAACCTCATGAATTCTTTGGCCTTGGGTTGGTACCACCAAAAGAACCTACCTCACCAAATCCTATTGCCACTATCGATGAAGAACTTCCATCCCTACTAATCCTCTCTCTCTCCAATTATAAGGACTCTGATATCATCCCATATAACATTTTTTAATCAATACCATTAGTTTAAGCCCCCTAACCTATCAAAAGGATGGCCAAACTAAAACCTTTCCTCTCATCCATCCTAAAATGATTGAACATGATTCTCCTAACATCAACACCATCTAACGTCAATATGATAATTCCATTCTCACCTACCTCAATGCAGGGGATTATTCAATTCATAAATCTCTCCCTCTTGAGAATCAAACTATGTTGAAAGATTCCACTATTGATGTTAACTTGGGCACTAAGGATAACCCTTGTATCATCAAAATCAGCCAATCTTTAAATTTCACCAAGCAACAAGATTACACTTATTTTATACAAGACCATAGTAGATAATTTGCTTGGTCCTATTAGGATATTCCCATAATTAACCCTTCTATTGCCCTTCACAACATTGTTACTCATCTCAAGGCTAAACCAGTTTGACAAAAGCTTCATAGAATGCATCCTCACATAGCCCTTCTTGTCAAAGAAGAGATTCAGCATCTTTTATATGTCAACTTTATTTAGTCTATTGACTATCCACAATGGGTTTCTAACATCATTCCCATCACCAAGCCCATAGGAGGCCTTTACCTCTACATCAAATTTTATGATGTCAACCTCGCATGCCTAAAAGATGACTTTCCTTTGCCAAACATCAACCAACTTATTGATCTTACAACTGGCCATGAAATTTTATCTATCATGAATAATTTCTTGAGATATAACTAAATCTTGATTTCCCCCAAACATCATAATAAATATTCCTTTATTACCCCATGGGGAACCTTGTACTACAGGGTCATGCTATTTGGACTAAAGAACATTAGAGCAACCTATCAACGGTCCATGACCTTTATCTTTCATGATCTCATCCATAAAATCATATAGGACTATGTGGATGATCCCCTAAGGAAATATAAACACCACAAGGATCACCTAGCTATTCTCACCATCATCTTTGACCGACTAATCCATTACTATGTCTGGCTCAATCCTAAAAAATGTATTTTTGGATTCTTATCAAGAAAGCTTCTTGGTTAAATTATCTCTCTCCATAAATTTGAAATATACCCCACCAAGGTTAGATCAATCTTGGAGATGCCTCCTCCTACCAACCTTACCCAACTCCATAGCCTATAGGGAAAACATCAATCCATCTATCACTTCATCTCTAAGTTATTTGATAGATGTCAACCCTTCCACCACCTCATAAAGAAAGACATTTCTTTTAAGCAAGTAATGTCAACAAGCCTTCAATTCAATCAAGGAGTATCTTATCTCTCCACCTATCCTCATCCCTCTTAAGGAAAACCAACCCTTTTACCTATATATACATACATACATACATACATATATATATATATATATATATATATATATATATATATATATATATATATATACCATAGACCATTCCCTAAGGGCAATGCTCACTTATTGTGATGAATAGAATAAAGATCAGGGTGTCTATTACATTAGTTGCACTTTATCAAATATGAGACTTGGTATACCCATCCCAAAAAACTCTATCTTGCATTAATCTTTGTGGCTTCCAAACTTCATCACTACCTTCTTAATCATAAAACATATGTCATCACCAATACTTACCCCCTCAAGTATATACACTCTAAGCCTTACCAAAACTAGCGTATGGCTAAGTGGCTCATGCTCCTAGCTGAGTTCCATCTTGAGTTCCTCCTATAAAAATCCATTAAAGGATAATTCATCACTAATAAATTGTTCAAGGTCCCTCTACCAAAAAATAAACCTATTCCTCTTACCTTTTTAGACAAGTCTATCGTAACTCTCTCTCAGGAAGAACCCACCTGCCAAATGACCATGTTTTTCAATGGCTCCAAATGCCAACATGGTGGGGGTGATAGAGTAATTCTCATCCCCTTAATGGTGAACCTCTTCCCCTTTATTTTAAATTTGAATTCAAATTCACCAACAATGTAACTAAATATGAATCCCTAGTCATAGGTTTCTAAACTGCCCTGAGCCTTGGGAGTCAAAACTATCAATGTCTTTAGCGACTCCTAACTAGTCATCAACCAGGTCAATGGATCTTACCAATGTTAAAATTATGTCCTCCTATAGTGTAAATAACTCATGGATGTACTTTTATCATCATTTGATCATTATCTTATCCAGTCAATTCCTTGATCTACCAATAAATTTGTAGATATGATGGCATCCCTTGCCTCCCAAATTCCATCTCAACCTATCGAATCTAAACTATTTGTCACCATTCATAATTTTATCACACCCTCATATATCAGTTCTAATCTTCCTACCATTTTTAATGTGGAAACATTTCCTTCTAACATTTGGTACGACCAAACTTTTGACTACCTTAACCTTGGAAACATTCCTCCCAACATTTTGAAGAATGCTCGAAGAACTTTTGTTCAGAGTACCTCTCGTTACACCATACTAGGGGGAATCCTTTACAATCATGGTTTTGATGGTATCCATCTCTATTTCCTTCATAATCATGAAGCCTTCCATGCCATTAAAGAAACACATGATGGCATCTATGGGAGACTTTTTAGTGGCGTAGTTTTTGCTAAATGTATCCTTCACCTGGGCTACTATTGGCCCACCCTCAATCAAGATTATTGTGACTATGTAAATAAGTGTGTCAAATATCAATAACATGCTAACTTACATCATGCACCTCCCCATGGCTTTCAAGTATCTACATTTTAATGGCCCTTCTCACAATGGGGTGTTGACCTTATTAGTAAAATCAATCCCCATTCTTTATAATGCCACCAATATATCATTACTGCTACTAAGTATTTCACCAAGTGGGTAGAAGTAATCCCCCTTATCTTAACCAAAGCCAAAAAAATTATCAACTTCATCAATCACCATATAATCTACCACTTCATTGTTTCCCATAAAATTATCACTGATAATGGTAAATCTTTTAAAAACTAGAAATTCCAAGGTCTCTATGATGATTTTAGCATCAAGTTAAGCTTTTCCTCACCTTATCATCCATAAGACAATGGATAGGTGAAAACCTCTAATAAAACTCTTATCAAAATGTTAACCAAGGTAGTGAGTGCTTAAAGTCAACATTGGCATTTACATATCCATTTCACTTTATGGGCTTATCATACTAGCATTCAAAAAACCTCTATGGGTGCTACACCTTTCTCTCTCATCCTTAAAACTGAGGCAATTTTTCCTCTCAAAGTCTAAATTCCCTCTCTTTGCATATCATTACATGAAATCCTTTCTAAGATAAATTATCATCTCACACATCTTGAATTTTTTGATGAACATCACCTTGTAACACTAAATCATCTTTGTGTCTATCAAGAATGAATAAAGTGTGCATATAACAAATACCTAAAAGAGTGAGAGTTCAACATCAAAGACCTCATCCTCAAGGAAAACCAACATGTAACTAATATGAAAAAAATAAAAAAAGGAAATTTTGCATTCAATTGGCTTAGACCCTACATTGTAACCCATAAGTATGGATCAGGAACTTATCATTTGTCTTCTCTCAAAATAAAACTAGAACCTGAGCCTCTTAATGCTTCACATTTACATCCTTTCTATTGTTGAAACATAGATTGACCTCAACTTTGTGTCTAACTTAAGTTAGACCCTTGGTTTACAATATTTTTACTTATTTTCACCTACCTATCCATAATCCCCTTGGGAACAATTGATTACAACATAGAACCATGTGATTATCCATCATAGTTATAAGCCTAATCCTAAATATGGGAAACATGGATTTACCCATGGCATGACTCTCATGGATACTTTTCATCTCTAATTAGATAGAATCTCATGATCAGTTGTCTCTCAGACTACTTTTCCCCTCTATCATCAACCTTTTGTTCTAAATTTCTACCTCCAGAAAGGTAAACCTTTAAGCCTAAATAGACTTGTCTATGTCTAAACTCAAATTAAAAATCACTTGAGTCCATATCTCTAGCATTGCAGACTACACACTTGAAGGACATATTAGTGTAGGTTTTTATTTTTTCCTATTATTTAATTAGGGAAATTATATATTTGTGCATACATGGAGTTTTCCTACATTCATGGGATAGGCTAGCTTATGTGGAGATGTGTGTCATAGATGTGTCATAGGTGTCATACGAATGTCATAAGTAACTCCTTTGACAGGCTATTCTGGGTATGGGAGTTACTTCTCTATTTTTAGCACCTTGTCACCACTTTTTGTGGAGGAGTTACAATCTATTCTTGGGGTGCTTTGACCACCATTTGTGGAGGAGTTACTTACGAGCTCTCCTATATGTATTCTTCATTATGGCCATCTCTTGTTAATGGAATATTGGATTTTCTCCAAATTGTTTATGCAATTGTCTCTTGTTTGATTTCATTTATTTTAGCATTTTATGGTATTCACTTGCTTCATCCTATGCAACCACGACTCGTGCATCCTCATTATTCGGACCTTGGTGAATCCTCCGATATGTATAAGAGCCACCCCGGCCACTGGTTGTCTATTTTCCTATTGCTTTCATTGAAATATAGAGATTTGTTAAGGCATTTTTTTTGTGAAATTTAAAATTTTTTGGGAGATATTGCTAGTTCTTTGTGCTCTTGTTCCTTCCATGGCTTGTTTTGTCTCTCCATATACATGCAGGCGAGATTTTGTAAGATCTAATAATATTGTTTCTATCAATCAGCTTGCATGTTTTATGTTTTAATCAAAATTTCAAGTTGTCACATGCCTTTGCAAGATCTTGGTAGCTGATTCTACCTTTGCATGCCATTTTTTGGTTGTTGGAGTCATTTTTTCTGGCTAAAGGTGTCTATTTTACACTAGATCTACATCTTGTGTACATCAGCAAAAAAAATGCCTTCTAGATTTTGTTCGCAACCCAAAAAAACCATCTGGGTATCTTTCAATTTTTGCATACATTCTGTATACTTTTCAGAGATGTGCTCAGAAAGCTACAGCATGACCCCTCTCTGTTGGCAGTTGCAATTTTGAAGGTAGTTTTCAAATGTTTCGTTCTTGCTCATACGGACTCCTTTTCCCATGAAATTTTCTTGATTTTGGCTAGTTTTTCATGCTTTATGCACTAGTACAGACATTTTTTTATTTTGATGCTAAAAATTTTTAGAAATAGCATATTCTCAATCATGACATTGCATAGTTCTCATTTTGGGAACTTCAGAGGATCATAACTTTCACATAAGACCTCGTATCGAGATGATTCTTTTTTTGAAAGTGCATGATTTTTTGAGTAGATCATAGTGGTGCTATTTATTTCTCTAGATATTATGCCAAAGTTGTATTTTTAGCATATGTTCTTCATGAGGGTTTTGTAATGCATTGAAATCAAGACCACTTAGTATTTTTTTCTAGTGGCAGTGGTAAACGCACTAATATAAAGTGCCAAATCATTTTTTTTTTTGGGGGGGGGCGGTTCTTTGATTGAGCAATATTTGAGTTTTTTTAAAGCTTGTATATTCGATTGTTGAAGACGAAGGGTGAGGCTCGGGTTGGCAGGAGGCCAATTCCCCCTCAAAAAGACCTACTTTGGATTCCTCACTCTGTGTCGAGTCCAATGAGTGTTTGGAAGGCCACTTTCTCTCTCAAAACTGGCATTTTTTTAATGTTTTAGTGCTTTTTTTCAAAATTACTAGTTTACGAGAAATTAAAACTTTAAAATATTGCAAACGGTAGCTTGGATTTGAGTGTCATCTTCTATAAAAGTGATTAGTTTTCAATTTTTCACAACTTATGCTAGATACTTGTCAAAAATGCACTATTTTATAAAGTGCCAAAAATTTGGGTCTCTCAAGACGTATTTTTCACTGAGTCTGACATCCTGTTTGCTTAAAGTCTTACACTGATTGCTCTAAGACGCATTCTCAGCTGAGCCCGACATATTTTGAGCATGCACTTGCATATTTTAGGGGGCTCAACATTTCAGAGGGGTGTGATTATTTTTCAGTACTTGCCATCTTTGTTTTTATTCTCCTATCTGGATAATTTCACAACTTGCAATCAACTCAACTTCACCTAAGTTTAGCTTAAAATGGATTATTTTCAACTTAAACTCCTAACACCCTTCAACTATCATGAATGGAAGGTTAAAATGTCAATCATTCTTAGAATTAAAGGGTTGTATAGGATCACCATGGGTACTGAAGTAGAACCCAGCATTGATGTTGAAAAGGTTAAGTGGTACAACCGTAGTGATGAAGCCTATGAATTACTGAGCTTGTCTGTGTCTCTAGAACTTCTCTTCTATTTAGAAACCACTAAGACTCTCAAATACATATGGGACACCCTAAAAACCTTATTTAGGAAGCTTGATGAGATGAGAGGTCATGAGCTCAAAAATGAACTCATAAGTCTAAGTCCTAACAACTTTGACACCCTATAGGACTTCTTCACTAAGTTTAAGGCCCTTAGATTATAATTAAAATAATGTGGGATAGAGAAGAAATATGATCAACTCATCCTTTATATTCTCGCAAAGTTAGGTCCAAGCTATTCAATCTGTCTCCACTTTTCATGCCACAAAAAGTGCCATTGGCACTACATGGAAAATACCTTCTTTGGATTCAATTCATTGTCGACTTGACTAGGGAGCAAGATAAGCTAATTCAAATGGTCACAATGAAGTCTACTCAACCCCAAGCTTTGATACCTAGAAATGGTAAGGATAAGAATTCAACAAAAGAGAAGAAGAAAAAGAATAAGGACCAGGAGAAGAAGAAAGAAAACAACAATCCTACCAAAAACAACACTGAGTCTTCCTCCTCCAATGCTAAACCTAAGAAGGAGAAGGTTAAGTGTGCCTATTGTAAGAATAGAGGGCATGATGAACATAAAAGCATGAAGAAACAAATAGATCACCTAACTCATCTTCTGGAGAAGCACAACATAGGTGTTTCTGAGTCCATCAAGCAGAATTCATCTACCCAAGATTCTACTAAGGCAAAAGGCAAGGGTAAGGAGAAAGAAAAGGGTAAGGCCCTTATAACTATAGCAGCTTCCACATCTTCATGGGTCATCAAATCAAGTGCTTCTCACCACATGGGCTCTTCCCTAGTTGAGTTTTCATCTTTAGAGCCTTGTAGCATGACTTCAATTAGTTTGGGTGATGACACATTAGTTTCTATTGTAGGGAGAGGGTCAGTTGAAATGGAAGGAGGAACATTCAATAATGTTCTAAGTGTTCCTTCTCTTTCAATCAATCTCCTATTAGTGTACCAAATTAGTCACATTGGTCGGGGCATGAGAGTTGAGTATTCACCAGATTCAATGGCTATCAGGGAGTTGCATAGTGATATTATAGTGGCAGTGGGTAGGGCAGATCACCAAGCAAGGTTATACACCTTCTCACATTTTGCACCTGATTCTTTTCCAACAGCATTGCTAACTCATTCAAATGGAGTTAGAAAATTATGGCATGAGCGGTTTGGCCACCTTAACTACAGCTACCTTGAGCAACTTTGCAAACATGACATGGTCATTGGCTTGCCTTGTGTCCAATTCTCAAAAACACTTTGTGAGGGGTGTTCCTTTGGGAAGCATCCTGAAGAAAATTTTGATAAAGGAAAAGCTTGGAGGGCTTCACAACCTTTGGAGTTAGTCCACAGTGATGTATCGAGACCCTTTCCCAAACCATCTTTCACAAGGGCCAAGTACATCCTCACTTTCATTAATGATTTCTCTAGGTACACTTGGATATATTTTCTCAAACAAAAGTCTGAAGTGTTTGAAAAAAATTTAGACTTCAAGGCTCTTGTTGAGAAACAGAGTGAGAAATCCATCAAGGTTCTTCAAACTAATAATGGAGGGGAGTATGTCATCAACAAGTTTGAGCAGTTTTGCACCACAGAGGGGATTGATTTGTAGCACACAGTCACTTACAGTCCTTTACAGAATGGGCTTGTAAAATGCAAAAATAGGTTCTTGAAAGAGATGGGTGGCTGTATGATTCACTCCAAATCCTTAGCACCACAGTACAAGGCTGAAGCCATCAATTGTGCTTGCTACATTCAAAATAGGGTTCCTCATAAAGCTTTGAAAGGGATAACACCCTTTGAAGCTTGGCATAAAAGGAAACCTGATGTTGAGCACCTTAGGTTTTTCAAATCCCCAGTCATGGCCTGCATACCGATGAAGAAATGCAAAGCTATGAAATGTCAGTCCAAGCCTTGCATCTTTGTAGGATATCTAGATGGTATTAAGGGGTATCACCTTCTAGATCTGACCACTCATGATTTGTTTATTGAGAGAAGTGTCTAATTTCAGGAGATTCCAGAGACTCAACACTTAGCACTTCTTCTCTCTCATCACATCTACATCTTCACGATGATTCCTTAAATTCAAATCAGTCACAGCAGGTTCTTGAGTAAGAGACATCTTCTTCTTCTTTGATTTTAGACAGCGATGATAGTGATGCAGAGTCATCCACCTCTAGTCAGTCATAGGATGAGGAGTTATCACCTAACTCGCCCACTTTTGAGCCACTTTGGGCCAAATAGACACTTGAGAGTGCTGGCACTTGGGCAGGAGATCTCACAGATGACAAACATACTAGGGGGATTTTTAGAGAGATCCACATGCCTTCTTTGCCTTAGTTTCAAATCCACAAACTTTTTGAGAGGCATCAGGGGTACCTGAGTGGGATAGTGCTATGGAGGAAGAATATTCTTAATCAAAAATCACACTTGGGACTTGACTTCACTTCCTAAGGGAAGGAAGATGGTTTGATGTAGGTGGATATATCGAACCAAGTTTACAGCAGATGGGTCGTTTGATAAGTATAAGGTGTGATTGGTTGCCAAGGGTTTCTCATAGGTGGCAGGCATTGACTACTCAGAGACCTTTACACCCGTTGCAAAGATGACTTCTATCTGACTCACCTTAGCTATTGCCATAGCACATGGTTACGATGTGCACCAGATGGATGTGAAGAGTTCCTTTCTTCATGGAGACCTAGAGGAGGAGATCTACATGGAGCAGTCGTCAAGATTTGTTCAAGATTCTTCCTTAGTATGCAGACTTAGGAAATCTATTTATGGCCTCAAATAGGCCCCTAAGCATGGTACACCAAGATGTATTCCTTCCTTCTCATAGTGGGTTTCACTAGGTGCCATTCTAATCCTAATGTCTACTTTTTACGGCAGGATGACTCGCTCTTGATTCTGGTTCTTTATGTTGATGACCTTTTGATCATGGAGAGTTCTTCATTGGCTATTGTAGTGGTAAAGGCATCTCTCCAAGATAGATTTGACATGACAGACTTGGGTTTGTTGCACTACTTCTTTGGCATTGAGATCTCACAGTCAAATTTAGGGATTTCTCTTGCATAGCCTAAGTATGCTCTTGACTTATTGGCTCGATTTCACATGGCTAATTGCAAGCCATCTCTGACTCCCTTTCTATCAAGAGTCAAGATTGAGGATAACTGTTATTCACCATTGGTTGATGCCACTCGGTATCGACAACTTGTTGGTAGTCTCATCTACTTGACTCACACCAGGCCTGACATATCATATACAGTGGGACTTGTCTCCAAATTTATGTAGGAAACTCATGAGCTGCATTGGAAAGCAGCTAAGAGGATCTTGCATTACATACAGGGTTCACATAGATATGAGATTCATTACAGATTTGGCATAGAGGTTGACTTGGTTGGATATACAAATTTAGACTGGGCTGGCAATTCACAGACTCGCAAGTCCACTTTTGGTTATAGTTTCTCTCTAGGTTCTAGTCCTATCAGTTGGTCTAGCAAGAAGCAAAATGCTATTGTTATATCGTCCATAGAGGCAGAGTATAGGGAAGCTATTAATGCAGCTACTGAGGCTATTTGGATTTAGGGGATACTTTTTGAGTTTGGCATTCCTATCAGGCAGCCCACCATCATTTATTGTGACAACCAGAGTACCATTCAGATTTGTAGGAATCTAATTCAGCACCAATAGACCAACCACATAGAGATTCACATGCATTTTATTTGCGAGCTTATTCATAGTCAGGTCATTGACTTGATATTTTGCTAGTCCTCAAAGTAGGTTGCAGACATCTTCACCAAACCTTTCACTGAGAGCAAGTTCATTCATCTACGAGCTCTTCTTGGGGTGTGGTCCACATCTGTAATAGCATCTTCTTTGGGGGGGCACTATCCTCTTCATTTCTTTTATGTCTCACTTTTGTGGGGGGGGGGGAGTTTTTTCTTACGGGTTTTCTCCTTTTCTCTATCTTATGGGAGATTGCATTTGTACATGGGTACCTCATCAGGCCTATTTTTCAAGACCCATTTTATATTTTTACAGTACCCACCTAAGTTACGCTTATGGGGGGATATTAGTGTAGGTTTTTATTTTTCCCTATTATTTAATTAGGGAAATTATATATTTATGCATACATGGAGTTTTCCTACATTCATGGGATAGGCTAGCTTATGTGGAGATGTGTGTCATAGATGTGTCATAGGTGTCATAAGAATGTCATAAGTAACTCCTTTTACAGGCTATTCCAGGTATGGGAGTTACTTCTCTATTCTTAGCACCTTGTCACCACCTTTTGTGGAGGAGTTGCAGTCTATTCTTGGGGTGCTTTGACCACCATTTATGGAGGAGTTGCTTATGAGTTCTCCTATATGTATTCTTCATTATGGCCATCTCATGTTAATGGAATATTGTATTTTCTCCAAATTGTCTATGCAATTGTCTCTTGTTTGATTTCATTTATTTTAGCATTTTGTGGTATTCACTTGCTTCGTCCCGTGCAACCATGACTCATGCATCCTCATTATTCAGACTTGGCGAATCCTCTGATAAGACAGTTGCCCAATAATTAAAAGTTACTTAAAAATATATTGATCCCTTGAAGGATAGCTATAAAAATTAAATTCTATACCACTCCCTTGAAGGATGGCTAAGAAATAATCATTTGAAGCTTCCTGCATCGATCAGCTTTATCAACTTATTAAAATAACAAAATAAACAAATAACCCTATGTCAAAATCCAAGTAAGTCATAATTAGCTCTTATAAGTGCCATTTGTGAACTTCCTACATTGATCAGTCTATGCATTATCCCAATATGCTACAATCAGCTCCTATATATGGTATTATAGACTTCCCACATTGATCAATCTACATATCATATTAAGGCATGGACTTGTCTATTATGGTTCTTTGATCACATATAGAAGTGGAAAGATAACCCACATCAGGTTACCTTTTCACCCATTTAGCATTCAACCATCTACCTATCGCCTCCTTTCTCTTCAATCCCTCTCTGAAATTAAGGGACTATGAGCTTACTTAATGCAAACTGTTCAAGACACCCTCTTTCTCAATCAAAGCATGTTCTTGTGAATTATTCAATAGGCTTATATTCACTAAGTCCATCTAATTATGTTTTCATATTGTTAGTTCCTTTCCAACCTAAAACATCATGCCTTTTCTTTGCCCTCCATTAGTTCATATGGACGTATGTCTCATAACTCTTATTTAGTTTGTTACCTACACCTACTTTATGTTCTTTCATTATTTACTCATATCATGTACATGCAAAAATTATTCTCATCAATGCAATAATTTTCATACATCATAACATTATAAACCATAAACCATATCCTACCTATAAACAAAACATCAAGAACCATGAATCATAAAATCACAACATAACATTACAACATCATAAGATCATATTACCATTATCTAACGTCATCAACATCATCACATTATCATATTATCTTATCTATAATCAATATTTATCAATGAAACTATTACATCCTCATCTTATCTATAAACCACATTGTCATAATAATCTCATAAACAATATCATCAAAATCTATCTATCAAATATTCATGATCATGTGCAAACTAAACTAAATAACACCAAACATCTTGATCAAAAACATGTTGTCAACCACATCATCATATAAATAAATAGGCATCATCATCCATCATTGTTTCACTCAAATTTCTCTATTATCTAGAAGAAGGTAGTAAAACTAAAAATATGGGTTATGGTAGGATTACTTGGTTATGGTTGTGCATGTGTTGTATCAGAAGATTGTGAAGAGATAATCTTTGGATTGGGAGGAATGAATTACATAGAATATAGAACTAAGAAGATTTATTTTTCAACTAATTAGTTGGGTGGATTGCCTAGCTGTAACTATATCCTAGAAGTGATAGCTTCCTTAGGGGTTGTTAATCCACCATTTTGAAATAATTAAGTTTATAAAATAGAGTTGAAAGTACTTGCATCAATTAAACAAGATTACTAAAAATAATTATAAAAGAAGTGCTTGTTAAATAAAGGTGTGCTAGAACATTAAATATAGAAAAGGTAGGTCAATACTTATGCTACATGATTGGGATCTCTACCAAAAAATTAGGTTGAGGTTTGTGAATAGGTAGGGACACAAAAAACTAGATTTGGTTGGGTGTAGGTAGGTGAAAGGAGCTTGCTATAAATTTGCCTAATAGTGAACTTTTAGTGGTCAAGGTAACCATAATTGGTTGGGAGAACCATCATTGGTCATTTTACCATCATTAGTTGAGACTAACCATCACTGATTAAGGCTAACTATCACCAGTTTCATGTCAATGGAACTGGGTTGGTGTTACTAATTAATGGGATTTAGAAGGTAAGTTCTATGAGGTGAATAAGGGATAGACTGATTTTGAAATGAAAAAATAATAAGTTAATACCATAAATTAAATACTTATCTTACCATAAGTTGGTTGGGTGGATGGTTAAGATAGATTGTTCATTGTATAAGTTGGCTATGAATTTGGCAAAGTAACATTATTTTGAGAACTTGATGGAGAGATGGTGGTAAGCTATCTCCCTAGTATGGTTGTTATATTTTTGAATCAATTGAAGATGATTGACCTGTAGACACCTAAAATTAGACATCAATAACCTCCAACTAGGGTTTTACCCAATTCTTACCAAAATGCACAATTTGGCCTAAAAACACTAAAACACATTAAAAGCTTTGAAACTAACATATTCAAGTGAAAATTTTGGTCAAGATATCATTAATTAGGGTAATGTAATTTATGTTCTAGCTAACTTTGATCAGATCATTTTGAGTCAAAATACTAATTTTGTACCTAGGTGCTCTAGATTGCTCTTTTCTATCAAATCTCTTGCACAAGACATGTGCCTTTGTTATTTTGCATTAGCAACATCCTAAATGGGAATATAGTTCCAATGCATCTAAAATCAACTTCCAATTCTAATCCAGTCAAATTTTGGGCCAATAACGAGACATTTTAACCAATTTGATTAATTTATGCACCAAAGGGCCAAAATTTGCACCAAAGTGACTAATCATTTTTAAAATTAATTAATCCAAATCACAAGCCTAATTAAGAATTCCATGAAACTTTTTGAATAATTTATTTTTAAAAATGAATATTGAATATTTGCATCATCAGGTGACATCATTTCTTGGGAAAACATCCTAAGGCCATAAATGTCATATGGAAATATCAGGATTCATGTCACCTATGCCTCATCAAAGCCCTTCCATGCCTATTCAATGCCCCTCTATCCCAAATATTAATGGAGATATTTTTATAATGAATTTCATATTTAGATTTATCCATAGCCACACATCTCAATCTTGAGATGGATGGTCATGGTTGATCCTCAAACCATTCCAAAACTCTATAACTAGCAAGCCTAAAAGCCATAATTCTAAGCTCTTATATGCCAAAGTTATAATGCTAAATTGATTCTCAAGCTTCATGAAAATTAGTGTTATAATGCCCAAATATTAAGCCAAACCAAGCCAAATCCAAACATGGTGCCAAGGAGAGATGGAGGTAGCCACACTTTATTGATGTAGACTTCATGAGCACAAATCCAAGCAAGCCACTTCAACAAGCTATTTGGAGCATCCAAGGAACATGAAATAAGGTTTCTTTTACATTTTAGTTGTGTTTTCCATTCTAGTTATGTTAACTAAGCTCCCCCTAGTAAGTAAGCCTAGAGATGTTATGCTAGTTAGTGTGTTTATTTCATTTTTATTTCATTTTGGGAATAACGCAATACTAACCATCCTCTCTTGAGTCAAATTCCTAGTTCATGTGACCTACAAAAAGAGATTCTAGATACCCAAAGTTATTGATAATAATTACAGATGTCATTTCTTATACAAATATTCTCTTTTTATAGGCAAGGTGAGAGGTTAAAGTGGAGGTTCTAACTAGGACTTGGAGAGAGCTTATAATTATAAGCCATTCATGCAAAGGGCTTGTAACAAGATTTAGATGATTTATTTTTTAAAAATCAAAGTGGTGGTTTACATGTGGATTGCATGCTAAAAGTTTAGGCAGTGTAACTTGACTGTCACTGGTCATGGTTAAAGGTAAAATGATGGTTGGGAAAGGTTAGTTAGGTCAAACTAACTATGGGTTGGGTTTAGTTAAAATTTGGAAGGTGAAGGCTCCCAATGGGGTCCTAAGATGGTAAAGAGAATTACGACCTTAAAAATTGTATTGTGTGGATTTTTGGTATCTATATTTGCCCATTTTTGTTGTGACTTGAATCAATAAGCTACAAAACAAAAAATTGATGTTTGTCAAAGGTCTAATTATCCTGAGTATGGGAGGAAGTATTCCCCTTCAAATGAGAGTTGATGACGTAAAGCAAAATTAGGTTAGGGTTTAATAATGGGTAGATGGTGGGTCGCAAGTTAGGTGACAAAAGAATGGTTGATCATTTGAAATGCAAAGACATACATAAAATGTGATGAAGTGTGATAGATAGGATCATGTAAAGATTAAAGTTTCCAATGTTGGTAAAAATAAGGGTTAGTGATAAGAAGACAAGTGATCAATGTATCACATAACTACATTTAGGTATGGTGGTTAGATATACCTATTAGTCTCTGAGGCAGGGTTAGTGTTTTATGGGTATTCAAAGTAGGAAGTGCTCCCACTGAAAACACCAATAGGTCAAGTTTCATGGGTGTTCAAGGTAGAAAGTTCTCCTAAAAAGACAAATGATCTGGTTGTGCAATAGGTGGTGCAAAAATGAATAGTCAACAAGGCAAGGTTAGTCTACACAATCAAAAGTACCAAGCATGGTTGACATAAAATATATGAGTAGATTAGGTTAAAATTACCAACATCAAGGTGGATATGGGCAAAGTTGAGGGTTTGGTTGGAGGGGGTGACTGAGCTAACTTCATGTGCACTAAGCTACTAGATGTTGCCTACATAGTTCTATGGACATAATATCCAAGAAAAACTTTAGGCCAAATGTAGTTCTTCCCTTCTAGGTAGATAAAAGGTTGATCACCTAAGTGAGATGCTTAGAAAGGTTAAAAAGGGAAAGGTCACCCTAATCGATGATGGTCAAGGGTTACGCCATAGGTTGATCGGTGCCAGTCACCTTGACTATCAACAATTAGGTTAAACCCTAAAAATCCATAAGGTTAAAAGTCAAAAGGTGAATTATTTTTCACCATTTGACTTTTATCATTTTGCTCTGGTTGAATATGTGATGAAAATACATAAAGTAAGTAGACAATAAACTAAATATTTAGGATGGTGAGAGGAATCATGAGAGGTATGTCTACATGAACTAATAAAAGATAAGAAAAGAAACATAATACCTCCTCATTCATAAGGACAAAAAAAACCTAAATTTGGAATGTCTTAATGAAAATAATTCTTTTAAATGCTTTTCATTAGCATGCTTAGGTTGATAAAAAGGTATCTTGATCACATTGCATCAAGTAAGCTCATAGTCCCATGCATATGGTATATGGAGGGAGGATAGGTGAAACTAGACCCATCATGTGAAAATAGCATGCCTCTTTTATAAGATTCCTTGAGGATAGTGTAATCAATTCTATCCTCATATATAAAGTGTAAACTGATCAATGTGGGAAGTCAATTGAGGAGATTTGATTATGACTTCATGAGATTATTGATTTTATGAGAGCTGATTCTAGCTTTCAAAACTATTTTATTTTTTCTTATGGGTCTTTTTCTATTTTGATCTTACTTAGAGGGTTGGGAAAGTTGATTGATGTGGGGAGCTTATAATAAATTGCTAGCTTTAACAAATGCTTTACTCATCCATCCTTCAAGGGAGTGGTCAAAGCTTATATGCTTAACTCAAATGCATTTGATAGTTGTCCTTCGAGAGAGAAGTCCACCTTACATTTGTGTAATTTTGAATAAGTTTTCAATAGCCATCCTTCAAGGGAGTGGTCTTTGAATGCTAAGAATGACCCAAGTTTTGGCGTTAAATTTTGATATTGTTTTTTATTTTATTTTATTTTGTTTGCAATAGACTTGTTTATACATGCTCAAGGGGTTACCTTTATGAATTCAAAACTAAGAGCTCAAGCAGGCCCGGTAGGTGAAAAGAGGTTCAAGTGATAATGACCATGGGAATCTATCCTGAAGAGGGATAAAAAGTACCATGAGAATCATGTAGAGCCATGGTATTCAGAGTTCAAGATTAGGCTATGACTATGATGGATAACCACATGATTCAGCTATAGTCGATTTCCTTTAAAAAGAAAGAAATAAATGTGGTTGTAGGGGATGAGCTTAAGTTAAACCAATGATGATTTTGATCCCTTGTTAACAATAAAAAGGAAGCAGATGTCAATCATTAAGAGGCTTAGGTTCTAGTTAGCCTTTGAGAGAGGATAAATGATAAGCTCTTGATCCATACGTATGAGTTATGATGTAAGGTCTAAGCCAATTGAAATAAAATTTGCCTCTTTTTATTTTCTCCATATAAGTTACATGTTGATTTTCCTTGAGGATGAGATGTCCAATATTGAATTCTTGTACTTTCAAGTGTTTTTTATAAGCATGCTTGATTCATTCTTGTTAGACATGAATATGGGAAAGAGCAGACAAATGATGTTCATCAAGTATCTCAAGTTGGGCTAAACGTTCTTGATAGTAATCATCTTCTAAAATGAGGTTGTGCAAAGATTTGTGAAGAGAGGGTATTTGGACCTCAAGAGGAAACATAGCTTTAGCTCCAAACATGAGGTAAAAAGGTGTGGCAACTGTAAGGGTTTGAATGCTAGTGTGATATGCCCATAAGGTGAAAGGGATATGCAAGTGCCAATCTTGACTTGAGGCATTGACCATTTTGGTAAGCATGTTTTTAAGGGTTTTTTTAGAGGCCTCTACTTTTCCATTTTCTTATGGGTGATAAGGTGATGAAAAGCTGAGTTTTATTCCAAATATATCACAAAGACCTTGAACTTGTTTATTTTTGAAGGACTTTCCATTGTCAGTGATGATCTTATAGGGAACACCAAAGTAGTATATCATATGATGGGTGATAAACTTGAAAATATTTTTAGATTTTGTTTAGACAAAAGGAATAACCTCCACCCATTTCATGAAATATTCAGTCATGATGATGATAGAGTGATGTCAATGTAAAGAGTTGGGGTTGATTTCACTAATAAGGTCCATACCCATTGTGAAAAGGTCATAAGTTGATAGAAACTTGAAGGCCATGGCTAGGTGCATGATTTAAATTAGCATGTTATTGACACTTGACACATTTTTTCACATAATCACAAAAGTCTTGTTAAGAGCAGGCCAATAATAGCCTAGGCAGAGGATGCACTTAGCCACAGTGAGTCCACTAAAGTGACCTCTATAGATACCATCATGGATCTCCTTGATTGAGAAGCTTCTAGACCATAGAGGAAATGGAATAGGAGGCTATAAAAACCATGTTTATAGAAGATGCCTCTCATAATGGTATAATGGGAGGTACATTGAATAAATGCTCAACCAACATTCCTAGAGAGCTAGAAGGAACGATGCCAAGGTTGAGGTAGTCAAAGGTTTGTTGATACCAAAGGTCAAGTAGGACCTCCTCCACATTAAATATGGTTGGAATGTTTGATTTGATGTAGGAAGGTTTGGTGAGGTGATGGACAATGATTGATAGCTTAGAGTTTGACGATGTGGATGGGATCTAGGAAGTAGGAGAATCCATGGTGTCGATAAACTTGTTGGTAGATCATGGGGTGGTTTGAATATGTTAGTGTGAAAATGAGATCAAGATTTCTATGACTAACTATCTATATAGTTGTAAATTTTCATTTTTACACTGGTAGATCCCATTGACTTGATTGACTATAAGTTGGGAGTCACCAAAGATGTTGATTGTTCTGAATCCCAAGGCTAGCATGGTTTGGAGACCTATTACTAGGGATTCATATTTTACCATATTATTGGTTCATTCAAAGTCAAGTTTAAAAGATAAAGTGGTTCACCAAAAAGGGGGATAAGGATGATATCATCTCTCCCACCATGTTGACATTTAGAACCATTGAAGAACATGGTTACATGATTGGTGAAATCCACTTGGGATAGGCTTGCAATAGACTCATCTAGAAATTCAAGAGGAGGTTGGTTTTTTTTTAGGGGTACATCAACCAATTGGTCAATAATGACTTTCCCCTTAATTGACTTATATTGTAGTAACTCAAGGTTAAACTCAGCTAAAATCATGAGCCACTTAGCCATACACTAATTTTTGTATGGCTTGGAATGCATGTACTTGAGTGGGTCAGTATTGGTTATGACAAAAGTTTTATGGTTAATAAGGTAGTGGCAAAGTTTGGTGGCCATAAAGACTAGGTCCAAGTAAATTCTCTTGGTATGAGTATACCAAGTTTCATAGTCTACAAGGGTGTGGCTTATGTAATAAATAGCTTGCTCTTTGTGCTGTTCATCTTGATGGGCTAGCATTGCCCCTAGGGAATGGTCAATGGTAGAGATATAAAGGTAGAAAGGTTGGTTATCCTTAGGATTTGTAAGGATAGGTGGAGATAGAAGGTATTATTTTTTTGAATCAAAGGCCTTTTAACAATCGATGTTCCACTTGAAAGAGATGTCATTTTTTAGAAGGTGACGAAAAGGTTAGCACTGGTCAGAGAGCTGAGAAATAAAATGGCAAATAGATTGGAGCTTCCCTTGCAAGATGTGGAGTTGCTTAAGATTGGATAGAGGTAATATCTTGAGGATGGCTTTGATTTTGTTTAGATCAACTTTTATTACCCAAAGGGAAATGATGAAGCCAAGGAGTTTTCTTGACAAGACCCTAGAAATACATTTCTTGGGATTGAGGTAGACATGATAATGGATAAGTCTCTCAAAGATAATCTTGAGAATGGTTAAGTAGTCCTTTCAATGTTTGGATTTTTTGAGGAGGTCATCCACGTAGTCCTTGATGATTATGTGGATAAGATCATGGAAGATGTAGGTCATAGCGCATTAATAGGTTACACCAGCATTATTAAGATCAAAAGGAGTGACCCTATAATATAAATTCCCCCATGAGGTGATAAAGGTAGTTTTGTGTTGAAATTTAGGGGCAACCAAAATTTAATTATAACCCAAGAATCCATCCATGAGAGATAACATCTCATGGCCTGCTATAAGATCAACAAGTTGGTTAATTCTATGTAGGGTAAAGTCATCCTTTAGGCAGGTGAGGTTAAGGTCACAAAATTCCACTAAGATGCATAGTCCCCCTATGGCTTTAGTGGTAGGTATGATGTTCAAAACCCACTAGGGATAATCAATGGGTTGAATGAATTTGATAGAGAAGATGCATTAAATATCTTTGTTGACAAGAAGGGATATGCAAGGATACATTCATCATAGTTTCTATCTGACAAGCTTGGCATCATGATCAATTACAATGTTTTGGGTGGTAATGGCTAGGTTAATACTATGCATATCATCATATGACAAGGTGAATGCAATGTTATGATCTTGGAGGAAGGTAGAGAAGTCTTGAAGATCATCATAAGTTAGAGAATTTCCTAGTTTTACAATATGAGGGTTGCTCAAATTACATATGTCAATATCCATAGTGGATTCATTCATCATGGTTGAGTATTTGGGAGGTAAGGATTTTTGGATAGAGGAATCAGGTGCACCAAGGTAGGTGATAATACAATCATCATCCTAGTACTAAATAGTGTTAATGGTAGGAGAGTCTTCTCCCACTAGTTTAGGATGGATCAAAGGGATGGATACTAGTGCCCTTTCCTTTTAATAAGTCAAGGGTTCGAGGGTAATCATGTTGATGAAAAAAAAATTAGGTGGGATGATGTCCTCATCTTCACACTCAAGTGGAGGGGGTGATGGTGAGGAAGGGGTCTCTTATGCACTAGTGGTAGCGGTAGGTTTTTTGTCTTTCTTATTATTAGGAAGAATGAAGCTAAGGTCATGATTTTCATGAGACTTTTGGATCTCAATTGAGATCAACGTGTGTGGTCCATGCTCGTATCATCCTAAGCCAAACCCTTTTTAGGCACACCTATGGAGTTATATTTTGGCAAAGTCTAGGTTGTCCAAGTGAGAGATTTGAGAGGTAAATGGTTGTTGTGAAGAGGGGGGTGATGGTATAATTAAGTGCCTTGTCAATTACCCCATAGATAAAATGGGTTTGATAGCTCAAAGGCCCTAAAGGAGTAATGGCTCCAATGTTGGGGTCATAACCTAGATGGTGGTCAAGTTTCTTATACTTCTGAGGAGTAGGGGAAGCATCAAGGGTAAGGAGTTAGTATTCTTCAAGGTGAGGTAGTTTAAGTTAGATTTCAAGGGATCAGTGGTGGGTATTTGGTTCACAAGAATAGATGAACTGGTAGATGCCTCTGTGAGAGGAGAATAAATGGCTTCCTTTATATGTGGTTAAGGGCTTGGTGATGGATGCTTGGGATGCTTTTATCAAAGGTAGGAGGATATCATTGGGTTGATAAGTCATATTGCATGCTGCAAAAGGGCTTGGGTCATCTTGTATGGTAACAACTTGACCCTCATGCTATAATTTGACACAACAGTGAAAGGTAGAAGGTATGTAACCCATAACATGGATCCAAGGTCTCCCTAATAGAACAATGTATTGGAATTTACTTTAACCACATAGAAGAGTTTGGGAAACAAGGTTTGAGATGAATATGGAGAACAATAGTTTCTAAGGTAGTGGTCATGGTGTCATTAAAGGATATAAAGATATTTGAAGTTAGGGACATGACATTGTCTGGTAATTTGAGTTGGTCATAGGCATGGGAAGAGATGATATTTATGTTGGCTCCCCCATTAATCATAACTCATTTGATGAAAGTTTAGTTTATGTGGGTAGTAATAAAGAGAAGAGGATCTATATCCTTAGGGTCAATAGAGGGTATCTCTAAGTCCTTAAAATTAACAAGGGTAGAGAGTTGGAGAGCACCTACGAAGGCCTCTATAGGTGTGGAGTCACTTGGTCTGGCCTCAATAGCTTGCATAGCTTCTATCATGGCCTGATGATGGTGAGGTAAGGTGAAAATGAGCTCATAAAGGCTCATCTTAGTTATATTCTAGTGGATTTGATTAATAATGACCCTCCTAATAGATTTAGAGGGGTTAGCCTCAGAGGTGCCTAAGATGGTAAATTTTGGCTTAGCTAAAGATGAAGGGATTGGGATCTAGTGTGGTTTAGGATGAGAAGGTGGGTATGTCCATGGGATGGACACTTTGGTCTTCCATTTATCCTTTTATTGTGATCATGTGACCATAATAATGGTATGGATAGAGGGGAAAGGTGTCATAGGAGTTTGGGTAGATTCTCCATCACTCTAACGTGAGAGTAGAGGATTAGAGATGCATTGGTAAATGGTTGTTCAATGCATTGGTAGAGGAGTTGAGGTAATTTCATCTAGTAAAAGATCATCATCATCATAGATTTGATGGATAATGTCTTTTAGAGCTTTATAATTCTTTATGTCATGCCTAGGTGTCTTGTGATAGTGACATATTTGATGATCATTATACAAAGCCAGTTTCAAACCAAGAGGATCAAAGGGCCTAAAAGGGGGCAAAGTAAGGTAAGAGGTTTGCAGTAACCTTTGGAAAATGGTTGTATAAGATTTAGATATAAGTGGGAAAGGTCTAGAGGTTTTGGTTTCAATTGGTAATATGGGCATGTTGGTAGCAATAGGTTTGGTGAGAGGGGGTTTAGGTAAGGTGGTTTGTCTGGTCAATGGTTTTGGTTTGAGTATGCTAGTAATTGGGGTGTCTAAGTTTGATAGTATATTTATTGGTAATCTAAGAAGGACTAGCACATCAGATAATAAGTGGGTTGGTGTAACCAATGATGGTGGATGGTATATGTTAAAAGGATCTTGAATTTTAGGCAAAGCTGAGGGATGAGGCCTTAATATAGAAGGCAAGTAGAGGGAGGTAGAATCCTAACCAAATGGCTCTTCAATGGTTTCAACCTTTTGTTTGGTTTGGGTTGAGGTTTGGGTATAGGCTTGGATGAGGTTAATTCCACTTTCAAGGATGGGTGAACAAGGCTTTGTGTAGGGAAGGCACCAAGAGTTTTAGAAGGTTTGGTTGGTGATGTGGTCATTTGAGATGTGGTTTTGGTTTACTGAGAAGGTGAGGGGTTGGTAGAAGTCTTGATTGGTTCAAGAAGTGGTGTAAAAATGATAGATTGTTTGGTTAAAGGTGTGCCAGTAGGTTTGTGTTAGTTGATGTAAGGGAGCCTTAGCTATTTCCAAAAAGTGGCTTGATGCATATTTGGTTTTGTCGCCATACCTAACTTTTGAACAAGTTTATAAAAAAGCTCGTATACTGGTCTAGCCTCCGAAGTAGTGGGTGTCAAGGATACACCTATGGGCTGAGGAGGAGGATTGATAGCCTTATCTATTTCCTCAAGCAAGATGTAAGTTTGGATTGGGTGGCTACTTCATGAGGGGTGTTTATGAAAAAGTTGATCTCTTGAGCATGATGCCCATAGTTGTGGTTTGTCTTACAGTTAGGGGAGATGGTGGATTTGTTTGTTTGAATAGATTATTCAAATGGGTGTTTGATGATTCCAAAGCCTATATGAGTGAAGCTAAATAAAAAGGAACCTCCTCGATTTGGGCCTCTAAAGGAAAGGAAAGTGACTCCACCACTTGTGTATGTGAATTGGGGGAGAAACAAGTAGGTTGGATGGTATTTTCCCCATTGATAAGTGTATTAAGGACCATATTGATTGTGTGGGAATCATGAGAAAATTTAGCTTGTGTGTCCTCAATTTTGGTAGGGGCATGGTTGGGAAAAGGCTTTCTGAAGATATCAAGAGCTTGATTTTGAGGGGCATTAGGATTATTTAACATGAGTTCCCCCTTATCGATAAGGTTTTGAATAACATTCTTGAAGGTATTACATCGATTAAATTCATGTCCAATTACCTGATGAAAGGCACAAAGGTCATTCTCATTGTACCAAGTAGGTGTTGGATGAGAAGGATCAAACTACTAAGGATTTTTTATGGGGGGTGTTGTATGAGGTTAGCTCTTATTAGTAACCTCTATTATTAGTTTCTCCAAAACCATGGCATAAGGTTCTCCAAGTGGAGTGAACTATCTTTGGTTACTTCGATTTGGGTTCTTTATGTTTTGGTTGAAGGTAATGGGAGAATTTTGTTGATTAACAATGGGTGGAGGGGTGGTTTAAAGGACAATTGCACTTGTAATTCCCTTGCTCTTGGTTCTCATGTTGGCTTGGTTTCCTGGTTTGGAAGAAGAGGTTTTAGTGGTCCTGAAAGTAGAGATTTTGTTTCACAACTTCAATTTTCCCTCATATATGGCCTATTTTTATAGCTCATGGTAAAAAATTCATCAAAATTTTTGAAGCTTTAGACATGTAATATAGAAGATATATATTTGGCACAAGCTTGATAAAAAAGATCTATAAGTTCAGGTTGAGGCAAGGAAAATGAAAGTTGATTAATCAAACTCCTCCAATGAACGACAAAATTAGCAATGGATTCATCATCAAATTTCTTGATAGAATAGAGATCAGTAATAGAGACCTTCTTGTAAATTTTAATGGAATAGTGATCTAAGAATACCTGAGCCAGTTAGGTGAAAGAAAAGATTGAATTCTTGGAAAGGGCATTATACCAGTCAAGTGTCAGGCTAGATAAAGACTTGGGAAAGGTTCAAAGGATAAGGGCATCATCATAAGCAATCATGTAACATGCATTCCTAAAAACCCTATGGTGTTTTTGGGGGTCCTCCTTGACATGAAATTTGGTAAATTTTAAAATCTCCCATTGAGAAGGGTAAGGTCTGATAGGGACAAAGGGATGAATAGGTTCATTACTAATCTACTAATAACATGGGATGTTATGAGCCCCTAAAATGGATGACTCAAGGTTTGTCATCTTGAGTCATCTTGTCCATGAGCATCTTCGTTAGGTTGGTTTGAGTTGGTGTACCCAAAGGATCATAAGGTACATATTGCATTTATGGTTGAGTGGTATACTGATAATTGGTTGGTGGTTGAGGGGCTGCCACATATTAGAATGTGGATGCTAGAGGTTGGGTAGGTGGTATGTAGAGGTAGGTAGATGATGATGGTTGGGTACTGGGTACATACCCTTATAAGTTAGGGATGTATCCTAGGTTGGGCATTATGGATACCTATTAAGGGATTCCTATGGGTTGGGAATGGGTGATATTTGGGTTGGTGACAAGAGGTGAGGTAGTGACCTTTGTGTTAATGGGTGGTTAAGTAGAAGGTATGGATAGCGTTAAGTTTGGTAGGGGGTATTTATTAATGGGTTAGATTTGATAGGGGGAAGGTTGGTAGTACTAATGATAGGTTCTCCAATAGTGAGTGGAGTATGAAGGGTTAGTGGTTGAGTTGTTCCTAAGATGGAGGAACCATTGGTAAGGATGGAAAGTGTAAGGGTAATAGTTGGTTAGATCGATTGGTTTTCAACTGTGACATCAAAAGGGTTAGTAGATAAAGATGTCTGGGTAGTAAAAAGTTGGGTAGTGACCATGGAAATAGAGACATACCCTATAAGGTGGGATGGCATACCATAAGGAGGATCTAGAGATGGCATTGAAACTGGGGCATGGTGAGGGGAGGTGTTAAGGTAATGTTGAAGGGCAACTGGGTTGTTGTCCAAAAAAGTGGTAAATTCCATGTTTCCTTGGGTAAATACCCAAGGAAAAGTATGGCTTCCCAAAGTATCGGGTGTGTATTTTGCTTTGGAGACGTACTCCATAGATAGGGAAGTTGAAGAGGTTATTTGCTCCAGTGATAGGTTCTACTCTGCTAGGTTTATTCATTGTTGGTGAGTGAGAACCATGAAATAAAGGGAGAGAGAATACAAGAATAAACTCACCACTCAAACAAGAAGAAGATAATAAAATGATCAAGGAAATCAAGACACACACTATAAATTACATTAAGCCTATAGGTTAGTTTTAATCTCACTTTTGGCTTATGCTTTAGTTTATAAGAATGTGTGATAAAAGTTGGCTTGTATATCAGGTCCTATAAAATCAATATATGACTAGTTTCAAGTTGTTTAGGTGCTCAAAATAATATATATTGAAATCAATATGTGGCTTAGTATTGGGGCCTACCCCCTCACTTTATGGTCCTATAACGGTAACAATGTCAGGCGCTTAACCAATATATATTGATATCCATAGTTTGTACTCAACCAAAGAGTTGAGTTGGTTATCCCCTTGGTAATGAATTCTAAGTAGGATTGCTGGCAAAGGGTAAGGTGACCGCTAGGTGATGAAATCCTAGTCGGGCCTTGTCTCAAATTATTTTGATGTTTGGTTGATGAAAGTGATTTGGCTAGTGTGTGTAACAAAAGTGTTTGCTATGATAAGATTATTGTGTTTCAATCCAAAGTGAGGATGCAATTGATTTTAAGCCCAAAAGAAATTTTAGTTTCAATTATGAGAATAGATAGGGAGGAGAGCATACAAATGCAAATAAAATACATGAGTAGATACTCTAGGTCCCACCAGGCATGCCAAAATGTTTCACTCAAATTTTGCTATTATCCAGAAGAAGGTAGTAAAACTAAAAATAAAAGTTGTGGTAGGAATACCTAGTTATGGTTTTGCATGCATTGTATCAAAATATTATGAAGATCTCTTATTTAGCTTGGGAGGAATGACCTGCATATAATATATCACTAATAATATTTGTTTGTCAAACAAGTAGCTAGGTAGATTTCTTAGCAGTAGCAAGATCTTGAAAGTGGGAGCTTCTTTAGGGGTTGTCAATCCACCATTCTGAAACAAGTAAGTTTATAAATAAAAATTACTTGCATCAATTAAATAAGATTAATGAAATTGATTATACAAGAAGTGCTTGTTAAAGAAAGGTGTGCTAAAATGTTAAATATAGCAAAGACGGGTCAATACCTATGCTAAATAGTTGGGATCTATTCTAAAAATTTAGGTAGGGATCTATGAACAAGCAAGGACACAAAAAAATGGATTAGGTTGGGTGTAGGTAGGTGAAATGATTTTGCTAAAATTTACCTAAAAATGAACCATCGGTGGTCAAGGTGACCATCTCTAGTAAGGAGAACCATCACCAGTCATCTAACCATCATCAGTTGAGACTAATCATCACTGATTAAGGCTAACCATCACTGATTGCCTATCAGTGGAACTAGGTTGGTGTTGTTGATTAAAGAGATTCAGAAGGTAAGTTTCGAGAGGTGAGTAAGGGTTAGACTAATTTCAAAATGAAAATACAATAAGTGAATACCAAAAAACAAATACTTGTCTTACCATAAGTCAGTTGGGTGGATGGTTGAGATGGATTTCTCATTGTAGAAGTTAGTCATGATTTCGATAGAGTAACAGTATTTAGAGAACTTGATGGAGAGATGGTGGAAAGATGGCTCCCTTGTATGGTTGCTAGATTATTGAAGCACTTAAAGATGATTGACTTGTAAAAAGAGATTTTGGATACCCAAAGCTCTTGATAATAATTGTAGATGGCATTTTTCTTACAACTCTTCTCTTTTTATAGGCAAGGCAAGAGGTTGAAGTAGAGGTTCTAACTGGGGCTTGGAGAGAGCTTCTAATTATAAGTCATCCATGCAAAGGGCTGACAATAATATTTAGATGAGTTATTTTTAGAAAAGCAAAGTGGTGGTTTGCATCTAGCTTACATGCTAAAAGTTTAAGCAATGTAACCTAACCGTCATCAGTCAAGGTAACCATCATTGGCCAACCTAACCATCACCGATCATGGCTAAAGGTAAAAAGGTGGCTAGGCTAGGTTAATTAGGTAAAACTAATTGTAGGTTAGGTTCGATTAGGGGTTGGAAGGTGGATGCTCCCAAGGGTGTCCTAAGATGGTAAAGAGTATTATGACCTTGAAAATTGTAATGTGTGGATTTCCACTATCTACATTATCATAATCATCTCATTAAAAACATCATCAAAACCACATTATCATAATCATATCATAAACAACATCATCAAAACTTATCTATCAAATATTCATGATCATGTGTAAACCAAACTAAATAACAAAAAATATCTTGATTGAAGACATGTTGTCAACCACATCATCATATAAACAAATAGGCATCATCATCCATCATATCTATCATTAAAGGAGTGAATAATATACCTATGCATGAAGCATCATATATGTCATCCATAATCCCTAAACATCATTACATCATGATCATAATCTACATTTATCACATCATAAAGCTCATAAACATCTATAAGCATCAAAACATAATCATCATATTATCAAATGTCAACATGTCATCAATATAATCAAATTATATCCATACAATCAACATAATCAACATATAATCATCATATACATCAATAAGTAAATACATGAAATAATGTATCCATGTCCCTCTCATGCATATACATCTCATGTCATTGGTACAAAAACTGGTATCAAAATCAAAATCATATACATAATCTCATCTATCAATCCCCTAGTACACCACTCCCACTGGCTCCACCTACACCTGTAGCTACACTACCATCAGGTGGTGGTCCCATTGATCCTCTTACCTACCCCACTATCAAATCCCACTATCCTATGGTATCTATATATGTACCACATGCTAAACTATCCTTATACTCCCCATATCTCATCTTTGATGGTATCTAAGCTAGCACTATCACCTCGTAATATATCAACTCCTTGATGGTGGCTAGGTACCGTGTCCTTAGAATTTTATCAAGAGGTCATCTTGTTTTTCATGTGGTCACCCCTACCCTCTATCTTAATGAATCTCTCTCTTGAGTCACTAATCCAAGAGAGATCCTCACTTGATCCCACTCGTTATTCACTATAGTAAACTACCCCTATAAGGTGATAATCTATGCCTATAAAGTAGCCATCTATCCCTATAACATGATAATTTGGGCCTATGTTTCTACCAGTGTTATTGTCACCTATCCATCCTATGTCAGTGCCCCTACAAGTTCTACATTCATAAGATTCTAACCACCATCACCCCATCCAAAGTTAACTATTGCATATCTGGCTTGGTACTAAACTATGTATCCATCTGCCATACACGCATCATCAATGATAGCTCTAGATGATAGCTCCTTGTAGTCTAGTATGACATCTTGTGGTTGTATCTCTAGGAGTAAGAACACAAAATTCTCCCTCTTATATCTAGGTATATCTAATGGGATCCCTTGTACCAATCTAAACTACCATCACACTCAATCGAAGGGGATCAGCTCAGTCTTCTCATCTCTCCTCCCATAAATCTAGCACCAGTTCTATAAGGATAATGTGTGGTACCAGTGCTTGGGCCAACTATGACAACCCATATATGGCCTCTATATCACATATCCTACCACAAAACCCTCCAATGCATCCTAAAACCATTCAATGTCTCTAGTTTTTCCACTTGCCTTTGTCATAATGTTAATATACATCTATCGCATGAAACCGACTAGAAAGGTTACCTGGGTAAAACCCTACCATGGTACCCCCAATGGTATCACAACCCAAATATGCTCATATTCTTAGTAATGAATCATGAAACCAATCTTAATCCCATACTATCTATATGCTTGAAAGGCCTAAATCTCCTTGTAGATCTAGACTAGTAGCATTGGATCCCATCCAAACACTATCCTCCCCAGAAACATCTGTACCAATACCCCTAATAGTATGTATGGAAACCATTTATGGCTCAAATATAATAATATGAAACAAGTCACTACCATCATCATCATCATCAATAGGCATCTACCCCCTGGGGCCCTCTAGTATAATGGCCATATCCTAAACCCACCTACATGTTACCTGGCATGAACCCAGTCTACTCCATATAAGAGATATATGTGGTATTCATGGTCCTTACTCTCAATATGATAGATGGGATCCCCTTGAATGGGCATTTGTGTGATCCTAGTCACATCCTCCAATAATATGGTCATCTTTCTAGTAGGCAATATGAAGGTGTTCATCACTAGGTCCCATCTCTCAATGACTGCAACGATCATGGCCACATCTCATAGTAGGTGTTGATAATGAATCACAGCCCCTAGGCCAACTATCTCCATATGCCTCCACTCCTCTATGATCATCATATCTTGAACCTCAACAAAGATCTTAGGGACCCGGTCCCTCATCTGAATCTGGTCATGGGCCTGTTAAACAAACAATAATATTAGCATGCCTATTTTTTTTTCTACATCACTTTAAAATCTACACCTATCTTTTTTAATCTATTCCACCCTCCCTTGTTACATCTATTATTTTACCTCTCATAATTTTGAACATCATTTTAAACACATAACACATTTCTATTGGATAACTTCCATGCTTCCTACCTACCCTTTTTTTTCCTGCCATTATAAACACCCCTTTAAGCATGTCACCCCTTTACCACCATTTGCATATTTGGCACAACTTTTCCAACCTTCAACACTTTTAACAACTTCATCCACTTTATCACATTTTCAATTAGTTTTGACCAATTTACACCCATTTACCAATTTTAACCACTATCAATTAAACCATTTTAACATTTAAACCTCTTATTAACTTTTCACTACTTCCAAAACTAAAATACAATTTTTACACCCACATCCCTACTTTAACACAATTTTACAAAAAATTTGTGCAACTTTAAATTATTTTAGCTTATTCTCCACCTTTTACCAAGCCTTTCCACCAATATTTATATTGCCAATATTTCCTTGAACTATCAACAGTCCTTTAGGGACCTTTTTACCCCTAAGTTTGACCAATGATGGTTGGGTTGAACCATCGATGATCATTGTGTGTGACCTCTAGCAGCATAACTCAAACCCTTGACCTACCACAACCTCTACCAAATACCCTAAATCAAATGATATCTCTACCTAAACCTATTCCCACCTAAATTACACTCCTACCATATCCTTCAAATCTCCATTTACCCCACTAATTTGCCTATAAACAAAAAAAAACCTAAACCTAGACCATCATGGCCCAGGCTAATTTTCAAAACCCTACCCCACTAATTCAACCTCCCTAAATATACCTTTATACCAACACATTCAACTATATTATCAAATTTAAGACATAGCCTACCTTATTTTATGATCACTAGCATGGTCAGAGTCCTCGTACTACCACCCAACCATATCTTCTCCCACCCTCTATTAAATCCCCACTCAATCATAAATTGAACACACTATCAACCAATCCACACACACCACATCATCAAGCTCACTACACAAGCAACAAATCTCACAAATTATCCAAAGCACAAATGCCAAATAATTCAAATGGTAAAAATGACTTCATATTTTTACTTTTATCTTCTCATATTTTTAGGGTTTTCCTGACTACCGATGGTTGACCCTAAGAAACCCTTAACCATTGACAATCAATGTCCTACTTTTCTTTCCCCTCTTTCATAAGAACTTGACCTCACTACCACCCTTTTTCGAGAGCTACATTTATCCTGAAGTTATTTTTGGGTATTCTATCCATAGAACTATGTAGGCAGTGTCTACTTTCCTAGTGCATCTAGAGCCAGCTCGGTCATCCCCTATAAACCCATACCCAACCAACTAACCATTACATCACATCCACCTCAACATTGGTAATTTTTAACCTGAACCATTTACCTATTTTGTGACAACTTTGCATGGTCATTTTGATTGCACTAACCAACTTTATCATGTTGAACTCTTAAACTTTGCATCGCCTCATACACAACCTAACCAATTGTGTTATTTTGTGAGAGAAATTCCTATCCTAGATACTTAATACCATCACTAACCTTATCTAGATGGATTGATAGGCCTAACCCAATCATCTATGACCAATGTTGTGAACCAGTTATCTATGTCACATGTCCCTTTAGAATTGAACTTATTTATACCAACATTAGAAACTTTAGTCTTTGTGAGATCTTGACTATCGCCTTTAGTCATATTTTGTGCACATGTTTGCATCTCTAATGTCCAACCTTTTTATGTCACCCACCTTGTTACTACCCATTTATCAAACCTTGACCCAATTTCACTCTTGCCTCATCAAATCATAGTTTGAGGGGGAACACCTCCTTCCATACTCGGGGTAACCAAGCCTTGACCAACAATCTATTTTTGTTCTATAGTTTGTGAGATCAAAACTACATAACAAAATGGGGAAAAATGTAGACACTCAAAAACTACACAAAATATATTTCACTATCAAAATGCATTTTGACCCTCTTTCGACCTCACGTCTAGTGGACCACCTAGTCGATTAGACTTGTTTACTAACTTGACCCTATCAAATCCCTAATTTAACACATTTGACTAAACCATTTAATTCACCCATTTTAAATTTCTTTAGCTCATTTTCTTATATCCCCTTGATCACTTATGGTCAGGCTAACCCTCAATGATTTTTTTGACCATCAATGGTCAGGTCTTCAAGCCTACTTTAAAGCTTTAAATCATTGATAACTTTGTGTGAGATAAGTATCTTCCTTCACGGCAACTTGCTTAAAACTAACTTTAAAGCATCATGAATTGGAAACTTTATCCCCATATCAAGTTAGTAACTTACTCCATCCCAATTAGCAACTTCATCCTATAAAATGAGAAGAGGAGGAAGTGAAAGGGATCTACAATCTAGAATCTTGTATCCAATCTCTCTTACATTTATTTATCTAGCATCCTTTTAGCAAGAAATAAACATCATCAGAGACCCAAAGCTGTATTGGAATCACTTTCAAAATCTAAAGTACTATCACTCTGGCCAAATTACTTTAGCCTTCCACCATCAAGTTTCAAGTATATTTCACTTGTTTTCATTAATTTATCTTATTTCTGACCTTCATGCCCTATCAAACCCATCAATATCTTATTTTCCAGCCCTCAACCCCATAACAGACCTCTATTTTCCCAAATACCCAATTTATACCTCTTTTTCTAATCATTCCCAGATTTACACAGATAATCATTGACAGTTAACACAACCATCAATGGTCAACCTAAACCATTGATGATTCACCTGACCACCGATGGTCATTATGTCATAAAAATATAGAAAACTATTTTTAGCCCCATAACCCAACTCTCTCTATTTCTACCTGATTATAGTACCTTTTTTTATTTTTTGGACTAGACCCCAACCATTGTGCACAAGTATTGATCAACTTTGCTACTTTTGGTTAATTTTTTATTAACTTGCATTCAACTTTATTTGAATTGCACTTCATTTATGTTATACAATTAGATCTTTACTTTATCATTTCCAACTTAATTGTTATAATAGTGGATTGATAGCCTCCTAGCAAGAAATACGCTTCTTGGATCTAGCTCACACTAGGCAGTCCACTCATCTATTTGATAACAACCCCCTTTTATAGTGTCTATCTTATCTACAAGTCACTCCTTCCTATCCAAAGAAGAGTTACCATTATCGTCTGGATTTACACACACACATTGACAAGGTATTCTTCTACACACCCTATTATTAGTTTCATTATTTTCTTTCAAAATTAAGAAATAATTGAAATTAACTAAAACAATCTTCGAGCCCCCAAGGTTTAGAGAAGCCACAACATGGAAACTTCCCAAGGACCCAAAAGCTTGGAATGATTAAAGTATTTGGATAGGTTTGATGGCCCAATGGCTCTAAGGCCCTAAGACTAGGAGATCCCAAGAAATTACCACATGGAGACTTCCTAAGAACCTAGGACCTCAGAGCAAAGACTGATTTCAACATCAAGGTAAAGCCTTAGGGTACTGAGAGGATGACATGTGGCATAATTTTGGGCACCCAAACCAAAGACTCAACTTGACTAGTGGTTGTCACATGGCACCCCAGGTGTCTACCTATCACCTAACCATAAATCTTGGGCCCCTAAGCCAATAAGGACGTGTTGTTTAAAACTATATGGGTTTTAATTTGACACATATCCTAGATGTCAAAACTATCAGACTTAGGGAAGGCATTGGTTGATTAAATGATGAATTTTCATTGATTAGGTAGGCTTCATGTTAATGTTATAACATTTTGGGCTACTATGTTTGAATTAATAATTGATCTGTATATGTTGTTTATATAAAATGGATTATATTCTAATTAAGGGCTAATTGAATATGAATGTCCTTATCTAAATATAAAATCTATATTTTATCTATCACATTAAGTTAATTGGTTAAGGCCTCATTAATTGGGAATTTCATTGATTTAATACTCTCACCTTGTCTTTTCTTTGATGGATTTAGACTTAACTATTTCGTCTAATCTTGTAGGTTCCATCTTTCAAACCTGAGTTGTTGATTTGAACGTGCATCCCTATCAGGGAATTCAAACCTTTTATCCAAATCTTAATGCAGAAAAGATAAACCTAGGCTAGTGCAACATAGAATATCATTAGCAAATCATGAAGTGTAATATAAAAAAGGCAATTCAAAGTCCATATACTATAATAAAGGAGATACATAAGATAAATTTGAAATAATGAGAAGGTGATAAATAGAAATTGATATAAGGGATGGTAGATCCCAAA
Organism: Torreya grandis; assembly: GCA_037957365.1. Classification (NCBI taxonomy): domain Eukaryota; kingdom Viridiplantae; phylum Streptophyta; class Pinopsida; order Cupressales; family Taxaceae; genus Torreya; species Torreya grandis. The sequence goes on along the minus strand of JARHVA010000201.1, from coordinate 2,254,642 downwards.
GTAATCAATTGATGGTCAAATATGATGGCATGGCCTCTAACTATAAAGCACATGAACATCTTCATGACTGTCATGAATCATGGTTTATCTCAACCACCTTCTCTAGTGAACATAAGAGGAAAATTTTGGCCCTTCAATAGGTGTGGTTGATAATTAATAAATCATGGGGAACCTTTGTATCTATCATCAAATTAGACACATCTAACCACCTTATCTAATTAGTAGTGAATGTTTATAACTACCCTGTTAGTGGGTTGAGTTGGCAATCAAGGGAGGGGTTGGCCCCTTCGTGTATATATTATTTTTTTAGATACTCTCTTTAGGTTATAATTTTTATGATTAGAAGATGATGCACCTATTTGGCTCTTTATGAATTATAATAGAGACATATAAGACTAGACATGTTTTCATGCTTTCTTAGAATAATCTTTCCCTTTCTCCTGTTTTAGTTTGTTGCTATATAGTTGTTGTCTCATACTTGAATGATTGTAGTCATCCAAAATTATTAATTAAAATGCATATCCTAATATTTAAAATGTTTTTGAGATTTTGAACCTATATCTTGTACATGTTTATGGTGGTTATGGTCTTTTGCTCTTTTCTAATCAGCTCCCTAGACTCTCACACCATGTTCAGGTTGAATTTGTGATTAGTTTGTCTCAACTAAGGATTGGTTTTTAGTGGGTGTGCTTAATTAGACATTATAAATAATATTTTCAATATCAATAGTCTATTTATTCATTTATCCCTTGTCTTTTGCATTTTATTTGTAATGATGGGTTAGTCTAGGTTGACAATAATTTGGAAATAAATGTTTATCTTGATTTCTATTTTATAATTCTATTTATCACTATTTAAGCATCGTTGAATATATGTATGTGATAAATATATTTATAAAATTGCTATTTTCTTATCCTTCATATCCTAATAAGCTATGATTTTCATTTGAGGCTAGGCCCTACAAGTATGGTCTAAGGAAACTTGCATCCTCCTCCTGAGTGTCTATGTTTGAGCTATCATAGTGATTTGGTTAGTTAAAAAGGCCCCTTAAAAAGGAATGGTTACACATCAACCTACTAAGTGAAGATCATCATACCAAGAGCTAGTACATTTAGACCTTGTGGAAGCATTTTATTCAGGGGATCTTCTTCATTTTGAGAGAGACAAGGTCTAACAAGACCTGTCTATTGTTGTTGTGTCAAAAACACCATCAATAAATCAGTCAAAGCATTTAATCTAATAGTAATTCAATTTATCAATAATTTTGATATCAACATTGATGAAAATATTTCATATGTGTAACTTTTTAAGCTTAAACAAAGAACTAGTGAGCCTATCATTGATTATGTACCCTGTTATAAGACCACGCTTATTAAAATGAATAACATCTTGGTAAATAATAAATTAAAATAAATTTCAAACAAAGTTTACATGGCCTTTACATGAGTCAATTATTTTCAATAAACTAAAATATTTTGTGAATCTTTGTCATATCATAATAAAAAGAGAAGTCAAACTTCATGCTTTGAATAAACTCAAATATGTACCTACATCTAATTCAACTTCCATCACAAAGTTTCAAAGCAAACCATCTTACAAATCTAAGCTAATAAATGTTAAATTTGATGTAAATATCATTATTAATGATATTTCTCAGCCTTCTAATAAAAATTTTATCAGATCAACCAATGAGGTGATTTTATGGATTACCACAACCACCTCATAAATTGCTACAAAATTTTCTTGAGTGAAATATCATTAATCTATCTCCACCATTAGAGGTTGACATGAGTATACCTCAATGAAAAGTATTTGATAAAAATGCATATTATGATTACCATATATGAAATTGTCACCCTACTAACATATATGATCCATAAACTAGACAAATAGTTTGTGAAATGGATACTAAAATATCTCAATTCCTTTGTTAAATAGAATTGGTGCAAAAATTTAGGATTGAGAGAAATTAATCAAATAACTTTTTAAACTCTTTCTTGCATATAAAAAAATTTTGATTCTATGTCATTTATAACTAATTGTTCAGTTCTAGTATCTTATCCATTCATTTTAAACTAAATTAAACAAAACATAGAATTAAAATGAAAGTGAAAGTGACACCAAAAGTGATAATAGAGTTTACCCATAATTTGGGCTACATCTCTAGGATTGTAGTTAACTGCAATCCAATCCATTATAAAAATGATGCACATATACACTTTTCAACTCACATCATAAATGGAATTAAGGAACCTGTGATTTAATGCCAAAACTTACTTTAAATACTTTGACAAACATCTTTCTTATATCTATAACATTTGTTCATCCTTCTCCATATACTCAGGCAATTCTCTATTTCAATGTATCTGTAAACTTTGAATAGGAATAATGATCTCAAGGAGTGTTTTGCCTTCCCACAAATCTATAACTCCACTAATAACCCTAAAACCTGATAATTTATGCATCCCTCTAGGAGATAAGACTTAAAAAATAAATAGAGGCAATAAAATAAAATAGTTATAAATAAGACTCTATCTCTCTGTATGTCAATACAAGGTTACATGTAAACATTTCTTCCTTATCTATCAAAATAGAGAAATTGATCTAACTCTGATCTCAGTAATGATCCTTCGTCAGTAGTATATAGGTCTCATTTATCAAAACCTGTATATTTTTCTCCAATTAAGAGTATATTTAAAACTCTTATAAAAATGGGCATAATATATCAAAGGATTGTCTATGTCAGATCAGTAACTCCCTTAAAGATCTTGCATTATCATTTTGCATATATATATCCTTTGCTCATGGCTCAAAAGATGTCTAAATATGAATTAACCTTTAGGACTATGTATATTAATTAAATATACACTATATATATATATATATATATATCTTCTAGAGGCAAATAGAAGAATATGCAAAACATAGGATCTGTCAATATACAATCTCAGTTATTATATCATCATGAATAGATTAAAATGGACCCAATACTTACCATGGCCAATGGCCTTTGCAAACATAAGTGTGATACGCTCCTACATCTACGAGCAAAAGACCGTTAAATGTCAACTTTCAGCTTATAGTATATTCTCTACCGTGGCACAAAGGCCTTTTTATCACAACAACAATCTTATACATTTGTAGCCTCTATCAAAATAGGTGATCTATGCAATTGTAGACTACCTCCACTGAGATTATAAAGATTTTCCAAATTGATGGTCTCTCTCTTAGATCAGAATCAGCCATACTAATAAAGAATGCATCACTTAGACTCGACTCTGGTCTCCATTTGAGATTCACTCAATGGTCTCCATTCAAGACCCATCTTTCATGAATCCATCTTAAATATGACCATTTGGGTTATATTTAGTTTGCCATAGCCTTATGGTGTATTAAAAATGGCGATCCTCCTTTTTCAAGACCTGACTCTGTCAATGGATATATTAAAATATGCCACAAAATGTCTTAATATAGGGACTATGTGAATAAGATATTCGATCACCCATGTCAAATGATAATGCCAACCAGAATCATTTTTTGTTAAGACACAATTTATTTGCCCAACTCAACTTCCCTCAACTTGGTCATATTTTGGCATGTATTTTTACAAACCATTCATGGTCCCTTCACCAGCTCAAGCTCTACCCCTTTCCAAAGAGAATCCTATAATGATATATTCTTCACCAATATCCTCAAGATCCATCAAATAGGCAAAAAACCATTTTACCAATCACTTAGATCTGTGTATCTAATAGCTTTGTCTAAAAATAAATAAAATCCTTTTATGCTCATCATGGTTGTGTTTAGTGTTAATAATGGTTATGTTTAGCATCAAGTTGATCCATGCTATAATAAATAGATAGTTTGTACCAAAGATGGCATGGAATTCAATGCCAAGTGTAATTTGTATAAATAATGGCTTAACCCAATATGCATTGCACCATTTCATTCATTATTTCATCTATAAAACTCTACCAAATAATGTGTTGGCTACCAAAGGCTATGCCATATCTATTGGCATCAAAATGTGTTAAACATTTTGTCTCTTTTTAGCCACATATTAACATGTTTTACTTAGAGATGAAGTGGATAGTTGTACCATCAACTTGACTTGATAAACATGTATGCATAAAGGTGCCAAAGATAAACTATGGGTTAATGTTATGGTCCATAGGAAGTGAGAATAATTAAATGTAGAATTTGGCATATGAACAGTTACCAAAGATCCATTTCATGTATTGGAAATTAGCTATCTTCTGCACATATAACTTGTTTTTGTAACTCGAGTTGCTATTGATTTAAGTTGGACTCATGGTCAGTTGGATTGTCAGGCGAGTTGGGTGAACTATCGAGTTGGGGTACCAGGAGAGTTGGGGTGCCAGGTGAGTTGGGGTGCTAGGTGATTTGGGGCTCACTGTCAATTTGGGTTGAACAATGAGTTGGGTTGCATAAAATAGTCTTCTAGATCAAACCTCCCACAAAGAGACTTTTATCCTCAAAAGTACCAATAATGAACCTATTACATGAATTTTTAAATGACACCAACAAATAAAACTCTATAAAAATTCAATTATCTAAATATAATTTCAAATTATATATGAAGAGTAAAAAAGTAAACTCTGTATCGATTCTACAAAATGACATGTTACCCAAAATAGTCATACTATCTGGCAGCTTCTCTCAACCCCTACACTGCATGATGGTTAAGGTATTCTCCTTGTTATCACACAAGGGAAATCATTATGCTACATACACCTAAGTATTTACAAACAACTACACATGTGTATACTTACATTTTTATAAACATTATCCAATATATGGGTCTCTAAAATTACACCTACATGACGTGACTAAAAAATAGACATGCGTGTACAGAAAGTTTATAATACAAATATTACCCAAATTATTGTGGGACTTAGACATATACACTGTCAAGTATAAAAATGTGCAATAGATTATGTCTATCCTAAGGTGACTAATGCACAATACATATTACCTGAGGGTAATCAAGGGAATTGTAAACAACCAAATTGACTGTTGTGTCCCTTGAATCTTTCCCTATACCTGTCAAAATCTAATGTTATCTTGGAGAATTTTCACAATAAGATATTCTTTACTAACTCACTAATATATAAGTAAATGTAATATAATATTAGTTAAAAGTGAGAAGAAACCAAGTATTTTAAACCTATTTCGAGGTTTTCTTCACCATCTGGCTGCTTCCTGATCCATATCTCCACAACTCATCCAATTGATTTAGTTTCCCCAAAAAGTCTATTACAATGGAAAACTGAAACAAAAGGTAGCAAATGTAAATCTTTCCAAACACAACTTGAATGAAATTCCCTTCCCATATTCAATAAGTAGGAATTTATTTGTAATGGTTTTAGAAGTAATAATCAAGCATACTATTTTGTTCTATAGTTATGTTTTATCAACTATAAAAATAAGCCATTAACCACTAAGGGTTGTTTCATGTTTATGGTTTCCATAACTGAATAGTAAGTGGTTTCTGTCAGGATCTTGCTCCTCAAGAAGAGTATAATATGATTACCTCTTGTATTAGCAACTAAACACAGAATTTAACCAGAATGAATAAGTAACTAGAAATATGAAACAACACAGGATATGAGAGACAATACACAATTGTATTAATAATCACTCAGAAGAAAATACAATAAAGAAGATGCCACTTCTTCTTCCACCTCAAAGGCTTGCCACACCTCAAGGACTTCTTCCCTCTCTCTCTCATGGTCCCAACAACCAGCTCCAATACAGAGTTGTTGTTCACCTCCACCAGTCAGTAACAACGCTGCCAGTACATCAAGCACACAACCATACTCCAAGTAGATCTCTCTGCTCTTTACTGCCACCTACAAATCACTAGACCTTACTCACCATTGTAGATCTCCAAACGTGGTCCTGCACACTTGCTGACCAAGATCATACATACATGAAGAACCCTTCTGATTCTCCAAACCAGCACCCACACTTGGTACTGTGGCACTAGGAAGAACACACCATTTCTCTCTTACTCTCTGAAGGAGCTTATTTTGCTCTCTTACTCTCTAGCACTAATTTACAATATAGCCCATGAGTCTATTATATAGATCTCATGCATATAATAATTAGACATTCTTAATTACAATAATTAGACACGCAACTCCGAGACTATAATTAGCCTTTAACATGCAAACTGACAATCCAAAAATAGACTCTCTGGAATCCGCATGCAAACTGCATGCTCACACACAGGTTGCCGATGTCGGCTCCTCCTGACCGATGTTGGCCAACTTATAACCGACGTCAGTTGCTTCTGCACTGCTATCTGATCAACATCAATTGATCAGACCGATGTCAGTTGCCCTGCAACTCATTCTGCAACTCTCCACAACCTCTACAACCTCTGTAACTCCTCCTATTTGCATCTTGGTGAAGCTTTTAGCTCCACAACCTAACAATCTCCCACTTGGAGATAAATAGTTACACCTGTACTTGTACTTGTACACTATCTAATTCATTTCCTGGCTTGTATCCCTCTTCAAGCTCCATCTTGAAGACCACCCATCACACACCCTGTGATGCCTTTCCTGTCATCCAAGTAACCTGCCACATCCGAACCTACATATCCATGTAGTGAAGTCCTTGACCCTGCATAACATGTTAACCTGCTACTAGTCCCTCTCAAATACCTGAGAATCCACCTTCCCCAAATTGGCTCTAAACTCTCTGACAACTCCCACTGCTTGGAAAAACTCAGGTCTACACCAGACCTCATGTGGTTTCAAACACTGTTCTAAGCTCTGCTTGAACTATCCAGCCCTTGGTGTGCTTACCGATTTTGCATCCTGCATCTTGAACCTCGCCAACACCTTCTTCACATCAGCTCCCACTGGAGACAAAATCTCCATGTCTCTTATGCCAAAGAATTTTTCTGTTCCAAATTCTCCATGAGATACCTCTGAACTAACTTTACCTTTAGCTCAAAAAACTCCCTGCATGTGTAACCCTGCAACAAGTGACCACACCACATACAGTAACAAGATAATGTCATGACTCATCATCCACCTAGTAAAGACAAACACAATAGTTACATTGACATTGACTAAAGCCTTGCTTTGTCATCCACCTGTCAAAACCTGTACCACTATCCTGTAGCTTCCTCAAGACCATATACCTTGGCCTTTCGTCTCACGTATCCATCCACTCTCTTCTTCAACTTGGGAATCCATCCATCTTTCAGTGCTTTCTTCCAGCTGACAACTCCACCAACAAACTCCTGTTTGGTTCTTCTCCAAAGACTCACACTCCTCATCCATGCCAAGCTCCCAATGATTCTGGATTCTACCTGCATTGCCTCTTCACGTCTTCCTAGTTCTCGACCATCAGTAAGCAACTAGTAAGAAGGTGAACAACGAATATGAGGTCCACTTGCCCTTTTAGTCCTCCATATGGGCGTTTGAGACTCCTTGATAGCTTGTTGTCCACCCAACATCTGTTCCAGTGACTGATCTCGGTCATCTCCCAATCTACACCTGACCGATGTCGGTTCCCTGCGACTGACCCTGTCTGTCGACGTCGATTTCCTAATCGATGCCAGTGTACCTCTTGTCGACATCAGTTGTTGTATGACCGATGTTGGTTCCTTCTACCCGACACCATCGACTCTATTGATCTGCACATGATCGACATCGGTGCTTGTCTGTTCGACATCAGTTCCTCCTAACCAATGTCGGTACCTGTGTTTGCCTGTGAGTGATGACTTTTTACCCGTGAGCTCCTTTTGGATCAAAACCCTGTTCAAATCAACACAACCTTGCTCAGAATAATTTAGTCCCCTCAGCTGATCTATGTCTGTCATCTCCTCCATGAACACCAAGGCTTTCTAGTTCTTAAGTTTGTCAAAGATATATGTCTTTTGCTTAAGAACATGCATTCCCCTCCTACATATGTGACCAAGCCTACAAAGCCACATCTCTGCAACAAAAGGTGAATCAGTAATATAAGTAGATAGATAAAAGATACCTACTTTTTTACCACTGTCTAATTCAAGTACATCTGCTGTGAGAGTTACTGTGCATCTCCCATCACCCAACTTTCCTGAAGAAATTAGACTCATCTCCAAGACTGGTACCTGCATGACCTCCTTCAACACCTGTGTGTTATCCGTCTGCATTTTCAGCTTCACTTCTCCTTTGCCAACAATCTGACAAGGCTCACCAACCCCTAAATAAATCTCTCCAAAGTCTCCAAAGACATACCCATGAAAAGATGCTCTATTTCGGGCTGCATGGAAAGAGGCAAAATAATCTATAAACCAAGATTCTAATTTATTCAGAGCAACCTGTGCAACAACACCTACAACATCTGCTTCTACACGAGGATCTTCTATCGACCAACAATCTTCCTTTACCTGCTCTTTCTTTCCATCAATCAGACCATTCGTGCTATTCAATTTCTCCATTTGTAGCTTACTTTCTTCTGCCATTGCTATACTCTCACTCAATCAAAAACTCCTATGAGTACCCTATAATCAACACACAGTAACCAAATCTGAAACCACCTGTTAGTAACCCAACCAAAAGCTCTGATACCAACTGTCAAGTTGGTACCAACCTGGTCCACCTGCTCAACCTGCTCTGATACCAACTGTTAGGATCTTGCTCCTCAATAAGAGTATAATATGATTACCTCTTGTATTAGCAACTAAACACAGAATTTAACCAAAATGAATAAGTAACTAGAAATATGAAACAACACAGGATATGAGAGACAATACACAATTGTATTAATAATCACTCAGAAGAAAATACAATAAAGAAGATGCCACTTCTTCCTCCACCTCAAACGCTTGCCACACCTCAAGGACTTCTTCCCTCTCTCTCTCACGGTCTCAACAACCAGCTCCAATACAGATTTGTTGTTCACCTCCACCAGTCAATAACAATGCTGCCAGTACACCAAGCACACAACCATACTCCAAGTAGATCTCCCTGCTCTTTGTTGCCACCTGTAAATCACTAGACCTTACTCACCATTGTAGATCTCCAAACGTGGTCCTGCACACCTGCTAACCAAGATTATACATACACGAAGAACCCTTCTGATTCTCTAAACCAGCACCCACACTTGGTACTGTGGCACTAGGAGGAACACACCATTGCTCTCTTACTCTCTGAAGAAGCTTATTTTGCTCTCTTACTCTCTAGCACTAATTTACAATACAGCCCATGAGTCTATTATATAGATCTCATGCATACAATAATTAGACATTATTAATTACAATAATTAGACACGCAACTCCAAGACTATAATTAGCCTTTAACATGTAAACTGACAGTCCAAAAATAGACACTCCGGAATCCGCATGCAAATTACATGCTCACACACAGGTTGCCGATGTCGGCTCCTCCTAACCGATGTTGACCGACTTATAACCTACATCGGTTGCTTTTGCACTGCTATCTGACTGACGTCAGTTGATCAGATCGACGTTGATTGCCCTACAACTCTCTGCAACCTCCACAACCTCCGTAACTCCTCTTGTTTGCATCTTGGTGAAGCTTTTAGCTCCACAACCTAACAGTTTCATCTTTATAAAACTCTATCTCAAAGAGTTAGATGATCCATGTTATAGTTTCAAAAATATTTTAAAAACAACTTCAAACAAAGACATACTTTACTCCCAATGCAACCTTACACAAAGGATTCAACCAAAAATGTGCAAACATAGTTACATTTGAGAATAATTTATACCTCTGAAGAAAACTGCAAAATTCACCTATTGAGTATTGGCTAGTAAATATTGGTGTTTTAAACGGCTTCCTATTTTCTTGTTTCAACTCTCAATAAAGTTGTGAAAACATAAACCAACTTATCAATCAATTACAAACTCAAACTCAAAGTGTGAAAACTTGTTTGATACTAAACAATGCGTTGTTTCCATTTCTATATCTACCATAGAAGTGGTTTTTTCACTTGTTCCTATTAGAAAGGACATAGGCATCCATACTATAATTTATAATATAAAATATAAAGGCTACACAACTGGTTATTAAGACCAAAAATATTGTGTCAATACCAATATTAAATCAGACCATAACCATACCTCAATTTTCCCTATATATAAGACTGGTAATCTAACTACAACTAATTCCTCTTAGAGATACATTACTGAAAATGCCTTGCATTTTATCTAAATGCTTTCCAAGGAAAACAGGGTGTTCCTTTCACAAAACCACCTCAAGTGTCAAATGTTGTGTTCTTCATCTTCGTTGATCCCGCAGGGGTAGTGGTTCTAAAATCTTGGTTGTCAGAAGCTTGTCTTCTTCCAATAAATTGGAACACCTTCCAATTTCCCTTTGCACTATCCTTCTTGCATATTCAAATCAATATAATAATTATAAAGAAGCATCTTATATTAAAAAACTTCAAACAAAAGTATATCACAACTGAAGCAAGGTCCTACAATTACTTTCTCTGATACCAAATTTGATCCATAAACTAGATAAACAGTTTTTGAAATGGATACTAAAATATCTCAATTCCTTAGTTAAATAGAATTGGTGCAAAAAACTAGGATTGGGTGAAATTAATTAGATAACTTTTTAAACTCTTTCTTGCATATAAAAAACTTTTGATTATGTGTTATTTACAACTTCCTATTTATTTCTAGTATCTTATCCATTCATTTACAACTAAATTAAACAAAACATAGAATTAAAATGAAAGGGAAAGTGACACCAGAAGTGATAATGAAGTTCACCCATAGTTTGGGATACGTCTCTGAGATTATAGTTAACTACAATCTAATACATTGTAAAAATGATGCACATATACACTTTTCAACTTACATCATAAATGGATTTAAGGAACTTGTGATTTGATGCCAAAACTGACTTTAAAGACTCTGAAAAATGTCTTTATTCTATCTATAGCATCTGTTCATCCTTCCCCATATACTCAGGCAATTCTCTATTTGAGTGTATCTATAAACTTTGAATGGGCATAATTATAAACTCCAAATGGGCATAATGATCTCAAGGAGTGTTCTACCTTCCCACAAATTTGCAACTTCATTAATAACCCTAAAATCTAAAACTATATACATCCCTCCAGGCCACAAGCTTTAAAAACCAAATAGAGGCAATAAAATAAAATAGTTACAGATAGGACTCTATCTCTCTATATGTCAATACAAGGTTACAAACAAACATGTCTTCCTTATCTATCACAATAGAGAAATTGATCTTACTCTAATCTCAGTAACGATCCTTCTCAGTAGTACATAGGTATCATTTCCAAAAACCTAGATATTTTTCTCTAATTAAGAGTAGATTAAAAACTCTTATAAAAATGGGCATAATATATCAATAGAGTGTCTCTGTCAAATCAGTAACTCCCTTAAAGATCCTCCATTATCATTATGTAAGAACTATATATATATATATATATATATATATATATATATATATATATATATATATATATATATATATATATATATATATATATATATCTTCTAAATGCAAATAGAAGAATATAGAAAACATAAGATCTATTAATATACAGTCTTGGTTATTATATCAACATGAATAGATTAAAATGGAACTACTACTTACCATGGCTAATAGCCTTCACAAACATAAGTGTGATACGTTCCTGCATCTATGGGCAAAAGACCGTTAAACGTCAACTTTCAGCCTATAGTATATCCTCAACCATGACATAAAGGCCTTTTTTCCCAAAAGCAGTCTTCTACATTTGTAGCCTCTATCAAAATAGGTGATATATGTAAATGTAGACTACCTCCACTGATAATCTAAAGACTTTCCAAATCATTAGTCTCTCCCTTAGACTAGGCTAGGCCATACTAATAAAGAATGCATCAATTAGACTCAACTCTAATATTCATTCAAGATTCATTCAATGATCTCCATTTGGGACTCGTCTTTCATGAAGCCATCCTCTATATGCCCATTCGGGTTGTATTTAGTTCACCATAGCCTTATGGTGTATTAAAAATGGTGATCCTCCTTTTTCAAGACCTAGCTCAGTCAATGGTTGTATTAAAATATGCCACAAAATGTCCCAATATAGGGACTGTGTGAATAATGTATTCGATCACCCATGTCTAACGATGATGCCAACCAGAATTGTTCTTTGTTATAACATAATTTCTTTGCCCACCTTAGCTTCCCTTGACCTAGTCATATTCTAGCTTGAATTTTTATAGACCATTCATGGTCACTTCATCGGCTCGAGCTCTGCCCCTCTCTAAAGAGAATCTTGCAATGATATATTCTTCACTAAGATCCCCAAGATCTATCAAATAGGCAAAAAACCATTTTTTCAATCACTTCAATCTGTGTATCCAATAGATTTATCCAAAAAGGAATAAAATCCCTTGATACTTAGCATGGTTGTGTTTAGCATCAAGAATGGTTGTGTTTAGTGTTAAGTTGATCCATGCTATAATAAATAAATAGTGTGTGCCAAAGATGGCATGGAATTCAATTGCAAGTGTAATTTTTAATAACAACTTAATCTAAAATGCATTGCACCATTTCATTCATTGTTTCATCTATAAAACTATGCCAAATAATGTATTGGCTTTCAAAGGTTATGCCATATAGATTATCATCAAAACATGCTAAACAATTTGTCTCTTTACAACCGTATATTACCATGCTTTAATTGGAGATGAAGTGGATAGCCATATTGTCAACTTGACTTGATAAACTTGTATGCATAAAGGTGCCAAAGACAAATTATGGGTTGATGCCATGTGTCCATAGGAAGTGCGAATAATTAAATTTAGAGTTTGTCATATGAATGATTACCAAATATTCATTGCATGTATTGGTAATTATTTGTCTTTCGTATATATAACTCAATTTTGGAACTTGAGTTACTATTGAATTAAGTTGGACTCATGGTGAGCTGGATGGCTAGATGAGTTGGATTGCCAGGTGAGTTGGGTGAATTGTCAAGTTAGGTTGAACGGTGAGTTGGGGTGCCAGGTGAGTTGGAATGCCAGGCGAATTGGGGTACCATATGATTTGGGGTGCACTACCAAGTTGGGTTGAACAGCGAGTTGGGTTGCATCAAACAGTCATTCGAATCAATATGTTTCAATCTCAAGATATTATTGATAACAATGTCATTTAGGCACTCTTAGAGAGGAAATTAAGCCTTAACATAATGAAAATGCTAAGTTACATATTTTAAGTGAGCTATTTCCAAACCATTAAACAAATAATCATATTTCAATAATGCATTATACCTATCATGCATATCCACCTTCTGAGTCATATGATAACAAATTATATGGAATTATGGGTTTAATCATTCAAATATCTTGACCATGTCCTATGATTATTTTTTATGATAGTGAGATAGTGGATGATGATTCTAATTTTCATGCCTTATGTATATGAGCATATATTGATCAATAACCTATTCATAGTGTTATAGTTAATAATGGATCAAATGAGAATTTATGTTCAATGACATAATTTTATTCATTTGGTTACACATAACATGACATGCAGACAACATCTAAAAGTGTTAAGACATTCAATGGGAAACAACAAACTACTTTGGGATATGTTGTGTTGCCTCTTCAAGTGGGCCCTGATATATTATCTAGTCCTTTTCTGTTTCTACTAAAAAATAGGGTCTTTCAAATGATATTAGGACATCTTTGGTTACAAAATATTTGTGTTATACCTTCTACAATACATATGCCTAAGCACATTCATTGAAAATAAGTGGTCATATTCAAGAATCAACTATTAGTACCCTCTACAATATATGTTACTTCCTCTTCCCCATCGACCTCCACATTTCATTGATATATCTATCAATATTAAATCACATTTTCAATTATTTCACCTATGCAAAAACTTTTTATTCAACCAATTCATAAAAAGTGAAAAAGTCTCAAAATCAACCTATGAAAAAGTAAGCATGCCAGAAAAAGGTGTCAAGTTTACAAAAAACATCATCATATATAACATATTATAAAATAGTGATACATACGAATCAACATGTTTCAAAAATATCAAATTTGGCACAATCTTCTACTACTACTCATCAGATATCAAATCATTCTACATCTCCTAGAACTACTCCTCCCACACGGGGTTACATGAGTAGTGATCTAGATAATTTAATTACATCATGTGATGCATTTTATGATGCCAAGTCATGCACATCTAGCACATTTTATCCATGAAACATGATCCTTATATATCTTATTATAGTTCCTTATTATGACTCTTTTTGAGGGGATCTTTAGTTAGCATTATAATTTCAAAAGTATAAAATCAAAAAACCTATAAATAAATATTTAAAAAAATGATTGTACACATATTATTTATTGTTTCATCATGTTATTATTTTGCCTCTTACACATGAAATAAATTTTACCTATTATTATAGCCCTTGGCTCTTAATGATCTTGGCCTTTTAGCTTTTCTTTTTCACCTTCTTAGATCTGAACAGTCCATAACAAGGATCTATGTTGCCATCATTGTCCATTTACTTTTATATTTTTACAGTCTGAACAGAGAAAATTAGTTTTTACTATCAAAGACAATATTGTTCAATCAAATATAAAATTGATTGTCAGTATTATTCTAAACTGATTGATTATGTTTTTATAGCATTTTTTCATAGGCAAATCAAAAACTGAGTAAACAAAGCCTTAATACATCTAATTTTTCAATATTACACTCAATTTTAGTATACACAACATTGATTTTTCATGAAATTTTTTATTTTATGTGTTATTTTTTTCATATATGCGTGTTACATACCATGACAAGTGTACATTTGATGAGATAATGATATGCAATCATTCCTCTACATATCTATTTTATTCCCCTACATACCGTTCAAAGTTACAATTTCTATCTACAATGGGGATAATTTTCTCATACATGGTCATGCCATCATATTCAATGCATACTTTACATTGGCACATGTTGTAGATTGTTCAGATCCCCTTCCCTTGATTCTACTTTCAAAACCATGGTTACTCTCTCTGGTTCTAGTTAAAAAATTAAAAAACTATATTTAAAAAATTAAAAATTAAAAATATAAAAACATTCAAAATATTATAAAAATTCAAAATCGAGACCTGAATATGATTAGACATCTAGTTTACGTCATTGTCATATGTTCTTTATCTCATGATTGGTAGATATCATACTCTTTTTATATGACATATATATTTCATTGATGTTCATGATGGTTATACAGGACATACAAATTTTACATGAATTAAAATATTGGAGTTTCCTCTACCCAATGGCCATGCAATATTGGGGGCATCTTATCCAAAGGTTACAATATTTATATATGTTTCCATGACTCCCATATTGTTGAACCATATACTTATACAAATGTCTTACTAACATTTCTTACATTGTATACATGGATATGATATTTTTTAGGATATGGTCACATTACATATGCATGGTGTAAAATACATTTCTAATTCTATGCTCCATTTATGCTATTGCTTGTGAAATGGTAGATTAGACTTTTTGTAGTTATTAGTATGGCCCTTAATTCTTTTGTGAAAATTACTTGAACATTTCTATAAGATCATTGTTTGGAATGTACGATATTTGAACGTCTCTATTAGTTGTATCCCTTTACCTTTTTGTATCTATGACATTTGAACATGCCCCTTCTTTTTTAAATTATTTATGTCCTTTGCATATGGCCCTTGGCCTTGTGTGTGAAATATTTGCTTATATGATATTTTAACATGTCCCTTGTATATGGCCCTTGGCCTTATTGTATGAGATTTCACTTGTTGATCTTGTTAAGTTTGATGAGTGCCATGATTAATATAATGCATTAAATATTGTGTATGCTTATATTAAAATTAATATTATGAGCTTCATTGATACATTTATCTACCTTTGACACTTTATGCCTTGCTTCATATGTTACATACATGATTCAAATGGTACATATCCTACTATGATGACATACATTTTCACATAAACTATATTATTCAATGATTACATTTTTATATACATGATACAATTGACTTTTATTTTGTGATGAGTGAATTTCAAGATATATCTTTCACCTCAAAAGGACGCATTTCAGTAATATTTTCATACATGGGATAAACCTCCATGAATAAAAATCAATTCTGGGTACAAAATACAATTTCAAAGAATGCAAAAAGTTTCAAAAACTAAATTATTGGCACAAATAATTGGAGCATATGCCATGCATATGTAATCAATTTATATGCACATGTTACAAATTTATGCAATTTTAGATGCATGATATAGATTTATGCACAAGCTTCAAATAGAATTTATAAATTGGTGTTTACATATAATTATAAATTTTACATTTACCACATGGGAGCATGATAAAAATTCATGCCTTAGTTTCAATAGTATTTTCTATCCATGACCATGGTAGGAGTCTGGATGTTCTCCATTATATTTTGATCGTGCATTTAAGAACCAAGGAACAAAGTGACAACTAGATCTAGAAGCCATATGTAGTGGTTGATTCAGTTAAAGTGCCTAATGCATAACCTGGAGGTTCAGTGCCATCTAGCATTATTGCTTGTCAATCTATTGTGAATTCTGACCCATTTCTATCTTTAGGTTAAAAATCCCAACAATGAAAATTGAGGTTTTTGTGTCCCTCTATTGGTTTTATTTTCTATACAGATTCAATTAAAATTGGAGCTTCATCACCCTCGGTTCTCCATTGGTTCAACTAAGGAACCAACCTCTCCAAGTGATTCATGGGAAGCATCAATTATCTAATCCTTCAAGGAAACATCATCTTCAAGTAAAGTTATAAAAGCAACATTTGTTTCACACATACATGGGTATTCATCCCTTGCTCTCTTTTCAATTTTTTCAATTTTCAAAGTTCAAGCTTTTTCAAATTTCAAGTGAACAAAATGACTACTTCATGAGATTTTGTAAGGTTTGCTAAGTTAAATTGTCCAACACGATTGAAATCTATGATCAAAAGTCAAATTATGTTGTACACACTGAGGAATATCTTTCCTTTTAATCTTAGTAATTTCATTTCTAGATTAAAGGGAGGGCAAATGTAATCACTAAAATTTTGTCATGAATACTTGTTAATGTTAGTTTTGTTTCACTTTCACTTAAATCGAGATGAACACTTAGTATAGATCTAGTTTTTCACCTCACTCTATCCTAAGCACCTATATGGACCTATCCATTTTTAAATTATCTTCACCTATAAAAATATCTTTAATTGATAAAAACCCCTCTAAACATTTGTATGGACATCCGGTTTTTAAATTTTACATATTTCCCTTTAGGACAAGATCGACTAGTATGGGTCAATAGTGGTAGTCGGTCTTGACCCCTATGGGTCGATCTTGACCTTCACCTTAGCAACAACTTGTTTTCAAATTTAGATGCTCCCTTAAAGGTTGGTTTATATTTTTAGGATAGGTAATGTGAGGTTTTCCACTTTTAGATTGCTATAGAGGTACATCTAAGTCCCCTATTCTACCACTTAGAAAATTCAATATTGAGGCACACTTATACTATTACACACCGATCAAAGCTTCTCTATTATTTCCAAATATTATTCTAATCATTTGAAGCAATCCTTAGCTAAGTAAAGATCATATTCTATCCAAGTCAAGCGAATAATTATCAAGTATTCAATACATTTCTAGATGCATACATATAGTAAAAGGATCACAATTTAACCAAGAACTCTACGTGGGAGAATTACATGAGATTGATTTTCCTCTTAAAAGTATTGGATATGTGAGCAATGATCGATCATCATGTGGATGATTAGATCCAGTTCAATCCATTACACTCCACCCTTTTATCTTTATAGAATATCAACCATTGCAAGCCCTATTAGGGTGTAAACTTTGAATAACTCATTTGTAAGTCATTTTCAAGCTTATGAAGGTCAAATTTCTACACTCAAGCATGTTTTAAGCAAACATATATGACTGTGCCCTAATTTTTTAATTTTCCATAGAAGACAAAATTGACCAATAGAGGACAATAGTGTCAATTGATCTTATCTTAATTCTAAAATTTTGACCATGATCAATTACAATCATAGTTTCATTTCCACAAGAACTTTCAATCTGAGTTGATCATTTCCATCCATCTACTAGTTGTGCACAGTCCGGTCATAGATAGAAAACATATAAGTCTTCTTTGTTGTTCATAATTAGATTTGTTTCATTCAATCATGTTTCATTTATTTTATTACTTTGCTTTCATTCTTACTTATTGCAAGTGAGTTATAGTCTTTGCTACCCTTCAATTCATTTTATCTTAATTAGAGTTAATCACTAAGTTTAAAATTTTGATAAAACGTATAGAAGGCCTTGAAAGCTTTGATGTAATCCCAATTTTTTTTTGGTAATCCCACAGACAGTCATTCTTCACCTGATATTGGTTTCACACTTATTGTACTATTAGCTTTACATCTTCTCGAGGTCTAGGGTTTTGTATACAATTGATTTCATCACTTACAATTCTAGAAGAAGTGCCTTGTATTCAACCATATTATTAGTATATTCAAACTTAACATTATATGAGAAAGGAAATAACTCATTTTTTTGAGAACTTGGAACAATTCCAACACCTAAAATTATGGACGAAAAATTACCATCAAACTCTAGGTCTATATATCATTCATGTCAATCTTTAACTCAAGTGTAAACATTTCCTATTTATAACAAGTTTTCTTCTTGGATACTTGACTCTCTAGAACACGTCTTTTGCATGCCATTATATCCTATCTAGCTTGATTTCCTAGGCATACCAAATGTAAAAACATGTTATATTCCAACATGGTTTCCCCTTCACATCCGACATGTCAAAGAGGTTAGGTTGGCTTGACCTCCTTGGCATGTCATGCTTAGAAAAAGTGTCAAGGTGCACTAAAGTAGTGTTTGTGCATCCAACGCACCCAAAGGGTTAGTCCATCCTATCCACCTAGGTGCATAGAGCACAAAAAATGCATTTTGATTTTTTTTTTAATGAATAAGCATGGGAAAATGATTTATTAGGAAAATTTGGACTTTAGAACAAAGGCTTCATACTGGGACAAAAGTTTGGAAATTTTGACAGCATAATTTTTTAAGGACAACACACATAAAAACCAAATCAAATTGTCTTGGGTCCAAACCTCGCTGGAAGCTTTATACACAAGACACAAGATTTTGATTTGGAAAACCCCAATATGGGGAACACCCACTCAAAACTGGCAATTTCCTAGCTTCCTATCTTCTTTTGATCAAAGACAAATTCAATAGAATAAGTGCAATAAGCATTTGCTATCTTGCTCACTTAACTTCCCTTTGTTTTTTCAATCCTTCCTACAATCAACTAAGCACCAAATTTGGTCATCGATATCTTCTCTATTTCGTGCTTCCCCTTAGCATGCTCAAAGATTTCTTTTTGTGAGCTAAAGGATCCCAAAATGTTCAAGAACTAAAGAATTAACTTCCCCTATTGTGACCATGGCTCTACGATTATTGTGAGCGAAAACACTAATAAACACAAACAAGCAATTTTGAAACTACCCCAACAATTTCATAACTACCACTCTGTAAGAATTAACATTTATGTAACCTCCACTCGCATGAATCGATAATTTCATCACTAAAATATCCCATTGAAGCTCTATTGTTGACTAAAACTAGGTTTTGATCTTGCTATCTACTAGATTAAATGTTTTCCGTGGTCCTTATGGATCACTACTCCTCGCAACTCTAAATATTGGAAAATACAAAAAAATATTAGATCTTGTGGTTGAATTAGGCCTATAGTCATTGTTTTATGTTGCATGTTTTGCATTACATTCATTGTTGCAAATAGCATAGAATAGTGCATATCTACTTTTATTTATTGTGTTTTTAACATGTCTCTACAATGATCTTTAGCCACTATACATCTTGTTGAAATCCTTGATTTTTTGCTTGCTTGTTCTTGATCACATTTTGTAGTGGTGTATAAGGTTTTTGCGACTACAAAGTGTGGTATTAAAACAATCCATATTCTGAACAGCAAAAGGCTAGTAACTCTATATTTGAGAAGAGTGTTGGGGCAATCTACATTCTACACTACATAAAAGGTTAGTAGCTCTATGGTATTAGTTCCATAGTTAGCAGCTCTTTGAGAGTCTTAGATTCAAATCCTAACTACACTGTAGAAATTCAATATATATATATATATATATATATATATATATATATATATGTAATCAAATAAACATTGTTTCACCAAAAGGGTTGTAGTTCAATTGGTAAGGATGATGATTGCTTATATCCATTCTCTAGGTACAAATCCCGTTTTAAGTACCCGACATGGAGAGTCAAGCAGTTAAGGCCAAGATTGTGCCTTAGATGATTTTGACAGCATAGATGCCTCTTATTTATGATTGTTTAACATGACGATATCCTATTTAATTCAATGATTCCGTATAAATGTTTTCTATTATAACATGCACAAAAAAAATATTATTTAAGTCGAACTCAACACCCATACTTCATATTGTTGAAAAAAGAACACTATTATTATACCTCATAGTGATACAAATATTTTACAATATAAATAGATATCATTAAGGGTAGCCCTACAAACCGCATACAAGTTATTAATCATTTAAGGGATCAATATCCATCACTATGACCTTTTGTAAAAGCATCATTTTAAAATGTACATTTCAAAGATTCCATGCACTAGGCAATTAAAAACAAAAATAAGAAAATAAATTTAAGCACAAATATTTTGTTAGGTTTGAGAAGATTGCACCGCCTCTTAAATACCAGTTACCGTAGACCCACAAAAAGATGTGCCACCCGTATTATAGGCATCCAATCCACCATTGATAATTAAGCCTTGGAAAATGTATCACCATGCCCATTTGATAATTTTAGTTGCATTATTTTATGCTCTGAATTTGGTCCCACATCTATACATGACAATTTGACAACCAAACATAGATTTCTCAGATGCTCTGAATCAATGATGGCAAATCGTTTTCAAGAGCTGTTCACACATCGATTTCTCGCATTCTCGTGTGCCGTATTCACACTTGCTTTCTAGTGTTGTTGTATGTGCCAGCACTAGTAGTGTTTTCCACACTGGTAAAATCAAGGCCATGGGGACACTGGTCCAAGCAATAAATCTTACAGTTCAAGACTGGTGGTACAAGTTCGAGCTATGGCCTGATTTCCCAAGATGGCATCAAGGCCCACCTGTTCAAGGGTTTAATATTATTAAATTATCAATTTTGGTAAAAAAGATTTTTTTTTTAATAATTAAAATTTTAATTTCAAAAATTATATATTTTGTTTATAATAACAATATTCTAAGAATTTATCATCATCCAAAATGACATCCAATTTTATTTTTTTTAATGGAAAGTGATTTTACCTTAAAATGCAATACAGATTTGAAACATTAAAATCAGATTTAATTGTCAACTTAATTCTAGTGTAAACATGATCAAAATATGAAAAAGTTAAATAGGTCTCAACAATTAGGTGCAACAACAGAAAATTTGTGCCACCTAGAGAAGGCTTCTGAAGTACAAACATTCCCAAAATTGTAAATGTAGGGTCATTTCCAAAAGCATCATGTTGTTTTTAACAAATAACAAACATATATAAGTTGAATTGACAACTTTGTTCATTGAGTTTGGGACTCCAAAAACTTTACTTGAATTTCTAAAATTCTACATAATCTTATGAGAAATTGATCTCGTTCAAAACTTTTATAGAACAACTAAACCCTGCAAATGAATAATTCAAAACTTATTTTTTAGACTAGTGGTTTAAACTTTTAACTACTTATTAGGCCACTCTACAATTTAAAAATATCAAAAACAAGAAACCAAGTATAACACATTTTATCCAAGTAACCGGGTGTAATATAATCTCTACGTATATGACTTTCAACACTAATGAATACTTGATGTAGTAATGAATGCTTCAAATTTTCTATGATTCTTATATGTATTAAATGCTAGAATTGATTGTTATATCTCATTTATTTTATGTATTGTATGCATTAATACATTTGTGTACTTAAAAATTTAATTATTCATCTCATTTACTATCTCTTAAATGTATTAATACATGTATATGTTTATACATTTTTTTGAATTCAAATAAAAACTTATTGATACACAAATTGACACAACAAATAGAAATCTTGAATAAAGAAACCCACACTCCACAATAACCTTAAGACATGAATCAAAAGGGCCCAGGTCCAAAGCCATACATAAAGAGATTTTAGACAAAATTATGCATTGTATATTTCTGAGGCCAAAACCATACACTCTATTTATTTAAAAAAGAAAAAGACATGTCAAAAAGAGCGAAAGTAAAAGGTAGGGAATATGACAAAGAATAACCAAATATACAAAGAAAATACGACAATAAAACTAATCTGGTCTGCCAACAGACGAGGATATAAATACACCATAATAAAGTAATAAATAAATACCCCGTTAACAGGAAAACCAATCAAACCCTCTGAGAATATCCAATTTCAAAAACAACAAAAGAATTTTGAAAAAGAATAACAATGTAGTAAAAGCGCTTTTCCCAAACATTACAGCAAACAAATCTCACCGACAACGGACGACTTGGAATATCTCGTCTCCAAATAAGCCTAATGGGAATGGATTAAAATATGTTGCCGACACACAGCAATTCACGTGAAGAATCTCACCTGGCACTCACTTCGACACTCTTTTATTAAAAATTAGTAGACAACGACACATCTAAAGCACAAAACAGTGACCGTCGCCTCGAAATTTGTTACGATTTAGTTTGATGATTGCTCGTGGAAAAGACTAGTCTAAAAAAATTTAGGTCATCAACATCACAAAATACTTTCTTCGTCGTCTCCACTAACTATTGAGAAAAGCATGGAACTTTGACCTTAATTACAGAACCCGAATTCACTTAAATCTGAAATTTCTGTATTCTAAAATATCAAACAGAGCCCAGAATTAGCCCAAAATTATGGTCCGAGTAAATATTGGTAGGACAAATATCCTTCAATTCTTGATTCTTAGTTTAAGATTACTATGTATAACACCAGTAATCAACAAAATAATATATATCAAATAGAAGAAGTCAAGAAGCATATACTGTTTCCAATTCTAACAGCTCTACTCCACATCACTATTGATTTCTAATCCCAATACAACATTTGCAGAAAACCATGACATGGATTGACTAAAATTATTATCTAATGTAGAGCATGTTTGAAATTCCAATATCTTAAATTCAAAATATTTAGAAGAGAAAACCAGGCCCCGTAATATTTCAAATTGAAACGGCTATACAAAGTAAATAAGATTATCAGATCCAGAAAAATAAACAATTATACATTTGTGAGAGTATTCTCGAATACCCTGCATGGTTTAAGGTCCGGCAATTCGGGTGTCTCTCCAGGACCTGTTATCAGGGGCTGAGATTGAAGCCAATTATGCATTTTTCAAAACTGAAATCCCTTCATGAACCAAGTCTCCATTAACATTAAAACTGCTAATAAAGTTGAAATGGAAAGATAATACACGGGACAATATTTACATGAAGATTCGAAATAAAAAACAACAGATTGTATGAAGAATAAAAGCAAGCCTGCAAATATATTGCTGCACAAGCTGTGCACTTCATTCTGATAAAGAGCAACATATACCAACACCTGTTCGATCAGACCGTTACATTGCTTAACCAGACAGAGAGCATTCACTGCAAGAATGAAAGCAAAAACCACCAAAGATGGATTTCGTTGCAGTAGCTGCGCAATCAAAATAAGTTAGGCCAATAGTTTCTGCAGAAGCACAGTAAAAACCCTTTACCCTTTATTTACTTTCTACCAAAGAGAAGGCCCTTAAACTTGCTTCTCTCAATCCGTTCAAGCAATTTCTTGGCCCCCAAAACCTCCAGCTCTGCTAACTTCTTCAGATAAGACCTAGCTCCACAAGCAATCATCAATTTCTTGCATTTCTTGCTTGTGGCTAGTGAAGACAGCGCCTGAATAGCATACTTCTTAGCGGTAGTGTGGTCGGCAGGGTCCAAAAGCTGCACTAAATTAGGTATACTTCTCTCCTCCTTGCGAATTTCCCTACAATTTTGAGGAACCTGTAGCAGGCTTGCCAAGGCCTGTGCAGCCAGTTCCTGTGCAGTGGTTGCTTTTGCCTCCAGCATTTTAACCAGTAAAGGAATGCAGCCGGACTCGCCGACAAGTTTTCTCAAGTCAGTTGACATAGAAATCCGGCAGATTGTTGAGGCTGCAGCTTGCTGAGCTATCAATGAGCCATTCTGGAGGACTTTGACAAGACGGGGAAGGAGGCCAATGGTGATGAAGGTGTCTGCATTAACTGATGCCATTAAGTTCCGTAAAGCCCCGACAGCAGCTTCTTGCGGTAAGGAACTGTCTAGGTATTTTAAGAGATGCTGAATACCACCCTCCGAAACCACTGTCCGGCGAAGGGCCTCATTTCCAGCAGTCATGTTTTGCAGACAGTCTGCTGCATATTCTTTTAACAGGCTGCTGCTACCAGAATCCAGCAGGTTTATCATGACGGAAATAATGCCTTCTTCTGCCAGACTCTGTCTCACTTCTGGTACAGCAGATAAATTCCTCAAAGCCCCAGCTGCTGCTGTCTGAAAAAAACCCAATCAATCAATGATTTTAAGCTTCCACAGTCAATCACAAATAGAAAGAATGCTTTGGGAGAGCCTGTGACAGCAACTATTTAAATGGACGTTTGAGATCACAATACATGATAAAAAACTTTTAAAATCTAAGTTCCTCATCACACCACCCAATAGAAAGTTTTTAAATCTACATTTTGGATCACATTGCCTGTTAGAAAATTTTTAAATCTGAGTTTCAGATCGCACCACCTGAAATCATAATGAAAATTTTTGAGTCTAAATTGCAGGCCAAACTACATGATTTTCGTCATGAAGATGGATCGAGTAGTGTGATTCAAAACTTCTAATTAAAAACCACAAGTTCTTAAGAAACATTCTTTATCAGATGCTATGAGTCTCAAATTTAAACAACCACACAAGATATTTTTGGAGTCCAAGTCCTATCATAGGACTGTTGTTTGATTTGTAGGTTCCCTTGTCTTTCTGATTATTTCCAATGTCTATAGTCGGCAATAAGATTCAAGGCACTCTTTAATAAATTCCTCATTCTTTTAATTTGTGATCTAAGATCTAACTTGTTTCAGTTCAGCTTAGTGGTGTAAGAACAAAAACTAATGAGACGATAGATTCCATTTGCCACCTACTAGCATCATTTAAAACATATAACTCAGCATACTTTGAACACAGAATATAGAACAGTGAAAAAGTGGAATAGGTTGCTGAATGGGATTAAGAGTTTTATGTGGTAAAAGCAATTTGGATTTCAAAGCGAAGACCAGGATTGATACCCCAGTAGACATGATAAAGTGATAAAGTGTTAAAACTGGGTAAAATACTGCATCCAGAAAACCAGATACGACATGATTTTGAAAACACAAATAACATAAATAGCAGTAACTTTAACCAGCATACAGAAGAAGCCATAAATAACATAAATAGCGGGTACCAAAATGGGAGATCCGTAACAAATTTATTGAAAGCAAATTTCTTTTATATGTTCTTGCAGTTATCACTAAGTATAGTAAACTAACATTTGTGGGAGGTTGTAATTGCCAAAGTCCTCATTCATATGAACGTTTAATGTGGAAGCATACAGAATAATCCAGAAATTTTGGAATCTGGATTAAGAATTAGTTTTACTTAAAAATTATAAGCATTCATAAAATACAGTGGCATAACCCTTGGAGAGGATTTTTCTCAGATTTAATATTTACCTGAGGAACAGCTGATGTAGAACCCACTTGACAGATTTCGATCAGCGCCGGAATACCTCCATGACCCACAACAGACCTTGCTGTCTCTGCTGACGATGTTAAGTATTGAAGAGACAAAGTCGCTTTTTCTTTTGCTAGTGGACTGCCGGATTCCAGTAACCTTACCAGGGGAGGCAGGACCCCTTCCGAGACGAGCAGCTGCTCACAATTTTCTGCCTCTGCAAGGCAGCATATAACTGTGGCAGATTTCTCCCGAATCCGGGGCGAACTGGCACTTAATAACTGTACAAGAGAAGATACATTGCTGCGACCTGCCACAGCTAGGATATTCTTTTCATCTTCATTTATCATCTCCACAAGGTTGTCTAGCGCCTTGTGTTTAGACTCCATGTGACCAATCTGGAGCCGAGCCAGCAATTCCCTACAATCACACAAAGCTTGGTAATTTTTATACACAAATAATAATTGAGATGGTTATCAAAGCTGAGCAGAGATGTTTAAAAATGTCAAAAAGAAATGAAGAGGACTCCATTATAAAATGGAGATTTCTGTATGGTATATCTGGATTCCAACTGCGGTTTATCATCTTTTGTCCAGGAATTTTGGGATCTTTTGATAAACATATGGATCGCCTTCCTTCTTCCATAAATATATCATTTATCATGTAGTATTGGAGTTTTTACAGTGTTGATGAAGGTGGATTTAAACTATGAATATGAACTATTACATAGCATTGAATGGGCATGTCAGCGGCGAAGCAGTTGGATTGAAACTAGCAACATGAACTATTGCATAGCATTGATAGGCATGTCAGTCCTGAAGCAGTTGGATTGAAATTTGAAACCAAGGATTGAATAAAATAATAACCATTGCATAGCATCAATAGGCATGTGAAAAGAACAGGAAAGAAGCATTCTTTAAGCAATTAGAGTTTATGCAGTGGTGAAGCTGCTGGATTAAAACTAGCAAAATGATATTGCAAAGGATCAATGGTCATTGTCAAAAAGAAAGAAGATAAGGGTTTCTTAAGTAATTGGGGTTTCATTGGATTGAAACTAGAGAAACGAACTTGCTCCAGTAAATGGGACTTCTTGGGTGGTGACCATCCTCAGCACTACTCCAGCTGAAACATGCTTGATCTTGGAATTTTCCATTTGATTTAAAGAATGCATTCCCATAGAGGGGGCTAACACTCCTATTCTTACTGTGCAGGTGGCCTTGTGGAAATTTTAAAGCAATTTAAGCAGGAAACACCCAATTTTTTCCCTTAATGAATAAGATTTTTAGCGGCAGCTGGAAAGTAGGGACTACCTGACTTCGAAACAACACTATACGTGGAGTCAAAATTTGTTTACTGATTATTTTGATTACAAAGTTCCATAAAACTCTCAGATTGCTGAATATTTTCTGTTGTATGGGAACAATTTGTTCAAACCTTTATGAGAAATTACATTAGCCCCTCTCCATAATTTTCTCGGTCGCAAAAGCATGCTCTCGATCGACAAAGGAGATCAAGGAGCTTAGAAAATTACATTAGCCCCTCTCAATGTAAAACCATTGCCCAAGAGCATATTGACTAGTTCATTAAACCAACCATTCATTTAACTATAAAACATTTCGATACGATTTTTCAGGTTTTCAAAATCAGCAGTGTGCAGCATCTAATTCGTGTGTCATTCCTTCTTCGATCCCTAAAGAAATGACTAAAATACTAAAAACTGCACATGGTTAACACAGAAAATGATATATGAAAGCTAAGGATTTCTTGCCCAAAATATTATTCAAATAGATAGAAAAACAAAAAATATAGAGTTTACTGGATAATAGAATGTTTCGGTTAAATATAACAACACTCCGGTATTCAGAAGCATCATTTGACATTTGAAATGTCTACCTGGGAAAATCTTAGATCCAAAATTACTACCCTTTATAGAGAGGGATTATTTGTAAAGAAAAAAGTAAACTTCAATTTAGAGGATATCTAAGTTCAGCTCACCTTATATTCCATCTTATTGCCTCGCGCTTTGCCCCTGAAGAAGACCTGGTAAAAGTTAATGCCAGAGTGGCCTCGCCGAGCACTCCTGTTTTAACCAACAGACCACAGTCGTGAAGATTAAGATCCAGTTTGGCGGCCAATGCATCCAAATTACTCTGCATTTGCAACTTTCCTCCATATTTATCATCCGTGCAATCTGCCGCTAGTTTTAGGGTTTCTTGTAGGCTAACCACCACGGACTGCAGCTGTTCTTTGCAGAGAGAATTTTTATTGAAGCAAGGATGGCTCGCCAAGTCTGAAAGCTTTGAAGGAAGCTGCTCTATTTTGGCGGAGATGTTTTTCCATCTTCCTCTAAAAGATTTAACTGACTCTATTTTAGCAGCAGCTAAAGGAACCAGCTCACCCGCTTGTTTTAGCCATTCTTCAGTAGATTTGGCCTCATCAACCTTTTCTTCCACCATAGCTTCGAAAAATTTCAGGCAAGAACTTAAGGACTTTTAAGCATTTTAAAAATCTGCCTCCGTCTGCAAAAGAAATGGGGACATAAATTTCACATATATAAATGAAGATTTATATTTTGAAACGTTGTCTAATCGAGATTCGCGTTATTATAACGTAATTTAGGGGGTTAAAGTTTTTCTATAAAAGACGTACCATTTTTTTTTAGTGCGAAGTGTCTATATCAAACTAATTTTCGTTACAGTATTTAATGTTCGAGAAAGGAAAAGGTACATTTCCTGCTTAGGCCCGTGACTTTCGATTTAAGGGGGAATCCCGTGCCATTTAATTGTAAAGGATGAAAAAGATTCATGATCTCAGTTCATAAAATCTAAGCATTTATTAAATGACATTAAAAGCTTGAGACCTGGTCAAATGAGAAGTAAATAGATCCCAAAGGTCGGTGTCTCTCTTTAATGAAAACCTTCCCGATCATGAAATGAAGATTTTCGAACAGAAGCCTTAATTCACGTGTTCTGGCAGCGAAAATGCCGTTTTCGGCCTAAAAAGGATATAATTTTACGTTTTCTGGCAGCAGGACTCCTTTTTTCACCCTAAATAGCATAAATCACGTTTTCTGGCAGCCAGACTGCATTTCCAGCCCAACATGAATCTTTCTTCACGTTTTCTGGGAGCCAAAAAGCCTTTTTTAGCCTTACAAAAATACACAAATTTACGTTTGCCGGCAAGAAGCCGTTTTTACCCTGACTTGCAAGTTTGCAGAGACCACTGTCCAGTCGACGCATTTAAGGTTCTTAAGCCTGCTACTTATTTAATGACGCGAAAAACAGGGGAAGTATATATATATATATATAAAAGAGTACTCACGAAAGCAATATTCGACCAAATTTTCTGAATATTTGACCAAAAGATTTGCAAATCAATGAGAATTAACATTTTATGTGATAGCTATGTTTTTGCACCGCTCCAATAAAAGTTCCACAAAAACAATAGTGGCGCCCGTAAACTAAAGCAAACATACTTGCAATGCTTTTAGCTGTTATGCACATAAAGACACGACACGCGAAAATACCAGAGAAAGATATTACAATACTCACCGACACAATAATGAGTCGAAATTCACAAATTTACAGATACGCCGCTTATTCTTTCAATCGCTCATTTACCTAATCACGCACAGCAGCCCAAAAAAAGCAAAAGATTAACAGAATACTCACAAATTCTGTACTTCTACTGAATTCCTCCAAGCAAAATCTTTGAATGTGCAAGAACTGTTTCAAAAAGCCTTTACCGATTATTTCATAACTGCAAAGAAAAAAGCCAATTTCAATGGCAAGAAGAACCCGTGAATAGATTTTAAAGCACAACTGAAAAAACAAAAAAAAGTGGATATTCAACGGCTAAAAAGCACCCGAACGGTCATTTCGAAACAGTGAAAGCAACAAACAAAAAAATCCATTCTGCCATCTTTTTTTACCTCTTTCACGCAAGCGAACAAACTCTGTAATCTTCTCCCCCACTACAGATAAACCCCCAATCCCTACTTCTTGTTTGAATATGCATAACCACCTTGCATGTGTATCTGATCCGACGGCGACGGACACATCGGGCCACTACATAATTCACGCGTGCATGTATTAAAAATTACAAAATACCGTGTCTCGTAAATACGGCCACACACACGCTCCTGTAAGCGACGAAGTATGAAGACATGGTATTGACACGTGGATTATCTGTCTATTTTTAGGGTTTCCGGCGGGCTTCTGTGAGATTCAAAATATTTTGTGGCCGGATATGCCGTCGTAGAACAGACGTAACTCGAATTCCAATTTAATAGCTGGTTGGCGACTGGATTTAAAACTTTATTAAATCTAGAATATATTGCGTTTAAATGTCGTTTTCAAGTGTTTTGCCTTGGGAAGGGATCTGTACGCTAATGACATTTCCGCGCGTGGGGCGGTACCGGTGGCGTGGTTTTCTGTTGGATATCCGACGTGGAAGTGACAGCTATGATTTGACGTAAGCCTGTTCGGGGGTAGGAGGAGCGGGGTGGGGACTATAATGTTGACCTGGCCTGTTGAAATTGTCAACGTGGCGCGTCGAAATTGAGATTGACGTGGAAGATAGATTTACCTGAAAATGATTGACGTGGCATAGGTTTTTGAATGTGCGAGGCCAATTTGAAAATGATTTTTGATTCCCCGAGGCTACAGAGACGAACATGACCGTTAGATACTGACGTGGCAGTCTCAACGGACGTTTATGGGAATTCGGAGCGGGGTCAAACACACTCGGGAATCTCATGGTTTTAAATTAGGGGGAGTCTATAACTTTAAGGGGTTTTTTTTTATATTCCTTCAATGAGCCACAATATGTGCATGTTTGCTTGTTAAGTCAAGATATTGGTTCACACATAACACACTGATGGTTTTATCACATTGGACTCGATATTTTAAGGTTATTGAACATGCATTGCTCAAAGTGTTCGTGTGGGTTGAGTTTCTTAACTTATCGATTCTAATTTGGTCTTTGTTTAACCAAATAGTTTAGCGTGTAGGGCATTTGATTTATCATGAGCTAAAAAGATTATGTTCGGTTCAACCTGACAAGCAAATTTGTGTTGAGGTTGGCCTCGCAAAAGACTTGATCTAGAGTCTTCAGAAATTCAAGTGGGCACTGAGAGTTTCCTGCAAAAGGTCACGTACAAATTTTTTCTCAATACTTGCTTTTGTTGTCAAGATATTCACTCATGGTTCACCCAGACCGTAAACCGACAATTGAAAAGATGGTGATACTTGAAAAGGAATAGGGTTTACTACTTTCAACAACAAAAAGCATCATTGAGTCGTAAAAAAACTAAAGTTAAAAAATGTCATCTCAATGATGAGCCATAGCAATATGTCAAAAACATTGAGTCTAGTATCCCCCATCCCAACCTTGCAATGTAGAGTCAAGCTTCTCCATTTATGCCTTACTCAAGTTGTTACTTCAAGTGTTGGGACATCCTCAAAAATTCTTCTACCCTCTAGGCGCTCCTAGAGTTCGCCTTGAGGAAGCGACAATTCACCAAGGGGAGATAATGGGACTAAGTGTCGCTCTATCTCACTGAGAGATTAACTCCTACTAAACCAACAACCTCTTTTGAGTAACAAGTTTCATCACTAGATCCCGAGGAAGGGTATGAAGATGGTTGAGGGGAATTACATATGGAGGATTCCTCTATGTGAGTATTCTCTCTTGGAATGTGTGTGATCTCACAGAGTCCTCTCAAAAATGCTCAATGTGGTATACCTATAAGTGGCTTGGTGCCTCTGATATTATTTATTTGTGAGACATTAAAGTTTATGGATTTCTTCTGTAAATTGCATTAAGATGTATGTTGGATGTTACCAAGTACACCAACTCTCATGAGGATGGGCATGGTGGCACTAGGATATTGATTTCCCCCAAGATCAATCAGCTAATCATTTTCTCGGGGGAAGATCCAATACACCATGTCATAAAAGTCATGCTTGATATTAATGGTCATGTTTTGGGTCTTATTAATGTCTACGTGCCTAATGAAAGCCCATATCAAGTAACTTTATGGCATTGATTGGTAGATAACTTGCCTCTCTCTAATTGGTTCATCTACAAAGACTTTAATATGGTTGAGAACCTTCATGACAAGGAAGGTGATTTGTGGATGCGATGATGCATTGGGGAGCCTAAATCTTGGTTTTATTTCAAAAAACATTGAGGATTGTTAGACCGTCTCTATCAATATTGGCATGGTAGCCCAAATCCTTAGTTTACATAATATAATTTATGTGCAAACCCTAATTGCATCCAAAAAAGGCTAGACCATATAATGCTTGTTGAGTAACACTTATTCAAGTTTCACATCGTCAATGGGTAATCTGTCATTGTCCATCTAGATATTGTCTTTTTTGATCACATCCTATCACTTTTTGATTTGCTTGGAGGGATAGATTTCAAAAAGTCCCTTGTATTCAATTCTTTTTTAACATGTCACTCCTTGCTCATGAGGGTACTATTTGATTCATTACCTAAGTTTGGAATTTTATGCCACGTCTATCTTATGTTGCCAAGTAGATTGAGTGGTGGAATGACATTATCACTTGCCACATTTCTCACACACTACAATAAGCAAAAGGAGAAAGCTTGAAAGTGGGTCAATAATACTTTGGCCAAATATTTTCAATGGGTTATAATGTAGCTCAAACATAGCCCACTTGATATTCAATTACAAGCAATGGTTACTTGTTTCAAACATAAGCTTTAGTTTACATAGTGCCATGTTGCAAAAGGAGCTCAAATCATTGCTTTCCTACATTGGTTCAAATTGAAAGATTGAGCCTCAAAATATTTTAAAATCTTTAAGGGCCAAGTGAATCAGGGAGAAAATTAAATCCATTAAAGTCTTTCATGGGGGCCTCATAGAGCTTCCCAATATCTCTTCAGCGTTTTTAGATCACTATAAACTAGTGTTTTAGGTGCAGGAGGATTCTTTATAATGAGCGGAAACTTTAAAATAATGTCTTGGTGTGGTTTCTTATAAGCTTATCCCTTCTTCACCTCTTTGCGACACACTACTTTCTCTTGAGGATTTGTATGCAGTCGTGCAAAATATGGATAGTGATAAAGCTTTAGCAGTTGATGAGTTTCCTTATGAATCTACATGGTATTTTTTTGTTAAACTTACTTTAGGGTTACAATGAAGCTCTCAAGTTAAACTCTTTAGGGAAACTAATTAATTAATGAAATATTAAATTTATCCTATGACTGACCTCATTACTAGTTGGAGACCCATTACTTTGTTAAATGTCTCTTACAAGATAGTTGATAGAACTTTGACAGTCCACATACAATACATCCTCCCTGTAATTATCAGTTCAAAGAGAACATGTTTCATTAAAATCAATTACATCTTTGACAACATCATTATTGTGTGGGAAATGACGAAAAGGCCTTCTGCCTTTTATTAGTGGACTTTGTTTCGTAAATTGAATTTTGAAAATATTATGACCATAACAATTGGCCTTTTATCTTATCATGTTGAAAGCTTTAGGGTTGGTATTTTTTATCTCTAGTGTACAAACCCTCTTTTCTAATGCATTGTCTTGTTTAACCACT
This sequence comes from Torreya grandis, assembly GCA_037957365.1. Taxonomy (NCBI): domain Eukaryota; kingdom Viridiplantae; phylum Streptophyta; class Pinopsida; order Cupressales; family Taxaceae; genus Torreya; species Torreya grandis. The sequence continues at coordinate 2,221,140 of JARHVA010000201.1, read as the reverse complement.
AATGGTCACAAATCTAAGGGTTTTGTCCTTTTCAGCACAATGAAACAAGGTTGCATGTTACCTCTCATACTCTATGTTTTTATTGTAAAACCTTTTGGTTATCTTAAAGAGTATAATAACTCTATTTTAATCGATAACTTTAACCTTAACTTTAGTTATAGTGAGAGGATACAAAACTTATTTAAATTAACTCCTTTTAGTGAAGAGTGTCTTAAATTACAACTTGAGCTTTGTTAGGGTTTCAAATGTTAATGTTTAGGTAAAATGTAGACATCCAATTTTCACCACTACCGTGTCGAAGTCTAAATGACTTCTCGTAATAATGCACAAACCATGCCAATTACCATTGAAAGACTCAAATTCATATGCACATGTCATGTATAATTATCGAACCATGTCAATATGTCCCTAATTGGGGCATTACCCTATACGCAATTATTATCTTCTAATTTATTTTTGGTCTAATTGTGACCTAGTAAATTGACACTTTTTATCATTAAAATGTTCTAATTCATCTGCACACGTCACATGCAAATTTTGGTTCATGTCAATACATCCATGATTGGGGAAGTATCATGTACATAATCATCACCTTCCTCTAATTCAATTCCAGTCAAATTGTGACCTAACAAATTGGCATTTTTGACCAATAGTGCAAGACAACTAATCAAATTCTAAGAATTGTAAAAAGTCTAATCATAATCACTTAGCTAAGCAAATCAAATCAAATGCTTAAGTTAAAAATCCATGTCAAATTAGTGAATATCTAACTTTGGAAAATGAAATTTCAACAAATATATGGACCATGACATCATCTATGACATCATCAAAAAAGTTGTCAAGCACTAAAGAATCAATGCAAACAAACATTTGATTTATGCAAGCCATGATTCATAAATGCAATATTTATTGCATTTGGTCTCCAAAGTTGAACTAATATTGGGCCACACATCTTGATCTTGAGATGGACGATTGGTGTCATTTTAGGAGAACTATAAATACCAAGGTCGTGACCCTTTTCTACCAAGTTTTTATTGTGCAAGGTTATAATGTAGAATTCCTCCTAAAAGCTTCAACCATTCTTTTAAATTATACCAATAAAGAACCGTACCAAGTTAGCATTTGAAGAGATGATCATGGTGACTCCCCCACAACATTGCTAGAGACTTTGAATGCTACATCCGGGTATAAACACGCTTATTGACTGGTCTTGAAGGAGAGTCACATTGGGAAGGTATTGTTTGTCATGCTTTATTGTTTAATTCTTGATTTCATTGGCCTAACCCACATGAGGGAGTAAGTTTGAAGCATTATCTTTTGTGATTTTGTTTGTCTTTGAATACTAACATAAAAATTAACCCTTATAATCTTATTCTACATTTGGCATGCCCACTCACAAACCTCCTTGGCAACCTTCTTAGTCTTCTAGATACACAATCAAACTATCTTTTGGTGTTGATTTACTTATTTTTCTTCTAAATTTTATGTATTTTTGTTCTCTGTTAATTGGTGAAGTTGCCCTATGAAATGACAAAGTCACCCTATGAATTAATGAAGTCAATTTGCGGATCAGTGAAGTTGATCATGCAATTGGTGAAGTTACATGATAGATTAGTGAAATCATTTTTATTTCTCTCTATTTCCTACATGTATTTGACAAAAATGGTGAATTCACATTGAAATCAATGAACTCTACTTGCAGATCGATGAGGTTGAAGAACAAATGATGAAGTCACTTCTTGATAGTTTTCATCTTTTTCTACAAACAACGAAGTCGACCTACAATTTAGCAAGTTCACCATGTGCATCATTGAAATCAATCAAAGGTAAACTATGTTTTTCTACTTATTTTATGAAAATGATGAACTCATCCAATAATTGATGAGATCATCCTAATAATCAGTGAAGTCACCAAAATTGTGTTTATGTGTTTTTGGAAAACATTGAACTTGACATGTAATCCATGAAGTCACCCTACCAAACGGTGAAGTCACCCTGTGTGAAATTTATCTAGAGTTAAAAATAGCAGCATTCAACTTTATTTTGATGTTTTAAACCCTTGTTTGACTACCAAATATTTATTTTTCAGGTTTTTGACATTCAAATAAGTTGTTTTTGCACACTAAACCGAATGCAAATTTCATTCACTTTTCCATTTAGTGATTAAACAAATAACATTCACATTGACTTGGTGCTCCTAAGAGCATTTTCATTTCAGTTATTTGTTTCAAGTACTTATCCATTTCTTGTTTTTTTATAAAGCATTGTGCCTATGTTCTCCCCTTGCCCCATTTAGGGAGCCTGGGCATTAAAAAATACACTGTTTCACTTGTTTGAGTGTCTACCTGTAGAATACGTTTTTGTTGTATGCTCTTCTCTTACCCATTCATGGGATCCTAAGAGTTAGAGGCAAAAACACATTTTTCCTTGCATTTTATTTTTAACTTCATGGGGTGGATTTCATCACCTTCCCATTAGTCTCTACGGGTGCATTAACCTAGTAAGTGACATCTTAGCATCACAACAACCCCATTATCTAATAGGGTATATAAATTACGGTTATGCCAATGTTATCTTAGCTGGTATTTTCTTAGAGCCTGATTGCATCAGTAACACTTCACTAAAACCCCTACAGCTGAAGTGTTCACAAAGGGATTAGACCCTTTAGTTAATGGCTTGCAAGATCTTGCATCCAATTGACATATTGTTTTAAGGCACCCACATACCAAAAGGTATATCGGGACCATCTAATTTGCCAAATGAAAACTTAGCTTAGAAACCACTTTGCCATGAATAAATCATTGATGCAAGGCTACAAAGGTGATCGCTCCCAAATATCACCTTTTAGTATGTGGCTTTGAGAGAAGGAGGGCTTAAAAACCCTACCAATAATTACTTAATAGACAATTAATTTTTTTGCTCTCAAAGTCTAGTATATCAAAAGGACTTAATGACTATCTCGTAACTCATGTCAGTTACTAAGTTACATTCATGATTGCTTGAAGTATCTTGTCAAAACCAATTTGTGTTCACAAATCACACTTTCAAAAAAGTACGTCACTAAGGTGTTATCATCCACCTTGCCAATTTGCATTTAGTCATTTCTCATAACTTTACACCTACCACTTGAAATAATGGCCTTTGTCTCATTTGGTACCGTTACATTGCCCATTTCATTTGTAGTTTTTAATCATAAACTCTCTTATGCTAACTTTATTCTAAGATTCAAAAATCATTTGGCCTCATTTCTTTTCCATTTGGTGTCATTATGCCACCCATTGCTTCACTTTGCTATGTATAGATCATTTTGGCTTGTTTTCAAGTTTCTCACCAAAATTGGAAACTTAAAATTTTTAATGTGTTTTTGGAGTTTTATTCATCTCCTAATGCATTATTTTGTCATGATACTTAATAGATGGCTCAAGGAAGGTCTTAATACATGTTTGGAATAATTCTAAGGTCTTAACTCATAACTAGCTTGCCAAACTCAATTAAGGTTAAGACATAGGTTAAGTTGATGATGTTGGTTAGACAGTTTGAGGAGCTAGAACTAAAGAAAAGAGAGTAAGGAGAGATAAGTGTGCATGGGAGAAGAGAAAATAAAATAAAATAAATAATTCCAAGATTTCAAAGAGGTGGAGGGAGAAGTTCTAGAAAATAGGGTTGTTTATAGTACTATTATAACTCATTTACAACAAGAACAATAAATGAAAGTCTTATTGAGTACCATGATTCAATTACAATCTTATAATACATGTAAATGAGTGTATTTATTATTTTAGAACCACATTCATTATTTTATAATAATCTTCTTTGATGTAGCAGACCTGAAGATATAGTACAAACTTATTACAGTCAATAAAAGGGATATAATAGTAAAAAAAGTCATCTTTTATCACTTTTTACGATTGATTTGATGAAAAATTCAAGTGGCAGAGTAAGATATATGTGGGGAATTTTCCAATAAAAAGAATCTAAACTATGTCTTACAATTTGAATTCCTATTGAAACTAAACTCTCAACCCGTGTATAGTCAAGAAAACCTAAAACATGGTTTTGAATCACTAAAACCTCTCTAACTCAAAAATAAACACGTCAAAATTCATAAAAATTGGTAGAGAGGTGTGTTAAGATGAATTCAAAGTGTTAGAAGTAGTTTAAAAGTTTTTGTCCAACTTGAAGGAGAGATATGCAAGTTTCTCAGTCTGTAGGCCTAATTATAAGGTCTACAAACCCTGTTTTCACATTTTCTTGCATTTTCAAATTTGAACAAAGGTATAAATCAATATGGTGAATTGAGATAACATCTAATGAATGTGGAAGAGGTTTTTTACCATAAAAACTCCTTATTTAATTATAATTTGCTCTTAGGAAGGTTGTAGGCCTATTCTTCCTTAATCCCTACATCAAGAAGTTATAGGTCCCTATCCCTTGTGGTTCGAAAGGGAGGGTGAGTGGCATGTATTTTTTCAAGAGATCGATGATTTTGGATATAAACATGGTAAAAACCACCAAACTAGTGAATGGTTCTGAATTAGTGACTTTTCCAGCCATCACTGCGTCCTTTTCTTTTGGATTATCTTTTAATAAAGTTTAAGGTATTTCAACCCCTTTCTTTAAGACAACAACTTTGGGCTTCGTAGGTTCGTTAACATAGACAAACTATGGGGGTTTCATGACCACATTGGTAGGTAAATGGTGATCAATATGCAATTATGGTTACTTATGCATGGTTGTTTATATTATTTAAAATTCTTAGGATCCCCATGGACTATGAAGACCTTGAGGTGTAGGATATGGATTTTATGAAATAAGTTTGAAGGGATAACCTTCATCCTGTGTATGCCTTCCCAAGATCATGTTAGAATTGGTATCTTTATCTATGACACAAAACTTGGTTAGCACTAACTTGGGACCCAGAGTCATTATAAGTATGATGGTTACTATGGAAGTATATTTGAGTCTATCATAACCTCATAGGGTGTTACGAGTCATGGAACAATTGATTCCCCATAACCAAGATTTTACAAGAAGGAAAATGGGACAATATTGATGATACTCCATCATCAACCATGGCTCTCTTCACAAAATTATTGTAAATCTAAACCTGTAGAAACAAGGTTAGATTTCCCCTCCTCGCCATATCAGAGTCAGGAGGAAGACTATGAAAATAAAAAAAATAACCAATTACTCAAGAGTCTGACCAAGTGGGAACATATATAGATCAATGTAGTTGATATGAGCTTGTGGTAGAGGAGTAACACTGGATAAATGCCCTAGTGTTAGGGCATCAAGTAAGGGTAATTGATGAGTGGGAGAGTTCTTGAGTAAATCAAGAACTAATATGTGGGAGATTGTCTTGATTAGATCGAAGATCAAATAATAGGTTCCCATGGGATTAAGGATAAACACATTTTCCAAAATGTTTGAGGAATGAAGAATCATAGGTTGATACTCTCTGGTGTGAGTAATAGTATTATCCTCTTCATCAACTTCTAATTCCATAAATCCTATCATTTTGGTTTACCCTTATACTCCCAACTAAGGAACGATATTAGTATTAACAGTTCTAGAGGTGGAAACTTCAACATCATGGGTGCATGCCATTGTGGGTTGATTATGTTGAATCAGGTGGTTATATGGGCCACCCTACTATTGATTTTGGGTAACATATTCTTGGGGGTTAGGAAAGGAGTTTTGGTAGATATGGAGATTCTTATTCTAAGGAGTGATCGAGTTGTTTTAAAGGGCATGGGGGTTTGTTCCAGCATTCACTAGGAATATGTCAATAAATATTTGCCTTTGACCTCTGAGAGCCTTTGGATAAATTTATTATATTATTTGTAGTTTTGAGTATCATGATCAATAACTCAGTGGAAGAGGCAATAGACATTGGGATCATATTCCATAGGCCTCATGTTTTTCCCCTATTGACCAAACACTTGTTGATTATTTCTTTGGTAATAGTTTGGTTTTGAAAATAGGGAATTACTTGACATGTTGATATTGATATTGATTTTGTTTTTGTTGTTTCATGTTTCATGGTGGTGGTTAGAGAAAATTAATTGCATGAATGGCAGGTGGCATATTTTTGCTCTTAACAACTGTATTATTATTGGCATTGGAGTTATTCACTGACTGATATTAATTTTTATTCATAGGGGTTAGATTCTTATTTTGGTCAACGACACCATTGGTGGTGGCATTCTTATTTTGATTTAGGATCTTGGGACCTTGGTCATTGGTATTTCTCAAACTCACATTTTTGAATTCCTCATTGTTTTGGTTTGGGGTGATGATGCATCTATTAGTCCCGTAAGTTCATCAACCACCATCAATGGCCACCTAGTCAATCTACAAGTCACTCTCAAGAGATTTTTCATAGGATTGAGATGGGAATTTGTAAACATCCTCCCTCATCTCGTTGTTAAGGGAATGGAGGAAGAGGTCGTATAGTTCTTTTGATCTATGTGGGGTACACTGCCAGAAGAATATAAGACCTACCACCATCTCATTATGAAATGGGTATCCAACTCATTATCTTCTTGTTTGATGTGAAATAACTCTTGAATTCTAGTATTTATGCATTTGTTCATATCAAAGGCTTTGAAAAAATCAACCACAAGTTGGTGAAAAGAATGTATAGAACCCTTAGGGAGGTAGTAGTACCAGTCAAGTGCTATTCACTTTAAGGTTTTGGGGAAAAATTTAGCAACCACCCCATCCCAAGGTAGGAGTCCCCTGATATTAATAGTATAAGCCTTGACATGCGCATTAGGATATCATTCCCATTTAAACTTGGGAAGGTTAGGAAGGGGATGTGGAAGAAGAACCCTTTGTATGTTGAGATCAAGAGGCTCTTTAAGGTACTCTACGTAAGTCCCCATGTTACTAAAGTTTGTTATTGTCATGGTAGGACTAGAGTGGAAATGTGGGATCATATGTGGGTTAGTTGGATAACTACTAGAAGGGATAGCGGAAGCTTGATAGGGTGGAATAAAATAAGACATGAAATAGTTATTCAATTGAGTAGACTTGAAATACATATTGAATTATGAAGGGAGATTATTAGATGTATGAATATTTATGGCTTGTTTTGGAGGGGTATGCATAGTTTACAAATGGTTGAAGGCTACGTAAGGTGGGGTATTTCCCATATATGGTGGGGGTTATACATGGGAGGCATGTAACCTAGACGAGTAAAGAATGATAGATCATTGGTCACCATATTGTTTTTCAAAGGTGGAGCCTAAGTTTACATGATTACCATTGGGGTTTGCGTAGGGGCTTGGTAGGATGAAGGGACTTTAAAAGTGTCCAAGTTGGGGACCCCATGAGTAAGGATGTCCCCCAAGAGTTTATTAGAGGCATAATTTGATGGGGGCATATGCTTAAGTTGTGGTGAAAGTGTGTAAATTTGCTATTATGGTGGTGGATGAGTCCTCATTTGGATGGGAAGAGGAGAAGGATGAACTTGTATAAGAGAACGTGGGCCCATCCCTTGAATCAAAACTTGTTGGTTATTTTTGAGGTCATGAATTTAACCCATTGGGGTGTTGATGAGTTCATTTGGGCCAGTGGTGGTTAAAAGCTTAGAAATCCCTTATATAAGAGAGGTAGAGGCATGAGATTGGTTAGTCTAAAGAGGTTGGTTTGGAGGGGGAGCTTCTAGGGTAGTGATCACAATTTACACTGGTGGTTTGAAGGCATATTTTCTCTTATTATGGGGATGCATGACCACTTGCATATGATTAATATCATTCTCCAAGTGGTAGATCCTTCCCAAATAATGATCATATATAACAACACTTTCCATGTCTGGGCTTTACAGGCTGATTAATAGCCTAGTGGCCATGCAAGAGTGATCATACCTCATCCAATGAGGGTCATAACATTAGATTTGAGAGGTTTCTCATAGTTTTAGATATGACTCATATTTAATAAATAGAGACCCCACTCTTGGTTTAAGTGTTAGGATGAGAATAATCATAGAATTGGTAATCTATGTTGATGTCAAAGGTTAGGTTATTCCAACTCACCAACTAAGGCTCATTGGAATTGAGTCGGCTTCTCCTATAGCCCTATAGGCTAAGAGATGCACCTATGTCCTATCCATACATATTCTGGGGGTATATGAATACTCATAGAATAAATAGAAGGAGGTGGGAAAATGGAGAAGGGAGAAAAGAAGAAGAGGAAGAATGGGGTAACACAAAGGATGGAAGTACTTAATATCAAGTTCACTAATTTGTGTACATGTGAATAACAAGTTAAACTATGCACTTAAATCATTGAGGTCAGGTCAAGGCAACTAATGTAATGGATGGGATATGGATTGGGCTAGTTTTTAGGTTGAATAGAATTAGAATGGATGATGGCAATGGGTTCTCATAATGGAATTACAACACCTTTGCAATGTCATGGTGCTCATTAAGAGAGTCAAGTTATGTAAAAATAGAGATCTAGGGTCCTTTAGTCTTTGAGATTATAGGGAAGTGAAGTTCTTGGTCGATACAAAGACTAGGAAAATGAAGGAGATTAGGCTGAATAACTCACGAGATGAGATCAACTTTATTGGTTTGACTATTCCTAATCAATGGCATACATAGATGTGAATGATATAAGATGAGGCTATACCCAAGGAGAATAAGGAAGGGGGTGGAGGTGAGGATCTAGGCTTGGATTATGTTATACTATCAACTTTTATTTTGAGGGAGAATAATGATTGGTGGATCGATAATTTGTTCTTATTCCTCTAAAGAATTGAAAGAGTCAATAATGAGGTGGGGGATTGGGATGGAATAGAAAAAATCTCTCCTAACCTCAGTATTGATATCATATTACATACTAACGATGGGACCAAGTGCCTTATGTATGCAATTGAAATTGCATGATTCACAATGAATTAATCTTGGATCGAATAAGATAGAGCACACCTAAACTTTTAATTGGGTATATAGTTGTTAAGCATGAGCATGACCAATATGGGGATCTTATAGACCTTGATTAGGGGATCACTTATATCATTTGTCACAACACATCATGCTAGGAAGGGTTCCAAAGCCTACAGTCTAACACAATCACACAATAACCTTATAATATTCCTATGATTTAATGTTCACTTATGTAATAAACAAGAAAGTAAACTATTCTGATAACAAGAAAAGTAAACTAATCTAGTGCGCACCAAAGCTTGTGGCACAATGTGAGGGGTTAGATGCAAAGCAAAATATGTATAGGGAACTTCAAATAAATTAAGTATGAGTAACACCCTAATATATAGAATATGAAGAGTAATATTATTTGAGCCAACACTTATGCTACTTCTATATACTAAAAGAGAGAAGAACAAAGTTATAATATACTTACCTAAATGTGAACCTGTCATGATTCAATCTCTCCCTTGGTCAATGGGTCTTTGGAAGAGGTTGTTATGGTTCGTAAGGATCATTTTGTTAGGCCAAAGCATCCAAGACCTATCCACAAGACTAGATTCTCCAAAATAAGAAACCTAAGCTAAGACTCCTCAAGTAGAATGGTAGAAGAGCAGATTATGAAGAAGCACAAGAAAATAATAACTATTTATCACATATTATTAATAATGACCAAAATGACCTTGTATATATAGGAGTCTTTCACCTAAAAATCATTCAGACATGTTAGTTGTGTTAGGTCGATTGGGTCGACCTAGTATATTCTCAAACTAATGCCTAAAATCTATGTTAGTTCAGTCGAAAGATAAACAAGTCAAAAGAGCTAAAGTGACCCTAGAATATACTAGGTCGACCAGGTCGACCTAGTGTATTGAATAGGTAAAAAGGGTGTAAAGCAAGGAGAAGAAGGATAAAAAGAGGAAAATACTAGAAGAATGTGCAAGGGAGGAGAAATAGTTTAGGAAAAGGTTTTAGGAGCTAAAAGGATTGGGAATAATGTGGTAATAAGGGACAATAATCCTACAAAACACCAAAGGTCTACCCACCCCTTTTTCGATGCACCCCTTAAGACATGCACTTAGAGAGATTGAGTCACGATGGATTCCTGTAAGATGTAAAACATCAGTATTTGATAAAAATTAAATATATTATGTGTATACATATGCCCCACTCAAAGCTCATCACTTGTCACTAAGGTGTAATAGGGGATGGTGCTTTGAGAAAGAACATAAGGACACACACAATGTTGATGCTAAAAAAAATTACAGTATTTTAAAAACCATAAAATAACTGAAAGTAAATGATTGAAATGGAAACTAATCTAAAAAGTAAATAACTAAAAAGTAAAACTGATGCATACCTTGACTTACATTTTATCACAAGATGGTTGTCAACAGTGTTTTTAGTTTTGATTATGTAGGGCATAGAGACTACTTTTGACAAACCCAAAAATACAAAACTAAGGATAAAAAACAAATAAATGTATGAAAAACCAAGATAACTAGTGCTATATGGACAAGACATACTTAAGAATTTGGCAAGCTGGGTGATAGGTGCTATGCTAAACCAAATGACTAAGTCAAACAAGTAACCAAAAATCCAAGGTTACTAAAGACCAAAAAACTCAAACAAGTAAACCAAAAGTAAGAAAAGTCAAACTGACCAATTCAAACCAAGGATACATGTTTAAAAATGAATGATAAACAAGACAAATTAATGGTAAAAAAAAAAGTAAAATGGTAAAACAACATTGATGAGTGAGCAATATCAATCCACATCTCAATCAACAATGGAAAAAGGTTCATAAAAGGGAAAACAACATTGAGGAGTGAAAAGAAACAATCCACATCTCACTCAATAATGGAAAAAAGGTACGAACTCAGGTGTCCATAATAGCAAAATAACAAAATCATGATAAATGGAAAAAGGAAAGTAAAGCAAGTCTAGTAAATGTAAAATGAAGTGGAGAAAATGATCCAAAGTTGCCTAAACATGTTGTTTTGCATCTAAAGATAGATAAAACTAAAACAAATTAGTGCTAGCATGTTTTTAGGAAATGAAGAAGAAGGAATTTAAAGAAGAGGGAATACAAATTTTGAATCACAATTTGTCTATCAAGTGGGGAAAATGAAATGGGTGGAGGGAATAATGAAGGAAAAACCAAGGTAGAGAAACTCTTTATCGAAGTCAAGACACTCAAATTAGGTTTGTCAAAACAAGATGACTGTCAACCTTAAGAACTCTAAAGAACTTTTCTTAGCTACAAAAGTCTTGGGTCAACAAATGTAGTATATAGATCATCCCATGAAGGCTATATGCATGAAAATTAAAATGGACCTACCTCCCTATGATGTGTTCCCAATTCTTTAAGACCCCTTATAATGCTATCGATCTACTGCAAAGATTGGCTACTTACGTGAGAAAGTAGGTATCACCATAGATTTTTTTGAAATCCCCTATTCCAATCTACTGGCCTACCATACCCCAAAGGACTTTGGCTCAATGTGAAGTTGACTGTGGAGTTTGAGATTTGATTAGAGATAGGATATGTGCTTGTAATCACATTTTTTTTTGTGATTTTAACTTTTGAGATTCGTATGTTGCCTTTTAGATATCATTGCCTTTGTTTCAAATGATTTGGGTTGTGACTTTCTTGATGGATTTTTCTATTCCTCCTCCATACAGATTTGGAAAACTAAACATGGGTGCTTAAGATGACTTTTATTTAAAAACTTTAGGATAAGGTTGTTAAGAGAGAGAACTTCAAATAGCATGGGGTCTAAGAGTCTCATAAATCTAGGTGAAATAAAAGTGTTATCTTGACTTCGGCCTTGTTTTATCCAATGAGGAGATGAAATAAAAAGGGAAATCAAGAGGAATGACACATGTAACAATTTTAATTGCTTCAAATTTAAAAAAAAAAGTGATAAAGGGCCAAGAAGGATATAATGACAATAAAGTGTAATTCTTTATCATAAAAAATAGGGAAATGAAGGAAAACATGCTAACATAGATTGTTTATGAATTCCATCTAGCAAAAGAAGAAAAAGCTAAAGTTTAAGAACAAGAAAAGAATGGTAATTTTATGAGGAGAGTTTGGTCATATCCATGGTCTTATAAAGTAACTCATAAAAGAAAGCCCTACGAGGGTGCTAATAAGCAAGAGAAAAGCAAAGTGAGGGAGCCTTTACACAAAACATCTCACAAAAGAAAAACCCAAAGGATGCCAAAATAACATTGACAAGAAAAAAAGAGAGAAGAAAAATAGGGTAAAAGATGGTGGTTTTATGAGGGATGTCGGGTCCTATCCATGTTCTTATAAAGCAACTCACAAAATAAAAACCCAAGGGGTGCTAAATAAAAATTAACAAATAGAAATATAATGAAAAAAATATGATAATGAAGACTATGGTACATTAAAAAACCAAAATATCAAAAGGGAGGACTAAGGTTTGCGAACAAGAGGGAACTACTACAGAGGGAGAGATCCGTGCTTAAGTAACCTGAAAAAAGTATTAGATAAATATAGATATAAAGCACAATAAGAAATAAATGATTAGGTGAAGTATTTTTTTAGGAATTGAGCATTGGTGGGTTCTTTGAAAACATGGCCTTCATTAGTTTGAAGGTGGTAGGTACTTGGATCAAGAATATCTTTAACTAAGTATGAGCCCCACCATTTTTGGGCATACTTGCCTTCTTTGTCATGAGTGTAGTCTAATTTAAGGATAAGATCACCAACATAAAATGTGTGTATTTTGACACATTTATTATGTTATCAGGCAATGCGAGCCTTATATTGGTGATTATGTTGTAAGGCAAAGAGGTGATGTTCATCAAGTAGATCAAGAGAATGAATACTAGCCTCATGTAATTCTTCATCAAGAATGATGCCATGAAGAGATATGTGAAGAGAAGGAAGCTCAACTTCAAGAGGTAAGACTAACTCAGAACCATAGACTAGAGAAAATGGAGTTGCCCCAGTGGCAGTATGAATGCTCATCTGATAGGCCAAAAGTATGGGATAAAGATGAATATTCCAATACATGTAGGTTTCATGAATTATCTTTTAAAGGATTTTATTGAGAATCTTGTTAGTGGCCTCAGCTTGACCATTGCACTATGGATGATAAGGAGTGGAAAATTTGTGATTAATCTAAAATTTGGTGTAAAGTTGTTTAACATGTTTATTTGTAAAATTACCACCATTGTCAAAAATGATGGTATAAGGAATGCTAAAATGATAAATGATTTGGTTCAGAATGAATTTAGATATGGTAAGACTAGTAACATTGACAAGGGGCATGGCTTCTACCCACTTGGTAAAATATTTGGTAGCAGTGATAATAAAGACATGTCCATCTTGGGAACAAGGAAGTTTAACAATGAGATCAAATCCCCATTTGAAAAATGGCCAAGGAGATTCAATAGTTTGAAGTTTAGCTGGTGGTGAATGAATGAGATAATTATGAAGCTGACAAGGATTAAACTTTTTAGCATATTCAATAGCATCCTTTTCTAGAGTAGGCCAATAGTAACCCATACGTAGGCATTTGTGAGCTATAGCTTGTCTACTACAATGACCACCACAAATTCCCCCATGTGTTTGTTTAAGTAAAGGAGGGACTATTGTCTCCAAATCTTGTGCCCTAGAAGAGGTTGTTCATACCTCTTAAATATTTAGCCAACATGGAAATACTTCTAGGTGTGTGGGGCACCTATAATGGAATTAGACCTCTATATTTTAAGGGTTGGCTCCCTATATATGACTTGATGTGCTTATGCCACTAAAACTACCTATTATGGGTGAAAAGGGAGAGAAAGATACATAAAGCAAACCTAAACTAGGAGGTGATACACCAAGAGTTGCTTTCATTTATACACTTGGAATTTGCATAATGAACTAAGACAACCAAAATAGCCTCAACACCATTAATGGAGCTCCCTAACATTAGCATTTATCATGAAGGCAAATAACAACTCAACAAATGAAGGCAAGTGAAGGGAAGGTCAAATATGACACTACCAAACTCATACACACTTCAAGAGTCTATTACAGTAGCATACACTTCATGAAACCTATTAGGAGAGAAGTCATTTGTAGTAACAGATTCAAGGATTACATGAAAACAAGATGAACTCAATCTATACTTGACATTCAAGATGGATCACTTTAACACGTAGTGCAAATGGGCTTAGAGTATAACCAAATTACGTCTCATTAGCTTAAGTAAAAATAAAGGTACAATTTTAGTAGGGATTTGCCATACCAAGAGTTGGAATCTCTTTCAATATCAAAAATGGCTCATACTTATAAAACTTGGAAGATGAGAGAGAAAGGAGAAGTTGAAGAGGCATAAAGACAAGTGTTAAAGGATAAAAATCAGTTACAATGTCTAGAAATGAGGAGGAAGAGAGATCAAGAAATTGATGTGAACATGTGTCCATTTCAAACTGATCACCTTCCTCACATGTGGTGTTGAAACTCTTCAACAAGCATCTTTAGGTCTTGAAACTCCTTCTGGACAAGTGGTAAGAGGCAAGAATTTGATCATGAGATCTCTTGGATAGTTATATATGCATCCTAAAGACACTTGGCAATCATCTTGGAGCATCTCAAATTGATACATTACATGAATTAGGTCTGAGACAAAATTCATAACCCATTTAGAGCCATCTTGATCCCATCTTATGCCTTGACCACCTTCACACCTTAGTCATTTCTAATACTCATATTTCTTAGTCCATTATCTATCTCAATCATAGTCAACTGACTATAGGTTATTTGGTTCCTATAAGGTTTGATCAAGGTGATTAGATAACCTTCTTTTATCTCCCAACTCCCAAGAGTACTTGTTTTTCACCTTAGATTCCTTTGAAAGTGTTGAAACACTCTCAAACACACCCCTATAGCTCATTATTTGATGTTCCTACCTAGTTGTAGGTGAAAATGGCTTCTTAGAACCTAGTAAAGGCATTAGAGTTCTCTTTTCAAACCTCATTTAGAAGTCCTAGAGACACAAAACAACTATGATATTTCTCATTCACCTTGAAAACACAAAATACGGTCAAAACCTTAGCCTTCCACTGCACTATTTGGAACTCTTGTTATAGGTGTCCCTTCTCAAGCATGTGAAAGTAACAAAGCTCTACTGATGGAGTCCATAATTATACTGATGGAGTCTATAGTTATGCTATAAGAGTCTGTAGTTGGATTGATGGAGTCTATAGTTTTGTTGTAGGTGTCTATAACTAGACTGATGGAGTCCATAGTTCTATTTTAGGAGTCTGTAGTTAGATTGATATAGCTCATAGTTTTACCATAGGAGTTTGTAGCTGGACTAATGGAGTCTATAGTTTTGATATAGGAGTCTATAGCTAGACTAATGGAGTTCATAGTTTTGCTAGAAGATTCTGTAGCTAGACTGATGGACTCTATAGTTCTGGTGTAGGAGTTTGTAGCTGGACTGATGGAGTCTGTAGTTTTTTTGATGGCTTCAACATCTCTATGTAACTCTTCTTGGTTAGAGTATCATACTTGCTTTCAAAGCTTCTAGCAAGGTGTTTAGCTTGTATTATTTGTCCTCCAACTTCTCCAATCATCACTTGGAATTTATTGAGCTCTGGTCCATCCATCTCACCACTTTTCCTTCAACCTGTCTCCTCATGCATGAGAAAACTACCCCTACTCTGAGACAAAACAAAGAGGGTCTACACCATTAGTCTTGATAGACCAACCATTATATCATCTTCTTAGACTCTAAAGGGTACATTGTACCGAATTTGAGCTTATAAATTTTCCATTTGATCCTCCAACTCTTCTAATTCCCAAGGCAGACTTATGAGCAAGCAACCTATGAGGGTAGGCAGGGTATAGGTTGGGTTTGGAGATTTTGGGGGGTTGAATTTAAGGTTGTTTAGGACATGTAGGGATCTTACATGCTTCCCATGATGCATTCAAACCATACCTATCTATTTACCCCTCAAACACCTTCTTATGCCTTTGGAGTTATGAACTAGGTCTTTGACTAACTATGTTTATGCATTTTGGACTGCTTGTAGGTGATCTTGGGGAAATTTGAGGCTTGCTTAAGATGTTTTGACTTCCCATGAAGGTTTGGGGTCAATAAACATCCTAACCCCTTTAGAAACCTAGAAAAGGCCAAATAACCTAACCCCCAACTCATTATCATATAACCGTACTGTAGATGGCCTCTCTCAGGCTTATGTATGGACAAGAGAGGGTACATTAGTGATCAAAACCCAAACTACACCCTTTCTCTTATCATTTCAGCTCAAGATTACCATTTGGATCATTTAGGATTGATCCCCCTTGATGGCATAGCTTAGGATCACAAATGGAAGTGAAAATTCACTTTTTCATCCATACTCTATAGGTGTTCACTGCCTCTTTTCAGTGTTTTTTTGGTAAATTTGAGACCTTAAAACTCCATCTTCCACTTATCCTTTGCTTCTCAAAATTGGCATAGTTGTTATAGGTAGATAGGGATAAAAGATTATCCAAGTTGAATGTCTATATCACCTTACAAGTGAATTTAATGAGGCCCTCAAAAACCTCCCAGGCCTCTGTTTGCAACTTTCAAGGACTCTGAGTCCAGTACAATAAACTCATCCTCTTGAAGGGAAACTCCAACTTGCATAGCATTTTCACCTTCATGACATGAAATCTAAGACTCTTTGATCATGCCAAAGGCTCAAACTAAATTCCACCATGCTTTTACTCTTCACACCTCCGTACAAACCTTCTAGAGCTCAAGTAAGGTGATTGTGAATTGACTAGACAATGATCAAGGAAATTAGGCAATTTGCTTTGAAGGAGTATGCGAATTTGATCTCTCACAAGGTGATTCAATGGAAAAAAATTTAAAATAAAAATTCAAGCACACTAACATCACCATGGAACCCCTTCCATGTTGGGAAAACCCAGATCACACACCTGAAGCAACCAACTTGAGAAATAAGAAAACTTGTAAATCTCCTTCAAGGGCAATGAGAGAGAAAGTGTTGGATGATGAGAACACCATGGAGAAGGTCTATATTCCATCTTGAAAACATTTTATCAAACTCACATAGTTCCATGGATTCTTGAAAACAAGAAACAAATACAAACCCATACCCCTCTTGAATGTAATTCCATAAAAAGATTTTTGGAGTGCAAGTGATTGTTCATGAAGGAGGAGCCACCAATCTGCAAGTTTTTATTATGGATATGAAGTGCACTCAAAGTACTATCCACATGTAGAAGCATTCTTCCTTACTTCACATGTACGACCCATAATGAGTGCTTGAATTTTCCCTTCCTTAGCTTGCCAATGGAAAAAGAAGAGAAATGAGTTATAGATGAAATGTTTTATGCAATATATGTAATAAAAATGTGGATATGACCTTTGGGGAGGTGAAGAGTCACACCACCATGTTTTTAGCTGCAAGAGAACTTGAAAAGTTTGTACAAGTGTTAGAAATGGCCTATTTTTTAGGGAAAACTACCATTTGACTAATGAAAATAATTTTTAATTAATTCTTGACATGATCCTAACATTATGTTACCTCTCCCATGTTTAACCATAGTTTGGTGACAAATTACTTGCTTGGAAAAATCTGTACATGTCATTAATTAAGTTAAAAATGTGGCCAAATGACCCTTTTTATATATGAAACAAAGTGAAAGATAAATTAATAACTTGAAAACACCTTAAAATATGTTAAAGTCCATCTTATAACATTTTTAAAATATTTTTATCCTTTCACCATCTTTTACCAAGGTTGACCAACTTTGACTTTAGTTGACTAGGCCATTTCAAGAGGGATGAGCTTAGACAAGGACTAGGGGAAGGATAAGTAAGTTGTTTAGACCATTATGAGACCCCATAGGACACATGAAACCTTCTTAAAAATTTAAAAATAGAAGGGGTTGATCCAAATTTGACTCGGGGTCAAATTTGTTCAACATTCTTGGCGATTCCCATGGGTGGCATGCCAGCTATGCATAAGACCAATTGCCTAATACCTCCATTGGGCACAAAGTCATGCATATGGACACTAAAATTGACTTGAACATACATTTGAATCAAGGAAAACAATTTGGTTGACCTACACACATAGAAGCAAAGACACACACATAATAAGAAAGCAAACAAACAACTTGTGCTTCAAGAACACTTATGGAACACAACAACAAACCAAACTAAACACACACTAGCTTGGAAAAATCTCTCCCTCATAGATCAAAGTGAAATTCTGAAACTCTTCTTGCCTCATATAATGAAGGGATACATGAGACATGTTTCCATTTGAACATTGGCATGGAAGCCTTCATCTTTCTCATGGTGTTGGCCAATCTTCTTGGCATGGATTTCAATGCAACTGAGATAACTTCAAACAAATCACCAATAAAGATGAATTATTCTTCCACTTCAACTACCTCAGCTTCTTCATAAGACTCCTTAGTGGCTACATGATCCAATGATGCCTCATCAAAGCATGTTTCTTGGCTCCCCATGATGTCTTGAGAATGGACAAGTGGTTTGTCAATTGCAAGTTATTCAAGCTCATCAAGGAGCTTAGTGTAATCTTTCCAATCTTGGTCATTATATCTCATATAGACTTCTTACTCTATCTTCTCATATACTTTTCCTTCAACCTTGAAAATTTCTTCAATCTCTTGTAGAAACTCAATCTGCTGCAACCATTCTTCTTTGTCATCTCTCACATCAAGGATCACCTCTTCCTCATCAAATTCTTCTTCAAACATCTCATCTTGATCCTTGGTCATGTGACCCACTTCAATTATATTCCTATCCTTCTCATGAGCAACTATAACTTCGTTTGAGTCTTCTTTATCTTATTTCAATTAGGGTGAGTTATGCTTGATAGCCCCAAGTGGAGTTCCAATGATAAATTCTTCTTCATCATTACTTGTGTTATCCTCTTGCTCTACTACAAATTGAATTTGTTCCTCCTTTGATGCTTCCCTTAAAAGAGTTCCTTCTTCAAGAAGAGATGGGGTGGGAGGGTGGCAAATGGATGAATGAGCTGAAGAAAGAATGCAAGGTGTAGTAAGAGGCTCATGAATGGATATGGAAGAAAGAGAAAGCTCTTGAAATGACTCTTGGATAACAACAAGGCTTTGTTGGGTTGAGGGCACATCACTTTCTTCCATAGCCACCTCATGACTTTCATCATTTTCTTGAACTTCTCCTTTAACCTCTTTCTTTCCCCAATACTTCACCATTTGGTCCCAAGTTGGAAGATTGGAACTAGTAGGCTCTTTCGAGGATTGAATAAATTCTTCAAGGATAGGAATGGTGGAAGAGAGATATATAGGTTTATGGGTTGGGGATGGAGTGTGATGTTCATGGATGGGCATAGAGATGGGTGAAACTTATTGAGTGGGCTCTTGAGGGAGAGGTGAGATAGGATGAGAAATATGAAGGAGGTCTTCTTCATACAATCTTTCATTATCCTCCTCATATTATTGAGGCTCTTCATAGATTTTTGGATATTCTTTTACATCTGCAACTTGTTCCATAGCCTCTTGAGTTCCCCATATCTCTAACCTATCAATCCACCATTGAAAATACTCTCTTGCCATGGACAATCCTTCACTAATGACATATTGATTCTCTTCCTCAACATACCTCCACATGTCCATTAATAATCCAACTTAAACTCTTAACCAATCTAGAATACCACCAAGAGTTTCATCATAACACTTATCTAGCACACTCATATTCTTTTCCAATTCTAGAAACTTTGGAATAACTACCCACACATTTTGAGAATGAGAGGTGTAGTAAGCTTGGACAAAGTGATTGGGCTATTTAATTTCTTCAAGTAAGGTTTTCAAAGCTTCATATTTTGCCTCCCAACTAATGGTGTTGCTTGAGTCCTCATGACAAGGTTGAGGTGAGTATGGGTTATATGGATGTTCAACAACAACATACTCATTTAGAAAGGGACTAGGTTGACCATAGAACTATCATGACTCATAGGGAGGATGGTATTCTTGATAGGACTATTGAGAAGGATAGAAAGGGTCATAAAAAGGTTGATAGAGAGGTGTATGGTAAGGATTATCCTCATAGCCATCCATATCAACTTCATAAGTCACATGAAAAGACAAGAATTGATCAAAATATTTAGAAATAGATACCTAGGCTACTTACAACCAAAAATTCATTTAGAGTCACCATTGGTGCTTGCTTAGATGCTTCCAAAAGCTGATAAGAGAGAAGACACACCAACAATCTTCCCACTATTTGTACCTTGTCCCACCAGGCATGCTAGAACTATTGTCTCTAAATCTTGCACCCTAGAAGAGGTTGTTCATGCATCTTCAAGATTTGGCCAACATGGGAATACTTCAAGTGTGTGGGGCACCTATAATGGAAGTAGACCTCTAGATTTTAAGGGCTAGCTCCCTAGATATGACTTGATGTGCTTATGATACTAAAACTACCTATTATGGGTGAAAAGGGAGAGAAAGATACAAAAAGGAAACCTAAACTAGGAGGTGATACACCAAGAGTTGCTTCCATTCATACACTTGGAATTTTCATAATGAACTAATACAACCAAACTAGCCTCAACACCATTAATGGAGCTCCCTAGCATTAGCGTTTCTCATGGAGGCAAATAACAACTCAACAAATGAAGTCAAGTGAAGGGAAGGTCAGATATGACACTACCAAACTTATACACACTTCAAGAGTCTATTACAATAGCATACACTTCATGAAACCTATTAGGAAATAATTCATTTGTAGTAACACATTCAAGGATTGCATGAAAATAAGATGAACTCAATCTATACTTGACATTCAAGATGGATCACTTTAACACGTAGTGCAAATGGGCTTAGAGTATAACAAAATTGCTTCTCATTAGCTTAAGTACAAATCAAGGTACAATTTTTGTATGGATTTTCCATACAAAGTGTTGGAATCTCTTTAAATAGCCAAAATGGCTCATACTTATAAAACTTGGAAGATGAGAGAGAAAGGAGAAGTTGAAGAGGCACAAAGACAAGTATTAAAGGATGGCAATTAGTTATAATGCCTAGAAATGAGGTGGAAGAGAGATCAAGAAACTAATGTGAACATGTGTCCATTACAAACTGATCAACTTCCTCACATGTGGTGTTGAAACTCTTCAACAAACATCTTTAGGTCTTGAAACTCCTTCTTGACAAGTGGTAAGAGGCAAGAATTTGATCATGAGATCTCTTGGATAGTTATATCTGCATCCTAAGGACACTTGGAAATCATCTTGGAGCATCTCAAATTGATAAATTACATGAATTATGTTTGAGATAGTATTCATAACCCATTTAGAGCCATCTTAATCCCATCTTATGCCTTGGCCACCTTCACACCTTACTCAGTCATTTCCAATACTCATATTTCTCAGTCCACTATCTATCTCAGTCACAGTCAACTAAATGTAGGTTATTTGGTTCCTACAAGGCTTGATCGAGGTGATTAGATAACCTTCCTTGATCTCCCAACTCCTAATATTACTTTTTTTCACCTTATATTCCTTTTGAAAGTGTTGAAACACTCTCAAACACACCCCTATAGCTCACTATTTGATGCTCCTGCCTAGCTGTAGGTGAAAATGGCTTCTTAGAACTTAGTAAAGGCATTATAGTTCTCTTTTAAAACCTACTTTTAAAGTCCTAGAGTCACCAAAAAACTATGATATTTCTCATTCACCTTGAAAACTCAAAATAATTTCAAAACCTCAACCTTCCACTTCACTATTTGGAACTCTTGTTGTAGGTGTCGCTTCTTAGGCTTGTGAAAGTAACGAAGCTCTGTTGGTAGAGTCTATAGTTATACTGATGGAGTCTATAGTTATAGTATAGGAGTCTATAACTAGATTTATGGAGTACATATTTTTTCTATAGGAGTTTGTAGCTAGACTGATGGAGTGTATAGTTCTATTATAGGAGTCTATAGCTGGATTGATGGAGTCCATAATTTTGTTGTAGGAGTTTGTAGCTAGAATGATGGAGTCTATAGTTTTGATATAAGAGTCTATAGTGAGATTAATGGAGTCCATAGTTTTTCTATAGGATTTTTTAGTTGGATTGATGGAGTCCATAGTTCTACTGTAGGAGTCTGTAGCTAGACTGATGGAGTCCATAGTTTTTCTGATGTCTTCAACATCTCTATGTAACCCTTCTTGGTTAAAGCATACTGCTTGATTTCAAAGCTTTTAGTAAGGTTTTTAGCTTGTATTAGGTGTCATCTAGCTTCTCCAATCATCACTTGGGCTTTCCTAACCTATGGTCCATCCATCTCACCACTTTTCCTTCCAATTGTCTCCTCATGCATGAGAAAATTGCCCTTGAACTGAGATAAAATAGAGAGGGTCTACACCATTATTATTGATTGACCATCCATTGGATAATATTCTTGGAATCTTAAGGGTAATTTGTACCATATTTGAGCTTATAACTCCTCTATTTGACCCTCCAACTCTTCAAATTCCTAAGGTAGACTTATGAGCAGGTAACCTGTGAGGGTAGGCAGGGTATAGGTTGGGTTTGGAGATTTTGGGGGGTTGACTTTGAGGTTGGTTAGGACATGTAGGGATCCTAAATTATTTCCATGATGCATTCAAACCATCCCTATCTATTTACCCCTCAAACACCTTCTTATGCCTTTGAAGTTATGAACTAGGTCTTTGACTGACTATGTTTATGCATTTTGGACTGCCTGTAGGTGATCTTAGGGAAATTTGAGGCTTGATTGAGATGTTTTGACTTCCTATGAAGGTTTTGGGGTCAAAAAACATCATACCTCCTTTGGAAACCTAGAAAAAGTCCAAAGAACCTAACCCATAACTCATTGTCATACAACCCTATTATAGATGGCCTTTCCCAGGCCTATGTACAGATAGGGGAGGGTAAATTAGTGATCAAAACCCAAAATACATCATTTCTCTTATCATTTCAGATCAGATTACCATTTGGATCATTTATGATTAATCTCCCTTGATGGAATATCTTAGGATCATAAATGGAAGTGCAAATTCACTTTTTCATCCATACCCTATAGGTGTTTATTGCCTCTTTTCAGTGGTTTTTTGGCAACTTTAAGACCTTGGAACTCCATCTTCCACTTATCCTTTGATTCTCAAAATTGGCATAGTTGTAAGTAGATAAGGCTATAAAATTTTCCAAGTTTAATGTCTAGATCACCTTTAAAGTGCATTTAATGAGGCCCTAAAAAACCTCCCAAGCCACTATTTTCAACTTTTAAGGACTGTGAGCCCAATACAATAAACTCATCCTCTTGAATGGAAACTTCAACTTTCATAGAATTTTCACCTTCATGGAATGAAATATAAGACCCTTTGAGAATTCCAAAGCCTCAAACTAAATTACACCATGTTTTTACTCTTCACACCTCCATACAAACCTCCTGGAGCTCAAGTAAGGTGATTGTGAAATGACTAGACAGTGAACAAGGAAATTAGGCAATTTGCTTTGAAGGAGTATGCCAATTTGATCTCTCACAAGGTGATTCAATGGAATAAGTTTTAAGACATGAATTCAAGCATACTAACATCACTATGGAGCACCTTCCACATTGGGAAAACCTAGATCACACACCTGAAACAACTAACTTGAGAAACAAGCAAACTTGTAAATCTTCTCTAAGGGTAATGAGAGAGAAAGTGTTGGATGATGAGAACACCATGGAGATGATCCATATTCCCTGCTAAAAAAATTATATCAAACTTACATAGCTCCATGGATTCCCTAAAATAAGAAACATATACAAATCCATACCCTTCTTGAATATAATTCCATAAGAAGCTGTTTGAAGTGTAAGTGATTGTTAATGAAGGAAGAGACACCAATATATAAGTTATTATTATGGATGTGAAGTGGACTCAGGTTACTATCCACCTATAGAAGCATTCTTCCTAAATCTACCTATACGACCCATAGTGAGTGCTTGAACTTGCCCTTCCTTATCTTATCAATGGAAAAAGAAGAGAAATGAGTTGCAGATGAGACTTTTTTATGAAATATATGCAATCCAAATGTCGAGATGACCTATGGGGAGGTGAAGAGTCACACCACCATGTTTTTAGCTACAAGAGAACTTGAGAAGTCCGTACAAGTGTTAGAAATAACCTATTTTTTAGGGAAAACTACCATTTGACTGATGAAAATTATTATTAACTACTTATTGACATGATCCTAACATTATCTGACCTCTCCTATGTTGAAACATATCTTGGTGATAAGTTACTTGCTTGGAAAAATCTGTACATGTCATTAATTGAGTAAAATTTTTGGCCAAATGACCTTTTTTATATATGAAACAAGGTGAAAGATAAATTAATGACTTGGAAACACCTTAAAACATGTTAAAGGACATATTATAGCATTTTAAAAATAATTTTATCCTTTGACCATCTTTGACCAACTTTGACTTTGGTTGACTAGGCCATTTCAAGAGCGATGAGCTTAGACAAGGACTAGGGGAAGGATAAGTAAGATGTTTAGACTATTATGAGACCCCATATGACACATGAAACCTTATTCAAAAGTTCAAAATATAAGGGGTTGACCCAAATTTGACTTAGGGTCAAATTTGGTCAACAAGTACCTCATCTTGCATGACACAATGGAGCAAGGTATCTTTGGCATTATGATAATAAAGTATGTCATGTATAAATATTTACTTGAAATATTTTTTTAGGAGATGTGTATTTTCATGAGAATCCAAGTTAGAAGGATAAGTTTGATGTTCTAAGAATTGGATGATATCTTGATACCATAGGCATTATCAGATGGTGACAACTTTGATGTGGTAAATAAGCGAATCAGAAGGGTGAGTAGATGATAGGGATTTGATTATTTGTATTATAAAATAAGGATGAAAAATAACTTGATGTGGATGAAAAATAGACGCTAAATAGGTAAGAGAATCAATAATGGAATTTTGATCTCTAGGAATAGGCTTAATTGTAAAAGAGATAAAATCTTTGGCATGATTGATTGCAATTTGATGATAGGAGATAATTTTTTCACTTTTACATTGATAGGAACCACTAACTTGATGGTGAATGAGTTGAGAATCACCCAAAGCATGAAGGTATTGTATGTCTAAATCAAGAGCATCTCTCATACCTAAGATAAGAGCTTCATACTCAGCCATGTTGTTGGTGACATCAAATGTAAAATAGAGAGATAAAAGAATGATCTTGGAGAGAGGGATAGTGAGAATGAAACCTACCCCAACTCCTTGAAGGCATTTAACACCATAAAAGTAGAGGTTCTAAGTATCCTCATGCAAGTCAATATTAATTTCAAGAAGCTCCTCGATAACTATTGTTGCTTTAGTAGTATCAGAGGGAGGGGAAGATTCATCAAGTTGATTAGTTTCAAGATTGGAAATAAATCTATAAAAATAATCTTTAAGAGAAATTTCATGATTAAGACCTTCAATATAAAGGATATTATCATCTAGAAGGTTATCTTAAAGGGATGAAGTGGCTGGAATAGGAGCTATGGTAAGTTGGTCAGCTATGACTTGCCCTTTGATAGATTTTTGCATGACAATGCAAAGATCAAATTCCATTAGTAAAACCATCCGCTTGCCAATTCTATCTCCTAGAAGAAATGCTTTGGAGAAGAAATGATGAAGATTTTAAGTGGCAAAATAGATAGCAAGGAAATCACTCTTCATTTTAGTATAATGTGTTTTATAATCGATGAGGCCTCGGCTAATATAGTAGATGGCATACTTCTTGCTTGTATCATCTTGTTGGGAAAGTATTGCCCCAATTGAAATAGGTGTGGAAGAAGTATAAATAATCAAAGGTTTATCATTAGAAGGAGGATGAAGTGTAGGTGGATGAAGCAATGACTCTTTCATATTGTCAAATGATTTTTAACATGGATTTATCCATTTCAAAGCTATACCTTTATTCAAAAGGGAATTTATGGAGTGAATTTGATAAGCAATTTTGGGAATGAATCTTCTAATTTCCCTAAGTTTGCCTAAGTAGGTACAAATATTAGGAATAAAGTAAGGAATGTGCATGTTAATAATAACATTAATCTTGGCTACATCAGCATCAATGCCATGGAGAGAGATTAAGAATCCTAATAATTTGCCAGATGTAACTCCAAAAACACATTTGAAAGGATTAAGTCAGACTTTATATTTAAGGACAGGATCAAAGATGATGGCAAAATCAGAAAGTTAGTTTTTACGATGCTTGGATTTGGTGATAAAATCATACATGTATGTTTCGATAATTTTATGGATGAGGTCATGAAAGATATGAGTCATTGTACATTTTTAAGTGGTCCCAAATTTTTTGAGACCAAAGGGCATTTTTACATAACAATAGGTACCCTATTTTATGGTGAAAGTAGTCTTATGTTGGTCTTCAAGAGCTATATGAATCTAATTGTATCTCGAAAAGCCATCCATAAATGATAACATTTCATATCCAACTATGGAATCGATAATAACATCTATTAAAGGCAACAGAAAGTTTTCTTTAAGATAAATAAGATTAAGATTACAAAAATCTATGCAAATATGAATGACCATAATGATCTTTTTCCAAACAGGAACAATATTGGAAACCCATTCAGAATAATCCATAGGTTTAATAAATTTAACATTGAGTAGTTTGATGATTTCCTTATGGCATAAGTTGGTAACTTGGGGAGGAAATTTGCATTGCTTCTGATGCACAGGTTTGGCATCAGGATAGGTAATGATGTTATGGACCACTATGCTAGGGTCAATGCTAGGCATGTCTTGGTAAGACCATGCAAATGCCTTTTGATACTTATAAAAAAATAGGCTGAAATTATCATGTTCAGAAGGTGAAAGTTTTTTGGAAACTATGATTGATTGAGGGCACGAGGGAATACCATATTCAATACAATTTATTTATTTAATAAACATGACATTATCATTTTGAAAGTGGTATGGTGCATTGGGTAAGGATTAAATTGGGTTAGTTTTAGGATCAATGCTAGCAATAAATTTATTGAAGTGAGGAGTTTTAGTTTTAAAATTTCCAAGTTTATGATGTTACTAGGGGAGTTGAGGTTCTCAGGCATAAAGTAATTCAAGAATAGCTTCATCATTAGGAAAAGTAGGAAGAGAACCAAAATACTCAACATCTACTTCTAGATCTAGAATTCGTTTACCATGATGATCATATTCAGAATGTATTTGATGAACATTGGTTGCCTTGGCATCAAGTGTGATTATAGGAGTAGAATAAGTAGATGGAGTGGAAGAGCTAAAAGAATTAGATTCATTTTGAGGATCCAAAGGAGGTAGAGAAAGTGAAGGTTATTTTGGAGGTTTAGAAGGTGTAAGTTATTCTACCACCCAAGGATAATTGATAAGAGGATGATTAACATGAAGCACATAACCCTCAGGTTCTAAGTATTTCGCTACAGAAATGGTATGCACAT
Organism: Torreya grandis; assembly: GCA_037957365.1. Lineage (NCBI taxonomy): Eukaryota > Viridiplantae > Streptophyta > Pinopsida > Cupressales > Taxaceae > Torreya > Torreya grandis. Next base: position 2,193,714 of record JARHVA010000201.1, on the reverse strand, counting down.
CCTGATTGAAATTATGAATTTAGGCTAAGGTCTTTTGATAATGTAAGACATCCAAGTCTCTTAATTGAGCTTGGGCCATGATATAGTTGTCATCATATGTAGGAGAAATTGTACAAGTTTGGAATTTAGGAGGATCTTCAGAAGGTGAATTCCCAAGATTACTAAATTTTTGAGGAGACATGACAAGAGGATCTTGAAACAATTAAGCCACTCCAAAATCATTACAAGTAAAAGCATCTTCAGGTAAAGATGGGTCTTGAGCATTATATGGAGGGGGAAAATTAGTAATCTCATCCATGAGAAGAATGGTACGATCCCTAGGTCAAAGAGAAGGAGGAAGCCATTCAAAAATGTATGAAGGTAATCTGGTGGTGTTACAAGTATGTTGTAATTCATTGGGCTCATCACAATCAAAATTTGTAAAAATAACTTGTAAATCAGGATTCATATCAATGAACTCGGTAAAAGAACATTATTAATTTTAGGGATCATAGGAATATGATATTGTGATTTAGGATTAGGTAATTGGATACTCTATGGGTTGGGATCGGTTTCATGCTTATATCATTTTTTGTTAAGGAGAAATGTAATGCATTGACTATCAGAAGAAGTAATGGCCCTCATTCGATGAGCCCATGGATGACCAAGGAGTATGTTATAAGATAAAGGAAGGTTAAGAAGCATGAATTTGGTCTGAATGGTCTTAAGACCAATGGTTAAGGGAAGCCATATATATCCAAGTGGCTTTTGATTAGTCTTGTCAAAACCATGAAAAGTAAGATGGGTTTGTTTAAGATGACTTATATTATAACCAAGTTGTTGTAGAAGCCATAAAGAGGTTACATTAATACTAGAACCTTTGTCAACTAATAATTTTCAAATGAGGGTGTTATTAATTATTATTTTGATGAAGAGAGGTAGATCATCAACACAAAAGAGGATTTCATCATTAATCACGAAATTCAATGGAAGGGTTTGAAGAAAGACACATAGATTCTATGGTATTGATGTTAGTTGGTTGAGAATCAATAGAAGGTGGTTCTTCTTCTAAGGAAGACAGATCTTCAATCGCTTGCATTTTTTGCATAAGGAATTTACAATGATAAGGTGAAGTGTGAACCAATTTCATAAGAGGAATCTTTCATGGCATAGAGTTAAGTTTTTCAATAAAATTCCAATGAGATTTAGAAGAAGAGCCATGGGGTTTAGAAGACACATTAGACTTTGGAGGAATAGATGTGGTTAGAGGATTAGAAAGAGGAAGTTGTTACTTACGTGCTTCTGATTAAATATTGATGTTGGTGGTATATTTAAGCAATTGTTCCTCCAAAGAAGGTTTCTTAGGCTTGGTAACATGATCTTTGTGGGTAGGTTTTCAATGATAGTTAACTTTAGCCATATTAACATATTGAGAGTTGTAAAATAATTGATCATAATCGGTGTCAATTGCACAATCATCCTTGGTATTTGATTGATTATGGGAAGAAGATTTTTGGTTATTAGAAGTAGAAGCCTTAGAGGATTATCATTTTTGAGAAGCATTAGTTTACTCTTGATGACAATGTTTGATCATGGTTTCATGGTTGAATGAATCACCAAGCATGTAATAAAAATCATATTTAGAAATCCCTCTACAAGATTCATGAGAATGTCTAATGTCAGCATGAAACCAACAAAAGAGATTGGGATCATACCACTTAGGAGGAGCATTAGGATATATGAAAGGTTTAGAGGGTGGAAAAAATTGTCTCATTTGATGTACCAAAAAAGGTATGTGAGATGGTAAAGGAATATAATTTTTGGCAACTCCTAATTTGGCTTGAGAAGTGTTACTATTGATATCATTAGATGTTTTTAAGGATCCTTTAAGAAGCTTAGAATTAGGTTTGAATTGTTTCATAAAAAAGTCTTTCCATTTAGCTTGGTCAAGAGTTTTATTAAGAGTTTAAGGAGCAAAATTTCAAACCTTGAATTGAAGAGGGAGTTAAAGCGATGGTAAAGAGTTTGACTAAGTTATCATCAAACATATTATGATCAACTTTATGAGCCAGGGATTTCCATATTTTAATAAAGTCATGAGTTGATTAGTTAGGAGTTTGTTAAGCATTTATGAAATGGCTAAGACAATTTTTAGGAAGATCATTATTTTGAAATTCTTTAACTAAAAAATTGACCAAATCTTCAAGTTACCAAATAGAATGTTGAGGTAATTGATTATATCATTCTAATACATCACCAGTAAAAGTTTTAACTAAGAGTTTAGTAGTGGCAAATGTATTAGTTTGGATCCATTCTTTGTAGAGATTACCAAAGGCTTTAAGAAATGAGGTGAGGTATTTAGTCCCATCATATTTGATAGTTGGTGATATGTTACCAATGTCAATAGCTACAATGAAGGGAGATGAAGGCTCATTTTGAATGGTTTGAAGCATCTTATTATTCATTATTGGTTGAGGAATAACATTACTTGAGGCATCTATAAGAGGTGGAGGAATGTAGTTAATATTAACTTGAGGATGCATGATTGGAGGTTGATTAGTTACATTGATTAAGTGTTGTTGAATTTGCATCATCTGATTAGTATTAGAGTTTTGCATAATGTTCATTTATTGAATTACTTGGGCTAATAGTTGGGTTGTATCAGGTGGTGGGTTTGTGTTAGGAGCACTCCTCGAATTGGTGTTGGGGGGAGGATTTTTAGAAGAATTGTTTTTAGTGTGATTGTTAAGTAAACTTGTGTCAATCACTCCTACATTAGTTTGAAAATTTTGAGAAGTTTCTTGATAGGTGTAAAAAGAATTGGATCTATCAACTTCATCTTGAGGTGTTATTTGAACCCTGTGACAATTTGAAAATGGAGGAGAAGAGTTACCCCAAGAGTGATAGTTTTCTTGGGAAGAAAAGAAAGGGAGAAATGAACATCCCATATAGGATGTAAATGGATTAAGACTATCCATAAAGATTATGATAGGAAACCTCATTTTGATTAAAAGGAAATTAACAGAATGCAAAATGAAAGAGATGGAGAATTAGGTTGATAAACAAGGATAGTAAGAAACAAAACTAGGTCGACCAAGTTGATCTAGTGTAAAAACAGGACCTACAGACTATATTAGGTCGACTAGGTTGACCTAGTGCAGTGAACATGAGTAGAAAATAGGGTCTAAGATAGTACTAGGTTGACTAGATTGACCTAGTATAGTAGACAGGGAAAAATAAAAGATTGATAGTAAGATATGAAATAAAATAAGATAATTTGTAGCTAATCCATGAAAGTGAATGTTGAAAGTAAACAAATAAATTAAATTGATATTAGTCAACCCAAATAAAGCACACAAAGCAAAAATCTTGCACCAATATCGGCTAGTGTGTGTTCTTGAGCACATAATTGAGCAAAGAGCAAGCAAACAACTTAGAAAGTAAAGCTAGTCAATTGGTCAACCTAGAATGTTAGATTATTTAAGAATGATTTTAAATGATAAATTGTTTTAGGTGAGTTTACGATGAAATGGATAGTAGTGGAAATGACACAGGCTTAGTATTGGGACTTACCCCCTCACTTCACACACCATAGCGATAAGAGTGTCAAGTGCTTAGCCAAAATATACTATTAACCATGCTTTATGCTTAACTAGAGTATCAAGTCAGCTTTCCCCTTGGTGATGAAATCCAAGTAGGTTGGCTTGGGTAGTCAAATGTTAAAATGTTTTTTGATATTAAGTGGTTTGGTCATGTGTGCATAAAATAGAAATAATACAAATAAGTAGTTAATTAAAAACCTACTAATTAAACTATGTAAACTATTCTAAGCATGTAAACAACTGAAATAAAAGATGTGACTAACATATAAGGTGAATTCTAACTTTGAAACAAGTTATAGTGAAAAAAATATATGCACAACAAATAAAACCAGGTCTAGAGTGTCGAACTAGCACTATTGAAAACAAGGTTTGAAAAACCTACTAGGTCTATTAGGTCGACGTAGTTGTTTCAAACAAAAAATAGTATATAGAAATAGGTTGACTAGGTTGATCTAGTTGGCTGTGCAGAGGTAGTTTTGAAGGTTGCAAACTTGAAAAGAAAGTACAAAAATAGAGAGATATAGAAGAATATAACTTACCTTGATGGTTTAGAAATAGAATTTGTTGATGCAAAACCTATAAATTGGGTTGAGATGGTCAGCCAAGCAATACATAAATCTACTAAAAAAGTGCTAAAAATGCACTAAGTTGACCTAGTCAACTTAGTTGGTTGGACTGGAAGTCTAGAAATGTACTAGGTCAAGTTAGTCAACCTAGTAAGATGATTTGAAAGTCTAAAAACTAATATCTATATTAGGTCAAGCTGATTAATCAAGATGTACAAAGATTGTTACAAAGTGACTACAAATAAACTAGGTCAATTGGGTCAACCTAGTAGGCTGAACTAGCATTCCAAAAAGTGCTAAAAACCTATACTGGGTCGAGCTAGTCGATCCAATTTCCTATTCTTATGCACAAAGAAAAAGAAAATTGGGTCGATAGAATCAAACCAATATGTCAAAATATATGATAGAAATGATGATAAAATAATGAAATAAATGAAATAAGTGAATAAATCCAACAAGGATTTGATTCATGTTGGGTTCACCAAAATATATGAAATTTAAATTTCATGATGCATAATGAATTAATCCTAGATTGGCTAAGATAGAGCACCCCTGCACTTCCAATCAGGTATGCACTTGTTAAGTGGGAGCATGACCAATATTGGGATTGCTAGACCCTGATTAGGGAATCACTTATATCATTTGTCACAACACATCATGCTAGGAAGGGTTTCAAAGCTTACAGTCTAACATAATCACACAACAAACCTAAAATAGTCTTATGATTTGAGGTTCACTCATGTAATAAACAATAAAATAAAATATTCTAATAACAAGAAAAGTAAACTAATCTAGTGCGCACTAAAGCTTGTGGCATAATGTGAGGGGTTGATGCAAATCAAAATATGTATAGGTAAATTCAAATAAAATAAGTATGAGTAACACCATAATACATATAATATGAAGAGTAATATTATTTGATCCAACACTTATGCTACTTCTATCTACTAAAAGAGAGGATAATAAAGTTAGAATATACTTACTTTAATGTGAACCCATCATGATTAAATCTCTTCCTTGGCCAATGGGGATTCATAATAGGTTATTGTGTTTTGTAAGGATCACTTTATTAGGCCAAAGCATCTGAGTCCTATCCACAATACTAGATTCTCCAAAATAAGAAACCTAAGCTAAAACTCCTCAAGTAGAATGGTGGAAGAGCAGATTGTGAAGAAGCACAAGTGAATAATAACTCTTTATTGCATATTCTTAATAATGACCAAAATGACTTTATATATATAGGATTATTTCACCCAAAAATCACTCAAACATGTTGATTGTGCTAGGTCGATCAGGTTGACCTAGTATATTCTCAGGCTAATATGCTTAAAATTTGTGCTAGGTTGGCCGAAAGACAAACAAGTCAAAAGAGCTAAAGTGACCCCAAAATATATTAGGTCAAATAGGTTGACCTAGTGTATTGAACATGTAAAAAGGGTGTAAAGCAAGGAGAAGAAGGATAAAAGGAGGAAAATACTAGAGGAATGTGCAAGGGAGAAGAAATAGTTTAGGGAAAGGTTTTAAGACTTGAATGGATTGGGAATAATGTGACAATAAGGGACAACAATCCTATGAAGCACCAAGGGTTTGCCCACCCCTTTCTCGGTGCACACCTTAAGGCATGCACTTAGAGAAATTGATTACACTTTCCTTCTCTTTTTGTTGCTTGTTAATGTTATTTTGTCATCCTTTGGGTTTTAGATATGAAAATTATATCAAAATTTACTCAAAAGACCAATCTTAAAAATTTGAAATAAGCAAGATCATAATTCAAACAAAAATGAATTCAAAATAGAATCCTACCATCATGATGACCTATTAGACCCAATCTTGCTCCAAATTGATTACGCTTGATCACTTGATGTAGACTCAGACCTTGAAGTTACATCGATGGAGAATAGCTTGACAATGGACTAAGATGATTAAGAGATTATGGACTAATTTTTCATGGATTTTTCTCATTGTTTGGAATGGATGGAGTCATGAATTTAAATAGGCCATAGAGGGTGTTTTTTATGGAATTTAAAATTTCATAGAATTCTCTAGAGAGAGAACTCTAGAGAGAGTTGGAGGGAATACTAAAGAATTTAAAATTATTTATAATTTTATAGAGAGAGAACTCTCTAGAGAATATTCCATTAGGGAATCTAATGATGATTAAGGAAATATTAGAATAAGGGTTAGGTGAGGAGTAGGGAGTAGGCTTGTAGGAAAGCTTAATGATAGGTGTGATTTATGAATGTAAATTTCATAAGTGGGCATAAGAGGGATTTAGATGTTAAATGGGATTTTAATAAGAAATATCTAGAGGATTAATATTGGATGGGAAATATGAAGGTTAGTAGAAAATAACAAATATATCTAAAGGGCACTAGATTATTGACTGGGGGAAATACGCAATGTTAGATGAAATAATGATGAAAGGGAAAATTAGTGAATCATTAGGCATAATTAGATGAGAATTAGTATCAAAATTAGTAATCCTATTAAGGTAAGTAAATTGGGATGCATACATTTTGCACCTCTTTGAAAGGGTGTTATGAGTGGATAAAATACAAGGAATAATGGTCCTTAATAGAAGAAAGACATTCATGGATGAATGCTAGTAAATGATGTTAATATATGTGATTCCCCCTCAAGGGGCCATGTAGGGAGGAAAGACGTAGATGGACACTCGAAAGAAGAAATTAGGGGTAAAATATACGAAAAGATAAGGGGTTTGGATGCTAAACAAGGGACCAATAATGAAAAAGATGAAATCGACATGAGAAATGGGCTAAAAAATAATGATGCCCATGATAAAGACCTATATGTAAGGAGTGGAAATGATGATGTCATGATTTTTGACATATCACAAGGGGTAATAAACTATAATAGGATGAAGAAAAGGTCATAACTTTCAACATATCTAAGACAAAGACACATGCCAAGGAGAGTTTTAGACTGGGATGATAGGGGTCATAAGTTTTAGAATTATCCCAAGCAAGGACACATGCACAAGAGAGATAAATACTAAGAGGAGAAAGGCCATGAGCTTTTGATATATCCTAAGTAAGGACACATGCATGGGAGAGCATTGAGCCAAAATAAGACAATAATTTGATAAGATTAACAAAAAGTGTAGCTCAAAGTTGAAGTCAAGCAATATGATGAAAGAGATGAGAAATAAGAAATGATATGATCGAGTGACCAAAAAATGAAGGGGAGGAATTGCACTATAATACATCAAATCAATGAACTGTAATGCAATTAATAGTGATGATGCCCCTAGTAAGGACACATGCAAGTGAATGAGAGACAATAATAAAGTTATGGTCCTAGTCATGCTCCAATTGAGGGAGGAATCCATAAAACTAAAATGATGAATTGACCAATTAGTGACAATAGATGACTAATGGAAGAAAAGATGGATGTTGTGATTTGTCAGGCCTAATCAATAGGTATGAGTAGTTGAATGGGAAGATTAGTGAGAGGATTGTGGGGATGGTGATTGATCAATATATTAATTTATGAATGATTGATATATTATAGATCAAGTATTTGACTGTTGTAAGATTTGAAGATGGTGAGGGACAAGAGATATGTGATGATGAATGGTGGGAAAAGAGGAGAGTGACTAAGCTAACCTCAGGTACACCATGTGATTAAGCACTGCCTACATAGTCTAAAGAGACCTTAGGCCAATCTAGTTTAGACTAGATGATATATGATAAGATAAACTAGAAAAGGAGGATGATAATGGCTGTTAGACATGTTAGTTGTTGGATAGAGGCTGCAACTCATATGTTAAACATGAATATAGAGGATTAGGAGAAATGATGGGAGATTTATATGTTGATGACTATGGATATGATAAATGATTTGTTAGAGGATATATATGTGATGATAAAAGGAATCAGAGGAATGATTAGATATTAGATGAGTGGACTTTGATGATTGGATTGAAGATAAAGGACCAAGATAAATGATTAGATATGGCGTATTAGACATTATGATAAGTGATAGAGGATAGGAGAAATGATGACTGTAGTCAATGATCAATCCATCATTGATGTAATAAGGCTCATCATAGTATAAACAATCCTATGTAAATATAACACTAGGCAGATGCCCCATGATATAAGTATGACCAAGAGGACGTTGTGCCAAAGTGAATAATTATAAAAGGGGTAAATGATGAACTCTGCATAGGGCACCCAAAAGCAATAATATATATTTTTTGGCTCTATCATAGCATCCTCATTCATTTCCCAATAGATAAAAAGATACATGACGCAAGACATAGATGAAAAAATGAAACATAAGACAACAATATTTATACATGATAAAAGACATGTAAATAAGTCAAATAACACAAATCATATATACATAAGTATCTACAAAGAGATGCATTATGATTATTGTCTTGTCTGTTATCCTTATGAGAGTTGAGGGGATGATTGATCAGGTGATGAGTTGGACTAAGTTGGTCGAGATGATGTAAATTTGGATTAAGGTTATATACTTGGACAAGGGTATGGTATTTAGGATAAGGATGTAGAAGTCATAAGACAAAACAACTAGGATGCTAAGGCAAGATGAAAAAATGATAAGATCATTAGGCAAGAAGATAAGGTAGGATGTGATTGATAAATTAAGACATAGAGTAAGATAATTGTGATACTCAACACATAAGACAAGAAAACTTAGAGGTTATGGGATTTTGTGGATTTTATATTTTTTAAAGTTTTTTTGAAATATTTCAATTTTTAGGTATTTTGGATATGTATGTACACTATACAAAAAATGGGTTACTATAAAAGGGAATACCATGTTAATCATGAAATATACTAAGGGGGGGGGGTGAATCAGTATATTATATATCTTATAAATCTTTTACTTAAGCAATCTCCACTTAACCATACATTCAAGATATGCAATAAATCTGAAATAATAACATGCACCAAACAAGAGAGAGAGAGACACCAAATTTTTATGTGGAAACTCAATGTGGGAAAAACCATGGAGAACAATCTCAAGTATAAGAATGAGCACCAACTCAAATTACAAAGTTCACAAGAACCAACTTGCAGGAGCACCAACCCCTTTGTCAAGCACTAACACAGTAACTATTTGTGAGCACCAAACCACAAGAACACCAACCCCTTACAAATATTTTTGAGCACCAACCCACAGGATCACCAAAACCTCTTGTGTATAAAACACAACTATCTCTCAATGTTGCTTTCTCAACAAATGATAGAACTCTACAATATTTCTTTCTATTCTCTCCTCTTTTATTATATGAAACAATTATCAACCATGTCCTCTCTTGCATATTACAAATGGCTTCTCAAGCCTTTATTTATATCTTTCCAAATGACCTTTGGCATTCACCCTTTATGACCCTTCACTCCTCATGGAAAATGGCACTAAACTTGCATTACCCTTCGAATCTTTGTATTTGAAAAGTCATATGGTGATCCTTCATAAGCAAATGCACCCTTTCCTCTTTTGTCTTTATCTTTGTGACCTTTCAAATTCCTTTAAGGTGACTCTTCATAGAAAAATGTGCCATACCCTCTTTTATCTTCACTAGGTGACTCTTGGAATTCTTCAAGATGACTCTTCATGGGAAAATGTGTCTCATTCCTCTTCTGTCTTTACCCCATGACTATTTGAATTTTCCATGGGCCCTCTTTTGACTTTTATGTAACCAAAAATATATTCATTAATATTAAATAAATATTAACACATTTTAGCTAAAATATGAACATTAAAAACACCTTTAGATAATAAATGCTATGGGGCCTTTATCACCAATGCTAGACCTTTGACATCAATGACAATATTTCCAACAATCTCCTCCTTTGTCATTGATGGCAACCTCAAACTAAAACTGCCACACCTTAAAACCTATACTGCACATGCCAACCTGCATATATAGATAAATTGAAAATCATATAGTAACTCCCCATTACTATAGCATCTTTTACCTATTCCCTATACCTATTTCCTATACCAATTTTTACATTTGTTCCCTGTACCTATTTTTGCACTTGTTCCTTATACCTATTCCTATACCCATTTTTATACGTATTTATGTTCTTCTCCCCCTTTGACATCAATATAAAAAGGGCCTATCTTAGAGCTAACACTTAGCTCCCCAATTGATGCTAATCCTTAATGGCAGGAAGTAAAAGAAATTACTCCCAACTTCTCCCATAGATACTCGAATGTGTATTTTGGTAGTGCCTTTGTGAAAATATATGAAATCTATTCTATAGTACTTATATATTCCATCTTAACTTGCTGATATGTAACCTACTCTCTCAAAAAGTGATATCTGATAGAAATTTTTTTGTTCTTGAATGCATCACTAGATTCTCAAAAATATTAATAACATTTATGTTGTCACAAAAAATAGAAATAAGTTCATCATATTTTACCTTGATATCTTCCAAAGTTTGCTTCATCCAAAGCACTTGAGTACAACATAATACCACTGCAATATATTTTGCTTCAGCTGTAGAAAGTGATAATGATTTCTACTTTTTGCTTAGCCATGATACTAAGCTATCACTGAGGAAGAAAGATCCTCCACTTGTACTCTTTATGTCATCTAAGAAAGCTGCCCAATTTGAATCTGTATAAGCAACCAAAGTGAAATCTTTGCTTGTGGGGTACCACAATCTGTAATCCAATGTCCCCTTGACATATCTAAATATTCTCTTCATCAACTAAACATGACTCTCCTTTGGGGCTATCTGATATCTCGCAATTATGCCTACTACATGCATGATGTCTAGCCTTAATGCTATCAAATATAAAAGACTACCAATCATAGATCCATACAAAGGTTGATCTACAACAAGTGAATCTTCATCCTTACTCACCTTTTTCCTTGTACCCATTGGTGTGCCAACTAGTACACAATCCTCAAAACCAATTTTTTTGAACATTTCCTTGTCATATTTACTTTGAGATATGAAAATTTCTTTAACTGACTGAATTATTTACAACCCTAAAAAAAATGACAATTATCCAAGCATAGACATCTCAAATTCTTTTTACATATTATCAATTTTTTTTGGGTCGTATTTTCAATGTTTCCTCCAAATATTATGTCATCGACATATACCATAACAATCAACTAATGCTCACCTTCTATTTTGATGTACATGTTACTGTCAGCAAAATCTCTCTTGAAACCTTGATCTTGCAGGTACTTATCAAGTCTTTCATACCAAGCTTTGGGAGCTTGTTTTAATCCATATGATACTTTTTTCAATCTGCATACATGATTACTATCATTTGATAGAATAAATCCCTCAAGCTGTTTAATGTAGACCTCCTCTTCTAGATTTTCATTCAAGAAAGTAGACTTGACTCCATATGAAACAATTTGAAAAATTTAAACACTACATATGAAAGAAAAATTCTAATAGCCTCTAGCCTTGCCGCTGATGCAAAATTTTCTTCAAAATATATAACCTCAATCTGAGCAGATCCTATACATACTAACCTTACTTTATTCTTGGTAACTTCACCATCTTCGTTCAACTTGTTTATGTATACCCATTTTGTTCCTATCACATTTTAATCTTTTAATCTAGGCACTAATTCACAACTATCATTCTTTTCTATCTAATTTAATTCATCATCCATTGCCTTAACCCAATGCTCATCATGTCTGCCTTTTGAAAAAAATTTAAGCTAAATTTTGGATAACAAAGAAAAATTAACTTTCTCAAATTCACTTCCCATCATCCTTCCAGTGCAAACTCCTTCATTTATGTTCTCGACGATGTCACTCTTATTATGATTTCTATGAACATATTTGGATAGTGTCTTGGTGTCCTTTTGCTCCTTCTTCTCATCCTCATATTTTTCTTCAAAATCTTTTTCTTCAATATTTTAGGAGTGCCCATTAGATCACTGACTCTTTATGCTACATCTTCATCTATCTTGACACTTACACTTTCAACAATCTTCTTGGTTCTTTTTTTATAACATTTATAAGCTTTTCTTTTGCTATAATATCTAGGAAATATACATTCATCTGTTCTAAATTCAAATTTACTCAATTTTTCATTGGTTCTCTTTATGAAGCATGTAGGATCGAAAACTCTAAAATAATCAACTATAGCTAGTTTGTATTTTCATAGCTCATTGGGAGTCTTGTCACTGTTGATTCTTAACAATGCTCTATTATGGATTTGCACTATTATACCTATTACCTCTCTCCAATATTTTTTTGGTATCTTGGATTCATTTAGCATTGTCCTCACCATCTCCTAAACTATTTTATTTTTCCACTCAATTACTCCATTTTTTTGTGGATTTTTGGCTATTGAATAATATCTCTTTATCCCATAGTCTTCATAATACTCAATAAACTCATCTTGACATGAATTATCATCCTCGATATGATCTCATGCACTTAATCTTCAAATTAGTTTCATTCTCAACAAAAGCCTTGAATGCTTTCAAGTGGCTGAAAGCTTCTAATTTTTTCTTCAAAAATATCACCCAAGTCATACGTGTAAAATCATCAATAAACAACATGAAATATTTCTCACCTTGAGTACTTTGAGTTCTCATAGGTCCACATAAACTAGTGTAAACAACCTCTAACATCTGAGTGGTCGAGTATTCTTTTGTTTTGAACCATCTTCTGACCTACTTCCCATGTTGACATGGTTCACAAAGTGTGTTGGAGGGATTTGTAATCTTTAAAAGATCTCTAATTTCTTGATTCTTTCTAATCTTGACAAAATTATAAAAATTTATGTATCACATTCCCCTGTGCCATAGCCAACTTTTCTCAACTTGACTTAAACAATATTTTTGACCTTTGATATCTGATAACATATATAAATTGTTGCCTATCCTATGAGCATCTACAATCAACACATCTAAATATTTTCTCCTAATTTTACAACCTTCTACATAAAACTTTAATGTGTATCTCTGATCACACATTTGACTTACACTCAAAAGATTATGCTTAAGACCTTCTACATACAGAACATTTTTAGTCTTAGTTTTACTATTATCTAAACTTAGTGTACCTTTTCCAACAATTTTGGTAGTAGTATTATCTCCAAATTTCACTATGCCACCATTGATATTCTTCAGGGTTATGAAATTTCTCTCATCTCCTATCATGTGCCTCGACATCCGCTATCAATGAACCATGGCTTTTCTTCAGTTCTTGCATGCAAAGCTATCTAGACCAACATAGGCTTTTCAGGTTGTTCCTTCTATCATGAACCTGTCTGAACTTTATTTTTGATGAATAAAGCTTTAAAACTTTGGTCCTTCTTGACTGAATCGAACATGCTTCTATAGTACCAAGCTATGTGTCTGAAGTTACTACACTTGTAACATATTATGGCCTCTTAATTAAAGCCTGATAGAGGAGTAAAAGAGTTGTGGCTTTTGCTTGACTCTGCATGAGTTTCCTTCTTGTTTCTGAAATTATTATCCCTTTTTTGACATTCTATTTTCTTATGACCATATCCATTACAATAAAAATAGTAACCATAAAAATAGAGCCTGTTTATGTGTCTATGACTTGATTGCCTTTTATAGCTCTACTCCTTCTAACCTTCTTTGTTTGAAATGTCTTATGTATTCTTAACTTCTTCCTTTTTCATTTCCTCTTTTGTAAGAGCTTCAACATAGCTCTTTATTTTTCTTGTGTTAACCTTGTCTGTGAAATTAGTGGTCTCCCCTTTCTTTTTTTTAAAAATTTGATACCTATTTTATCTGACATTGATATTTGACTTTCTAATATCTTATTCAACATATTAGTATTATTCTCAAATTTTGAATTATTGGCTCCTCTATCATTGAATGCTTAATTTTTTTCTCAATATTTTCTTTTAAAGAGGCAATTTTAACAACATAATTTTCACATTCTTCACTTACTTTTTGTAACTGAGCTATTAGATCTTCTTCAATATTTTTGGCTTCTTCAATCTGTGCTTGTAGATCTTCAATTATTTCTTTTGACTCCTTTTCATTTTTCTCAGTTTGGTACTTCAATTTTTGATTATTCTTCTCAAGAGTTTTTAATTCTTCTACGACACAAATGAGTTCTCCTTCTAGATTCACCTCAGTGTCATCTTGTTCTTTTTCTTGATCATCTATAGTTTTTCTTGTAGAGGTATCTTCATGTATGGTCATGAATCGAATCTCTTCTTTATCTGAATCATTGACTCCACTGTCTTTGGCTGAGCTAGGATCTTTAGAGTATAAAATCTTCTTCTCAAATCCCTTCTTAAATTTTCCTTTGAAATTCTTCTTGTATGTAGAGATTCCTTCTTCATTGTCACCATTATTTGTATTTGGGAACTTAACTACAAAATGTCCAATCTTTCTATAATTAAAAAATTTAAAAGGTAATTTTGCTTGATATTTACATGTGCCCTTTTTTGGCTTGCAGATGAATAGAGGTCTATTATCATCTTCATCATCACTAGATCTGCCACTTGATTCTTGAATCTTAGCCTTATCTTTCTTATATGTCTTGAAAACAACTTCCCTTTTTGAGGGTTTCTCTTGTTTGGTCCACATCTCATATGTCGTAAGAATACCATGTAGTTCATCCATCTTTATCTTGGCTAGATCCTTCATATCCTCGATTGTTGAAACCTTTACATCATATATCATTGGTAGAGATATCAAAACCTTTTTCACCACCACTGATTCTTTTAACTTTTATCCAAGGCTTTGAATATGATTAACTATTTGATCAACCCATAAAAGATAACTTGCTATATTTTATTCCTCTTTCATTTTCAAACTCTCAAACTATCTTCTAAAAGTCTGGAGCTTAGCTTGTTGAACCTTTCCATCACCTTTATAAATATTTTCAAGCTTTACCCAAGTCTCATGAGTATATTTGCATTACATAACTTCAACAAATTCTGATTTACATAAACCACATACAATAGCATTTAAATATTTTACATTATTTTAACTTGCCTTCTTTTCTACCAGAGTAATCACAAGTGTTTGTGGCTCTTTGTATTCCTCCACAACTACTTGCCAAATTTTGAATCTAAGAGACATCAAATAAGTCCTCATCCTTATTCTCCAAAAAAAATAATTTGTCCCATCAAATAAAGGTACCCTATTTGTAGAAAAATATTCATGTGATCTAGCCATCATGATTTTCTCGATCTACCTTCAAGATGTAAAACTCTTTCTAAAGGAACATACTTTGATTCCAATTGTTAAGCATGAAATATACTGAGAGGGGGGTGAATTCGTATATTATATATCTTATAAATCTTTTATTTAATCAATCTCCACTTAACCATACCTTCAAGATTTGCAATAAATCTGAAACAATAACAAGCACCACACGAGAGAAAGAGAGAGAGAGAGAGAGAGAGAGAGAGAGAGAGAGAGAGAGAGAGAGAGAGAGAGAGAGAGAGAGAGAGAGAGAGAGAGAGAGAGAGAGAGAGAGAGAGAGAGAGAGAGAGTGAGTGAGAGAGAGATGTTTATGTGGAAACCCAATGTGGGAAAAACCACATAGAACAATTTCAAGTATAAGAATGAACACTAACTCAAATTACAAAGTTTTCAAGCACAAACTTGTAGGAGCACCAACCTCTTTTCTGAACACCGACACAACAACTATTTGTGAGAACCAACCCATAAGAGCACTAAACCCTCTTGTGTATAAAACACAACTATCTCTCAATGTTACTTTCTCAATAAATGATAGAACTCTACAATATCTCTTTCTATTCTCTCTTTTTTTATTATATAAAAAAATTACAAACCATGAACTCTCTTGCATATTACAAATGGATTCTCAAGCCTTTATTTATAGCTTTCCAAATTACCTTTGGCATTCACCCTTTATGACCTTCACTCCTCATGGAAAATGATGCCAAACTTGCATGACCCTTCAAATCCTTGTATTTGAAAAGTCATATGGTGACCTTTCATAAGTAAATACATCCTTTCCTCTTTTTTCTTTATCTTGGTGACCTTTCAAATTCCTTAAGGTGACTCTTCATGGAGAAATGTTCCATACCCTCTTTTGTCTTCACTTAGTGAATTTTGAAATTCTTGAAGATGACTCTTCATGGGAAAATACATCACATTCCTCTTTTGTCTTTACCCCATGATTCTTTGACTTCTCCATGGGTTCTCTTCTAAATTTTATGAAACCAAAAATATATTCATTAATATTAAATAAATATTAACACATTTTATTCAAAATATGAACATTAAAAATACCTTTAGACAATAAATGCTATGGGGCCTTTATCACCAATGCTAGACCTTTGACATCAATGACAATATTTCCAACATACCAAACCTAAAAAATAGGATAAGGATAGATGAAATAATGGATGGGATGACAAAAAGATGAGGGTGATGTGATAAATGGGATGAGGACCAAGGAGGAATGGACTAGGGATGGACTAGGGATCGCCTATGACCATATCATGAAGGAACCATAGATCTAATTACCTGAGTGTCCATTAGAGGATATTCCAAGATGATTCTAGAACATTTATCAATACATCTTCCACTCCCTTACAATGGTCAAGACTAGAATAAAATATGGACACAATAGGATGCATGATATGATGGAAGATGATGGGTAGAAATATTGGGTATATGGACAAGATAGACAAGGATTGATATAAAGGGGATTGGCAAGGGATATTATGTGGATGAAATGGATTTACCCCTAAGGATTGAGTTATAATAAATATAATATATTATTTTAGCATGACACAAAAATTTTATTTTCATCATGGTTCTAGACTAGTATTCACCTTTGGATGAATGATTTTTTTTTTTAACTTTTGAATTTTAACATCTCATTTTATTGGATATGGGTGCAAGATGCAAGATTCGAATGCTTTATTGATTTTTATCCAACACATGTTCTAGAGATATGTGATATGAGGATCATGTTTTTAATGTTGGATATATTGATGTACTTGTGACTTTTGTTGACTCTTAATTAAGACCCCTCCAGACATCTAGACTTGGTATCTTTATCACCTCTATAAGAGAGAATGTTGCCCGAGTTTATGAGGTGTGGAATATATGGATTTAGGGTTTGGATTTGATTTGAATGGATGATAGGATCATGGTATGGAAGTGTGATGGGTAATTTGGAGGTGGGACTAGCAGTTACATACACCATTGGACATATTATATGTTTCACATTTGATTGGTGCCATATGACAAAAGAATTTAAGAGATCTAAGATATTTTGATTTTGTAATTTATCTTTGATATTTTTATTTGAAGGATTATTTACCATCTTGATATTACATTTGATAAGGATTTGATTTTAAGACTTGATTGTATTTTGATTACCCCCTAGTGCCTGACTTTGGGCTTCACCAGAGGAGATTGATCTTTGACGTAGAGGATGATTGTTTTGACTTTGATGGTTCCCTAGTGACTCAACTTGGGTTTCACTAGGGGAAAAAACTTTTTGATTAGGCCAATGATTTGGATTTTCTTGATTATGACTTAATAGATCAAAGGTGATTTGATCATCATGTATGACTTTTAAAATATGGTCTTGGAACTTTGTATTTGTGGCACATATTATGTTACTTAAGGAAGGGTACAATGATGTGTGTTCCTATTCTTCCCTATAGAGGGAGGTGATTAAATGATCATTAACCAGAAGAAAAGGATCTATGATGGATGAAGGCATGGGAGATGGTATGATGAGGTTAATGAGTGGTGGTGTGGTAACATGGTCCTCATAGGGGTTCCTAGGAGACCTAGTTTTGACATTAGATAAATATCCTTAAGATCAACAAAATGATCACTAATACTTGCTATAGTCTATACATTTGAGGTAGGATCAAATTCACTTTGGTAATCTTTGATAGATAAAGTTTGTAAGAACTCTATTATGACTTCATCATCCTGACCGAGATCAAAACATATGCCTTGTGATTGGTTGACATTTAAATTGGAGGTATCTTCAAAAATACAGGGATAGTCATCATCTATTGCAATATCTATGAGGGATTATGTTTCTAATAATGAATATAATTTATATACTGGTGTTGAACAAGATCCTAATGTAGATAACACTGGTGTTGACTCCAATATTGAATCTAATTTACAAAATGTAATGTAGCTAGTAATAAATTCATTGTCTATTAGTGGCCTCTCAATGTGGGGTCTTTGATATGATGGATGAGAGGAAGATGATGGAGGAATAATAGATTTGCTAAATATTGGCCCATGGAATAAGGACTCATGAGAGAAGAGATGACTAGGTTTATAGGAAATGGATTCATATTCAATGGAGGATTTATCGAATATGGGGGGACCATAAAATATGGATATGGTGTTTTGACTTTGGCTTGGAAAGGGAAGAGCTTGATCATGATCAGGAATGGAATCTTGACATTCCTCTTCTTATTCATCCTTGGATGTAGACCCATTTGATTCATTATTGATTTTGATGTCACCATGTTTAATGAGGTCTTAAAAATAGTTTTGGAAATTGTGACATTGATTAAAGGTATGCCCCTAGGTCTGGTGATATATATAGTAGTGGCTATATTTATACCAAGAGGGGTTAGGCTTGGTAGGATCAAGATGTTGTATGGGTGGATAGACCATCATGTCATTGGAAACAAGTTATTGGAAGAGGGATTCTATGGATATAGGAAGAGGAATATATAACATGTCTTCACTTCGTGACTTAGATGTGGAAGCATTGGAATTTAGATCAAATAGGTGTTTACGTGACTAGGTGGGTAGACTAGTATTTAATGAGGTGGATAGGATTGGATTCCCTTTATTAATAAAGAAGGGGTAGATGACTAGATATGATTGGTAGACAAAGAGCTTAATTATGATAGGTTGGGATAGGGTTTAAGAGCAAACTAATATGGATGAATGTGGATTAGAGGTAATGTTAGGTGGATGGGGTTGAAGTTTATAGGACATGGAGTGTTCATTTTAAAGAGGTAAGAAAGGAGTATATCCCTATTAGCCATAAGACATTTCTCAATTAGGGAATCTAAATTTGCTTTAAAAGTCATGGATCAAGATATGAGAAAGCATAGATGACATGGTTTGCCAACCCTAATTGACAGGTGTAGGGGATTGAATGGAAATACTAAGGAATGAAGATGGAATCTGTGAATCAAATTTGGATAAAGGTTTGCTATAGTATGATCTCAAGTTTGACTAGATGTTCAACATGAGGTGATGTTTGATGAGGTAAAATAAGATCAAATTAGTACATGAGCTAAACTTTGATGATTTTGACTAGATTTAACTAGGTGAGCTATGACAAGCTCTAAGATTCGATGGGTGGCTAGACTGGCCCAAGAGATGTGATTTTAACTAAGAATGATTGTATTAAGACTAGATCAAGGCTAATATGATCAACTTAAGTTGATTAAGATGACTTTGTTGATAGGATAGGATGATAGTATTGGATGTTGTGTATGACTCAAAATTGATTAGACACAATCAAGCTACTGCTGTGGACCTTGATATGTAAAAATACTTATTTTGCCAACATGGATGAGGACTAACATATGGCTATAGACTTGATGAAATGACTAGTATATATAGGGGATGATAAGGTAAGGATGAGTTAGACTATGATTAGGTTAGGTTACAAGGGATAAAGTGATGGATAAGGTGATCAAGATAGACAAGGTCAAAACAAATGATAGGGTATCGACTAAGGTAAGGTGGGTTTTATAATAGGTAATACGGTTTGGACTAAGACTCTAAGGATGAGTAAGTCAAGGTGATGTGATGAGATGATGATAAAAATTACTAGGATGTGACCTAGATTGGTTATGGATAAGTTGGATTTTAGTCATAAAGATGACACTAGGGATGATTAATGCTAAGGATAAATGAATAATATGAGGTTAGACTATGATAAGATGTGATGGAGGGATGACAAGACTTGATTAAGGTATGTAAGTGATGGGGGTATGACTAGTGCTAGATGGATGAGATTAGACTAGGATGTGACTAAGATGAGAGGGCGATGAGAGATAAGACAACATGCAAGAAAATCAAAATTACAACTAACTATGAATGATTTTGGCTAAGTTAACCTAACAACTAATGGTTAAGGTGGAAATTTGATGCAAAATCATGACTGTCGAGGGAAAGATCATAACTAATATTTTCAAAATCACCTTTAATAGATCACAATCCTTAATTAATGTAAAATACATTATTTGAAAATTTGAGCCCCAAATTCACCTTCAATATAACCTGCAAGCTTAATTTACACACTTTAAACACATCAGGTCAGCTCAAAAGGAGGGATTGCACTGTAGTCACCAAATGTAAGATGGAAATTTTGAGAAATGGAATTTAGATATGAAAATTATATTAAAATTTACTCAAAAGACTAATCTTCAAAATTTAAAATAAGCAAGATCATAATGTAAATAAAAATGAATTTAAAATAGAATTATACCAACATCATGAACTCATAAACCCAATCTTGCTCCAAATTGATTATGCTTCATCACTTGATGTATACTTAAACATTGAAGTTGCACTAATGGAGAGTAGCTTGATAATGGACTAGGATGATTAAGAGATTATGAACTAATTTTTCATGGAGTTTTCTCATTGTTTTAAATGGAGGGACTCATGGATTTAAATAGACCATGAAGAGTGTTTTTTATGGAATTTAAAATTCCCTAGAATTCTCTAGAGAGATAAATCTATAGAAAGTTGGAGGGAATTATAAGGAATTTAAAATTCCTCATAATTCTCTAGAGAGAGCACTCTCTAGAGAATATTTTATTAGGGAATCTAATGATGATTAGGAAAATATTAGAAGAAGGTTTAGGTGAGGAGTAGGGAGTAGGCTTATTGAAAAGCCTAGGGATACGTGTGATTTTGTGAATTTAAAATTCACAAGTGGGCATAAGAAGGATTTAGGTAATAAATTGGATGTTAATAAGAAATAACCAAAGGATTAATATTGAATGGGGAATATGACGGTTAGTATAGGATAATAAATATATCTAAAGGGGATTAGATTATTGATTAGGGGGGAATATGCAATGTTAGATGAAAGGGATTAATTATAAAATCATTAGGTGGAATTATATGAGAATTATTAACAAAAATTATCAAGCCTAATAATGCGAGCAAATTAGGATGCATGCACTAGGTGTTGCACACTAGCTATGAGCAATGTATTAAAAATAGAAATAAATGATTTAAATTATGATTTATCTAATTAAATGAATTTAAAAAAAAATCTTAATTATGATAACAATACAAATTAGAAACATAATAGTACCACTTGTTCACTTAGGTTTGTCTAGGGTTTTGCTACTCACTAGTTGCTTGTTTGAGATTGAAAGCAACTTGTTTCAAAATTGAAATCTGATTATTACAATGGCTAGAAATGTATGATTATCCCCTAACATACATATAGTGTTTAAGTTAAATATTGTGTTATGAACGAATCTATTAAATGAATGCAAGCAAACAAAGAAATTAATTATTGTTTTTATGTAAGGATAGGAGAGAGAAGAATTATTTTTCCCATCAAAACTTGTTTTTTTTTAAAAATAAATATTTAAGATAACACAAGAATGAATGTTAATTTTATCTAATTGTATGCACTATAATATACTTGCCCCACTAATTATACTAATTATGCTAAATTTTACTAATTTAGTCTAATTTCTATATTTCTTAGCTAAAATTAACTAATATCCTAATAAACAACATCCCATTCCTATATCTTACAAACATTACCTAATCCCAAAAATCAACTAATCCCTTCATTAAACCCCTAATAGAACCTATTACCCACTAACCTACTCCCTAAGACAACTAGCCAATTTAAAAATACAAAATAATCTACCTACCCAACTACCACCCTATTCTAGCCTCTCCTAAACCCCTAAACCCTATAGGAGATTCCTAGAATTGGAGGATTTTATAAATATCCTCCATTTTATCCCTTTTCTCTCTAGAATTTTTTATTCTAGAGATCTCTATGGAATTTTTAATTCCACAGAAAATCCCTAGCCATTGATCTCAATGGCTCAAATTTGAATTTGAGCCATTGATTTCTCCCTCCATGCCTATATAACCAAGATCTCCCCCTCCTCCAAAATAACTTAGAAAACTATCAAATTACTACTTTCTTACATCCATAAAATCTTCCTCCATCCATCCATAGCCACTATCAGTTCACTCAACCATTTGGAAGCCATTATCAACATCAAGTAATCAATCCAACATTTTTAAATTTGGCATCAGTAATTCATTTTACAATCCTGGAGTGGAACCATAAGGAGGTAAAGTGATGGTAGGAGTATTATTATTATGTTGATTGCCTCTTTTATTCATTCCCACTTGTGTGTTTAGGTTTTTATTACTAAATTAGTAATATAGGTTGAATCTAAAATTTAGGCTACATTTTGGCAACCATGGTGGGAGATTACTCCCTTAAATAACCTTATAAACTTGTTGGAAGTGATTTGAATTCTTGTAGGACAAAATAGATGTGAGTTGAAGGCCAGATTTTAAATTTTTGTCACATACATGCAAATAGCGATTTTGCACTGGTATTAGCAGTATTACATTTGCATTTTTACGAGACTAGTTATGATTTTATCGACTAACCACTAATGACTAGGGTCTTTTGTAGGTTTTTGACTTTCGACAAAAATGTAACTTTTCAAGTTATGATTTTTCTCTAGTAGTTATGACTTTATTAGTTGAAGTTGTAATTTTGCAAAACATAGTAGTTAGGGATATATTGCAACATTTTATTTTAACCTAACCCTATGCAGTTAATCTATGTTATATTAGGTACTTGGAGGTTCTTTGATTTTATATTGTGTAGGGAAAGGATGGATATTATAGCACATTGGCCACTTGAGCCATGACCATAAAATCATGACTTTGACAATTGTGGATTTGCACTAGTAATTATAGTTTTATCAGGTATAGTTATGACTTTATAAAACTTGACTCTGCTATAGACCCATAGATATTACATAACAATAGACACTTCTATAAGCTACTTCTATTACCTGGGGAGGTATTCTAATTTTTATCTATAAGAGGAAGACTATTGCATCAAGCCTGGTACCATTTAGCTATCATCCACAAAATCATGACTTTGAATTAACAACTTTATGTTGGTAATAAAATTTTTGACATCGATAATAGTGGTTTTGCCCTTCTCCATCAAGCTGGTAAAATTTTGACTTGTCAACTTTTTGGATTGCAGACAGAGGGATCATAGGTTATGTAGAGAGTTGTAAGGTTTCTTGAACCAAACCAAGCCTATTTCTTTCATCACTTTAACCATTTTTAAATCTAGTTATTTTGACATAATCGTATGCTTGTAGAGGTGTTTTAATAGTTTGTTTTCTATGTGCAAGGTTAATAGGGTGTAGGAGAAGAACAAGACAAATATCAAAAACCCCACCAAAAAATCCTATTTTAAACTTTACTACATAACCACAAGTCTTGAACTTGTGACTTTATCTTGCAAGTAGCGGTTTTTTTAGTTATAGTCATGTCTTTATAGTTACATATACAATAGGGTAGTTTAAGTCATCTACCTAACTTGCATTAGACTTAATCAGTTTTAGCCTTCTATAGATACTAGCATTTATCATTCTGTCTCGTGGCTAAAATCATTTTAAGGCTCACAAAATATTGTTGAAATGTTAGAAGTAATTAAAACATTTTTGATTTAACTGCCTGCATTATAATATTTATGAAAGATAGTATATCTTAGTGATATTTATTGGAAAATTTTTATAGCTTTCTTATTTTTGACAAAACCGTAGATTGTGAGTTAGACTAAATTGTGATTCTATTATGTTAAGTAGTGATTTTGTCTAATTATTGTGGTTTTGAAAGTTAATTGCCATGGTTTACTAACCCTTTGTAAGATCACAAATAGTGATCTATGATTTTGCTTTGTAGTTGTGATTTTGTGTATTCTGGTTACGATATTGCTCTGTGTATTTGCATTTTTATAGGGACTTATAGTTTTGTAAAAAATTAAACTAATAATCCATTTTGGTGTAGGACCCTTCAAGACCAAGGCACCCCAATTTGTTTTCTAACCTTTGTGCTTATAGGAAAGGGTGCCCATAGTATATTACCTCAATTTTTATTGGATATAGTCCTTATTGTATAAGTTTCCTCATTATATATATTTGCTTGTGTGTGTGGTTTTTAACTTGTTTGTGACTTAATTGTATATACTTGTGCCCCTCACATGAAGGTAATTAATTGGTAAATTAATTATGTTATGTTTACTTGTTTGTTATCCCCCCTCAAGTCTAGGATAAAACATGATGTAAAATTCATCCCCATGTATGGGCTTAGGAAATAAGGGTTAGTGTCATGGATTTAATCACCATGTACTAACCAAACTCTATATTCTGGCAGAGTCTAAAAATCAAGAGAGTTATCGTTAGGTGCCAAAGTAAAATTCCCCATAAAGGGTTTTATGGAATAATGGGTGGTTAAGATCCAAGATACAAGGTAGCTATACAACATTATACATAAACTTGGGCTCCACTATACTTTCACATATATAGGGTATGAACCTATAAATATTTGTGTGTACCTATATTAGGAACCTTTGGCCATAATAGGTGTATCACTGTAAGAGTCAGTATCAACTCTGAAGTAACCATCATGTGCAAGTGGGGTTGAGAGAGTTTAGTTGATATTTTAATAGGTCACCAACATAAAATATCACCCATTAAGTCATTGGATGGTGTGGACATCAGGTTACACACCCTTATCAGTTGACTAATTTAGGATTCATACTTACATGTATTGTTTGAGTATTATGTAAGGCCTATATTATTTGAAAGTTGAGTTGTGTTGGGCCCCTTTTTGGCTAAGTGTAGATCTGTGCCAAATCAATAGATACCTTAGTATAGGCAAATCACTTATCATGATTACTATTTTGGCACCTTTTTCACTAGTTGGAGGAATCTTTGTCAATCTTGTACTAGATGGCAGACAGTTACTTAGTGACAAGGTTCTAAGGGGCATCTTCAAAAGTGGCTGAATGTGGTGATTAGAGCATAAAGGAAGTAAGGTGTTGGAGCTAGTATAATGATCAAACCAGGCTCTAAATTATTACTCGACTTGTACTCTCCACCCTGGCATGGAAATATTTCTCACTGCTATAAAGCTATGCTTGAACTGGTATGCAGATGACACAACTTAGAGATATTAGAGCTCTATGAAATTGGTTATAGACATAATAAAGAAATTGCCATTAGAATTAAGGATTAATATGGATACCTCTGAGGCTCCACATTGTAGTGCCCAAGATCATCAATGAACCTCTGGGCCTTTAGTAGCCTTAAGATGAATATTTATTCTAGTTTTATTGATATATGCTTTCTATATTTAAATTCTATTAATAAAGAATGGTGTTACCTTATTCAAGTTATGATATGATGCATATGGTTATAGTTATGTCCCTTGAATATGGATTGATTATGTAATGTCTATAGTGGTTATAATGCTTAGATTTTATGCATGAATACTTGATTATAGCAAGCTTTCAACTCATATCTTTAATGACATCTCTATAATTTATGATGACATCAACATAATAGGTAGAATAATCTAAGTGTATGAAAAACCCTTATGCCAAGAAGTTATATAAGTGCTTAAGGTGATAACCTAAGTATAGACCCTTGATCTAATTTTTTTTGCCAAACCCTCCATGTGCTTGAATAGTACTAAGGTAAGGGGACTGAAGGCTTGCACCCATGAGGCTATAAAACTAGTCCAATATAGACTTGTACCCATATGACTAAGAAAAGATACACAAATAGGCTTTGTACCTATAAGCCATCTGATTCCACCTAGAATGGCTTGCATGAATAAATTTTCTAATACCATTATTTTAATAACCAAGTCTTTAAAAAATTGAGTTGTGCCATGGTACGACTAGCCCAATATGGGCCCTAGTTAATTCTCTATTGCACTTAAGGTAAGTGCATAAGTCTTGTGCCTTATGTGAATTTATGCCAATGCAGTTGAGTGATAAATGCTGAGTGCCAAAGTATTAGCCTAGGCTTATGCCTAGTTGTAATAAGTTTAGAATGAACTTAGACAACTAGATAAGCACTTGACAAAGCCTATGGATTATGTGACCAACTTTTGTACAACATTTTGGTTCTATTGTTAGGACCCATATTGAATTTTATCACTATAATGGTGCACTAGGACAATGCTCTGAATCTCCCTCAAGAACATTAGGTGCTATCTAAAATAAGTGGAAGATAGGTTTGCACTGAAACATCCAACCTGTAGAGGATAGAAACCAAGGAAGTGGGTCTAGAATAACATGTATGATGATATGTATGAGGTTTTCTTTTGTGAATTACCTCAACATGTGTATCAATGGTTGGTTGCCTATGAGACCCATAAGAGATGAAGTTATGGACAACACCTTGAGTGGACAAAGGATCACTTATAAAAGCTTGAGAACCTTGATGCCACTTGGACCAGAGTAGTAGAAAAATGGTGGAAAGGAGCACTGAATAGTTATGTGATTGAGTTCATATTATCAACATACTCTTGCCCTGAAGAAGTAGAATATCAATTATTGTATGAGCCTAGAGGCATGTTTGTGAAAGAATTTGACATAGAGCTTAAGAAGCTGATGGTAGATTATGGATTTAAAACTATAATAATGGAAGGCTAAAGTCCTCTCACATATGAGGAACATAATGGGAAAAAAGGGGATGTGTAGGTGAAGCACAATGGAAAGGGATGAGGAGATTAACACCCAAGATCTTAGGAAATATAATTATAATAAGAGAAGGAATAGGATGATAGAATATCTAGAACCTGAAAGTGCCAAGAGGACCCATAGCAAGCAAAGAGGGCATAGGGAAGGATCTTTTGAATTGATATAATGATAAGAGGAGAGAAATAATGAAGCTCTAAATCAAGATCAATAGTTGATATGTGTCGAATGATCTAGGTCCCTACAACAATTAACTATTAAAGATGCACCAGATGTACCTACCCCCTTTGAACCTATGATGCAAGATCATGCACTGAATCCCCCTCAATAAGAAAGAAGTGTGATAATTGACCCTATTTTATACATTGACATTAACCAATTTATAGATTTAGAGTATAATTTTTTGATTAAATAAGTTGTTCCTTATTCAAAGATAAGTGAAGATACCTTTAGACCTTTGGGTGCTAGCTCAATAACTCAGAACATGAGTGTAAGCATTCTAGTTCAACAAATATCAGCTATATAGACTGGGCAACAACCCACAGGGAGTGGCTTAGTGTCGTAAGTGATTAGTACCATGTAGTCGACTTCAATTGCACAAATAGTAACCATAGGGTCGATGCCTAACCCATTGACTAGAGGTGTCAGAGGACCATTGTTAGGACACGTACCAGGGGGTAAGCACCTTAGATGTAAGACCCCCCATAATAAGTATATTATGAGCTAGTCTTACACCTTCCTAAATATCATGATGTATAAAATACCACAAAGCATGTACTTAAATGTGACCTTTAATGGTACACTCGAGGTATAACCTAGTTAAAGCATAAGGTAACATAATTCATGAAAACTCTACTTGATCATGTGCATACTTGGTTTAGTTAATTTGATCCTAACCAAGCCATGATTGATTATGACATTTTGAAGGAAGCATTCCTAAAGGAATTTGATAATCTTGAGTTTGAATAACAAATCATCATCGTACTTAAGGAAATTAACCAAGGACTAATAAAGAGCATGCACCTATACGATGCCAGATTCAAGACTCTCCTTTCAAAGCTTCCTTATGATATTCACCCCTCACAACATGCACAATGGTTTGTTGGGGGATTTCTAGTACCCTTTAAAAGAGCATTGTCCATGAAGATGTTCATAGACCCTTGAGAAGTGCTTGAAGCTATGCTTTGAGATGAGGTAGTTAGAAGTGATGATACTTGAATCATCCCTTTTATGGATTCACAAATTATGTCCATGGCCTCCCAAATTCAAAAATTTATTGCTAATTCATCAAAAGATGCTTGAAGCAAATTATGGCGTACTAAATACATAAAGGCCATAACAAAAACAACTAACCCCAAAAGAATGTGTGTGCATTGCTTCTAAGCTATGATGTTTACCATGAGGTGCATGACATTCATAACTTCCCTTTATTACAATGTGCCAGTCAGGTTAGCATAACCCTTTAATGTAATTTATGTGACACATATACCCATACTATAGTTTATTATCATGTAATTGATGAGATGTATGAAAATATAGATAGAGGCACACGATAAGAAACTATAACAGCTAGAGGGTAGGAAAACCAAGGAAATGAGGGATATGGCTAATATAATGATAAATATGGGATGCAAATAAGTGATAGAGGGTAAGGTGGAGGATGTGGCAGAGAAATATTCCCATCATGTTCATGTTACAAGTGTGTTTTGATCAATCACTATCAGCATAACTACCCTACACATCCAACATGTGGGTATTATCAAGGACTATATAAGGTTGAAAAATGCCCTGACTTATACAAAAAACTAACTCAAGGCCAACCTGGTGTAAACAAAGGCATAACAATGATATGATGCAAGCCAAAACTAGAAAAGTGGATGATGAAGATGCAACTAACTCATATAAATCCCATCAAAGTGTAAGCAACTACTTGTAGTGGATTTACCACTCAACCACTACCTGCACCAACACCAAAGTTGTGCTTGGAGTATGGAGAACTGAGTCACACTAATCACATCATGAAATTGAAGCCCAAAGAGGCACCTTACCCCAACCTTACACATTAGAAGGATGTCTTGCAAAAGGCAATGACTATCATTCAAAACTTAGAAGGATAACTCTAACTGGTAATGGATCTAGAAGCGCAGGCTATTGCCTCAAACAAGAAGTAAGATAGCTAGGAGGTTGAAATGCAAGAGATAATTGAGATCCTACACCTTTTAAAAATAGAAGGAATGTTTCCCCTATTAAAAACTTACTCTTGGAATATGTGGGGTAAAATCCAGTTGAATTTTTCATGCTCCACATGGAAAGGGTGTGATAGGTGAGGCATACACAAAACATGGAATATAATCAAGAACTCCTTGTGAATGCCACCATCAATGGATGGTCAGTATGTGAGGTCCTTATAGATACTGACATTGAGGTTAATGGTTTGACCAAGAATACATGGGAAAAAATGGGTAGGCTAGCCTTAAAGCCTTCCTCCCATGTGCTTTTCATGTCTAAAAAGACTAGAGCATAACCCATTAGAATTATAAAAGGCACCATTATAGATATTATGCGCATCGAGTTTTGTGCTAACTTTCAGGTGATTGAATTGGTAGAGCAAGATAATTACCTAGCACTCTTGAGAAGGCCATGGTGCTATGAGAATAACATTAACATGAACTTCAAGAGGTGCTACATGACCTTTGAATATAGTAAGGAGAGTGTCATGATCCCCTTCTCAAGTGACCAAGGCCCCCCTATGTAGAAAATGTTGATCTTAAAGATGAGATTAACCATATATACAACATCATGGTGTAAGGTACTGAGACCCTTAATCTCAATGACCAAGGAGTGTTATCATGGGAAGATAGATAATTACCCTTAGTTACAATTAACATTGATTATGACTGATGGGTTGAATAAGATTATGAGAACATTGGTTGAATATGCCATGTAGTGCATGCAAAGACACCAAAACCCATGATAATTAGGTGGGTCTAGGTTGATCACAATCCTAAGAGATGGGTCCCTTACACCAAAAGGATATGGAAGAGAGTGTTTTGCCTTAAAAAAGGTAAACTTATGGAAGATTGTGTCTGTGACCTAGAAACATGCATCCCTAAGGAGATAGACAAGATGGACGTACTAGTGTATACTTTAAGGAGCACTATCACTCATTGGTAGGTAGCACAAAAACCTAACTTGCCAACTTGGCAAGATGTGAAAGTAAAAATATGCATTAGATTTAGGAAAATTAATGAAGACCTAGACATCTTTGCATACACCAATGATTGTGACCCTATAGTGCATGTGCACTTATGTGAATAAACTTGGACTGACTATGGAGAGAATGATCTAAGGAACCTATGGGACCATGCCTCTATAAAACCTTGAAAACATGGGCAAAAGCATGGTATATTGTCAATGAGATGTACCATGAGATATAAAATTGGGATGCACTCAAGGAGAGGTTCGTGCATACCTTATCCTTTTCTTCACAGAACCTAGAGCTGATCGAGCCACTATAAGTGATTTATAGGGTAGTGTTTGAATACACTACCATCTTAGAGGAATTCATAAGAGATGTGTTTGGGAAGAAAGGGATAACACTCGCAAATTATTTAAGTAATAGGTGCTCAATAGTGACTTGAGTGAAGAAGATGATGAGACATAAAAGGAGTGCAATTGGGTAACCTTGATAGGCTAACAGAAAGTAGTGTGCCAAATAGATGATAGTGCTCTTGGTGAAGAAGACTCAACTCATCTTTACATAGATACAATTGAGGGAAATAGGTAAGTTGAGGACTTACACCATGTAAGGAATCAACACTATCGTGCACCACTTAAGACCATCAAGGTAGATATAAAAATAAAAGGCGAGCAGAAGATGGCTACTCTAGGAGCATATTGGTCTGACGTAGAGCTGGCACAAATTGTGGACCTTTTGAATGAGTTATAAGACCTTTTCCCTTGAAATTATTAGGGCATGAAGGTCACCCACACATTTCTTTGGAAAATGAGTATAAAGTTGGTAGATAGCATAAGACCTATAAAGAATTTCCCCTATAGAATGAACCCTAATCTCCATACTAAGGTCAAGATGGAGATTGATGGGATGCTAGATGCAAGCATCATCTATCCTATATAGGAATATGAATGGGTAAGATCATGGTGATTATCATTAAGAAATATGTGCACATTCACATTTGCATTAACTATAAAATGTTGAATGCTACCTGCATCATTGACCCCTTCTCGACTCCATTCACTGATGAAGTCTTGGATGGTGTCATAGGTTGTGAAATCTACACCTTCATTGATGGATTCTTTAGATACCCTTAAGTTGAGATTGAATAAGAGGATAAGACCAAACCAACCTTTATAACTAAATGGGTTTATTTCACTTACAACATGATGCCCTTTGG
The DNA here is from genome assembly GCA_037957365.1 of Torreya grandis. NCBI lineage: Eukaryota > Viridiplantae > Streptophyta > Pinopsida > Cupressales > Taxaceae > Torreya > Torreya grandis. The sequence continues at coordinate 2,162,390 of JARHVA010000201.1, read as the reverse complement.
ATTCAAGAAAGTACCAACTATATTTTATAGAGTGGTCATCACTACATTCAAGGACTTCATCCACAAGTTCCTCCAAGTGTACCTCAATGACTGGAATTTATATGGGTTGGTAAAGGACCATTATGATAACCTACAACTGATGTTTGAAAGGTGTAGACAACTATAAATATCTTTGAACCTAAATAAGTGTGTCTTTGCAATAGCCTTTTGAACCTTACTTGAGCATATCATTTATAAAGATGGTTTACTTATCGATCCTGTAAAGATCATAATAATCATTCAACTCTAGACCCCTTCAACATAGAGAGACTTTTTCACCTTTCTAAGCCATTATGGCTATTATAGGAAATTCATAAGGAACTATGCAAAGATTGTAGCACTGTTGGATGAAATGTTTTGCAAGGATGACCCATTTTATTAGGGCATAACACAATAGGATGCCTTTGAAATTTTAAAGCTAAAGCTGGTGAGCATCCCTATTCTATAATTTTTTGTTTGAAAGACACAATTTCACATCCATGTTGATGATTTTGGCTCTATAATTGGCACCATTCTAGTACAACCTAGTGAAGGTAAAATGTATCATCCCATCTCCTTCACAAGTAGAATATTGACACAAGTAGAGCATAATTATACAACTCATGCTCACCATGGTTTATGCCCTAAAAAAATTTAGATAGTAATTGTTGGTGACCCCATTCATCTTATTCATAGACCATGAGACACATAAGTACCCCATGAATAATCCCATCTTCCATGGGCACATTTGTAGATGGATAGTTTTGTTCTAATAATTTTAGTTCTCCATTGTAGTCAAGCCTAGAAAATAAAACTCAGGCCTTGAGCATTTATCCCACATCAACTTTGGTGATGTAGTGGCACTTATTAAGGATGACACATCAAACACAAAACACTATAGAGTCTAACATACCCTTTAAGAATTGGTAGAGATAGCCACTTTTATGACATCTAGATTTGCACCCTAGACAATATTAACTAGGGAAATAAAATAACTCACAGTTCATATCACCCCTTTTCAACTCATTAGTAGGGAGATATAAAAACTAGGCTGAGATGAAGTCCTATGTCGATATGTCTTAGAAAATGAAAGTGAATACATTTTATGTGAGGTGCATGAAGGAATAGCAAGAGGCCACCATATTGGAGACATAATGGTGTGTAAGGTATTGTAATCAGGTTTGTGGTGGCCAAGCCTGTTCTAAGACACTAAGGATTATGCCAAATATTGTGACAAATGATAGTGCATAGGGAAACCCAACCATCAAGATGAAATGCCTCTCATACCCATTCTTGCCTAGGTTCCATTTAAAATATGGGCTATTGATTTTGTTGGGACAATCACTCCCACAATAAGGCATACAGGCATGAGATACATTTTGGTGGCCACTGACTATTTTACCAAGTGGGTCAAGGCCATGACAACGAAAAAATAGACAACCACCATAGTTGAAATATTCATATGGTAACAAATAATAAGTCTCTATCTGTGCCTACTCAATTTGACTAGCGATAGAGGCACACACTTCATAAAAAATATTATGCAAATCCTACTGATAGAATACATGGTGGTACACCATAAGACAATGCCTTATCATCCCCAAAGAAATTAAATAACTAAGGTGTTTAACAATATCTTGGGGATATACCTCATAAATATATGTGATGTTGGTCATAAATATTGGGATGGTTGAGTGTTAGAAGTGATATGGGCATATCACACCACCTATAAGCACCTAAATAAGGCTACACCATTTTAACTGGTGTTTGGTACTAAGATGATTCTACCAATGGAGTTCTTGGTTCCATCATTATGTATTAAATGGATTGGTTGGTTGGATGACCAAGAATAATTGAGTACAAGTCTAGAGGACTTGGAGTGTTTAGATGAGGTGCATTCCCAAGCAAAGTGGAGGCAATAGATATAGAAGGTGCACTAGAAACTCTAGAATGACAAACATATTAAGTGCAAGGTGTTGACTGAAGGAGCACTAGTTTTTATCTATGAATCCAAGTACCTTAAGCACTTGATCAAGCTATATATAAGGTGGATCAATCCATATATCATCCACAACACATTGGAAATTGGTGCATGCAAGCCTTGCACGTTATCGGGTGAAATGCTCCTTGGGCATTTCAATGACAACTAATTGAAGCCATTTGATCAATAGGGTGGCACTTGCGCCATCAGACATCAATTTTATGATCATGATTCTATTATGTTATGTTGGCCAAAATAAAGTTTGGTACAAGCCAAATAAGTTCCTTATGTTTGTTTATTTTGTTTTATGTTATTTTAGTGAGTGAATAGTGGTGCTTTGAGGCCACTGGGAAAAATATTCTAGCACTTTCATGCATAATTCTAGTCAAGTGAGTTGAGCATGGATGTTTTACAATCACCTAAGGCTAGACACCTAAGTTATGGGCATGTGAAGTTTTCTAGATTTAGACATGAGGCACAAAATATCTTCATGCATAAGATTTAGAAAGTGAAATTCTTTTAGACCCACTAGAGTATTGTTTCAGTGCTTCCACTCATAATACCAATCAGGTGAGTTGAGCAAGGTTTCTTCATCAGAACCTATGACTAGACACCTAAGTTTTTGAGTGCATGGAACCCATCAAATTATAAAAATAGGAGTACTAAATGATAGAGAAAGATGCACAAGATGATCATGTACATAAGATGAAAGAAAGGTGCATAGGATGCTAAGTGAAAAAGGCACCTAGAGAATGAAGTGATGGAGGACTAACACAAGGGATTTGTATGGGATGGGATAGGAGAAGGCAAAAATATGAAAGCATATAGAAATTGACCAAAATAGAAAAGTGTGCTTGAAAAAGAAGTGAAACAAAAAGAGAAAATGGAACTGTGGAGGTTAAACCATATGCATGTGAGGCACCATACCTAGAATACCATAGGAAAGGTGAAGGTCACACCAAGTGAATAATGCATAGGAGAAACATTATCAAAACAAGCTAGCATCAATCTAAAGGACAAGCCAAGGTAAAAAGATGAAAGCACAGAGAGGCTGACCAAAATAGGAAAGTATACTTGAAAAAGAGGCATAAAAAAAAGAGAAAATGAAACCATGGAGGCTGGACCACATGCATGTGAAGCACCATACTAGGTTGACATAAGAAAGGTGAAGGTCATGTTAAGTGAATAATTCATAAGAGAAATATCATCAAAAGAAGTTTGCATTCACCCAAAGTGAGGTAGGAAGTGACCATTTAAACCACACATCATTTCACCAAAAATACCATTAGAAGAATTTATTGGGGTGATAGTAGAGGCAAAAAGATCCACATTAGATGAATTTATAGTGGTGGATTTTAGTAGATTTTTTAGGTTTTAGCAAATTCTAAGAATTTTATGCATCACCATGCCATTAATCACCTGTAATTAATAAGGTAGCTAAATTTAGGGTATAAAGTAGAAAAAAGACAACTAGTTTAGTGTTGACGCAGTGGATTGCACTCGGAGCAAGGAGGCCGAGCTCCTACCTTCCACACGCAACAATGGAAACTCCCCTCTTGCCTGTGGGACGGCAAAGCTGGAGGGGAGAGTCTCTAGGTAAGGGCTAGCTCCCTTTGATGCATCTAATTTGTTCTAGTAAGTGCTAACATATATATCTAATATATATATATAATGTGGGGGGGTAATGTGGGGGGGATGAAAAGGGAGAAAGATTGTAGGAAAACAAATCTACTCTAAAGGAGGTGATGCGCCAAAATAAACTAACCTTCTCATACTCACACTTAAAATCAGACAAACACATACATACAATTCAAACTGGCAGAAGGACCAGGCTACAAGAAACTTGGTAGGGAGGCTTTAATGGAAAATACAGAAAATAGAGATTCACCAAAGGTGCTGTGAAAAGGCACACTGTATAGTAATTTCTCTTGTTTCTGCACTTCCAAATACAACTTTCCTTATCAGCTACAAAAATGGTGCCTTATAGATAGCAGGTATGTTGGTGTTGAACCTGTGGAAGCATCATGAAGTAATGACTAAACACAAACTAACACTCAGACATACACAGAGATATCTAGCCAGGATAGAGGTAAAAAATGCATTTTATTGATTTAGGTGAAAATTTTCCAGGGCTACACCTTACAAATGTGGAAGATCCATTCTCTAATGACAAGTCTCCAATTTATAGAAGAAGAAAGGAGGCCTTTTGGCACCCTTTTTACAAGTGATCCATGTGCCTTACGAGCATTGGGAAGAGCAACCTGCTTAAACATCAATGTTGTGTCAGCCCTAGCTCTGACTTCAGGCATTTTTTGACATGGCCGCACCATTTCCCCATTAATCGAGACTGCTCCTTGAAGGCACCTACGTAGTTTGTCTATTCATAAATGTGAAATGAAGAAAAATGGGTCAAACAGTTGGCCATTCATGCCTTCTAATGGTCAATTCATAGACACTGTTTCACCTGCTGGAGTAATTTCTTGAATCGATGCCTCCCTTCACCACTTAGATTATCTACCTGTTCCTACACTTGGCACTTTTGTCTTTTCCCTACCTTGTCTCTTTCTGGCTCTTTTGGCCCTCAGGCTATCTCTGGGCGGGTCACTGCATTCCTTAGGCTCCTTTCATGGTTGGCGCTTGGGCATTTAAAAAAATAATGGCCTTTTTACTGGCTTAAATTTGATGTTCGCGCACCTGTCATCGCTTGAAAACCAATGGCTAATTTGCCCTCTTAATGTTGATGGCTTTCAGGATGTCACCATCCTTGGCTATTTCCTTTAGGTTTTCCTACTTAGCACCTTCCCGAAGGGAAGGTGACCCTTCGGCCTTTGGAAAGTGCCCCTTTATTTTGGGCAAGAGTCCCCCACAAGGGCATCTGCCCTTCAGGGTCCTTTGACTCTTTGGCGGGTCTCTGTCTGCATTGTTTCCCTGGGATTTTTTGCTTTGGGCCCTTTTCTCACAGACAAAAAGTCTGTGGGAATTGGCCACCTCCAAATTTTTGCACTTTTTAGTCTTTGCTTTAGTCTTTCAGGTAGTCCCTCCAAATTCTATGGGATTTCCTCCTTTGTGGTATCTTTGAAGTGCCTTTGCCCTCCACAAGGGCTTATTGAACCTGGACTGCCCTCCGCAAGGGATCCTGCCCTTCGGCTTTTGGGGCACCTCATTGAACCAACCCTTTTAACCAATCACATTGAACTGGTTCAATGGTTCAATGCTGTGCACTGAGCCGATTGAACTAAGCCTTTAAACTTTTCTCGCTCACCTTAGCCGTTAAACCTGCATGTTGAACCAAGTGATTGAACCAACATGTTGAACCAAGTGATTGAACCGGTTCAACGGTTCAATGCTGTGCACCGATTATTGAGCCAAGGCTGTTGAACTCTTTGTTGAACCAAAGAGATGAACTTAAAGATTGAACCCAGGCTTGAAGTTGAAGCGATAGACTTGAAATGATGAGCCAAGGCCTAAAATAAGGCTGATTGAACTGCTGATTAAATTAAACCATTGAACTAGTCTGTTGAACTTTGCCAATTGAACTCTGCATTGAACCAAAGCTTTGAATTAATGTCGATTGAACCAAGGCTGTGAATTGAAGCGATGGTTCAATGATTCAAAGATGCCAACCTTCCTTGCAAATTTTCTTTAGACGAAGGCCCAAAAGAGCCTTGTAAACCCCAACACTCTCTGAACTGATTTCTCATCTACCAAGGATTTCACCTGCTGAGTCCGTAGAACACCAAGCTCTGCAGAGTCCATAGAAATGGACTTGTAGAGTCCGTAGAAATTCCTAGACTTGTGCAAAATCAAAAAATGAATTGGCCTTAAATAGTAGGGGAAGAAGGGGACCAATTTTTTGCCCTATTGGGCAAAAAATGGTCAACAAATTGGTGACTCCTAGGGGAAGCATGCCTACTATGCTTACAAACCAGTTGCCTTAAAAATCCATTGGGCATAGGGTCAGATTGTAACTTAAAAATCAGCAATAACTCTGATAAATCTAAAACCAATCACGCAGATCACCTCAAAAGGAAAAGAAAAACACACACAAAGCTAAGAAAACTACTTGTGCAAACAACACTTAGAGAAAATAGTGAAAGAAAATTGAAAGCAACCTATTATATACAACTAACTAGGTATTTTTGATTCCCTCTTGGATCAAAGGGAAAGCTTCTAATGTCTCCTTCATTTGACACACCCAATATCGATAATGGATCCCATAAGGAAATATTTATGTGCAGCTTCTTCACCTGGTCTACCATGCTGATCTGAGGATTGCTCCCTTCCATATTTTCTTTGGGGTCACTTGTAGCCTTCTGAGGTGTAGGCCGAGGAGCTGAATGTGCGATTGGTGACCTAAAATTTGGGAATCTCTGGTTTGCTTGTGGTGGAAGAGATGGTGTGGCCATTTGAATATCTACTTGAGTTTTTTTCATAGCTCTCCCTTTGGATCTTGTGTTGGTTGCAACACAGTCAACCTGATTGTCTACAGCACCCACATAATTGATTGCGCAGAACTCGCCTTCCAGGTGGTTCATAAGAGTAGAGTCAGGCTGACTCTGACTGCTGCTTGTGCTGGGTTACATTGGAGCCTCAAAGACCTGGGAATGAGTGGCTACTTGATTGTTTGAATTTGGGTAATAACCTATCATCTCATTTGTATAAACAACCCATTCTTGACCATATCCCATGGTCAAACAACTTGGCTGCTCCTGTACCAGGTTGTTTTGAATGGGCACCATAGCTTTAGATGATGAAGGGGCACCTGGGTTGTAGCCTTGGAAAGGTCTGGTTTGAGTAAGTTGACCCTATCCTTGATTGTAATTTTGGAAAGGGGGTCTTGGAGCTTGACCATACTAATGGTATCCTTGGTTTGGTCTGTTGCTTTGAGCTTGCTGCCTTTTAAGAGCTACAAGTCTGTTTGACATACTCTACTACAGACTCTTAACTTCATGAAGCTCATTGGATGGAGCAACAATTAGTTTCTCTATGCTAGGTAGAGGAGCTAATGTGGGAGAAATGGCTTAAATTAGAGGTAGCATTTTTGGGAAAAGTGGCATATGGGGTCTAGGGGCTATTTTCCTAGCCTGTATTAAGCAATTTTCAGCTGTGGCTATGTCATAGGCAGCAGGCAGCACATGCCCTCCCATGGATTGTATCATCACAGCAATATCACTATTTAATGCCCTTAAATAATATAGGAAAGCATAGCTAGCAGTTGGTCTTACTAGAATGGGGATTCTATCCCAAGTCTTCTAAAATCGTGTGTTGAAATCCTGCATATATTTGTGTGGGGCTCTTTTTATGGTCGTCAGCTACTCAATAAGCGAGAGGTCATCGCTCTTTTCCCCAAAATGGTCTGTCAATTGAGTACCCAATTCATTCTAGGAATGGATTGAATTTGTAGGCAAAGTCCCGTACCAGTCAAGAGCTTTGCCCTTGAAAGACAATGCCAACAATATGATTGCAATATTCTCCTCAGTGACATTGTGAATATTGTAGAGGTTAGCAATATTTCTGATGTGTTTAATAGCTATAACGGGCCCCTCTCCATTAAAGGGAGGCACACTTTTGAGGACCACTCTTAGAATTGGGTCATAACGCTTGAGGTTCAAGGGACTCTGACCACGAAAGCTCACAAAGGGTAATATCGTAGCTATAAGGGGATTCAAACAGGGTACTTCTCTTGTGAAGGAAACACTTATAGCCAGACTGGGAAGATGACTCGCTAAATAAGGATGAGTCCCTTTGAACCTCAGTTGCTTTGTTGAGTTGAGAGGTAGTTCAATGAATTCAAAAGGGACACCCTTATTAACAGATCGTGTGGTGACTTTAGGCATTGGAAGTTAAAACCGGTCTTTGATTGGAAAATTTAAACTCTTACCAGTGGAGTCGCCAGAAGCTGAAAATATTTGATTTGCTGTAATAGGACCAGCATCAATCTTGAAACCTTACTAAGTGTAAGAATATGTCCTACCGAGCATGCTAAAAATTGTTGATGTAGTGGATTGCACCTGGGGTAAGGAGGCTGAGCTCCTACCTTCCACACGCAACAATGGAAACTCCCCTCTTGCTTGTGGGACCGGCGAAGCTAGAAGGGAGAGTCTCTAGGTAAGGGCTAGCTCCCTTTGATGCATCTGATTTGTTCCAATAAGTGCTAACACACACACACACACACACACACACACACACACACACACACACACACACACACACACACACACACACATATATATATAATGGAGGGGATGAAAAGGGAGAAAGATTGTAGGAAAATAAATCTACTCTAAAGGAGGTGATGCACCAAAATAAACTGACCTTCTCACACTCACACTTAAAAATCAGACAAACACATACATACACTTCAAACTGGCAGAAGGACCAGGCTGTAAGAAACTTGGTAGGGAGGCTTTAATGGAAAATATAGAAAATAGAGATTCACCAATGGTGTTGTGGAAAGGCACACTATATAGTAATTTCTCCTATTTCTACACTTCCAAATACAACTCTCCTTGTCAGCTACAAAAATGGTGCCTTATAGACACTAGTTATGTTGGTGTTGAACCTGTGGAAGCATCATGAAGCAATGACTAAACACAAACTAACACTCAGACATACACAAAGATATCTAGCCAGGATAGAGGTAAAAAATGCATTTTATTGATTCAGGTGAAAATTTTCCAGGGCTACGCCTTAAAAATGTGGAAGATCCATTCTCCAATGACAAGTCTCCAATATATTAAATAATAAAGGAGGCCTTTTGGTGCCCTTTTTACAAGTGACCCATGTGCCTTACAAGCATCGAGAAGAGCAGGCTGCTTAAACATCAATGTTGTGTCAGCCCTGGCTCTGACTTTAGGCATTTTGACATAGCTACACCATTTCCCCATTAATCGAGACTGCTCCTTAAAGGCACCTACGTAGTTTGTCTTCTCATAAATGTGAAATGAAGAAAAATGGGTCGCACGGTTGGCCGTTCATGCCTTCTAATGGTCAATTCATAGACACTGTTTCACTTGCTAGAGTAACTTCTTGAAGCGATGCCTCCCTTCACCACTTAGACTATTTGCCTGCTCCTACACTTGGCACTTTTGTATTTTCCCTACCTTGTCTCTTTCTGGCTCTTTCGGCCCTTGGGCTATCTCTGGGCAGGTTGCTGCATTCCTTGGGCTCCTTTCATGGTTGGCGCTTGGGCATTTAAAAAAACAATGACCTTTTTACTGGCTTAAATTTGATGTTTGCACACCCGTCATCACTTGAAAACCAACAGGTAATTCACCCTCTTAAAGTTGATGGCTTCTAAGACGTCACCATCCTTGGATATTTCCTTCGGGTTTTTTTACTTAGCACCTTCCCGAAGGGAAGGTGACCCTTTGGCCTTTGGAAAGTGCCCCTTTATTTTGGCCAAGAGTCCCCCACAAGGGCATCTAACCTTCGAGGTCCTTTAGCTCTTTAGCAGGTCTCTATTTGCATTATTTCCCTGGGCTTTTTTATTTTAGGCCCTTTTCTCACAGATAAAAAGTCCATGGGAATTGGTCACCTCCAAATTTCTGTGCTTTTTAGTCTTTGCTTTAGTCTTTCGAGCAGCCCCTCCAAATTCTATGGGCTTTCCTCCTTTATGGTCTCTTTGAAGTACCTTTGCCCTCTGTAAGGGATTATTGAACCTAGACTACCCTCTGCAAGGGCTACTACCCTTTAGCTTTTGGGGCACCTCGTTGAACCAATCCTTTGAACCAATCACATTGAACCAAAGCGTTGAACCGGTTCAACGGTTCAATGCTGCGTGCTGAGCTGATTGAACCAAGCCTTTGAACTTTTCTCACTTGCCTTATCCATTGAACCTGCACGTTGAACCAAGTGATTGAACCAATGCATTGAACCAGTTCAACGGTTCAATGCTGTGCACCGATTATTGAGCCAAGGCCATTGAACTCTTTGTTGAACCAAAGCGATAAACTTGAAGATTGAACCTCGACTTGAAGTTGAAGCGATAAACTTGAAATGATGAGCCAAGGCCTGAAACGAGGCTGATTGAACTGTCAATTGAATTAAACCATTGAACCAGTCTGTTGAACTTTGCCGATTGAACTCTGCATTGAACCAAAGCTTTGAATCAAAGCTGATTGAACTACCGATTGAACCAAGGCTATGAGCTAAAGCGATGGTTCAATGGTTCGAAGATGCCAACATTCCTTGCAAATTTTCTTCAAACGAAGGCCCAAAAAAGCCTTGTAAACCCAAACACTTTTTGAACTGATTTCTCATCTACCAAGGATTTCACCTGCTGAGTCTGTAGAAAACCAAGCTCTACAGAGTCCATAGAAATGGACCTGCAGAGTCCGTAAAAATTCTTGGACTTGTGCAAAATCAAAAAATGAATTGGCCTTAAACATTAGGGGAAGAAGGGGACCAATTTTTTGCCCTGTTGGGCAAAAAATGGTCAACATTTAGGTTAAAAACTTTGAGCTAATTTTAACTTAGAATAGCAAACTAGAGCTAAACCAACAAACCAGAGAAGAAGCAAAAAAATGCTACCACAGTAAGACTTTGAGCACTCACATACGCTAAAAGTGAGCAAGTGAATAGAGAAAAGAATTATGTAGAGAAGTTTGGGGCATGGATTGTATAAGAAATATACAATAGAAAATGGAAGTGATGTTAATGCCACCATTAATGATAAGCGAAGCTTGAGTGCCTAAGTCACAATCATAGATCTCATGACTATGAGGAGCACTAACAAAAATTACAGGCTTTGGAAAAATAAATAGCCCACACTTGAACACCAGTAGGTTTAGGATGGGGAAGAAACACATGAGTTCTAGCCCACCCCAATCATAAAAGGATGCCAAGAGGGCACAAATGATAGAATAAAGTGGTCATGGTGAAGAAGAAAGTGTAGTCATTTAAAAGTGTAAGCATTATAGAGGTTGATCTGGATGTGCTAGTAAAAATGTCCTATTAGGAGATGTAGTTTCCTAAGGAGGTTTTAGTAGGAGAGAGTTAGGCATATTTCACACACACTTGTTAGATCAAATAATACAACTATTGTACCTCAATTAATGCACAATACCTTACACTAGACTGAGTGGTTGATACAAGGACAAAGACCATTGTAGGCATGACATTGTTTGATGTCTCCATTAGAGATAGATTAGTGACCACCAATGTAATTCAAATCTATGAGTTGCCATGTTTTAAAAATATAGAGGAACTTGTGTAGTTATTCTTCTCGTACATCCAAAAAGATCAGTTTTACTTTATAGGGAGGTGCATGTAGTTGTCAGTAAGCCTTATTGGCCAAATCACTGGACTCCTAGACTCTGGTTTAAACATCCACTAGATGATGGTGGATGATGTTGAAGTTGATAGGGTCACAAATCTACTAAGGTAATACAAGGGAGGTTTTGTGTTCCTAATCAAAGACATCAAGGACCCTAGGACAAGGGTAGCTACATGCCTCATATGTTCAAAACTATGTCCTAGTGATTGGTGGACTGACATCACCAAAGCATACCTATGTATCACCCACTATATGGCATAGGGGTAAAATTCAATATTACTAAGTTCATCATAGAGGAGATGGTGGAGAACATGTTCAGATGTCATACAACATATGAGACCTTTCGATGGGGATCGATGCTAATCCTAATTATTATGGAGGAGATTAGAGTGTTAGATGGTGATGAGGATGACCTTTGGGTCTTCCCAATGCATAAGGACTCCTTGGTACTGAAGTAATATAATTTCACTTGTCCCTTGCATTCTCCTAAAAGTATAAGACCCACATGATGGGTTAGTGCACCTAATATATCAAATCATTCAGAGAGGAGTGGCACATCATTGAGGATCTCCCTTCAAAATATTAGAAATAATAACTTTTTCCATGATGAAATGCTTCTGTGTAGTGTACTTAGCACTCATAGATGGTAATCAGTCTAGTTGGCTAAAGTTCCCCTATGCATTTTTAGCCAAATGCTTTAAGTATGCACTCTAATTAATTCCTAATGCCCAATAGCTAAACATCCCAGTCAAAGTCATGGATTTGGAATAGATAAAGTTGTGGTGCCAATATGTACACCTAGGAGGGAAAGCAACCAAGGATGAGGAGGATGACTTAGATCACACTGACATCCATCCCTTATAAAAGAAAGTCATACTTGGGCACATCCACATGTTGTATTATGAGATGAAGCCATGAAATAAGGGTATGAGTGCTGAGAATGATGATAACCTCCCCCTCTAGATCGATGATGAAGGGAAGCTGGTGATGGTATCATAGAAGAAGTCTCCCTAAAAGAAAAGGGGAGACACTTGAGATGTAGGAGCACATTAGATTCAAGATCACCTCTGAAGATGAAGCCACTCCCTCTACACTAAAGAAAAAGCATGTGACCTTCATGATAAGGATTACTTCACCCAATAAAAGGGAGAATAAAAAGAAGACCAAAGGGTCAGTTGTAATGCCCATGATAACCTTGGTAGAGATGGAGGTTTAAGAGGCACATGAGGAAGTAGAAGTGCAGAAGGTACATAAAGAGATAGAGGAGGAGGGATAAGTAGGGATGGGAGTCTACATCATCCAAGAATAAGTAGAAGATTATAATGATTAATATAAATAGCCTAACACCTCAGTAAAAGAACCACCCACACAGACTCAGATTAAAGAGAAGAAGTGAAATGTGTGAAGTAAAATAGGCCACAATGAAGTAGAAATAGAGATGGTACTAGCACTAGAGTGAATTATGGAGGCCATGAGGACAAAAGGCATGACATAAGAATAAATTACAAAGGTAGAGGTTGAGGAAATAAAGGCTGAAGAAGAAAGGGCCTTAGTGCATGCTAGGAAGAATAAGTTAGAGAAAAATAAGGCCCAATAGGAAAGGGCTAAGAAAGAAAAAGAAGAAAAAGGGTTGCTACAAGTGTGGAACCATTATCAAAAGTAATAACATAGGCACCTAGTGCTCCCACCAGGATAGTAGAGGAATCTACAGCATAGGTGCACCCAAGTAAGGATAGGGCACCTAGAAATAAGGAAGGTGATGCTGGCACCTTGAAAAAGAAAACAAAGAGCACAGAAGAAATATAGCAAAAATAAGAGGGCATAGATGAAACCAATGAGGAGGGAAAAATTGACCAAAAGGGATAAGTCCAAGGAAGATCCCATATAGGATAAAGAGGAGACCTCAGAAGGAAACACCAAAAAGAGTGATAACACTAATGAATAAGAACAAGAATAGATAGAGCTGACCATCACTAACGAAGAGGGAACCAAACTGAGCTCGAGAGAGAAGGTGCAAAAGGGGTGAACTGATGAGGATTACTATATGTTTGACTATATGCACCCTGAGTCTACCATGATAAGGATTTACCAACAACTATCATTCACTTTTGAAAGCTATATGGATGAGCCCTATTTCAATGTACCACTAAACACCATATTGGGTATAGATCAACTGGAAGAAGGGCATGATTCCCTTCTTATCAACCCCCTTGTAATGAATAGAGTTAGGTCAGCCAATACACTCAATCAAATAGCCTTTGAAGTAGCACAAAAGAACATCATTAATGACGTTAGAGCTTTAAGGTGGAAGAAGATTGTGATGGAAGTATAGGAGGAGTAAAGGCCATGAAATTAAAACTGAAACAACTGGCTAAACACGTAGAGGAGGCCAAACCATCCCTCTTGGATGGCATTGATACTTCAACTCTTTTTGAGGTTGATAAGGTATGCATGCTCATAGAGCAAATGCTTTCAAGACTAAAGGCATAATTGTCACCATAGAATGAAGATGACCCCTACGCCATAATAAAGCAAGAGCTAGATTTAAAGCTCAGAGAAGTACAAGACCTCTTTGTACAACTTCAAGAGGGTGCAGATGTAGTTGATGCCATATTTTACAACTTCTCTAACTAGGCATCAATAATAAATGCACACATAAAAAAGGCAAAGGGGGAGAAGGATGAACTGATAACAAAGGTATACACTACTAGTAGGGTCAATCACACACAGATCATGACACTGGTCAATACCTTGAGTGCCCAAATAAAGACCCAGGAATAGGACCTAGAATAACTCTTCCATGCTTTCCAAATGAAGGCTTTTAATCAAAGAGTAATCCTAGATAGAGGGGTGATGAAGGCAAAGGAAAACCTTGAAGTCTTATGGAAGCTATTGGAAAAAATGGATGTGATCACACTTAGTGCCTCTTAAATATATATATATATATATAATGATATTGAAGAACTCAAGCTCACCATCAAAATATTTGAGGAATTAAGTGCTGAACTAAAGGAGAATACACCAGAATTCTACGTACTTAGAGTCCTAAAAGATTAGTCTGAGGGTGGACTAGAAATTTTATATGGGTTAAATATTGAGCCCCTTTTTGGATGTATAGATGCATGCCAATTCAGTAGACATCTCAACATGGTGAAATCACCTATTATGATTGTCATTTTGGTGCCTTTTTCACCAACTAGAGGAATCTTTGTCGATCTTGCACTAGTTGGCAGGCAGTTACTTGACAACTGGGTTTTAAGGGGCATCTTCAGAAGTGGATGCACATGGTGATTAGAGCACAAAGGAAGTAAGGTGATAAAGCTAGTGAAATGATCAACCCAAGATCCAACTCAGTACCTAGCATGCACCCTCTAGCTTGGCATGGAGATGCTTCTCATGGCTATAAAGCCAAGCTCAAACTAGTGTGCAGATGACATGACTTGGAGATAATAGAGCTCTACAAAATTGGTTCCAAACATATCAAATCAACTACCATTAGAATTTAATATCAGTATGGATGCCTTTGAGGGTCCACATTGTAGTACCCAATCTTACCTGTGAGCCTCTAGTCCTTTAACAACCTTAAGATGAATATTTTTTTTGGTTTTATTGATATATGTTTTCTATATTTGAACTCTATTAATGAATAAATTCAATTTTTGATCTGATGTGTATGGTTATAGTTATGTCCTTTGAATATGGGTTAATTACGTAATGTTGATAGTGGTTATAATTCTTAGCTTTTATGCATGAATACTTAATTCTAACAAGCTTCTAACTTGCATTTTTAATGTCATCTCTATAATTTATGATTACATCAGCATAATAGGTAGAATACTCTAAGTGTAGGAAAAACCCTTATGATAATAAGTGATATAAGTGCCTAGGGTGCTAAGATAAGCATGAAACCTTGATCCAAAGAATTATTCCAAACCCTCCAAGTAATTTAATGGTGCTAAGATAATGGGATCAAAGGCTTATACCCATAAGGCTATTGAACTAGTTCAATATAAACTTGTACCCATATAACTAGGATAAGTTACCCAAATAGGCTTTGCACCCACATGCCATCAGATTTCACCTAGAATGACTTGTGCCAATGAATTTTCTAACATAATTATTGAAATGACCAATTCCTTGAAAAACTAAGTTACATCATGGTATGACTATCCCAAAGCGGGCCCTAGTTCCTTCTCTGTTGCTCTTTAAGTGAGTACATAAGGATTACAAATTATGTGAATTGATGCCAACACAATCGAGTGATAAATGTTGAGTATTATAGGATTAGCCTAGGCTTGTGCCTAGTTTTAACAAGTATATAATTGACTTGGATAGCTAGATAATCACTTGGTAAATCTTATGGATTGTACGACCAACTTTTATACAACAAGTCAACCATACCTTATTCTATGTGTGATACCTTAGACACCTCTAGGTTAATACTCATCATCTCATAATCTCATCATATCAACTCTTTCATCTATCTATCTACCCTCTTATATACCCATTAATCACCTATCCCATACTCATATCTAGCATCCATCCCATATTCATTTCATATCCTCCATACCTTAATCTTCCACCCCCATTCTAATCTATTAATCTTACAACACATCCATCTTATATTACTTACCCATTTTATATTGATCATCCACTCTTTGCCATTTACCATCCTATATATCATCTATCACCCATTTTACATCATCCATACCTTACCATACTTATTGAATATTCTAGGACACTTTTATAATCCTTCTTGTCCAATCCTATACTTTCTATCATAAATTCACGTAGCACCTATCTTATAATTTTCCATCCCATGTTCTCTACCATCCATCCCCTATCACCCTTGAATAATACATTCCCTCTTAAAATCAAGTTCTAGTGGTCACCCATCCTATTTAATCATCACTTGTCACTTCCTACATCTTCTATCCTAGGTATTATCAAAATACATAGTTTTAGAATATTCTAATCTAGCACCCATCACTCATCTCTATCAGGTTCCTTCTTCACCTAACACTCATCAAATCATCTCTTTGATACTGGACAAGGTATTTGATCCCATCACTATCCTTCATTATTTATAAATTATTCTCTTATGATACTTTGTCTTTTATATATTCTTAGTCACCCCATCCTTTTCTAAAGGTTATCACATCACTCTCTTTTGACCACTAGTAGATTTGGTCTCTAGACGGAGGTAGTGTTTGAATACTTCCACTTCATCTATCTCATCTCATCCTATAACTATTTAAAAATGGTCATTCACACCTGTGCCCAACTTAGGATTAGATAGGCCTCCAGCCAAAATAATGAACTAATGAGGAACATAGAAGATCTAACTCAAGAATATGATGATACCCATAGTGATATGCATACATTTGGAGAAGAAGATGAAAGGTTTAAGCCCCTCCATAATGATTTGGTTAGGAACTTAATTGAACACTATATATATGAAAATCATGACCATGTTTTAGCCCATGCCATTGAAATAGGGGGCACACTACCTTATACTTTTGACTGTAGCCTCCTACACAACATAGTCCTTTCTCCATCCCATCCAAATATACCCTAATAAAAAATACATCCTAATAAAATACCCCAAGAAGAGGAAGGTGTGGACCATGGATTTATAGAAGAAGAATTCCCAACACCCCTCTGTAATAGTCATATTGAGGCTAACCAGAAACAAGCTATTTTAGAAGACCAATGAGTCCAACTAACACAATAAATTAACCTTTTACTCTATAATCAACATCCATCATTCCCTCGATAAAATAATTCAAATAATAATGCTAATAATGCTAATAATAATAACACCACCAATAATACCAATAATACCAACAACACTCATAACACCCATACTTCCCATAACACCCATATTCCCTAAAATATTCAAAACCAGACCACCAATCCTATTGGGGACCCTGCATTTGCATAAGAGTGGAGAATGATGAAGGAGACCCTCTAGAAAATAGACCCATGCTCACAAGCTCTCAAATACAAATATGAAGATTTTTGGTCTTCACCCTTGGACATGAGTATATTAAAAATACCTTTTATTTATCACTTTGAATTACAAAAATTTGAAAAATATCAAGGGAAAGGAGATCCTAGAGAACATGTGCAAGAATTCTATGTGGCTTGCCATGAAGTAGCCTATGAAGATGCCTAACAAAGCTCTAACTTCCTTTTTCAGCATGATATTATCCCATTATGCCAATACAACATCATGTGCCATTGAATCTCCTTTTCTAAAAAGTTCTATTGGACCCACTTTAGAATGGTTTATGCATTTAACTAAGGGGTCTATATCTAGCTTTGAAGAATTAATAGAATAATTTATCAGACACTTTTCATTTAATATTGAACATGACATCTCCATAATAGACCTCATAACACCAAGAAAAGAAGTGAAGAAAGTTTGGCATACTTATTACAATGGAGGAGAAGTTTAGCAAGCTACCTAAGATGTACAGTACCTAAAAATGAGTTGGCCAAAATATTTGTGGATAACCTTAATGTTGAACTCAAATATCAACTAAAACTACAGTGTTCCAAGACATTCAATGAAATAATTAAGAAAAGGATGTAGATTGAAAAGGCCCTTATTGAGAAAGGAATAATCAAGTTATATTACTGAAATGAGCAAAACCAAAATCAAGACAAATCATTTTCAAGAAAGTCAAAAGTATTTAACAAAAATAAAAATGTAATAGAAGATAGTTTGACTGATTTCAAAAAACATGTGCAAATAGTACAAAGGAAGAGCCCTGCAAAACAATAAAATGTCTCCTCTATTCATATACCATGAGGCAATCCAAAGCCTTAGACTGGCAAGAGACCACTCACTAGCTTGGGAGTACCAATTGAAAGAATATTTGATCAATTAATTGCTGCCAATATGATAACCCTTCTTGAAATTAGACCTATGGATGATCATCAACCAAAACCAGATTGGTACCATGAAGATGAATTTTGTAAATACCATAGGGCCAAAGGCCACGATATGGAAAGATGTATGCAACTTAAGCACTACATTAAAGATTTGATTAAAAGGGGTGACATTGAAATAAAAGGAGAAAATCAATAAAATAAATTAGAAAATGAATAACTCGACATCTACAAGGCCCTGCTTTCCAAGCATGATCGAAGAAATAAGAGACCACCAAGAGACCAGGGTTAGGCCTCTTCCTCCAACCGCACCGACTATCACATCATGCCATATAATTATATCAACACCATTAAAACCCCTAACCACAAAGATTCCATTCTACCTTCATCCACCATTTTAAAAATCAACTGGGCCACTGCTGATTGCATAATCACCACTCAATGCAATAAAAATGTAGTCCCTGTAGTACCACTTAAAGACCCATCCACTTCATCTGCTACTCAAAAGGGGAGTGTTCCTAAAAAGGTTTTGTTGAAAAAATTAGATATTTGGTAAAATTATGTCAATACCTACATTTATAAACTTTTTATAAGTTTATATATGTCCTATAGGGGTCTCATAATGGTCTAAACATCTTACTTATCCTCCCTCTAGTCCTTGTCTAAGCTCATCTCTCTTGAAATGGCCTAGTCAAACAAAGTCAAAGTTGGTAAACCAAGGTAAAACTTAAGAAAAGGTTAAAATTATGATATAAATATTATAATATGGTCATTTAGGTGTCATAAGGTGTTTCTAAGTCATATATTTATCCTTTACCATGCTTTATATGCAAAATATGCCTGTTGGCCACATTTTTAGCCCATTTAATGACTTGTACGGACCTATAAGCAAATGAATTTGTCACAAAAGTGAATATAAACATTTAATACATTAGGAGTAGTCAGAAAGTGGTCAGTATCAGCTCAAGAGTTAGTTATATGCAGAAATGAGGAGTTTTTCCTTATTTTATGGCCCTTTTGGGCACCTGTATATAATGAATGATCTCACTTGCAACTAAAAACATGGGTGGAGTTTATATTCACCTCCACACACTATTAAATTCTTTGTTTTCAAGGATTATGTCAAAAATTCCATCTACAACTTATTTTCTTCCATTTTCTCTTGGCAAGCCAAGAAAGGCCATTTTCAAGTGCTTGGTGTGGACCGTACAGGTGGAGTTGGGAAGAATGGTCTTGGGGGTGGATATTAATATGAGTGAAATTAAATTTCATAACAATATTTATAATATTGGTGATTCCTCCTTTATGAACAATTAATAACACTCCAGGTAGCTTTTTATGCACTTGTAACCATGAGGGGGTCACTGTTTGCACTTATCTCAAATTTTCTTGCTTAGTTGGATGGATTTGTTTGTTGTAGGTGTTTTTACATGATTTACAAGACATTTAAATGATTATATTAGTTTTGAAAATCTCAAGTTTATAAGAAATCATCTTCTAGGCTTGTGTATGCTTGCAGACTAGTCCATTCACACTTGCAGTCATATTAGGGGCCTTAAATGGAGGTTATCCAAATTGTAGAGAGTGTTTTGAATTTTAATAGAAAGGGTTACTAATGGGGTTATTAATTATAAGTTTGATATTTGTAGTTGAGGTGGTTTGAAGGCCCCACCCTTGCACATTCTACTCTTGCATGTCTCTCCTTGCATATCACAGTCTAAGAAGCTACATACAGGACCTTTGCTGATGTCATTGATAAAAGGTGGAAGGTTTGATATGGCCTTCAATCTCTTGAGACTACTAAAATACATTGAAGTGTTTAGTGGAAGCATATTAGTGTTACAAACTAGCACACTTTGAATATGGTCTCAATTTTGCCTATGTATGGAGAATATCCACCTATAAGTGGTATTAGTGGAGTTTTAAAGATATGGATACAAAGCATTAAAGCATGATAATCCCTTTTGCAAGCCCTGACATATAGGAAAACTTAAGGTAGACCTAATTATAATGTTAAATGGTCAGATATAGATGAAACTACCTTCTAAGGTTATGACTGAGTTTTCAGGGCTGTGATCCCTAGAAGGGCAAAACAAAGGCCCAAAAGCTTTTTAAATATATTATACAACATGCTTGGTAAAAGTATCAAGACTTCTAGTTGAGTGATGTTGAAACATTTAACATGGAAAATACCCCTACTAAATATGAGAGCACAAGAACTAAGATAAGGTTAATTTTGAGTGTTCCAAAGTCATGTTCAAAATCACTAAATTCAATTAGTAACTCCTACAGGTCTAAAAGAGATAATGGCCCATTTGTTGCTTTGAGGAAGAATAGGACACATTCACACTTGATTAGGTGAATAAATGAGTTGGGTGACATGATAATAGCATAAATAAATATCTATGAGTTTGATAATAAACTCCATGACCTCTTAGACTCACTCCTCTGTCCATACACAGGCCTAAAACAAACACCTGCAACCAACATATTGAATAGTGATCCAAATTTGACATTTACATGGTAATTTGAAGGTTTCAAGGTAGGAATGCTAATTAAAATCAGGTCATGTGATCTTAAAAGGAATCCAGTAGTTATTATCACATTAAAATAAAAGGGTAGGGACTCCACACATGCACCTACAGGCCTGAGAAGTGCCACCTACAACTAAGACAAATAATGAGATGAAAAGGGGGCTTAGGTGGAGATATAAGGTCTTCCAAAGTAAAAAAATAGATCTCAAACACATAATTATGAGATTGGAAAGCATGAGTAATTCCTATGCAACCTATATAAGGCCTAACTCTTGTCAAGAATACACCTATAGGGGTTAGTAAATGAGGAGGCAAGACTGTCTCAGTTAGATAGTGAACATAATAACATTATTTGGTGGGTGCAAATGACCTATAACATGATATAAATGAGTCCCAAGAATGAAATAATGGTTATATAAGATTAAGCGGGATCCTATGCATTAAATACAAAATCCCACTCCATTCAAACATACCAAATAGGGGGTCTCTTAGATCAAACACAATCATCATTTCAACCCTGTAGACAGTTCTCTCCTATAAGTCTATCTTAGATTTTTAAGAGAATTAGAAGATATATAAATGGATTTATAAGCTCAAATTTGGTACATATAATCCTTGGGACCCGTGAGATACTCTCCAATAGTTGGATTTGATGAGAAGACAAAGTAAACCCTCTCTATTTTATCTCAGAGGAGGGGCAGTTTTCCCATGCATAAAGAGATAGTTTTAAATAAAAAGGGATGAAATGATAAGATAAAGGTAATTAAAACCATAAAATTTGATTGGATAAAGTGGGACACACCTATAAAATGCTAAAAAACCTTGATAAAAGCTTTGAAGGCAAATAGGGAGGCCTAAATAAGAAGGTCTGCAGGCAGCCTAGTGAGGCAACATGCAAACCCAACTTCAAATGAGAGATCACTTTTAGTTTGGGACTTAGGAAATCATCTTAATGACTTGGTTAATATCCATATAGGTATAAATTAAGTGTTCAAACCATCACTTTGTAGGGGAAACCATTTAGGAGTCATTTTGAGTCTAAGTTGCAAGCATGCCCTTTGGAGAAGGCCTAGGCGTAGTTGCTAGTGTTATCACTTGAACTTGCACCTAATAAGGATATGTGACAATATTATCCTCATTTGAGTGAAATAATGGAACCAAATTTGGGATGTGGGTATCCCTATTAGGAGGTTAATCTCTAGATTAGGGTCTAGCTCCCCTTGATGTATCACTGAAGCTCATATTCCTACTACTAACAACTTGGGGGGATGAAAAGGGTTATAATAACTAAAATTAAACCTATTATACTGGGGGTGATGCAAAAAAATATTTTCTCTACTCATACCTTTAAAATACACTTGAAACTAAGGACAAGTAGCACATACACTTCATTCAACATCAATCTCTCCTCTTGCATAAATGCTTCAACATGGGGTCTTGGAGATGACATAGGATAGGAAGAACTAAACAATAGGAATTATAAGACACTCTATTGAGTATCCTACTCACTTACATATATATTCTTTTTAGACACTTCTTGTTGACCTGAAAGAAGGAAATCAAAATACTCTAGGTACTAATGGAATCAACATGTGAAGGCAAATGGAAATTATAATTGTACAAGACTAATACCAAGTATGTACACTTAATGTAAAATTTTAATGAGGTAAAAAACTTGTCTTTATTGATTCAAGGTAAAATTTTGGTAGGGATTCACCATACCAAGGTAGAGAGATCTAATACAATAGCCAAAAGACCAGAATTTATAGAAGAAATGGGAAGGTAGAAAGAAGGGAAGTCCAAGAGTCACTTGGACATGTGTTACTTAATTTAGTTAAAAATTCACGAGAGATAGGTATAGGGTGAGATAATCCATGTAAAGAGTTATAAATATCATCTGGAATCATTCAAGATCTACAAAAAGTCAAGAAATTCCCTTTCTATGCATAAAAAACTACCCCTTATGATTGCTCTTACAAAACTATGAAAACTCTACACCTGATCAATACTGATGATGAATATAAGTAGGAGGGGTTAATAATAATACCTCACATGCATTGGGTAGGCTCTTTAACCTTCTTATCATCTTGGCTATGCATGATCACCCTTGGTAGTCTCAAAATAGCTCTTTTCCCTTCACCCTTCACACTTTGCATCTAAAAACTCTTCATATCTAAAATATGATACATAAAATAGGAGAAATGACATGTGTAAGGAGTTATCATACCATTAGTTACAAGAAATTGGCCTTAAAAGGTTCTCCAAACAAAGATATTCCATTTTCTCTAAGTCCTCACTAGCTAGCTCACTGGACTCGATGAAAGTGAGGCCCTAGTTGGGACAATTAGAGGTTGATTCATGATATTAGGTGAATTTTTGGAGTTATCTCAAGTGTAAATTTTCCTCCCAAAGTTTTTTTCATCTCCTAACTCCTCTTATAGCCTACACACCACTCAAAATGGTCAAAGCAAGACATGTTTTCCTTTGATCCTTACAGTTATATATAAAAAAATCACATGAATGTGATAATCATGGAGTTGGAAACAACTTCTCTTGATCACTCATGGTCAAATTCATCCATCTAGAGGCACTTTTAGCTTGGTTTCTACCATGAGGTCTATGAAGAGGGTTTGGAATGGTTTGTGGTCTTAACATTTGTTCATAAAGAATAGAGATTGGAATCCACTCCAAATTATACTTTTTTCTTCTTAAGGACCCTCTAAATCATCCATAATTATCTCTCTGTCCTTTTCAAATCTTGGTGGAGGTTCTAAGCAGTTGAAGTTGACCTTTCAAGCCATTTTGGGCTTTTTGTGAGGGTTTAGGAGCCTTAAAGCCAATAATTAGCTTCCTAATGAATTTATTTGATAAAAAATGGCCCAAAAACCTGTATATTAACCCCATAAAAATTTTCCCATCAGTATATTATCTCCTTAAAATCCAAAAATGAAAACTTACCCTTGTTTGGCACTAGGACTAGACCTTGCCAATAGGCCTGCTTGCCATTTGAGACCCAAATTGACACTTAAATGGATTTATTTGAATATTGATGACTTGAAAACATCTTTTATACCTTATAAACATGAATAAAGCAATTTTAAGGCATGGAAAAGGACAAAAATGAATATGACCCTCAATTTGGCTTTTAGGCCTAAAGATTGCCACTAGGTATGCATACAAACCTCCTAGGTTGGAAAAACCTATATGATTACATAAATTATATTAAGGTTTAATAGGTTTATTTAGGTCCCATATAGCTTATCCAATCATAAATTTGTCCTTTTTATCCTTCTGGTTCAACATTTCATCATTTTCCCCAAAATTGGCACCTCCATTCACAACAAAACTGCCCCTACTCTGAGACAAAACATTGAGTGTTTTACATATCATATAATTAAATATTATTATTGGATCATATTATATAGGTCATAAGGGTAATATTTACCAAGTTTTAGCTTCTAAATCCTCTATTTGGTCCTCCAAATCTACAAATGTGCAAGGAAAACTTTTGACTAGGCAGGGTTTGAGGGTAGGCATGGTATAGATTATGTTTTGGAGAAAAAGGGGTTGATTTGATCTTGTTTATGATATTTTATGGGATATATATGATTAACATATTTTAATTAAAAAATTTCCAATCCTTTTCTCTTCTTGAATCACCCTTTTTGCTTTGGAATCATGAAATAGGCCTATAATTGCCTAGGAAAGGGGAACCTTACTTTAGCTTGGCTGTAGGTTAATTTAGCTTGTTTTAGGTTTTTTAAACACAATTAAAACCTAATTTTTATTTTATAAATCTCATAAAGGTGATATAAATCCATAATTTTCTAGGATAATCTCACTCTTTTCATTGGTTCATCTTCCATGTTTTCCAAATTAGGCCATGCTCATGTGGACTGAGACAATCCCCTTAAGACCTAGTTGTAGGCTATGATTTAAGATTTGGCTGATGGTGGTTATCCATTTATCATGTTTTTTAGATGATATACCACATATATTATTTTTTTATACATATAAACCTTCCAAACCATGCAATCACTCTCATGCTTTGGTCTATTTACCTAGAACACCTTTCCTGACTATGTTGCTCTCAGTCCTATCCCTATAGGTACATCTTAGCAAGGATTTAGGGATTTGTTCATGCTTGAGTAGGTTTATAAAAATATAATTGAGGTCATATTTCACCCATTTCACCTATATCCACTTTTAAGCTCCATTTGAGGTCCAAAACTACATCTTACCCCTGACTAAGACCAAACTCAATTACCAGGGTGTAAGTGCATATTTTTTAGGCTTGTAGGTCAGTAAAGATGAGTTTAGAGCATATAAGGATTGTATAGGACATGATAATGTTGAATTTGACTCCATGGTATTCACACTTTACATAGGACCATTATATATTCATTAATACCATCTCTTATTTTAAATCCATTGAAACCTTGCCTTCATTGTCTACCCTACCCTGTGTATAGATAGGTGATAGGCCTAAGAGGTCACTTGATATAGTCATCACCTCCCCCATTTAATGAGTGATTGAAGTTACTTTTTTAGGTGTTTGTAATTTTTTACCCTACTTTAACATGCTTATAAATTCCTCATATGATGCAATTATCATCCTTCCCTTGACAATCCTGTAGACATTATTGCCCTCTTTTAGTGCTTTTTTGCCATTTTGGGAGGTCTCAAAAACCATCTTCCACTCCTCCTTTGACTTGAAACTTGGCATGGTTACTATTGGTGGATAGGGATACAAGACCTAATAATAAAATTCATTGAAATCATCTATTTTAATGAGGTATGTCATCTCAAAAAACCCTCAGGACCTCTATTTTCAACTTTTAGGGACCGTGAGCCCAAAATGCATAGTCACTTTTTTTAAGGAGAATCCTTGCCTTGAAATAGCATCTTAAGTTCCATAACATGAATATAATGGCATTTTTAGTGTGTTAGGACCTCAAAAATGAAACTCATCATGTATTCACCATCCACACATCCATGCAAATCTCCTGGAAACCTTTTAGAGATGATTGTAAATGCACACTTGGAAACAAAATAGTAAGCAAAGAAATTGGGAAATTAGCTTAAAGGGAGTATGAAAATTGATTCCTCTAAAGGAAATTTGATGAAGGAACATTTTAAAAAATTATTTAAAACATATCAAGCACCTTCAATATCCTCCTCCACATTGAGAAAACTCAGGTTTTGCATATACGACTACCATCTTGGAAAATAAGCACAATTTGAACTCTCCTTTAGATGGCATTGAAAGAGAAGTTTTGGATGGTTCTAACACTATGGGGAGGGCATAATTCATACTTGATAACACCTCATAAAACTCTCATAGCTCCCTAGATTCTTGAAAATAAAAAACAAATACAAACATACACCCCTCTTGAATGCAATTCATAATAATCTACCTAGAGTGTAAATGGTCATTAATAAAGGAGGAGCCACCAAATTTCAAGTTATTCAAATAGATGTGAAGTGCACTCAGAGTGATATCCACATGTAGAAGCATTTTCCTTAACTCCACTTGTAGCTCTCATGGTGAGTGTTTGAACTTGCCCTTCCTTGGCTTGCCAATGGAAAAAGAATAAAAATGAGTTTCAAGTCAAATTTTTTGTGAAATAGATGCAAAACAAACATGGATATGATCTATGGGGAGGTAAAGAGTCACACCACCATGTTTTTTGCTGTAAGGAGTTTGGGAAGTCTGTACAAGTGTTAGAAAAGGCCTATTTTTAGGGAAAACTACTTCTTTCCTGATGAATATAACTTATAACTATCCATTGACATGATCCTGACATGACCCATGTTGAAACTCACCTTGGTGTCAAATTTTATTGCATAAAAGTAAGTACAAGTCATTAATAGGCTAAAAGGTGGCCAAAAGACCCCTTTTTTCACATAAGACCTAACCAATGAACAATTTATGACTTGTGATCACATTTAAACATGATAAATGTTATATTAGGAAAAATTATATACAAATGGACCTTTGAATATGTTTGACCAAGGTTTGAACTAGTTTGACTAGGCCATTTCAATGAAGATGAGCTTCAACAAAGACTAGGACATGGCTAAGTGAGATAATAGACTAACATGACACCCAAAGGGACATATGTGAACCTTGTTAAAAATTTAAAAAATGATAGGGGTTGATCCCATTTGAATATAAGTAAAATTTAGTCAACAATTTGGTAACTCCTAGGGGTAACTTGCTTGCCTATGTTAAGGACTACTAGCCTTATCCTATCCATTGGGAAAGGGGGTCAGAATACACTTGGAGAACATTAGGACCAGACCTTGAAGAGGCCAACAAGACAATAATTCTACCTCAAACACACAAAGGGAAAGAACAACACATATAAAGACCTAACAACAAATAAGACAAGGACAAACTTGTGCTATTAAGCACTTAGGGAAAGCAAATACAATTGAAAGTAAACAAATATGTACATACATCTTGATCATACCTCCCTTCTTGGATCAAAAGGGAAGCAAATTAGGTCTCTTTCTTGACTAGATGAGTGAGGATGCCAAGAATGTTTCTTCTTATATGGAATTTAATATGACTCTTGCTTCCTTCTTGTTCTTTGTTCTTGTACATTGTCTAATGGAGTCATCTTTCATACATTCTCAAGGTAGGTAAAGTTATCTTCAACCTTGAAGCATGCTTAAAATTGATGTTCCATCATCTTGTCATGGCAAGTTTGTGTGTTTAGGTAGGGAACAAATTGTTGTAATTCAATCTCTCTTTGAAGGATTCCATTATCCTTCTCAATGGTCACAATGTCTTCAAACTCTCCAATGGGCATTGCATCATGACTAGGTGGAAGTGCTACTTGTTCACATTCTTCTTGGAAGTTGGTAGAGGCATCTTCATATAAGATTATTGGATCAAAATTAAAATCACCTTCAAAGAGCTCAAAATCATAATAGATGGCCTTATTATGATCAAGGCTCTCTTGATGATGGTGTTATTAAATATAAACCTGCTCTCCAACCTTTTAGATTTGTTTGTTTAGGATTTTAGCCTTCTGACATTCCTCATAGTCCTTGAACATTTGAATGTAAGTTGGCCACATCTCCTCCTCTTGAGAGGTAGCCTTTTGCTTGTCATAACTGGTAGCTATCTCTAAAGATCTTGTAGACTATTTGAGGGCTTCACCTTCACTACATATTCTCTCAAAAATCTACCATAGGTCCTCATCTTGTGGTTGGTCTGCTTCATGAAAAGGAGAAACAACAAAGACCATTTCCTCTTCTTCCTTAGAGTCCAAGAGATCTTCCTTCAAGACTTATTCTTAAAAATAATGAGGATATTCTTCCTTCTTTTCAAAACTTACAATTATCTCATCTTTCTCTTCCATCCGATTAGATATTTCAATCTCATTCCCCCCTTTAGTTGTGTCAATGTCAGGCCTCTCAAAAATAGGGAGTTTGGCTAAAGGGGATTCCTAAGAGACAACACAATTTTCATCATTATAGGGGCAACTTAGATCAGTTAGAGGAGAGGGGGAAATTAGTTCAATGGCCTCTTAGGGAGGGTTGGGAAGGTGTTGAATGATCTTAGGTTTCTCTCCCCTAACCACATCTTCACCTAAACATGATTTAACCTTCTCTTCTCTAGCTGCCACCACCTTTTTCCATCTTGGGAAAGTAGGTTCAAAGGTGTCTACATGGGGTTGAGGTGATAGTGGAGGAGTGGATGATATATTCAAGAAGCTTGAGGTCTCTTTGGGGTTGGCATCTTGATGACAACTTGGGGAAGTGGGCTTTGAGAGTTCACCTTTAATGGCCATGATGGATTGTCTTAAAACTTGATTTGCCAATTCAAGCTCTGTTTCAAGATGAGCTTCAAAACTCAAGACTTATTTCTCACTATGTCCTTCAAATGTATCAACCTGATCCAGCATGACCTCCTTCATTTTATTGTTTTATTGGATGTATTTCCAAGAGGGAGAGCTTTTGGAAATGGATAAAGAGCTTGAGGCATGTTGAGGTTGCCAAGATGGGATTAGTTCATGAGTTTTCAATCTCTCCTATAGATTAAAGATTAGGCCACAAACATCAAGCATCTTATGGGTGAGATTTGTCTAATTAGATACCCCTATAGGTATCCATTCCCTTTTAAATTTCTCCAAGGCATTTCTTACACTCATAATACAAATGCGAGGAATAATTTGGCCATTTCCATATCTAGTGTCAAGATCTAACATGTAGTCTTGATAGTCAACATGAACCTTTTTAAAACAAGAAATGGTGTAGCTTGGATACAAATTAGGTGGAATATGTGGGGTAAAAGATGGATAATATTGATTTTAGGAAACATGGAGTTGATGACAAGGTTGAACAAAGACTTGTTCACAATTAGGAGGAATAGACAACATAGGGTAAGTTTCACCCACTTGTGTTAGAACAAATTCCACATCAAAGTAATCCATAGCTTGTGAGAAGTATGTAGAGTAAGAAAACACTTCAATAAGGATACCTGAGCTGATTTACCAGTAGATTCATATGTGAAGTTGCCATTGGTGTTTATCAAACTTGCCTCCAAAAGTTGATATCTTGAGAAGAACAACAAAACTTCTCAAGGGATGGAATTATTGTCTCACTAGGCATGCTAAAAACTATTATCATTGAACTTGCACCTAATGAGGATATGGGACAATATTATCCTCATTCAATTGAAACAATGGAACCACTTTGGGGCTATGGGTATCCCTATTAGGAGGTGGATCTCTAGATTAGGGGCTAGCTCCCCTTGATGCATCATTGAAGCTCATTACTAACAACTTGGGGGGATGCAAAAGGTTATAATAAATAAAATTAAACCTATTTTACTAGAGGTGATGCACTAAAGTATTTTCTCTACTCATACCTTTAACATACACTTGAAACTAAGGACAAGTAGCACATACATGTCATTCAACATCAATCTCTCCTCTCACATAAATGCTTCAACATGGAGTCTTGGAGATGACATAGGATAGGAAGAAATAAATAATAGGAATTATAAGACACTCTATTGAGTAGCCTACTCACTTACACCTACATTCTCTTCAGACACTTCTTGTTGACCTACAAGAAGTAAATCAAAATACTCTAGGTACTAATGGAATCAACATGTGAAGGCAAATGGAAATTATAATTGTACAAGACTAATACCAAGCATGTACACTTAATGTAATATATGAATGAGGTAAAACACTTGTATTTATTGATTCAAGGTAAAATTTTGGTAGGGATTCACCATACCAAGGCAGAGAGATCTAATACAATAGCCAAAAGGCCAAAATTTATAAGATAAATGGCAAGGTAGAAAGAAGGGAAGTCCAAGAGTCACTTGGACATGTGTCACTTGCTAAATTTAGCTAAAAATTCATGAGAGAGAGGAATGGGGTGAGATAATCCATGTTAAGAGTTAAAAATATCATCTGGAATCATTCTAGACCTACAAACAGTCAAGAAACTCCTTTTATATGCATAGAAAACTTCCCCTTATGATTGGTCTTACAAATCTACCCAAACTCTGCACCTGATCAATCTTGATGATGAATCTGAGTATAAGGGGTTACTAATAAGACCTCACATGAATTAGGGAGGATCCTAACCCTATTATCATCTTGGCCATGCATGATCACACTTGGCAGTCTCAAAATAGTTCTTTTCCCTTCACCCTTCACACTTGGCATATAAAAACTCTTCATCTCTATAATCTGATCCATAAAATAGGAGAAATGACATGTGTAAGGAGTTCTCATACCATTAGTTACAAGAAATTGGCCTCTAAGTCCTCACTTTTTGGCTCACTAGATTGGCTAAAAGTGAGGGCCTAGTTGGGGAACCTAGAGGTTGATTCATGAGATAAGGTGAATTTTTGGAGTTATCTCAAGTGTAAAGGTTCCTCCCAAAGTTTGTTTCAACTCCTAACTCCTCCTGTAGCCTGCACGCCACTCAAAATGGCCAAAATAAGCCCTATTTTCCTCTAATTCATACAATTCCATAATAAAAAATCACATGTATATGATCCTATTGGAGTTGGAAACAACTTATATTCATCACTAATGGTCAAACTCATCCATCTGAAGGCACTTTCAGCTTGGTTTCTACCATTGGGTCTATGAGGAGGGTTTGGAGTGGTTTCTAGTCTTATCATTTGTTCATAAAGAATATACATTATAATCATCTCCAAATTCATCTTGTGTCTTATTAAGGACCCTATCCATCATCCCCAATCAGCTCTAGGTCCCACTCAAAGCTTGGTGGATGTTCTAAGCAGTTGAAGTTGACCTTTCATGCCATTTTGGGATTTTTGTGAGGGTTTGGGAACCTTAAAGCAAATAATTGGCTTCTTGACAAATTTATTTGAAATAAAATGGACAAAACACATATATAATAACCCCATAAACATGTTCCCATCATTATATTATCTCCTTAAAATCCAAAAACCATAATTTTGATTAGGTAGGGTTTGAGGGTGGGTAGGGTATAAATTGTGTTTTGGAGAAAAATGGGTTGATTTAATATTTTTTATAATATTTTATGGGTTATATATATGTAATTAAAACACATTTTTTTCTTTGGAATCATGAAATAGGCCTATAATTTCCTAGAAAGGTGGAACCCTGCTTTAACTTGGTTGTAGGTTACTTTAAATTATTTTAGGTTTCTAAAACACAATTAAAACCTAATTTTTATTTTATAAATCTAATAATTTTTATCTCCATCCATAATTTTCTAGGATAATCTTACTCTTTTCATTGGTTCATCTTCCATGTTTTCCAAATTAGGCCATGCTCATGTGGACTGAGATAGTCCCCTTAAGACCTGGTTGTAGGCTATGATTTGAGCTTTGGCTAATAGTTTTGGTCCCTTTTTCATGTTTATTAGATTATATACCACCTATATGCATTTTTTATACCTATAAACCTTCCAAACCATGCAATAACTCCCATGATTTGGTCCATTTACCTGAAACACCTTGCCTGACTGTGCTACTCTCAGTCTCACCCCTGTAAGTACTTAGCAATAATTTACGGATTTGTTCATTATTTAGTAGGTTTATAAAAATATAATTTGGGTAATATTTCATCCCTTTCACCTTAATCCTCTTTGAATCTCCATTTTAGGTCCAAAACTACATCTTACCCCTGACTAAGACCAAACTCAAATACTAGGCTGTAGGTGCATATTTTTTAGTCCTGTAGGTCATTAAAGATGATTTTAGAGCATATAAGGATTGCCTAGGACATGATAAGGTTGAATTTTACTCCATTATATTCACACTTTATATATTACCATTATGTATTCCTTAATACCATCTCTTATTTTCAATCCATTGAAACCTTGCCTTCACTGCCTACCCTGTCCTATGTATAGACAGGGAATAGGCCTAAGAGGTCACTTGATATAGTCATCACCTCTCCCATTGAATGAGTGATTGAAGATTATTTTTGAGGTGTTTGGAATTGTTTCCACTAATTTAACATGATTATAACTTCCTAATATTATGCAATTATCATCCTTCCCTTGAAAATCCTGTAGACATTACTGCCCTCTTTTAGTGCTTTTTTGCCATTTTGGGAGGTCTCAAAAACCGTCTTCCACTCCTCATTTGACATTGAAACTTGGAATGGTTACTCTTGGTGGATAGGGATACAAGACCCAATAGAAAA
The DNA here is from genome assembly GCA_037957365.1 of Torreya grandis. Classification (NCBI taxonomy): domain Eukaryota; kingdom Viridiplantae; phylum Streptophyta; class Pinopsida; order Cupressales; family Taxaceae; genus Torreya; species Torreya grandis. The sequence goes on along the minus strand of JARHVA010000201.1, from coordinate 2,130,002 downwards.
AGGCATTTAAATAATCTTTTTTAATGAGGTATTTCATCTCAAAAAACCCTCAAGACCTCTATTTGTATCTATTAGGGACTATGAGCTCAAAATGCACAGTCACTTTTTTGAAGGAGAATCCTTGCCTTGGCATAGAATCTTAAGTTACATAACATGAAAATAATATCCTTTTGAGTGTGTTAGGATTTAAAATATGAAACTCATCATGTCTTCACCATTCACACATTTGTGTAAACCTCCTGGAAACCTTGTAGAGATGACTGTAAATGCACACTTGGAAACAAGTCAGTACGCAAGGAAATTGGGCAATTAGCTTGAAGGGAGTATGAGAATTGATTCCTCTCAAGGAAATTTTATGAAATAAAATTTTTAAGCATGATTTAAAATATATCAATTACCTTCAAGATCCTCCTCCACATTGAGAAAACTCAGGTTTTGCATATGCGACTGCCATCTTGGAAAACAAGCACAATTTGAACTCTCCTTCAAGTAAAACTGAAAGAGAAGTGTTAGATGGTTAAAAAACCATGGGAGGACTTAATTCACACCTAAAAACACATTATAAAACTCACACAACTCCCTATATTCATAAAAACAAGAAATAAATGCAAACATACACCCCTTTTGAATTTAATTCCATAAAAATCTACCTAGAGTGTAAATGATCATTCATAAAGGAGGAGCCACCAAATTGTAAGTTATTTATATGGATGTGAAGTGAACTCAGAGTGATATCCACATACAAAATCATTTTCTTTAACTCCATCTATAGCTCTCATGGTGAGTGTTTGAACTTGCCCTTCCTTGGCTTACCAATGGAAAAAGAAGAGAAATGAGTTGCAAATGGTTTTTTTTTCAATAGATGAAATCCAAACATAGATATGACCTATGGAGAGGTGAAGAGTGACACCGCCATGTTTTTTGTTGTAAGGAGCTTGGGAAGTTCGTACAAGTGTTGGAAAATACCTATTATTTAGTGAAAACTACTTCTCTCCTGATGAACCTAACTTATAAATATCCATTGACATGATCCTGACATGACCCACATTGAAACTCACCTTGGTGTCAAATTTTATTTCATAAAAGTAAGTACAAGTCATTAATAGGCTAGAAGGTGGCCAAAAGACCCTTTTTTTCACATAAGACCTAACCAATGACCAATTTATGACTTGTGATCACATTTAAACATGATAAATGTTATATTAGGACAAATTAGACACAAATGGACCTTTGAATAGGTTTGACCAAGTTTGACTAGGCCATTTCAATGAAGATGAGCTTCAACAAAGACTAGGACATGGCTAAGTGAGATAATAGACTAACATGACTCCCAAAGGGACACATGGGAACCTTATTAAAAAGTTCAAAATGATAGGGGTTGACCTCATTTGACTAGATGTCAAATTTGGTCAATAGCTAGACAGAGTCACTCTTCATTTCTAACTCCAAGTCAGCTATCCTAATGATGGAAATGTGTTTGTGGGATGCATATAAAGGTTTTTGAACCTTCATTATGCAGGGAAATCCATCAAGAAGCCATATTTTGATTTAAAAGTTCCCAGACCCCATAAAATGAAAGAAAATAGCTCAAGTGGCCAAGTTGAGAAGCTCAGAACTCCCTTGATACTTTACATGGGACCTTGATGTGATTAGAAAAGTTAGAGAGGGTCCTTAATAAGCCCTCAACGGTATTTTATTAGAGATCTAATGTTTTTTCTTTATGAACAAATGTTAAGACCCAAAATCACCTCAAAACCCTTGCAAACCCTCCTCAAGGACCTGATTGGGAAGATGAAGAAAATAAATTATCTAGAAGGTGTGGAAATACCATGAAACTACTTGGATGATGTAGAGGACTCTCCAAAGATTCTCCACATGTGATTGAGGTGTACAGACATGAATATAATAGGTCAGAACATGGCTCTTTTTGACCTTTTTGTGTGTTTTATATGCATGGAGAACTTTCAAGATGCCAAATCACTTTTGGGGGAGATTTTAGGACTTATTATAAGTCCTTATGTCCATTTTATCAACCATATAAACTCTTAATCCTATCTACTACCTCTTTTATTTCAGCTAGTCTAGTGGGCAGATAGTGAACACTTAGGGAAAAGTGGTGAAACTCAATTTAGAAAGCCTTTTAAGGATTGTTCTTGAAACTAATGCTATGGAAACTTTGGACACATGCCATCCCTCTTTATGCATGGATCAGACTAAAGAATTGGGACGGTTTTAAGTGATAAGTGTGAGAGGTGCATGGAGAGAGCTCATTTTGGAACTATAATGGATGATGGTGCATGGCCAAAAGAATAGGAGTGATTAGAGACCAATCTAATGCATGTGTGGACCTATTAGTATCCCCTCCTAATAAAACCCATCATCAAACATGATTAGTTGTAGTGATAAGATAGTTTTAGAAGACAAATCATGAAGGGTAGTTTTATGGGCAAGGAAAAGAGTATATTGACCACTTTGTAGGGCTTGGATGATTTAAGATGACAATTGTATCCTATATTATTGCATGGCTCACCCCATCTCTGATCTTTAAACTACACTGATAAACTCAAAGTGAAGTTTTAAACAACTACAAATTCTAAATTTTTAAAACTAATACAAATTCTCAAAATACTCAAAATAACTTGTAAATTATTTGGCAAAAGTGTTCTCAGTTGTTGAGTTGGACTAGAATTGTCAAAAGACTTGTTACTTCCATCTACCAATTAAAACCAATTTTTTACTTACATCAAATGTTGTAAATTGTCAAAAATTAATCTTTGCATGATTTTATAATTAAAAAAAAATATAAATTGAAATAAAAACATGTAAGCAATTGAAAAATTACCATCTGACATTGATAATGGAGTTCGGCATTTAATGCCTATGTCTCTGGGTCTGCCCAATAGTGAGGACCATTTCTATTAAATTTATGCAAAAAATGGCTTACAAATTCTTTGAAATGCTGCACAACTTCCCTCAGGCCTGATCTCTGTCCAAGAACTCCACCTTGTTGATATACTCAAGCTTAGCCACACAAAAATTCTCCTCAGTCTTCAACCCCTTCCGAATGTGCTTTGGTCCCTTCATTCAATCTATTGGTATATCCAAATAATAATAAAAACATTCTCTTTTTAATTATAAATCATAACTAAAAAGGCTTACCCTCAGTGTATAAAGTCAAATATTGGAGAAAATCCCATTAGCTAGCTATCTCTAAGCTTAAAACTAGCTCTCGACCTCTTAAAAAAAATACAGTCCTACGAAGGTTAAAATCAAATACAAATTCATGCCTTTTATAACACTTCTGAGTCCGTAGCTTGGTTGGTCAAGGTTTATCCCTTTTACATGGGAAGTCATGAGTTCAATTCTTATCCCATCTATTTTTATCATTTATCCCACATTTGCAAGTTGGAACAATTTTCTAGGCTTTAAAAGGAATGGCAGCTAGCTTAAACAATGCCGACACCCCTTTTGGTGGGCTCAAGGCACCAAAATTAGCATGGGTTTTTGGGTATTGTGCCAATCTTAGCATATACACTAAGCTCCTTTCCCTCTTCTCACATTCCACAAGGTAGATGGATGTGGCATTCATTTCTCATAGTTTCCAATGCGTGGCATGTCATCTTGAGTTCTATGGCTCGGCTTTGACTTGGCAATGTGTTGGATGTGGCATGGAAAATACTGGTTTCTCCCATGTGGCATATGGGGAATGGTAAGTAAAATATTACCAAGGAAATAATTACAAAGTGTTTAAAAACTTATAATTTAAATACAATGCATTATCCGTACATGCTGTCAAAGACAAAAATCATCCAAATTTTTAGACACCCATTGACTACCACGTGTCTCCACCTGATTGGTCCACTTGTCTCATTTGCATTGTGACACATCATCTTGTGACACCACATTGTTTCCCTATCGCATTAGAACTTCAACGGCCTATAGCTTTTGCATACAGTGTCCATTTTGCAAACTGCAAAAAGTGCCAAAAAGCTCTCGATGAGCTCTATGTTGTGAAATTGGTTTCATTACGACTTGGAAACTTTTTCCAAACTAAACTCTAGATCACACCTCCCTAAAAAAGAGGCTTTTGGTCTCCAAAATTCTATGATCTCCTAAAAATTTATAACTAGTCTACTGCATCACATCACATAGAACCCAATCATAGCAAAGAGATAAACATTAGAAAAATAAATGATTCACAACTCAACTAAAAATGCCTACACATGGCATGAGTAAAGGAATCTACAACTGCCAATAAACTGATCACAACATACCAAAACTGTTTACTCATGTCACATCCTGGAAAGTAGTGAACTTTCAATAAACTGAAACAATTCCCAATGTAACTGCAAAAAAAGTTTGTTAATGTCGACAACATACAATAAATGTTGTAGACATGTTGCAATACAATGCCCTGGTATGGGACTTATATGCTAAGCAAATGCAAACAACACCAAGTGTATATTTCCTAACATCTCAAACATGCCCATAGGGTCTTACAATGCATCCATGCATCCATGTGCCAAAAATAGATACATTCAAAATAGCAATAAAATAAGTGTTGTAAAGAATTAACTCAACCTACAACATGCATTCTGCTATTATCTCCAACTGATCAAATGAGTTCAAGTTCTCTAGACAACTCACTCAGCATAAACAAGAGATTCCAAAACATAGAGCTATTCAACATGAGAATAGAAATACTTCAAATGATGAACCTATCTCAAAGTGTTCTCACAAACTCTACTAATGCATCTTCAAAGCTTGTTCTTTCACTTAACATAATTCTTAACAATGCTTTGACAAATAAGTGCATTATTAATCCACTTAATCAAATTTTCTACCTAGTTAACTTGATTTCCTTAGTGGATTCCTAAACATCATTATGGATTGATTTAACTTCATTGACCTTATTAATAGGTTGATGAATCATCTTAGTTTTACCATGTTTAGAATGAGAAGATGATTGAAGTTTAAAACAATGATCAATCCGAGGTCCACTCATATGGCATTGAGCGCATAAAACTTTGTTAGGTGAGGTCTCCCTTTTACCTCTTGTCATTTTGGCATGATGAGAATGATTATTAACAGCTGAAATTTGCTTAAGCAAAGCATGTCTATTCCAAAACAATGCAACATTGTAGTTTTGCATCCCACAAAAAGTGCAAGGAAATTATTGCATTATCTTCTAAATGTTAAATCTAAATTTCTTAAACATAAAAAGTGGATCATAAGATTTATTGCTAAGTCTAGTGTAGGAACTAGGAGGTGGGATCTCAATACCTTGTTTACGTGTCCTCTTACACTGTACATGATCTACTAGTGGCCTCAGTTCTTTGCTATTAGAAGCTTATCTTCCTTTAGCCATGGAGAAAGTTTCTCCAATTTCCACCTGCTCACTAGTGTAACCCAAACCTGTATGAAGAGATATATGCTCTACTTGTATTGGGTTAGTAATTCCTTGGCTATCTCAACCAGGACCTCTTCTATTAAAGCCCATTTTCATCAATAATTTGGATTTTATACCCTTAGTGTGTTGTTCAAAACTACCAAAAGCATCATTACTTGAATCCAAATCTAAATGGAAAGAAGAAGTAGATGAATTACTTGGTGAATAACTTACAATTCACTCAGTCATAGTGTCTGCATCTGAAGTAGAAGGTATGGCCTTCTTTGGTTCACCACACTACAAATTGATCAAGAGCTCATCCTTAGATTCAATCTCTGATTTCAAACTTGCAATTTTCTCTTCAAGAGTTAAGAGCTTGCATCTCAAGAATGCATTCTCATCCTGAATCTGTTGGTTATATACTTCAAGATCATCAAGCTTGGCTTTATGTGACAACTTGCCCATGGTTTCCTACAAACACACTGATTCCACAACCGCACACTACAATCTAATCAAGTGATATTGATAACCAATAAACTGAAAACAACTATCAAATCACAATCAAAAGCTAACCCTGCTTTCTAACTACTCTGATACCAATTTGATCTGTAAACTACACTGATAAACTCAAAGTGAAGTTTTAAACAACTACAAATTCTAAATTTCTCAAACTGATACAAATTCTCAAAATACTCAAAAGAACTTGCAAATTATTTGGCAAAAGTGTTCTCAGTTGTTGAGTTGGATTGGAATTGTCAAAAGACTTGTTACTTCTATCTACCAATTAAAACTAGTTTTTTATTTACATCAAATGTCGTAAATTGTCAAAAATTAATCTTTGCATGATTTTATAATTTAAAAAAATTAGAAATTGAAATAAAAACATGCAATCAATTAACAAATTACCATCCAACATTGATAACAATTTGGCATTTAATGCCTACGTCTCCGGGTCCACCCAATAGTAAGGATTGTTTCTATTAAATTTGTGCAACAAATGGCTTACAAATTCTTTGAAACACTGCACAACTTCCCTCAGGCCTAATCTTTTTCCAAGAACTCCACCTTGTTGATATACTCAAGCTCGGCCACACATAAATTCTTCCTCAGTCTTCAACCCCTTCTAAATGTGCTTTGGTCCCTTCATTCAATCTATTGGTATATCCAAATAATAATAAAAACCTTCTCTTTTTAATTATAAATCATAACTAAAAAGGCTTACCCTCTGTGTCTAAGGTTGGATATTGGAGAAAATCCCATTAGCTAGCTATCTCCAAGCTTAAAATTAGCTCTCGGCCTCTTAAAAAAAACACAGTCCTGTGAAGGTTAAAATAAAATACAAATTCGTGCCTGTTATAAAACTTCCAAGTCTGTAGCTTGGTTGGTCAAGGCTTATCCCTTTTACATGGGAAGTCATGAGTTCAAGTCTTATCCTATCTATTTAGGTGTTTAGCTTATCATTTATCCCACATTTTCAAGTTGGAATGGTTTTCCAGGCTTTAAAAGGAATGGCAGCTAGCTTAAACAATGTTGACGCCCCTTTTGGTGGGCTCAAGGTGCCAAGATTAGCATGGGTTTTTGTTTGTTGCACCAATCTTAGCATATACGCTAAGCTCCTTTCCCTCTTCTCACATTCCATGAGGTAGATGGATGTGACGTTCATTTCTCACAGTTTCCAATGCGTGGCATGTAATCTCGAGGTCTATGGCTTGGCTTTGATTTGGAAATGTGTTTGATGTGGCATGGCAAGTACTGGTTTCTCCCATGTGGCATATGGGGAATGGTAAGTAAAATATTACCAAGGAAACAATTACAAAGTGTTTAAAAACTTATAATTCAAATACAATGCATTATCTATACATGCTGTCAAAGATAAAAATCACTTAAATTTTTGGACACCCATTGACTTCCACATGTCACCACCTGATTGGTCCACTTGTTGCATTCACATTGTGACATGTCATCTTGCAACACAACATTATTTCCCTATCACTTCAGAACTTTAATGGCCTATAACTTTTTCATACGGTGTCTATTTTGTAAATCGTGAAAAGTGCCGAAAAGATCTCGACAAGATCTATGCTGTGCAATTGGTTTCATTATGACTTGGAAACTTTTTCTAAACTAAACTCCAGATCAATATCTCTCTCACATGAAAATTAGCTAATTTTTTAGTTGTGATAAGTGTCTCTATGACTTTTGGATTCCCCTTCTCTCTCTCTTCTCACATCTTCTATAAATTGAGATTTTTTGGTTATTGTATGGATGCTCCACCTAAGTCTGGCAAAGCCCTGCTCAATTGTACACCTTTTGATCAATAAAATGACTAAGTGTTACCTCTTCCATGACTATACTTAGTGTGTGTACTTGAATGTTTGATTTTGATTAATTGATACTCTTGTTTCGTTAGCATGTTAATTCATTCTTATAACCTATTTGCAGTTGGGAAAATTATTCTTACAAGTCATATGAAGTGTTATTGAGACATGCCAAGGAATAAGTGATTCTGTCTCTTCATTGGTGATATTCAAGGCCTCTTGTCTAGTCCTCCTATCTTAGATATTCATCTCGAACTCATAATGTAACATTGATGCAAGAAATTGTAGATTGGAAAAGTGTATGATTGGCCTACTGCTTGGTCTTAAGTGTCATATATATGTGGTTGGATGTCATAAAACTATCTAGTGTATCACCTCCATTATTTTAGCTTTACATTTAGTCCTTTCTCTCCCTTTTCACCCCTAGGAGTTAGTATTAGCTGTAGTCAAGTGGTATATCAAGGGAGCTAGCCCTATCTAGAGATTCACTTCATTCCTTAGGCTGGCCACAATCCTGGAAGTGATTCCATTGTGCCACTTGGATGAGGAGAGCCTTATAATCTCCTTAAAGGGTGCATATCCAAGTGAAAATAGATTTTTTCATGCCTGGTGGGACACTTATTCCAAGAACTTGAGGAGTTTTGGTGTTCTCCTCAAGATAACAACCTTTGGAGGTAATTCACTAAGCACTAATTGTGACTCAAAGTATAAATATACTGGTTAAGCAGTCTAGGTATACTTATTGAAGTTATTTTCTTGTTCCATGCTCTTTTTGTGACTGATTCATAGATAATTTTGAGTTTGAGCTTGTCTTGACACAAGTTGGGGAGACATATCCTTCTTTGCCTATTCCCCCTCATTATGAACAAGTACTTACTCAATCTTATCATGATTCCTATCAAACATATGTTGCCTATGACCAGCCCTATAAAGCTTGTGCTTTACCTAGTCCACCTAATTACCCTCCAAGTTATTCCATTGTTAGATTCAAAAAGACTCTCTTTGGTTACCAAGACTACATGTTACACCTTGACACTAGATATGGTTGTGCTCAAGTCATTCCGAGTATTTGTATTAAGAGTATAAGGGATGCTTTGGAACAATTCAAAAGGGGGTGGATACCTATAGAGAGGGATAATTGGACAAATCTTATCTATGAGATGCTTGATGTTTGTGGCCTAATTTTCCATATAGAGGAGAGATTGAGAGCTCATGAACTAACTCCATATTGGCAGCTTCAAAATGCCCCAAGTTCTTTATCCATTCCCCAATAATTCCCTTCTCATAAATCCATACAAGAAAGCAGTCAAGGGAATGAGAATATCATGGTTGAGTAGGTGGTTACATTTGGAGAACATGGTGAGAAAGGAAGTTTGGGTTTTGAAGATCATCTTGAAAGGGAGCTTGAATTGGCCAATCAAATCTTGAGATAATCCATCATGGTAGCATAAGGTGAACTCTCAAAGCCTACTTCTCCAAGTTTCCCTCAAGTAGTCAAGCCAAAATAAACTTCAAGTTTTCTAAACATATCATTCACCTCTTCATTAGCACCTTAGCCCCTTGAAAACATATTTGATCCTACCTTCCCAAGATGGAAAGAGGTGTTGGTAGCTTATGAAAAAAGGAATAAATCATGCTTAAGAAGAGAAGTTATTAGGAGAGAGAAACTTGAAGTCATTCAATTCCATCTCAACCCTCCCTAAGAAGCCATTTAACCCATTCCCCCCACTCTAATTGATTAAGGTTTCCCTTATAATGATGAGAATGCATTACCACTTGGGGATCCCCTTTGGAAAATCTTCCTATTTTTGAGGTGCCTAATGTTAACATCACTAAGAAGGAGGATGAGGTTGAAATCTAAAATTAGAATGAAGATGAAGAGGGTTGATTGCTAATAATGAGTTATCAGGTTGTGAAGATGAAGAAGAAGATCCTCCTTATGTTGAAGAAGAGGTCTTGAAAGAGGTTCTCTTAGAATCCAAAGAAGAAGAGGAAAACTTATTTTTTGTTCCTCCTTTTCATGATGTAGACTAGTCAAAAGATGATGATCTATGGCAGATATTTGAGAGCATATGCAGTGAAGTTGAAGCCCTTGAAGATCCTACAAGTTCTTTGGAGCTAACTACTAGCCATGACAAGAAAGAGGTTATGTCTCAAAAGGAAGACATGTGGCAGACCTATGTACAAATGTTCATGGAGTCTGAAGAATGTGAGAAGACTAAACTCCTAAACAAATAAGTTCAAGATGTTGGAGAGTAGGTATGTGTTAAGGAGCATCATCATCAAGAGAGTCTAAATCATGATAGAGCAATCTATGATGATCTTAGGCCTTTTGAAGATGATTTGAATTTTAATTCTATAATCACCTATGAAGCTTCCTCAACCAACTTCAAAGAAGAATGTGAGTAAGAAACACTTCCAAATGGCCATGATACAATGCTCCTTGAAGAGTTTGAAGATACTATGACTAATGAGAAGGATGATGAGATCCTTCAAGAGGATATTAATTTTAAATAAGCTGTGCCATGCATGGATATACAAATTTTTCATAAGGAGATGAAAAGACAACAATATGATGCATGTTTTAAGGTTCAAGAGGACCTTATCTACTTTGGAAACTTGTGGGAGGTGATTCTATTAGACGATGTGCAAAGTCAAGGAGCAAAAAGAAAACATGAGTCATCTAGCACGACATCCAAGAAGAAACATGCTTGGCATCCTCATTCATCTAGTGAGGAATGAGATTTAAGGTACTTCCATTTTGATCCAAGAAGGAAAGTATAATCAAGTTGAATGTACATAATTTGTTTGCTTCTAGGTGTGTCTTGTGTTCCCTAAGTGCTTAGTAGCACAAGTGTCTTTTACTCCATGTGTTTGCTTTGGTATTATTATGTGTTGTTATTTCTTTTGTGTTTTTTGAGGTAAGTTAGATGTCTTGTTGGTCAATTCAATGTCTGGTCCTATTGTTTCCAAGTGCATTCTAACTCCCTTTGCCCAATAGATAGGATAGGGCTACTAGTCCATAACATAGGCAAGCATGTTACCCCTAAGAGTTGTCAAAATTGTTGACCAAATTTGACCTTTGGTAAAATTAGGTCAAACAATACATTTATAAACTTTTTATAAGTTTATATGTGTCCTATATGGGTCTCATAATGGTATAAACATCTTACTTATCCTCCCTCTAGTCCTTGTCTAAGCTCATCTTTCTTGAATTGGCCTAGTCAAACAAAGTCAAAGTTGGTCAACCAAGGTTAAACTTAATAAAAGGTTAAAATTGTGTTATAAATATTATAATATGGTCATTTAGGTGTCCTAATGTGTTTCTAAGTCATATATTTGTCCTTTACCATGCTGTATATGCAAAATATGCCTTTTGGCCACATTTTTAGCCCATTTAATGACTTATACATACTTTTGAGCAAAACTATTTGTCACCAAAGTGAATATAAATGTTGAAGAGGTCAGGATCAGTCAGAAAGTGGCTAGTGTTAGCTCAAGTGTCAATTATATATATAAGTGGGGAGTTTCTCCTTGTTTTTAGGCCCTTTTGGGCACTTGTACGAAATGGATGATCCCACTTGTAGCTAAAAACGTGGGTGGAGTGTCTCTTCACACACCCACACTCTTTTATAAGATTTATTTTCAAGGAGGATTTCAAAAATTCCATCTTTAGATTATTTTCTTCCATTTTCTCTTGGCAAGCCAAGAAAGGCCATTTTCAAGTGCTTGGTGTGGATCGTACAAGTGGAGTTGGGAAGAATGGTATTGGGGTTGGATATTAATATGAGTGCACTTAAATTTCATGGAAGGATTTATTATATTGGTGCCTCATCCTTTAAGAATAATTATAAAAACTCCAATTAACTTTTTATGCACTTGCAACTATGAGGGCCTCACTATTTTCACTTGTCTCAATTCACACTTGCAATCATCTTAGGGGCCTTAAATGGAGGCTATCCATTTTAAATAGAGTGTTTTGAATTTGAATAGAAAGGGTTCCTAATGGGGTCATTCATGGGAAGGTTGATAGTTGTAGTTGAGTTGGTTTGAAGGCCTCACCCTTGCACATTGTAGTCTTTCATGTCTCTCCCTGCATATCACAGTCTAAGAAGCCACATACAGGAGCCTTGCTGATGTTAATGATAAAGGTGGAAGCTTTGATATGGCCTTCAATCTCTTAAGACTACTAAAATACATTGAAGTGTTTGGTGGAAGCATATGAGTGTTACAAACTTGAATATTTTGAATATGGTAATAGTTTTGCCTGTGTATGGAGAATATCCACCTACAGGTGGTATTAGCAGAGTTTTGAAGATATGGATACAAATCATTGAAGCATGATAATCTTTTTTTAAACCCTGACATATAAGAAAACTTAAGTCAGACCTAATATGAATGTCAAATGGTTAGATATAGATAAAAATACCTTCTAAGGTTATGATTGAGGTTTCAAGGTTGTGATCCCTAGAAGGGAAAAATAGAAGCCCAAAAGCTTTTTAAATGTCATACAACATACTTGGAAAAAGTCTCAAGACTTCTAGGTGAGTAATGTTGAAACCTTTACCATGGAAAATACCCTTGCCAAATATGAGAGTTAAAAAACCAAGATAAGGTGAATTATGAGTGTTCTAAAGTCATGTTCAAAATCACTAAATTCAGTTAGCAACTCCTACAGGTCTAAAAGATATAATGGCCCATTTGTTTCTTTAAGAAATAATAGGAAACATTCACACTTGACTAGGTGAATAAGTGAGTTGAGTGACATGATAATATCTTAAAGAACTATGTATGAGTTTTATAAGAAACTCCATGAGCTCCTAGACTCACTCCTTTGTCTGTACATAGGCCTAAAATAAACACCTATAGAAAACGTATTAGACAGTGATCCAAATTTGATAGTTAAATGGTACTTTGAAGGTTTAAAGATAGGAATGATGATTCAAATCAGGTTATGTGATCTTAAATGGAATATAATAGGTTTTCTCACATCAAAATAAAAGGGTAGAGACTCCACACATGCACCTATAGGCTTGAGAAGTGCCACCTACAACTGAGACAAATAATGAGATGAAAAAGGGGACTTAGGTGGAGATCTAAGGTCTTCCAAAGTAAAAAAAATAGATATTAAAAACATACTTATGAGCTTGTAAATCATGAGTAATTCATATACAACCTCTACAATCCCTAACTCTTTCTAGGAATACACCTATAGGGGTTAGTAAATGAGGAGGCAAGACTGTCTCAGTCAGATAGTGAACATAATAACATTGTTTGGTGGGTGGAAATGACCTATAACATGATATTAATGAGTCTCAAGCATGAAATAATGGTTATATAAGATGAATGGGGATCTTATGCATTAAATCCAAAAGTCTACTCCATGCAAACATACCAAACAGGGGGTCTTTTAGACCAAACACAGTCATCATATCACCCTTGCAGACAGTGCTCTCGTATAAGTCTATCTTATCTTTTTGAGAGAATTAGAAGGTCTATCCTTGGAGTTAGAATCTCAAATTTTGTAAAAATAATCCTTGGGACCCATGAGACACTCTCCAATAGTTTGATTTTATGAGAAAACAAAGTAAACCCTCTCTATTTTGTCTCAAAGGAGGGCTAGGTTTCCCATGCATAAAGAGATAGTTTTAAGGTAAAAGGGATGAAATGATAAGATAGAGGTCAAGATAACCATTAAAGGTGATTATATAACCTAGGACACACCTAACACAAGCTGAAAACCTTGCTAGAAGAATTGATGCCAAACAGGGAGGCTTAGATAAGGAGGTCTGCAAGCAGACCTAGTGAGGCAACATGCAAACCCAACCTCAAATGAGAGATAACTTTTAGTTTAGGCACTAGGAAATCATCTCAATGACTTGGATCATCTCCACATAGGTATATATGAAGTGTTAAAACCATCACTTTATATGGGAAACCAATTTGGAGTCTTTTGTAGTCTAAGTTACAATTAGATCCTTTGGAGAAGGCTTAGGCCTAGTTGCTAGACAGGGTCACTCTTCATCTCTAGCTCCAAGGGATCTATCCTATTGATGGGAACATGTTTTTGGGATGTGTATAAAGGTGTTTGAACCTTTAGTATGTAGGGTAATCCATCAAGAAGCCATATTTTGATTTAAAACCTCCTAGACCCCACATAATGTATGGAAGTAGCTTGAGTGGCCAAGTTTAGAAGCTCAAAACTCTCTTGATACTTTTCATGGGTCCTTGAGGTGACTAAAAAAGTTATAAAGCATCCTAAAGAATCCCTTAGTGTCATTTTATTATTATGAACAAATGTTAAGACCCAAAATCACCTCAAAACCCTTGCAATCCCTCCTTAAGGACCCGATTGGGAATATGAAGCAAATAAAGTATCCAAAAGGTGTGAAAATACCATGAACCCACTTTAATGATGTATAGGAATCTTAAAATATTCTCCACATGTGACTAAGGTTTACAGAACAATACAAAATAGGTTAGAATAAGGCTCTTTTTGACATTTTTGTGTGTTTTGTAGGCATGGAAAAAATTCAAGAGGCCAATTAAATTTTGGGGAATATTTTATGACTTTTTATAAGTCCTCATGTCTATTTGATATGCCATATAAACTCCTAAGCCTATATTCTACCTCTTTCATTTTAGCCAGTCTAGTGGGCAGATAGTGAACACTTAGGAAAAAGTGGTGAAACTCAATTTAGAAATCCTTTTAATGATTATTTATTGAAAATGATGCTATGGAAACTTTGGACACATGTAATAACTCCTTAGGCATGGATTATACTAAATAATTGGGAAGGTTTTAGGTGCCAAGTGTGAGAGGTGCATAGAGAGAGCTCATTTTGGAACTGTCATGGATGATGGTGCATGGATAGAAGAATAGGAGTGATAAGATACCACTAAAAGGAATGTGAGGAATTTTTAATAACCCCTCCTACTTAGACCCATCATCATACTTGATCAATTACACTGATAAGATAGTTTTAGAAGACAAATCATGAGGGGCAATTTTCTATGCAAGGAAAGGAATTTTTTGACCACTGTGTAGGGCTTGGATGAGTTGAGATTAAACTTGTATCCCCTATTATTACATGGATCACCCTATCTCTCTCTCTCATGTGCACAAGTAACTAATCTTTTTAGTTGTGACAAGTGTCTCTATTACTCTTTGACTCTCGTTTTCTCTCTCTTCTCACATCTTCTATAAATTGAGCCTTTTTGTCTATTGTATGGATGATCCACCTGAGTATGGAAAATCCCTATTACATTGTACAACTTTTGATAATTAAAATTACTAACTGTTACCTCTTCCATAACTATACTTAGTGTGTGTAATTTAGTGTTTGATTTTGCTTAAGTGATACTCTTACTTCCTTAACATGCTAACTCATTCTTACAACCTATTTGCAGTTAAGAAACTTCTTCTTACAATGCATGTGAAGTGTTATTGAGAAATTTAAAGGAATAAGTGAGTTTGTCTCTTCATCAGTTCCATTCAAGGCCTCTTGTCTAGTCTTCCTATCCTAGATGTTCATCTTGACCTCATAATGTAACATTAATGTAAGAAATTGTAGATTGGGAAAGTGTATGTTTGGTCTATTACTTGGTCTTAAGTGTCATATACATGTGGTTGGATGTCATCAACCTATTTAGTGTGTCACCTCCATTATTTTAGATTTAATTTTAGTTCTTTCTCTCCTTTTTGACCCCTAGGAGTTAGTAATAGTTGTAGTCAAGTGGTACATCAAGGGAGATACCCCTATCTAGAGATTCACTTCATTTCTTAAGCTGCCCACAAGCCTAGAAGTGATTCCATTATGACACTTAGATGAGGAGAGTGTTAGAATCTTCCCAAAGGGTGCATATCTAAATGATAACATGTTTTAAATTCTTTTGATAAGTCTTATGACATCATTCAGTAGCTTGAGAAAATCCCAACTCAAATTTCATTAATGGAGCTTCTCAAAACCTTCGCTTTACATCGAGAGATACTGAATCAATTTTTAAATGATGTTAAGGTCCCTAGTCACTTGGATACCAAAAAATTAAAAGAATAAATTGGATATTTATCCCCTTCACAACATATTACTTTTGGTGCCAAAGAAATGCCTCTAATCAACCCTCACCATAATTATCCATTATTCATTAAAGTCTCTATATCCCATCACTAGATCTCCTAGGTTCTCATAAATAGAGGATCATCATTAAATTTATGAAATATAGACTTCTTAAATAAACCAAGGTATTTAGAATCATCATCAAAGCCTACCTTGATTATGATCAAAGCTTATGATGATAATGAGAGGCCATCTACAGGGACTATGTACCTTCTCATTGTTATGGGGCATGTAGTGCACCAAACACTAGTCCATGTTGTGGATGTAGATTTACCTTATAACATGTTTCTTAGATGTTTATGGATCCATGAAATTTAGGCTATTCCATCAACCCTCCATCAGTGTCTCAATTTCTCACTCCAGAATGGAGGTCACCATCTCTAGAGTAAATTATCATATTCACAGTTGTTAGATGGATCAATCCTCACCCTCATATCCTTATCTTGGAATAGATAATTCCATCCTAAGTCCAATAGATGACAAATATATATCGCCTGATAAGCTTGAATCTACATCAAATCTATTGATTGAAGTCACCCACTTAAAAATCACATCCATGATTTGTGGAGAGTATGAATATGAAACCTTTTATGTAGGTGAATTACCACTCTCCCCATGTAGCTACGGGTCCTTTACCAAATGAAAGGTTAATATAATCAAATATCAGTTCAAACCAATAGCTTTATCAAGTTCAAGATTACTATGTGAATAATTTATTTAAGAATCAAATGATTCATGGCTTACTCTTGATGATGTGGCCCTTATATCTCCAAGAAAATAATACCCCCGCATCCAAACGATGATGAAGAACATGAATTATTAGGGGAAAGGACTAGGCAAACAAGAACAAGGAAGACTTGAACCAATCATGGTTTAGGAATATCCATAGTATCTTGGTCTAGGGTACAAACTATTTAATGATGACCTAAACAATATCAATTTCGATACTCTTTTTATCCTTGAGTCATCTCTCCCCTATAAATACATTGAAATAGGTTCCATTTATAATCGCTTCGAAGAGATTTTTGCCACCAACCTCTTCCTTGACATAGCCATTTCCACCATCAATAACTCCCTATGCTATCCATCACTCATTGACTAGGATAAAAAATAGGAGCCATCTTTTGATACATTCCAAAATGATGAAGCAATCTTGGAATTTATGGGAGCTTGAGATTTTATGCCATCTGGTGATCACAAAAAGGGTTTTTCCATAAATATTTGTTAGTATACATACTTTGGAGAAAAGCAAGCACCCCATGAATAGAGTGATGAAAAGAAATCTGAAAAGGAAGAGCCTCTTAAAGAACCAGATGAACTTTCACATATCTCATTTGAATCAGAAGAGTACTTTGACATTGATACAGAGCTTCCAAATTATTTTGCTTCAATTTCTCCAAAAATATCATTGCCTTCTTACCTATAAGATAAATCACCATTTCTTATTATAGAAGTGATATAATTTAATATTGGGATGGCAAAACATCCCAAAATAGTTAAATTAGGGGCATCATTGACACCAGAGGAACGTGAAGTTATCATCAAGTTGCTTAAATAATTCATCAATTTATTTGCATGGAGTTATGTGGGCATGCCTAGACTAGACCCCTATTTAGTAGTACATAACTTGGTTGTGCATCCAAATTCTAAACCCATCAAACATAAATTATGGAAAATGCACCCCAAAGTGGCCTTGTTAGTCAAGGAGGAGCTACAAAAGTTCTTGGAAGCTGGTTTTATCCACCCTATTGATTATTCTTATTGGATTTCTAATATTGTCCTTGTGACCAAGCCACAAGGTGAAATTAAAATTTACATATACTTATGAGATATAAATTATAGACACATAAAAGTGGCCACCAATGATCTCCAACTAGGATTTTAACCAATTTTCTACCAAAGTGCACAATTTGGCCTAAAAATACTAAAATGCGCTAAAAGCTTTAAAACTATCATATTCAAGTGATGATTTTGTCTAGAGTATCACTAAATTGGATAATATAGTTTATGATACAACTAAATTTGATCAAATCATTTCGAGTCAAAATGACATTTTCATACCTAGGTGTTCTAGATTGCTCTTTTCTACCAAATTTATTACACGAGACATGTGCCCTTGTTATTTTGTGTTGGAAATATCCTAAATGGGATAACGGTTCTAATGCATCTAAAATCTTATCCTAATTCTAATCCATTCAAATTTCAAGCCAATAATATGAAATTTTAACCAATTTGATTAATTTGTGCACCCATTGCCAAGATTTGCATCAAAGTTGAATAGTCATGTTTAAGACTAATCAATTGGAATTAAGATCTTAAGTTAATTTTCCATGGAACTTATTAAATATTTATTTTTGGAAATTGATATTGAATAACTGCATCATTATGTGACATCATTTCTTGGGAAGACATCCCTAGGCCATAAATGCATAAAAAATCTCATTAAGCCCTCCCATGCCTCATTAAGACTTTCCATGCCTCTTTAATGCCTCTCTATCCCAAATATTTATGAGGTAATTAATTCAATTTGGCCTAAAAAATTGAAAGGATTATTAGCCACACATATTCATCTTCAGATGGATGATTCAGATTCATTCTGATCATTATGAAAAATCTATAAATAAGAGGCCTTACCTATTGAATTTTAAGCTTGGATAGTGTAAAGTTATCATGCACAAATCATTCCAAAGCCTCATGTAATTAGTGTTATAATGCCCAATTATTGAGCCAAGCTAAAGCCATCTTAAAACCATTAGTGCCAAGGAGAGAAGTAGCCAAAGAAATCCTTTGATGAAGACTCATTGAGCACAAGTCGAGCAAGCCACTTCAACAAGCTATTTGGAGCATCCAAGGACGGTGAAGGATTTATTTGTCTTTTGAATTCTAGTTGTTTTTTTTTGCATTTAGTATTATTATTATGATCCTCCCTTGAGATAAGATTAAAGTGTTATCATTAGTGTGTTTTTTTTGGATTTTGATTTCATTCACTAATACCATACTAATTTCCCCCAAATGCAATCTTATGTTCACAAATGGCATGCCCAGTGGGAACAAATCAACAGGGAACACTTGAGCCAATTTTTATGACCAAATATAAAGGGACCTATGGACTTGGATTTAAATCACTTGTGGGTGACCCCATATACCTTAATCATGTTCCATCACCATTGACTAGTGATGATGCTGTCGATAGTGAAGTAGAGTTCGATCATAGCCTTTTTGACAACCTAATTGAGACCAAAGTATTTAACACTCATTCCATTTGTACCCTTAAACCAATCATTCATCACAACCCACTACCATTATATTATCTCCAATTGATAGACTAGGACCAACAAGAGTGCAACATGCCAATTGATGAGTTTCAAAATGATGAAGCTTTCTATGATTTTCTTGGCCTTAGAGATAGTGTTCTGTTGGGAGACCATAATTCAGGGTTCTCAATCAAGTTGGATACTAAAGCCTATTTTGGAGAGTGGGTGAACACCCTTAGCTAAAAAATAATATTTAAAACGTTGAGGTCCCAAATTGAAAACATCTTTGAGGCACTTTTTGACCATGTTAAAAGTAAATAAAAAGGCCAATCTAATGGTAAAAACTTGTTTCAGATGCCATTAGATGGGGGTGTTCAACCTTCTTCAAACATAGCTTAAGAGACCACCAATGATGGACTTGTTTATGAGTCTGAGTTTAGATTTGAACAAAAATAATCTTTCAATCAAATCATTTAGGAGTTTGCAATAGTTTTCATTACATGGCCACATCTCCCATTAAGGGACTCTAATTCATCATGCCTAGGGGAACTCGAAGAGCCAGTCCTAACAGATGACTATAATGTTGCCAATCAATTCAAATCTTTACCCACTATCTTTAAAGATGGTTCAACCATTTTAGTGGAAGATATAATAGAGGTTAACATCAGGTACCCAAATGACCCAAAGTGGATAAAACTAGGTGCATTCCTTACAGAGGAGTGTGAAGTCCTTACAACCCTTTTGAAAGAATTTGTTGACATATTTGCATGGACATATTATGACATGCTAGGTTTAGACCCCACCTTGGTTTTACACCACCTTATGGTGAATCCTTATGCTAAACCATTAAAACAAAAGCTATACAAGATGTATCTTCACATTGCTATATTAGTGAATAAAGAGTTGGAAAAACTCTTAGAAGCAAGATGTATTTTGTCAATCAAATATTCAAAGTGGATCTCTAATGTTGTGCCAGTTAGCAAAATTCTAGAAGGAATTAGAATTTATACTGATTTCCATGATATAAACAAAGCTTGACCTAAGGATGACTTTACATTTCCAAATATTGACATAATATTCAACTCCACAGTGGGTTATGAAATGCTTTCACTAATGGATGACTTTTTAGGGTACATCTAGATCAAGATACCACTAGAAAACTAACATAAGATAGTGTTCACCACTCCATGGGGAATATTCTATTATCAAGTTATGTCATTTGGTCTTAAAAACATAGGGGCCACATATTAAAGATCCATGACCATCATATTTCATGATATGATGGATGACATTGTTGAATACTATGTTGATGACATTCTTGGTAAATCAAAGACCAGGGCAATCATCCAATAGTGCTATGCAGAATATTTGAAAGACTACATGAGTATAAAATCAAACTAAATCCTAAGAAGCATGTCTTTAGAGTCACATCAAGAAAATTTATAGGATTCATTGTGTCTCATTGAGGCATTAAATTTGATCTAACCAAAGTCCAAGCCATAACAGAGATGAAACCACTAACAACTTTGAAGCAACTTCACAATTTATAAGGCAAAATTTAGTCTATTCAACACTTCATATCATAGTTGGCTAATAAATGCCATCCTTTTACACATATTATAAATAAGGGAGTCATTATTCATTGGGATGATCATTTCTATAAAAAAATTTAGTAGCTAAAGGACTATTTACTGAATCCACCTAATTTGTTGCCTCATATGCCAGAAAAGCCATTCTTGTTGTATCTATCAGCTACTAGCAATGCATTGGGGAACTTTTAGCTTAGCATGATGATAATGGAAAAGAGCATGTTATGTAATATTTAAGTCATATATTGGTCATGTATGAATATAATTATACACCCATAGAAAAAGACTATTTAGCCATGGTCTTCATATCTCAAAAATTGAACCATTACATGTTAAACAATAAGACCATAGTTATTTCAAAAGTAGGTCCACTCAAGTATATACTATCTAAAATAACTTTACAAGGCTACATGTCTAAATGGATCATGCTTCTAAGTGAGTTTGACATTGAATATGTCAATTAAAAATCCATTAAGGGGCAAGTTCTCGTAGATCAGCTTGTTGAAGCACCCCTTGCTGATACAGAGCCACTCACATTCTAATTTTCCATTGAATCCATAATGACCATCATTACACACCTCTAGAGGAATAACCTTGGAAGCTATATTTTGATGGATCATTCACAACACATGGATCAGGGGTAGGCCTTTTATTCATTACACCACAAGGGGATCTAATCCCTAAAGCATCCAGGATCAACTTTCCTTGTACCAACAACATGGTCGAATATGAAGCACTTTTTATAGGACTTTGACAAGCAATACAATGAAACATATCTCTTATCAAAATTTATGGTGATTTTTAGTTAATAATCAATCAAGTTACATACCACTTTTAGACCAAAGATGATAAGTTGGTTCCATATAAGGCCATGGTTGACACTCTCAAGCAATAGATTGTTAACATTCAGTTTGAGCATTTACTAAGGGAAAGTAATATAACTGTAGATGCTATGGATACTATTGGATCTCTATTTAGACAACCGTACATAGCTAAAGAGTATCAGTTATTCATTGAAAATTTACTAGCATTGACTCATTAACCTTCAACCATCATGATGATTTGTGATATTGTTGGTCCTAGCTCTATTTGGTACTCAGACCTTTACAACTACCTCTATGACCAAACTATGCCACCTAACTTATCTCTAAATCAATCCAAATATTTCATCCATCAAACCACTCATTATATCTTACTTAGATCCACCCTTTACCATTATAGTTTTGATGAAACTTTGCTTTGTTGTTTAACTTTGATAGAATCTACACTAGCATTGCAAGAATTTCATGGAGTATGTGGAGCCCACACTAATAGGGTAGTTATATATAAAAATCTCTTATGTACTGGTTATTATTAGCCCATGATAGATGCAGATGTAGTTGTATATGTCAAGAAACGTGACAAGTGTTAACAACATGCTAATTTAATTCATGCACCTGCCAAGACCTTAAAACTAATGCTGACATCATGGCCATTTGATACATGGGGCCTTGAACTCATTGGAAAGATCAATCCCACCTCATTTGATGGCCATAAACATATCCTTACTACCACCAAATATTTCAATAAGTGCTTGAAGCTATACCCCTCACTTACATGACTAGAAAACAAATTTCCAAGTTCATCTTCAACCATCTCATTTATCTCTATGGTATCTCTTCCGATATTATATCTGATAATGGAGGATCATTCAAGAATAAGGATGTTGAAAAGCTATGTGTTGAATACAACATCACACAACATTTTTCTATGGAATATTACCCTTAAGGTAATAGTTAGGCCAAAACATTGAATAAAACCATTATCAACATTCTCAAAAAGATTGTCAATAATGCCAGTCACTATTGGCACCATCAGATATTCTGCACCCTTTGGGCATACCACACCAATCACCATTCACCCACAGGAGCCACTCCATATTTACTTATTTATGCTAATGAGTCCATTCTTTCCATTGAGGTTGAGTTACCTTCTCTACGCATCTCTTTCTAGCATGTCCTAGATGAGAATGACTATTAAGTAGCTCACCTATAATAACTAGAGTTAATTGATGAGAAACACATGGATGTGGTGAATAATCTTCAAGCCTATCAAATCTTACTTTGAGGCCACTACAATGAGCATGTAAAACATAGAGAATTTCAACTTGGTGATCTTGTACTTAAAGAGAACCAAAAGAATACCATGACCGAAAAGAAGCATAAAGGCAAGTTCAAACCCAACTGGGTGGGTCTTTTCACCATTACGACAAACTATGGAATAGGATCATACAGGCTTGCCACACTAGATGAACATGAACTTGATGATCCGATGAACATTATCCACCTCAAGTGATATTATGCATGAGTGACTTAGTATATTATCTATAAGGATTATTTCAAGTTGTATCATTTTATCACTCTTCTTCTTTATACTATACCATTTTACCGTCCTATCATCTTACTAATATATCACTTGTTCCTATCACCTATCCATTTTACCATACCTTCTCATAAACTGAGTTCATTTCTCCCTCCCTACTTGGCCCTATGACCTTGGTTCTAATCTATTTGTTACATCATATTCAACAAAAGGATTCAGATCTAATTTCAGTAATTATTTTATACATTCCAGATAGAAACAATATTTTGGAGTAGTAAGATAGTATTTTGGAAATTACATCCTTCATTTTTTGTTCCATTCTCTATACCAAGTGTGCTTGATTATAACCACCTATGGGCAAATCAATGTCTCACTAGTCTTGTTACTAATTATAACTACCTATGGGAAAATTAGTATCATTGACTTATGATATTGTTTGCTAAGTTATAACCACCTATGGGAAAACTATGGGCAACACTTGTTTATCATGCCTTGACGTATCAACTAGTCATTTCCTATGCCATATTGTGCCTTTATACCAACTATGCCTACTTTTTTTGAATTGGCTGCTACACTAGTTAGATTTCTCTATTTTAAGGTAGAACTACAGCGACTTGAGGTCCTACTTTGGGACTATGTAGGCAGTGATTGATACTTTTTAAGGTCAGCTCAATCACCTTAAGCCATGCTCTAGTCATTTTATGAGCAACCTAATCCATGCTCTCACTATTTTGCAAATAACCTAAGCCACGCTATTGCCATTTTATGAGCAACCTAAGACATGTTCTCATAGTTTTACAAGAATCTTAAGCAATGCTCTCACCATTGTATGAGTTTAGACCATTTAGGGTCTTGTCACTCTCGATTGAGTTGAGATACTCAAAAAATTTCAAAAACCTTTGTAAAATCGTTAGAAAAAGCAAAAGCATTGCCCACTTCTTTGCATTCAAGATTCTAGGAACCCTTACTAAGTCACAAGAAAATCACTTGTCACTTAGTTTCCCTATCCTTTTTGGAATTTTATCCCATGATCTTATCATATTTCAAGACCATTCCTATTCTTCTATCTCATCCATTATGTTTTTTTTTCATCATTTATCAGTTTCTTCCCATTTCCTAGGAGAACTACATTTGGTTTGAAGTTTTTGTTGGATATTAAATACATGGAACTATGTAGGCAATGTATATTTGCCTAGTGCATATGGAGACAACCCAACCACCCCATTCCCCCAGTCATGTTTATTTGTTTAGTTGTCAGCTATTTTCTAGGGGCAATATGTGTCTAGTCTAAGTCATGTTGTTTATACTAACATTCAGGATAACTATTTATTTATTTATTTACTTGTTTGTTTGTTTTTTGTTTGTGTGCCTATTTGTTTGCTTTCAACACTATTGCCTTGATTTATTCTATGTGCATTCATTGGGTGATTCCTTATGCATTTATACTTGAATCCATCCATATTCATATGTCTACATTATCATCATGGTTTTCATAGTTAGTGCATTATTTTCTCTTGAAAATTGGATCTCGAGAGTCAGTCCTTATGCATCTTTCAACCCAGTTCTCATGGTGTTCTATCATGATGCCTACCATAAAAAACTACAATAAATATCATCTTCAAAAAGTCTACTCAGCAAGGGTGATATCAACATCTCCTCAGCACCGACAATCCCAATCATATCTTGATAGAGTAATTAAACAATGGAAAATTTTCACCCTTTATTAGTTCGAATGAGCATCTCCCTACTAGCAGGTTATGCCAATTCATATTTATCCTCTGTATCAAATTACCCACATCATATTGGCCATCATCAACCAATCAATCATGTATTGCATAATCAGGGTCCAGTGATTTTAACTGCCTATGGGCAAATCATTGTACACCATCCCACTTGCATTTCTTAATGATTATAACCACCTTTAGGTAAATCATTATGTTATCACCAAAATTACCTTATTTTTGCCCAAAAAGGGGCATGTTGTTATCTTTTTTGTCTATCCTAATTGGGGCAGCTCCATATTCTCAATGATTATAACCACGTTTGGACAAATCATTGTGTTATCATACCATGTTGCCACTATCAGGGTACAATGCTTATAATCACATTTGGATAAACCATTGTACATCATCCCACTTGAATTCTAAGTGATTTTGACTACTTTTTCAAACTCAATGTGTTCTCATCCCATCATCTTAAGTTTTTTCGTCCCCTTGTTTCACTTATTTATTTTTGAGGGACCGTTTGTCAACCTACTTGTGCCAACCATTCCCTCGAGGGTGCATCATATAGTTTATCCATTACCATTAAAGTTATAGGCATGTAGGACATTTTAATTCTTTAAGAAGATGTTACTATGCCTATAACTTACAACACCTTCCCAAACAAGGGCAAACTATAGACACCTAAAATTGGCCACCAATGACCTCCAACCAGGGTTTTGACCAATTTCTACCAAAGTGCACAATTTGGCCTAAAAACACTAAAATACATTAAAAGATTTAAACCTATCATATTAAATTGCTGATTTTGGATAGAGTATCACTGAATGGGGCAATATGATTTATGAGACAACTGACTTTGATTAGATCATTTCGAGTCAAAATGACATTTTTGCACCTAGGTGTTCTAGATTGCTCTTTTCTACCAAATTTTTTGCATGAGACACGTTCCCTTATTATTTTGTGTTGGAAACATCCTAAATGGGATAAAGGTTCAAATGCATCTGATATCACATCCTAATAATAATATAGTCAAATTTTGAGCCAATAATATGACATTTTGACCAATTTGATTAATTTTTGCACCAATTTCCAAGATTTACATCAAATTTGACTAATCGTGTTTAAGACTAATCAATTAAAATTAAGAGCTTAAGTTAATTTTCCATGGAACTTGTTGAATATTTATTTTTAGAAATTGATATTGAATAATTGCTTCATCGTGTGACATCATTTCTTGGGAAGGCATCCCTATGCCATAAGTACATAAAATATCTCATTAAGCCCTCCCATGCCTCATTAAGACCTTACATGCCTCTTTAATGCCTCTCTATCCAAAATATTTATGATGGAATTTATTGAATTTGGCCTCCAAATTGAATATATTATTAGCCACACATATTTATCTTGAGATGGATGGTTTAGGTTCATTTTGATCATTTTGAAAAATTATAAATAGAAGGCTTTGCCTATTGAATTTTAATCTTGGATAGTGTAAAGTTATCATGCACAAATCATTCCAAATCCTCATGAAATTAGTGTAATAATTCCTAATTGTTGATTCAATCCAATTCCATCACAAAACCATTAGTTTCAAGGAGAGAAGGAGCCAAACAAATGCTTTTATGAATACTCATTGAGCACAAGCCGAGCAAGCCACTTCAACAAGCTATTTAGAGCATCCAAAGAAGGTGAAGTATTTATTTGTCTTTTACATTCTAGTTGTGTTTTTTTCATTTAGTATTATTATTATTCTCCCCATTGAGATAGGCTTAAGGTGTTATCATTAGTGTGTTTTGTTTTGATTTTGATTGTATTCACCAACACCATACTAATCTACCCCTATTAAAATCCTATTTTAACATAATTAAGGCATGTCCCAAAGATGTCTTTCCCCTTCCCAATATTGACATTATCATGGAATAGATAGTAGGATATGAAATGATATCTCTCATATATGTTTTCTCTGGGTATAATCAAATTAAAGTCATGCCTGAGGACCAACACAAAACAACTTTCATCACTCCATAGGCAACATTTAGCTATTAGATAATACCCTTCAGCCTTAAAAATGCTACTGCAACTTATCAATGGGCCATTTAATCATTTTCCATGACATGATGAATAATATAGGAAAATATTATATAGATGACATCCTGGGAAAGTCTCGACTGAGGTTAGAACATCCTACAATCCTAAGAAGAATCTTTGAGCAATTATGAGAATAAAAAGTTAGACTAAAACCCAAAAAGTGTGTATTTGGTGTTATTTTAGGAAAGTTACTAGGATTTATAGTTTCCAGATGAGGCATAGAAGGAAACCCATCCAAATTAAAAGAAATCATGGAAATTCCTACACCTCACAATCTCAAGCAGCTCAGAAGTCTTTAGGGAAAATTACAAACCATTTACCACTTTATATCTCAACTTATAGACAAATGTCACCCCTTAACTCTTCTCTTAAATAAGGGGACTAATTTTAATGGAACCCAGAGTGCCAACAAGATTTTGATCATCTCAAAAAATATTTGAACAACTCTCCTATGTTGTCACTCCTATCTTGGGTAGACCTTTGCTCTTGTATAT
Source organism: Torreya grandis (assembly GCA_037957365.1). NCBI lineage: Eukaryota > Viridiplantae > Streptophyta > Pinopsida > Cupressales > Taxaceae > Torreya > Torreya grandis. Next base: position 2,102,668 of record JARHVA010000201.1, on the reverse strand, counting down.
TTTAGCAACTTCATGTGCCTTAAGTGCCCTCCTGGCACAACACAATGATCAAGGCAAGGAACAAGCTATTTACTATCTCAATCACACATAAATATCTTATGAGTTTAAATATACTCTAATTAAAAAGGCATGCTTAGCCATGATTTTTACCTCATATAAGCTCAATAACCACATGCTAAATAATCAAGTCCAACTCATCACCAAGGGTGATCCTCTAAAATATTTATTATCTAAATTATCTCCTACTGGTAGAATGACTATGTGGATCATGTTGCTTAGTGAGTTTGACATTGAATATATCAATCAAAAGGCCATAAAAGGACAAGTCATAATGGATCAATTAGTTGAAGTGCCACTTGAAGTGACTGAACCTCTTGTAAAAAACTTCCAGATGAATCTATAATGAGTACTTCAAAATCAAGTAGCTAGAAATTATATTTTGATGTCTCATTCATTACACATGGACCAGGGATAGGCATCCTCCTCATCACCCCATAAGGTGAACTCATCCCAAAATCCTTCTGCCTTACCTTCCCATGCACTAACAAAATTTTAGAATATGAGGCCTTGATAGCCAACCTTCACCTAGCCATTCAATAGAATATCCTTCATTTTAAAGTATTTGGTGACTCATAAATAATAATGAAATAGGTCAATGATGAGTTCCAAATGAAGGATAAGAAGTTACTCCCTTATAAGTAGTTAGTTGATCAGTTAAAACATAATTTTTAGTCCATAACATTTGAACAAGTACCAAAATGGAGTAATAAATAAACTAAGTCAATGGCCACTATTGACTCCCTTATTGACCTCCCTAAAGATGTTTTGGAAGGGAATTTTATTATTGAACATTTGATCTTCCCTACACATCAATCTATGGATCCTTTTCAAATTTATGTAATTAATGATTCCAATCTCCCCTGGTACCATCACATCTACCGGTACCTCCATGATAACATCTTCCCTCCTAACCTTAACCACCATCAATGTAAAGCCTCTATTCATCACACCTATCATTACACAATCCTTGGTAGCATGCTCTAGCATAGGGGCTATGATAGGACTCTATTAAGGTGCTTGACATTGAAAGAGGCCTCTAATGTGATCAAGGAGCTTCATGATGGTATATATGGTGGGCACATCGGTGGATTGGCCTTGGCTAAGAAACTACTCCAAATTAGATATTATTGGCCAATCATGGACCATGAATCTTAGTAGTATGTGCAAAAATGTGTTGCCTATCAGAAATAATGGAATCTCATTCATTCACTTGCATAAAATTTTTAGCCCATCATGAACCCTTGGCCATTCTCCATATGGGGCCTTGATGAATTGGTAAGATCAATCTAACTTCATCAGATGGTTAGAAGTTTATTATCACAACAACAAAGTACTTTAATAAATGGGTAGAAGAAATGCTGCTAACCTATACTATAGGCCTCCAAATATCTAAATTTATTCTTAATTAGATCATTTACCACTTTAGCATACCTTCCAACATTATCTCAAATAATGATAAATCATTTAAAAATCAAGAAGTTGAGGCCTTATGTCAGAAGTATCATATTATGTAACATTTTTCCTCCCTCTATTATCCCTATGATAATGGACAAGTTGAGGCAACCACCAAGACCCTCATCGATCCTTAATAAGACAACCAATTAGGTAGGCAAAAATTGGCACATGCAACTGTATCTAGCTCTATGGTCTTATTGTACAAGCGTTTGCACACTTACTAGGGCCACTCTATATGCCTTGGTATATGGGACATAAGTGATATTTTAAGTGGAAGTAGAGTTCCCCTCCCTTTGAATCTCATTAAAGGGCATCATCACCAACCATAATTATAGACAATAATGCCTACAAGAACTAGAATGTCTTCATGAGAAATGACAGAAGGCCTTGATCACCTAAGAAAGAGCATATCAAAATAAGATAAAAGGCCAATATCATAAGAAAATCCAATCCATAGAATTTGAATTTGATGACCTAGTTGTGAAAGAGAACCAAATAAATACTAATACAAATAGAGATAATAAGGGGAAGTTTAAATCTAATTGGCTCGAGCCTTATACCATCATTTTAAAGTTTGAAATAGGAGCATATAAATTTGGACACATTAGATGGTAAATATCTTGATGATCCCAAGAATATCATGAATCTAAAGCATTTCTATACCTAACAACTCCACCATCTTCCACCTATGAGTCCCCACCCTTAGGGACATGCCCTTGTCCACTCCATCCACTCATCACATCTCCTCAATAGTCTAATTGTAAAAAAATAAAATAAAAAAATCCATCTAATGGTGAAAACTAGTTCTCTAGCACCTTGGGCAAGTACCATGATGAAAACTAGTTTTTGGCATCATAGTAAAATAATCCTAACCTCAATCTCAATACTGGGCCTTCATCACAGGTTCTTATATAGTCACAAGAGGCAAATACTTTAACACAAGGAATATGACATTGCTTGTTGAGTCATGAGAATATTTGTTGGGGTGGTCCTCTAGAATAGCTTATTCATATTTGGCATATGTATTTCCCCAAGTCTCATCACTCCTTATCACTACCCATATCATATCATCCCATCAAAATCTTCTATTATAAGGATGTCTCTTTTTAGACTCAAGATTAAATCCTATCCTGATTTGTCTCTGGCTATCCCTAAGATTATGGTTCACACTTTCCCACTAACGTCATCATTATGTAAGGGTCACAAAGCATAAGTTTATACTTTCAAGATTTTAGAATACATTGTGATGTCAAATCTTGAGGGTTCATCTTAAAATCCACTCGTGCATACCTTTGAACTTGGTTGGAACCTTGTCTTGATATGTCAAAGATCTTGAACACAACATACCCTATGTACATAACCTCCACTCATCATAAATGCTCATTGTTTAAAATCATTTTATCATCACATCATTATCCATTTGTATATCCCTATTCATGTCATTATCTGATTATCTTGTGTAACAATATTGTCTTGTATGTGCTTATGTTGCCTTGTGTGATTATGTTTATTTTGCATATCATGTACATATTAATATCTTGATTATTAAATCATGTTTTTTCATGTATGTTTCATATTGTTAAGTTTTATGGGAATAAGGACACTATAAGTGCCCCCCACATATTTACATGGGAAAGGTCACTTATCAAATGGAGTTCCCATTTCACACACCAATTTCAACATACCTTTAGCTTCTCATGTCACTAGTACATGTTTGAATGGTGCAATATAAAAATGGATTGCAAACATATTACTGCCTTCCAAAGTCACTACCCATCCTATTCACCCTAATCCTATCCCAGGTCCTATCCCAAGTCTTATCACAACCATCCCTATCCCATCTAACCTATCTCTATCCCAACCAAAGCCTAATCATATCCCATCCCACCTCCATGGTGTAGGAGGATTCCTACCAGAACAAATGAGATATAATGAATTCAATAGGGATTAATCTTTCATTATCTGTTCATCAACATCATGTGATGATATACACCATTGACATTATCATCTCATCATATATATCACAAACATCATCATCTCTCAAATATGCATCATGAAATAAAACCAAAATATCACTAAGTCTATGGCCATATAAATCTATCAACACATCTCATACAACATCATCAGAAATGAAATTCTAAGACTATCACATCACATTTAACATCACATCTAATATCATCTCATGATGTAAGTACACACATTGCATCATGCATCTACCCATCATCACATCATCAATAAAATTTACAATAAATCCATCACTATACATCATATGCATTTGATCATATCATAAATTAAACACATCACATAAATCATGTATCCATCACATCATAATCATAATCAAAATACATCACATCTAATCTAATCACATCATGTAAATCCAAAAATAAAATTTATCTCAATCAAATCAATAACATCATATCATCACACACACACACATACATATACACAACATCATCATCAATCACATCAACACATCTCATCATATATATATATATATATATATATATATATACATAAATCAAATGTACATCATCCACATGGAGTCCATGTTAAAAAAATATAATAAAATAATGTGGGCCCATGGGGAAAGAATGAGATAATAATACACAAATCCCTTATACATCTCTACATATATCTCAAAAACTCATGGCTATGGCCCTGGTGGCCCGAGTGGTCCTTTCACATGTTGATGAATAGAGTGTGAAGACTTAGCCCTAAAAGAAGCTGCACATTGACCTAGTGGTATTTATACCTCATATAAGGTCCTATAATACTATACCTCTCAAGTCAATTGTCAAATGATCTTCATCACACTCACTAACCCCCACTCACTCATAGCTTGACCTACCTCATCCTTGGCCATTTTAACCACCTCCCCCTCCCCTATCAAATTTTGGATGCATGCCTGCATCTATGCAATGTGGCCCTAAAAACCAGTAATCTAAACATCTGTATAATAGATCCACCCCTGTAAGGTAGTAATTTGTGTCTACACTATAGTCAATTATGCCTATAATCCTATAATATGGGCATGGGCCTTGGTCAACTACTGGTCTATCTATGATATCTAGACTTATAATATAGTAACTTATCCTTATACCTGTGCCAAATGCCCATCTCTTTATGTTATCATAGATTGAAACTATGCTTGTCATTGGTCTCTCTTTTGCTTAATCCTGATAATATTAGATAAGTGAGCCTATATCTCTCCTTTCAACTTGGTATGTAGGGACCTCTCACTCTTTGATAACAGCTACTATGAGGGTCCCACACCCTCTCCTCCACCACCACCACCACTACCACTAGCCTAAGTCCCCACCTATACCTTTGGCTAGACTTGTGGCCCTTGTACCTATGCCTAAGCCTAAGGTCCCATCTATCCTATTGCCACTACCTGATCTCCATCCCCTCCATCTACGTCCATGAACACTCCATCATGGCCATCCTATCCATCCTATCCATCCTACATAGACACCTATCTCATCTTCCTTTGTATCCTACCCTGGACCTAAAGAACCCTCCTCATGACCCCTCACTGAAGCACAACACTGGGGTGTGTCAAAATGATAAGTATCCTATGTTTTTACCATGCTTTATAGGTGGTCATCATACCTAGATCATGAATTAGTGTATAAAGTCCTACTGTACTGGGGAAATGCTCTCATAATCATTTCATGTATCTACCCTATCCACTAGCCTCCCCCACTAAATCCTCTCCCAATCACTCTAAATAAATTGATGCTTTGCTTTGGGTACATCTTGGATAAATCCAAACTAGTGTTGTACATAATCATGCCTATATCTCTCAATGATCAAATCTTATCTCCCTATTACATAACACTTTATGATCATGTACTGTGTCACAACCTTGTCATCCTATTTGAATTGAAGGCCTCTATACAACATCCAAGTGATGTGCTCTAGATGTAGGCTATCAAAATCATCCCTATAAAATCTCATCACTCCTATGTGCCCTCATTGTACTCCTAATAGAATGTAATATCCAAACACCATTGGTTGCTTAGGCTATCATGTTGCTAATGTCCCTAATGGTTATTAGATTATGATATGCTCCCAAATCCACACTTGTAAAAGCACTGAAGGCCCAAAGCTAGCTACTCCTCTATAAGCTCCTACATGAAGCTTTATGTACAAGTACACCAAAACAATAGGACCCCAAGAAAAAAAATGAAATCTTGAACCATAACAACCACCACATCCCCTAGGCCTAGATGATACCACTCACTGCTCTTATTTGGTAGGAGAATGTTGGTAGCAATAAACATAACTACTAAGGTCAATCTATCAATCATCCTCTCATGTAAACACTTATCGATATCGACACATTATATACCACCACATGTAATCTCCTAGCTAATTATTGTACTATCTGGGCTAGTGTATGAGATTACTAGTATATCCTATCTACCTACATAGGTAGATGGAAAATCATGTAAATGTCATCCAGGGTGACTATCATCTCCCCTATAATAAAATGGAATGTGCTGGTCTTAGAATGGCACAGCTCTATCAGGTTTGTAATCAATGCTTGGTCTATTTGGATCATAGGCATCATCTCTACCATATGAAGACCAACTAGCTCCAAAACCCTGAACTCTACCTCTGACTACAAATACATCTCATGAAGCACCTCGATATGATGGGATCATGATGCTATCACTCTTAGGTCCTCCTGCACCAATCAAAAATACATCACTCCATCTCCCACATGATAATTTTATTATCTCAAGTACACCACCTAATTATCCTACCTAATCCATCTTACAAATGTATGCCTTCCTTGACCTATCCCCTATAACTACCCCATCCCTAATCACCACTGATAATCGCCTATCTCACCTATATTACCTATATCTAATAGTCATAATCTACCTAACTACCCCTCCTCAGCTCCACATCATTAATCCCTAGCCTAATCCATATCCTACTAACATTATCCAACCACCCAAACTAACTAACATCCCCTATCCTAATCCCTACCCCATTAACATTATCCAACCACCCAAACTAACTAACATCCCCCAGCCTAATCCATAACTTGTTAACATTATCCAAACCTTAAACTAACTAAACTAACACTTTTACCCATCCCCCAAATTTTATAATTAAATCCATAATATAATAACCCCACTATCATGTTCATGTCCCCATTCACTAACTACATCCCATCTAACTATTCACTAATTCAGTCCTAACAACTATATACCCATATCAACTAACAATTACACCAATTACCTTAACCATCTAACTCATCCTCACACTTTCCCATTTTCCCAATGAAGACAAAATCACTAAACATAATATGCCTAAATAGGTGATTTTGACAACATCACCACTTGCAACCTATGATCTTGTTTAAACCACAACCACATAAAATCATAAAACCCTAAATAGTGATTTTAGAAAATTACAATTATACAGTTGTGGTATTACAATATCATGATTCTTTAATCATGGTATTTTAATAATACAACTATAGACTTACGATATTATAATATCATAGATTATGCCCCTAAAACTACTAGTCATGATGACAAAACCATGATTTAGGGAAAAATTGATAGTTACAACTTTATCGAAGCAACTCAATTGACATCTCTTCTTGTAAAAATTCATCCAAAAAATGCTAATAATCTAAATTCACAAAATCACCAAGATAGGAAATTGTTACTCACCACAGGTCTAGCATCAACCAGTCTCTGGTGCTCTTAGTCTCTCTCACTATGATGGGAAGCTCAAGGTAGATGATCCGTAGTTTCACCTTAGAGCTCAAGTCACTAGAAGATGAACTATGTAAATGACCTAATTTTGACCCTTTTGTCTTATATGACCCACCCCTATACACCCCTAATATCCCATTAATAACACTGACAGTGTCTAATCCCATCCAATTATCCTAATCACATCACTTCTAATCATCTATAACATTATCTGGGGCACGGTTTATCCATCTCCTTGTGGTCCACTTTATCTTGCATCAGAACTACATTAGCCTGAGGTCTTTTCAGACTATGTAGGTAGTAATTGGTCTCACTTTTGGTACTAAGGGTAGCTTGGCCACTGATCATATCTCATTGCCATCCCATCCCTAGACTCCTTACATAGTAATTTTAAGCTATGAAAATTACCTTAATTATCTCTCAATCACTAATCAACAAGTCTTATTGCTTTTATCCATTTTAGAGCCTTCTCTAACATGTATCCTTGATATGTGAATTATCACCAATTCAAACCCATCATATTTTAATCAATTTCATCCTATCAATTAATTTTTTTCTAGACATTGGTCATTTGTTTAGAACCCATCACAATGGAGCTACCTTATCCCCTCAAAATTTGGGGCATCCTCAAATGTAGCTATGGCTTGGGGCATCCCAACCTCATTTTACCATCTTGATCACATCCCACCCAAGTATTTTTTTTCAAGTGACCATCCAAATTGGTTATCCCCACATGCTCCCTCGAGGGGGCATCATACCATATTGAATCATTACTGACACCGTCTAACATTATGGTTCTTCTTTGAAAGAACATTACTCCTTCCCATCCTATTCACTCGCAATGTCCTTTCAAAGAGGGGTATAATATATGCACTAAAATATGCTCACCTTGTTAATTATACTAGTTATGTTAATTTCCACTAATTTAGTCTAATTTATATATTTCCTATCTAAAATTAACTAATAGCCTAATAACACACATCCCATTCCTATATCTTACAAATCTTACCAAATCCCAAAAATCAATTAATCCTTTCATTAAACCCCTAATAGAACCTATTACCCACTAACCTACTCCCTAAGCCAACTAACCAATTTAAAAATACAAAATAATCTACCTACCTAATTACCACCCTATTCTAGCCTCTTTTAAACCCTTAAATCCTATAGGAGATTTCTAGAATTGGAGGATTCTAGAAATCTCCTTCATTTTATCCCTTTCTCCCCTAGAATTTTCTATTCTAGAGATATCCATGGAATTTTTAATTCTATGAAAAATCCCTAGCCATTGATTTCTCCCTCCATGCCTATATAACTAAGGTCTCCCCCCTCCTCCAAACTAACTTGGAAAACTATAAAATTGTTGCTATCTTACATCCACAAAGCCTTTTTGTATCCATCTATAGCCACTATCAAGTTCACTCAACCATTTGGAATCGATTGTCAACATCAAGCAAACAATCTAATATTTTCAAATTTGGCATAATAATCCATTTTTCAATCCTGGAGTGCATCCATAAGGAGGTAAAGTGATGGTAAGAGTATTCTTATTATGCTGATTACCTCTTTTATCCATTCCTACTTGTGTGTTTAGGTTTTAGGTTTTTATAACTAAAATTAGTAATATAAGTTGAATCTAAAATTTAGGCTTACTAATCTAATGAATAAAATAGATAAATATAAACTTAGAATCTCCAACCTGATCATAATTAAGACTAGCTAAAAGTAAGATATTTGTTATACTATGGTCCTTAGTGTGTTAGCTCCTTTACCCAAACAAAGGTTTATATAATTATATAATAAGGAGGATGAATAAATGACTATAAAAAATAGGACAATAAAAAGAGAAACACAACTCCAAACAAATAAAAATTGATTATGGTTGGTTGAAGACATTATTTGTTAAGACTTGGTTGCAACAAAAAAGTCTCTCCCTATCTCGAACTATGTATTCGAACATGAAGCAAAGCTCCAAAATAATTTTATAAGGACGTGGATGTAAAGGCTAAAAAAATATAAAGCTATAATGCAAAAATTAAATACAAAATCAAGCCATACTTGGCTTATTTGTAAAAGAGCAATAAAGGTTGTATGAAATAATTTAACTAAGTCAAACTAAGAGTTGAACTTAAGAGGGACTCAAAATGATTGGAAATAGAGAAGGGAAAGAATTGGGCCTAATTAGAGGTGAACTTAGGGAAAAGGGAGAAAGAAAAATGATAATAATCATGCAAAACACATTAAGGAATAAAATCCGGAAGCTAAAATTGAAAGGCAAAATAATGGTGATGGAATTGCCCCTATTTTCAGGGGGTGGTTATGTAACCACCACTTCTAGGGACAAAACCACCCTATAAAATTTGAAGCTGCCCCATATTTAAAACATATCTCCCATTATATAACAAGTTTGTTATGGTGGTTTACACAACCACCTTGATGAACCCATCACGCATGGGGTGGTTTTGTAACCCCATAGGGCAGTTTCGTCACCTAATAGGGTAGCTCCATCACTAATGTGAGCTTTTTGAAAATAAGCTAATGGGAGTTGTAAGGGCCAATAAAAGTGGGATTTAAAGGGCCTAGAAGAGGGAGAGGGAAGAAAAAGGGGAAGAGGCATTAGAGAGTTCCTATTTGAGTGTCATTAGGAGGTCACTACATCATCATTATACATGTTATGTTGAGAATATCACACCACGTAATAATGATGTGCACATAGGCCTTCCAATGCATATTAAGTATAAAAGTGCATGTGACTAAACATGTTCAGTGTTATGAAGTAAGAAGCCCATCGTTAGATGATATATAAGGTTCCAACCCCACTCTATCTTATATTTAATACAATAATATGATAGACCCATAAGACTTACATTGCATATCAAGGATAAAGCAAGTATCTTGTTAAGTTTATTTTGACATTAATTTTTTTTAATTTCTCAATTCATCCATGTCTACACATTTATTTTTCATGTTTCAAGATTTAGTGACCCATCTCCAAGAGACCCATATTAATAATATTATTTTAAATATTTTTAGACCCCTAAAATGGAACACTTCATGTTGATTTTAACTATATGCTAATTCTACACTAACATCATCCCTAAATCCTTAATTAGTCTTCTATTTGTCGTAACATCTCTAGCCTCCACTATTCATCACCCCCTAGCCAATTAATCTCTTCTTTCACAACCATACCCAATACCACAAAATTCGCATCCTATTATATTAGTTAATTTATCTAAATTAATTAACTAAGATTTCCCTAATAAAAAATTTCATGGATTTTGAATATCTCTATTTTCTAAAAATCAATAAAATCAAAATATCCTCACATCACACTCAAATCCCAAGACAATCGCATACTAACCTATAAAAATCAATTTTAAATACATTTTTCCACATCCCCATGTAATCAACCCTTCTTCCAAGGTAGGTCATAATCTATGCCTCATTAATAAAAATACGTAACATATACCAAACCCCTAGAATCATGTTGCATCTACAATCAATAAATATGTGTGTGACTATTAGTCCCAATTTATTTTGGTCCCCCAATAATTATAAATCCCTTCATATTCATATCCTTCATCCAAATCCTATATCACACCATCACATCAGATATTTTATCCAATGCTTATCATACATTACCCTCCCTAGCGGCACTCTCTTTCATAGAGGCTACAAAGACACCTTGTTTAGAGGTTTGGAGGAAGTAGAATCAATAATCAAAGAAGCTCACAACATCATTAAAATCCACATCAATAAAAGGAACTTATCAGAGAAGCTATCTAGAATAGATATGGGCTAGGGATTAAAAAAGGTCAGCATTATGCATCTCATAATCCTGTAATGAGTTGAGATGCCAAAGGATTACAAAAATAAAGAAAATCAAATTAAAAAATACAAATACAAACATACATAATTTGTCCAACATTGAAAACCATGATTATGTCACCTTGGGGAAGTAACATGACGAAAACAAGATTTTTGGCATTATGTGTAAATAATTAGTTATTTTCAAGTACCTTGACACTTGGGGTCATCCCTATCCACATTGAATTCCATTAAATTCAATCTATTTTGGCCATCTAATCCAATCCAAATCTTCATATTCATATCCATCCTATTGTGCTCATCTTTTCTTCCCATTTTGACCTTGCAAAGGAAATGGATGATGTTTTCAACCTTGTTTCTGGAAACATCTTGGTATATCCTCAATGACACTTTGATGACTGAACATTTGGTTCCCACATGATATGGTCCTTGGAGATCCCTAGTCCATTCTTAATCACCCCCTCATCATCCAAAAGCATCCTCATCCTCATCCCATGTCACTTTACACATCGTGATGCTAGAACAAGTTTTCCCTTTGCTAGTAGCCCTTGTACATACTCTAGAGAATCCCTTGTATATACTTAATTCTTAAAAAACAAAAACATCATAAATTTTAAAAAAATATTAAAACATCATAAATTCCAAAAAATCCAAAAAAATCATAAATTCCAAAAAACATAAAATATTAGAAACATCCAAAAATCCAAAAAAATCATAATTTCCAAAAATCTTAAAAATAAAACAAGGCTAGTAATATCTAAAAGAGATATAAAGCTAAAAAATTTAAAACATTTGCCTTGTTTTTAATCTGATCAAAATCCTTAATCAAATCATTTCAACTGCCTTTGGGATGTGTCCTTCCTTAATCCACCCTAATTGGGGCAAATCACATCATTCCATCTTTTAGGGTATTTCATTCCCACACCCCCCCTGTTTGGAGAAAATCGATCAAATTTAAGCTCACAACTTTTTGGGATATTTCATTCCCAAATCTGCCCTTGTTGGGGTAGATTAAAGTGTGCAACTTATTATCAGAGATATGTCATTCCCAAACCAATCTCCTTGCATGTATCATTTCTTGGGGGCACCATCCAACTATCAATATCATCAAGCCTTCACACATAGATTTTGACTTGATTAATGACAACATGCTTTCTATTGATTTTGTTTTGAACTTTGCATGTGTTTTTCTTGATTGCTTGTTTGTTTAATTTTCCTTTTATGCTTTGACTCAGTCCATATGTGTGTGACAACAATGTCATCATGATTTTTCCATATCATGGTGCCTCTAGTCATGCACTCGTATCACAATCCATCCATTGACATATGATGATAGTACATCATGATTTTTCCTTATGATGGTACATTTTTGTAATTTATCTATAGGATTGGGGGTTAGTCCTTACACACAATGTGACTAGGTCATCATGGTGTTTTATATCATGGTGCATACTATAGTGTAAATATAAAAAATCTAGTTGTAAAATATGGAGACACGAGCTAAAATAACAGTATATGTCCTTGTAAAATTTATCCATATCTTAATCATATATTTTCAAATAAAATCATATTATAAATCTTTGACCCATTCAAATTCAATAATATTTTCTCATCACATTCCTCCCTTCTTGGGAGAACTACATTGGCTTGTGGTGTATTCAGACTATGTAGGCAACACTCAGTCACATGGAGTTTCTAAGGTTAGCTCGACCATTCTCATTTCCATTCTCATTCATATTATTTTTTCCATCATTTCAACTAAACTAATTATCCAAGTCTAATCATGTTATTATTCAATAATTATTACACCACTTGGGACATCCTCGTGTGCCCAATTTTTTGTGGCTTTTTCATTCTTTGAAAAGTTGTTATACCATCATAATGTACTTCTATGTCAACCTATTGAATTCTTATCATCCATCGATTATCCATCAATGTGATGATCTCATCCTTAATATGTGAAATAGGTTAAGTCCTTGATCTATGCTTGAAAATCAATCAATCAATTAATAATCCATCCAATATAAGCTCACAACTTATTAGGATATTTCATTCCCAAATCTGCCCTGTTGGAGGAAAATCAAGGGTGCAACTAATTATCATCAGGATGGATCATTCCCAAATCCAAGGCCACAAATTTTTGGGATATTTCATTCCTAAATCTGCCATGCTTGGGGCAAATCAAAGTGTGTAGCTTATCTCAAGATGCATCCTTCCAAAATTTGCCCTGTTTGGGGTAAATCAATCCATCATCATCAAAAATTAAAATGTGTAAGCATTAGCTCGCATTGGTTAAGCTCATCTATTTGTCACATTCAATATAGCCTCTTTCACTCTTTTTTGAGAGCCCATCGATATCCTTCATCACTGCATGCCCTCTTGAGGGGGCATCATCCATCACATTCTTTCATCCATCATCATCTAGTTTATCATCCAACTTTTTTTCAACTTATTTTTTGTTTGAAAAGTTGTTACTCCACCCATCATGTCTCAAAACACCCTTTCAAAGAGGGACAAAATATATACACCTAAAATTAGACACTTTATGTTAATTTTAATTATCCACTAATTCTACACTAACACCATCCCTAAATCTTAAATCAAATTTCTATCTATCCTAACATCCCTAGCCTCCACTATTCATCACCCCATAACCAATTAATCCCTTCTTTCACAACCATATCTAATCCCATAAAATTTACATCCTATTCCATTAATTAATTAATCTAAATTAATTAACTAATCTTTCCCTAGTAAAAAATTCTATGGCTTTTGAATATTTCTATTTTCTAAAAAGTAATAAAAACTAAATATCCTCACATCAAACTCAAATCCCAAGGAAATCATACACTAACCAATGAAAATCAAATTTAAGTACGTTTCTCCACACCCCCATGCATTCAATCCTTCCTCTAGGGCATGTCATGATTCATACCACATCAATGGAAATCCTTAACACATCTTAACCTCCCATATTTCCTCCTTAACTTATCTCATTTAATGAGGAGGACTCATTCTCCACCATTGATCATCATCATGTAATCCTATAAATTGAGAGCTCTCCCTCTCATTTCAACAAGTCTACTTTGCCCTACAAAGTTTTGCCAAAATTAACAAGGAAGCTTTCAATTGACAAAAAAGTGTTGTTCAAGTCTTCACATAAAGCTTCAACCATCCTCTTCACTCATAAATCCAAATAATCCAATTAGCAAGGGGAAGTGCCATTGGATTGCCCACGTGTCTTGTGCATGCCTTTGTAACCACATCCTTTGAGCAACATCTAATCCAAATAAGGAGCTTGTTTGTCTTGGTAAGATACAAGGTATAACATTTGATTGATTCCTTTCTTGTGATAGCTCTTCCAATGTATATTAATTGTGAAGTTTGTTTAATAACTTGTATGTGCTTTTATTTTGGTATTAAACTAATGATTGCATATGCTAATGAATCTCCATTTGATATATACTTTATATTTCATATATTATACTTTAAAGTACATGCCTAAACCATCTACTTTTGGTTATGCCCACACCTCAAACTAGTAAAAAATGTGTTATCTTCAAATGGACTTGTGTGTTTTATTATATGTTGATTTATTTATGCTTTACACATTTGTCTACGAATAGTTAACTTAGAGTAAATCAAGTGTTATTGATGATTTGGTCAACCTTTAAACCCTATAACTTATTATGTGCATCTCAAGAACAACTTCCACTAGATCCATTTGTAACCTCTAGTCCCACTATTCAGATCATATTGCATAGTCTTGATAATTTGTTTGGATCGTATCATACAATTGTAGCTATTAATCTCCTCTCCCTCTTTAGCCAAAAGATTCCCTTAGTCCCTTTTCACTTTTCTAGTTTCTAGTTGTTGTGAATTGACATACCTGTCAAAATTATGAAAATTGAATTCAAAGTACCTTACAAATAAACAAGTGTTGTACTTTATTTGGACAACTATCACACATCTAGAATTGAGCATATTCTTGTGGCATGAGAAATTTTGTGTTATTCCAAGGTTCCTAGTGATTTATTTATTTTACTTCACAAGGTTTGACTATTAGAGCGTTAGAAGTGGACAATAACCACCAAAACCCTAATGCAATCCCTCAATCTATTTTTGTAACAATCTAGCTCAAAGATTTAACTATTATAGGTACACAAGGGTTGAAACACACAAATAAAGCTAGAGAATCAAAGAACATAACTAGGTGAACAAAAACCAAAAGTTGGAAGTGAAGTGTACAACCTTTTAGATCTAAAATTCCAAGAAGCGAAGGTAAGAGTAAGTGAACAAAACCCAAGTCATTTTTTTTTCAATTTTTAGACAATTTTCCATGATTGAAAGTTTACACTCTAACCATAACTTCAAAGCAAAATGTATTGTCATGGTAACCTTCTTCGATTAAATTCGAATATCTGAATAATAATTATCTTGACTTCAAATAAATATTTTAAGGACTACATTTATACAACAAGTCTTCTACATCATTGTACATACAAAGATTATCTCTTCATATTCACTATATATTATTGTTTAACTAATCAAACATTATTAATTTATTGTGGATAATTAATTATTTACATTACATTTGTAAGCCTAAAATTGGAGTGACGCACAAAAAGCCGAAAACAAGCTTAAATTTCATTTTGGAAACATTATTGCGTACAAATGAAGTCTTCGATTTGGTTGGGGTTGATTCACATTGAAGCTTTAAAAAGTCCATTTTAGGGACAAAAAGATTGGTGGCCCTCTCCAAAGTTAGGGCTTCCTTCATTCACAAGATTGACGAATGCCGTGGTCCATTTTATATTTGTTATATAGTGGTTAGTATTGTCAAATAGTAAATGATTCGTTAATAATCTGTAGATTTTATTTTGATTTATGTCCAAATGGATGTAATGCAATTGCAATTGTATTATTACTTTTTCTTTCATTTTTATTAATTTAATAGTTTTTTATTAATATTAATCATTAAAAAAAGGATAGAAAAGTTATAAAGAATTATGAATTGGTTTATGTTTTTTTTTATTAGAAATTATTTATATATATATGTTTTTGATTGGAGTTATGAATTGGTCTGAGACATAAGAAGGGTTTCAGATTTCCAAATGATCATCTACTACATATACTATATATACCAACAATGATCATAACTAGAATGGGACTTAAAACAATCAAATCAGAGATTTGTATCTGAGTGAGACTTCAAATAACCAAATTTCTTAACCAACTCACCCACATCTCATTAACAACTATATTAATATATTAAATATAAAATTAGAAACAAATTTTAATAACAAAATAACATAACACATAAAGTTAATTATCAAATGAAGAGTTTCCATGAAAATGTTAAGCACAATATGAAAAACTCAATGTACTATTGCAATAACAATTTTAATAAGCACATGGGCACACACATAACATCATTTCATTGGAGGTTACAAACTTTTAAGTGTATTTTTGCTATTTGCTAGATGACACATACAACTATTTAATTGCCACAACTTTTTGGACTAATTTGTTGGATTCTTTATTTTCTCCTCATGTTCATTTGCATAATGATGTTGAGAGTCTTAATCACATTATACTTTGAGTTGTTACTTAACTAACAGTTGATTGATGGTATAAGGAATGTTAGAAGGGATACAATACTCTAATTTTTGTGAATTTATTTATTTTTTGGTCTTTTTTATTATTTGATTTATCATGTGGACTTTGGTCATTTAATTATTGGTATATTTTTTTGTTGTGAATTTTTTCGATAAATAGTTTTATATTGAACTAATTCATCTTTTTTTTTTTCAAAATTTTTTTTTTGAATTGGGCTATAAATTTATTAGTAACATTGATAAATGAAAGCAAAAAAATAGACTATGGGATGTTGATTTGTTATCTCTAGATTAGTAACATTGCATTGTGATTTGAGCTGCATATTAGATGTGAAGACATGATTTAATCAAATTAGCTCTCATTCAACAAATAAAATGACAAATCAAAGATGCCACCAACTTGCAAGCTATGGAACTCTTTGCAATGGGCAATGCAAGACATGGAACTCTTTGTGGGCATTGAGTGTGGGTGCTAATTTTTTTGAAAAGTTGGTTTATTGAATAAATTTTAGGACCTTGACCATTGATAGTCAGGGGCCTTATAGTTGACCATCGATGGTCACCCTGATCATTGATGATCAAGGGGTAAACCCTAAAAGTACATAGATAAAAGTGCTAAGTGAGTCATTTTCACTCATTTTACTTTTATGAATTTTGTGACTTTCTTCATTGGTGTTTCATGTAATAATTATTGATGGGGCATTTGTTGAGTAGGTAATTTATTAGTTGAGTTGATCGAGTGGGCTGGTGAGGATATAGGGTGGATATGGATGAGCATGTGGTGGGGTAGGAGGTCTCCAGATTCCACCTTGATGATGGTCAAGGAATGAGGTAGGGGTTGCATGAAATTATTAGTTTAGTTATGATTTTACCTTGGATTTGGTGTGGATTTAGTTGTTTAGTTATTGTTTATTTAGGTAGGTTTTGGTTTTGACCTAGGTATTAGGGTTTTGATGGGTTTTTGGTTAATGTTTTAGGTAAAAGTGAAATTGGTAAGGGGTAGTGTAGTGTGTGTAGGTATGGGTAGGAGATAGGTAGAAATTTAGCTATTTTGAGTGTGTTTTTGGGTGGGTGTAAGGTTGAGATGCTCCATCATTGGTCATAAATAGTGACCATCGATAGTCATCTTGACCATCGATGGTTGATAACGATAGGCAAAATGGTCACCTAACCATTGGCAGTCATAATGACCATTGGCAATTATCATGATCATTAGCAATCAAGCCAAATGATGAAAATGTTAAAATCTAAGCTATTGATTTTGATAATTTTGAATGGAAAGTTAGCTTGATGATACTAATGATTGATGGGTAGTGGTTTTTGGTGAGGGTATAGGTAATGCTTAGTTGGATTTTAAGGAAAAAATAGGATAAGTGATATAGATAAGAGGTAGTTGTAAGAGGTTAAGGTCATAGATAACAATAATAAAGATAACTAAGTGTATCATCTA
Source organism: Torreya grandis (assembly GCA_037957365.1). Taxonomy (NCBI): domain Eukaryota; kingdom Viridiplantae; phylum Streptophyta; class Pinopsida; order Cupressales; family Taxaceae; genus Torreya; species Torreya grandis. Next base: position 2,084,513 of record JARHVA010000201.1, on the reverse strand, counting down.
ATGAACTTTGTAGGCATGAGAGTAGATTCAGATGCATGATTGGGTATCATGCATCTTACTAGAGATACATCAAGGGATGACCCCAGTGGATTGGGATCATATGGAGGAGATTAAACTAATGTCATGAAGGAATTAAACTAGCTTGAATTACTCAAATCTAAGCTCATAAAAAACATTGAAAATTTTATTTTAAGATCAAATCAAGATTTATAGTACCAATTTTTTGTACTCATTCTTTGTTTTATGTAGTGGCAATCCTCGAAGGGACAAATCACCCTTGACATTGATTATTGGTCAATCACTGCCTTCTCCAACCTCATGTGGCCACATGATAGACAACATCTCATGAAGGTGGGGATATTTAAAAATTAATGGATTAAAATACACGGATTTATTTCATCACACCCTTGAGTTCCCACATAAGTTATAAAATATCTCAATCCAAAAGCTATAGTGATGAATATATACAATGGAACTCAAATGTGGATTCATGAGTTACAAAAACTACTAGTTATGCCTCTTCTCTTCTTTATTGACATCAATTATGAAAAATAGAAGTGGATATATAGAGTAATTTGGTTGAAATAAGTGTAAAACCATTTAAATCCATGTTACTTAGAGTATATAAACCATTCCCCAATCATAAGTAAAGGAACAAGGGCAACCATAACCACATGAAAGCATGCCAATACAAGTGGATCTAAATGCACAAAAAGTTTACTCCTCTTCAAAAATATCCCTTTATAAGTGAAACCAACTGGATCCCAAACATTCACCACCCACTAAATAGGCTCATAGTACAACTTTGAGGATAAGTGACAAGCAGATGCCTAAAATCACATTAGAATAAGATCTAAAATTGTTAGGAGTTACACATAAAGAGGTGTACATGTTTTTACTTGATTTTATAAAGAATGAGATATATGAAGAAGATGAGAAGAAGGAATTATTACTATGGAATGTGGTATGCACATGTTGAGTGTGAAATTATGTTCCATCCATCCTACTAGTGCATATTACTCCACCACCAAATTCCATCATAGTGGACATTGTAGGACAAGAAGATACAACCAAAAAAAAAGAAATCACTATTTCAAGAAGGGATAGACATCCAAAATGTTTTTAAATTAAGCCACATTATAAAAAAGTAACAAATAATGTAAATAAAATAATTGGTCATGGAATAACCATTGTTGGTAGAAGCCAGTAAAGAACATAATAGTCCTCTCAAGCCTTTGGTTTAAAAACCACATACTTTGGGAGTTTATCTACCACACCATTCCATACTAAGAAAATGGAAACATGTTTAAGGTTTATAAGGATCTACATGTTGTAAAATTCCAAAAAAATGTTTAATCCATCCCTCTACATGACTAAACATCATTATCTTCATAAATCAATTAGATCATTATCCTTATCCTTTCATATCAACCTTCACACCACTCTCACCATATTCCCCAATGTATGTGAAAGGAATACCTGTAGATATAATCATTTATGAGTCTTTGGTGTCATTTTCATAGTAAGAGAGAGCACTAGTAGAATATCCTCTAAGGCATGATCATATTGATTAGCTTGCAACACAATTTGGAGTATACAATCAACCATAGTAGAAAATTGTAAAGACTAAAGCTGAAGAATAGAGGATGATGAAGAGAAAGACTATAAATATAAGGACACATTAATAAAATAATATAAATAATAAGAATATAAATATACACATGAAAATAAGTAAAAAAATAAATTCAAGGCTAAAAAATCAACTAAAGAGGCCAAGGAAAAATAAAAGGAAGACCTGCAAAGGAAAGAGGAGATGAAAGGAAGATAACATAAGAGTATGAGGATAAATCTATAACAGTAAAATTTTTAGATCATAGGATAAAAAATATAATAATTTATGGTATGTAGATATTAATACCACTTAACTAGTCATAGGGCAAGTAAAAAAAACAATAACTCAAGGAAGTACACTCCAATAACAATAACTAGCTAGAATAACACATGGTGTAGTAGTTAGATCACGAGTATAACCTTTGGGAGAGTCTATGCATTTGAGGTCTACATATGGAGAATCTCAAGAGGAATATTCACAATAAAAATATTATTTAATTAATTCATGGTGGATTTATGTCCAAGCACCATTACTATGATCAACCACATTCAATCTCTTAGTCACATAGATCAAACACTAGCCAGAAACATCTTTAGTTGCCATGACCTAGTTGGCCCTACCAACTACAATTTAAGATCTATCTCTAAATACATCCTAATTAGTGTTAGAAAATAATATTAAAGGTGATGTTTTATTCTAAGAATCAATAACTTAAAAATAATCTAAGATTGAGCAGAATAATACCTTGCTACGCGAAGAGAATGTTGAGCTACATGAGAGACTTTCCAAAGCATGAAAGATGATTAATGACACCTAGTTGACATTTTTTATTTGGGTTTTATGGGATCAATTTATTTTGAAAGAGTAGTAGTTCATTACTTTCCTCACAATATTAACTCAATATCAATCCATAACATAGTGCCTATAGAATATCAAGTCTAGCAACTACAAATGCTAACTTTGAATTACTGGAAGAATATGAGTATTTTGTAGACACTATTATTCACTAGGCTATGAATATTTATAGGAAGATGATATATTGGAAGGACCAAATCTAAGACAGATGGAAAGGCATTATGTTAAATATTTCCAAAGTAGATAAATCCAAGGAGGTAATGGAAATAAAATAAGCATCTTTCACTGAAATTAAAAATTATTTTCATGAGTCTCTTGCATTAAGAAACAATTTCATGGCCAAGATACATACTTGGGAGTTGTATATGTTTCATAACACATTTTCACATTTCTAAATGTAGAGGTATGTTGAGTGAATGGAGTATCCCAGTCAACAAATCTAGTGAAAGGTTGTGTAACATAAGCTAATCATTATAACCACAATAAATGATGATATTCAAACCATTCTACAAATCCAAGATCTCTTTCATAGTTTGTTAAACATGGTTAGGGTTTTCTTAGCATAATGGATTAATTAAAGTAAATATCTCACAAATATTGTAGTTTTATCCAAGGAATCATAGATGAACATCAATCCATCTCATTAGATCAAATAATATTAATACTTCATACAAATATATAATCTTAAGGAATGAAACATCCTCTTCTTCCTCAAAAATTACCTACAAAAACATCAACCTATACACTCTCATTAGTATCTTTCTAATTATTTCATGCTAGCCTTTCAGAATCTTCATAGACTCTGTCACCTCCTTCACAGTAAGTAATACATGCTTTCATTTTTTTCAAAAAATTGAATATGTAAGTTTGTGGTAGGAAATAATCCTTGCAAGTGGGGCCAAAAAATTTGAAAACCCATAAAGGGAAGCATCTTAGTTATGTGAACCTATTGAAAACTTAAAAAATGTCATAGGTTGGTACACTTATTAGTTAAAAACTTAAATGGGAAGCTAAGTAGTCCACAAGAAGTGAAAATCATAAAATGACACTTCGATCAAAACTTTAACCATTGCTTCTTAACCAAAACAAAAACTGAGCTCATAGAAATTACTCTAAATACATTTAACAAAAATTTTCTAACACCATTGTCTTTGGGTGAAACAACTATTTAAGTCTAGAAAAGTGTTGGTCAAAATATGTCAATCATAAGTTGCATGAATATTTTTGTAATATAACTAGGTGAAAAAGTATATGTTATAAAAAATATGGCTTGATGTAATATATAAAGGGTTTTTAGAAGTCAAGTGATTATATTTGTTTGAGAATATGAAAATTAATGGAAATACAGAGTTATTATATCATTACCAATATATATATGAGATTTTTAAAATAAGTAATTGAAATTGAACTATAATATAATAAATATCAATGCATGGTTTTCTTTTAATTATGTAGTTTTTAAGAGTATTCTATGCATTTATATTTTTTCTTGGATTGTTTGCATCATCCTTGAAAATGAATGAAAGTTGGTTCTAAATTATGAACTCTCTAAATGAGTAAAATACTTATAAATTTAACAACTCTAATGGAAAATTAATATAATTTTCATTTAGTCGTACATTGTTAGTAAATTCATATAAAATATTTAGAGTACACTTGTAACATCACAAAATACAACAAATAATATGCCCTAATGGGTGATTACATGGACCATTATTGATGTTGAGTATAATTATGTGTATCCTTGTTTAGGCCTTCTTCACTCTGAATAAGTTGGTACCACTATAAGATTTCTTACACTTTTAATGAATCAATTTAGGTTGCATGGAACTCCATTTGGTTTTCTCTTTCACCTTACCAATTTATAATCATTATAACCAATCCTTTTGTTTAGTTTATCCCTTATACAACCATTTAACTTACAACCATAATACACCATTTTTAAGGTTTCATGAGAGATGCATCCTTGTGATATAGGTTTATTATTTAGAACCCTTTCCTATTGGCATTCATATTTTAGGATACTCTATACTATATGTAATTCATTTGGTCCTTACTCAATCATTCAATTATTGTAGGCTTTATTTGATTGACCTCACTTGAGTCTTGTTCTATTGAGAGAAAGATGATAGTTTTAGGTTATCATAGCCCATGCATATAGAAAGAAAAGTATTTTACTATAAACTATTAAATCCAACATCAAAATAAATTTCTTTTAGTGTTAGATGCTCAATAATTTATTTAGCCCCTAAGACATTTTTTTTGAAGCAATGTTTGAATGAAATGTGTGGGTTCACTAATATGTTTTATTATAAAATTGGAATTAATTTATATATTAACTATATTATTAAGATAAAAATGAATAAAAATGGTGTAACCTAAATTTAAATTAGTATAATGAAAATAAATTAATAAAATGGACAAGGTATGAATAAATGAAAGAAACTACCTATGAAAAACACAAGAAGACTTAGTTATTTTCTATTTGTATGCTATATGTGTGCAACTAAAATATGGATATAACTCATAAGATTATACTAAATTATGCACATGTAACATAAATTGTAAATATCATTGGTTATAGTTCAATATTAGTTACAATGGGACATTATCAACTTCCACTAATATCCTCTAATAGTCAATTCTATCTTATGCATAGAATCAATAAATTTAGGACATAGTCACCTATGCCTGCTTGAAATATGCATATGTGAAGAAATTTAACCTTTAGTTGTGCATGAATGACCTAAAAATGACTTATTCAAATATGAAACACTAATAAGACTTGTAATAACTAAAAACTTATAAATAAAAAAGGGGTAAGTGTAATAGGCTGAGCTAACCCCAATCAACCCTATAATGATTGATTACTACCTACATATTTAATACTCTAACGAGAGAAATAAATCTCACTTAGTTATCCCACATAGAGTGATTAATATGATTGTGCTTATTTTTCTACATGTATTATCTAGAGATGGCTTGAATAATTTATAGTGCTTTTACTTGACTTAGATAGAATAGGCTATTGACTTGGTTAAGGCTACTTCGATTGAATATAATGGAATTTCAAAAAAATAGAAAATATTTTCTCATTGTGTAATAGTATAAGTGTACCTCAATATTAAAATTTACAAGTGATTTCTGATAGAATAGGTGACTTATATGTGCCTTTATATCAATCCAAAATGGAAAAAGCTCATGCCACCTATCCTAAAAATATAGACCAACATGTAAGGGAGAGTATAAATTTGAAAAATATCCATTATTGAGGTGAAAGACAAGATCTACTCATAGAGACAGTATCAACTATCAGTCATGACCCATTATGGTCAATTTTGTTTTGAAGCATAACATTTGAAACTAAGGATTTGTGGTGTCCGTACAAATTATTATAGAGGTTTTTAGAGATTAAGAATATTTTTTAGGCATAAGATAATAAATTAGAAAGGGATAGGTCCAAACAAGTACTTAAAATAGTGTGAGGAGAAAAAATAGGTCCAAATTAAGTGCTCAATTTAATTAATGTAAAAGGTGTCTAAAACTAATATTATCAAGTATTCATGACCACATTTGAGTAACTACAACATGAAATGAAATATTTTATTTGTTTTATTTGTTAAATTTTTTTTTTCTATTAAGTAAAACTATACATGAAAATTTTGTAATTTTTTCCCCTTTTATTTTCTTCAGAAACATTTTATTTATGAAAATGGAATAAAAAATGTATAATGAAAAATAAACACTATGTTACATTGGATCTTTTAAAGAAAAATGTAAAACACAAACCAATAAGCATGTGTTTTCTATTTTTTATTTTAATTCTTTAGTGATTATTTTTCAGTTATTTTTATCTCATAACCATTCTAGAATGGTAAATATGGATATTGACATTGGTGTGATTATTATTTTTATTTTTATTAAGTAAAATTTAAATTCAATTAACATCAAATATTATTTCTGATTACTCTAATTATTTATTTTTAAATAAACAAAATATATTGTTGTTTACTTCTTATTTGGTATTTTTAAATTATTTTATTTTATACCTATAATAATGAACAAGAAAAAGAGATTGTAGAAAATAAAATATTAAAAAATTTAAAGAAATGATTTAAGAAAAGAAGATCGAGTTTTATTTAACAAAATAGCCACCAAAAAAGGAAAAAAGTAATTTACTTATTGATTAGAAATTTGACCATGTTTATCATCTAAATAAGTTGGTAGAACAATCAACTATAAAAAACGAGTAATATGGAAAATGCTAAGGCCTATAAAATGCTAGTTTCTATTGTACGAGTTAAAACAAAAAATTTTTGGTTTAAAAAATAATTTTAATTACATATTTATACTCTCCTTTAAAAAATAGTCAAGTTCAAATAAAATGGAAGGTTATTTTGAGGTCATATGTAAAAGTTAACCTCATTTGAAGTTGACATACTAAAGCTCCAAGATCTCTCTAGAACCTGACCATTCAACTATAGAGCTAGCTGAGAATATAAGAATGTGAACCATTTTGACTCTTATATGTGAATTTAAAGTACTAGGTGGATTCCAAACGTGAGGGAGTCTAAATACATGTCTTAGAAGGTATATTATAGGAGGAGGAGAACATAAAAGAAGGCATCAAAGCATTAAATCCCAACAATCAAGTGGATACAATTGAGAAATGCATTAGTTTATTCCTTCATCATCTCATTATTTCCTTGTGAGTGAATTAGTTAAAGAAGATGTAGATGATATAGCTGAGTTCAGTAGTTCTTGCTTAAGAGATAAGTCTTCCACCAAACATTGCAGAGATCATTATGAGTTTGGGAGCCATAAGGTTAGCTTTTCTGTGTAAGCCCAAGAAGGCATAAAACTTTTAAATTGAATAACATAGTGGATATGAGGAAATATGGCTTCACTCTTGATATATTTTTCTCATATTGAGTTTCTCTGGGGGTATGTCTTGTGGTATCTCTCTTTATTGATGTGTTTATTTCATAAGTTTGCATGTTTACATTTCCTATAATTAGCATAATACAAAAAGCACATAAGAGAGCTCAAGATTTATCTTTAACAAGCATATTACTTGTTTATTAAAGGTTATATAACTTCACATATATTATTTCAGTTCTATTCAAGCATTTTAGTTGCATTCATGGATTAGTAGCGTGTTTAGAGTGTGGAAGAATGTATGTAATAGATGTAGTATGTGAAGATTGCATGTGAAGGGATACACAATATTTTTTATGTTGTAGATGCCAATCATTAGAGATGGAATACATTTTAAAACAAAATTTTATGTTTTTTCTATGGCAAATAACTTAAGAAAAACATATTCATTAAAATATTCTATATTGGTGAAATAAAGCGTGGAATATCCACTTAATTTACAGATCACTTGTTACCTTTATTTTGAATGTAGTGTTTTTTCTTGTTGACATTTTATTAGGTTCAGATGTTTCATCTACTATACTCTAACTTTGTAAAAAAAATAATCAATTTTTTAAGGTGATATATTAGGGGTTTACAACCCTTCCCACACCATAAACACTTCATGTACAAAGACATAAATAATGAATGCTGACATTGTTGATAAATACAATCAAATAAAAATTAAATTGAACATTAATAATTAATTTATTCAAAAAAAAATCTAAAACTATTCTTAAAAATGGGCATGCATGTTACAAACTTATAAATTAAATAAAAACCAAACTAAGATAGATATGATGCAAATTATTATTTTTTGCTTACCATAAAACATTTTATACAAAATATACCTTATGTTTGTAAGGAATGGAAACTAATACCAAATATAATAGTACAAAAATATTTAGAATCAAATAGTGAATGTTAAGTTAGCTTCATTAAATTTATTATCACATGAATTAAACATAATAATTAACAATCTAATGTGCTTGTGTGATATGGTGATAGTTTTCATGACATTGCAATTTTAAGTTCCCATAAACTCTAATCTTTAATATTCCTTTCTTTGGTCCTTATTTATTGTTTAATATTTCTTTTTATCATATGTTACCATAGTGAAAATTTCTTTATTCTTACTCTCAAGTACAATTAAATAGTCACCACCTCTCATTGTGTCAAGAAATCCAATATAATCTAACCTCTAGAGCTATGCCACTTTTATTATTTGAAATATTATTAGACATGGTGTAAAAGGTTCTTAGTTTATTCTCACAAAAATTGCCTCATTTATTGATGTACTGAGTGATGAATGAATTAAGTCACATTTGCAATCCCTTTCAAATTATAACATATACACATCTAATAATTTGCTTACACATCAAAGTCCAAGTCTTTTGATCAAAATTTATAATCATTTTGATTTAATTTTTACTATCTAAGTTAATCTTAATTTAAGAAAACATAAGTTACAGGTATATCAAAACCCAAACACATTTAATTATATCCATTTCAACCACTATGCATTGAATGTGGATAATTAGTTACTCCACTTGAATTTAAAATAAATAGTACTTTGCACTACATAAAATGCACATTGAAAACAAAATAAAATATTCATAAATGTAATCAACATTATGGCAAGTAATTTGAATCTATGTATTCCATATATATATTTTTGTTTTTAAATACATGGTTACTGAATCAATACTCTTGTACATTTTTTTAGATCCATATCACTTTATTTTCCATGCTTAAAATTTTCTTTGTCCTTTGTGAACTTGACCAAATTTGTTGTGAGAGTGTCATAATTGTAATTGATCTAATATTTATCCTTTTTAGTAGTCTTAAAAAATTGAAAACATTTTTTTATCTTTATTACAATGAAATTTAAGTATTATGTTTTATGTTTTCTTTGAATATAATATAGAAAAACATATTGGTATATAAATATTTGAAAATTACATGTTACATTTTTTGGTTGTTAAGCACAAAATATATTGAGTGAGGGGGGGGGGGGGTTGAATTAGTATATTATATATCTTTTGCTTAATCTGATTTCTTTCTTTAACCACTTAATCACACATTCAAGAAATTCAATAAAACTTGAAACAATAATATGCACCACACGAGAGAGAGAGAGAGAGAGAGAGAGAGAGAGAGAGAGAGAGAGAGAGAGAGAGAGAGAGAGAGAGAGAGAGAGAGAGAGAGAGAGAGAGAGAGAGAGAGACCATATTTCTACATGGAAACCCAAAATGGGGAAAACAATGTCAAGTATATGAATGAGCACCAACTCAAATTTCAAAGTTCATAAACACCAACTTGCAGGGGCACCAACCCCTTTACCAAGCACTAATATAGCAACTATTTGTGAGCACCAACCCCTTTTGTGTATAAAACACAACTATATCTCAATATTGCTTACTCAACAAATGATAAAACTCTATAATAGCTCCTACTTTTCTCTCTTCAAAAATAAATACAAACCATGCACACTCTTGCATATTACAAATGGATTCTCAAGCCTTTATTTATATCTTTTCAAATGACCTTTAGCATTCATTCTTTGTGACCCTTCAATCTTCATGGAAAATGGTGCCAAACTTGCATGACCCTTCATATTCTTGCATTTGAAAAGTCATATGTTGACCCTTCATAAGCAAAAATGTCCTTTCCTCTTTTGTCTTTATCTTAGTGACTTTTAGTATTCCTCAAAGTGTCCCTTCATGGAAAAATGTGCCATACCCTCTTTTGTCTTCACATGGTGACTCTTGAAATTCCTCAAGATGACTCTTCATGAGAAAATGCGTCCCATTCCTCTTTTGTCTTTTATCCCGTGACTCTTTAACTTCTCAATGAGCCCTCTTTTGACTTATATGCAACCAAAAATATATTCATTAAAATTAAATAACTATTAACATACATTAACCAAGATATGAATATTAAAAACACCATTAAATGCAATGGGGCATTTATCACCAATAATGTTAGACCTTTGACATCAATGACAATATTTCCAACAATCTTCTCCTTTGTCATTTATGGCAACCTCAAATTGAAACTGCCACATCCTAAAACCTACACATACTACCATCTGAAAAACATACAGTAACTCCCCCTTATTATAGAAACATATACCTATCCCATGCACCTATTCTTTGTACCTATTTCTACACCTGGACATGTACCTATTTCTATTCTTCTCTCCCTTTGACATCAATGACAAAGTGCCTACCTAGAGCTAACACTTAGCTCCCCCTCAACTATTGTTGAACCTCAATGGCAGGAAGTAAAAGAAATTACTCCCAATTTGTCCTGTAGATACTTAAATGTGTCTTTTGGTAGTACCTTTGTGAAAATATCTACAATCTGCTCTATAATACTGATATATTCCATCTTAACCTGATGATCTACAACCTACTCTCTTAAGAAGTGATATCTAATGGGAATATGTTTTTTTCTTGAATGCATCATTGAAATCTTCAAAATATTAATAACACTTGAGTTGTCACAAAAAATAGAAATAGGTTCATCATATTTTAACTTGATATCTTCCAAAGTGTGCTTCATCCAAAACACTTGAGTACAACACAATACCACTGCAATATATTATATTTCAGATATAAAAAGTGATACTAAATTTTGCTTTTTGCTTAGCCATGATACTAAGCTATCACCAAGGAAGAAATCTCCTCCATTTATAATTTTTTTGTCATCCAAGCAACCTGTCCAATCTGAATTTATATAAGCAACTAAAGTAAAATCTCTACCTGTGGGATACCACAGTCTATAATCCAATGTTCCCTTGATATATCTGAATATTCTCTTAGCCAACTAAACATGACAATCTTGTAGAGCTGACTAATATCTTGAAACCATACCTATTGCATGCATGATGTCTGACCTTGATGCTATCAAATATAAAAGACTACCAATCATAGATCTATACAAAGATTCATCTACAACAAGTGAATCTTCATCCTTTCTCACCTTATTTCCTATACACATTGGTGTGCCAACTGGTGCATAATCCTCAAAACCAAATTTATTTAACATTTCCTTGGCATATTTACTTTGAGATATAAAAATTCCTTTATCTGACTGAAATATTTGTAATCTTAAGAAAAATGACAATTCTCGAAGCATAGACATCTCAAATTCTTTTTGCATATTATCAAAAAATTCTTTTGTCATATTTTCAATTTTTCCTCCAAAAATGATGTCATCAAAATTTACCATAATAATCAATTGATTCTCACCTTCTATTTTGATGTAGAGATTATTGTCAGCAAATCCTCTCTTGAAACCTTGATCCTGCAGGTACTTATCAAGTCTTGCATACCAAGCTCTGGGAGCTTGTTTCAATCTATACAATGCTTTATTCAATCTGTATACATGGATAATAATATTTGAGAGAATAAATCCCTTAGGTTTCTCAATGTAGACCTCTTCTTCTAGATTCCTATTTAAGAAGGCAAATTTGACATCTATCTAAAACACTTTGAAATTTTTAAACATTGCATATGCAAGAAACATTCTAATAGTCTCTGGCCTTGCCACTAGTGCAAAAGTTTCTTCAAAATCTATTTCCTCAATCTAAGCATATCCTTTACATACTAATATTGATTTATTCCTAGTCACTTCTCCATTTTCATTTAGCTTATTTCTATAAACCCATTTTGTTCCTATCACATTGTGATCTTTTGGTCTAGGTACTAATTCCCAAGTATCATTCTTTTCTATATGATTTAATTCTTCATCCACTACCTTATCATAATGCTTATCATGTCTAACTTCTAAAAAAGTTCTAGGCTAAATTTTGTATAGCAAAGAGAAATTAACTTGCTTAGATTCACTTACCATCATTTTTCTAGTGTGACTTCTTTCATTTATGTACTCGATGATTTAAATTTCATTATGATTTCTCTAGACATATTTGGATGGGGTTTTGGTGTCCTTTTTCTCCTTCTAATCTTGATCTGACTCTTAAAAATCTTCCTCTTCAATTATTTCAGGAATGTCTACTGGATCACTGATTCTTTGTGTTCCATCTTCTTCTATCTTGACACTTATACTTTCAAGAATTTTCTTGGTTCTTTTGTGATAACATTTATAAGCTTTATTTTTGCAAGAATAACCAAGAAATATACCTCCATTTACTTAGATTCAAACTTATGAAGTTTTTCATTAGTTCTCTTTATGAAGCATCTACTATCAAAAACTCTAAAATAATCAACTGTTGTTGGTTTTTCTTTTCATAGCTCATAAGGAGACTTGTCACTATTGACTCTCAATAATGCTTTGTTATGAATATGCACTATTATAGCAAATGCCTCTCTCTAATATTTATCTAGTTTCTTAGATTCATTTAGAATTGTCCTTACCATCTCCTAAAATATTTTATTTCTTCACTCATACTCCATTTTTCTATGGATTTTTGACTATTGAATAATGTTTTTTATTCTATGGTCTTAAAAAAACTCAAAAAACTGATCTGACATGAATTCTTCTCCTTGATCTGATCTTAGACACTTAATCATCAAACTGATTTCATTCTCAACTGATATTTTGAATGCTCTAAAATGTCTGAAATCTTCTAATTTTTTCTTTAAAAATATTACCCAAGTCATACTTGAAAAATCATCAATAAGCAACATGAAATATTTCTCACCTTGAGTACTTTGAGTTTTCATAGGTCGACATAGATCAGTGTGAACAAGCTCTAGCATCTGAGTGGTTGATTACTCTTTTGTTTTGAACCACCTTCTATCTTTCTTCTCATGCTGACAAGGTTCACAAAGCGTGTCAAATGGCTTTGTAATCTTTAGAAGATTTTTGACTGCTTGTTTCTTGCTGATGTCAACAAGATTGTCAAAATTTATGTCTTAATCTCTTATGCCATAGCAAAATTTCTTCAATCTAAATCAAATAATATCTTTGACCTTTGATGTCTGATAGCATATACAAATTATTATCTATTCTCTGAGCATCTACAACCAATACATCTTAATCTTTTCTGCTAATTTCACAAAAAATTGTATAAAACTTCAGTGTGTGCCCCTGATCACACATTTGACTTACACTCAAAAGATTATGCTTAAGACCTTCTACATACAAAAATTTTTCAATTTTTTTCTACCATTATCCAAACTTAGAGTACCTTTTCTAGCAATTTTGGTAGTGGTATTATCTCCAAATTTCACTATGCCACCATTGATCTTCTTTAAGGTTATGAACTTGATTTTGTCTCCTGTCATGTGCCTCAAACATCCACTATCAATGAACCATATATTTTCTTCATTTATTACATGCAAAGATATCTACACCAACATAGATTTTTTAGTTATTTTATTCTACCATGAACCTATCTAAACTTTTTTCTTGATGAATGGAGCCTTGAAACTCTAGTCCTTCTTGACTGACTCAAACATGCTTCTACAGTATTGAGCTATATGTCTAAATTTTTTGCACTTCTAACATATTATGACCTCTTTATTAAATCCTGATAGAGGAGAAAAAGAGTTGTGGCTTCTGCTTGACTCTGCATGACTTTCCTTCTCCTTATTTTTGAAATCGTTAGTCCTTTTTTAACATTATATTTTATTATGACCATATCCATTACAATAAAAATAGTAGCCATAAAAATAGGACCTATTTGTGTATCTCTGACCTAATTGCCTTTTGTAGATCTATTATTTATAGCCTTCTTTGTTTGAGATGTCTTTTGTATTCTTAACTTATTTCCTTTTGATTTCCTCTTTTGTAAGAGCTTTAGCATTGCTTTTTATTTTTTCCTTGTCTATAAAAGTAGTGGCCTCCCCTTTCTCTTTTTTAAATCTGATACCTATCTTATTTGACATTGATCTTTAACTTTCTAATATCTTATTCAACATATTAGTGCTATTCTCAAATTTTGAATCATTAGCTACTATATCATTGATTACTTTATTTATTTTCTCAAGATCTATTTTTAAAGAAGTAATTTCAATAACATACCTTTCACATTCTTTACTTTTTACAATTATGTCGTTAGATCTTCTTCATTCTTCTTGGCTTCTTCAAAGTGTGATTGTAGATATTCAATTATTTCCTTTGAATCCTTTTCATTTTTCTTGATCTGTAGCTTTAATCTTTGATTCTTCTTCTCAAGAGCTTTTAACTCTTTTAAGGCACAATTGAGTTCTCCTTCCAGATTCACTTTGGCTTCATCATGTTCTTCTTCTTGATCATCTATTTGTTTTATTACAGAGGCATCTTCATGTATGTCCATGCATAGAATCTCTTCTTTTTATGAATCACTGACTCCACTATCTTTGACTGAGCTAGGATATTTATAATACAAACTCTTCTTCTCGAATCCCTTCTTGAATTTTCCTTTGAAATTCTTCTTGTATGTAGAATTTCCTTCTTCATTGTCTCCATTACCCTTATCTAGGAACTTAGCTACAAAATATCTAATCTTTCCATAATTAAAACATTTAAAAGGTAATTTTCCTTGATATTTACCTGTGCCCTTTTTTGGCTTGCGAATGAATATAGCTCCATTGTCATCTTCATCATTGCTAGAACTGTCACTTGACTCTTGAATCTTAGCCTTCTCTTTCTATGATGTCTTAAAAGTAGCTTCTCTCTTTGAGGGTTTCTCTTGTTCAGTCCACATCTCATATGCCGTAAGAATACCATGTTGTTCATCCATCTTTAGTTTGGCTAAATTCTTCATCTCTTCAATTGCTAGAACTTTTGCATCATATCTCAATGGTAGAGATCTCAAAAAAATTTAAACCACAATTGATTCTTCTAACTTTTTTCCAAGACCTTGAATTTGATTAACTATTTGATCAACTCGTAAAAGATAACTTGCTATATTTTCTTCCTCTTCCATCTTAAAACTCTCAAACTATCTTATAAAAATCTAAATCTTAGCTTGCTGAACCTTTCCATCACCTTTGTAAATATTTGCAAGTTTTACCCAAGTTTCATCATAAAATTTACATTGCATAACTTTAACAAATTTTGATTCAAATAAAACACATAAAATAGCATTTAAATCTTTAGCATTATTTTCACTTTCCTTCTTTTCTACTAGAGTAGTTACAAGTGTATGTGGCTCTTCACATTCCTCCACCACTACTTGCCAAATGTTGAATCCAAGGGCCATCAAATAAGTCTTCATCCTTATGCTCCAAAAAGTATAATTTGTCCCATCAAACAAAGGTGCCTTATTTGTAGAAAAAGCTTTATGTGATCCAGCCATCATGCTTTCATGATCTACCTTCAAGTTGTAAAACTTTTTCAAAAAGAACTTGCTCTGATACCAATTGTTAAGCACAAAATATATTGAGAGGGGGGGTGAATTAGTATATTAGATATATTTTACTTAACCAAATTAATTTTTTTAACCACTTAATCACACATTCAAGAAATGCAATAAAACTTGAAATAATAATATGCACCACATAAGAGAGAGAGAGAGAAACACCATATTTTTACATGGAAACCCAAAGTAGAAAAAACCATGGAGAATAATCTCAAGTATATGAATGAGCACCAAATCAAATCACAAAGTTTGTAAGCACCAACTTGCAGGAGCACCAACCCCTTTGCCAAGTATCAACACATCAACTATTTGTGAGCACCAACCCACAAGAACACCAACTCCTTACAAAGATTTGTGAGCACCAACCCATAGGACAACCAACTCCTCTTGTGTATAAAACACAACTATCTCTCAATGTTGCTTACTCAACAAATGATAGAACTCTACAATATCTCATGCTTTTCTCTCTTTGAAAACAAATACAAACCATGCACACTCTTGCATATTATAAATGGATTATCAAGCCCTTATAGCTTTCCAAATGACTTTTGGAATTCACCCTTTGTGACCCTTCAATCATCATGGAAAATGGTGCCAAACTTGCATGACCCTTTGTATCCTTGTATTTGAAAAGCCATATGATGACCCTTTATAAGCAAAAGTGTCCTTTCCTATTTTATCTTTATCTTGGTGACTTTTCATATTCTTCATAGTGTCTTTTCATATAAAAATGTTCCATACCCTCTTTTGTCTTTACATGGTGACTCTTGGAATTCCTCAAGATGACTCTTCATGAGAAAATGCATCCCATTCCTCTTTTGTCTTTTACCTCGTGACTCTTTGACTTTTCCATGGGCCCTCTTTTGACTTATATTCAACCAAAAATTTATTCATTAAAATTAAATAAATATTAACACACATTAGCTAAAATATGAATATTAAAAACACCATTAAATGCAATGGGGCCTTTATCACCAATAATGCTAGACCTTTGACATCAATGACAATATTTCCAACATTGGTGTTGACACTTGTACATAAATATTTTATTATTATTTTGTTGCATCAACAATTTGACAAGGATTTTTTCTTTTAATTAAAAAACATAACAATATGAATTTTTTATATGCATATATTAAGGAAACATGTGCCATAAACTAAGTGTCTTGTATTTGGTGAAGGATCATTATTTTATATATTGACATATCTTGTAGGCAAACATTTGAATAAAAATACTACCCATTTCTTACATTAGTATTTTATAAATATGCATGGCCATTTTATAAATTCTAATACTTATTTATATACAAAGTAGATATTTCTTGCATGCAATCATTGAAAAAGAAAGTATATTTACAAGTTCATAATGTAATGAGATGAGATTTATACTCTATTTAGATGACATATGTGAAAAACAAACCTTATTTTTAAGTAATTATTTTACGCACAATTTTTAAAAATTTACTTTTATGTTCTTACCAAAAAAATCAGATTTGTTTTATTTATAGCCAATCTAGGACAATGTTATATTATGTCTTTCCAAGCAATTTGCTACTAATCAGGGAATAACTTATGCATCCTTTTTCAATTTTTTTCTCAAACTTTAATTTTGTTATTTTATAATTTGAGTACGTTTTTTTAAAATAAAAATAATGTTCATTTTTATGATTGTAAAAATAATTTTTTCATTTCTATTTTACATAAGTATCCACCTTTACTATCGTCTATGCCATGATAAAAATTGTCATATTTTTACTTCATTTTCAATTATTTTTTCCCTAACAAATTTAGAACAGTAAAACACTATGGTATGTATTTGATGATGATGTTCTTAAATAAGGTGATACTTTATATATCATGTCTTGATATTTAATACTTTTTCATGTCTTTTTATATAATTTAAGTGTTTTTTTGGCCCCCCCCCAAAAAAAAATTACTTGTCTAACCAAGTAAAATACAAAATTTTCATAAATCTAATTTTAAATATTTATACAAAAATTATTGGTAAATTGAGGGATTCTATTGTGTCCCTCACTCATTGATAGATTTATAAAAACAATGAAAGAAAAATTATTAAAGTATAAAGAAGAATGTGAAGGATAAAATAAATCAAGGAATAGAAATGGTTTTACAAGCCCATGAATTTATAAAAAGATCATATTAAATAATGCATTGAAAAATGTATAAATGGTCATCATATAAAACTATAAAGCCTAATATAAATACCCATAAACATCCCAACAAACAAAAATATATAAAATATCAATTTTTTTAAGGAAATAAGTTCCACTTTTAGAACAAACTTAATTTTTCTATAAAATAATAGGATAAAGGCACCACCACCTCCCTAGCTAAATAAAATGCCAACATAACCACTGCCAAACCCTTCAAAAATATCCATAAAACCTAGTTGCTACATAATAAGTCTCACTAATATTTTATAAGTGAGAACACCAAGAGAGAGTAGACCTAAACCCAACAAGCCACATGATTGTAAAAAACATGATTTTCAATCCTAATAGGTCCAACTTGGATCAAAATGCATCTATAAAATTTTCTTTCAAAATATAACTCTACACATAACTTAGAGGATGTTGGTATAAGAGAGTAGAAATAAAAACATAAATAAAAACTAGATAGAGGAAAAAGAGAAGGAGAATAAAATAAAATAAGGAAGAACAAAGGCCACACCTAAAAATATAAAGATAAAAGTGTAAGATGGGGTCAAAGAAAGAGAATTAGGTCTTCACACATGACACCACACCCAACCAAAATGAAGGAAATTTTTTAGATAATAGGCTTTTATCCTCTATAGAGGCACACCCAATATAATAATCTTTATTAATAAATAAGAGAAAAAACTATCACCACATCTACTACCATAAAATGATAAAATCAGAATGGGAGATCTGAAAGAATGGTGTCTCTAAAATAAGGTTTATGTAAACACCCTAATTTGGTCAAGAAACCACAAGTCCTAGGTATTTTGTTTCTCTTTTACATTAGGGTATTAGTGATGCTTATAATCCTTGTTCATGTGGTCATTTTGAGTCTTTTAATCTTTCTTATGTCTTATTTTCCCTATTTACGACACTTCCAATAGTCACAGGTCACCTTTTCCCAATCCCAAGGGCCCCTAGCCTATCATCCCTATTTTTTTTCTCTATTTTGAGGCTTAGGACATTAACTCCACTTTTAGGATATTATCACCACATGCCCTAGTGTCTACTTGTGCCTCTAGTGTTTGATGGGCCCTTTCACACTTGTTTGAGTCCCAACCCCTTTGTGATCCTTCTCTTATATTTTTTATATCTTTTTCACAACTTGCCAGCTAGTGAATACTGTATTATATTAAAAACAAATATCTGCCCCTAAAAGGAGCCTCATAAGGTATTTTACATCTATCACTTACTATTTTGGCACTTATTTACATAAAATCAACCAATAGTACAACTCAAATACTCTGTATACTACTCAATTTTCACACATAGACATTTGAATGCTTGATCAAAGAAGGGCCTAGGTGAAATTCATTCTATCATACCATGCAAGTTGATTATGAATGTTCCCTAAGGGAGAAATACATGCAATTTGAGAACTTTAGGATTGGGGTTAATGGGTAGTTGCCAAGATAATAGGGGTTATACTCTACATGATCATAACATCACACAACTTGGTTTTTAATTTCCTTTTTACATTTGATTCATTTATTGTTTCATGTGTGTAGGTATTCATTAGGGTTTTAGAGAATATTTAGCCAAAATAGTGACATAGACAAGCCCCCACGTGACATAGATTACCTATAGGACCTCTATAAGCTCTTGAAAATTACCTAAAAGTTATAGATAGTCCCTATAGAAAGGATATTAGTGGTTGAATTAAACCCTAACACCACCTGATGCTACTATCCTAAGAAGGACACTACTATTTAGAGTTATATCTCAATAAACAATTAGAAGATGAAAGATTCCTCTATGTTTGCTTAGTTGTTTCTAGTACCCTTATCCACAAAAAACTCTATGTATCTCTAGATAAATTCTTTTTCTCCTTACACTTGATATTTTTGGAAAGTTCCATTGAATCAATAACTTCTAATTTTATTCGAGATTAGCAACAAACTCATCCCTTTAAACTAACTTAGGATTTACATAGTAAAACCCTAAAAGGTTAAAACATTTGGTGAACCTATCTTACTTCAAATATTTCTTCAACCTAATTTTATTTAGGGTTTACCTTCTCTAATATTTTTCATTAAATTAGGGTTACAAAATTTTGATTTTCTAATTTTTTGACATAACATAGCTAATTTAATTAATCCTATACTAGGGTTTAATTTATTTAATTTAATTTAAAAAAATTCAACACAACCCTCAATCAAAACCCTAAATCCAAATACTAAGTCTTTATACATATAAATATTAACATTTAGGGTTTCCATCACAATCCTATTTTTTATTACAAACTTTGTTCAAATTTTCACACATTACACACATACTTAGATTATATTCTACCTCTTATGTGTTTGTTATTCCTTGTTTACACTATATTCTTTGGAAAATTAAAATGGCATCTAAAAATCTTATACCCCTCATCCACTTGATGCACTCTTGAATTTGTCTCATGATTATAATAATTAATGGACTAATTTTCAAGATTGTACATTAGATCATAATAATGACTTCATTTATAGTGATGATGATGATTGTTGTTATAATGATGAATATGAGGATTACTATGAGCATGAAAATGAAAATGAACATGAACATATATTAGATACATCATCTTCTCTTTCCTATTATTCTTCTCTTAATCCTCAAAATCAAACTAAAAATATAATTCCAAAAGAACCTCTTGTTAGTAATTCTTTATTCCAATGTGATCCTAGCTTTTCAACTACTTTTGTTACTTCATTAGTCAAATTAAATCAATATAAGTCCATTAAAAAAAAACCACTTTTTCATGACTCAAGTAAAGTAGATAGGAACAATGCATCTTCTTTACCCTTCTCAATTACATTTTAAAAAAAACAAGTGCAAATGATATTACACCTTTTAGCAATGCACAAACTAAGGTAGATGAAATTACTTTATCACCTTCTTTCACATTCTAAGCTAAATGCAATGATCCTTTACAATAAGTTGATAATGTAAATGTTTGTAACTCTTATCCTATATGTAATAATATGCAAAATAAAACATGGTTGTTACTTCTCCTTCACTTGATTCCAAAATTGAAAGTGATAATCATGCTTGCATTTCAAAAATAAATAGTGATAAAATGCCTTGCATTACACCTACATATGATGATACATTTCATAGTAGTAAAAAGTTAAAATATTCCTCTTCTCTTTCTCTTAATGAGCATGCGGATGATACTTCTACTCTTACTTCTACAAATGAATTAAATTCTGATTTTGATGAACCATGGGATAATGATGATTACTGTGATTATGATGAAGATGACATAGAATCTACACCTTCTACTTCTGATCTTACTCACATATCTCTCTTGTTCAAATAAACAATAGGTCTCATGTAAACACACACACACACACACACACACACACACACACACACACACACACACACACACACTTTTATTATTATTATGTTCATAATTTACATTTACTAGAGAATAAAGTGAGTTATATTCAGCTAGAATTTGATACTCATTAATAAATTAACAATATAAATGATACCAATGAATCCCTATTAACCCCCCTTAGTATAGTAAAAATTGTTTATCAAAGAAACATAAAAAAGGATGGTATCTCATTTCCATCTAACTAGGTCCCATCTATCACACCTTGAAAGGTTGTTGATAATGAATCAACCCTCTCTAAAAATGATTTCCAATACAATGTACTAATGGGTAAGATAAATAATAAAATTAAAGCATTAAATGAACCCCTTGATAATGATCATATACCTTCACAAGTGTTATTTTATTTAATGCATGTTATGGGTGCTTTGAAACAATAATTAAATCATCTCACTTTAGAGAACAAAGCATAATAATCTTAGGCTGATGCTAATATTATACCTAATAACCCTATTCCATGTAGAATTTCAACTACAAGGTTACCACAAAACTTTTAGATACCAGTGTCACTTATATTTCATGGACATAGAGATCCATACTTACACCTTTAGGCTTATGAGAAAGCCATGGTCCATATTAAAAATAAGTTAATTCTAATACAATTGTTTCCAAAGTCCCTAAATGGGAAAGCACTAGATTGGTTCCACCATACAATCCCTAGTGGATCTTTGCATACATATGAGAAGGTAGAGATAGTCTTTCTTTGGTATTATATATAAAATAAGGGACATCTAATTACACATGAGAGATTACCCTCATTACATCAGGGTGAGATAAAACCTACATTTGAATACATTCTATAGGTTAAAGCTTGTTTGCATCAACTAATTTATCAACCAACAAATTTATAAGTACAATACATTTTTTCTATAAGCTTAATATATCCTCTTCAAGAGAGATTTTTAGATCAAACATTTAAATCATTCAAACATATATGTAACATATCTATAGCATTAGAGGCATAGTTGAGATTAATAATTACATAGTCAGAGGTAGATTTGGCTATAGACCCCTCATAACCTCAGTCATTTAATATAGTACAAGTTCCTACTCTTCTTTTAATTTAAAAACTAGTGGAACATAAACAACTAATAAAAATACTCATTAAAGGCAAAGAGTCAATCTACACAACACCTTCTATAGTGAGTATAAAACATGATATACACAAAGGGTTATATATTTTTTAGATAAGGCTAGGCCTTATGACATCTTAATTACACTATTAGATAGGGGGATGATCACACTTCCTTAAACTA
The DNA here is from genome assembly GCA_037957365.1 of Torreya grandis. NCBI lineage: Eukaryota > Viridiplantae > Streptophyta > Pinopsida > Cupressales > Taxaceae > Torreya > Torreya grandis. The sequence continues at coordinate 2,061,958 of JARHVA010000201.1, read as the reverse complement.
ATCATAATCCACCATACCATTTGCATTGGGTACCACATAATACATATTGTCATTTCCATCAAATAAATGGACATTAAGTTGATCATTATTATGCACTTTGAGCTCTCATCGACTAGTATGTTACTCAAGGCATCATAGAGTTTACACAGGGGGCACCGAGACCTCATTCTCCATACTCCCCTAGATCACACTCCTCTACGATGGAGTTATCCATTGGTTACTCATTGTAAGATACTTATGACTTATAGGACACCCATTTATGATTAGTATTGTACATCATAGTCTCATCAATGATGAAAACTAGTTCACAGAGTTTAGAATACAACTCTAGTGCATACACCAATCAAGATGTTTGGTAATAAATACAAACCCAAGGGCATAGTTTTGGTTTAATCACCAATCAAAATCAATGTAAATAATTAAAAATATCATAACACACCTCTAGTGTGTATAAAAATAAAAATATTTTATAAAAATTACAAACCCATAGGCAATTTTAATTTGACCACCAATAAAGATCTATGAGAATATTATAGATATCAGAACCCAGCTTCAATTCACACATTGATTAAGATATTTTAAAGAAATCGTACAACTCAGAGTGAAGTTTCATAACATCAACGAATCAATCTTTTTGTACCAAAGTCTACACATTCATATAATATCAATATAACACAAGTAGCTCTAGTTTCACATTATATTTCTACATTGATACATCATGAGCTGTATGGTCATTGGTTATCAATGCCATTTAGGTTTAGATAGGGCATACTGCCATCACATGTTATAAATGAAGACATCTTATGGAATATAAACAAAACCATATACCTATAAAATATAAAAACATAATCTAATACACATATGCCTAAAACATTTATATAACATATACAAATTTAATAAATTTACTCCAATTGAAACAAAATACAAAATATCACATTTCAAACAATCAAGCTAATTCAACACATCACAATATATATATATATATATATATATATATATATATATATATATATATATATATATATATATATATATATAATAACAAGATACAATTGCCAATACATAATGACAAATTAAAAAACAACCATATAAATTTGAATATCATTTCAATAAAAATATGGTGCATCACTCAGTGATGTAAACATGACTACTAGGACCAACTCCCTCGCTCTCACTTTTAGATACCTCAAAACTAGAACTATAGGCCCTACTATCTCTATATGACCTCAATCTATAGCTCTTCCTACCTTCTCTCTCTTGATACATGCCCAACTAATCTATACACTTGACATGATCTTGTTGAAGTCATACATAGTTGTCTACAATCCAGATACTAGCCCTAACTAGAGCATCAGGTGTAGGCATGGTATATTGATGCAACTCAGTGCATGCCTCATCTCTATCTATTATTTCTGACTTATATGTTGTAGTCACTATCATAACTTGATAAAATAAATGGGAATGCACCCTAGCAATATTGGTGGACCTTTTAACCAATCCATCCTTTATGACATCATCAGGGATATGCCATGTCAAACCACATAGTACCGACTCAATAGTGAACTCCTAATACTCATCATCTTCTAAACATACAAGTATCAACATAGTTCATAAGAATCCTATCATATCAACTTTACATAGAACAAACAAACATGTTATTTAACTTACCATCAATATCGCTTAGGGGTTATACATCTAATACGTCATCTGTAATCATCCCACCTCTCAAAAATAGAAGTGTCCATTTGTGGTCACTCAACCAGGCTGAGTAGGCCTCGGTCACTCCCACATCATCTATATCCATTACCTAAATATCAAAATCAAACTTCATCAATGTAAAGGGATATAACTCAATAATATATGGCCTTGGCATACTACCTAACCTTGTAGGAGCCCAATAACTCCTCAACCATATCACAAGTGTTGGGGGAACATCCTACATAACATCAAACTATCGGGTGACCCTCTCATACTGAAATCAATCATATAAGTTATCCCAATGATCATGTATTCAAAAACTAACTTGAATCTATGTTAGTTGCATAGTATCCTTAGGACACTCCTTATAGCCTTTATAGGGTCTATAGATGATATCCCCTATAATCAAATTATCTAATAACTATCAACACTATGTATTGAACCTCCTCAGCACGTGACCTATCCTAGTCCATCTCTCTACAAACACTTATGGATGAGATCGTGTATCCTATGCATGTGCCACTAGATTACTCACAACTATGTGCTCATATGACCAATAGTGTAATAACATTGATGCATTTATGCCCCCAATGAACATCTCTTGTGTAAGGTGGTATAGATCCCTATATAGATGAGTGAACATCATAAAAAACTAAGAGTACATAATGTCATGCTACTTGATGTACTACACTATATCGTGCATCCTATAGGAAATAGAAACACCACTCCTATATATAACAACAAATGAAGATAATAACATAGTTAGGAATTTTTTAAATAATGGAATATCGACCATCATAATTAAAGTCAACATTATATCACTCTGAATCCATGTAAGATGAGTCCCCTCCATCATAACATAGAAATACCTAGATGCCCAGTGTATAGCCTGAAGACCAGTGGCCTCCTAAAATAAAGCCCACTATCAGAGATCAGTAATCAAAAAATCCAATATACATCATCTAATGTAATAGTCATCTCACCCATAGGTATTCAGAACATACATGTGTCTACATCCCACCTTTCACATAATGCAGTAATCATATGATTATCCTAGGGAATAGGATCTAGGAAAGCAACATATCTCAGGCCTTATCCCTTGAGCACATCCATTTCTGTATCAACCAAGGGAAAACTCCATAAAGTCTCCATCATCTTCCTCGCATGGAACTCTCTCATGTAGGCATCAACCTAAAAAATTACAACCAAATCAAACATCAACAAAACAAAATAAAACCCAACAAAAAATAACACACATCAAAAACTAGACAATAATAATAAGCATCACATTTCAAGACTACTAGACACTAGCACTACACATATGATAGTATTACCACACCTTGGACAATAGCACCAAGACTTGGACAATAGGGCCCAAAATTAGACACTAGTGCCAATCTAAGCAAAATAACCCTAAACCAGTTCTTTTTTAGTAAAAATTGTAACCAAGATAACAAAAATGAAACAAACAAGAAAAAGTCTGAGTCTCTTACCAAGTTAACCTCCTCTCCAGCCTAAATCCATGCCTTGACCTCCTCATAGCATGTCAAGCTATATCCTTGTCTCCTTAACATATTTATCTCACTCAAACACAATTATTTCAACTCAAATGATCCAAATGAATTTAAAAATAAATCAAAATGACTTATTTAAGTCATAACTTACCCAATGCCACCTTATTAAGGTTATCTTTGCATGCCAATTTTACCAACTAATATAAATCTCTTACTATTGCCATATCTTGAGAATAATAGATCCAATTTATGAACCATTTTCTCAAAATGGGACTTGATAGTGATATGATATGTCCTATGTTGGTTAAAAAATCCCCTCATAATTATCAAATCTAAAAAATGATACAAACAATCTCAGTATATTTAACATTATAATATACCAAACATCTATCTGATTAAACATTAAATTATCAACTTTGACATAGTAAATACACTATTCAAACTTAATATAGTATTACACTTGCCAATTAACACTGGTACAACTAATCCTTACCATTTTTGGTTACATATCCTCATCAAAGTCTTCAGTCTCTCACCAAAAGTGGGGGAAAATATGCATAGATTGATTTAGGCATACATAATTACATTTAGATATACAAACACAAGGGTCTACATAGGTTTACACAAGAATTAAGATTCATATATTTTTAGATATATAGATACATGAGTCTACACAAGTTTACACAAGAATTGAGATTCACATATTTTTAGATATACAAACACACAGGTAGACACAAGTTTATAAAGGCATTGAGATTCACATATTTTTAGATATATAGATGCACATGTCTACACAAGTTTACATAGGTTTTCATAGATTTTTAGATATACAAACATATGATTCTACACAAGTTTACATAGATAATTATATTCACAAATTTTTAGATATATAGACACAGAGGATTACATAAGTTTATGTAGGTTTTCATATTTTTTTAGATATATAGACACATAGGTCTACGTAGGTATTCAAATGCACACTTTATGTAGATATATAGTTTTGACTCAAGTATACAAGTTCATTAAGATATTTAGATATAAAACTATAGTGCTGAGATATCAGGATTAGGGGCACAATGTATAGTGCATTTTTTGGGTCCCCATTTTCAAATTTATTAGGTTACACTTAGTATCATCACGAATATTGTCACTAGGTTTTCACTAGTTTGGGTCATAAGGTCGTTTATAACAGTTGATCCATAACATTACACCAAACCTAGTTTACATACTTAGATTTAGAGTGGGGGAAAGTGATCCTTATTTCTCCATACATTCAGTTTATATACTTAGATTTAGAGTGGGGGAAAGTGAGCCTTGTTTTTATACACATTCAATTTACATACTTAGATTCAAAGTGGGGGAAAGTGAGGCTTGTTTCTCCATGCAATTAGTTTACATAGTTTTATTACAAGGGAAATTTACACCATATGTCTCTCCTTCACATGTTAAAATCCAATTCTTATCCACTTATTTGACCAACAAGTGGGCCAAATCTAGATTACATTTACATAGGTAAGCATAGGTATGCATTCCTATTTTCTTTTACTCTAGTACTTTCATTTCATTACATTAATAGAATAAAAGGGGAAAAATTTTAACATCCTAATTTGGTCAAGCAACCAAAAGTACTATGTATTTTATTACTCTTTCGCATGAGGGTCTTATGATGGTTATAGTCCTTGTTCATATGGTCATTTTGAGTCTTTTGATCTTTATTGTGTCTTATTTTCCCTATTTGTAACACTCCCAACAGTCATAAGTCAACGTTTCTAATCCTAAGGGCCGCTATCCTCTCCTCCCTAATTTTTTCTCTTTTCTGAACCTTAGGACATTAACACCACATGGTGCTAGTGTCCACTTGTGGCTCTAGTGTCTGATGAGCCCTTTCATCTGTGTTTGATTCCTAATCCCTCTATGAGCCTTTTATTATGTTTTTTATATCTTTTTCATGACTTGTTGGCCAATGAATAAGGTATTATATTCAAAACAAAGATCCTCCTATATAAAGAGCCTCACAAAGTATTTTACATATAAAATTTACTATTTTGGCACCTATTTACATAAAAAAAACTAACAATATAACTCAAATACTCTACATACTACTCAATTTTCACACATAGACATTTTAATGTTTGATCAAATAAGGGCCTAGGCAAAATTACTTCTAGCACACTATGCAAGTTGATGGTGCACACTCCTTAAGGGAGAACTAGATGCGATATGAGACCCATAACATTGGGGTTAATATAGGAAATGACCAAGACAATAGAGGTTCTACTCTGCATGTTCTTAATATCTAACAACCTAGTTTTTCCTTTGCTTTTTGCATTTGATTTATTCATTGTTTGATGTGTGTAATTATTCATTAGGGTTTTGGATAATATTTATCCAAAAAAATGACATAGATGTGCCCCTTCATGACATAGAATCACTTATAGGACCTCTAAAAACTCTCTTAACTTCCCTTAAAGTTACAAACAATCCATACAAAAAGAACATTAGTGCCAAAATGAGACACTAGTGCCACATGACACTATTGTCCTAAGAGGGGCATTATTATCTAGAGCTAGATCTCAATAAACAATAAAAATATGAAATATTCCTCTATGTTTGCTCAGTCATTTCCAATATCCTCATCTATGAATTTTTTTATGTATCTCCAAATAAGTTCCTTTTCTCCTTGCACTTGCTATTTTGGGACATTTCCATTAATTCAATAATTTCCAATTTTATTCTAGATTAGAAATAGACTCAACCCTTTAATCTAACTTAGGATTTACATAGTAAAATCGTAAGAGGTTACAACAAGCTCCACCAAGAAGATAGAGGCCAATATATGATAAAAACTTCACCACCTAGACTAGAAGAAAGATAAAACATCCCAATATTAGATAGTCACAATATCTAATTAGAATCACTTGTAGACCCTAAAACCTTGAGGAAAATATCTATTAGAGGAATATTTTCATATATTACCCTTGAAAAACTTAGAAATAAAGTTCTATATGAAGGTTAGAAATGAAAACTAAATACATACCATAAAATAATGGGAAGAGGGATACCAATAGATAAATAGGAGAACCAATAACCTACCCCATCAAGGAGAAGATATAAGGCTCTATGAGGGTTAAATAAGGAAATCCAAGTAACATGAATTTACTAAAGCTTGTCTAAAATTAAGGATTAGTTGAAAGAGAAGGAAATATAGATTTGTTACAACATATAGGACATAAATAAATACCATTTCATAATTAAATCCAAGTAGATAAAAATATATGTTATTCCCTGCAAATTCATTCATTGAAAGAGGATATACCAAAATCCAAAGGAAAGCAAATAGATAATAATATTTGAAGAAAATCCACTTAATGTATAGAAGAGAAGGAAATAATGTCCATAGGCTAGAGTAGGGTGAAAGATAAAAATAAGAGGAGTGACCCAAGAAGCATTAATGAGTAAAGTTAATTATTTATCCCTTTTTTGAAAAGAGGTAGGGGGAATAGCCTAATCAATATGAAATAAGATATTCTAAAATAAGGATAATTAAATGAATTCATATTTATAATATTATGATAAATATGATGAATATGCTAAATATAGAAAATTAAAATTCTAAACAATATCATGAAAGTTTCAATACGAAGGAGAAATAAGACTTAGCTTATTCAATGATGCATAGGTAGATTTGAGAAGTGTAGATGAAGGATAAGATAGTTTGATGTTCAACCCCAATTTATTAGATATTAGAATTTAGCTTTTTGGTAGTTTTAACACTATCATGGGGATTTAGGCACTAGCGTCGATGCTTCTATCCATATTTTGACACTTCTATATGGTATATAATATAGGCCATTTTATGGCACAACCACCTACACCTATTAGGGTGAACTATCACCTTGTAGATTCTTTATTAAAATCTTGTACACAAGAAAACTAGGCATCTTTTTTTGAGTTATTCATATTTCAATATATTATTATTATTATTCAGAACTCATCCATGTGCCAGTAGAAATATAATATTTTTTTCCAAATTATTAGGTACATCATATTTTATTCCAGGAGCCCAAGGAAAAAATGTATCCATACCATGTATTTTTTATAATTTTATATGTACGCACACACACACATCAAAAAGGGGGAAAATATAGACACTTATATATAAATCATTAAATTGCATGATGCTAAGATATTTGTGTAATTGCTTATTATTATTTTAAATTTGGAATTATAGATAAATTTGCTGACTTATAATAGTCCCCATATCTCCCCCCTAATACCCTTTAGATGTCCCCTTCTCTCTCATACCCATTTTCCTATCTCAATATTTATGTATAGAGCATCATTTATGTTCATGGGTGTGTCTAAAGTGTTAACAGGATCATAGGCTCATTTGTGTGGTCCCCTTTAGCACATGATTAGATGACCCCTTGTTTTGTCTTATTAACTTTTTTGACCATTTGATGTTGGGTTGGGCACTAGTGGGATCCTAATTTGAATTCAATTGGTTTATAAATATACATGATTTCTAAGTCATTTATTGATAATCACAATGAGTATTATATAGAGAAATTATTGAGTATTCACAATCATTATAGATGAATTGATAAATCATTAGAAAATTTATTGAAGGACAAAATTTTACTCTAAACATAAAAACAAAAATATGTTTTATTCCATTAGAAAATATAATCATGAAAATAATTATTTATAAATAAAAGCATATGCTTACAATAGCTTATATTAAATACGTAAGCTAATAATCTACCCAATATCTCTATTCTTATTATATGTTTTGGAAGTTTTAACTAACTTTAATATTAGAGATCATGTAAATCCCACATGATTTATTTAATCACTTACATAGATTAATTAACTAAATAATTATTCTAACTTAATTATTCTAACACACACCCCTCAATTCATCATATCTCTAGATTATAAGAGAGATAATTTATGAATGCATCAAACTTATCACATGGAAGTGAATTGGTGAAGACACTTACACATTGATATTGAGTGGGGAATACTAGAGATGCATGTTTTATTGTTGAACATGCTCATATACAAAATGTGCCTAAAATTCAATTTTCTTCATGAAATCATGAAACATTGGATTGTGAATAGGTTTAAGAACACTTTGATTATCACAATACAAAATTGTAGGTTGAGTTTTTGGTACTCATAATCTTGCAAGTATGCAATATAGCCATATAACTTCATATAAAACTCTTCATGTTACATAATATTCTACCTCAATGGAAGATGAAGAAACAATTTTTTTCTTCTTTATCCTCCATGAGATAGGACCAGATCCCAAAATAGAAATGAAATTTTAGAGGGGGATTTTATATCATCAATGGAACCTACATGATCTTTATCTATGTAAATTTTCAATAAGTATTGATGACTATTATTTTATTATAGGCCATACTCCATAGTACCTTAAATGTACCTAAATCCAACCTTGTTACTTTCTAGTGAATAATTTTTAGTTCTAATATGAACTGTGAATGATAGTTGAGGGCATAGCTAATATTTGTCTTAGTGCATGTCACGTAAATGAGACTTTTAATTAGCTTTTGATGGAGAGTGGCATTTACTAGTTGTGATGGATCTGAACAAGGCAATTGAATTCTTGTCTCCATAGGTGTTAAAATAGGCTTATATTATATCATCCAAAATATCTCAAGCATGTCCTTGGCATTCTTCATTTGAGACACAGAGATGTGGTACCCAAATTTTCATGCCTCCAAACCAAGACAATAATGCACTATCTTGGGATATGTCATGTGGAATGATCATTTGAGATCATTATTTATTACATCAGTCATATTTATGAGCTTATAATGATGACTAAATCATTGAAATTACAATCACAACTACTCCCTTGATCTTTGTGCTAGAGGTTTGGATCATATGAACTCCTCTAGAATCCATGATGAATGAGATGCTTTTCAATATTTATATACTAGGATCATGAGCCTATTTTAGATCACACAAATACTTAATGAGTATACACACATTTTATTATTAACTAGGTGGGACAAAACCTTCTGGTTAGGTCATGTTGACTTATTCTTATAAATGTCCATTCAATAAGGTACTTATTTATGTCCACATCATGGAATTTACATCTGAATTATGTAATGATAGTGAAGACCATTCTAATAGCTTTTATCTTGGTTGTGAGAAAAAATGCCTCCTCATAATGAATGCATTATTTCTATTCTTATCCATTTTCTATAATTATTTCTTTATACTTATTAATATTTCCATCTAATTTGTACTAAGTATTAAAGCTCCATTTGCAACCAATAGCCTTCTTACCTAGAGGAAAGTGACTCATACTATGCATTCATGGCCTCTTTCCAAGGATTTGAATCTTGGGCTTCTCAAACCATTGAGGGCTCAAATGATTCTATAACTATTCCCATAAGGGAAAAAATCACCTCTGCATGAGCCATGTTATAATCCCTCAGTCTTGTAGTGGAAGTGTATGGGACTCCCTCTAATTTTTCATATTTTATCACTTGTATACCACTTGGGCATACAATGAATAGTATTAGTGGGTAGTGGAGGACTTGGCTAACCATCATCATCACCATCATCATCATCATCATCATCATCATCATCATCATCATCATCATCATCATCATCATTTTGACTACCAATAGAAATGTTTGAAATGTTTATACGTCTAATTCATGTATCAAGAGACTATGTGGAGGGTGGATTGGAATCACCCTTATCATCAAATACAACATCCCTATTAATGTGTATCTTCTTAGTTTTTTGATTTATTAGTTGGTAGGCCTTAAAATATTCATTGTAGCTAAGAAAAATGCATGCTAATGATTTATTGTCTATTTTATTTCTCTTGTTTTTAAGGACACACATATAAGCTTTACATCCAAAAATAGGAAGATGTGATATTGAAGGCTTATTCCTAGTCCATGCTTCTTATAGAGAAACAACATCCATGCTTCTTATAGAGAAACAACATTGAGAGATTTAGTGGGAGCCTGATTTAAAAATTAGTAAGTTGTGTGAACTAATTATTCTCATTATGTAAGAGGTAGATGTGAGTCATAAATAATGATACACACCATTTCAATAATACTATGATTACACTATTTTTCAACACCATTTTGTTGTGGAGAATAAAGTGATGTAAATTGTCAAAAAATGTCACGTGCTTTCAATATTTTAAATAACTCTTTATTGGTGTATTCCCCACTCAATATAAGCGGAGAACATAAATTTTATGACTATATTCATGCTCCACAGAGGCCTTAAATTATTTGAAGACTTGAAATGGTTGATTCTTATTTTTTAGGCAATATACCCACATTTATATGAGTATTCATCAACAAAGAGCTAAAAGTATTGTAAGCCTCTAAGAATAGGTCACATGGGCCCATAAATATTGTTGTGCACTAGATCCAATGGACAAAGACCTTGACATGTACTTGTGCCAAATGGAGATCTATGTTTTTTCAAGATAAACAATTGGAACATATATTTTTATTATTTTATGTTAGGGAAGGCCTCTTACCAAGTTGTATATACTAAGTATAGTTAGGTACCTAGAACATAACTTTTTTTCTAGAGATTAACTGATTGGTTATCTTTTACAAATAAATCTTGATTGGATGTGTAGTCAACATCAAGCTGGAACAATTTTTATACAAGTTATAAGCTCATGTAATAATTTCTGAGCTTTGAGACTTGTCTTGAATGAGATTAAAAAATTGTCATGTTTATGTGATCAAACTCAACCCTCAATTATGATCATGCAATTGATTGGAAAACAATATATTTTTGGTAATGCCATGAACATATAGGACATCAATGATTACAAAACCATGATGACCAAGTGGTAATGAAATTTTGTTTATACCTTGGACACTATATGATATATAATATCCAAGAGATACATTACCTTGATAAGATGAAGAGGTCAAGGAGGTGAACCAATCCTTACCTTTTGTCATGTTCTTTGTGATACTAGAATCCATGTACTAGATTAAATTTGGAGGAGGGATGTTCTTTATCATTTTTGTGGTATATAGATAGTCCTCATTTGAAGGATCATTATATTCAACAATGTTACCATGATGGTGTTGTGAATAAGACTTTTATTTCCAAGTATGCATGGACTGATGTTTCTTTTTATTTAGTCCTTATGAAGATTTTTTAGGGGTAGGCTTCCTATTTATGGAGGATACTTGAGTAAAGGCATGGTACCAAAAATCCTTCAATTCATGGCCTATTTTACCATATATTTGATATAAATTATGAGAACTATAGTCATATAAAATGTGAAATTTGGTAACTTGAGTGTGGCTAATGACAACCAATCCATAGGTCCATTTTGATTTCTCTCACAACCCTCATAGGAATGTTTTCACTAGTTCTCAATCATATGTAGCCTTCCAAACTAAACCCTTGTAGACCCAGACTACTCTTCCCAGGCTTAATCCACCCCCTAGGTCCTATTAGCCTTAGACAACAGTGCCCAAACTTGGGCAACAGCATTGAAACCCAGGTGTCCTATTTTTGGTGTTGTTCTCTAAGTGGATTTTAGCTTCTAACAGTAATTTTATATTGGGTCCTTATCCTAATTCATGTAGGTCTAATGTGAATTCATTTAATCCATAATCATTAAATCCCCTATAAAATTCCATTCAAATTCCATTTAGAAGGGTTGGAACTCATTTACAAGAGACAAGCAAGAATACAATCAAGATCACTCAATCACTTTTCCCTATTCTCTACATATAGCCATCTAATAGTATTTCAAGCTTATTCAAACCTTCACACCAACCCCTAGTCATTCCAAGTACACCTAATTTCACATTTACTTGCATTTTCATCACACTATTACACCAAACACTTCAATGGGAGAACTACATATAGATTGATCCCTCCTCAAAGTATTGATATGTAGGCATCGTGCTCATACATGGGGTGTGAAGTGCATCTAGCATATCCTTTACACACTAAGCCCTTTTCCCAAAATTTTAAAGTTTCATTTAATTTTATAAAAGGCACAAAAACACAAATAATCAACTATACAGGGAGTTTTGTTGATAGCGAGGATTTCAAATTTGGTATACAAGCTCACACAGATGCTATGAACAAAACCAAAAAAATTAGATCTTTGTGAGAGTATGGATAATAGCAGTAAGACCAAGACTATAACACCAGACAATAGGGTGTCCTATTTTTGATGCTCTTGTCTTATCAAGAAATGAACTCCATATTCTTGTTTGTGATAGTCTCCCAAGGCTTCACATAGATTTTCAGACCCTGTCTCAGTCAAAATAGTACACAATCAAATAGGTTTAATTCTCTCTCTATTTACTATTTTTAGAAAATCCCTAACTACAGTTAAATTTTCCAAATCAGTAGTGTAATTATTGAACATTATTTACTAGTTTTATCTACTCAGATCCATTTATTATTTAGGAATTAAACAAGTAATTTATCAAAAATAATAAATCATTCGGTGAACCCAACTTACTTAAAATTTTGCATAAAAACCTTAGAAATCCTAGGGTAAATTCCTAGCTGATTTGCCCCATAAATTTTTTAATTTTCACTTGAATATTTAAAATAAAAAATTCATTTCAAATTTTATAATTTAGTAGTAAATTTTAAAATAATTATTTTTCAAACCTTAGTTGCATCAACTAGATCCCAATAATTTTTTAAAAATTTAGTTGCATATTAAAATAAAAAAAATCAAACTCAAATTCAAAAATTTATAGTAAAAAATAAAAAATATTTAATTTTTTCAAAACCCTAATTGCATCTACTAGGTCCTATTAAATCACTATTTTTTCATAATTTTTTTGATTTTTCAAGTGCATATTTAACTCAAAAATTCAATTTCAATTTAAAAAATTCATAGTATTTTGCAAAAATATTTTTGAAAAATCCCTAGTTGCATATACTAGCACCTATTTGCTTCTTGAGGTGTCACCTTAAATCCATAATTAAATTGCCAAAATGATGTTCATTTATTTACAAACTTTTCTTACATTTCTTGTAAATAATAAGGAAACCATCATGGGCCCTATCATGAACATGAATGATGAAGTCTATCATATGTTAGTAAAAAGTTTTATTATTTGCATTTCATGCTTATTTTTCATTATATGGGATGATGTTAAGAAAATTATTCTTAAACATGTTAATACATCTTTTGCATCAACTCCCTTAGAGCCTCTACCTAGTGCAGATTCATGTTGCATGGTCCATTTTTATCTTCCCCAGGTCACTACCCATCGCCAGATATCTTAGTTGACACTTTTTGTCCCTCCACCTCCTCGACCCATAAATTATCTTCGCTCTTCTCTCATAGCTACTACTCCTATACAGATAGTGGATAATGTAGTTAGAGATATTACTCAACGTACCATTATGCCTCCTCTACCTACCTCGGAGCCCTATCACCCTATTATTCCTACCCATCCTAGGCCCAACCCTCATGCATAGGAAGATTTACACAAGGCATATGACATTGTTGATTAGTTGAGAAACACTCCAGCTAAGATTTACATGTTATAATTACCTTAAAAAGCTAATGTATTTAAGGACATTCTTTATCAAGCACTCATTCAAAATTTTACTCTTATTGATTCAGAACCTTCTTATTTTGCATTAGCAATCAACACTTTAAAAACTATAGAAGATGTAATTTCTTTTGATAGTGAGCACATGCCTTCTCAAACAATTATTGATCAAAATTTTCCACTATTCATAAAAGTTCAAGTCAAAACCAATGCAGTCAAAAGAGTTTTTGTTGGTAGTGTTTATGGACTGAATATATGTAATATCACATTCTTATAGGCCATGGGTGTAGATTTTTCATCCATGAAAAAATCATATAATAAAATTCAAGGCTTCAATTATATACCACAATGGACATCATGCACTATTACTTTAGATATCATGGTGGGACCAAAAAACTTATCTACATAGTTTCAGGTCATGCCAGGTCCTCTCTATTATAATATATTACTTAGATGACCTTGGATACATATTATGGGGGCCATTCATTCTACTCTCCATCGATGTATTAAATTTATCCATGAGGGATATCTATACACATGTCCAACAGACAACTAGCCATTTAGATATTGTTAAACTATAGAGTCATCTTTGACTACTTTACCAGATGGGACACCTTATCTCATAGTACAACCACTACTCCATTACATTTCACTTGATCAAATACATACATATGAGGTTGGAGAGACTAGAACTTCTTACACTCCTCCACTTATAGTCATACCTTTAACTCTAGATTTTCCACTACTCATAGCAACTTCAACCATTCCAACTAATCCATTAGGTATAGTTCTGATGCCTATTACACATCCATAATCACCGACAGTAGTACTAATAGTTCCAATTGATTCCACAGTTACTGCACTAGTTATAGATACTTTTGTAGTAGTACCATCTTCTACTCCTACAGATGATGAGACTCCTATATCATAGTTATGTCTTGTGGTAAATTTTGAGTTACCATATGTACATGATGTTAATATAGATTCACAAGCTTCTTCAGATGATGATACGACACCCAAACTCATAGATGACTATTTGTGTGGATTGAGATTTACATTAGTCAGCCTAGAAGAGTACTAAGATGGCTCTAGAGCTTTCATTCCACATCTTACATCACTTTTAGCATCTCACAATACACCCTCAAGATATAATCCATACTCACAGCTATAGATAGATCACTTGGCACATATAATTCACATGGTTACCTCTAAGGATATAGAGTCAATTATTCAGATTTAGGTAGGCAACACACAATAATAACCATAGCTTAGGTTACAAATATTAATTGATCATGGATTGATCACATTACCTATAGTACGACATAGATCTATCAGTAGATTGTCATAACAAGATGGTCGACCATGTTTTACATTTCATAGGATCACAGGCCATGATAAAAATTCATGTAAATATTTATAGTAGATATTTGATAAACTATAAGATCAAGGTATTATTTATATTACAGCACTACCAACAACATCAGCTCCACCACTTCTATTGATATCATCTACTAGCAGGACTAAACATCCCAAAGTAGAGTCAACATGTCCACCATTAGAGTAACCTTCAGCTCACCTTTGGCATGATGACACCATAAACTTAGCATTTTCAGCATATGATGATACTTATGATGATGATATCAATGTATTTGATGATGGCCACAACCCTTTCCTCCATTTTCATCCCCAACAGGATCCATCCTTAGATCCTTTACCCCCTCTAGCCTAGTATTTTTTATTATCATGCATATACTAATTTATTTACATGCTTGTACATAGTCTCTTTTCAACATTACTTGTACATAGTTTCTTCTGATTGATTATACATAGCTCAACTTAATAAAAATACCAAAAATAATACAAATTTTTGAAATACAAAAACATTCAAATAATATCAAAATACCAAAAATACTTCGATTGTATGCATCATCCTTGATTTACATTTCTACTACTATGCTAGGACTTACATTTACTATTTCATACTATTGTATATTGATTTATCTACATTACCATGCTTCACTTGATCTTATTTGAGTATGTGCAGTGATATCTAGCTCTTTGATATACACCCATTTAAAGGGGCATCCTACATCTACATTAGAAACACACTTGGATATACACCCATTAGGGGCATCTTCTACATGACTACACCATTCAAGTGATGTCATTCCTACACTACACACTCTAAGTTATCATGTTGATGTACATTACTTACTAGATTACATATATTACTATATTGACATTTCACTAGTATCTAACACTTGTGTATCTCTTAATATATACCTAGTCTTGTACTAAATGTGTCTTTCATACTTTCACTCTTGCTTTGATTAGTTATATATGATTCTATCAATCTAGTTATTACATGATTTCTTTTCTTGATTAGCATAGCTTTTTGGATTGCATTTTTAGTTCCTTCTTGTCTCTTGTATGTGCTTTTGGACATTTACCAATGTCCTTTGCCTATACTCATCTATGTGATTGTAGCTTCCCACCAATTTGCTTATTTCAACTATATGTGTATGTGGCATTTGAACGTGTCTTGTATGCTTGTTTTCCAATTTGAGTGACATGTGCCCATGTCCCTTGTTTGTATGGCCCCTTGGCCACGCTTGTATGCTTTTTGCTTCTTGATTTGTATGCTTTTTACTTAATTGCTTCTTGATTATTGCAATGCCATGATCCTTATCATGAATTTTCCTATTCTCTTAGATGTCATGATGGACATCATGCTCCATCCATCTAACTAACAACTAACAAATAACAAATAACAAATAACAAACTAACAATTGACACTTTCAGTTCCAGTTCAGTACATTACACATATTATTACATTGTTACATCTATCTAGGTATACCCCTATTGTTTTAACAATCTCTTAAATCAAACCATTATATCTTGAGATATCTTGTTGATTATCATTGCTATATCATGTATATTTCCATATTAACACACTTACAAGGCTTCTTCTTCTGAGGGCAGTCATTAAAGGGTACCTATTCCTACCCTCTAAAGAGGGAGAACCAAATAAGGGTTTTGTCACAAGAAATCAGAGCTCTTAATGGTTGAAAAATCAATTTTCAAAACACTTAGAACAAAATCCAAACATCAGACCAAGTAGATAGTAGAGAATCTAGAACAATTACCAGATTTGGCCCTAGACAACAATGATAAGTTAGACTACAATGTTTTATAACAAGGTGTCCTATTTTTTCCACTCTTATTCGGATAACAAAAAAAATAGTTTTTCTAGAAACAAATAGAAAAGTGAGTTCAGTCACTAGTTTGTCAGCTTAGCATAGACCAGATTCAACATGTTTTAGTACAATTTTTGCTGAGAGAATCTAGGTATAGGGGGAATTATGTGCGACATGATGGCTCACATTTCTAGTTTTAGATTAGGCAGTTGATTTAACTTCCAAATCAGATTCCATGTTTTAAACACCAATGATTAGGGGAAATGTGCACAACACATTCATCCTCCCTTTTTTCCAAGTTCAGTTTATTTTCCAAGCATTTCTCAAGAGTTACATGCCTTACTCCATCTATAGGTCGTTGGCATTCTTTTTGAAGTTTGGATTTCATACAAGCTTAACTTCTTGAGTACCCAAGTTCCTGAGTTGGCTTCCACATAAGACTATTGCACTAGTTTCAGAGTGGCTTTTATACAAGCCTAATCTCTATCTTTTTTGAGTTGGCTAGTATTGGCTTAGTTTTTAACACATATTCAGCTATGTATGCCAACATTGTTAGATCACAATACATTTATGGGCTTCAGGAGCCATCTCATATGACATATATTTCATATTGGTATCACTTGATAGCTTCAATTCACAAGGCAATGATGGAGCCAAAGGTCTAACTAGCTTTTGTATTCTTGAGCCACATATTCAAAGGGATTAGACACACTGTCCAAACATCAATCAACAAACACATGATTTGTTAGCTTTACTTAGTGGGCAATGATGGAGCCAAAGGGCCAACCTTTGCATTCTTGAGCCACTTCTAAAGAATTTAGTACTCATCTTTGTTTGTGATATTAATTTTGGTACAACATATACCCAACACAATCAAACATCACAATAGGTTTTGTATTGGTTAGTGTACCTAGTGAGGTGTATTCATTTTTTCTATTTCTCTCTCTCTTTTTTAGATTTTATATGTTCTTATTTTAGAAATAACATATCTAGCAAGGATTGATCTACTCTATGTTTTTCATTGCGGATTGACACTTCACATCGTGCTTTCTCTATGCACATCCAACATCACACAGCTTCATGAGCTTCACCTTCACAAGTAAATTCAGGTATGCTTTTTATTTTTATTTTCTTTATCCTAGTATTTCACTTTGCTACATCACTAGAATAAAGGGGGGGCAAATGCAGTCATATAAAATGTAAAATTTGGTAACTTGAGTGTGGCTAATGACACCCAATCCATAGGTCCATCTTGCTTGTTCTCATGACCCTCGTAGGCATGTTTTCATTGATTCCCAGTCATTTGTAACCTTCCAAACTGAATCCTTGCAGACCTAGATTGCTCTTCCAAGGCTTAATCTATCCCCTCAGGTCCTGTTAGCCATGGACAACAATGCCCAAACTTAGAATACAACACTGAAACCTAGGGTATCTTGTTTCTGGCATTATTGTCCAAGTGCATTTTGGCTTCTAACAGTCATTTTATCACATATCCTTATCTTAATTCATGTTGGCCTAACATGAATTCATTTAAATCATGATCATCAAATCCCTTATAAAAGGCCATTCAAAGTCCATTTAGAAGGGTTGGCACTCATTACAAGAGAGAAGTAAGAATACAAGCAAGATCACTCAAGAACTTTTCCCTATTCTCTGCATACAACCATCCAATAGTATTTGAAGCTTATTCGAATCTTCACACCAGTCCCTAGTCATTCCAAGTACACCTAGTTTCGTATTTACTTACATTTTCATCACACTATTGCATCAAGCACTTCAATGGGAGAACTACATATAGCTTGATCCCTCCTCGGCTAGAATGTAGGCAACGTGCCCCCATAAGGTGTGAAGTGGATCTAGCATATCCTTTACACACTAACCCCTTTTCTCAATTTGCCAAAGTTCTATTTATTTGCATAGAAGACACAAACACATGAAGAATCAGCTCTATAGAGAGTTTCATTGACAATGAGGATATGAAATTTGGTACACAAGCTGACACAGATGCTATAAACAAAACCCAAAAAAATCAGATCTTTGTGAGTAGTTTGGACAGTAGCAAGACTAGGACTATAGCATTAGACAACATGGTGCCTATTTTCGACGGTCCTGTCCTATCAAGAAAGGAACTCCATATTTGTGTTTATGATAATCTTCCAAGCCTGCACACAGATTTTTAGACCTTGTCTTAGTCGAAACAATACAAAATCAGATAAGTTTAATTCTTTCTCTCTATTTACTATTTTTAGAAAAGCCTTAACTACAGTTAAATTTCACAAATTAGTAGTTTAATTATTGCATGCTATTCACTAATTTTATCTTCTCAGATCCATTTATTATTTAGGAATTAAACATCTAATTTAACAAAAATAATAAATCAAGAACCCAATTTGTTCCCATGTTGATTACGCTGATTGTTCTACCTAAAATTTATTTTGAAGGCTTCATGGGCCTTTTCCCTTTATGATGTGTTGCAAGTGCATGTTCTTCATCTTCTTCTAATGTGTGCATTGATTCTTCTTGCTACAACATATTAACCAACTTTTCAAAAGTTGGCTTTGTTTATGAAATATTAATAGATTCTCAAAGATATTGTAGATTAGTGGCAATGTGTGCGCACTCCAATAGAGGAATGACACCTCTATATGGATGATTTTGGGCAGTTTTTTTCTTTTAGATGGTGCCCTTGTGGGTTGAAAATGCAAAGCCTACCTCCTTTCTTGGTTGGAATCTAGAATATCAATTCGATCTACAACAATTTGATCTACACAAAAAATTTGAATGCCTCAAAAAATTCTCACGAACATAAAATTTTAAGTGAACCATTAATTATTAATACCTTGTAAAAATTACAATCCACCTCCACCCTAAACTGCTATTGTGGATTATGTCTATAAACATAATTAAAAGCTATCAAGAAACAAATAATAGAAAAAATAATAGATTATGTCTATAAACATAATTAAAAGTTACCAACAAACAAATAATAGAAAAAACAAAAGCTAAAAAACATTTGAGTCGTTTAAATATATAAATATATAACTAAATTTTAATCTTAAAATTATTTCAAAATTCTCCTATACTTCCATATATAAACAAATTTATATAAATTTAAAATGAAGGTTTGTAATCATCCATTATGCATTGAAGTAATCTCCCCTCCACCACCTGGGAAAAACATAAATCGACAAGACAAAACAAATGTGTTTGAGCTAGGCCGTCCAAATTTTACAATGTAGGAAAATCTTGGAAAAACCTCCTGAGCTAAAATTTAAAACATACATTGAAAGGCCATTTGAGAAGCAGAAAAGCAATTAACTGCCAATATGACAGAAGAGCCGAAGGGAGATGCAGCCATGGATGAATTTATTTCAAATATAGGAAGCCAAGATTGTTCGTTAAAAATGCAAGCATTGGAAAGCCTTCAAAAAATGACAAGACTTAGTGAGGAAAACAGAAATTTGGTGGCACACAATAAGTCTGCAATCCCAGGTCTGTTAGAATTATTATCTTCTTCTTCATGTGATCATGATCTGAAGACAAAGGAGCTTGCTTTGGCAATATTTCTGAATCTCTCTGTTAATGAGAATCTTAAAGAGGCTATAGGGTCTCTGGAAGCCATTCAATGCATATCAGATTTGATAAGATATACCGATTGTGACTTTAATGGAGAGCTGAGAGAGAACGGAGCTTCGGTTCTGTGTAGCCTTGCGGCGGTGGATAAGAATAAAGGAAAAATGGGTGTGGGTGGAGCCATTGAAGCCTTGGTCATCGTATTGCAGGTGAGGAAGATTGTAAAATATTTAAGTGAATGCCTAAGGGCTGTAGGAATTTAAACATGTTTCATGTGGTGGGTTTTAGACATTTACATTTCTTATTGCAGGCAGATCCTCCCTTAATGGCTGCTTTAAATGCACTCAGAGAGCTTCTTATATACAAGGGTAATAAGGCTTTAGCAGTAAGAGCAGGAGCAGTGCCCACCCTTTTTATGTTTCTGCAACATGATGATTCAGCAGAGCCTTCCATTGCTGTGCTTGCACTTGTCGCTTCTCACATAGAAGGGAAGGAAGCCATTGCCAAAGTAAGTGGTTGGATGGGTGCTTTGGTAGACTGTCTTAAAAGAAGATGCATGAAGAGCAAAGAGAATGGTACCATTATTCTTTTAGAAATGCTTGAATATGACTCAGAGAAGGTAAAGGAGGCAGATAAGGAATATGATATCTGTACCTTGCTTCTTCGCTTGTCAATTCATGGATCCTCCAA
Organism: Torreya grandis; assembly: GCA_037957365.1. NCBI lineage: Eukaryota > Viridiplantae > Streptophyta > Pinopsida > Cupressales > Taxaceae > Torreya > Torreya grandis. Next base: position 2,040,706 of record JARHVA010000201.1, on the reverse strand, counting down.
AGTTAGGCGCAATGCTACCTTGTTGGTTAAAAGGATGATGGAGATGGAGGTTGCAAGCTATTCTCCTGCAGAAGATATGGAAGCTGTTGGTTATGCTTCTGCTACTAACACTGGTTTTGAGACTGATGTATCCTCTGAACCTTCATCCAAGAAATATGATTGAAACATTAGAGTGGACAGTTTGATAATTTTCCATAAGGCTACTTTCTGAGAGAATAAAGTGGGTACCTCTGTTTAATTTTTTTAAGGGGTAATAGTGTATAATGAGTTTCAATAATAAAAACAGGTGGTAATAGATTTCAAACAAGTTATATGTGATTGTGAGTTTCAAGTTACATGTTTTAGATTGAGGTAAAAACAGGTTTTGAAGGGGCCCCGAAAACCTGTAACAAAGAGCGAAAGAAAGAACGTCTAAGACCACAGGGAAAGCCTAAAAAACACTACAAGGAAGTAGCAAAACAGATTTTAAATGGCCCTGAAACCACCAGAGAAATATCCGGTCAAAACCCAGATAAACAGAGATCTGGTAACATAACAATCAAAGGATAACAAAAAGAAAACTAAGAACAGAACCAGTTTCTAAACCAACAAAAAGGACCAGATTATTCATCTAGTTCCAGTATCAAGTTCATGGCTTCTTTTCCTTTCAAAATAGTTTCTTGGGTGGTAGCCTCCAGCAAAGCTCCTTTTTGTGTATCTTTCTTTCTAGAACTTTGCCTCGTCCTTTTGCTGGGACCCTCTAGTGCTTTGGTCTCCTCATTGGCTCATTTACCTATATTGATAGCAGCAGCACAAATGTTGGATGTTACTTCCTCCATTTTCATTCTGTTGTCCTTTATTAGTTCTCGGAGGTTGTTTTCATAGGCTTTGAGCTTGACTGGGATCTCGCTTAACTGATTTTCCATGTTGTTTATTTTGTTCCAGGCAGCTTTCAGGGAATCTTCCAAAGTTTCCAGTTTACTCTTGAGATCCATGATCTCCCTACACATCCAGGAATCAAATTGGGAAGATACCTCTACTTTACAATTAACCCAAGTCATAGGTGTGTGTGTTTCATCATTCTGATTCTTCCCTCTCCAATCCTCAGACTTTTTATTGGGACTGTTCCTGGCTTCTTCGAAGATATCTTCTCGACTCTTTTGTTCCCGCTCTTTGATTCCAGTTTGAATTTCCAAATCCATATTTTGAATATCATCCTGATCAGACTTTTCCTTTTCGTTCTTAGAAGTTGGATCCTCAACAGGTCTTCCTGGACAAATTCATCCTCCGACACATTCTGGTTTTCCTCCATCTCTACAGTTCTGTTTGCAGAATCCTCCTCTGTATTGACGTTATCTTTTTCAATTTCCTCAGAACATTCTTCATCATCACTAGAGTTAGTATCCTAGCTTTCAGTTCCTTCTACTTCCTCCAGTTTTTCCTTCTCGGGTTCTTCACTTCTCTCCCGTCCCCTTTCTTCTTCTTCATTCTGCTTTTTAGGGCTAGGGGACTTGATTTCGCCTCTCCTGATTACACTTTCATTCTTTTTATTTCCTGACACCTTATTTTTCCCCTGTTTTGGATACTTAACCAGTGCCCTATTCTTACAGTAGCCTTCAATAAGCAGAATAAGGCCTTCATGGAGGATAGGGTGCATTTCCTTTTTCCTATGAGCATGTAAACTTTGAACCAGAGAATAGCGAAGATAAAAGGGAAAAGACAAGCTAACCTTATGCCTGAAATGGTTGAGGAAGACAAAATGGAACTTGTGCACACGTTTGCTTCTTCTGTCCAGGATGAAGTACTCCCTAATGCAGCTTAATACTTCCCTCCATATCCCTTTTATCTGGTTCAACTCATAGAAATCCCCATTTTTGACCAGCTTCTGCTCTTCCTCATCCGTTTTGGGGAACTTTCAAGTTACATGTTATTGTGGGGTTCAACTTTGTATTCCAACAAACTAATTAAAAAAAACTATTGTAGGAGATGACAATTGATGACAATCACATATTCTAAATTAAAAAACAAACCAAAGACACTCCACAAAACAAGAAATACTTGCTATGTTGTTTTTACCCATTGCACCTTATCAATCTCCCAAAGAATGTCATGTAGAAATTGTAAGTTGCCTAGAAATTAAGGAGAGGTCTATTTATATTTAACACTCAATAATATAAAAATAAAATTCCGTAATAAATGATATATAAGTACATATATTATTAATGATTTTATTTTTATTTTTAAATTTTTTTTTCAAGGTTCAAACTTCATCATATGATAAAGATATCTATTTTAAATGATTTTTTAAAATAAAAATAAAATATTTATATTTTGATTAAATGAATGTCAAATTTAAGATTAAAACTATCATATAAAAATCAAATAAAATTCAATTTTAAAATAAACTATTAATTATTAACATATTAAAGACATTACAATATATTCTTAAATATATATTTAAAAATATAGAGATTATAAAAACAAAATTATGTAGTGTGGATAATTTTGCACCACCACGAGTAGTAAAAAAGAAAAAGAAAAAATCAAGGTATATTTTGAAATCATCTAGTATGCTGCTCATTACAAGTCTTAGAAAATAAGAATTTTGAAGACCTTCAGAATAAAATTTTAAAAGTAATGTAGCTTAGCATCAAATGCAAAATTCAAAGTTGTATATTATTCCACCTGCACAAGGTGATATGAACTAGTAGTGTACTATCTTTGGCCTTGACCAACCTAGGAATAAATTTTTTAAAAAATAGATTACTCAGAAATACAATGGCAACCTTAACTAAGGAGAAGCTTATAAAGCTAGATGATGCCACTCTTATTAGCTACCTATAAATCATCATAATCTGGAGTCAACCTTCCATATGACTTACGTATGCCTTCTTAATTCCATCAAGCCTAAATATAGTGAATACAAAATCAATTATCCATGCAAGAAAAACCCTCATAAATAATGTCCTCTGTTTCTTCCATACATTTAATTAGGAAACTGATTTATGTTTAAAAAAAAGGTCATGACAGTAAACCTAGCAATACATAGAGGTGTTTAATGTGTTGAGCTACAGTTTATATGGATGAGCTAGGACTCAAACTTAAGATCTTCTATTTGTTGTTGGGGTACTCTATCAACTGAGTTATTGGAATTTTTATGGCCAATCCATCGTTGATCCAAATGTGGCTTATTTCCAATACCCCCCTTAAGTCACACTATAAGGGATTGAGGCTCCTAGCTTGACCTGATACCACATGTTGAGCTACAATTCATATGGACCAGCTAGGACTCAAGCTTAGGACCTTCCATTTATTGTTTGAGTGTTCTACCAACGGAGCTAATGGCCCCTTTATGGCTAGCTCATCATTGGTCTAGGTATGGCTTATTTCCAACATAATGCAGGATAATAGGGTAAAAACAAAAATAATTAAACCCAGATCATAACCTACTTGTTGAATTTGACAACCCCTCAAGTTATACTTTAGAAAATACAATAATTTTTTTAAAAACAATTAACATTCATTCCACATAATAATACGATATAGTATAGCTAAAACATAACTAATAATAATAGTACTTCAAATTCAAATACTGCATACAATATAAATCTTATACAACTCCATAGGAAACCAAATAAAATATGACACAACTACAACTGGTTTGACAATATAACATCTGCTAATCCAATAGACAAGTACATAATACAATTACATAACTCCACGCACATGACCTAATAAAATGACAAATACCAAGTTCTCCAGAGCTCAAGTCAAACTGACTCATGTATTGCTAATAATCTCAAGTGTTGTTTCCATGTAGTACTACAGTGGAGGAGGGAAAGAATCATCCAAACACTCTATCACACCAACCATAGACCAATGATCCCTCACATAATCTCCTATTAGGAAATGACTCTCTTTTCACAAATAGGTAGATAGAATGGTGCAAGAATTCAATGAGATGTGCTAGTACTCTATGTGCTGTAAGATTCTTATAAACATGCAATGTATCATAAAGTTATCCATTCTAACATGATATCACATAGTATGAAAATCAAACATATGAATGAAAATGTATATAACATTATTTTGATCAAAATTTTCAAATAATATATGATCATTTAGATCAATCAATTTAATAACACATCACTATTTCACTACATATTCTTTGAACACAAGTAGCTTGCAATTGTATTTAGAAAATATAACACATGATCATCAACTCATGGTTGCGCATGTATTATGCTTACAATAAACTCAAACAAATATAGTATGAAATGAAAAAATGTTAACAGATAAATTTTAGTGCTTCAGTACAATGTGTAGACACCTGAAACTGGCCACCGATGACCTCCAACAAGGCTTTTGACCAATTTTCACCAAAATGCACAATTTGACCTAAAAACACTAAAACACATTACAAGCTTTGAAACTAACATATTCAAGTACCAATTTTGGCCAAGGTATCCCTAAATGGGGCAATATAATTTATGGGTCAGCTAATTTTGATTAGATTATTTCGAGTCAAAATGCCAATTTTGCACTTGGGTGCTCTAGATTGCTTTTTTTCTATCAAAACTCTTGCGTGAGACATGCACTTTTGTTATTTTATATTAGCAACATCTTAAATGGGATAATGGTTTCAACACATCTAACATCGGCTTCCAATTCCAATTCAATCAAATTTTGGGCAAATAACAAGACATTCTAACCAATTTGAGTAATTTATGCACAAAGAGCTAAGGTTTGTATGAAAGTGCTTAATCATGCTTAAGAGATAATTAAACTAAATCATGAGCATCATTAAAAATTCCATTGAACTTGTTAAATTATATCTTTTTGGAAATGAATATTGAATATCTGCATCATCAGATGACATCATTTCTTGGAAAGACATCCCTAGGCCATAAATGCATAAAATATCAAGGTTAACCCCTTCCATGCCTATTTATGAATTTTAATTGCATAATTGAATTAATCCTTAGCCGCGCATCTTCATATTAAGATGGATGATTTAGGTTGATTCAAATCATTTTTGAAAATCTATAAGTAGGAGGCCTTGTCTATTGAATTTTAAGATCTTTTATGCCAAACTTATAATGCCCAATTGTATTTAAAAATTCATTGCAATAAGTGTTATAATTCTAAAATATTGAGTCAAGCCAAGCCAAGCCAAGCCAAGCCAAATCCAAACATGGTGCCAAAGAGAGATGGAGGTAGCCACACTTCAGTGATGCAGATTTCATGAACACAAACTGAGCAAACCACTTCAACAAGATATTTTGGAGCATCCAAATAAGGTGAAATAAGGTTTATTTTATATTTTAGTTGTGATTTTTCATTGTATTCTTGTTAACTAAGCTCCCCCTTTGTAATAGGCTCAAGGTGTTATCTATTAGTGTGTTATTTTGATTTTGATTTCATATACTAACACAATACTAATCTTCCTTTATTGTAATTCTATTCTATATAATGGCAAGCGTGGTGAGATTTAGCCTCACAAATTTAATAAAATTACACCTACAAGCAACCTACTAACCATTGTCATGTAGGAGCTTGGAGTGTGGATGCAAAAAAGATAAAAATTTAAGTAAAAATCTATTTTTTCTAAGCCATGATTTTGTTAGACTGTGTAACCCAACTCACCTGCCAAATCAACTCACCTATCAACCCAACTTGACTGTCAACCCAACTCACCTGTCAATCCAACTCACCTCCCAATCCAACTTGCCTATCAACCTGACTCGACTGTCAACCCAACTCACTTATCAACTCAGCTCAACTGTCAACCCAACTCGACTATTAACTTGAGAGCTTATTTTTCAAAAGTTCTTGTCTCATCCTCTAAAGTGCTTCAAAACAGGCAGTCCTAATCTTGTTTTTACAAGTTGAAAGGATGGTTTATAAGTCAGTTTAGGTGTTTTAACTAACCATACACTGCAATTTGGAGTTTTAAAAAGAATTTGGTATAAATCATGTACACTTCAAATTTGGCTTAAAATAAATATGTCATGTTTCTCACACATTTGAATTGGTGCCTAAAATGAACCTAAGATTTAGCTAAGTCTTAGCTACTTTTTATTTAGTGCTTAAAACACATCATAAATCTTGTAACATTTTCAATTTGATGTTTTAATCATGAATCTAAGCTACGTCTTGAATCTTCAATTTGGGCTTAAAACGAACTTAGGTCTTTATTGCTTCATGTGGTATTTTTTGTGTGACCTTTGCCATATTTTCACTTAAAGCCAAGGGGTTATTAATGAACCTAATCACATATTTCAAATTTGCTACAACAAATCAACATCACTTCAATTATTTGCAAAATTTATTTGTTGATTGTTTTAACGAAAAGAGACGTGTGTGTATGCTCTCCCCTCCATCCCCTTTAGGGAACTTTTGGGATCAAAAGCACCATCTCATCACACTTTGAGCCTAGTCCAAGGCATAAAAATAATTTCATCTAAGGCACTTTTCAAAAACTCACAATAGTTTGGGTGATCTTGAAACGACCTTAAAGTTTTTCTATTAGTCATTTATTTTATTGCATCTTGGCTTACGAAGGGAACTTCATTACCTTCTGCAAGTTCTATAGAGAATATTTGATTTGAGGTTTCATCTCCCAACACTGACTTCAATCACTCCCACTAAGATCAAAAGTTTGAATAGTTAAACCACCTTCTATTATTGGATTTGCACACGGGACATATATGCACTTTGGACATCGCACTACACTGAGCAAGTGATGGATGTAGTGGTTGCAAAAAGAAAAAGACTTTTTTGCAACAAGCTAATTGCCACAGACACCTAATTTTAATGTGTTTATTTTGTATCATGATGTAAAAGTCATTATGTAATTGATCCATCTAAAAATGATCAAAAACTAATTAGTTTTAGTCAACCCCACTTTGCCATACCCTTGTTAGGATTTGGATGATTATACTTTGTGTATTTTGATCATTTTTTGCCTGATATGTTTTCAGACTCAAACCTGATTATTTGTTTATAACTATGTCAAAATAAATTTGTTTATACATCACTCTTTTATATAAAGAGATGTTATGTTGGCCATTTTACACTACACTTGTGCCTTGAATTTTTTGTTAACCTTATTTTTGTGTGTATCACTTGAGTTGAGGTAGGTAGCATTATGCTTCCAACATCCTTATAGGGTTTGAGCCTTTGAGTCTTTTGAAACATAACATTTGAGCACATCATTTGAGCACACTTACACCTTTAGGCTACTCACTTAGTTTCAAGACTTGTTTACCATTGTATAAAAAATTGTTTGTTTCAAACCATGTCATGTATACTATTTGGACCTTTGTTTTGTGTTGTCATGTTGTCCAATCTTGTTTAACTTGTTTGATCAAATCCTAATTTTCAAAATTGAGTTTTCAATTAACCTTGTCAAGTTTGGATTCAAACATTGATTTATTTCTATTTAGATCTCAATTCGTGAGGATGATACACAGATCTTTCTCTTTTGAGTTGCATAACTTTAGTTAATCAATTACCCAAATTTGAAAACTATTGATTGTTTGTTTATTCAAATCCTATCCTCTTCATTGTTTGTGCTTTTATTTGGGAGAACACAACCTTTCTCTAGGTGTATTTTACCTCATGTGTTATGTTAACTGATGATGTTTATGTTTGATTCAGTGTACCAGGTCTATGTCAAAGTTATTTCCAAACTTGTTAGATTAAATCAAATCATATCATCCTTTGTTTCAAGCCTAGATTTTGATGTCATTTGGCCAAAAGTCCTAGCAAATACTTGTTTGAGCCTAAATTTTGACTCTGCGTTTGGATAAAAGACCTAATGAATATTTTCTCTTTTCTAGTTTAGACCTTGTTTGGAACATTTTGACCTAGAATTTTTGACATGCTAATTTTTATTTAGACGCTTGATCTTTTGTGTGTATGAAATTTGACGTTAGACATTTTATGTTAGACTATTTTATGTTAAATCTTAACACAAACCATTTTGGAGATACAACTCTTTGATCAAACCATTTTTAGAGATACAACTCCATACTTTCAACCAAGTTAGACCAAGTTTGAACCATTTATCTTTTGGACATAGTTTTTCAGAGTTTGAAGAAATCTAAGCCTTTTTTATTTTTGGAGCTTTCATCATTTATGCAGATATGTCTAGCTATACCTATGGTGGAGTCATGTATAATCTAACTTATGATAAAATGACTACACAAAATAACTTTTATGGCTTTAGTCAAGATCCCAATGATGATAATATGGTTTGTGAGATAGATTTCTATCCACCTCATAATAATCATTCATGAGAATAAGGTCAAAAATCTAATTATGATCCAACTCGAGACTTTGATTGATATGAAAAAGATTGTGAGGAGGACTTTGAAGACCCAACTACAGATAATGTTGTTTGGGATATGGATCAATACCCTATTTACATTAATCTATATATGGAACACAATCAAGAACCAACTTATGATCCAACTCAAGATTGGGATGATATGGTTTATCAAGAGGATTTGGACACTTTGGCTTGTGTAAGTAATCAAGTTTCATGACATCCTTTTATTATCCGACCCTCAGCTACCCCTAACCCTCCTTTGGATTATATGAACTACCAAGCTCCACAATATCTAAGGAATACCATTACCATTCTGAGACCTCATCCTTTGGCTTGTGTGAGAAATCAAGCTCCATAATGCCATACCATTTCTATACTAAGATCTCATCCTTTGGCTTATGTGAGCAACCACATTCCACAATGCCTAACCATTTCCATACCAGGGTCTCATCCTTTGGCTTGTGTGAGCAATCAAGCCCCATACTATCCTGTTGTTACCATTTTAAGACTTTGTCCTTTGTCTCATGCAATAAATCATGTTCCATAATGCCCTATCATTATCGAACCACAATCCATTCCTTATCCAGTACTAACTCCATCAAAACCTTAATCGATCCAATCATTCAAAGACCAAACTGTGTTCAAAATTGATATTTTCCAACTCATTGAAAACCAAGTCCAAAATAACCAATCAATCCAAGATACTTTTGTTAAACCAACCACTTATGAGAATTCAACCTATGATGAATCAACTATTTATCCTATACCAGTTGTCGAAGAGTCTCACTCTAATGAGCTAGTCTTTTCTATGTCACTTCTTAATGATTATAACCACCTTTAGGCAAATCATTACCTTGACCATATGCCTATTTTTTAAGAACCTCCATCTGACAATCCAATCTCTAAGGAATTATGTCTTAATCTTTTTCCCATCTTAGAGATCTCTCACTTTGACAAATTAGTCTTTGTGGAGCCCATCATGCCATCATAGGCCATTACTTGTCTAATACCAAATATTCAACAAGATATCATTATAACAAATTACCCATCAGATGAAGAATCAGAATTAGAGTCAAGTTCTATTCTTAAACTAACATAAAATTTAGCATCAAAATCATAATCATCCTTAGTCTCAACATTGAATTTGGAGTCCCTTGAGTCAGAATCAGATTCAAAAATAGAATATGTTTGTGACTATTACAATATTGGTTATGCATGCCTCACAGATTAATATGAATACATTTGTGATCCTTCCATAGTTTTCAAGGATGATTACTTTAACATCAACATAAGTTGTCCTAATATATTCTAAGAAGATTGTACATCCTTTCCCCATTCTATTACCATTCCACAAGCCATTACCACCAACCAACATAACCATATCATTAACATTCCACCTCCCACAAGTGTTGATTGTGACTGATAGAATCACACTTTATTGAACTGCATCCATGGTGACATAACAGTTGAAGAACAAAAAGGAGGCCAAGAACAAATTCATGCAGATGAAGAATACAGTGAAACCTTTTTGGAGGTGTTAGGGGACACACAAAGTTTAAACTTAGCATCTTCTAGTGAAACCTTTTTGGAGGCGTTAGAAGACAATCAAAATCAAAAGCCAATGTTCATTAGTGAAACCTTCTTAGAGATGATACAAGATAATCAAGACAACTTCATTGATGAAAACCTCTTCGAGGTACCAATAGTTGAGCACAAAAGTTCTTCACTACTTAATGAAGACATTATCAAAGATCAACTCAAAATAGTTTCCAATCTACAACCTAATAAGATGGTAGCTACTCTCAGACTTAAATAATAGAAAAATCTGATGGTCCTATTGAGAGAACAAGTCTTTGACCCCACCACAACTAAAATTATGTTGAATTCAACATCAACAATATTACGTGTGACTAAAAGTCCTGATCTTCATTTGTTTCCAATCATTACACATTCCATTATCATCCAACATTCTATTTCACAAACAAACCTATCATCCAAATTTTATCCCTATTTACCATCTATGGTCACACTTTCCTTTGCAGAGGCTATAACAGTACCTTGTCTTGATGCTTGAACGATTTAGAATCAATGACCAACAAAGATCATAACAATATTATTGGCATCCAAATTTGTAGCCATTTCTTAATAGAGCAACTATTCAAATGAGGTGTGGGCTAGTAATTAACATGATTGATTATTATATTTGTATCATTTGTTGATTAGGACGTGCATCTCCACTTTAGCAGGAACAATAGAATCATATTTCATTTACCATACCTAAGCCAAATAGAATCATATATCAAAAACCATACCCAGGCCAAACACATGTACCATACCATTTTAGAATGCCATGCTTATTTTCCATTATTGCATATCCTAGCTAATCACCTTACCACTTGGGGGCAACCAACTTTCTACCAACCCTCTTAATATTTTATCTAATCTATCAAACCATCACTATCCTTAGTAAGACCATATCATCCTATCATATCATTCCTATCTAAACCAAAGCCTATTTTTAGTCATCCTACCTAATCTTATTTTGATATTGGTTCCTTGGGTTATTCTCACACTTTTCATGAGTGGATTCTGATCAAGTTTCAACTCTTATCAAATCTGTGTTTCAATAATAGTTTATGAAAGTAGTGTGAGAGTTGATCTGGCAAGATATCTTTTATTTTTATATCCTATCAAGTTTGTTTATGTGAGCCTAATTATATCTGTCTATGGGCAAATCAATGTCCCACCAGTCATTTTACTAATTATAACTACCTGTGGGAAAAATAATATCATTGATCTATGTCATTGTATCCTAGCTATAACCACCTATGGGTAAACTAGGGACCACTTATTTATCATGCATTGCCATATCACCTTGTCATTGTTGTTTTCATTTGACTGGTCATTTGCCAAGTTTGAGAACTTGTTGGGACCTATTTGGTTTTCCCCACCTTTTTTGTGGATGAAATTATTATGACTTGAGGTCATTTTAGGACTATGTGGGTCATGCTCAATTCATGTTGAGGTCACCTCAATCTCCCTTTCCATTCGATCTCACCATTTTGAGAGCAAACTAAGCCATGCTCTCACCATTTTTTGAGTAGGTATCTTGTCATTCTCTAATGATTTAAGATACCTCAAAATTTTAAAAACATTTAAATATTTAAAAATCTAAAAACATTTATTCTATCTAAGCCTAGTCAGTTATCTTTGATTTGCCATATTAGGGCATGGTCATTGTTAGGATGCTTTCTTTTACTTTAGTTTTTACGCTTTCTATTTATTTTTTTTTCAATTTGTTTGTTTGTTTGTTTGTTTTATATTTATTTGTTCTTTTTACTTGCCTGTTTGTTTGCTTTCAGCATTGTTGCCTTGACTTAGTCTATGTACATTCATTGGGTGATTCCTCGAGCACATTATTCTTGATTTTATCCATATTAATACATCAACATTATCATCATGGTTTTTATCATTGGTGCATTATTTTTTAGTGTTTACTGGGTTAGGAGTCAATATTTATGCATATTTTAAGACAGTCTTCATGGTGTTCCAGCATGATGCCTACTGTCACATGCTACAACAAAAATAAGCTTCAAGAAGGTCTACAATCAATGGAGCTACATAAATTTCTCCTTGGCACCTTGGTAAAACCTCCCATCTCACCCCTGATCAAATTAATCCATTAGCCATTTTGTTTGTATCATTACTAATAAGGATGAGCATCTCCTCATTGGTAGGCACAACTGAATATTTTCTATTGATCAATCTTATTCTTCTATTCATTTCTTTCATCACTTTGTTTATAGTTTATATCCTTAAGTTGTTCTTGCTAATATGCCCTAACTAGGGCCTAACCATATCAAACATCATCTTTAGCCAATCTAGGTCATCTTAATGATTATAACCACCTATGGGCAAATCATTATTTTTGACTTTTGTTCCTGATTATAATCACCTTTGGGTAAATCAGTACTTCTTAAATCAATGCATGTAAGCATTCTTTTGTTTAGATTAATCATAACCATGGGTTAATTATGCCTTTCTTCTTTCCTCTTTTTGAGGGACCGTCCATCCACATATGAGACGGCCACTCCCTCGAGGGGGCATCATCCTAGGCTTCCCAAACACCATTTGAAACTTTTTCTTCAACCATCATCTTCTTTTTGATATACAAGCCATTTCTCATTATTTGAGAAGACATTGATATGCCTATAGTTTGAAACATCTTCCCAAACAAGGGCAAACTATACACACCTAAAATTGGCCATCGATGACCTCCAACTAAGCTTTTGACCAATTTCTACCAAAATACACAATTTGACCTAAAAACACTAAAACACATTAAAAGCTTTGAAACTAACATATTCAAGTGCCAATTTTGGCCAAGGTATCCCTTAATGGGTCAATGCAATTCATGGGCCAACTAACAGATTATTTTGAGTCAAAATGCTAATTTTGTACCTACATGCTCTAGATTGCTCTTTTCTATCAAAAATCTTGCATGAAACATGTAACTTTGTTATTTTGCACTAGAAACATCATAAATGGGATAATGGTTCCAATGCATCTAACATCATCTTTCAATTCTAATCCAGTTAAATTTCAGGCCAATAACAAGACATTCTAACCAATTCGAGTAATTTGTGCATAAAGAGCCAAGGTTTGCATCAAAATGCTTAATCATGCTTAAGAGATAATTAAACTAAATCATGATTCTAATTAAGAATTCCATGGAACATGTTGAATTATTTCTTTTTGGAAATGAATATTGAATATCTTCATCATCAAGTGACATCATTTCTTGAGAAGACATCCCTAGGTCACAAATGCATAAAATATCAAGGTTAACCCCTCCCATGCCTCATCAATGACTCTCATGCCTCTTCATTTCCCCTCTATCCCAAATATTGTAAGCTTGTTTATAAATTTTAATTGCATAATTGAATTAATCGTTAGCCACACATCTTCTTCTTGAGAAGGATAGTTCAGGTTGATTCTAAGCATTTTAAAAAATTTATAAATAGGAGGCCTTACCTATTAAATTTTAAGCTTTTTTATGCCAAACTTATAATGCCCAAATGCATTTAAAAATCCATTACAATTAGTATTATAATGTCAAAATATTGAGCCAAGCCAAGTCAAAGCCAAATATGGTGCCAAAGAAATATGGAGGTAGCCACACTTCATTGATACAGACTTCATGAGCACAAACCAAGCAAGCCGCTTCAACAAGCTATTTTAGATCATCCAAGGAAGGTGAAAGAAGGTTTCTTTTGCATTTTAGTTATGTTTTTCATTATATTCTTGTTAACTAAGCTCCCCCTTTGTGATAGGTTTAAGGTGTTATCTATTAGTGTGTTATTTTAATTTTGATTTCATATACTAACATAATACTAATCTCTCCTTATTGTAATTCTATTCTAAATAATCCTAGGCTTTCCAAACACCATTTGAAGCTTTTTCTTCAACCATCATCTTCTTTGTGGCATATAGGTCATTTTTCATTATTTGAGAAGACATTGCTATGCCTATAGTTTGCAACATCTTCCTAACATGGGTAAATTGTAGACACTTAAAAACTAGCCATCGATGACCTTCAACCAGTCTTTTGACCAATTTCCACCAAAATGCACAATTTGATCTAAAAACATTAAAACACATTAAAAGCTTTGAAATTGGCATATTCAAGTGCTAATTTTGGCCAAGGTATCCCTAAATAGGGCAATACAATTTATGGGCCAACTAACTTTGATCAGATCATTTTGAGTCAAAATGCTAATTTTGCACTTGGGTGCTTTGGATTGCTCTTTTCTATTAAAAATCTTGCACGAGACATGTACCTTTGTTATTTTACATTGGCAACATCCTAAATGAGATAATGGTTCCAACGCATCTAAAATCAGCTTTTAATTTCAATCCAATCAAATTTTAGGCCAATAATAAGACATTCTGACTAACTTGAGTAATTTATGCACAAAGAGCCAAGGTTTACATCAAAGTGATTAATCATGCTTAAGAACTAATTAAACCAAATCATAAGCCTAATTAAGAATTCTATGGAACTTGTTGAATTATTTTTTTTTGGAAATGAATATTGAATATCTGCATCATCAGGTGACATCATTTCATGGGAAGACATCCCTAGGCTATAAATGCATAAAATATCAAGGTTAACCCCTCCCATGCCTCATTTAAACCCTCTAATGCCTCATCAATGCCTTCCATGCCTCTTCATTTTCCCTCTATCCTAACTATTGATGAGCCTATTTATGAATTTTAATTGCATAATTGAATTAATCCTTATCCACACATCTTCATCTTGAGATAGACGGTTCAGGTTGATTCTAGCCATTTTTGAAAATCTATAAATAGGAGGCCTTGCCTATTTAATTTTAAGATCTTTTATGCCAAACTTATAATGCCCAAATGCATTCAAAAATCCATTACAAATAGTTTTATAATGTCAAAATATTGAGCAAAGCCAAGCTAAGCCAAAGCCAAATATGATGCCAAGGAGAGATGGAGGTAGCCACACTTCATTGATGTAGACTTCATGAGCACAAACTGAGCAAGCCACTTCAACAAGATATTTTAGAGCATCCAAGTAAGGTGAAAGAAGGTTTGTTTTGCATTTTAGTTATGCTTTTCATTCTATTCTTGTTAACTAAGCTCCCCCTTTGTGATAGGCTTAAGCTGTTGGCTATTAGTGTGTTATTTTGATTTTGATTTCATATACTAACACAATACTAATCTCTCCTTATGGCAATTCTATTCTACACAATGAATATTCACGGTATCATAAGATGTAAAAAAAGAATTTTTAATCAAACCATTGAAACATTTATTATGCCAAATCTAGAAATAATTACAATTGACATTAGCTATTCAAACAGTTACATCTGCATATCAAATATCTACTTAGAACCAAAAGCTCCTCTTGTAGATTAACATTTATAGAAAATGTTACTTCAACTATAAATGATAATATGAATATTGTTTTAATTGGTGACTTCAATATTAACATTATCGAAAACAAAAGTTCCCAATGCCAATTAGGCCAATGTGTGGAAAATCATAATTTATTTCTTATAGCAAATATGCCAACTACAAATGTAGGAATTAGTCATATACCATTTCTATACAAATATTGATCGAAGAAAAATAGATTCTAATCTCTTCCATGCATATTGGACTAACCACAATGAAATTTTACTTGCTTTTCATATTGTAAAATAATCAAAGAATTATATGATTTTTATTTTATAAATCAAATTTTAAATCTGATAAATGCAAAATGAATCCAACCAAATTAGAAATCAAATATCAAAATAAAAGGTATGCAATAGTTTTTAAAAAAAATCAATTGCTATTTTTATTTTTATTATATGCATTTTGTAAATTGAAATATACAATTGCATTGGAGGAAGAAAATTAAGTTTAATGCTAATTATTTTTTATTGGTCATTGAAGTTAGCACAAATGGAGCAAAAGATTGAAATGGAAAAAATAGAAATAGAATCACAAGGATAAGTCAAAAGGTATGCAGTTACAAAATTTCTATTTCTTAAATTATACTATTATTTAGAAAATGATAGTAATTGTTAAAAAAAATGTAGACTAAAAAACTCAAGCCATATGTAAGTCACAATTGACAATATCAACAACCACAAATATAGAGAAATCTTTGAAGGTGATGTCCTTGTGACATATAATACAATACTTGACAAACAAAAAATAAGAGAACTTTTGCGAGTTGATTTGATAGATAATAAAGGAGAGATGACAATAACCCTCAATATATCAAATTTGCTAATCCGTGTCCATGAAGAAAAACTATTACCGCATAAAGGCATATGTATTAAAAACTTTTCTATAGCTCCAAAAAGTGCTTATGATCATGGTGACTATGAATTTATTTTAATAGAAAATAAGACTACTACAATAGAACTCATAGACCTAGTTTATCCAAAACATATGTTCATACCTAATTCAACAATTCAACAACTTGTGGCCACTGTGGACTACTATGTAATCAATACTATAACAGCTCTTTGTACATCTGCAATAAAACTTGGCAATCAGTTTATTATGGAAATAAGAGATGGAAACTTGTAGAGTGACAAAGCCAGAGTAAATTCAATTAGTACATTTATTGAAATCATGTTATGCCAAGAAAATTTATTACATGTTGGTATCAAATGACTAATTCTCTATTTTCATTGACAATTTTTAGGTCTACCTCTTCCATACACTCAAAGCTGAATACAATGAAATCAAAAACAAGATACAAAGGAAGGAACCTACAATTTATCTTTTCAAGAACCTTGCAAAATGAGATGATGCAAAATATATGAACTTGTGTAGCACCTAATCAGCATTCATCACCTCTTTACATTCCAAAAGAGCCCTACAATGTTTGCAAATGTTAGTAGATACAACTATTGAGGTAAATGCCAAATGTGAATTTGTCTAGTTTCTTATTCCACTTCAAAAGAAAATTAACATAACATTTTGTCCTTTTTGGTTTCAAAAAAAGGTACATGGTCCTTTGACAATTACCCAAGCATATTTTAGCCCCTTTGAGACTATATGTAAAAGCTACAATATTTTAATAGAACACTTCAGGCCTGCCCATGCAACAACATCATATTACCAGAACTGCACAAGTGAATGTGAATATTTTTATTCCCACTAGATTCTCTGCAATATAAACACTACCAACAATAGCAACATCCAATGCATTTCCAAAGACAATGTCATTGACCAATTGCTCCCTTCAATTAACCAAATGACACATGTTGAATACATCACTGACAAAGAAATCATAGTTGAGCTTTTATCTATATTGATAATGAAAGGTGGTTTCACAATGGACAAGAAAAATGTGATTAAACATATCACTATATCTAGTGAAGTAGAAGGTATGGAAATTGTTCAGAATATAATATTTTAAAATAGAACCAATTAATTATATAAAATATACACATTTGAATATATTTATATTTGAACCAATCCAAATAGTGATACTAAAAAAATCAAACTAAAACACGGTACTTACTTTCTCAAGCTAGCAATCATGCATCATCAATCCACACCATGGGCCCTCCATCTTTCTGAGAACAAGAATGTATAACTCTATATATTCATCAAATAAAAAAAATTATTCTAGCATTAGAAAAAGCCCAATAGTTTTATATATTGAGAAAAAATGGTGCTTAAAAAACATATTATCATATTTTACTACTTTGACTATGGCATGGTATAGTGCAAAATTATTGCATAGTTTTCAGTCACTGTTAACTATCACCATGTTTTGCAGGGTCCACCACGTAAATTTTGAATGCAAAAATGCAATAATAAGATGACATATGTAACAACAAGAAAATGTAAATAGAGACAAAATAAAATCAGTACAGTTGACAAATGAATACAGAAGCTAAAATAAAAAGACAATTCCACATAAGAAGATGTATTTAATGAAAATTAGCTTGCTTGTAACTTATAACTTGATTCTAACTAATTATGAATATTTCCACAAACATTTTCTATGCTAAAATCTTGAAATTAGATCTCTTTCACTAAATTATGTTATTACATGTATAGAAATTAGAAAAAATAGCTATTTTAGTTAACTTATGCAAATGTTTCTTTCTATAACACTAAAAAAAATGTAATTTTTACTTCACTGAGTATATAACAAATAAACAAAAAAGTGCATACTTTGTCATAGATAAAATAAATAGACTATCTAAGAACTCTCATACTTATGCATCTGACAGAACCATAATCATGTCTACTCTAGGAGGCTCGTCTGAATATCATATTTATGCCTTGGCGTGTTTTTACTATAAATCCTGAGCATAGATCTACTATAGATTGAAAACCAATAAATTTATTTGTTTGTGTTTTGATATTTTGCTTAGTCCATGAAAGCTCTGATGATCTCCTGAGGCATATGCAAACTCGTCCACAACCTTGAATTACTCAGACACCATGATAACTTGCTTAAAATCACAACTACAAAAATCTACCCTTACATTGAAATCTAAACCTAGGTCTATTATAGATGAAAACCAATCATATTTATTGGTTTTCCTATAGTCTTGATATAAACAATGCTCGATTGGATGCCTCATTTTATTTTGACAACAAGCTACTGACCTTTGATTTGTATTAGGTCCAAAACACCTATTTTGTCTCCACAAAGCTCTAATGTCGATGTTCAAACCTACAATATCGATTCTGGTTCACTTGGATCATCCTCAAAGTGTCTTGGGGTTGATCTTGTTTATTGGCCCTCAGTTTTTATTTTGGGCCTATCAAGTTAGGACACTTGTCAACCGTGTGCTTATTTCAAGCTACATTGACCTATTGACCTATCTCACACCGTTGACCTCTTTCAGTACAAATGAATGTGAGCCATATATATTTTTCCATTTTAAATAGTCGATAGTCATTTTTAAAGTGTTTTTTATACATATTTTTGATATTCTAATAATTATATCTAATAATTGGTAAGAAAATTTATTTTTGAGTCAAAGGCATTTTTTATATAATTTATAGTTTATTTTTAATTTGTTAAAAATACTATTTGATACTTTAGGTCCTTTGTCATTTAATGAATTATCTAATAATATTATATATTATATTATTAATTACACTATTATGACAATGTATCTTATTATTATACTTCACATTTTTATTTATATAATAATAATACATGATCATTGGTATTATTATTAATATTAATAGTATATTATCAATTAGAATAGTTTAACTTAATATTAAAATTTATAGTTACATGTTATAATATAGTATATTATATATTAAAATATATTATATTATGTTATTATAGTATAATAATATTATTAAATATTAATTTTCAAACATATCATATATACATTAATATAGATTAAAATAAAAATATAATACAATGTTATGATAATAATATATATTAATACCATATAACAATATATAGTATATTATAACATGTTATAATAATATGCTCAATTTTTTCTATTCTGAAATAATATTGATAGAATAATATTTAAAACAATTCACTCTCCATTCAGTAGGCTTTACATGTGTTCTATGCACAAAGGGCACCTATGAATAACCATTTTAAAAACAACTGATAATTCTTTATTTTTCAATGTGAAAAAAATTAAATTTTGAAAATTACTACTATAATATTAAAATAATAACATATAACATAATATCATGACAATAATATAATAAATTAATAATATAATAAGATATTAATAAAAAAATTAATATCATATAACAATATATAGAATATGATATAATATCTTACAATACTAAAATAATATGAATATATTAAATATTATTAGAATTTATATATTTAAAATAAATATTACATTATTATTTTGTAATAGTTTGTCTACGAAAAAAAGACATGGTGACAACAATCATGTGTTTTGAGTGACATACAAGTATCAAATTACAGGGTTTCAAATTACACAATGTTGTTTTACCAAAAGACAATACATTTTGAAAATGATATTAATAGTTGCAATAATTTTATAGAGAAATTTGCAATTACAATGAATTATTGCTTTTCAATCTTCATAAATATATTACCTTAAAAAAAATCATATAAATCATAGAATGTAATTACTTTTTGCCTATTAGAATTTAATTTCATTAAATCCCATTAAAAATACAACTAAATTTACAAATACACATAAAACCTTAGTCCAAGAACTTTAGTCTATGTTCTGGACCAAAAAGAGCCATGTATATATCAATTCCAAGTAGTTGTATGTCCCTAATTGATTTGACTATTATATTTATACCTTGGCGTGCCCTTTAGTGCGAATCCTGAACATGGATGGACTATGGATTGAAAACCAATCTCCTTTATTGGTTTTCACATATTCACTATATCCACCTGGATGCATTTATATCATTCAAATATCATGATAATAATATATATTAATACCAAATAAGAATATATAATATAATATAACAATATATAATATAACGTCTTATAATAATACAATCACTTTTTTCTATTTTGGAGTAATATTAATAGTGATAATATCGTGCAAATTTGTACCTTAAAACTGAAAATTCATTTGATCAGAGTGTCATTAGCATGTTTGCACATCATCTTTATTTGAAGATCATCCACACCATAGTCTAGTTGACTTATTTGTTCATGGTTCTAGCTTGATCTTATCTAAAAGTATTAACATTAGATATCTATCTTTCAGATTACAGATTTAGTTGAGCTCATTTGGGAATCAACATGCTTAGAGTTTTATGCCTCAATGTTAAATTGATATTTTATTAGGCTTTAGTCTATTTTAAGTCATGTTAAAACCCTAATTCCAATTAATTTAATTCCATTTTGAATCAAATTTAAATTTAGTGGGAACAAATTTCACACGAACAATTATTTATGTCATAGACTGGACTTAATTTTTATACTAAGACTTAGTTGTGTTTTTGAACACAACTAAGTCTTAGTCTAAAAATTATATCTTGAGTCCCTTTACGTCTTGAGCCCCTTTGTTCTCTTTAAAACCTTATCACTTATCTTTTATTATTTGTGGGGTCCTTTTTACTATGTTTCCAACCCTTGGTACAAAATCTTTATGCCAAGTCCCTTTTAATTCATGAGGTCACCTTAATATATCTTAAACCTAGCTAAATATTTTAGCTTTAAACTTTATTCATATTTATTAATACAAATGAAGACATTAGTCCAAGACTTTACTTAAGTTTTATATTATTCTCAAATTTGACTTACTCACACTATTCATAAGGTCTACTTTGTAGGGCAAATGTCCGGGACAGAAGTCCCAAAGGGTAGGTTATACAAAGCCGGAAGGGTAAGTTCAAAAGGGTCGAAGGGAAATTTTGTTGATGAAATTGTATTGGCAAATTTGTTGGGGGGGGAAATGTATTAGGAAAATTGTGTGTGGTATGTATATCATCAGGGAATTATTTCAGACAAAATGTCTGAGGCAATTATCCCAAAGACCTATTTTGTCAGGCAAAATTCCTGTGGAAAACAATTTAAAGGGTATGTTCGTCAGACAAAATGCCTACAGAAAAATGTTTGAAGGGTCATCTCAAAAATGGTCAAAGGGAAATTCTGGTGGGAAAAAGGTCATAAAAAAGGTCAAAGGGGAACTGCAAAAATTCTAAAGGGTCTACTTCGTAGGGCAAAGTGCCCATGAGAAAAAGTTTGAAGGGTCTACTTCATCAATCAAAATGTTTAAAATAAATGTGCTGAAGACCTGATTCTATTAGCTTTATGTATATTTGCCTACCTAGGACTTAATAAAATTTTCCCTTTTGGATCTACCTCATGGTCTCCTTGCTTTGACACTCATTATGGTCATTTGATCATGATTTGGGTTCCCAAACTATGCCACTTGTCAATTACATGTTGCTCCTTAGGATCTTGCCATCAATCCATTTGCTTTCACACTTGCATCAAGTGGTAGCCTCACATTCAATCTATCTCCCTTGAATTTTATACCTTTGATCCACACCGTTAGATATTTGTTATGTGATTGAACACATATCATTGATTAGCTTGAGCCCACTTTTGCTATCAGTCACCACATGCCATTAGATCTCTATATGGTCACCTGAGATCTTGGCTCTTGGCACTCATATGTTCATCCTAGAGATCATCTGGCCTTCTGACTTCAATCTCACCATCAATCTTAAATTCATGATTAAATACAATCTGTTAGATATGCATGGATGCGCTGACCTGTCTTTACACACTGGCCATTAGATTTGATATGGGTGCTCAAGATTTGAACACTTGTTAGCTTTGCATTCAGTTGGTAACCCTTTGATAATTTTTGAATGCAAACAACTATTTGATGAGGCCCAACTTTGATGTCTATGCAAATGTCTAAGGATTTGCTCGATCAACCTTGAAACTTGTCCAAATAATTTTCCTACAAAAAATAATTCTTTAGACATTTTGCATCAGGCATTTTCCCCAAAAGGTTCTATCAGACATTTTATGGCAAAACAATTTCCCCAAAGCAATTTCCACAAATAATTTCCTCAAACAATTTATCTTTATCTAAACTTTTGTTGTTGATATTTTGTCTGAAACTTTTGGGCCTTCAGACTTTTTTGTCGTGAACATTCCTTAAGGATTTTTGACAAAGACATTTTCTTCAAGATTTTTGCAAAGACCTTTGCCACAAACTTTTTATTTGATACACTTTATTTGAAAGAATTCATCCTTAACACTTCATCCAAAAAACTTTCTCTGAAAGAATTCATCTTTCATCCATGATTAAATACACTCTGTTAGATTTGCCTAGACCCACTGACCTATCTTTACTCACTCACCATTAGATTTGATCTGGGCACCCAAGATTTGGACATTTATCACCTCCACATTCAGTCAAGGACCCTTTGATAATTTTTGAATACAAATGGCTATTTGATGAGGCCCAACTTTGACCTTTGTGCGAACATCATTGACATCCATGCAAATGTCTAAGGATATTTAAATTCAAATGGTTACTTACCGGGGTTCAAACTTGATTCTCATGAAAATGTCTTCATCTACTAGATTAACCTTGAAACTTGTCCAAACAATATCTCCACAACAAAGAATTCTTTGTACAATTTTCATCAAGTATTTTCCCTAAAACAATTCTATCAGATATTTTATCTCAGAATAATTTCCCTAAAGCAATCTCCACAAATAATTTCCTTGAATAATTTGTCTTTATCAAACCTTTTGTTGCAGATATTTTGTCGAAAACTTTTGGGTCTTCATAATTTTTTTCATGAACATTCCTTCAGGCTTTTTGTTTCGGGCTTTTTGGCAAAGACATTTTCTTTGGGATTTTTTCACCATCATGGAGCTCAACAGGTTATTTGACATTTCAACTCGATCTCTCATCATTGGATCAACTAGGCTCAAGAAAACACATGTCATAGGATCTTGTCTTGGACTCTTTTACTTGTACTTTGATCATGCAAGTATGCCACTTGGTAGCTCTCTATTTAGTTTGTTCCTATAGGCATAGAAAATAAAGGGCTTACCATAATACTTTGGGAAATATATAAATGAAACTACATAGAGATTTTATTCCAAGGTCTTTGTTATATTTAATAAATATGATTAGGGCCTAGGTTAAAATCTTATATGGAGTTCAGAATAAAATTCCCTCTACTCAGGGGTGCCACTTGGTAGTAGGGTATTGTTTGAAGACCTATTTTATCGGGAAAAATGCCCAGGGTAAAAAGTTTGAAGGGTGTGTTCATCAGGAAAAATGCCTATGGAAAAAAGTCTGAAGGATAATTTCAAAAAGGGCCAAAGGAAAATTTTGGTGGGATAAATGCTACAAAAAAGGTCAAAGGGCAACTACAAAAAATTTGAAGGGTCTACTTTGAAGGCAAAGTTCCCATGATAAAAAGTTTGAAAGAGATATTACACAAAATACTTGATAGAATAAGTCTGAAATAATTATAAATATAGTCTATGAAAACACAACACCAATGCCATCATGCCAAAGTATGAAAGTCCAATAGTCAATCTTTTCCTAGAATTTTGCAAAAACACATAGAAGAGGGACTCAAAGTCAAGACTATAATCCGAAAAAATGCAGGGCCCCATTTCTTATGAAAATAAGGGGAATGTTGGGTAAAACAAATATAAAACTTAAGCTAAAATCTTGGACTAATGTTTTCATTCATAGTAATAAATACGAATAAAGCTTTAGGCTATAGTATTAAGCTGATTTTTAGACATATTAAAGTGACCTCATGAATTATAAGGATTTGGCATAAAGATTTTGACTATTTATAGAGGTCAAGCTATTCTTGGAGATGCATGACCAAGTACAGTGTATGTCCATGGTCATAAACTAGAGTGAACCCTCTGAAAGGAAAAAAAATAGTTTTGTTTAAGTTTTACTTTATTGCATGTAAGAAATCCCTTTATTTTGGGGACATCTGCCTTACTCGAATTAGCTACATCCTTCCTGTATGAGTCTTTATTCGATTATTTGTTTGAGTATGAGAAAAAAGGATAAAATAATGGAAATAAACATGTCAATAATAGGTATCTGATCTTTTTCAACTGAAATAAAATATTTTCCATAGAATATATTACTTCATCTAAGCTCTTGCATTAAACAAGCACAAAATAGTAAGCAGCTAATTCAGTAATATTATTAATATCAATAGTATGTTATCAATTACAATAATTTAATTTAATATTCAAATTTATAGTTACATATTATAATATACTATATTATATACTAAAAAATATTATATTATGCCATTATAGTATAACAATATTATTAAATATTTAGTTTCAAATATGTCATATATACATTAATATATATCACAATAAAAATATAATACAATATTACGATAATAATATTTATTAATACCATATAACAATATATAATATAATATAACATCTTATAATAATATTAACAATTTTTTCTATTCTTGAATAATATTAGTAGCAATAATATTATGAAAATTTGTACCTTAAAACTAAAAATTCACTTGATCAGAATGTCATTAGTATGTTTGCACATCATCTTTATTTGAAGATCATCCACACCATGGTCTAGTTGACTTATTTGTTCAAGGCTCTAGTTTGATTATATATAAAAGTGCTAACATTGGATATCTATGTTTCAGGGTATAGGTTTAATGGAGCTCATTTAGGAATGAACATGATTAGGGTTCTATTCTTCAATGTTAAATTGATCTTTTATTAGCCTTTGGTCTATCTTAAGTCATGTTAAAACCCTAATTCTAATTAACCTAGGTCCCTTTTGAATCAAATTTAAATTTGACGGGAACAATTATTTATACCATGGACTTAACTTAATTTTTATACTAAAGCCTAGTCATGTTTTTTGACACAATCAAGCCATAGTCTAAAAATTCTATGTTAGGTCCCTTTATGTCCCGAGCCCCTTAGTTTTCTTTTATCTTAGCATAGTCCAACTAATGTAGGGTCCCTTTTGTATATCCTAAACAAGTCATAAAGCTTTATCCTAAAGTTTTAAACCCTAGGCTAAAACCTTATGACTTATCTTTTATTATTCGTGGGGTCCTTTTACTATGTTTCCAACCCTTGGTCCAAAATCTTTATGCTAAGTACCTTTTAATTCATAAGATCACCTAGATATGTCTTAAACTTAGTCAAAAAAATTAGCTTAAAAATTTATTCGTAATTATTAATATGAATGAAGACATTAGTCAAAGACTTTACTTAAGTTTTATATTATTCTCAACGCTGACTTAAATATTGTGCTTGTCTGTAGGATTGATGACCTGTGTTTACTTGGGCGAAGTTAATCTAACGGAGCGATATCAAAATGGGAGATTCAACACATGAACCAATCTCATTCAACCCCACAGATCATCATTGGACAGTGCGAGTTTGCTTGGATGATAAGATCTAACAATGTGTAATCCAAGTTGAAAATTCAAGCCCTGACCAAAGAATTAAAGCCTAAGCATGTCCCTGAGATCAATGGTACACATTTGCTCACCTGACATTGATCAGATAGTGCGAGCTGATTCAATATTTCAATGCAACACAAGATGAGCGAGAAGGTGACAAGTGTCACCTTCTCGATGAGAGACCACTGAATAGCCAATGGCGGTGCACCCCTTGGATCAAGATTTGATGGATCACATTGATTCGTACAGGGATAATCAGATAGTGCATGATCAACATTGAAAATTCAAACCCCATTCCCAAGTTAAATCTCGAGTACCTTATGCAAGATTGATGACACACATTTTCTCAGACAAAATTGATTTGATGATGCGAGATGAATCATACTTTTCAATGAAACCCAGAGCTAACACCGTAATGACATGTGTCATAACCATAGGAAATATAGGGGAGGCATCCAATGACATAGCTCTATCTGAAGTACGATTACATGCTAACCATTGATTTTTCCTCTATTTGAATGATAATGACTATTTTATGAGCCTTAAATTTGATGTCCATGCAACCATCATTGACGTCCGCATGATCATTTAATTTGAATTCTAATAGTTAATTGCCTAACATTTATTTTGACATCCATATGACCATCATTGATGTCCATGCGACCATTTTGACGTCCACACAATCGTCATTGGTGTCTATGCAACCATCACAGTTTGAACCCCATTAGTTTGATTTTTGAGCTTTATTTTGACGTTTGTGTGACCATTATTGATGTCCGCATGAGCATCAATGACATCTATGTGACCGTCACAATTTGAACCTCAATCGTTAATTAACACAATCTTTATTTTGACATCCATGCCACTATCAATAACTTCTGCATGACCACCAATGGCATCCATGTGACTGTCAAAATTTAAACCCCAATGGTTTAGTTGTCGAGTTTTATTTTGATGTCCATGCAACCGTCATTGACATCCACGCAAGCGTCAATGAGGTCCACGCAACCATCACAATTTGAACCTTAATAGTTAATTGGCAATATCTTTATTTTGATGTTCATGCAACCATCAATGATGTCCATATCACATCTGCACAACCATCACACTTTCAAGTTAGAAGTCAAAAAGTGAAGAACCTCAAGACAAGTAGACATTCACCAAGTGGCATGATCCTGGACCTCGATCGCAAAATCCAATGGTAAGTTATTCTTCCTTGTAAAAAGGCAAGTACTCTAGCTGCAATGTAGCTCTTATTCTATATTAACACTGTAGACATTTATATATTCATATGAATTCTATATTATCACTATAGACATTGACACGTGGCCTTTCAACATTATGCCCTTACTGTTTATGTCATCGTTTCAAGCTAATACATGTTTCTCCTTTAGTGTTGACTAGTGTCAAATTTTATATCAGTCTATCATGACACGCATATACCCATTAACCTTTATATTATTATATAGATTTTCTAAAGATGCTGTAAAATACAATCTCCCTATCAAATTATCCACACATTTTGACACATAGAGACTCTATTCAATACTTCATATTTACAACTCACGTATGCTTGGGTTTTTATAAAGTCTATTTTTAATAATTCATTGACATGTTTGAAGAATGTTCATAAATAAAGCACTTTCTATATCGATTATTTCTTGTCGATTGCTAAAATTAACATGCTAATTAGGTGTCGATCTATGATACCCTCAGAGGACACGACATTGACACATTAAGCAACTGATAAAATATATGTCAAATCATATTTCTATTTTTAAGCTAGAGGCTTTATTAAGTCAAAAACTCCTAAGATTCATCTCATAAGAGACGAGAAAGAAAATATTCCATTTCAACCCAATCAAATATAGACAGGTGACTACTGGCTGGTTTGGGCGGGGAAAAATATAGCAAGGTACAGTTGGCATGGGCAGTGTTGTTTCAACCCTCAACCATTACAGTTGTTTTTAACTTGATAAGTGTTGTGCACCAGGTTGAACAAATGTTTGTTTACTGTGTGGCATGGTGGCTCCAGTCGGCATATATGAATCTCAAATACTCATTCTGAAAAGAGGTCTACAAATATCACACTATTAACATGGAAAACTAGTAGAAACAGGATGTGATTTTACAGACAGTCTCTCAAGCTTTCGTTCATCGGCTTGTGCTTTATGTATCTTCAGCAACCCTTTCTGTAAGTATTCAGATTATTTTGATTTCATTATTGAGTTAAAAAATATATATATAATAACACTATTAACTCTTGTCAATCTAAATCAGCATGAACATTGTAATAAATCATGAATCCTGAATCAAGTATCACATGAATCCCAAATCAGGTATCGCATGAATAACAACTAGTTGATTAAGTGTATCTCTAGTAGCAGAAAAGAGGGAGAAGAGATCTAGAAACCACATACCTCGTAGACAATCATGGCATCTTGATTGGTTCCCTTTCGGGCTTGCTGTGTAAACATACAAGCAACACTACTGGCACCATTTGAAAACATCCTCCCAGCTGTTTTGCTAATCTGCTCATCTATTTTTGTTTCAATTGGTATATATGTCATCTTTGTCATGTTCCTCCTTGTCCTCGTCCTTGCTCTAGATGAGGAGGCAGACCGAGGAAGAGTACTCAGACTCCTTTCATCTGTTGATAAATAGGACCCCATCCTAAGGGCCCTAATGATACCGTATATGCACTCCAGACCAATGACACTTGAGAAACCCACTCAACAACTATTATTGGAAAAAATAAAATAGAGCCTAGTCCTGAATAGGCAACAATCCCTGCCAAGGGAGGTGTTAGAGCGTGTATATTGTAGAATAAAATCACATGCTACATAGCACACAATTTTACAGATCATCTAACATTATAACATCTGATTAAATATATATACAAAAACTGAGCTTGAAGCATAAGAGCCATGGTTTGTGAAATCAAAAACTAGGAGCTGATTGTCTGGACTCTCTGAATATCTGATACTCCTGTTTAATGGGAAATAGGGAATAGGGAATGAGAAACGTGAAAATGGGGCTCCGAGTTAGTTAGTTGTGATGGCTTTCCCACTGTTGATGCAACTTATGCGGCCTTTAAATTAATATAATGTATTTACAACAAAGAATTAGTGTGTTTATGTAACCTATAGTATTTTTTAGAAAATAAATGATGGAAACACATCTCAGCGGATCTCTCAAACCTGCAAATCTAAAATCTTAAAATTCAATATTAAAAAAGAAAAAACTTTATCATTCAAAACACCTGCATCTTCAACATCAATAATGAGCTTGAGTGGCTTCACTACACTATGTTTTCCATGAATGATTTGAATAGTGATGCAAAATAGGCAAGTTGCAGGTTCTACATGGCTACCTGTTCCTTCCTCAACATAGTTTTGACACCATTTTTGGCCTCCAAAATAAGCGAGGGAGAAGAGAACAAAACGCTCTGACATTTAATCCACCCTTGCCAAAAACCATCTAACAATCCTTCATCTTAATGTTAAGAGTCTGAGTGATGGAGTAATAGTGTAATGTACATGGCAAATCTCAAAAGAAATTTGGCTAAAATGTGACTCAAAACATTGGGGTCGAAGGTAATAGCTTTCAGATTGTAAATGCTAAATGATTACATATTCAGGTCTAAAGGCTTAGTATGAAAGAAGATAAAGAAACATAGACAATGGCATGCAAATAGTGGATCAGCCACGACAATATAAGGTACACCAGCATTAACAACATCGATGCCCCCTGTATTAACGACAATGATATAAAATTTGGTCGAAACATTGAAGTGTTAGTAATTCAAAGTGTCTGCTATTCAAGGTGCCATGATTTATATTTTATATACAATATTAAGTAGGAGAAAATTTATATTTAATTTTCGTAGTTTTATTTAGTAATTGTTTTCTTTTTTTTATTTATGGAGTATATTCCTCCTAAATGATTGTACTTTTATTTATTGTTAATATTTACAAATTATTATTATATGTTATAATAATATTTGTATATTAAATAATATAAAAGTATGTATAATTATATATATATATATATATATATATATATATATATATATATTAATATTATGTATTATAGATTAATATTATATATAATATAATGAAAAAAGTATTTATATGTGTGTGTGAGTGTGTGAGAGAGAGAAATAATATACTATAATATATTATATTAAAATATATACATTAAAATTTAATATTATAATGTTTAATATAATAAAATATATAAAATAATAACATAATATAATATAAATAAATTATATGAGGTATTTAAATATCTAATATAATCGAATATATAATATATTTTTAATATTAAGTATAATATTATATATTTAAAACTTATAACAATCACTCCATTCCAATTTTAGGAAATATTTATTATATAAATATAAATAAATATTATAATATTAATATAAAATTTGAAGAATAATTTAAAATATATAAAATAAAATAATATAATATATTAAAAATTATAATATATAATATCATATATTATAATATAATATAGAAATATACAAAATATTAAAATATATTACAATATATTATAATTAAAAAAATCTAATATTAAAATAAAAATAAATAATATAATATATTAAAATAAAACAATTGCTAAATATGATTGGGAAAAATAATATTTCCTCCGGCTTCCTTTGCACTTTCTGGGCAACTGCTAGTTCTAGTATCTACCTTCCACTACGGATCTATTTTCATATGAGCAAATATGATGCCTGCTAAAAATATAATAGCTTATCTGCTCTATGCTGTTAGGCAGTGCAAACTTCAAATGGTTTGCTTGAATTTAGGCAGAATAGAGTCAATATCTTTGGTTTTATGAAGAAAATTGACTTCTCTGATGCTGTTAATAAGAAACTGAATCTCTAGAGGGGAACATAAGAAGAGAATTTGAGCAACAAGCTGAAGAGCCCAACGCTATTGGGTAAGCTGTGAAAATCAACATTGTTTTAATCAATATATAAAATGAGGGAAATAGAATAACCTGTTGTGTAAATTCATTCATGAGATGAAAAATGAAGGATTATTTGGTAATGAGCACTTGGTAGAATCGAATAAAGAACTTGATGCATTCTAACATAGGTTCTTCAACTAGTAAAAACTTAAAATATAGTCTGTCAGATGTATGTAGAAGTAAATTTTTTCATAGTAACGTATTTATAATAGGATTCATATTGGGATAAGTATGCTAAGATATTCATGTGGTAAACTTGGGCTTTTATATTCTTGTAATAATAAGATGAAATATCAATAAATTTTTTAAATTGGGTGTAGAATTTAATATACAATTTGTGCAAAGGAGAGAAAAAATAACTTGTTTTGAAAATTCCTTCACACATTAAATAATGAAGGATTCTTCAATAATAAAAATACAGTAAAATCAAATAAATAACTCGTTATGTTTTTGATAATATAAGTGGCTAAACAAGGGACCAAACCCTTACAAGCAACAGAAAATCCACAGAGGCAACAAGCACAAAAGGTACCTTAAAACAGAAACATCACAATCTATGACCTAGCAGACACAACAAAAACTGCAACTATAAAGTAAGATAGTTATAACAGATAAGCAGAGTATCAAAATAAAAGCAAAAACTAAGGAGGCAAGTTCTCTCCTTGCTTAAACATGGATTTAATAAGGTCATCCAAGTTCACAGAGATCTCCTCATTATCAGCAGTAACAACAGCACCCAAGTCCTGCAACACAGACATGTTAAGGAAAATAGAATTCTGGAGCACAGTAGAAAAGTTATGTTCCAGTTTCTGAATGTGACCCCTCAGGGCTACAATTTCAAATCCCAACCTAGCCTCAGTTTTGGTTTCATCATCAGCGTCTTCCAAAAACATCTTTCCCACTTTACCAACATTTTTTGCAAAGTTAGCAGCATCCTCAGCAGTAGCCTCTAATTCTTTAATCTCCTGCTTACCCTCATTATCCATAGAGATTTCTTAAACATCCATGTCCTTGGCCTCATCATCCTGAGTGGATTCATCTAAGGCGATCTCAGAGTAGTCAATAAGCCTAGCCTTGGGCGTAGGTTTGCCAGCAATTCGCCCCAACCGCCTAACTCCTAAGGAGAAACCCTCTTTAATATCTTTAGTAGACGAATGAGACTTACTATCTTGACCCTTGGGGGTCCTACAGGTATTTTTTGGGGTCCCCACAGTGCCCGCTTCACCAGCATGTCTTCCTCTTATTTCACTTCATACTCACAGTAGAGCTCGGAGTGTCTATGGGAATCTCCTTAGGAATAGAAAATGAAACTTCTTTAGTCTTAGTAGAGACAGGGGAAGGGCAAGGCTCTTCGACAACATCGGTAGCATTAGGGTTAGAAGAAATTTCCCCACTATCAATTTGAATGGCCTTAGAAGGCTCGAAGGCACGATGGAAATTGTAAAGATAGAAAATAAGGCCCTGATGAAGGGGGATAGGATTCTTATCAGGTTTCTTAGCCAATTTAGCTCTAACCCTAAGGACAGAATACTCAAGGGAAGAAAGCAGATAAAAAAGAAAGCTAATGTGAGCATTTCACCTAAAATGGTTAAGAAGGGGAAGATGATAGTTGTAAAACCTAGTGAAGCACCCCTCTAGAGTGAAATACTTCATGAGGATAAAACACACATTGTCCCAAGGCTTGGGCAACTTGGCTCAATCAAATCCCCCTAGTAGGGTACTCATTCTTTGCATTGTCCAAGAAAGAACTTCTGACTGGAAAGGTCCACAATTTTAGTTTTTTGTTGTAGTTTAATCTCCTGAGTAGACATGCCAGTAGCCATAGCAATCACATTCTCTGAAATCTTAAAGCTAATTCCCCCCATAGAGACTCACCTATTTAGCCATGACCTAGCAAATTATTCAGAAAGGTTTTCATCAAACCTGTTGAGCCTCTCCAGATAGGGGCTACTCCTACCCTCTTTGCAATAGTGCCAAACCATCATGTTGTCTTTGAACTCGCAATAAGAAATGGGTTCCATTTGTATTCTATCACCACCCATGTTGGACTTACAGAACAAACTAGAAAAACCCCAAATTTTCACCATCGTATTTGCAGTAACTTCAATCCCTTGATCACAGATATTGATAATGGTGATGAAACAACACATAATTAGGAACATCATGCAAAGATGACACTTCCTTATCCCAACAAGCTTCTCAGCTAGTAAAAATTTAAAATATAATCAATAAAATTAATCTAAATAAGCTTGTTATATAGTATCATATTTATAGCAGGATTCATGTTTAGCTAAGATTGTTGTGATAATCATGTGAATAACTTGGACTTTTATATTCTTGTATTACTAAGATAACAAATCAGTTGGTTTTTCTTTTATGAGTTTTAGTGTATACTTTTGTGAACAATTTTCACAATTGAATATATTTCAGTCTGAGCACTTAAGTTATTGACTTCTCTACATTGACAAGGCCTTCTTTATCATTTCATTGAGACTTGACTAGTTAGCATCACTTTGGCATGATTCTACGTGCAATTTCATTAGTTGCCTTAACCCATATTCTGAATAGCAATTATTTCATTAATATTTATATATTGATTTCCATATTTATGACTTTCCCTGCCCCAACCCCATTATAGAAGCCCTTCTAGAAAAATGGAATAAGGAAGATTATTGTAAATGAAGGATAGACAAACCCAATCAAGTATATAATGTGGGTTTTATATTCTCAAGTGAGACAATTCCAAAGTAGATACACTCTAATGTCATGTGATGCACCTTGTTTAATATATAACAACTTCAATTATACAAGGGGAAATTTGATAACTCTAATTTTATGTGAAACAATTCTAAACTAGATACACTCTAATGCTATGTGATGCACCATGTCTAATAAATAACAAATTTAATCATACAGGAGGAAATTTAATAACTATAATTCTATGGTCTTGAACTAGCTCAGATTAGGATAAAATCAGCATCCTTCCATAAAAGTATTACCAATTGGGTAAACATACAACATAGAGAAAACTTAAGAGAATTCAAGATACCCACAAAAAATATATCCTAAATGAACTTGGAGAATTCATGATACCCACAACAAAAAATATCCTAAATGAAATTTGGAGAATTTAGGATACAAAAAAAACATCCTAAACAAAATTTGGAGAATTCAAGATACCCACTGAAAAAATATTCTAAATGAAAAGGCCTTCCAAACCAATTTGGCCTAGAGTGCATCATCATTTCATTTAATCTCACAGACCCACTTTGCATATGGATTAAAATTGAGGACCCAATTCAGATCAAAATTTAAATCTTTGAACCAATATGTATTGAATATTAGTCAAATCCAATCTCATAATCCAATTTGCCCTTGAGAAAAGCAAAAGTCAAATAAATTTGTCACCATTTTGGGGGTAGAATTGACATAGGCTATGAAGCATATCATCCCATGGGAAGGTTCATACCCTATCCTAGCCTAATAACACCTTTATTATTATTCGATTCATAGCGCCCATACAAGATTCTAGCATTGTCTCTATTTGTGTCCAATCTATGCCACATGCACCTCAATACCCTTTGCTACCCTTTGCACATTACGTGTTGGTGGATCAATAATTGACATGATATTAAAAGTAAGAAGGTAATCAAATAAATATGTCGTTATCAAATGCATTGAACCAATGTTTTAGCTAATATTTTCTAGAGAGCCCTAGACCTTGATAAATGATGGTAAGATAGTTGTCCTCGTTGAAGTAGAGACTATCGTAGTCTGATTTTTATGTTCTATTTTCCTTTTTAGAAAATAGTTGTGCATTATTGGAGTATTGTTGGTCTGGAAGGAGAAAACTAGTAGAATAATTAAATCTTTCACAGACTATTTTGAGTGAGGGGTTGTAGAGCACCAATTTTTCACTGTTTAGAAATGCAACTTTGTTCATACCAAGCCTTTTGGAGTTGGTCCTTTTTAGGTGAAAGGGAAAAATAACCTAATCTCAGCCTTTATTGGGAAATTATAAGGGAAGATCAAAATAGTGTAGGCATTAAGATGAGGCAAAGTATCAAAACATAGTAGTATACTATAGGTTCCATTGCAATCCATAAAAATGACTATTGTAATATCATATGGGGTGGGATCATTGGTTCGTTGATTCTATCAATCATTATTTTTTGTGTCTTTTTCACTTGGTTGTGCTCATTGTGCCTTAATTTTTGTTTCTTAACATTTTTTGAGTTATTCTAAGTGAAAATCATCTCCTAAGAGAATCCTATTTATACCAATTAAATCTAAGCCATTATCTATGCATGTGATAGAGAATTATAAGAGAAATAAATAAAGTAGCTAATGTTTACAGGTGAGTAATTATGTAAATATTCTAAAGGTACAATCATAGTTCTAAATATTAATTCAGATCATGAATTCATCCTATCTTGTAGATGATTATATCTAGCTCCTATTGACTAAAAATACGTGGGCAAGTGATGAATGTGCAATGTTATATGAGGTGAAGAATCTAGATAGATGTGTTGTGATATAAATTCATAATGATTTTATTTATTGATAATTGGATTTACGCATATTTTTATTCTCCTTATGATTTTGTTTTTCTATAATTCAATATTTAGTTTGAAGTCGTTTAACATAATCATTTGCTAATATGAATGTTGTGTGATGTCTAATTCATTTTACATCGACTAGCATTGTGAAATAGCCTTAAAATCAAATAGTGAACAAGGGAAATTAGGGAAGGAACCACTGCTTAGTAGAGCCTAGACATTAATATTGGAGAGTGTACTAGTTCATGTGGTTAATTTATGTTGGCTATGCGTGAAATAATCATTGTACTAGGAATCCACAAAGTACTGGTAAAAAGGTCAGACCATACAGAGATAGAAAAAATAACAAGTCATTGAAATATAGTTAGGATTAACATGCAAGAATTTACAAAAACCAAACAAGGATGTTAGTCAAATGGATCATAGTTATACTAGGATATTCATAAAATCCCAACCAAGAAGCTACTTTTGATATTTGCTTGTCCTTGGTGAAAAAGCCCTACAAGAATGTCACTTTTGATATTTGCTTTTCCTTGGTGAAAAAGCCCTATAAGAATGTTAGAACTTCTATAATTTCACCCATTGCATGAAGCATCACATGAGGAGAATACGTAATAAAACTATAGTTTTATATGTTTTGCATGGATAATATTATTTAGTTAGACTACATGTTTTTAGCAAATTAAGTTTCGTTATCTAATATTTTGCATGGTAAAATTCCTCTATTAATAGAGACATATTGTAACTACTTTAGAAATGATGCAAATTAATAAAGTTAAATAATAAAGTTTTAACTCTTGCTGAAGCAAATATTTTGCTATGTGTTCCTTTAGTTTTACTATTTTATTTTGTATTTTTGTTTCTACTCCAATAAAGTGGTATTACAGCAAAAATCTTGTTGCTGAATTCCACCAAGTTTTTTTGAAGTCAAGGAGGATTTTTTTTAAAACTACTATTGTAGATCATGGCAACAAGCAACAACATTAATCAGCCCCAAATTCCTATTTTCAATGGTAAGAATTATGAATTTTGGTCTATTAA
The DNA here is from genome assembly GCA_037957365.1 of Torreya grandis. NCBI lineage: Eukaryota > Viridiplantae > Streptophyta > Pinopsida > Cupressales > Taxaceae > Torreya > Torreya grandis. The sequence goes on along the minus strand of JARHVA010000201.1, from coordinate 2,004,367 downwards.
AATGAGAACTTTGTTTTGTTCACAAGATATTTGGGATATGGTAGAAAATGGTTTGTAAAACCAAAGGATCAAGCAGCTTATCAAGCTTTGAATAGAGCACAAAAGGAAGAGCTTAAAGAAAATAAGAAGGATGCAAAAGCTCTATTCTTAATCTAACAGGTAATGGATGAGTCCATCTTTCTAAGGGTTGTAGCAAAAATGACATCAAAGATGGCATGGAAAAGTTTGGAGACAATATATTAAGGAAATACAAAGGTGAAAGTAGTTAAACTACAATCTCTTAGGAAAAAAATTGAAAATTTTCAAATGAATGATTCACAGTCTATAGACTAGTTTATGAGTCAAGTCATGAATATTGTGAACCAAATTAGATCTAATGGAGAAGTAATGATAGATCAGAAGATCATAGAAAAAATTCTCAGGAGTTTACCCAATAAATTTGATACAATAGTTGTCGCTATTAAGGAATCCAAGGATTTGACATAGTTATCAATAGATGAATTAATGGGATCTTTGTTAACACATAAATCCAGAATGAGTAGGAATAATAATACTTCTTTTGAAAATGCTTTCAAGTCTCAGGCATCATCTGGGACAGGAAGAGGAAGGTCAAACTTCAAAGGAAGAGGCAGAGGCAGAGATGAAAAGAGAAACCTAGATCAAGGTGAAAACAATAATCAAAACTAAAACAATAGAGGACATGGAAACAATCACTTCCTGCAAAATTTATAGAGGTTTGATAAATATAACATTCAATGTTATTATTGCAAAAAATATGGACATTATGCAAATGAATGCAGAAAGAAACAAGGAGATGTGGACACGCAGAATATTAATTATAGAAATGAATATAAATCTAATTCTAGAATTTTATTCATCACATTTCATGTTGCTCAAGAAAGTGCTCAAGATATTTAGTTTTTAGATAGTGGATGCAATAACCATATGACAAGGAATAAAGAATTGTTTTCTAGTCTTGATGATTTCATAAAATCATATGTGAAATTGAGAAATGATAATAAAGTGGTTGTAATGGGTAAAGGTGTAATAAACATTTTGGCAAAAAATGGTGAAAGGATATTTATTCCCGATGTTTATTTTGTACTTGGACTAAAGCACAATCTTATGAGTGTTAGACAATTAGTACATAAAGGTTACAACATATCTTTTATGGATATTGTTTGCACAATACTAGAAAGATTTCCAAATGATAGGTTGATTGCAAGAGTGGGGATGGCCAAGAATCAGATGTTCCCCCTTTGAATTCAGTGCATCCAAGGAGAAGAGTAAGCCCATTTCAAAACTATGTATTTAGACCAATCATGGCTACACCATTTGAGGTATGGACATTTACATTTTGGAGGTTTGAGTTTTTTACAAAATAAAAATATGGTGAAGGGATTGCCACCAATAGAACAACCAGGAAGTTCATGTGAGTGTTGTATTTTTGGAAAAACAACATAGAGAGAGTTTTCCAATAGGAGTTTCATATAGAGAAAGGGTATTATTGGAGCTAGTTCATATTGATTTATGTAGACCAATGCAAACTCCATCATTTGGAGGTAGTACTTGTTTTTTAACTTTCATTGATGATTTTAGCAGGAAGACTTGGATATATTTTCTAAAGCAAAACTCCGGAGCCTTTAAAAAATTCAAATAATTCAAAGCTATGGTTGAAACATAAAGTGACAATTACATCAAGTTACTTAGATCAGTCAGAGGAGGTGAATATATGTCTAATGAATTTCAATATTTTTGTATATATTATGGCATTAAAAGATAATTGACTATAAGGTATACACCACAATAAAATGGTATAATAGAAAGAAATAATAGAATAATCATGGAGATGGATAGAAGCATGTTGAAGGCTAAACATTTGTTAAATGAATATTGGGTAGAAGCAGTAGCATGTGTAGTATATATTTTGAATAGAAGCCCAATAATGAGTGTTAATGATCGAATTCCATAATAAGCTTGGAGTGGTAAGAAGCATAGTGTATATCATTTCAAAAGAATTGGTTGTATTGAATATTCTCTTGTACCATATAAATTGAGAAGAAAACTTGATGATTAATCCAGGTAACATTCTAGGAGACAATTCGGGTGATGGTTCTACCCCAATTGGTGGTAGGACTTCCAGGAACCATAACTTTTGCACCATAGCTCTGTTTGACTCCCTGTTTGAACCATTGGAAAGATAAGACTGAGGAAAATGTGGTTAAATGGCATAGAGATCCATTTGATATATTTTTACCCTTTAAAATCCAATGAAAGTTCCCCAAATTTCAATTTTAGTAGTGTAGTCTAAAAATAGTAAGTTTCTTAAAATAATAATTCTTTGAATTCTATATTATTTTAAATCATGGAATTCAAACCATTTAATCTCCCTCGATATTGGTGACATTAAACATTCTCCTCCTACCTTAAAAACATGTATAAATGAAGATGTAACCTGAAATAGAAATCAGACATCTCTTATAAGAGATAGGCATATGTTTGGCTCTGCAAATTTGATGAATAAAACATCTCTTCTCAGAGATAGCATTCTTATTATTGTGTTGTTCTTGTTTCTTAAATTATCTTTCAGCCAAAGCTTTTGAGTTTTGGATCAATGATATAGGTGAGAAATACATTTTTATTGGGTATAATGAAGAATCAAAATCTTATAATTTATATAACCCCATTTCAAAGAAAATGATTATTAGTAGAGATGTAGAATTTAAAGAAGAAGAAGCTTGGGATGGAAGTATTGATAGAGAAATCATAAGTGGAGCACCAATACCTTAGAATGAAGAACCTAAAGGATAAAATTTTCAAGATGATCAATGAAATCTACAAGAAATAACAATCACTCCAACAAGAACTCCAAGGAACCTAGTACAAGGTGAATCATCTGGGCATGCATGTCATCTTACTCCCAATTCATAAGCAAGTGATGAATCAAATCCGTCTCTTGCCACATTAAGATCAAAATTTAAATGTATGAAAATGAGAAAATTGAATGAGATTTATGATCAAGAAGAGAATTTAGACTTGTGTTCAATTTTTTTTTTCTCTTATGATCCTAGGTATTATGAAGAAGTAGTTAATGAGGAACATTGGATAAAAGCAATGGATGAAGAGATAGATTCTATTGAGAGAAATCAAACATGTGATTTAATTGACCCACCTAAAGGTAAGGATTGCATAAGATTCAGATGGGTTTATAATACAAATTTAATGCAGAAGGTAAGATTGAAAAGCACAAGGCAAGGTTAGTAGCAAAAGATTTTGCATAAAAACATGGAATTGATTATAATGAAATATTTTCTCTAGTTGTTAGAATTGATACTATTAGAATGGTTTTAGTCATAGCTACTCAAAATAATTGAAATTATATCAAATGGATGTCAAATCAACTTTCTTCAATGGTTTTCTAGATGAAGAAGTGTATGTGAAATAGCTAGCAGGTTATGAAGTGCATGGACATGAAGAAAAAGTCTATAGATTGAATAAGGCCCTCTATGGTCTCAAGAAAGCACCAAGATCATGGTATAATAGGATTGATTAATACATGACAAATAATGGATTCATCAGAGGCAGTAGTGAGCCCACATTGTACACAAAAATCAACAAAGAAGGCTAGATTTTGATTATGTGTTTGTATGTTGATTATTGAATTTTCACAGGGAATTTGTCTATAGACACATATAAATCAGAAATGAATAAAGAATTTGAGATGAAAAATTTGGGATTAATGAAGTATTTTTTGGTAATTGAAGTTATACAATCAGATAAGGGAATTTTTATTTGTCAAACTAAATATGCAAAGGATGTATTAAAGAGGGTTAAGCTGTTGAATTATAACTCAACACCTACACTAGTTGCTACAAGGACTAAAATTAGCAAAGAGGAAAAAGGGCTTAATGTTCAATCCACAACATTAAAAAGGTTAATTGGTAGTTTGATGTATCTTACAACTACAAGACTAGATATCATGTATAGGGCCAGCTTAATCTCAAGATTCATGGAGTCACCAAAAGACTCACATTGGCAAGTTGGAAAGAGGATATTGAGATATGTGGTAGGAACAATAAAATATGAAATTTTATATTCCATAACTAATGATTTTGGTTTGATTATGATGATAATGGTTTTGCAAGTAGCATTGATGATAGGAAGAGTACTTATGGACATAGTATATATATATATATATATATATATATATATATATATATATATATATATATGATGAATGTTGTTAGCATAACATAATACAAAGGCAAAAGCATACCTTGAATTTTATTGATGATCCCCTTTCAAATAGGCATATCTTCCACCCCTATTAGACAATTGAGAATAGGAGCTAGACCTACTAAATGATGTGGCACTTTCTTTGTGCTTACTGCATCCATTTTTTAGGTGTAGGAGACCTACTACTTGATAATGACACTCTTTGATTTAAGGACCTTGAGCCAAATGATTAGGAAGGGAAGCCATCCTGATGCCCCTATCATATGGAGAAATTGAATTGCATGACGATTAGAACTAAAAAACCATCCATATTTAGCTCATTAAAAGGAGGAAAAAATTAAAGTAAAAAGGTAGAAGTGAAGAAAGGTAGTGGATGTTAAACCAAATGCTAAACAAAATCAAGTAATAAGCATAATTAAATTTTAACTGGAATAATGCCACTTCTTTGGATAAATTGAGCGTGAACATGACAAGAAGTGATAGCATGAAACAAATCATTTTGCAACATAGGGAACATTATTTACAATGCAAAAGGCTTATGAATCATTATAATACATCATTTTTACTTATGTAGTAAAATTTTGAGCCTTACCATAAGATCATGAGTGATGAATACCATATCCAATCATGCATCTACAAAATTACAAGAATTACAGTTCCATCAGTCCAATAATTGTAGTTCTCGATGCCATAACACACTATATAGAATAATGTTCTTCGGCATCAAAATTTGTGAATTGATGGCAAACCCTGTAAATGAATTAATTTTCTCTTAGCTTTGATTACTCCACATTTCATATGGGGTCTTCCTGCTCTCTTCTACAAAGACAACAACTATTTCTTACCCATGAAGAATCTGTCTAACCATGTAGTATTTTGCATCTGCTACCTGAGTTGGATTAAAGTGCCACACAAAGCTAAATCCATAAGGCTCTCTATAGACCAAAGAACAACCTAAAAAATTAAAAACAATGAGAAAAGTAAATTAAACATAATAAAATCATTCTTGTCATAAAATGATGTGATGCCTAGAGTCATTATTGAGCACCATATCACCATATCCGTTACATGATTTAGAATTCAAATTGGCTTTAACTTCTCTTCTCTTCTGACCCAGTACAATCTTCATTCATTAGTATTATCTTCAATGAAACTAGGAGATAATCCTTTGCTATAGTCTTGAAGAACTCACAAAGTAAGACAACCACAAATTTATTTATGAGGATTTTTCATCACCCAATAAATAGAGATGAACATACTTACCTATTACTGCTTCACTATCAATATAAATTATGAAGATAATTTCAAATCACAAACCAATAGATTGCTAGTTGTACATGGATCATGGAAAAAATGTTGCAATGATAATTATTGGGTGAGGAAACAAAAGGAGTTGTAATTATAGGAGCTACCAAAATTATAAGTGCAACACACTCAGGGGCCTCAAAACATGCATTTGCTACTATCAGATAGTTTGTGTAATGGCTATCATTTTACATTTTACACATGAGAGCTAAATGTTGGGAACCATCACACTTTCATGTTTATTTGCTATGTACATAGTGTCAAAATAGTCTCGTAGGTGATCTTCTGATAGAGTGAGCACATAAGTATTTTGTAAATCAATGACCCTAATTGTATTAAAAAATGAACTAGAAGATGTGCAACATTTGCATAATGTATCGAATTGCCTTGCTTACAAACTATTTTCTCTGCACTGCTTTGCTCTGGTTAATTACAATAACATGGTGAAGAGGAATATAAAGGAGTAAAGGGAGTTAACTCACTAGGGAACTCTTGATGGAACTGAGTGTAACTCACTGTGGAACTCATAAGAGAACTCAAAATGGTACTTAGTTGAACTCTAGATAGAACTCTAGGTGGAACTCACCCTCTCCCCCACTTAACCTCTTATCACACCTAAGTAAGCTAGAGCTATAAGTTTAGGAATTATCCATTTAATAATTAAATGAAATAATTAATATCCTACACCAATACCCCCCTTAAGCATAGCTTAGATGGGAAAAAAAGAAAGGATGAGTCCCAACAAAAAGGCTAGATGAGGTACCTGTTGGCATCCAAATCTTGCACCCTAGAAGAGAGTGTTCAGTCCTCTCCTAGATTTGGGCAACGTTGGAATATTTATAGCCCTTTGGGTATGCCTATGGAGAAAATGGACCTCTAGATTGAAAGGGATAGCTCCCTGTATATGTCTCTACAAGACAATCTCTACTAAACTAGCTTGTTTAAAGGGAAAAGAGTTAGAAATTTATAGAAAAGGAAATCCTATTCTAAGAGTGGTGATACACCCAAACTATTTTCTACATGAACGTCAGATTCTAGTGCACAATATAGCAAAAGCACAAACCATTCCCAAAATATAAAGAATCTAACAATATTTCAACATAGATGTGAGATGAGTAAAAAATGACACAAGGTAAATGAGTTGAAAGGTAAACTTTGCACATTTAAGATAGTAATACACATGCAAAAATTCAGTACACTTGGATACACACTGTGTGACTAGTTAGACTAAGAACTCTTACTCAGGTTTGAAGGATAAAGTGGGCAGAAGGATTAAAAATCATCATATGCTGCCACTATACATCTCTTGCACACTCAGACCAAAAACCCAAAAAAATATTGAAGGAAATAGATTTATGCTAAATGTTTAAAGGCATAACTTAAATCATTCTTGTAGGGCTTCATAATACACTGTGTGGTCTCTTTTTTTCACTAGCCAAGAGGCTGTATATAGAGCGAGAAGGAAGAGAGAGAGAAAATATTTTTGGTGCTAAGGAGAGGAATCAATTTTGTTGGAAGTCTTAATCTTCAGCTGCAACTGACTTTGCTAATGATGCTCATTAGGGCACTCTGATTGATCCATGTCAACCTCTTGAATGACATTGGCTTTCCCTTTTAAAGATGATTCTCCAATGACTGGTCAAGTAAATCAAAATATTTGGAGATGGCATTAAAATGGTTGTTGTCAAAGGAGCCACCTATTTGAAATTTGTTCTGATGCTCAATCGCTTCTCCTTGGCAATGACATGGAAAAGAGTCACTTTCATTATGTTTTGCCTTGGAGAGGCATTGTTGAGAATTCATGTGCTCATTGATTGATCTTTCTATTGGCCTTATAGAATGACCCAGATCAGCCATTAGATCAAGCTTAATAACTTAAGTAGTCTTGAAAACCTAATTTAAACTGTCAAGACCTTTTCAAGTTTTCTAACTTACTTAGGTTATAAAGTTTATAAGCTAAGTCTTGGAATAAACCCAATTTGCTCTTTGGTGGCCTATTTGGGTTTTTTGACCTCCTCAACTTTGGACTTTCTCATCTTGAAGACTTCAAACTTTTAGAGCTCTGAGTCTTTAGGGTTTTAAAACCCAATTGCTTTCAATGGCTAGTTCCTTGCTCTAAAGTTGACATCCATCTGCACATTACTAGACATTTTTTTGGAAAGAACTATTTTGAGATTTTTTCAAGCTCTTTCCTTCAGGATTTTCTCCTGAAGGAATTGTTTCAGATAATTTGTCTAAAAGAATTCCTTCAGACTTTTTGTTGGTCTTTTCTTCTTGCTCGTTCCTTTGGGCTTCCTGCTAATGGCTTGGGAAGTGACCCTTTGGAACTTTTCGAAGGGCACTTGGAAGGGAAAGTGACCTTTTAGAAAAAATTTGAAGGGCACTTTTGGAAAAAAAGTGACCCTTTAGAAAAGTTTTGAATGGCACTTTGGACAAAAAAGTGACCCTTCATAACTTTTAAAAGGGCACTTTGGAGGAAAGAAAAGACCCTTCAAAACTTTCTAAAGGGAAATATGAAGAGAGAGAGACCCTTCAGAAAAGTTTCAAAAGCAAACTTTGAAGGGAAAAGGCAAAGTAAGAGAAATACCTTTCCAAAAGAAATAACACTTAGACAAAAAGGGGGAAAAAAACATTTGAACAAGGATGAAACAAAGCTTTTGAAGAAGAGAAAACAACCGATCTCTTCACGAGTCCTTCATAATTGAATTGAAAAAATACAAGAGATGTTGCACTTAGCCAAACTAAATTACAAAACTAGGTATGAAAATTGGCTAACATTCTTATTCTGGCACACCCAGTGGGACCCAGTTCCTAGTTATTTACATGTCAAGGTGAATGCTAGTCTTGACAAACCTAAGTTTGTACTCTTAATACAACATTTGGTGACTCAAAAAAGGTGAGAATTTCTAGTTGTAGATCAAGTTTCCCACATTATACTTCATGGTCCTCACTATGTCATCTAGAAATTCTGATCAAGCCTCTCTAACTGAAGCTCTTCTTGAAGAACAACACCCTGAACCATTCCCAATGCTTAGAGATCCTTGGAAAGGAGGTTTTGGAGAAGAACAATAAGTTTGAAAAACAAGAGATCAAGACAAAAGAAGATAAATGGAGAGACAACAACCTTTCCCAACCTTTAACACATAAAATATGATTGACCTTCCTACATATGACCCTATTCCTCCCAATGCAACTAAAAATCTCCCTGGTTTCAATGGAGAGGGTCCTTTTACCCCATCTAAGCATATTAGGGACATCTTGAATTTCTATAATTTTCACAATGTCACCCAAGAGAACATAGCCATTAGATTGCTTGTTATGTCTCTAAAGGGTAAAGCACTTACTGGTATAGATATTTAGAAGGTGGTTGCATTACAAGTTGGGATGGCTTTGGGGGATTGCTGGTGACTAAATTTGAGATTAAGAGTGACCACACTTCTTTGATCCATCAGCTAAACATGATAAAGAGGGGTCCTAACGAATATATGGGGAATTTTAATGAAAGATTTCAAAGGACATGACATAGGTTATCGCCTATCATGAGACCTCATCTAAGCTTTGTGTTCCGCACCTATCTCAAAGGTATTAGTACTGATGTAGCAGTGATGTTACAATCTATGAGAGGACTTACTGTACCTGATGCATATGAGATAGCTATTGAAGCTAAGAATAGCTTGATACAATCTAGAAAGCTACCTCCAAGAGTTTCTATACCCTTGTTATCTCATAATTCATTTGAAAATCTAAGCATAGCATAAGTTCTTAACATCAATTCCAAGCCAAGAGCCTTCCCCAAGAAAGCAGATGGTGTTGTGGACAAAAATGAAGAAATCTGGTCATTACAAGCTCAGTTCCAGATAAGTGCTTGACCTAACCATCAATACTATCCTCAATAAGGATATAGAGCTTCACCCCAATATAGCTACCAAGGAAGAGGAAAAGGTCAACAAGGTTTCAATAGGTAGCCCAATTCCTATAATATTGGTCCTATACCTTTCATGAATGTTGTTGTTCTAGTACATGCTAATCTAGTCCAAGGAGAGAATCATTTGGACCAATGGGCACAACCTCAAGGTCAATTTATGCATGATGATGGAGAAGGTAGCTAAGCTTTGGTGGCACAAGAGGAAACTACTCCTTATGTAACTTTAAAAGAAGTAGACCTTATGTAAAGGGATAACCATGGAGAAGGCAATAGCCAAAGTGTAGGCATGATGAACTTCCAAACAAGAGATGATTATGTGTTAGATCAAACTGTGTCAGTTACAACCAACATAAGATCCAAGAAGGAAGCATTGGGAGAATATCAATGAGTGCATGTAACTCCAAGTGATGCCTCTCCAAGGCCAAAAAGTGTGAATCCTAATGTTGTACCTACCACAAATCATGTTCCTCAGCAAAATTAGAGTGCAAGTAAGATTGTCAAATCTATAGCACAACAAGTTCAAACTCATTTTCCACCTTCAAAGGTTCAATAAAAGGTGAATACTCCCTCTCTAAACATTATTTATTCTTTGAAGAATGCCAAGACAAGCATATCTCTTTAGAAAGTCTTGCATATGCTTGGTCAGAAGGAGCTATTGCAAGAACAACTTGCAAACATTTATGTAGCCCCTCAAACTTCAAAGCATAATGGTGTATCCCTTACCAATATCCAATCCATGTCTTAGATCCCTCCACTAAGTCTAGAAATCCTCCACTCTTCTATCTCACCCTCATTGTGGGAGACAAGTTGGTCCATAATTACATTGTGCATAGTGGAGCTAGTACCACTGTTATGCCTAAAGTGGTGGTTGATAAGCTGAGATTAAAATATGAGCCACATAACAAGGGTGTATTGTAGCTTGATGGAACTCCAATTAATATTGTGGGACTGGTCAAAGGTCTGAAGGTCTTCTTGCATGATTGCCTATTTTTTCCAATTTTTCATGACATTATGGTGGTAGACCTTCCAGCCCATTTTGCTATCTACTTGTCAAGGGCCTTCACGGCTAAGATAGGAGGGTACCTTTATAATGATTGGTATTTTCTATATTTTAAAAAATATATGTAACCAAGGTGACTATAAGGACTTATCCCTTAGCAATTTTTCATATTGAGCCATACATGAAGACAAACTCAAATTAGAATTGTCTAATCAACAAAGAAGAAGAAATTATCATAGATGGTGAAACATCCTCCACCCTTGAAGGTATTTCTAATATTTTTTTGATAAATACATCACTGAGACACATGGAATTGGTTCATACACCTTCATAGAAGAGACTGATTTGGGAATATATTATATGCATGAAAAGGATGCTCCAACCCCTTCACTCATCAATAAAGATCACGAGCTTGAAGGGATGTGGGAAATGTTTTTTGATGGTTTAAGGATCAAAGTGGGTGTAGGATATAGCATCATGATTGTTTCTCCATCAAAGAATCAACACTACTCCTCCTATAGATTCCACTTTAGCTGCAGCTATAATGTGGCAGAATATGAAGGCCTATTTCATGGCCTCCAATGGGCAAAGAGGAGAGGGATCAAGAATTTGAAGGTCTATGGGGATAGTGAGTTGTTCATTCATCAAGTAATAAATTTAGATACAACCAATAATACTTTTCTTAAATCCTACAAGCATAGGGTACGAGACCTACTTGAAGACTTTGATGCCTGCAACATACAACCCATACCAAAGGATTTGAATAAACATGATGATAGGTTGGATGCCATAGGGACACAGTTCAATGCAACTAATGATGTGGGAAAAGAGAAAGATCAGTCTCACATCAAATTCATTGTGAGGCCTTCTATCCCAGATAATAAAGTTTCATATCAGGTGTTTGAAAGTGATGAACACATTGCACACTTCTTACAACATGAGGCAGGTTTCTCCTCAAGGAACCCAAAGAGATTACATGATCATTATGAAGAACAAATTATATAGCTAAAGAAAAATAAGATACCTAAGGGTATGATTACCTTGGAGAGTGTCTTCAATGAAGATGATCAAAAGAAGGAAAGAGTGAGCATGTTCATAAAAGAAGAGAATTATGAGAGAGTCATGATTTACAAGGACAAGCTCCTGAAGATTGCTAAGCTTTATTATTTATCTAAAAGGCAGGCCTTTATTAAAATATTTAAGGAGTTCCATGATATATTTTATTGGGAATACAAATATTTAAAAGGGTTTGATCTAAGTCTATCTCATCACAACATTGAGCTAAAACTTGGAGCTAAACCAGTCATGTAAAAGTAATAACCTATCAATCCTAAGATAGAAGAACTAATGAAGGAGCTGACCAAGTTGATTGAGTCTAGGATTATATTTCCTATCAAGCACTTGACATGGGTGGCTTATCTTGTACCTATCCAAAAAATAATGGATAAATAAAGATTTGTGTGGATTTTTGAGATCTTAATAGAGTGTCTCTTAAGGATCATTATCCACTACCTTCCAGAAGCAAATTTTGCAAGTTGTTTTAGGTTCTTAATGCTTCTTACTTCTTGATGATTATTCAAGATAAAATTAAATATTAGTAATGAATAAGATCAATTCAAGATAGGCTTTACTATGAAATGGGGGACCTTTGCCTATAACAAGATACCTTTTGGTTTATCAAATGCTGGAGCCACATTTCAAAGGACAATGGACATGGATTTTAAAGGTCTAATCAATAAGTTTCTATTGGTGTATCTTGATGATATAACCATTTTTTCAAAGGATGTTTTTGATCACATGAAACATCTACGACAGGTGTTTGAGAAATGCAAGGAGTATGGAATATCCCTTAATCCAAAGAAGTGCATCTTTGTTGTCCATGAAGGTAAGCTTTTAGGTCATATTGTTTTAAAAGAAGGCTTGTCTATTGACCCTGAGAGGATTGAGGCTATTCTAAGCTTGTCCTTACCTCAACAAAAGAAAGGGTTTCAAATCTTCTTAGGGAACATAAACTTTGTAAGGAGGTTTATTCCAAGCTTTGTAATTGTGGTAAAGCCTATCATAACCATGCTCAAGAAGAACTAATATTTTGCTTGGATAGAGGAAGGTACGATCAATTTTGAGGCAATCAAGCAAGCAATTGCATAATCTCATACTCTCTTAAACCCAAACTTTTCCAATGATTTCATACTCTATACCTTTGCTAACCTTGATATAATCTCAGCTATGCTTATGCAAAATAATGATGAAGAGGTTAAGCAACCAATTACATTCTTCAGCCAAGGATTGGAGGATTATGAGGTCAACTATTCTTTTGTTGAGAAGAAAGCTCTAATAGTGATTAGACGATTGAAGAAATTTATACACATGGTTTCCAACAATAAGATACATGTCATGGTTTCTCATCTTAGCACTAAGGAGTTTATCTTAAGCAAGGACCTCAATGAAAAGAGAGTTAGATGGATTACAATGGTGATGGAGTATGACATGGATATTAAAGTGACAAACTTGGGAAGAGGAAGAGGATTGTGTGAGCATTTAGCTTCAGATCTTCAAGAGCTAAAAGAGGAAGCCTTGGTTAACCAAGCTTAACCCTAACCAGTTGATCAAATGCAATATCAAAGTTAGACATAAGACATCATTAGTTTTCTTCAAAATGATGAGTGTCCCAATAGCTTGAAGAAGTCTCAAAGGAGCTATTTTAGACTACAGACCATTCCTTACTATCTTGTGGATGGTGTTCTTATTATAAAGGATGTGAATAGTGCACTACTAAGATGTGTTAACAATGATCAATTTGATATGATGTTGGAGAAGCTCTACAATAGTGCAGATGGAGGTCATTTCTCTCCTATGATAATAGTTGCAAAGATAATGAGGGCTGGTTACTATTGGCTTAGTCTTTTTAAGGACTATTACCAGTGGGTTAGAAAGTGTCCTCAGTGTGCCTTCTTTGTAGGCAAACAAAAACTTGTATCCGTTACATTAAACCCTATCCAAGTAGACCAGCCATTCATGCAATGGGGTCTCAATTTCATTGGCATGATCAACCCTCCATCAATTTCTAGACACAAATGGATATTGACTACCACTGACTACTTTACAAGGTGGGTAGAGGCTATTGCATTGAAGGAGGCAAGTGAAAATGCTATCTTGGAATTTTATGACAACATTGTGACAAGGTTTGGAGTTCCCCATGTCATCATTTTTGAGAATGCACTTGCTTTCATAAGTGTTAAAACTTCTGATTGGGTAGCAAGGAATGGATTTCACTTGAGTACCTCATCTAATTATTACCCTTAAGGTAATGGATTGGCTGAGTCTACCAACAAGAACCTCATCAAAATAATCAAGAGGATGTTGGAGACTAATCAAAGGGCATAACACAAGTAGCTGAAGACAACTTTATGGGTAGACAGAATTACTTAGAAGAAATCAATTGGCAACTCTCCCTTTGTACTTATTTATGGGAGAGAAACCAAGTTGTCCATATCCCAAGAACTCCCTACCTTGGAACTTGCATAGTAGCTAAAATTGCTTGAAAACACTCTAATCGAGGTTAGATTGAAAAAACTAATGCAACTATAGGAAGCAAGGGAAAATGCACACAAGGCCATGGAAAATCACTAAATACTCATGAAGAAATCCTTTTACAAGAGAGAAACTACAAGAGTATTCAAATAAGGTGACTTCGTTTTGAAATGGGATGAAGATAGAGCAAAACCAAGTAGGCATACAAAGTTTGACACTTTGTGGAGTGGCCCTTACATCATCAGCAAGGGCAAGTAGAGAAACTCTTTCCAACTAGCCAAGATGGATGAAGAATAATTACCTATCCCTATGAATGGGATACATCTCAAACTATGCTACTAATCCTTGTAAGACTGTCTTGTAAATAGTTATCTAGGTGTGTTTCCCTTCATTTGTTGTGGTGTTCCCTAAGTAATTTATATCACATGTGTTTTCCTTCCTTTGTTTGTTGTGATCATCCAGTTTGTGTGTTTTGAGTCAAGTTTTTTCAAGTTATTTTGAGTTCCTTATGCATGACTCCATGCCCAATGGAAGGATTAAGGTGATTGGTCTTAAGCATAGTAGGCATGCCTCTCTTAGGAATCACCAAGAATGTTAGTCAATATCATACCCCATTTTACAATTTCCTTTGGCTAAGTTCAGCATCTCTTATCTATTTTCAATTCAATTATGAAGGACTCATGAAGAAATCAATTGTTTTCTCTTCTTCAAAAGCTTTGTTTCAGCCTTGTTCAAGTGTTTTTCCCCCTTTTTGCCTAAGTGTTGTCTCTTTTGTAATTTTCTCTCTCTTCCTTTGTCTTTTCCCTTCAAATTTTTCCCTTTAAATTTTTTATCAAAGGGTCTCTCTCTTCATATTTCCCTTTAGAAAGTTCCAAAGTGTCTTTTCTTTCCTCAAAAGTGCCCTTTGAAAAGTTTTGAAGGGTCACTTTTCCATCCAAAGTGCCCTTCAAAACTTTTCTAAAGGGTCACTTTTCTTCCAAAACTACCCTTTAGAACTTTTTCAAAGGGTCAATTTCCCTTTCAAGTGCCCTTTGGAAAGTTCCAAAGGGTCACTTCCCAAGCGATAAGCAGAAAGCTCGAAGGAAAGAGCAAGAAGAAAACACTGACAAAAAGTTTGAAGGAATTCCTTCAGATAAATTGTCTGAAAGAATTCCTTCAAGAGAAAATATTGAAGGAAAGAGCTTAAAAAAATTCTAAAATAATTATTCCCAAAAAAATTCCAATTATGTGTAGGTGGATGTCAACTTTAGAGTAAGGAACTAGCCATTGGAAAATTAGGTGTGAAAACCCTGAAGACTTGAAGCTCAAATAGTCTAAAGTCTTCAAGTCAATAAAGTCTAAAGTCAAAGAGGTTAGAAAACTTGAATGGGTTTCCAAAGATTAAATATATTTTCTTCAAAGACTTAGCTTATAAACTTTATATGCTAAGAAAGTTAGAAAACCCAAAAAGGTCATGACAATGTAAATTGATTTTTCAAGACTATTTAACTTATAAAGCTTGATCCAAAGGCTCATCTATGACAGGTAAATCAAAGGTGAAAATCAATGATCTAGGTCATTCTAGATGGCCAATGTCAAGATAAATAAATGAGCACATGGATTCCCAACAATGCCTCTCTAAGGCAAAATAGAATGAAAGTGACTCTTTTAGATGCCATTGCACATATCGACAAGCAAAGGAGAAGTGGTTGGGCATCAAAATGATTTCTAACAGGTGGCTCTTTTGATAGAAACCATTTTAATTCCATCTCCAAATATCTTGATTAGTTGAGAAGCCATTGGAGAAGTATCTTCAAGAGGGCAAGCTAAGGGCATTCAAGAGGTTTACATGGATCAATTAGAGTGCCCTAATGAGCATCATTAGCAAAGTCAGTTACAGTTTAAGATGGAGACTTCCAATAGAATTGATTCCTTTCCTTGGAACCAAAAATATATTCTCTCTCTCTCTCTCTTCCTTCTAGCTATATATAAACCCCCTTGGCTAGTTAAAAAAATATACCATGTAGTGTATGGTGAAGCCCTACTAGAATGATTCAAGTTTTGCCTATAAGCATTTAGCATAAATTTGTTTCCTTCAAGATTTTTTTTGGTTTTTGGTATAAGTGTACAAGAAATGTATAGTGGAAGCATGTGATGATTTTACATCCTTCTACCCACTTTATCCTTCATACCTGAATAAGAGTTCTTAGTCTAACTAGTCACACAGTGTGTATCCAAGTGTATTGAATTTCTGCATGTTTATTATTGTCTTGAATGTGCAAAGTTTGCCTTTCAACTCATTTACCTTGTGTCATTTTTTACACGTCTCACCTCTATGTTGAAATATTGTTGTTAGAATATTTAGATTTTGGGAATGGTTTATGCTTTTTCTATATTATGCACTAGAATCTGATGTTCATGTGGGAAATAGTTTTGGTGTATCACCACTCTTAGAATAGGATTTCCTTTTGTATAAATTTATAACTCTTTTCCTTTTACACAAGTTGGTTTAGAAGATATTATCTTGTAGAGACATATATAGGGAGCTAGCCCTTTCAATCTAGAGGTCTATTTCCTCCATAGGCATACCCATAGGCTTGGAAATGTTCTAATGTTACCCAAATCTAGGAGAGGACTAAACACTCTCTTCTAGGGTGAAAAATTAGGATGCCAACATTACCCACATACAATACAACTTTCAAAAGTGGAGTAAAAGGAGAAAACCCAATGGGAAAAAAATATCCCCAAAAGAGAGACAAAGAAAAGAATTTAGGACTAGAAAGCCCACTCCAACACCCCCTCTTAAGCATAACTTAGGTGGGTTGTAAAATTGGGTCCCGATAATGAGGCCTGATGAGGTACCCAAGTACATATTGATTATTTTAATATCTTAAAAAATAATAAGGATGTGTGCCTTCACAAAGAAAAGAGAGAATGTATGTGCATAATGTTGCATGATGAATGTTGTAGTAGTTCCCTCTACAACAAATATTGTCTTTTCCTTTTAGAAGAAAGAAACCATGAGCTGTTAATCTAATTTTGGTTGTATATCCCTCCCTTTTTCTCTCTACTCTCTCCTCCTTTCTCCTCCCTCTTTGTCCTCTTATTTTTCCAATTGGTTATTTTCTATCATGCATCCCTCACTTTATATCTCTCTTCCCACCCTATCCTCTATTTATGGTTGTTTCCCCATAAATGTGCATATATACAACCCTAAAAACCTACTATATATGATCCTTGGGTTATGGACCCTTTTCACCGCTCAAAGTCCTCCAAGATTTTTTCATCATGTCTTATTTACTTTTCTTGTTCATTTAGTGTCAATTTACCTACCAATAGGATTGCATTCTAATAGGTCTACAAAAATATAGGTGTATTATTAAATTTAGGAAATCTAGGCATATAGAGAATTCATTCCTAGACACCTTATTTCAAATATATTTTTGAGTTTAAGTGTTACCCATTCTTCATCCTTTAATTTTCAAGAAATGAATCTCTGACTACATAAATGAATAATTTACCAGCAGTAACCCATGGTGATGTTTTATTCAAACAACTCCATTGTTGATTTTAGCTCCATTATTTCCTTACCAAACTTATAGATTGAAACCTTTTTGGATCCAAATGTTTTGTATGTTATAATAATTATTGAAAATAATTATTTGGTTTCTACTGCAAAGGATTTAATAAAAACATATTGCAATACACTTTGTAGACAATGTTAAATCTTGACACATCTTAAACAACATGACTTGCACCCAAATACATGACTCTTATTCACCATTCCTCTACATCTTTTTACTATATGTGGGATCAAAACTTCAATTGTTGTCACTACTACATAAAATAATCTGATCTATATCTACATGTAGATTGTTCTTAATTGTTTGACAACAAGGGCAATAAGGATATCGAAATTGGATCACTTAAAAAATGAAAAAGACCACATCATAGAGGCCTTGATGGTAATATATTATAAAATATGGTAAATATAAAGAGTTTTCCATAGATCTATTATGCAGATTTATAGAGACAATAATGAATACTCAAAAACACCTAAGGTCACTATCCCATACATGAAGGGAATCTCAAAAAAATAATGAGAATTGTGAGGAAAGTTGGTATTCAAATGACCTTCAAACTTCATAACACCATTCATACTTATTTATATTTCAGTAATGATATTTTGGATCATAAGGTAAACAAATGTGTCTATTTAGTTCTTTGTTCCTACGACATGCCTTATGTAGGTATCTTTGAAATAGGTTAAAAGAGCATGTTAGAGATATTCATAACTCTTGACTTAATAATTATACCTTAGTAGAACACTCCCATGTTTCCAAACACCTCAATCTTATGAAAGGAAAAATGTATTTTTGTAAACACCTTTATTCTACCACTTTAGTGGTGTTACTAATCTTATATCCTCAACATTCATCATCTATATCTTATCCTAGTAAATTTTTTCATCATCCTAAATTTGTATTTATATCCACAACGTGACCACCATAATAATTTAATGACTCCACATATTCCCATCAACATTAACCGTTTGATTAATTAACTAATTAATTTATATTAGTTAAGTTAATTAGTCACTAAAGACACACACACATAATTTCAAATAGACAAATAAAAATGATAATAAAATTAATTAAGCCACTTCATCATCCCATTCAACTAACCTCATTTAATCTTTATAACCTCATTATTAACCATCAATAAATTTATTCAAACTTATTTTAAATATTCAAACACATTTAAACGCCCTCTTTTAAGTTATTCGACATTTAACCTTCATTTAAGACATTGAAACACATTCAAACAAATTCATTTAAGACATTCAACTCTATAAAAAAATCATTTATGACATTCAACCATTTTAACAAAAACATTTAATAATTATAACCCTCTAACAAACCCCACACTAATACATTCAATTCTATAACAAACACATTTACAACATTCAACTCCTTCCACAACAAATTAAAAAACTCATTAATCATTTGACCACTTCCTCTAATTAATTCATAAATTCTCAACCAATCCATTGAATGAATTTGACCTGTAGAATGAATGTCCATCATTTAAATTTGAAAATAATAAATAAATATGGATCAAATTAGACCTTCTATTTTCCCTCAAAGACATCTATAATTGACATGCTTTTCTCCATTGTGAAGATAATTCATTATCAAGCCATAAAAATTATCATCGTGCACCCAATTGAGATCAAATAAATTAATCAACCCATCATAATGCTACTAAAAGTTATTTCAATGAACTTTATTTGAGCAATCATAAATTAAGAAATCAAGAGAAAATCTAAGGTAACAAAGGAGAGGTGTATTCATTATTGGTAAGTGATGCAGGTACATCATGATGTAATATATTGTAATTATGTAAGTATGTTAAGTTATGTCTTTGATATGTTTATTAGGTTTAAGGGTTGTGTCCATATTAGTTGTAGTTCTTAAAGCACCATGTTTTTTTTAAATCTTAAGTTTTTTATTTTCCAACCAAAATTGAAAATTCAAAAATTTGAATTTTTGTATGAGTTTTTGAGTGATTTGACATGTTGTAAATGGATTGGTCCTTTTGTAAGAGGTTCTTAAGGTCTATCCATATGTGGTGAGTATATTTTAACCCTAAATTCAATGTGAATATATCTTAAACCATTATAAAAACACATGCAATGTAGGAGAAGATCTAATTAGGCAAGTCTGAAGATAAGTGATAGAAGTTGAGAGATTCTTATTGATAGAAACAAGAACAAACCAAATTTAGACACCTATTTAGAAGGTGATAAGGTAGATATAATTAGGCAAGTTTGAAGATAAGTGATATAAGTTGAGAGATTTGTGTTGATAGAAACAAGAACAAACCAAATTTAGCCACCTATTTAGAAGGGCATAAGGTTAAAAAACATTGATCAGGGATCCTAATAAAAGGTGAAGAGCATGACTATAGAAGTACATGTTGGATCTCTCTAAGATTATGTGGATATTGGTCATAGTCCATAGGGTTTCTATATATCAATTTGAAGAACATATGAATAAAGAATCCTTTCTGAATATTTGTTTGCAATATCATGTTATTTAAATATGTAAGTTAATGTATTTATTTTTTTAATCATATTAGTTGTTTTATAATGATGTTACATTCATGGTACATGTATAAAAATACAATATAGGTTGTTAACAATCAAGATAAGTATTTTTATAATCAATAAAAGTGGTCATTCATAATATTTTATGACGTTCAAAACTTGAAATTTCATATAAGAATAGATATTGATTTTACAGACCATTTCCATGTGAGTTTTTAGTATTGCATACTTGTAGGTCATTGTTAAAACCCTTGGGAAACAATCCTAAAAAAAGGATAAACGTGAATTTTATGACATGTTAAATTAGTTTTAAGGTTTTAGACCACCTATAGTTCAATATATTTAAAAAAATCAGACTTGGAGTCATTCATCAAAATTATATGAAAATGTTTATGTAGTTTATATATCATGTTTTTCAACTAATTAAATTGGTTTTAGATCATAAAATTTTATAGATAAAAATATATACATTATTGTGTTTTTCTGTAGACTTGATTTGATCTTAAAATAGGGCTAATAGTGAATATTTCAGGTTTTACTTGTAATTTGTAGATGTCAAAGAGAATTGAAGATATTTATGGAATTGTGTAAGTCCAAACAAGATTTAAGAGTGACTAACAGGTCTTGAAATTCCAATTATAATCATTTTTTCTTCAAATATATTGTGACAGATGTAGAGTAAGGCCTAAAAACCTATGTATAAGATTGAGTGTTTTTTCTTGTTTGAAAAATGATAAAAGGGATGATTAAAAGTTATGTTTGGGCTAGAAAGAAATGATATGAGTTCAATGATCTCATGATAATATCAAGACTATGAGGATAAAATTCAAAATATACTATTGAAGGTGATAGGTATAAAGAACAACACTTAAAGATTGCTTTATTAATCAAGCACGTAGATTATGAAAAGGTAAAGTTTCTTGAATGAATGGAAAACTAAAGAGAGTTTAGAAGATTATTTGATATTATCTAAATTTTAATGCAATACTATGAATGAGGCTATTTTAATTATGATACCTAGAAGACTTAGTGTAAGAGAACTAAAAGAGGTCTACTTGTATCAAATGGTATTAAAGCTCATCAAAATCTCTTAGGAAATGTGAAAATAGTTTGAGGGTGACTTTAGAAATAGAGTTAATAAGGTTTAAGCAATAATTTATCCCATTGAATATTAAAAAGGTATGAAAAAGAGCACATTAAGGCTCAAGGAGAAAACTCAAGGTGGAAAAAGACTTTGGAAGAGATTCAAGGTGAGACAAACTTATATGTGTGTAGTGTCAAAAGATCAAAGAAAATATTTGGGTGAGGAAAAAGAGGAAGAAGATAAGTAGATGATAAATGTAAGGAATGGAAGTATAAATTAATTGAATAAGAAAAGGAATGAGTTGAGATAGTAAGTGAATATTTAGAGAGGGATAAATAAGTTGAAGCAAACTCTAGTAGGTTTAATACAAGGATTATAAGAAATGATCCAAGAAGTAAAAAGATTATTCAAAAATATTTGGGAAGGTGGTCAAGTGGAAAATTAAGCAAATTATAAAAATAATAAAGAGGCAACAATAAATCAAAAGTTGGAAAATGTAGCTAAGGGTGATAGAAAAGCTACTCAAGAAGGAAAGTGAAGAGGCAATCAAGCCTCAATATTTTAATTCTAACAATCTAAATTTCTGATTACATGCATGCAAGTTAAATAAGAGAGGGATCAATTATAAATCTCAAAATTTGAAAATAATATGAAGGACAAGTTGATAATGAACCATAAACAGTTGAATTCAAAAGTATAGCATAAAGAATAAGAGAAAATAATGATACTCACCCAAGAAGATGAAAGTAGAATCAAGAGAGATTAAGGTGATAAAGATCAGGTACATAATGAGAAAGAAGAGACAAAATTTAGGATGCATGCTGATCATGAAATAATCAATGCAAATGAAATACATGTGAACAAACATAAGCAATTACATGAAGAGGGAAGAGGAAAAAGTTATCTTGGAGGATAACAATACAATAAGGTTCTTACATGAGGAACCTAAAACACATTTTTATAATAACAAAGAGAAGGATGATAGTCAAGTTGACATCCAAGAGGATAGCCATCAAGAGATCATCCAAGAGGAAGACCAAATGATAAGCCTTATTGAAAACTTGAAGGAGTATTTAAAGGAAGAATTATCCATGAAAAGGACATAATATTTAAAATATAATGTGTGAGTGAAGAATATTTAGAGGCTAAAATAGAAGAATTAGAACATGCCTTGAACAAGGAAGCAATGGATTATGATGAAGAGATGAATGAGTTAGTAATTGGGAGGATAGAAAATGAAGAAGAAAAAGAAGACAAAATAGTTAATAAATCATACTGTAAGTTGGAACAATAGGTGTGGTTTCAAGAGATATTTTATGATATCCAAAAGTCTCTATATTTTATATCTAATAATTTTTTAAGTTGTGTATGTGTAGGTTTATTAATTGAGGAGATAAAAATCATAGAGAAATAATCTCTTGAAAGAGCCCAAGTAAAGAGTATACAAGTTACAAGAGAAACCATCCTCATCTTGGAGGATAAAGATACAAAGAATAAGATGGAAGAAAATTCAATCCTGAAGAGATGATTATAGAGAGATAAGAGTGCAGCAGATTAAAGAAGATGTGTGAAAGTAAAACATAACTAGAAGAAAAGAAAAGAAAATCAAAACTTCATTGGATCAAGAACTCAAATTTTCCCATATGGGAGTATGATGTATGAGCATCATGATGTAATTTATTATAATTATGTAAATATGTCTCATCGTGTCTTTGATAGGTTTATGAGGTATAATGGGTGTGTCTATGTCAATTTGAGTTATCAAAACCCCATGATTTTTTTAAAGTCTTTATTTTTTCATTTTTCAGTCAAAACCAAGGATTCAAAAATTTAAATTGTTGTAAGAGTTTTGAAGTGATTTGACATGCTAGAAATGGTTTTGTCATTTTAAAAATGTTCTTAAGGTCTATCCATATGTGATAAATGTATTTTAACCCTCAATCCAATGTAAATATATCTTAAACCAATATAGAAATATATGCAACATAAGAGAAGATCAAATTAGACAAGTTTGAAGATAAGCCATAGAAGTTGAGATATTATTGTTGATAGAAACAAGAACAAACCAAGTTTAACCAATTATTTAGAAGGTGATAAGGCTAAAAAAATCAAGGAAGGATCCTAATAAAAATCAAAGAGGATGAATAAAGATGTTGGAGGTCTCAAGGACTATGTGGAGATTGGTCATAGTTTGTAGAGTTTCTTAAAGCGGTTTGAAGAACATATGAATAAAAAATCCTTTGTGAAGAATTAGTTGTAATATCAAGTTATTTAAATATGTAAGTGAATGTATTTATGTTTTTAATCATCTTATTTGCTTTTTAATGGTGTGACATTCATGGTACATGTCTAAAAACATAGTATAGGTTGTTAACAATCAAGATAAATATTTTACAGTCAAGAAAAGTGGTCATTAATCATATTTTATGATTTTTAAAAGGTTTAAATTACATGGAAGAATATATATATATTTTACAGACCATTTCCAAGTGAAATAATTGAAAATTAATCTCATAAACTCAATTTATACATTTTTAGTGATCTTAGCCTTGGTGCAGGCCTGTTAGGGTTTTGGGAAGAACAATATAAATGTATGAAGAATATTAAATTCATGCCTATATGGAATGATCCCACTAATATGATCTCATTTTATGTGAGGTAAATAGAAATTAATAATTACCTTAACTAAAAATGAATAAGATAACCATATAATATGTCAATGAACTATGTAACATATATGAGAAACATGTCTAGGTGGATGTATCACTAAAAAAAGTAGAATGTGATCACATCAAAGCCTAAGATGTATTATATAGATCATGTAAATGTCTATATAATAATAATAAAATATCAACAAGTAACTGATAACATGCACAAGATCACTCAAAAACAAGTCAAAATAAAATGGTTCAAGGAGACTGCAAGAAAGCGGCATATTCAAATACCACACAATCAAATGGACACAACATAGTCAAATGTCCATAAAAACAAGAATGGAATATTCAAATTTCCATACAAAAATAAATGACATATTCAAATTTAAAATAATGAAAAAAAATTAATGATGGATGAAAATAATGTATCATATTCAAATTCTCAAACAAGCAAGACAAGACACTCAAGGAAGTGCAAAACTAAAAACATAAGCAATCGACATAAACATAACATACTATGTCAAGGATAAAATGAGTTAGAAAAAATGTTAAGTACATCTAATATCAAGTAAACCATGAAATATATAATTATGGATGAAGGCATGTGTAATTTTATAAGCTCAAACATGATAATGTAAAGTGATTATAGAATTATATAACTTAGATGTATCATGATCAAAGAGGCAGATGCCCCCAATATCCATTTGACATGAGTAGAATGAAGGATCATCATCCAAAAGAGATAATGTATTTTTGTATGCCTGTATCACACTCAAGAGATACATGAAACACATGTATAGAAAGAAATGATATTCTATCCAATAACATAAAACTAACAACATTTATGCCAAGGAGATAATAAGATGAGTACATGCTGCATATTTTTGGATTTTTGAAATTACTTAAATTTTATTTTTATATATTTGGAATATTTGAAAAATAAAATAGCATCCATTATCTCATCCAAAGGATGCTTATGGGTATCTCCCCACTAAGTACATAGTGAAATAAACTAGTGGTATTGCCAAGGAGCATGTGTAGGTGCAATATTTTGCATTGTATGCTTTGAAATTCTCTACGTATGTATAATAAGACTATGTGATCAAGTAGAGATTGTAGGAGTAGTATGAGTTCATGAAACCCATTTTTATATGCTCTATGGTTTATTTGGAACAATAATAACAGTAACATGTGTAGATGTTATGTATATCTAAATATGGTGCATAGTAGATGAGAATTCTGTGGAACTCATTACGTGTCTTTAATGCAGTGTTATCTCAATTAATGGCTACCTATTAAATTATATTTCTTGTTGATTACCTTTTTAAAGTGGATGAACATTAGTGGGTTTGATAATTAACTATTTGGGAATAACTTTCTCTTGTTTAAATGGATGCTCATATGGAATATTGGAAACTATAATTAACCTATTAGCATGAATGTATTTAATAAACCCATGTACTATAGAAGGTATTACTTGAATTTTATTAATCCAAGTTCATCATAATAACATATAAAAGACACTCATGGAAGTCATAACTAATAAGGTAGTAACCACATTTGTTGGACCCACCTTTAAACGTAAGTTAATCTTACTAAGAACCTATTGTAATAATGTGTAATTAATGTCATGGTGAAAAATTTATTTCTTACACCATTATCAATCATAACATTGTGTATAGTTTGGTGATCAAGGTATGATAAAATAAAAAGGAATGAATATATGAGTCATCATCCCTAATCTCATTGTCATCTAAAGTAATAGAAGGTCTCTAAATCATAGGAGGTGTATGCCACATATAAGTACCGATAATCCCATCTAATGGGTGCTCATAATGTGATGGAAAAAGATGTACTTTATATATTGTTTTCACCTCTTCATTCTTCTTAGAATGGTCTTGCAAAGGATTGTTAAATATTTTCTATTTCTAATGATCATTAGGTGGTGAATTTGATTCCTTTATAGGATCATCAAATGTAATATTTTGTTAATTGATGATGTCTTGTATATTATGATTCAAGGTAAAACATTTGTTTATAGAATTTGTAGGGCCTTGGTGATAGTCACAATAAGCATTAACATCATACCCTTTGGGTAGATTTTTACTTATATCAACCTATATAGGATAAGGGTGAGAAATGAGGTGACACTCCACAAGCCACAAGAGTAATGAAGTATGATACATAGGTAAGCATGTAAATTATCTCATTGGTGTATTAGATAAGACAAGCCAATTAGGTTGTTGTGACACTACATTAACCATGGTGGTTGTTTCTTTCTTAGGCTCTGGAGGTTTTACCTTGAATAGTAAACTCAGTATTGGATGTAGATGTAGTCAATATGTTTGATACATAATTCAACTTATTCAAAGAAATAAGCTTCATTTCATGGTCCCGAACAACATGGCATAAGTCATCAAAAGATATAAACTTTTTAAAAACAATGGACTCATGTAAAGGAGCAAGTAAATTTTTCTTGAATATGTGTTGAATTTCTTCATCATCCATAATATTTGTTAGTTTAATGAATCTTGTCTTGTACCTTGTTGGTTGAATATTTTTTCAATCAGCGTACTAATAAACAAAATAGGTCTGATCAGCCAAAGTAGGAAGATTAGTCATCCAAATGTGTGGGTTTACCACATCAGAAGAGGACTGATCTCTCCTCTCATCAAGGGGAGGTTCCCTATAGTTATGCTATATATATATATATATATATATATATATATATATATATATATAAACATAAAATAATACTCAAGGGTAGGACAAACCATCCGTCTCTCTTTTTTTAGAGATGATGCATGCAGATTAAAGGAAAAACTCAAGGGAAATGACATAAAGCACTCCTCTTCTTTCAAAAGTACTATTCAAAAAATGAAAAGAATACTCCTAGTAGTAACAGAAAAATGTAGCAAAGGACATAGTAACCAGAAAATCGAGATGCAGCACAAAGTCTCCACCTGAATTTCTCAAGAGTAAGATACGAAAGACAATGAGGGAAAAAAGTCATCCCAAGGTCCTTTACATAGAAATGAAAAGAAAACACACTAAAGGCAATTATGGGGGCACAAAGTCTCTCCACAGTTGACTCTTCAAGACACCTTCCTGACTACTTTCACTAATTCTGCTTGTTGAATTAAAGGAACAAAAAATATATCAAGGAAAAAGACATAAGAATAGTTTCCCCAACAATAAAGATATTACAGCACAAAGTCTAAAAAGTCACTTGCTTTCTTATTCCAATAACAAAATATGATCAACAATCTAAGCTCAAAGTCTTAGTAATGCCTTTCAATTTGGGCAGAGTTTTGTTTCTGATTGTCAAAAAGAGAGATGTTTACAATGAAAGAGAGTCCCTTATATAGCCTCTTCAAGAAGGACTCGAGAATAGTAACACATCATGTTGCATTGAAATTTGTTAAGGAGACAGGCTCAAATTTAGGGGCATCTACCCATTTTTTTCTCAATGCATAGAAACAAGTCACGCTATTGAAAGTTTGCATCTTTCAATGTCCACCTAGTGATTTGATCCTTCCTTCATCATTCATTTTTTTCTGGTTAATTGAATCAGGTCTTGGATTCAATTTGTGGTTCTATTCCTTCCTCACTTTCTACTGGTCTTGGCCTTAAAGCCTATGAATGCATTCAGGTCTATAGATTACAAGGATCAATGACTATTTTATGAGATTTTAAATTGATGTTTGCGCACCCATCAATACGTTTTCAATGGCTAGTTCACTGTCTTCAGTTTGACATCTTCAGGTGCATCACCCCTTGGTCCTTCTTCAAATTTTATATTTGGCACTTTCACAAAAATAACCTGCCCTTTTGGGCCTTAATAAATGATCTGCTTTGGGTTAGGAAGAGCCCATCACAAGGGTATCTACCCTTCAGGCGGTCTTTGGATGGCCTTCAGGCTTTAGCAGTCTCTCGCAGACATTTCTTGCTTATAATTCATGTGGGCATTTTCCCTGGGATTTTCCCCACGAGCATTTTCCTTAGGCTTTCTTTATGGATAAATTCCCATGGGCAAAAAGTCTGTAGACATTTCCCACAGACAAAAAGTCCACAGAATTGTTTGATCACTTTGCCTTGGCTTCTTTAGAAATTTCTTCAGGCTTTCTGCCCGTAGCTACTTTCTCAAATTCCTTCAGACAAAAAGTCTAAAGGAATTGAATCTTGCCTTAGTCTTTTTTGAATTCCTTAAACAAAAATCTGAAAAAATTACCTTTGTGGCCTTCTTTGAAAATGACCCTTCCAAATGGTCTTTTTATCGACCAAGTGCCCTCCGCAAGGGCATTTGTCCTTCGGGAGGCTTCTTTGAACTAAGTCAATGATCCCTTTGATTGAACCAACTAAGTGAACCATTTTATTGAACCAAATGTTGAACCACTTGGTTGAACCAAACGTTGAACCAAGCTGATAAACCAAGCTTTGAACCAAAATGTTTCAAGGCGATGAACCATTTGAATGAACTGAGGCATTAAACTAACTGTTGAACCAAGTTTTGGTTCAATGGTTCAAATGAAGCCTTTGAACCAACTGACAAACTATTTGATTAAATTGAAGTGATGAACTAAGCAGATGAACCAAATGAGTTAACCAAAGCATTGAACCACTTGATTTAACCCACCTTTGAACCATTTGTTTAAACCCACCTTTGAACCAAATTACATTAAACCAACCATTGAACTAAGCTTTGGTTAAATGGTTCAAATGAAGCCTTGAACTAAATCACTGAACCATTTAATTGAACCAAAGCGATGAACTTTGTCAATTAAACTTCGCAGTTGTGTCGAGAGATTTTGAACATGTTGAACCAAATGCGTTGAACTTGATACTACTGATGCTTGCTGATGGACATTTTTGATTGAACCAAGGCACTAAACCAATCCCAAAAATGACTAACTGTTGGAAACTAATTCTTTTGATTGAACCCACCTGCAAAAGCCTTTGAACCTGTAGAAATGAACCTACCTACAGAGTTCATAGAAACCAAGTCTGTAGTTTTCTCTAACCTTGAAAGAGTCTATAGAAATTAACCTATGAAGCCCATTAAACTTGGCCTATAGAGTCTATATATTTCTCTTCCTGTTGAGTCCATAGATTCAAGCCTGTAGAGTCCATAGATTTAAGCCTGCAAAGTCCATAGATTCTAGCCTATAGAGTCCGTAGATTTCTCTTCCTGAGTCCATAGATTCAAGCCTGCAGAGTCTATAGATTTTGAAAAGCTTAAAAAATGAGGAATTTGAATGCCCAAGACAAATTTTGAAAATGGAAGAGACAATTTTGGTCTGTAGGACCAAAATAGTTCAAATATTGTCCCAAAAATGAGTGATATTTTTGGGGGACAACAACTGGCTCCAGTAGGGGAACTTTTGTCAATTGCAAAAAGAATTGAAAGGAGTAGAATCTAGAATCTCTAGTGTTTTCATGTGTACCATTGGGCTATGGATTCATGCTACCCAGAAATGAAAGGCATCAAAAAAGAAAACAAACAAAACAAAATAGAATTAAAAACTTTACAAATATACATATATATACAGATGCAATGATCTGATACTTCAAGAGTTGAAGTGTTTCATATGCTGCCCATTGAGAAATAGTGAAAATAGTGCACCATCTTGGTAAATCAGCAAGAAGACATTTTGTCCCCAGAAATGGTGATAGGCGAATGGAGCTCTCCACCAGGAAATTGATTTTTTGCATCTTCCTGTTGACTCTTTCTTCTTCTTGCCCCATGGCAGGATGTGATCTTCAATTTGAAAGCCATAACTCCTTGCTTTCTTGGCAAAGGGTTCCTTTGCCTGATTTTGATTTGCAATAACATGGTCCATTACTATAATTGATTGCTCTTCTAGTTTAGTCTAGCATATGATTGGATTGTCCATATCAAACTTTTAACAAACTATCAACTTAGCATCTCCTTTGATGTGAAGGAGTTTGATTTCTTCATCTTGAGCAATCTTCAAGCCGAGCAACAGAGATTCATATCCAGCTATGTTGTTGGTGTTGTTGACTTGCAAATTGCATGAAGGAAGAATATCTCATTGAGGAGATATCAACATAGTCCCAACTCCATCATTGGTGGAAGAATTGTTGTCATTGGATTTTAGGATCCAAGCATCATCAGAAGTTGATCTCCTATCAGATTTCTCTTCATTAGAGAAGGAAGATCTTTCCTTATTTGTACTTTGCCCTACCAATTCTCCTAAAGTCTTGTTTGGATCAATTCCTAGATTTTTACCTATAAGACTTTCATATATAGAAACATGAACATCCTCTGTGGTAAGGAAATAATTACCCCTGCCTGAAGACTCAAACAGAATTTGTGTTGCAGGGGCTGATGTTTGGGTGACCACATATTTTGCCTCCTTTTTAGGGAGCAATCTCTTCATTACGCCTTGGATAGGGATCCTTACTTCAAATAGGTCCATGCTTAGTTCTCCTCCCATGTCCTTACAAAAATTTCATCCAAGAAAAATGCGATAGGATGCTAAGACGTCAGCCATCAAGACAGTCATCTTGATTCTCTTGTCTGGAAAGGCTGCCAATGCAAATTGGGCATCTTTGATTTGCCCTAGCAGTGGTACTTGCTTGTTCTCCATGGAGAAACATCTCCCAAATGTCTTGGTCAGTGTGAGGCCCAGAGACTTAGCTAATTTAGCAGGCATGACATTGTCAGATGTCTCAAAATCAATGATGCAATTATTGAGTTGATAACCATTTATTAACAGGGAAACATAGAAAGGTTCTATTTTCTCAGGTGTAGCTAGAGGAGTAATGAAAGATTATTTGGAATGGGCATGTTCTTTGGAGAATCAAGAATTATTTTATTAACCTCTTGTCTTGTAGGGATGGTTTGGTTCTTGACACATTGGACCAACTTATCCAATTGATTAGGATTAGCTTGCAAATATTCAAATTCAAACATTTGTATTTTTGTCTTTTTGACATGATTGATTATGTTAAATGGCTGAATTGAGCTAGGTACAGAGAAAGGTACTTCAAATTTTTGAGTTTTGGGAGGGATGGGAGGAGGGCTAGTTTGTGAGATTGAAGTAGAAGGTAAAGGTGAAATTGATGTACTTACATTTTGGGTGATCACTGGATCTTTTGACTGAAAAGGCAGAGTGGTTCCATGCTTAACAATTATAATTACTGGTTGAGGTTGTTAGGTTGTGGATCTAAACGCTTCACTAATGCAAACAGGGGAGGAGGTTGTTGAGTGTCATAGTCACCAGCGTCAGTTAGGCTGACTGACATCAGCTAGTGGTGGATAAGAATGCAATCGATGTCGACAGGAGTCGGCTGACGTCGGTCAATTCCAAAACTGCTCGTTACATAGACAGTTAGTTAATGAATCGAGTGTTTGCATGTTGAGGGCTAATTATAGTCTTGAGCTGTGGATCTAATTATTGTAATTAGATGTCTAATTATTGTATGCATGGGATCTATATAATAGACTCATGGGCTGTATTGTAAATTGTGCTAGAGAGTAAGAGAGAAAATATTAGCTCCTTCAGAGTGGAGAGAGCAAGGTGTGTTCCTCTTAGTGCCACAATACCAAGTATGGGTGCTAGTTTGGAGAATCAGAAGGATTCTTCATGTATGTAGGATCTTGGTCAGCAGGTGTGCAAGGCCACATTTTAGAAATCTACATGGTAAGTAAGATCATTGATTTATAAGTGTATGTGTGTGTGAGATCTAGGTTTGCAGGTGTGCAGAACCAGATTGATTTGTAGGTGTGCAAGATCAAGGAGGTTAGCAACACAACAGGGAGCAATATCAAGAGAGATCTACTTGGAGTATGGTGTGTACTCGATTGGAGAGCAAAGAGGAAGGCAAGGTAGATCCTTCCATATGTAAGATCATTTGGGTTACAGGTTATTACAAGTTCATGGGTGATCTACTTGAAGTACATAGAGTACTTGTGTACTGGTAGTAGTGGATACTGGCTGGTTAGAGGTGAACACCAACTCTGTGTTTGAGTTGTGTGTTGGGACCATTTTTGAGGAGAGAGAGAACTCTTGAAGTTGAATTGCTGTATACTTGAGATGTGGGAAGCCTCTGTAAGGTGAAGAAGAACTTTGGCATCTTCTTGGTTGTAATTCTTTTCTGGAAGAGTATTAATACAAGTTGTGTATTATCTCTCATATTCTGTGTTATTTCTGAATTCTAGTTACTTGTGATTCTGGTTTAATTATACATATTAGTTGCTTGTATATGGTAATCAATTGTGTGCCTCCCAAATTTTGACAAAGTGGTATCAGAGCCTGGTTGTAGGTTCAAGAGTCTGATACCAATAAGTGGTATCAGAGCTAAGGTTGTAGGGAGCAAGTTTGTGTTTGGTTACAGGTCACTCTCAGGGGTTTTTGATTGAGTGGGAGTATAGCAATGGCAGAAGACAGTAAGCTAAGAATAGAGGAATTGAAAAGCATGAATGGTCAATTACGGTGTGATGGAAAGAAAGAGTAGGTAAAGAAAGATTGTTGGTTGGTTCAAGATCAGCATGAAGGAACTGAAGAGGTAGATGTTGCAGGTGACATTGCATAGGATGCTCTGGTATGTTTCTTGGATAAAGTAGAATCTTGTTTTATAGATTTTGTTGCCTCTTTCCATGCAACCCCAAATAGAGGGGGTGGTGAGCCTTGCCAAAGAATTGGCAAAGGGGAAGTGAAGCTAAAATTGCAGGTGGCCAACACATGGGTGTTAAAAGAGGTCATATATGTCTCAGTCTTGAAGATGTCGCTAACTTTTTTAGAAAAGTTGGGTGATGAGAGATGCACAGAAACTCTCATAGCGAATGCATTTGAATTAGCTGGTGGTAAGAAAGAAGGTACTCTTTATTTACTTGCTTATATTACTGATTCTTCTTATATTGTGAAGACGTGGCTTTGTAGGCTTGGTCACAAGAGCAAGAAGGAGATGTATGTTCTTAACAGGGAGTCAGATGTCTTTGACAGACTTAAGAACTAGAAAGCCTTGGTGTTCATGGAGGAGATGATGGACAGAGATTAGTGGAGAAGGTTGGATACTTCTGAGTAGGGTAGTTTGGACATGGGTATGATTCAAAGAAAGCTCATGGGTAAAAAGGCATCACTCACAGGCAAACACAAATACCGGCATTGGTCAGGGGGAACCAGCATCAAACAAATAGGTACTGATGTCAGTCATGTGCAGACTAGAGCTGGTGGTGTCAGGTAGGGTAAGTCTAACGTCAGTCAGGAGGACTGATGTCGGCACTAGGTAAGACTAGCATCAATCAAAAGGATTGACATCGGCAAGGTGGACACCGATGTTAGTCAGGAAAACTAGCGTTGATAGTCATGACAGTGGCATGGGAACTGATGTTAGTCAGATGCAGACTGTGTGGTGACTGAGGTTGGTCACTGTAACAGATTTTAGGTGGACATCAAGCTATCAAGGAGTCTCAAATGCCCATATGGAGAACTAAAAGGGTAAGTAAGCCTCAAATTCATTGTTCCTCTTCTTTATACTCATTACTCACTGTAGAGCAAGAAGGATCTAGGAAACAATGGGAGCATGGCATGAACAAGATGCAGAACCAATGGAGATTTGGTAGGGTTGCTAGCTGATATGAAAGCACTGAGAGATGAATGGATACCTTAGTTGAAGAATAGAGAGAATAGATACATGAGACAGAAGGCCAAGTCATATGGTCTTGAGGAAGCTCCAGAATAGTGGTACAAGTTTGACAGGTGGAAGACAAATCATGGCTTTAGTCAATGTCATTGTAACTACTATGGTTACTTTACCAGGTGGATGATGAGTCGCGACATTATCCTGTTACTGTATGTTGTGTGTTTGCTTAATGTAGGGTTACACATGCAAGGTTTTTCTGAACTAAAGGTAAAGTTAGTTTAGAGGTGTGTCATGAAGAATTTGAAGGAGTGAAATTCTCTGGCATAAGTGTGTTCTAGAGACATGGAAGATCACAGGTTGATTTTGTCTCCAGATGATTGTGTGAAGATGATTAGCACACTGATGGGTTGGATAGTTCTATGAACAGTGTTCTGATTCACATGATGAGGTTAAGTACATGCGTACTGGACCTGGGTTTCCCATTCAGTGGGAGCTGTCAGAAAGTTTGGAGCTGATCCAGGAAAGAAGCACTGGAGGGCAGTTTAGTGGATTCTTAGGTGTCTGAGATGGACCAGCAGCAGGTATACATGTGATGCAGGGTCAAGTTATTTTCTACATGTGTTTGTAGATGCAGATGCGGTAGGTTACTTGGATGATAGGAGGTGCACCACATGCTTTGTGGTGGTTGGTCTTCAAGGTTGAGCTTGAAGAGGGATACAAGCCAGGATACAAATTAGATGGGGTATAGGTACAGGTATAATGTAGCTGTTTATCTCCAAGTGGGAGATTGTTAGGTTGTGGAGCTAAAAGCTTCACTAATTCAAATAGGGGAGGAGGTTTTTGAGTGTCATAGTCACCGATGTTGGTTAGGCTGACTAACATCGGCCAGTGGTGGACAGGAATGCAACTGACATCGGCAGGAGTCGGCCGATGTCGGTAACCTCCAGGCAGATAGGGACCGATGTCGATCGCCTATGTGGTTTTAGAACTACTCATTACATAGATAGTTAACAAACTGAGTGTTTGCATGTTAAGGGCTAATTATAATCTTGATTTGTGGATCTAATTATTATAATTAGATGTCTAATTATTATATGCATGGGATCTATATAATAGACTCATGGGCTGTATTTTAAATTGTGCTAGAGAGTAAGAGAGCAAATATTAGCTCCTTCAGAGTGAAGAGAGCAAGGTGTGTTCCTCCTAGTGCCACAGTACCAAGTATGGGTGTTGGTTTAGAGAATCAAAAGAATTCTTCATGTATGTAGGATCTTGGTCAGCAGGTGTGCAAGGCCACGTTTTGGAGATCTACATGGTAAGTAAGATCATTGATTTGAGAACTCTTGAAGTTGAATTGTTGTACACTTGAGGTGTGGGAAGCCTCTATAAGGTGAAGAAGAACTGTGGCATCTTCTTGGTTGTAATTATTTTTTGGAAGAGTATTAATATAAGTTGTGTATTGTCTCTCATATTCTATGTTATTTTTGAATTCTAGTTACTTGTGATTATGGTTTAATTCCACATATTAGTTGCTTGTATATGGTAATCAATTATGTGCCTCCCAGATTTTGACAGAGGTTACTCCTCTATCTTCCCTTTATCAGCTTGCTGGACTAATTGGTTTTTGGACCTGGTAAACACTGCATATGATCCATCAAAAGCTTCTATTTTACTTCTGGGTTCATCCTAGTAGTTCAGGAAACCAATGTGGGAGTTGCCAGCTGATTCTTCTTGATTGTCTTTAAGGAGATCAACATCATTTTATTGATTCAATTTAGGCTGGAAAGAGAACTCTGATTCTGCTTCAAGATATCCCATTGCTAAATTGGTTAGAGGAGCTTCCAGGGCGAGTTTCCCTTGTGGGGGAGGAAGGCGATTCTGTTGCCCTTAATTATTGGTAGCATTGCCCTGATATGACTGATTTGGGAATGTCCTTCTATATGGATCAGAAGACATTCCTTGAGCCATTTGCTTTTTGAGAGCAAGCAACTCATTTGCCAACTTTTGCACCATTGGATCAGTGGTGCATGTAGATGAATATTCAAAAGATGATGAAGGTCTATTTCTATTTGGATCTCTTCTTATCTTCCCTACTAAGATGAGATCATCTTCTACCTCAGTGGCCAAAAGTTGAGCTGCAATAAGATCTATTTGACCAGCATGTCTCAAAAGAAAACTTACTTCAGGTAACTAAAAATTAATGAAGAAGCATTTGAGATTCGCAGCTGTAGGTCAAGTAATTATAGGAATTCTGTTCCTCAGTTTGTCAAATTTGGCTATGAACTCCCTCATTAGTTCATGAGGCTCTTTCTTCATTTGTGTAAGTTGAGCCAGAAGTTCATGTGCATCTTTTGTAGGTTTGAATCTAGCTTCAAACTTAGCTTTGAAGGTATTCCAATCAGTTACTGACCGAGCCTGTAGATGATAAAACCAATCTGCAGTAGCACCTTGTAGTGTCTCCACAAAAAGCTTGACTACTACATCTTCAAATTCTACTCCGATTACTCCACAAGCTATGCTAAAGGCTATAATGTGTTCATCAGGATGAACTTTCTCATCACCATAGAATTTGGGGAAATTCTTCTTTGTACTGCATGGAAGCTCATGTAGAGGTGGAGTAAGATTGAGAGGACCAAAAGCATTACCCCAGGGGCCTTGAACTGCCATTTTAGGATTATGAAAAAGATGGATAATAAATCTTAGAGGGGTAATTATTGGCAAAGCTTTATCAATAGTAGAATTAGATACTTCGTCTAGCAATGGAGATCTGACTTTAGTAGGAGGAAAGCTCTTGGTTCATTAGAGATGAGATGGTGAAGGAAACATATCAAAATAACTTTGCTGTACTAACTCAAATATAGGGTCAACAATACCTTTATCCCTTTGGCTTTATGTATACCTTGAATCTGCTAGATTGTGAAACAAAAGTGGAAAATAATTGACCTTGCTTCAGTTAAATCTTGAGGCTTTAAACTGTGCACTCTTTCCAACAACTCTAGTTTTGTAGACCAGATAAAATAACAGAGGTGGGGGAAGATGGTAAGGCTATAAATGGATAATGGGTAAGACAAGTAATGGAGTCACCAAAATATTTAATGGATAAGGGTTATAATGATAATGGGTAAGACACAGGTGATGTTTCAATCTGAAACTTGAGGTTTTAAATTACATAGAATTATGTATATCCCTAGTGGAGTCACCAAAAACTGTTGGTTGAATATTTTGTCGATCAACGTACTGATAAACAAAATAGGTCTAATCAACCAAAGTAGGAATATTAGTCATCCAAATGTGTAGGTTTACCACATTAAAAGGAGACTGATCTCTCTTCTCATCAAGGGGAGGTTCCCTATAGGTATGTTATATATATATAAATAGAAAATAATACTCAAGGGTAGGACAAACCATCCATCTCTCTTTTTTCAGAGATGATGCATGCAGATCAAAGGAAAAACTCAAGGGAAATGATAGAAAGCACTCCTCTTCTTTCAGAAGTACTATTCAGTAAACCACAAGAATACTCCTGGTAGTAATAACAAAATGTAGCAAAGGACATAGTAACTAGAAAATTGAGATGCAGCACAAAGTCTCCACCTAAATTTCTCAAGAGTAAGATATGAAGGAAAATGAGGGCACAAAGTCGTCCCAAGGTCCTTTACACAAAAATGAAAAGAAAACACACTAAAGGCAATTATAGGGGCACAAAGTCTCTCCACAGTTGACTCTTCAGGACACCTTCTTGACTACTTTCACTAATTCTACTTGTTGAATTTAAGGAATAGAAAATATATCAAGAAAAAAGACATAAGAACAGTTTCCCCAACAACAAAGATATTACAAAACAAAGTCTAAAAAGTCGCTTTCTCAATGCAGAGAAACAAGTCATGCTATTGAAAGTTTGCATCTTTCAATGTCCACCTGGTGATCTAATCCTTCCTTCATCCTTCTTTTTTGGTTAATTAAATCAGGTCCTGGATTCAATTTTCTATTTTATTCCTTCCTCACTTTCTACTAGTCTAAAGCTTGTGAATGCATTAAGGTCTATAGGTTACAAGGATCAATGGCTATTTTATGAGCTTTGAAATTGACGTTCACACACCCATCAATACATTTTCAATAGCTAGTTCACTGTCTTGAATTTGACGTCTTCGGGCACGTCACCCCTTGATCCTTCTTTGGCTTTTTTGTTTGGCACTTTCCCAGAAAGAACATACCCTTTCAAGACTTAAGAAATGATCCAATTTGGGTTGAGAAGAGCCCCCCATAATGGTATCTACCCTTTTTGTGGTCTTTGGATGGCCTTCGGGCTTCGGCAGTCTCTCGCAGACATTTCCTGTAGACAATTCCCACGAGCATTTTCCCTGGGCTTTTCCCCATGGTAATTTTCCATGGGTTTTCTCTAAGGACAAATTCATATGGGAAAAGAGTCTGTAGACATTTCCCATAGACAAAAAGTCTGTGAAAATTTCCCACAGACAAAAAATCCACGGAATTGTTTGATCACTTTGCCTTTGCTTCTTTGGAAATTTCTTCAGGGTTTCTACCCGCAACTGCTTTCCCAAATTCCTTCAAAATTTTTGTCTGAAGGAATTCCTTTGAACAAAAATTTCAAATGAATTACTTCTTGCCTTAGTCCTTTTTGAATTCCTTAAAAAAAAATATGAAAGAATTACCTTTGTGGCCTTCTTTGAAAATGACCCTTTCGAAGGGTGTTTTTATCGACCAAGTGCCCTCCGTAAGAGAATTTGTCCTTTCGGAGGCTTATTTGAACTAAGTTGATGATCCCTTTGATTGAATCAATTGAGTGAATCATTTTATTGAACCAAACGTGGAACCACTTGGTTGAACCAAATGTTGAACCAAGCCGATGAACCAAACTTTGAACCAAAATGGTTCAAGCCGATGGTTCAAGTTGATGAACCATTTGAATGAACAGAAGCATTGAACTAACCATTGAACAAAGTTTTGGTTCAATGGTTCAAATGAAGCCTTTGAACTAACTGACAAACCATTTTATTGAACCAAAGTGATGAACTGAGCAGATGAACCAAAGCGTTGAACCGAGCGGATGAACCAACTAAGTGAACCAAAGCATTGAACTATTTGATTGAACCCACCTGTAAACCATTTTTTTGAACCCTCCTTTGAACCAAAAGACATTAAACCAACCGTTGAACCAAGCTTTGGTTCAATGGTTCAAACGAAGCCTTAAACCGAAGCACTGAACCATTTGATTGAACCAAAGTGATGAACTTTGCTGATTGAATTTCACAGTTGTGTTGAGAGCTTTTGAACCTATTGAACCAAATGCATTGAACCTGCTATTGATGCTTTCTGATGGACATTTTTAATTTAACTAAGGTGCTAAACCAATCTAAAAAATGACTAAGTGTTAGAAACTGATTCTTTTGATTGAACCCACCTGCAGAAGCCTTTGAACCTATAGAAATGAACCTACTTGTAGAGTCCGTAGAAACCAAATCTGTAGTTTTCTCTAACCTTGAAAGAGTCTGTAGAAATCACCCTATGAAGCCTGTTAAACTTAGCTTGCAGAGTCTGTAGATTCAAGCCTACAAAGTCCATAGATTTAAGCCTACAAAGTCCGTAGATTCTAGCCTGTAGAGTTCGTAGATTTCTCTTCCTACTGAGTCTATAGATTCAAGCCTGTAGAGTTTGTAGATTTTGAAAAGCTTAAAAAATGAGGAATTTGAATGCCCAAGACAAATTTTTAAAAGGGAAGAGATAATTTTGGTTTGTAGGACCAAACTAGCTCAAATGTTGTTCCCAAAATGAGTGATATTTTTGGGGGACAACATACCTCAATAAATATTCATTAATAGGTTCATTGGTTCCTTGTTTGTTTTTTACAATTTGGGCATAGGAAACCTTTTCATTAATATTAATAGAGAAGTGTGCCAAAAACTGATTTGCAAGAGATTTAAAAGCTTCATGGATTGGAGAGGTAGATCATAGAACCTCCTCAAAGCATAGTCCTTGAGGCTCCTTGGAAATACTTTGGTAAAAAATTTATCCTTAGAGGCATAATCAAGTCTTACTAGAAAGAAGGATCAAATATGTTGCTCAGGATCACCCTTGCCATTATAAAATGTGAACATAAGTAAAACAAAACTAGTTGGCAAAGGGTTCAAATATATATTAGATGTAAAATGGTAATTCAACATACTATTATAGCTCAAATTTTCAGCCTTAAGAGGGTGATTCAATCCCTCTCAACCTAATTTATACAATGGGATTGATCCAAGGTTGTGGGTGACCTTGAAACGGGATCAAACCTATAGATTTTGGGCTAGCTCCCAAGTACAAAACCTAAACTAACAACTATACTACTTGATTGACATGAAAAAGGGAGAGATTAAGATCAAAACTAATAAATAAATTAAAATTTTATGCACCAAACATGAGGTCCTCAGCTTCTTAAGAATGCACTATGATATAATAAGTTACAATATAATTATGTTACTCCAAAATAATCCCTATCACACTATTGCTTCAACATGAAGGTTACAAGAGCTTAGGATGATCAAACAAGAGTTAATATCATAAAAAACTAATGGTTTATCAATTATCTAACCAGGAAAACTAGGTATGACACTTCATATGACCTATGAGAGGCAACAAACTTACCTAAAGGCATGAACATGAAGGACAAATGCAAGGAGGCACATACACTATCACTAAGAATAAATAAATAAAACACACTTAAGATTACTATTTTTAACATGAATACAAAATATCCATATTGAATTGATTCCAATAGGCAAGTACAATACTTA
Source organism: Torreya grandis (assembly GCA_037957365.1). Lineage (NCBI taxonomy): Eukaryota > Viridiplantae > Streptophyta > Pinopsida > Cupressales > Taxaceae > Torreya > Torreya grandis. The sequence goes on along the minus strand of JARHVA010000201.1, from coordinate 1,964,141 downwards.
ATTTTTGGTATATTTACACCATAACCAATGTGAGAATCCTTTACAAAGCCATACAAGGTTATATATATAGGAAAGTGTGAGTAAGAGAGAGAGAGAAGGGGAATATAAAGTCATGGAAAAGTGTCATCCATCATGAAGGTAACTTCAAAAAAATAACTTGAGTAAGAAAATATTCTTGAAGGTTATCATAAATATGTGTACATTTGCTCAATGATGTGCTCCCTCAATTTGGTGTAAGGGGTTACTTAGTCAAATTTGAGTTCTTGAATCTAACTCATATTTATTTAGGATACACCTCCATAATTATAATCACAATAACAATATGATTGACTGACATTTATAATGATTATGAAATTTCTATGCCATTTCTTTAAAGCCCTCAAAACAAACAATGTTCCTTATGTAAGATAATGTATGAATGACTTTGACAAACTAATAATTGATTCAAATACCCAATATACCCTTACATATTTTCACCAAATTTCATGACCTAAATCTAAGTGGAAGTGTAATTATTTTTCCCCTTTTCTCTTTCTAATTAGGCCTCAATTAGGACTTTAGGCCTAAGAGATTTAGACCTTGCTTGATTGAACTCCAACACATGTGAAACGTCCATTAAGTGTTTTATTCACTTTACCCAACCTATCAACATGCTCCATGCCAAATTTGGGCTTTTTAAACCTTGTGTAGATAGATATACCATGAAATGGCCCAAAAAAATAGCCTTTCACAAGCCCTTTTCACACTACCTTCAACAATTAGACCAGTAGGATCACTTTCATGGATACATGTACATATTTTTGGACCTAAAGGATATAAATAACCTCAATTTATCCTCCCCAATGCTTTTCATATGTCCATGTTGTCAATAACCTTGTATTGAGTCCAAAACCTTGTAAAATCAAAGGATTTAATGTGTATGTACAGTTCCAAGTACAATAAAAGGTCATGGTGAAGAAATCCCTAGGATGATAAATTATTTTAAAGATGTTTCAAGTGAATTACAAATCATTTTAGTCACCTTGGAAGCAAATCCCTCTCATTAGGTCCTGATTATGGTTTAAGGAGGGTTTAAAAGTGTTTGAGTTCTTATCTATTGTTCATAAACTTTAGGGCCTTAACTCCTGAAATAATGCCAAAAAATTAAATAAATATAGAATATAAAAATACCCCTAGGTGATTAGTTTCCCATGAATATTTTTTGTACAGTTCTAAGCACAAGAAGTTTTTCATTGGGTATTTGTTATGCCATTAGAGAGTGGTCTACAGTCTTAACTATTGTTCATGAAGGTTGGGGACCTAAACCAACAAATAATTATAGAATATTGAAGTTAATATACTCCATAACCATTCATGAAATCCAATGGACCCCATGCACAAGGTCAAGTTCACACTGAGAAAGAGAAAGTTTGCCTTGAATTGCAGTCATACACTAGAGGATCTCAAGAAGGTCTCGTACACCAAATTACCATTTTCCTTATCTTATAATACCTATGGATGTCCTTATATTATATTTTAAATATTTATACACTTAATAATGTCTTTATACTCTCACTTTATTCTCAAAAACCCATTAGTTTCATTATTGTGTATACCAACCTATGTGTTTGGTTTTAGGCTCAACAAGCCTAAATAGACCTATTAACATTTGAACCATTATTTTTATTTTTAAGGTCATATGGATTCCTGATATCATTAGGGAATAAATTATAATTGATTTTATTTCTTTCAGACCTCTTTTCTAACTAAACCAAGTTGGCACTTTTCTCTTGATAAGTAGGCATGTAGGAGCAAAATTGACTGTGTGAAGGTAGGTTTAGAGTGAACTATTTTGATCATCCACTTTGACATTGTATTTTTTTATTTGTTCTCAAATTAATTTTTTAATTTTTATATTTTTCAAAACTCCAACTCAATTATGTAAACTACATCTACTTCTCAGGTTTGAAATAACTTGAGCTCCTCAGACCAACTTGTAGGTAGTCATTTGAGGATTGATTACATTTTGGAGTTTTAGGGTCTCAATAAAAAACATTAATAAAAATCATGACATTTTTTAAAATTTTGATATTTATTGATCCTCTTTTTAAGTTTTAAAACTTTCCAAGATGCTACATCATCACTTGCATACACTCTGTTTCCCATGTCTATTCAAGACATAACTTAGGTGGTGATTGGATGAGAGTTTTTAGACATTGAGATTTGAAACCTAGCCTTCTTAACTAGGATATTGACATTTTAAAAGTGACTAAACTTCATTAAAATTTACTTCTCACCATAATATAATATCATTAGTCTCTCATAGCATCTATAAGGTTTTTCCTTCTTGTCTTCATACATAGGCCTATGTATGAGTGTCTAGGCTTGTGAAATTTTTCATCTCAACCTTATTTTGAGTCTAAAATATCCTAGCTGATCTCATGATTTTGTTTCTTATTTCATTCATGTACTAAGTTATTTTTTCTTCACCTCTTCATGTTCACGACAATTGAATTTTTGGTCAAAATGAGGACATATATGTCTATAACATGTAAGTCTATTTTTTGCTTAGATAGACTACTAAGAAATGATTTATTGAGTCCTTACACTTTGAGATTATATCAAATTATATACTTTACTTTCCCATAACCTTAGTAATCCTATTTATCTCTTACTAACACTACACAATCTTGAATTTCCTATTTGTATGTATAGGCTTGTGTATGAGGTTAGCTCATGGATAAGGATTGTGTTTGAAAGTTGGTGTTCATGTATTCACTCATGATATTTTGATGATATAGTGGATTTTATCAATGTATAATTAGTGTTTAATGTTTTCACCATGTCTCTCCATTACCTTCAGATCTTCAACATGAGACTTATGATCCATGAATGTCCACCTACAGGTTTGTAGACCTATGGGTGGCTAAAACACATCCCATCCTTTATTTGAGATTACATTTGGATTATTCTCTCATTATCTTAGACATAATTTTTTTTAATGGTACTCTCATATGTTATTATTATATTTTCATTTTTATTTGGGGCCAGTTTTATCAATCAGGCTTGTAGGAAACTATTCACACACTACACCATGCCTCCAAAGAACAAGAATCATGAGACCACATGAAGGACTGTCTACATAAAACCAATTTTTAATGAGATAAAACATTTATCATCTAATATTTATGGGTTTTCCATGAATACTGAGGTACTTTTAAACTTCTAATAATGATAACACTCCAAACCAACCAACCTGCTTGCAGATGGGGGAGTGGTATTCAAGCATGTTTGAGGTACCAATTTCATTATTGAAGACACATCACAAAATTGAGTTAATTGATGAACCTAACATTACAAAGAATAATTTTATCTTTGAAATCACCTCAAAAAATTGATTTTCCTCCATCTAACTCTGAAGTGAAGAAACAAAGGTAAAATGAGACCTTACTTAGATGAACAAGACATAATGACCTCCTTGTAATCTCAATAATTATTCACAAATGAGGGGCCACTAATATATTAACCATTGCCATGAATTTTAAGTTAATTAGGACCCCCTATAAAAAAAACTTAAGACCATGACTCTCATCATACTAACTATACTGAGCAGGTGAAAATTGCCTTTGTGAGCTTGCAAAGGAGCAATGGAGTTTTTGAGGCAAATTATATAATCTATAGACATGTGAAATATTATAAATCATGTATATGAATTTGATAAGGTCAAGGTAAAGTCACCCATAACTTCTTAAAAATGAGTGATTCTCTCAATTTGGATGTTGAACCTACAAAAATGACCCCAGTTGACATTCTTAACATAAGTGAGAGTTAGATAACTACCTCAAAAGATTTGACAAGTGTGATTGGATGGATATTTGATCTTTGTTATCCTTTTCATGAATTTAACTTTATTAAATGAACTTTTCCCTTGTATTAAACTTTACCTTAAACTTCACAAATAAACTTAACTTCTCCAAACAAATGTGAAATGTTTATACAAGGTGGTCAAAGCATGGTATGACTTTGAGATACATGTTTGAACTTGAAAACCATTTGACTCCATCTTTTCATGATCACCCTATAACTAGAATATCGCAAGAAAAATATAAACATTACCTTAATCTTGTCAAAATAACCTTAATATTTGCTAATAAGACTTTAACAAAACCATATAAAGACTCCAAGTGGCATGGAAGGACTATGAACAAGGTTATAGAACATGACAAGTCAAGTTTTTAATGAACCCAGTCTATGGTATCCATAATTTGGATAACATATTTAAAAACCTCTTGGTAATGAATGATTAAATATTTATCTAGAATACTGGCTTATAAATTCAATGGGTTATGGGGTCCTAACTAAAAATAAGACTTGACAACCACCTTGAAATGAACTAGACTAGATAAACACAAAATAACACACCACACCACACATGTGTCATAGGACACTTGGAGGAAAGAACAAAACAAAGAAAAGAAGACACACACTTGTGCATGAAGCACTTAATGAACACAAAGACCTATTATAATATGTAAAAATTTGTAAAATTGACATTAATAGCATGAATTCAAGTGTATCCCATTGACTGGGATACTCAATTCTTCTCCACTGAGTCTTACAAGTTGAAAGGCATTGTGTTCTTTGCAAGTAATGATAACATATGGTCCACTCCACAATGCATCAAACTTAGTGTGCTTACTAGAATTTGATCTATTATCATCCCACTTTAAGACAAGACCTCCTTCTTGATATGTTCTTGAGATAACTCTCTTGTCAAAGTTTCTTTTCTCTTGTGCTTGGTGATACTCCACGGTGTGCATAGCATGATCTCTTGCTTCCTCCAAGGCTATCAATTCTACCCATCTTCTCTCCATATAATCATTCTCCATCCTTTCAATATGATGTGACAACTCAATGTATATTAACTCAAGTGAAATGGGCATCTTGTCTTCTCTTCCATAGACAAGCATATAAGGTGAGTTACTAATTTCAATGCTTGGAGTGATCCTATTATCCCATAGGGATGTCTTCAACCTAGTGTGACAAGTCCTTTGATTATATTCTATTATACTCTTTATAATTTTGATCAAGTTCTTATTGGTGGACTCAATAAATTCCATTTACTTAAAGGTATTAATTAGAATAGGTACTCAAGTAGATACCATATTGTAGATCCCATTCCATTATCCTTATACCACTGAAATCCATGGTATTATAAAATAATATTTTTTAAATCAGCCCAAACCTTTTCACTAATATATCATGGAAGTCAATAACTGAAGTTTCATTATCCTCCTTGAGTGCCACTTCCTCTACCCACATTTTGAAATAGTCGATAGTTGTGAGGACCCATTTATGGCCTGCACTAGATGGAGGATTGATCATCCCAATAAATTAAGTCCCCATTGCATGAATGGTTATTCAACATGAATGGGGTAAAGAGGAAGGGTTGAAGTATTTATTTTATTTCAAAAATTTCACACTTTTGACATCTTATCATCCAAGCATATGCATCCTTGAATAGGCTAGGTCAATAGTAAGCAGCCCTCATTATTTTTGCAGTTGTAGTTTTAGGTGAAAAATGACCTCCAACTAGTCCATCATGAAAGTTTTGTATAAGTTTATAAGCCTAGTCTATTTACAGACATGTTAGTAGCATTCCATTGAGGTATTTCTTGAAAACAAACCCTATACATAATGACATAAGTTATTGCTTGCAATCTAAAGTATCTCCTTCTTTCTTAATGTAGGCCAATGGGATACTCACTTGTTTGAAGGAAGCTCACCATTTATTGTGTCCAAATTGGATTAGATGAAGTTTTAGTTGTAATATTACCCTATTTAAATTCTAAAACCATATTTTATTCTTAATTTAGGTCTGATTCTAGATGTTCACATAGCCATCTTCCTCTTACTAACTTAGTGGCCTTGATGTCAACATCATACTCCATCACCTTAGTTATCCATCTAGATATTTTCTCATTCAAGTATTTATTCAAGAGAAATTATCTTATGATTTAACTAGTTACCATAACATTTATATATTATTTTGGACACCATATGCCTAAATTTATTGAGACTTCTCACAATTGCCCATACTTTTTCTCAATATAGGTGTACCTCTCTTCATAGCCTTCTATTCCTTAAATAAAAAAAGGATACAAGTTATTATGCTACATTAACATAGAAGATATTATTTAAAAATTGAAAAATCATACAAGACAAAGTCCTAATAAAAATTAATATTGATTAGTATAAGTGCTTGAACAATATCTTATTTAATGGCCTCAAAACTAGCCTTCCCTTCCTTGGTTCAACCAAATGCTTGATGCTTATTTAACATGATTTTTGAGGCCTTAAAAAAGTGGAAAATCTAGGTATTAATCTCTTAAAAAGATTTATCTTCCCAAAAAACTTTTCAAAGATATCTTATGTTTGGGCAATGACAAGGCTAGTATGGCACTCAATCTATCAGGGTCTATAACAATCCCATCATTAGAAACAATATGAACAAGTAACTTACCTTAATGTACATAAAATACACAAATATTTGGGTTGATGGAAACTCCATATTTCATACACCTTTCAAATATTATATTTAAATGATTCAAGTGGTCACTAGCATTTTTGGAGAAAATAGTTAGTCGTCAAGTTATAATAGTAACATATCCTTTATCAAACCTTGGAAAGACATATCCATGTCCCTTTAGAATGTTGCACCTACATTGGATATCCCAAATTAAATTATCTTTGAGGTATATTTCCCCCATTTTTAGTGAAAGATATCTTATATTGGTCCTCTTATTTCACCAACACTTGGTTGTATCCTAAATAGCTATCCAAAAATGAGAAATGTTGAGAACCTACCACTACTTGAAGGATTTACTCCATTTAGGGTAGAGGATATTGGTCCTTCAATTATAAAATATTAAATTATTTAAAATCTACACATAACCTAATTTTTTTTATCTTCTTTCCCATAGGAATAAGACTAGCAACCCATGAAGAGTGTTTGATAGGAAAGATAATTCTTGACTGTATCAAATTGGTGATTTATTTCCTCATGAGCACCTCCAATTTAGGATTGATGGGACTTTTCATTTCCATTACAATATTGGAATTATGATCAATTCTTAGAGTGTGTTGGGGAAATGAGGTATCAAACCCCTTGAGGTCACTATACTCCCAAGAAAACACATCAAAAAATTCTCTACATAACTCAATGAATGCATTCTTCTATTTTGGAGTACATACCTTTCCAAGATTTAGGAGTTTATCTTTTAATATATTCACCTTCTCATGATTCTATTCCTTTGTATACATGCTTAGCTTATCTCTCTTCAACTGGCCACTTTCATTGAATATACCTTCAAGAGTAACCAACCCTTTAAGAAGCTTATTAGACCTCAATTACACAATTTGGTCTCCATATTGGTGCTACAACTTGGCCTAGTTTTTGTAAGAGAAATCAAATTCATGTTGGAGACAACAAGCTATTTGTTTATCATTTTCAAACACTTTCCAATTCACATCATTTTCCAATATTGAATGCCTCACAACTACCATGATGTGGGGCTGAGTTTTGGGATTCTTGACATCATTGAGGATGTCAAATTTTTCTCCAACTGATTCCAACCTATCAGCATGTTGGTTTTCTTCACTAGGCATTTATTTTATGTCAAAATCCTTAAAATATTCAATATAGTCCCACATTAAATGCTTGTAGGACTTCAACAATGTGTTCTTGGATGCACTCTTACCTCTAACTTGGTGTACAACTAGTTCACTATCTACAATGGATTGAACTTGTTTGACTCCTTTCTTCCTTGCCCATTAAAGCCCATGAATAATATATTCACATTTAGTTGCATTCAAGGATAACTAAAATTAAACCTAATGGCTAAATAGTACCTTTAATTTGATGGAGAAACAAGCATCATCCCTGTACTTACTCCAACCTTGCATCTTGAGCCATCAAAAAAATAAATTCCATAAACAATCATTATCCTCATTAGGATTAGAAAGAGAAGGTATGGTTGTACCTTATTTATGTAATCAATAGACCCGAAAACAACCTCTTCAATTCCTCTATATGGATAAATCTCATGATTTTATTCCCCTATTCATCAAGGAAGAGATCTAAAATATATTCAAGAGGAACAATTAGTTCTTGGTCCCTAGGCTAATCCTCCTCATCAATGATAGCATAATTAACATTAGTCACATTTGGTTTGTATGGCTCAATGTAAAAAATTGAAATAGGTTTTGATATTATAGTAACTTTGGTGTGATATCTTGTTCTAAAATCCATGTAAGACCAATATGATGACAAGTAACCACCAATATTTGCCATGAAATCCATTGACAAGGAAAGGGAAAAATATGGTGGCAAGTAAATGTTGATGGCTAAAATTGTGCTTCTTTCTAACACCAATAGTGGGAAGTCTCAAGATGTGGGACTTACGACTTGAAACAACCTCCAAATTTTTAATAAGTTGGTCTCTTTTTTATATTGAGCGTATACTGGGAAAAGGGATAGGAATTTTAACAGAAACATAAATGCGAAGAAATAAAATCTACCTATGGCAATGTAGTTGAATGTGATTCGACCCTTAATATGAGCATAGTGAAACTATATGTAAGATTCAATTACATTTAAGAGAAAACAAGGCATGATCAATGTAAAAGGTGAAAATAATAGAAACAGAGGCTCACAGCTTAGACTACTTTTGTAGTGACACAAAAAATATCAACAAAGGGACAGGATTTAATATTCTTATTAATTCTCTAGTCACATAAGAGGCACATAAACATGCACAGTTACATAAACTTTCCAACTCAATAAAATAGAACAAAGGCAAATGATATTACTAATCACAGCTCTAGAAAGTCTAAAACTCTTGACAACACAGATTAGACTACTTTTGCAATGACACAAAAAATATCAACAAAGGCACATGATTCAATTTCTTATTAATTCTCCAGTCACATAAGAGGCATAGAAATATGCACAGTTACATAAAATTTCTAACGTAAGAAAATAGAACAAAGGCAAATGATATTCCTAATCACAACTCTAGAAAGTCTAAACTCTTGACAATAATTCTCTCAGAAAATTCTCTCTAACTATATAATGATGATTATTTTGGTGAGCTCTGCACCCCTATTTATATCCTTGAATTCACTCTGGATTGTCTGTGTGTTCCCAATCTAATGGCCCAACTGAAATATAACTGAATTAGAAGTGTCTAACAAAAGATATTTCTTAGATTTTGAAACGCTCTGTCTTTTAGCAGTTCATTGGTTGAAATAGATCACAGGACGCTCCCTTCTTTTAAACAGAAGAGGACACTTGGCCAATTCCTTGAAAACCTTATTACCGAAGAATGACACTTGGCATGTTCTACAACATTTACCGAAGACATGCATCACTTTCTACGTAACTTATACTTCTTTTGTATCTTTGCTTAGGAGTGTTCTGCCTTTGACACCTATCGCAATCCGCTTATTCAAAACTTTAACAACTTAACAGAAATAAGACCCACAAAATTTTTTGCCTAAGTAAATTTTAAAAAAGGGGCATAGGGATAGGTGGCAATCTCTGCTTGCCTTAACAAAGAACATGTGGTGATCTCCACTTTACTTAACTAGGGATATGTGGCAATCTCTACTACTTTTAGCCACCTTTTGAGAAACTAGTGGAAGGTGACACGAGCTGGTCTCCACATTGCTTTGTTTATATTATAAAAATAATTAGGCCTTATTTCATATTTACATAGATCGTGACACTTGGCAACTTCTGCTTGCTTCAGAAACAAAACTTGAGACCCACCATAGTATTTGCTATATCGGTGAGAAATGAAGATAATTTGGATCTCAACATGTGGTGGCTTTCACTCTCTTCAGCTGGGATACGTGGCATCTTACATCACTTTTAGAAAAGCAAATTGAAACCTTCCATGATGTCCACTTTGTGCCCTCCACCTGATCCTGACTCTTAGCTTATTGAAACCTTCTGCTCAAAAGAGATTTGAAACATGGATGCCAATATGAAATGTGGATGTTGACACTTGTCATGTTCTACTGAGTTACTATGAGATATGTGGCATGTCTTGACCAACTTATAGAAATTATGAAAGGTGCCTCAACCAATGACACTTGGTAGCTTCCGCTCAATTTTGACACTTAGAAAAAAATGAATCAAAAGGAAATCAAGCCCGTGCTCTGTTTCAAAACTTCACTGTCATGAACCAAAATATGTGAGAACAAAATTTTGCAGTGTGCAATTGAAAATTAGAATGAAACATAGAGTATTTTTTTACTCTACAATTATTGGCGACCCCAAGGACTTTTGAGCCTGCTCAAAAAGAAACCACAACTCCCACTAGATCAAAATTTTGAAATCACAGCTTCAACAATGCTATTTGGTAGGTGGACCACTCATTGTCAGATAACCCCTATTTATTTTGTAATTCATTGAATGTTAAATCAAGGTTAATAATATCCTTGTGTGAAAAATTCTACAAAATTTGAACCGTATCCTTTAATTTGAATTCGAGGTGGGAAACAGTAACCAAGACAACTTCTACTTTAGGGACTGATGAATCATCCCTTAAATCCTAAAAAATTGTCTGATCATTCTGTTTGGCCAATAGCAAAGGTTCAATTTCATCGACCATTAGCACCGTGTTATCATCAAGAAATGGAGAAGGAAGACCTAATTGCACTAGATCTTCAATATGATGTTTCATTTCACTGATTCCTTCTTTCATGACATCTAAGAGCTCTCTACAACTGATGCTATAGAATTGCAATTGAGAACCTCATTCACTTGCTTAGCAGCAACCATTCTATTCTCAATTCTTTTTGCTGACAATGTTGCATCCATTGCATCATAAATCTCTTGCAACAATGTTTTAGAGTCCATTACTCTCCCAAAAACTATAGCCAGAGTGTTTGTAACTGAATTCTCCACCTTTTTGCATAATTTTTGTGCATTTAGTAGGAAGGTGAGAGAAGGCCTGAGCTAAATAATCTCTAAGGAGATTATTTTCCACATGGATTCATAGAGCTCCTTCACCAAACTTAATACTCTGACATTCTTTAGCCTGTTGGCTAGCTCCAGTGTCAATTGTGTTGCTCTCTATTGCTCGGCTTGAAATTGGGCTTGTATAGTTGTGAGATTATTCTATTCAGCTAGTAGCTTTTGTTGTAATTGAGTAACTTGCAATAGGTGTTCCTCACATTTTTGTTGCAATGCTACCTTTTCACACCTTAGGGTTGTCACTGCAACCTTTACCTATGTTAGACCTGATTTTAAGGAATCATTTTGGGCTTGGACTACCTAGTGAATCTGAAAAGAAATAGTATCTTACAACTATTTATTCAGATTCTCTATCTCATTGTCTTTTCTATTGATTTTTGTGGTCAAAATATTATAGTTTTTCTTTTCCTTGGCTAAATCAGCCTCTATCTTCTATAGCCTCCTTGATGTCTTCAAGTAGTCTTCAACAACTATAGAAGTGGATTCAGTTAGTAGCTCAATTTTGTCTTGTGGCTTGAACAGGGACATATCTATGGCCACTGCATTCATTATGTAGTCTTTTGTCTGCATCTGCTAAATTGGCTTGATTACATTTGGTGACAAATGAGTCACTGTCAATTGCTGCTAAATTGGGTCAAATTGTGACTGCAGATGGGGCGTAGCCAAAGATTTATTTTCATTAATCTTCTTTTTCTCTCTTCAGGATTCCCTTGCCTTCCTAGTAGCATCTGCTTGGGTTTGGAAGGTATAAGGAGAGGGAATGTGCCCACCTACAAAAGGATGTCCCTGTGGTAAACCATATTGAATAGCCAATTGTTGGCTATGGGAAATTTGAGGGGGGAGCTTCTTGGGAATAGAGGGAGAAAAGTGAGGTAATGTTAATGCTTGAGTAGGGATATATGGGGTGACATGAGAAATGGGAATGACAGAAGTGGTAGGTGATGTCATCTGGCTAGATGGAGTCATCATGCCAATATGAGAAGAAAGAGATTGAGAAGGAGAAGGAGGAATAATACTTACTTGAGAAGCAATTACAGTAGTCTATAATTGTCATTGTGAAGGCTCTGCTTCCTCCTCTAAATCAAATTGAAACTTCACCCTCTTTCACTTCTTTGGTGTCTCTTCTTCTGGATGCATCTATTTTTCCTTCCACATCTACTACTACCATCAATGATGCTTGTGAAGAATCGAGAATTTCAATAATTGATGCCGATGGGGAAGATTTTAGTGGTGAATGCACCATAGTCTTTTGCTTTTCCATGATGCTGAGAGATTGGGGCCAAATTGATACAGTTACTATAGCTACAATTTTCCCTAACGCCTGTGACTCTTGGCTTGATCCTACTCTGGCTTCTATCTCAACACTATGTGTCAAAAAATTACTTGTCTCTGTGCTATATATAGGGGAGAGATGGCACTCATCCCACAGTTCCTCCCATCGCTCATATGAGTCTATGTTCCCAAAAGAATGGGTTATCTGACAAATATCTTGCCTATATTTCCAATAGGCTTCTATTTTCTCAGCATCCCAATATTTATTCTTTAGCATCATTCTTAAGCTAAAATTCATTATGACTTTAGGATCATAATCCCTCTGCTTAACATAGAAAGTTTCCCAGGGTCTATTTTGTGGAAGGGGCAAGTCTGTTAATTCAACATAAAAACCAGGAGCATATTTTCTAGGATTTTCCCTATTTTCCCAAAAAGGGTGGCCTTCATGTGCAATTCTAGTTACAACCCTATTAGTCCTTATCTAGGAAGATATGAAACCATTTGGGTCATATACCCATTTGTCTTTGACTAGTAGGAAACCCAAGAAGGCTAGCTTTTTAAGCTGCACAATCTCAACTTTTCTAGCTTTTAATACCATGCTGGTTGTCATCCATGGGAGGTCATACATTTTTCTCTTCATCTTCCCAGAGCTATATTCATTATCTACTATAGATACCTACCTCGTTACTTTTAAGAATGCTAACCTAAGAGTCAAAATCTTGGGTAGCAACATTGGTTCCCCATAAAAACCATGGACTCTTATAATTGTATGGTGGGATCCAAAATAGAAATCACAAGGAATTGGGCAATTGGCTAGAAGGTTTGAAACACTTGGAAATAGTCTATTCATAACTGGTTCAGGGTTGAGGTGACAAAAAATAGGGGTTACAAAAAGTTCCCATAATTCATATGGGTCACTAGTTTTTTACAAAATATGTGTCCATGTAGACACATGAATGGCTCTTTGTAAATCAAAACTTGGGTCATACATATCAAGATGCATATGTTGGGCAAAGATGTCAGAGTTATCATACAACATGAGGTGGAACAAATAAGAAGAGTACCTAAAAATTCCTTTTGATTTGAAATGGGCTAATTTTTCTACCATGGAGTATGTAATTTGCTTAGAAAAATCACGCTGATACTCCTAAGTTTTGTCGACGGTCTTTATCCTGAAGAGGATAACCATTTGTTCTTCATAAACTACCATATCATCTTTCATGCCAAAGATGAAAGCCATCATAGACAGTGCATCTTGGCTAGCTTATGCAAATTGGGCTCTTGTTTTAGGGAGTTTCAGCACAGTAGTATCATCATCGCCCATTTGTAATTTGGATCTTAAGAACCTCAACTGAGTATTGATGTTTGCCCACATTCTTTGCATTTTAGAAACAATGGGAAATGTAGCTATCTTATCATGATATAGGGCTAATATGTCCCTGATAGCCTTTGGTGTGATTTGCACTGAGAATGGACCCTGTTAAATGGTGTTTGAGGGTGCATGGAATAAGTCTGCCCATAATTTGACCAAGTCAGGGCATGGATGCATAGTTGGGACAATGAATTGTGCTAATTTTGAAGTCCATATCCTCATAGCAAATGCCTCATATTTCCCTACTCTAGCCCTCTGTAGACACCTTTGATGTGCCCCTTCTCTAAGAGTTTTGCTACTTGCTCTTTAAAGAATTAGGTCCATGACTCCATTTGCATAATCTTTTATCTTTCCTGGGTCACTTGCTTGACCAAATTCAGGGATTCTGGTCCATGGATAGGTCTTCAATGGTTGTGTGGGAGCTGAAGCATATGACTTTCTCACAAGAAACTTGTCAAGGGATTCATACATCCCAGCTCCTTATTGTGAAGACTATGCTCCCTCCATCTCTATATCTATTATGTGATAATTGGTATGAACTCTTGAAAAATAGAAACACTTTTGCTAAAGTAAGTTTACTAGGAACCAAAAATGCAAATAGCAAGATATTTTTTCGCAGATGTAGGAATGTTTGATAACTTGTAAGCTTTAAATCTTGCTAAGAGCTATTTATTGACCTATCAAGTCTTAAAATGGCATTAAACTCAGATAACCATTAGCAAATCTTACTCAATCTTTATGGGACAACAAGATAGACACGTTATGCAAGTGGTAGTGTAAGGTACCTTGGGATTTCTAAAGATTTGGAAGATATTCAATGTATTGAGAAATTTTGAAAATTTTGAAAATTCTCTAAGCTATCGACTACGTGTTCTTTGAACACTTATTTAAAAGAAAAGTGGGAAAACAAAAATGGGAAAAAAAAATAATACGGAAAGGGGAAACTATCTAACTATAATACATAGCATCTTTATCTCCCTCTTGGATCAAAAGAAGAATTTCTAAAGTCTCCTTCATGACAAGTCGGCTTATATTGCCGAACAAGTGGTTGAATTGTATATAGCTCTGGTAACTTGCTCTCTTTGTATACCACATTGATTTGCTTGCATTCGAGTGAGTCTGAGTCAAACATGCTTCCAACATATATAAACTCTTCTTGTTCTTGGAAGCTTGTCGAATGTTGGTTCTTGATACTGGCATGTCTTATTAAGAAATCAATGACTATTTGCTCATCAACAGAAGCCCTTTGATATATATAATTTATTGGCTTATCTCTTTCTACCTCAAACTCAAGTTATATTGCATGATCATCCTCTTTAATGTCTTCAAAATTACCAATCTCTCAAAAGGATAATTCTGAAAGTTTGTAATAATTTTGCATATGTAATTGAGTCTCAATATTGTTTTGTTCCTCTACAACCAGCTCACAGCCTTCTTGAAAAACAATATAACTTGACCCAATGATTTCAAACAAATCATTCAAATCATGATCAAGGCAATGTCCATGCTCCTCCACATCATCTTGAAAAGTAACAAGAAAGTCAAAAATTATCTCTTCTTCATCAGAGATTAAGGTATACACTTGTGACTTCTCACTCAGAATATGGAATTCATGTTGAGAGACCTGAGCATTAATAGAAAAGGTCTCTTTTGACTTTTCTGCCCTTAAAACATTTGGGATTTTATGATCTTCCTCAAATATGACATAAGTGGCCAAACCAATGGAGTCATAATTTCCATATGGGTCACTTTGCATCATAGCTAATAAATGATCATTTTCCTCTTCTTAATCATGTTCATTCCATTCACCTAACTCCTCAACAAAAACCCTTTCTTCTTTATTCATCATAACATGAGTTGCCTCTAACTTTGAAATTGGTTCATTGGTGATGTGATCCTTATATAATGGCTCAGATAATATATTCATCTTTGAACCATACTTGGTTCTTAAGATGAGATGAGACCAATCAAGGGACATATATCCTCCTATCTTGGTTGTAAAGTCTCTGGATAAGCATAGACCAAATACAGGAGGTATATTTATGACTTCTACATCTTGATTTACAATTATATTGGGACAAGTATATAATTGTAATGGGAGTTGTTTAATTCTCCCTATTGTTTGTACTACTTTGCCATCTAGAAGCATGACTCCTTTAGTGAGTGGTTCATACTTTATTTCTAAAGCATCAGCTATCTGCTTAGGCATTACTGTAGTACTAGCCCCTAAATCAATCATTGCATTATGCAGCATTTTCTTGCCAACTATCAAAGTTAAATAGAATGGATTTGATTTGGATTTGCTTACCTCTGGTGCAATATTCACTAGGGCTATTGTCTGTAGATAAACTATGTCTTTAAGCTTTTCTTTTTCAATAGGTCCTTTGATAACAGTACCTTTGGGCACTACTTGGCCTTGTAGATCTTCTTTTAGTAGTGTCTTTTTTTAGGAATAGCCAATATATCCCATATTGATACTTGTGCTGGAGTATTCTTCAATTGATCCACCACATTTATTGGTCCTAGAGTCTGAGTTCTTTGAAAATAAGGATATCTTGTTTTTTCTTGAATTTGTGTAGGAATCACTTTATTTTGCACTAGTTGAGACACTTCTTGTCTGACAACTATGTTTCTTTGTCCTTGAAATGGAGGATTCTCCATGACTTTACTATTTACAACTTCAAGTTGTTTCACCATCCTTCTCTTTGATCTAGTATAATAATCAGATTACACCACTGGTTTCTTAGAAGTGGAAGCTTCATTGAAAAAAATTGATTCTTCATCTTCAACCCATGAGAACAAGGCATGTTTCGGGGTTATTTCTTCCTCTTGTTGCAAAGACATCCCTTGCATCTGAGCCATTAAGACTAAATTTTGCATACCAAAAGATTGGTAGGCTCGATTGTCACTAGAACTTGCAAACTGTCCATCCATTCTTCTTTGCTCTACCACCTCTTGTTGTAGATTACCCATGGGACAATCTCTAGGCGTATGAGAATTATTGCAAGGGAAACACTAGGAATTAGTATTGTCCACATAATTATTTTGCCTTGGAATAATATCTCTATTCGAATTAGGGGGAACAATTTGTGAGGGTGTAGGGATTGCAACTAATTAGTTTGCTGGTTGAGGGTTATTTTGCCTTGGAGGACCCTGATATTGGTTTGGTTGTGATGAAAATCTATTTCCTTGATAGCCTTGATATGGAGGTCTAGGGAAAGGATTCTATTGTCTCTTTATATTAATCAGCTCATTAGAAAATGTCCTTAGGATATTCTTGATATCATCCAGCTCAGATGACTGGGTAGGGACAATTTATTTAGCAGGTGGTTGAGGATATGTATACATAGACATAGGTGGGGCTATGGATTTAGGGGCTTCTTAAGGTAATGGCAAGGAAATCCCTAGAAACATGGGCATGGGAGGCTTTGGAGACAACTTTCTAGCATCTATCAAATTATTTTCAGCTCTGACTACATAGTCATAAGCCTCTGACAGAGTCTGATGTCCAAGTGACTGAATCATAACAGATATGTCTAAATTTAAAGCCTTAAGATATAAAACTATAGCCATACCTGGTAATGGTCTAGTTTTAGCAGGGATTCTTTCCCAAGGCTTTTGAAAACTAGAATTGAAGTCAGTCATCACTTCTTGTGGTGCCCTTTGGATGGTAATCAATTACTGTAATAAAGAAGACTTATCACCCTTCTCTTCAAATCTTTCAAACAAAAGATCTCTAAGCTGATCCCATGTAGCTATGGTATTTGGGGTCAAAGACTGATACCATTCTAGAGCCTTACCTTTAAAAGAAGCTGCTATTAATCTTATGGCCACATTTTGTTGTGTGACAACATGTATAGCATAAACATCTGATATATCCTGTAGATGTTTTTTAGGTGTTTTGAAGTCTTGCCCACTAACTTTGGGTAGAGCTTTTAGGGCATTCATTGGGATAGGGTCCCAAGTGGCTGGTGGTATTGGGAGAATAAAAGGACTACATATGTTCCAACTTGCATAATTTCTTGGGGGTATAGGGGCTCCCATATTTGCTCTTGGTATTGGTATAAACTGGTTGACTCTTCTTCTTGGACTAGTTACCAAAGGTGGCAAAAGAATACCTAGATTTATAGTAGATTGAGATCTAGTTACTGGTCTATAGCTCTGAATCCTCATAGCTCTCATGTTCATATGATCTTGAAAGAAACTTCAATATATTGTCCCATCAGGCATGCCAAAAATTATTGATGGCTAAAATTGTGTTTGTTTCTAACACCAACAATGGGAAGTTTCAAGATGTGGGACTTGCAACTTGAAACAATCTCCACATTTTTAAGAAGCTAGTCTCTTCTTTATATTGAGCATATATTGGGAAAAGGGATAGGAATTTTAATAGAAACACAAATCCAAATAAATAAAATATAACTATGTCAATGCCCCTGAATGTAATTCAACCCTTAATCTGAGCATGGTGAAACTATATGTAAGATTCAATTACATTTAAGAGAAAACAAGGCATGATCAATGTAAAAGGTGAAAATAATAGAAACAGAGGCTCACGACTTAGACTACTTTTGCAGTGACACAGAAAATGTCAACAAAGGCACATGATTCAATCTTCTTATTAATTCTCTAGTCACATAAGAGGCACAGAAACATGCAAAGTTACATAAACTTTCCAACTCAAGAAAATAGAACAAAGGCAAATGATATTACTAATCACAGCTCTAGAAAGTCTAAAACTCTTGACAACATAGCTTATACTACTTTTGCAATGACACAAAAAATATCAACAAAGGCACATGATTTAATCTTATTAATTCTCTAGTCACATAAGAGGCACATAAACATGCACAGTTACATAAACTTTTTAACTTAAGAAAATAGAACAAAGGCAAATGATATTCCTAATCATAGCTCTAGAAAGTCTAAACTCTTGACAATAATTCTCTTAGAAAATTCTCTCTAAGTATTTGATGATGATTATTCTGGTGATCTCTGCACCCCTATTTATAGCCTCAAATTCACTCTATATTGTTTGTGTGTTCCCAATCTAACGGCCCAACTAAAATCTAACCAAACTGAAAGTGTCTAACAAAAGATATTTCTTAGATTCTGAAACGCTCTGTCTTTCGGTAGTTCATTGGCTGAAATAGATCACAGGATGCTCCCTTCTTTTAAATGGAAGAGGACACTTGACCAATTCCTTGAAAACCTTCTTATTACCAGAGAATGACACTTGGTGTGTTTTTCAACATTTACTAAAGACACGCGGCACTTTCTATGTAACTTATACTTCTTTTGTATCTTTGCTTAGGAGTGTTTTGCCTTTGACACCTTTTGCAATCCGCTTCTTTGAAACTTTAACAACTTAACAAAAATAAGATCCACAACATTTCTTGCTTGAGTAACTTTTTAAAAAGGGGCATAGGGATAGGTGGAAATCGCTGCTTGCCTCAACAAAGGACACATGGCGATCTTTGCTTTACTTAACTAGGGATATGTGGCAATCTGCACTACTTTTAGCTACCTTTTGAGAAACCAGCAGAAGGTGACACGTGTTGGTCTCTTCATCACTTTGTTTATTATAGAAATAATCAAGCCTTATTTCATATTTACATGGATCGTGACACTTGGTGGCTTTCGCTTGCTTCAGAAACAAAACCTGAGACCTACCATAGTCTTTGCTATATCGATGAAAAATGAAGATAATTTAGATCTTGACACGTGGTGGCTTCCACTCTCTTCAGTTGGGATACATGACATCTTCCATCACTTTTAGAAAAGCAAATTGAAAAATTCCATGATTGCCACTTGGTGCCCTCCGCTTGATCCTGACTCTTATCTTGTTGAAACCTTCCACTCAAAAGAGATTTGAAATGCAGATGCCAATATGAAACATGGATGCCGACACTTGTCGCGTTTTGCTGAGCTGCTATGAGATGCATGGCACATCCTGAAAAACTTATATAAATTATGAAAGGTGCCTTATTCGATGACACTTGGTAGCTTCCGCTTGATTTTTACACTTAGACAAAAATGAATCAAAAGGAAATCAAGCCCGTGCTCTATTTCAAAACTTCACCGTCATGAACCAAAGTATGCGGAAACAAAATTTTACAGTGTGCAAATAAAAATCAAAATGAAACATAGAGTATTTTTCTATGCTATAGTAAACAAAAAATACATCTTGATAAATGGATAAATTAGGATAAGCATGAAGAGTTAGATTCAAATCCTTGATAACACCAACTATCTTAGTGGCTGATCCATCTAGTTGTAGTACACTTTTAGCATGAGGTTCATATTTGAGGCCTAGTTTATCTTTTATTTACTTTGGCATGAATATATTTCTATCCCTACTATCTATCATAAAATTGTGCTCCAAAAAATCACCAATGATCACTGAAACATAAAATGGAGGCTTGTTCACCTTATATTATTGTGGCTCACTAGTCTTGGATGTATTTGCATATGCAACAATACTCTTTCTTAGTACTTTTGATGATGAGTTGAGCCTATATATCTCCTCTTGTATCATATCCCTTTGTCATGGAATATAAAAATTGTCCCACATATGCATACTTAAATGAAGCTTTTTCATTTGAACCACTACGTTAAGAGAAGAAACCAATCTTCGGTTGTCCTCTAGGATTTGTGACATTGCTTTGTGCCTAATTGTTTTGTTGTACAAAGGTACCCCTAACATTATAATTTATTTGAAATTATAATTATTTAGGAATTACATTAGAATCTCTTATCCCTTAAGTCATGGATGAAATTGTAGTTGAACTTTTTCCACTTTCTTGTACTTCTTCAACAAACCTTATTTTAGACCTAGTATTGGTTGCAATTGAACTATCTACCACCCTACTTGAGCTTCCCATTTGATTCACTACACAATAGTCATCTTCTTATAATTTTACAATTTTAACAATTGATTGGCCTTATTATCCAATAACCATAACTTGATTATAAACTTTTTCCTGTGTTGGAGAAGGAAAATTGTTTTCTTGTTCCACACAAGATTGATTCAACCCTCCATCTTGATTGGTAGATTTGTTGGAATAATGCATATTTAAGCTTGCCTAGGGTTAATAGGGTAAGTTATTTATTACTAAGGGTTACTTTAATTTACCTTGGTTAATTTATTTTATTGTTGAGAATCTCTCAATAATATATTTGTTCGTAGTATGAGAAAATAAATAGTTTGTTTTCTCTATTTTCTAATCACTACAAATAGTTTGTTGTCGTGAAACAAACTATTTGCATTATATATACTTTATAATATATGAGAAATAAATGAGAGATTAATGAGATAATATAGAGAAATTTGTGGATTATCACCTATTTTCTAGGTGTGACAAATTTATTTTGTTCTTTGGAAATATTTGTAGGTTATTTGTTGTGGGTTCTTTCTCCTGGATTGATCTTGTGGATCTTGTGTATCTCCTGCTCATTCTTTCATGGTATCAAAGCTTGGAGTTCCAGTTGAATATCCTCTTCCCTAAAAATTTTCATCTGTTAACACATTCAAAAACATTATTTTATTGATGTGTTACAGATATTTTTTATTCTCTCAAATTCTGGTTCTTATTTACAAGTTTTTTTTGGAAAATTTTGTACTTTATTCTCATTAAATGACTGTACAGATTTCCAAAATCATATTTTTTTTCATAGGGGCATATGAAATAAATTCATAAATCCATTTAAACTTGAATTTTCTCATTTGGATCAGGATGTACAACTCTTTCATTCAAAAACTTGCTAACTGGTACTTGTTGGCAGACTGTTGGTAGACTGCAGTACATGTTCATTTTTCTGATGTGGCAGATCGTACGGTTGACTTTTTTGGAATATGAGACCTGTTAGTGAAATATGACTATTATATCTTTCTATCCATATAAATTTTGAAGGATTTGGATCAGGCCATACAATGTTTTGGAAGCCAACAACAGGAATTTAAAAACTATTTTTTTGTCTATTGTATAGCCGTACGGATTTCTCATTTTTGAACGCCTTATTCTATATAAAATCAAATATGAAAATTTAATGTGATATCAGACTTCCAAATATTTCATTTCATGTTGAGAAGGATGGATTTGGATGAGGCCGTATAGTCCTTTGGGCAGATCCAGTGGAGCCATTCTGCAGTTGTTGAGAGGTGTTTTTCCTTGGCTGTGTTTACAAAATTTCTCAAAATTTTTCCTGACCTCCATGCCTTGATGGAAAAGAGTTTATTATGATTAAATCCAAAGATTATTAAGCTGTTATCTCACATGCATGAGTCATTTTGGATTTTTTATATTAATTTTTTTTAATTTTTTAGTGGTTTAAATGCAATTCTCTAGCTTTGAAAGTTCAAATTTGACTTTGCTAAAGTGGCTAGAGATATTTTGTTAAAAATTTGTAGGGAGGAGGTCTTGGGGTAAAATACCCATAAATTTTTTTTTTGCATAAAGCCATTTTTTAATTTTCTATAAGCCAAGGCTAATTTTTTTTTGTCAGGAGACGTTAAATTGTAACAGTAGGGGTGTTTTTTGAGGAAAAATGAATGTCTAGATTGTTCTTGTCAACTTCAGCATCTTCGTCAGGAATGGAATCTCGATTGTTTGAACCTCTAAATTCTAAAAATTACCATGTTTGGAAGCCAAAAATGCAACAACTCCTTCAATCAAAGGGATATTGAAATTTTTTTCTGAAACGACACCTGCAACATTCACCACTAAAAAAGACAAATATGCATATGGTTGTAAGCAGGATGAGGCTCTTGGATTGATTTGCCTCAACGTCTCAGATAATCTTCAATTTCACATTGCAGATGCTACTACACCAAAAGAGGTATGGAAAAAATTTAAAAACCTATTTGGCAAAGTTAACGAGTTTAAAATTTTGCAATTAGATGCAGAATTGAGTACTCTCTCTCCATCAGATTTCCCTTCAATAGATGAATTCTTTGAAAAATTCAAATTTATAAGGTCATAGTTGAAAGCTAGTGACAAGGATAAAAGTGATCAGGAGTGCATTTTCATGATTTTTTCAAAGTTGAAAGGACCATATAGTGTTTTTTCCTTTGCTTTTTATACTATGATGGATACATTAGGTGATGAATTCAAATGGCCTTCCTTTGAAGTTTTTTGTGAAAGATTGACTAGGGAGCAAATGAAATTAATGGAATTAGATGCTCTACCTGGTCCTATTCATGCTCTAGTTGCTAATTCTTCTAAAGGAAAACCATCACCTAATTCTAAAAAGCAAGCACCTTCAAATAACCCTCCAGAGTCCACCACCCAAACACCTCATCATTCTAAATCTACTAAGACCAAAAAGTCCTTTAAGCAAAAGAAGAAAACATTTGGTCCATGTAATTTTTGTGGTGGTCCTAATCATGATGAAAGTAGATGTTTTAAGAAGATATAAGCATTAGAGGCAGCAGTCAGACAACACAAAATTTCCATTCCATCTCCATCTCCTTCTACTTCTACAGGAAAACGGAAAGCACTTTCAGCTAGGGCTATATCTTCATGTCATGATCAGTGGATTTTTGACTTAGGTGCTTCTCACCATCTCACACATTCTAAGGATGTATTGTTTTCTCTTATAGATTGTAGTACATCAGATATTGTTATGGATAACTCCTCATAGATTGAAGTTTTGGGATCAGGTACTATTGATAAACAGGATGAATGTTTTAACAATGTATTGCTTGTACCTTAAATCTCTTCTAATCTTCTCTCTGTATATCAAATATGTAATTCTGGTACTAGTAAAACTATGGATTTTACTTCACATGATGTTGTAATAAGAGAATGTAATGATCCTAGTGAGATAGTTAATACAGGTACATCAGACCATATTGCAAGACTCTATACTTTTGATAAGTTTGAGTCTTTTATGTCTTCTAGTTCTTCACTTATAGCACATGGTAATAATCTCAAAAAATTATGGCATGAGATATTAGGACATTTGAGTTATGGATATATGCAACAAATGAGTACAAAACATCTTGTAAAAGGCCTTCCTAAGGTCTCATGTATTGATGGGGTGTGTCCTGGTTGTCTAGTTGGTAAACAACACCAGGATCCATTTCCAATTGGTAAGGCCACATGTGCAAATGCACCCTTAGAGTTGGTTCATAGTGATTTGATGACTTTTCCAACTCATTTTTTTTTAGGGGCTAAATATGCACTCACATTCATTGATGATTTCACTCGTAAAACTTGGGTATATTTTCTCAAGTTGAAAAGTAAAGTTTTGAGATTTTTAAGGCTATCAAAATCTTTGTTAAAAACAATCATCTCTTCCTCTTAAGAAGATATGCACTAAAAATGGGGGGGAATATGACATTAATGCTTTCTATGATTTTTGTATTGAGCATGGGATACAACACCAGTTCACTGTACCACACACTCCTCAACAAAATGGTATAGCTAATTATATGATTCACTCTAAAAATTTGGGTCCATAATATTGGGCTGAAGCTGTAAATTGTGCAAACTACATTCAAAACCGTATGCCTCACAAAGTTGTGCAAAATATGACACTAGAAGAAGCTTGGTCTGGGATCAAGCTTGATATTTCAAATTTTTTCATCTTTGGGAGTCAAGCATGGGAATTCATTCCTGATGACAAACATAAAGCATTGGAGAAGAAAATCCAACCACTCATTTTTGTTGGTTATTGTGAAGATGTAAAAGCCTACCATCTTTTTGATCTTGTCACACATGATGTGTTGTTTCAATGGGATGTTTAGGTTGATGAGTTACCCACTCCACAGGAGTGTACATCTAGTTCTTCTTCTTCCCCTCCTTCCATTGAGGATAGTGAGGATTTGCTTTCTATTGTTGATGATGATGATGTTGCACTTGTTCAGCCACCACAGCCATCTTCTTCACCACCTTTGCCCAAGTGGGCAAAGAGCACTCTACAGGCAGCTGGTTCTTTTGTTGGTGATCTGTCTAATTCTCATCACACTCACTCACAGACATCTGGTGTTGATCTTTTGGGACAAGCTTGTACAGATGATTCAATGTTGTTTTTTGAGGCTATTGGTATACCTGAGCGGGATGTTGCTATGTATGATGAGTATTCTTCATTGATGAAGAATGATACTTGGGATCTTGTCCCTCTTCCTAAGGGAAGAAAACTTGTAAAATGTAAATGGGTCTATAGGACCAAATATGCTATAGATGGATCAGTAGATTTGAGACCTTTGCTCCTGTAGCTAAGATGGATTCTATTCAGCTTGTACTCTCTCTTGCCGCTTCACATTCTTGGTCAAATTTTTAGATGGATGTGAAGAGTGCTTTCTTGCATGGTGATCTCTATGAGGAGATCTATATGGAGCAGCCTCCAAGATTTGTGTAAGACTCATCATTGGTTTGTAGACTTTGTCATTCTCTTTATGGCCTCAAACAAGCTCCTAGTTCTTGGTATGAGAAGATGGATAGTTTTCTTTTGAGTTCTAGTTTTATTTGTTGTGAGTCAGATCACAATGTATACATCCTGAAGCAAGGTGAGGAGCTTGTCATTTTGGTTTTGTATGTTGATGATCTCATCCTCACTGGTAGTTCAGATTCCTTGATACATGACATCAAGGATAAGTTGGCAGATAGGTTTGATATGACAGATTTGGGACTTCTACATTATTTTCTTGGTCTTCAAGTTTTTTAGTCTTTTGAGGGCATCTTTATTGGATAGTAGAAGTATGCGATAGATCTTCTTCATCAATTTGGCATGGCTGATTGTAATCCTACACCCACTCCATATCAGTCAGGTATTATGTTGTCTGCCACTTGTATAACTCCTCTTGTTGATTCCATTTTGTATAGGCAACTTGTAGGTAGTCTTTTATACCTGACTCATACCCATCCCGACATCACATTTGCTGTGAACCTTATCTCTTGATTCTCACATGAGCCTCATGAGAGTCATTGGCAAGCAACCAAGCATATTTTGTGCTACATTTAGGGCACCACTCACTTTTGTATACATTACACACCATAGAGTTTTACATAGCTTGTTGTATACACTGACTCTGATTGGGTTTGTCATGTTGACACTTGCAAGTCCACTTGTGGATTTGATTTCACACTTGGTTCAGGTCCAGTTGCTTGGGCATGAAAAAAGTAGACTGCTATTGCTTTTTCCTCTACTGAGGCTGAGTATCGAGGTGCTGTCAAAGCTATTCAAGAGATACTTTGGATTTGACAGTTGCTTGGAGAGTTTGGCTTCACACAGCAGGGTCCTACTACTCTTTGGTGTGATAACCAAAGTGTGATTGCTATTTCACACAATCTTGTTGAGCATCAGTAGACAAAACACATTGAGATTCACATGCACTTCATTCAACATCTTATTCAAGATGGAGTTCTTTCTTTGGAGTTTGTGCCTACAGCTGAGCAGATTGCCAACATCTTCACTAAACCTTTGGCTTCTCCTCATTATCTTCAATTGTGAGTAATGCTTGGGGTGAAAGAAGCTGTCCTTGGGGGGGATTTCCCATGAAGTCCTTCCTTTATTTTTCATATATTTTGTTTGGTTTGTACATACCCGAGTACCTTATCAAGCCTAGTAGTTGGGACCCATATTTGTTTGTCATTCTCCCTATGTTTTGCTTAAGGGAGGGTGTTAGAATAATGAATATTTAAGCTTACGTAGGGTTAATAGGGTAAGTTATTTATTATTGAGGGTTGCTTTTATTTACCTCAATTAATTTATTTTATTGTTGAGAATCTATCAACAATATATTTGTTTGTAGTATGAGAAAACAAATATTTTGTTTTCTCTATTTTCTAATCATTACAAATAGTTTGTTGTCATGAAACAAACTATTTGCATTATATATACTTTATAATATATGAGAAATAAATGAGAGATTAATGAGAGAATACAGAGAAATTTGTGGATTATCACCTATTTTCTAGGTGTGACAAATTTATTTTGTTCTCTGGAAATATTTGAAGGTTATTTGTTGTGGGTTCTTTCTCCTGGATTGATCTTGTGTATCTCCCGCTCGTTCTTTCAAGATTTTTCATGAGATTAATTCCATTAAGGAATCCATTCTTACTTTTGCATTGGATTTTTTTTACTGGTTACCAAGGCTCTTGAAGTGGAGGCTATATTTGGATTCAAACTTGTGTATGATCTAACATTGGTGATATGACCTTGGCCTTAAGCATTTCTATGGAAGGGTGGCTGATTTTATTGATAGGGATGATAAGATAGGTTCCATTGAGAGGGCCTATGAAGATGAATTTGTTTCCTCTCCATTACCATGAATTTATTTTCAAGAGTCTTAATTATCCCCTCTACATCATTTGTCTTTCTTGCTTGATTATGGGCAACCAACTCATGACCAGTTATGGTAGGAATTGGAGAAAGAGTTTGATTTGGAGGTTGAATATCAAGAAACAAAATAATATGGGGCCTTGGAGAAATTTTTCTATCTTATATCATTTTTTTCATCTATAATTGCAATCTCAAAATTATTTTGTGATTTATTACCACCCATAAATTGAATCATTACTACTATATCACTATTCAAAGGCTTAAAGTAGTATAGGAATGCATAGTTTGTAGTGGGTCTTATAAGGTTTGGGATCCTATCCCATGTATTTTAGAACCTAGCATTAAAATATTGCATGAATTATTGAGGATCTCTTTTTTTGGTGGTCAATTAATCAGCCAAAGATAAATGGTCACTCTTATCTTCAAATCATTTTCTCAATTGCTCTCCCAATTCATCCCATGAGTCAATGGAATTGGGTGCTAAGATTCTATACCACTCCAAATATTTTCCTTTAAAAATAATTTCAAATAACCTAATTTCCACTTTATCTTATGTGATGTTATGTATGTTACAAAAAAATTCCATGTTCCTGATATGTTCAATGGGACTAAGAGTAGTTTATCCTCTAAAATACGGGACACTCTTGAGGTCAGCGACTAGTATGTCATCATATTATTGTAGGTTTAAATAATAACCATAATTAAAATAAATAAAAGGCAAATTTATAGCCATGTTATCATCCTTAGGAGAACTTGGATAGTAGGAAATAAAGAGCTTCATTCTAGGTGACTTGGTATAAGGGAGAGTATGAGGAAACCTCTTCTTTTTGTATGAATACAAAGGTAATTCAAAAAATTAAAAGGGAATACTTTTCAATTTTAATATTATAGTCACATTTGGCATGAAATTTGGCTCACTAGACAACTACCAAGATATTAAATCTTGCTAGAGTTTCTAGATGTTGCATGAAGAAGGTTGTTATAGCTACACTTTTTCCAAGACCAACATCAATCTTAGACAACCTCTTTGTCTTTATGTTCCACCGGGTGTGACAAAAATTTTATATCTCAAATTTTCATCTTGGAGAGGGTGATTCAAGCCCTTTCAACCTAATCTATGAAATTGGATTGATCCAAGGTTGAGGGTGACCTTGCAAGGGGATTAAACCTCTATATTTTGGGCTAGCTTCCAAGTACAACACCTACATTAACAACTATACTAATTTATTGACATGGAAAAGGGAGAGATGAAGATAAAAAATAACAAAGAACTGAAAATGTGATGTACCAAACATGAGGTTCTCAACTTGTTAAAAATGCACTATGAAATACTAAGTTTCAATTTGATTATGCTACTCCAAAATAATCCCTATCACCCTAGTGCTTTAACATTAAGGTTTTGAAGGTTAAAAGATATTAGGATGATAAACCAAGAGGTTATAGTAGTAAACACTAATCATTTATCAACTATATAACTAAGCAAACCAGGTATGACACTTCATATGACCTATGAGAGTCAACAAACTTACATAAAGTCATGAACATGAAGGACAAATGCAAGGAAGTACATACATTATCACTAAGCATTCATAAATAAAATAGACTCAAGATTACTATTTTTAAGATGAAGATAGAATATATAGATTGAATTGATTCCAATAGGAAAGTACAATACTTAATTTCTGGTAGGGCTTCACTATAATCAATGTGAGGATCATTTACAAATCCATAAAAGGCTACATATATAGGAAAGTGTGTGAAAGAGAGAAAGAGAGAAGGGGCATAAAGTGTCATGGACAATTTTCATCCATAATGAATTTAGTTTCAAAATAAGAACTTGAGTAATAATATAGTCTTTAAGGTTGTCATCCACATGTCTACATTTTCTCAATGATGTTCTCCCTCAAATTTGTGTAGGGGGTTACTTAGGAAAATTTGAGTTCTTGAATCTAACTCACCTTTCTTGAGAATATATATCCACACCTACAATGATAGTTAAAATAGTCTTGAATTAAATTTATAATTATTAAGAAGTTTCTATGCCACTCCCATTCAAGTTTTATAACCTCTCTTTCACTCCTCATTAGTATGCAATCTTTACTAGCTCTTTTTAGGCTCAAATTTCTTAAAACTTGGTTTTCAAGATCATGATTGTAAAAATTCTTATGAAATACTCTTGATTGCCTTATCTAATTATATAAACCCATATTAGTGCCTCACAGTTTTTCTAACACTCTATTTCATGCCCAAGCCTCTCAAATGGCTTGATTTCCTTTAAGCCCTCAAAACATAAAAAGATACTTGGGTAGGATAGTGTATGGATGACCTTGACAAAATAAGAATTTATTTGAGTACCTAGTATGCCTTTATATCTCCATACTAAATTTAATGACACAACTTTGAGTGTAATTGTACTTATTTACCCATTTTATCTTTCAATTAGGCCTCTTGGCCTAGGAGACAGATATTTCTCTATTAACCTCCCACACATGTGGAATACACATTAAATTTTTGATTTATCTAACATATTACCATGCTCTATGCCAAATTTGGGATTCTAAGACCTTGTGTAGATAGGTAAACCATGAAATGGCCCAAAAACTAGCCTTTCACAAGCCCTTTTCACATTTCCTTCAACAATTAGACTTGTAGGATCACTTTCATGGCTACATATACGACCATTTTAACTTGAAATAATATAAATAACTTTAATTCATCCTCCCTAATGGTTTGCATCTAACCATAAGGTCAAAACATTTTATTGAGCCCAAATCCTAGGAAACTCAAAGCATTTAATGGTCTATATAGTTCCAAGTACAATAAAAATTCATGGTGAGTACCTACCTAAAGTTCTTAATTATTTTCAAGAGGTTTTAATGTAAGTCCAAGTCATTTCAAACACCTTGGAAGTGAATCTCTCTCATCATGTCCTTATTAAGGATTTAGGAGGGTTTAAAGTGGTTTGAGTTCTTAATGATTATTTATAAACCCTAGGGCCTTAACTCATGAACCAATGCCACAAATTTTAGGTACAATATCATCCTCAACTACCCCTAGGTGATTAAGTTCATTTAATATTGTTCATACATATCTATGCACAAGAAGTTTCTCCTTGGGTCTATGTTATGTCATTGGAGAGTGGTATGTAGTATTAACTATTGTTCATAAAGGTTGGGGACCTAAAATAGAAACTAATGCCATATGATTGAAGTATAGAGACACCCTAATCATCCATAAAAATCAATAGACCCCATATACAAGGTTAAGGTCATACTAGGCAATATAAAGTCTACCTTAAATTGTAGTCATGCACTAGAGGAGCTTGAGAAGGTCTCATATGTTGAATTTACACTTTCATTGTCCTATCCCACTCATATATGTCATTTTATGATCTATGACATATTTATACACTTCTCAATGTCTTTATACACTCACTTTATTCTCCAAAAACCATTCTTTTCATGACTGTGTATACCATCCTATGTGTTTGGTTTTAAGCTTAACAAGCCTAAATAGACCTATCAACATTTGCACCATTTTTTTGATTCTTAAGGTCATATAGAGTCTTGATAGCATCAAATAATCACTTACAATTTATTTTATTTCTTTTATACCTATTTTACAACTAAACCAAGTAGGCACTTTTCTCTTGACAAGCATGCTTGTAGGAGCCAAATTGATTGTTGGAAGGCAAGGTTAGAATGAAATATTTTTATCATCCTCTCTAACCTTTCTCTTTAGTTTCTTTGTCCTCAAATTAATTTTGTATTTTTTTTATATTTCCAGACTCTAACTCCACTATGTACACTACATCTAATTCTCAAGTTTGAAATAACTTGAGCTCCTTAGATTAACCTATAGGTAGTCATTTGAGGTTTGACTACATTTTAGAGTTTTAGGGCATGAATAAAAACTACTAAGAAAAAACATGACCTTTGTTATAGTTTTTATATTTTATTAATCCTATTTTGAAGTTTTAAAACTTTCTAAGACTCTACATCATCACTTTCATACACTCTTTTTCTCATGTTTGTTCAAGACATAGCTGTAGGTGGTGATTGGATGATAGTTTTTAAACATTGATATTTGAAACTTGACCTTATTAACTAGGGTATTAAAATTTTTAAATTTATTAAACTTCATTTAAATTTACTTCTCACCATCCTACAATATCATTAATCTCTCATAGCATCTACAAGTTTTTTCCTTCTTATCTTCATACACAGGGATGTGTATGAGTGTCTAGGATTGTGAAATTTGTAATCTCAAGCTTCTTTTTAATCTTAAATATCCTAGGTGTTCTCATTTATTTGTGTCTTCTTTTATGCCTTTACTAATTTATGTTTTCTTAACCTCTTCTTCTTCACATGACAAATGGATTTTTGGTCAAAATGAGGACCTATAGGTCTAGAACCTATATGTCTAGTTTTTTATTTAATGGACTATGTATCACATTATACACTTTCTTTTCCCATACCCTCCATAATCCTATGGATCTCTTACAAGCATTATGAAGTCTCAAATTTCCCATTTGTATGTATAGGCCTGTGTATGAGGTAAGCTCATATACAAGGATTATGTATGAAAGTTGGAGTCCATGTATTGACTCATTCTCTTTTGATGATGAAATTGTATTATTCAGGGTAAAATTTTTGTTTATGGTTTACACCATGTATATATTTTACTTGAACATATTCAATATTATACTTTTGATCCTTGAATGTCTACCAATAGGTCTACAGAACTATGAGTGGATAAAACACATTCTAGCCTTTGTTTGAGAGTACATTTAGATTATGATCTCATTATATTATACCTACAATTGTTCATGTTACTCTCACATGATATAATTGTATTTTCATTGATATTTTGGGCCAAGGCTATCAATCTATCTTGTAGGAAATTATTCACACACTGCACATGCCTTCAAAGAGCAAGAATCATGCCCCCACTTGAAGGGTTGTCTAAAATGAAATTTTTTTCAAGGAGATATCACATGGATGATATTATAATGAGGATTTTTAAATGAATAATTAGTTACTTTGAAACATTTTGGAATGATAACACTCCAAACTAGACAAAATGCTTGTAGCTAGGGGAGTGGTATTTAAGCATGTTTGAGGCACCAGTTTCCTTATTGAATACACCTCATACAGTTGATTTAATTTATGAACCTAAAATTAATAATACTAATTTTATATATGAAATCACCTCACAAAATCCATTTTCCTCCACTAAACTCTGAAGTGAAGAAATAGAGGTAAAACTAGACCTTACTTGGATGAAGAAGACATAGTGACCTCCTTTTACTCTTAATGATTATTCATAAAGGATGGGAAACAAATATGATAACCATGGAAATTGATTTAAATTTAATTATGACCCCTTCATTATTAAAAAAAATCAAACCATGACTCTCATCATACTGACCATATTGAGCATGTGAAAATTTCCCTTGTAAACTTGCCAAGGGAGTGATGGAGTTTTTGAAGCATATTCTAGAATATCTAGACTTGTACAATATTTTAAATCTTTTATATGGCCCATATAATGTTAATATACACCCCTAAACCATTTTCACCTACAATTGGATCCCTCGAGTCCATATAAGTGCCTATAATGACCTATAAAGGAGTGATTCTCTCAATTTGGATGTTGAACCTACAAAATTGACCCCAACTAACATTATGGACATAAGTGAGAATTATATAATTACCTAAAACACTTTTATAAGTGTGATTAGATGTATACTTTATCTTTTTTATCCTTAGCATGTGTTGAACTTGACTAAATGCAATTTTCCCTTGTATTAGACTTTACCTTAAACTTCAAAAAGAACCTTAACTTATCCAAAAAAATATGAAATGTTTATACAAGGTGTTGAAATCATGGTATGCATTTAAGAGACACTTTTTAACTTTGACATAATTTGACTATATCTTTTCATGTTCACCCTATAGTTGGACTAACACAAGACAAATATAAACATTACCTTAATATTGTCAAAATAACCTTAATTTTTGATAATAAGACTTTAAAAAGACCATATAAATATCCCAAGATACATACAAGGACTATGAACAAGGTCATAAAACATGACAAGTCATGTTTTTAATGAACCTAGTTTATGGTAGTAAAAATTTAGCTAACACATACCTTATAACCTTGTCTTCCAAGGTCTTTATAACTTGAAGGAATGTTTGTACTGTAGACCTAATGGGATTTTATATTACCAATTTGAGTAGTCACCAAAGGAGGTGTAAACATGTTTTGATTAGAAATAGGCATTAAAATTGGTATTTGAGTTGAATCATTTGGTAATTATGTGGTAGATGTAACAATAGTATTTCATTCACTAGGGGGAAATGATCTAAAAACATAAATCATATTCCTAATAGATGTAGGAAGTAATGAAGTATCCAAGGGGAGATTTTTTTCAATTATTCCTTTTAATTTTTTAGTTTACAATATGGTCTTGAGGATCTCATCAAGGTCCCCAGGATTTTGACAAATATGATCATAAAATAATGCAATAACTTACACTTTATCCTGGAATATTTTCTCATAATCATTTTTTTAATTATTTTCATTTTTAGAATCCTCTTATATGATAACCTCATTGATATACTACTCATTCTTAACATTAGTACCATCATGGACCATGGGATTAAATTCATCATTGGTTTGATACATCTTAGGTGGTAGGAGAGGAATTTTAATGTGTTCAATAGGCACACTACCTAATCTAGGGCTACACCTTAATTTCATAAAAAATAATGTAAGCAAGAACTTAAAAAGTATAATAATTTGAAACCTAACTAATTGAAAACCCTAGGAATCATCAACATTTGCATTCACATATGTTGGGTTCACCAAATTTTTAACCCTAAATTAGATGTGGATCAATGAGGAATAGAGTTAAGAATATAGAAAAAAAGAGGGATAGAGTTAAGAATATATAAATAAAAAATCAAAAGGGTGATAAATAGATCTATAATAGACCAATTAGTTACAAACTTATATAAATGATATTTTGAATTTAAAAATTGGTATATGTTAAAACTGGTAAGTAAACCTAATGATTGATATTTAAATAAATGAAAAATAAGAGTAATTACATGAATTATTTTGTGAATGTAGATCTAATGTAGAACATGATGGAAATAGAGTGGATCTAGATTCTAGATCTATCATTATATTCTATAATTTTTCCCTTTAAGGCCTTAGACATTTGTGTCAACCTATGACGGTTGTATTTATGGTTCTGTTTGACTTGGATGTAGGTGTTTAGATATAATAAGTATTATATCTAGAATCAACCACTAGGAATATTATGGGTTCTATCTTGCCTTTGTTTTGGTGCATTAAAATCTCGCTTATTGACTGTCACTCTTATTGGATCATGATAACCTTAGCTCTTCATTTTTATAGAGACCTTATAAAAATGGATTAGAGGGATCATGGTATTGAGATAACCCAAAATATCATTTTATTAATCGATGTTTCCTACATAGCCACTACTCCGAAGAGGGCCTCAAACTAATGTAGTTCTCTTCTAATGTGTTGTCTTATGTGTGTACAAGGTACAATATGTGGAAAGTAAGTACAACAATGACCTAGATTTTAACTTGGAAAATAAGACTTTTATGATTATCCTTCAATACTTTAGACCTATAGATGTGTTTTCCCTATGATTGATATGGAAATAGGAGAAAAGAAGGAATATTTTATTACTTGATTGCTTGATTGAATGCTTTTTTGGTAAGTTTCCTTGTGAGAGGTATGAAATTAATAGGTAAGTATGGAATGAGGATCGATCATGCATATATACTAATCTTATTAGGAAATATATCATTTTAAAACAATTAGTTTAACCATAGGGACACATTAAAATTTAAAAATTGATGACTTTAGGGCACTGGACACTTGTGTTAGCACAAGACACTTTCATTAGCATAGGCATTTGACTAAGATGCAAGTGTACAAGAAGCAAGAAAGTAGTTATAGGCCTATAACTTGCATAAATAGTAGAAAATAATGTTTATATCATTATGGGAAAGATATGAGGCTTGGGTAATCATAATAACACTAGTCAGACTAAGATATAAGCAATAAGTGCATACAGATAGTGGATCCAAACCTTGTAGTAGCAGGTCATATTTATAATTGAGAGGAATAAATAAGGTCTATATTTTCCAATTGTATAAGACTAAGGTGCTATATATTTCATAAATAATGTCTACACTTACACAATACAATGTTTTTCATGGTACCTAATCTAGTTGTTAAGGTAATGTTGATGCAAAAAAATCTGAGAGAATGATGTGGGAAGTGGATGACCATTATTTGAAAATTTTACTTGGAAATCCAACTAATGAATACTGTGAGAGGTCAAGGACTTAGTAAGGTAATGGCTGAAGTGGATATAAAAAATTTATGCCAGTATTATATTGTAAAATACATCATAAATCATGATTGGTACCAAGACATAATCTAGTACTTGTTGAACAATGAATGCCCAAGACATTTGAACTTCACTTAGAGAAGATAATTACACCTAAAGACCAACCACTTCATCATAAAATTATGCATATTATACATTATAAATCATCAAATCATATATCTAAGATGTCTAAGCAAAGATAAAGAAATTGAAGTACTCAAATACTTCCATGGGAAGTATGAAACCAAACATAATTTAGGTAGTGATATTACCCATCAAATAGTTAGAACATGATATTATTGGTTGTATGTTTTTAAGGATGCACATGCTCACATGAGAAGATGCCACACTTTCCAAATTAATTCACATAGATAATTTACCCCAACCATGTCATTAGAGCCTATTATAGAGTTTCAAACATTATCAAAATGTGGATTAGACTTCATTGGAGTAATCAATGTAAATTCATAAGTTGGACACAAGTTCATCCTTATAACAAATAATTACTACACTCATTGGACTAAATCTAAAGCTTTCAAGAATTAAAAAATTAATGTGGTGATTAATTTCCTTGAGGAGTACATCTTTACCAGGTTTGGAATGTCATTTGTTCTAGTATGTGATAATAAACCTACTTTCTCCTCATTAAAATTTACTAAATTTGCATATAACAATTAGGTAATAGTTAAGTTTTCATCTAATTATTATCGATAAGGGAATGGGTTATCTAATTCAATGAACAAGAAATTGTTAAATGTCATTAAAAAGGTCTTAGAAAAGAATCCTAGGGACTACCATAATGTTTTGAATTTTGATTTCTAGTCTAATAAGACTAGACTTAAATCCTCCCTAGAAACTTCACCATATCATTTAGTGTATGGCTAGGATATTTTATTTATTTGAACTTGAGAATCCTAACCTTTTAATTCATAAAGGATTACCTAAAAACTAATAAAATAATAGAGGATTGAATCTTGAATATGATACAATTAGAATAAAAATGAGATACAACTCTGTTCCACTTTAGCAAACACCAAGGAGTCATCAAATAATGGTTTGACAAATGAGCCAAATTGAAAGCCTTTTAGATCTCTAAGTTGGTCCTTGTTTCAGATAAGGCTCAAGAAAATAGGGGACAAAATGACTAGTTTGATGCCCTATGGTTGGATCCCTATAAAATTTATAAAATCATGTGTGAGAATGAATTGTGACTAAGGTGTTTAACAATTAGGATGTCCCATTCCCTATTAATGGATAACACCTTAAACAATACTTTTAAGATTGAATTAGATTTTCAAAGTCTTATAAATAATGTTTTTTCATTATTTTTCATTTCTTGCTTTGATTTTCTATTTTTATTTCCTACCTTTATTTTTAGTATAATTTTCTTTCTCATTTTCCTTACTTTTCATTGTCGTTATGGCCTTGTTGCTTTTCCTTTTCGGTCCAACTCATCTATTTTGTCTTGTGGGTGTGCATGTTGATCAAAGAATGAAGATTGAAAAGTCTATAAGTGAGATTACTATTTGAGAATATTATAGTATTCAGTTCTACTTACGAGTTAGTTTTGAAAAATTTGACTACTTTATGTGTTTTGTATTTGTTGTTGTTTGGGCAAGTTTGGGTAAAACTAGTTGGCATTTGAAAATGTTCTTATGATATCAATCATAGAATCATGTCTTAATGGTTTCTAATTTTTTTGGGTGAACTTGTTGTGTTGAAGACCTAGAGTGAAAAATATATAGTTCTACATTTTATTTTACATATAGGTCCTTAACTTAGAATTAATATAACAAATAGAAAAGTGAAAATAAAAAGAAAAATTTATTATCATAAAAACTCAGTTTTTGGTGATTCAAGAAATTTATATTGGGGTTATGAAAGCTTAACCAAAATTATATCAAGGCCTTGATTGGAATCAAATATAACTCCATCAGGGCTATAGATGCCTAGATGGTAACTAAGAAATGTCCATGCAAATATCATCAAGGCATGATTCAATATACTGATGGTTGGAGCCATAGTATTTAGCCTTTTTAAATCCTAAAAAATGGTAAATTAATTCATTTCACATATTGGGTTGATGATAGTGTTGTATTTTGGTCACTTAGCTACTCCCATATTTTCCATTCCTAAATTTGTTCATGTTCCTTACACTATTTACACTAGAAATTTTGGGTTTGAAACATGTTTCTTTTATTCCAAAATACTTAGGAACATTTTCTAAAAAATTCACCATTTTTTATTACTTGCATAACATGCCCCAATTTCATTATGAAATCATGGAATCTCTTTTTGCTTTGGATTATAGTCTTTAGTTCTAGAAGAGTTTTGTGGCTTTTACCTTTTTTGGTGATAGAAATTTCTAGATGTAAAGTATTAATTTTGAGTGTGCTTCGTTAAATTAACCAAGTCTAAAAGAGAAAATTTCATCATATGCAATTTTTATAAAAAGTTATATCTAGGACTTATTTGGTATAAATATTTGAATTTTACTAAGACTTTTGTAAGTTATATAACATTATTTCAAAGTTTTACATTTTTTTTTGTAATATAGTATATTTTGCTTCTTTTTAGGTAAAAATGGCTAAGTATTTATATCATTTTATCTTTATACTTAGTAATTTTGCTTATAACTAGGTTAGATTGGCTAAGTTTTAGAAAATTAAACTTTTTTGTCCATGGAATTTGGTCCATTTCTACTTTGTTTCAAGTAAAAATGGCTAAGTTTTTATATGGGTTTTGCATCTTTTCACTTCTAGTCTTAGTTACTATATTAATTTTTGGACTAAATTGGCTAGGAAAAGACTAAGGGCTTATAGGGTTTTCATTTTAGACTTAGTCTATTTTCAATTTCAAAAATAAATTTAGTGGTAATTTTAGAAAAAAGGGTTTTTTTCTAAAATCACCACTAAATTTATTTTTGAAATTGATAAATCTTCTGCCTTTTGCTTCTTTTTTCATCTTTCATACAGAGTCGATTTAATTTATTTTGGCATTCATTTTCTCTCATTTTTAAATTTTACTTGGCCATTTTCATTTGAATTTGAAATCTAAAAAATAATTATATTTTGATCATACGGGGCCTTTTTATTTGGATTTTCCATGCGACATATTTTCATGGATTTTGGAATATTGGTCATGTTCAAAAGGGATCTAGGTATTAATTGTGTATACACATAATATTTACAAACTTTATCAATTACTAACACTATCTATTTTGAAGGAACCTATAAAGTCTCAATTTCTGTAAGTGCATGCCCTAAGGGGTGCACCAAGGAAGTGGTGGGAAAAACATTGGTGCTTTTTAGGATTGTTGTCCCTTTTTTCCACTTGTTATCTACACACCTATCTCTTAAAACTATTCCCCTAAGATTTCCCTCCTATTTTGCACCCTCCTCTAGTCTTTTACCACCTTCAATATCCATTTCCCTAACCTAAACCCCTTTTTGATAGTTTACAAGACATAGTCATCCACATCAACCTTGTATCCTTATAGACAAAACTTATTACAAGGGCCAACCTAGTCCATGATCTAGTTTGTTTTCATCAATTATGATACTAGGTCAATTGGGTTGACCTTTTCATCCTAAACTTTGAAAAGGGTTTAGGGTTAGATCCATCTATATAAACACATTCATTTATCCAATTTTAATAGAAGATAAGAAGAAGTAAGATATATTTTGCATCTACTTATCCACCATTATAATTGATGAACAAGCTTAAAGTTTCATACTTTATTTAGAAATATAGATATTATCTCTCGGATAAGTCTTTTGGATGCATTGATAGGTTGTGTAACCTAGAGTTGATTTATCCTTGTCATTTTTACATACCAAAATAACCTCTTATGAATCACCTTGGCCAAGGGAGAGATTGAGGCTTGATAGGTTCATCTTCAAAGGTAAGTATTCCTAATTTTTTTCCTCCTTTGTAAGAGTAGACAAATATGCATTTGCACTTGCCTTTCATTCATTAGGATTTTTTTACATTAATGTGAATATATGTGTTTTATGCATGTTTACTTTAAATATTTATTACCCATGCTTTGTGCCACAAAATTTGGTGAGAACTATATTATACTTTTAATTTAATTTGTATTAGTTTAGTGAATATGAAAACATAGGACCTAGTTAGGGTTATTTCATAGTTTTTCTTGAATGGAGATATTAAAACACTCCCTAGTGATATTATTTATGATAAGTGATCCTTTGGCTAGGTATAAAAGATCCATATTGGTCATGACCTAAGTTATCTAATATATCCCCAATCAAAAGTGTAAGTAGGATTTATATTCTTTGAGCTAGGATTGATTTATAGATCTATTGTATTTCTCATTGCATACATTTTGATGAACCTGATATGAATCTAACCTTTGTAGGTTTTATTTCATGCTTCCATTTCTATAATTTTATTATTTTCTATATTTATGATACTTTATTAAACCATCCATTATAGTTCTAACTTTTTGTGCCCAAGTTTAACACACAGTCATATCAAAATGAATATGTTTTTTATGTGTAGGTCTTCCTCAGATATAGGTTATTAGATCGAACAAGATGACACAATACTCTTCTTCAATTCTAGATAAGAATATAAGGTCAAAATATTAGCATAATGTTTTCATTGATCTAAATCTAATGTCATTAATGTCAAAGTGTGTTTTGATTGTTATCTTTATGCATCTAGGGAATATTCATGATGAGTAATCATGACGAATGATACTGATGTCTAGATGAGCAGAACTAGTTGATAGTATGTGTTGTGACAAGCTTATGAGCATTGAATGTATGTAGTGATTTCCATGAGAGATAAAGGTACATGTTTAAGTGTCTTATATGTACTTGGTTAATGTTTTGTTAATATATTACATGTAAGGAATAGGTCAAGGCATTAAGGTGTCTTGTAAAGCTTTGTTTAGAACTTGTGTGAATGCAATGCCTTCGTTGCTTGGTGATATGAGTGGTATCATGCACATGAGGAGATGTATTATAGGGGATGGACATGGTAAGATGTTATATGGAATGAGATTGATATTTTAAACATGAAAGTGAGGTGTAGAGATCTTGAAAATAGGCATGAAGGCCAAGTACTAGAGTTACCTAAGACTAGTCATAGCATGAAGAGACCTAGTGAGAAGGTTTGAGCATGGTGAATTGGTGAGATAGATGTGTAGAGGAATAAGAGTATATATAAGTTTTATTAATCATTAATATCAAGCATATAAAAACTCAAGGTAGTTTCAAGGTGAGCCTAGAAGGGTATGACATTAAGTCCAAGTCTGTAACTAGACTAGTTAGAGACCCTACCTGAGCTAATGAGGTGTCATGAGGTGTTGTTAATGCCTATGAAGTATGTATGGATATTTATAAACATGAGAGATATTGTGTGATAATGTGAATTACTTAATTAAATCTTTAAAATTGGTTTGAAGGTCAATTCAAGACCTAATAAAGTGTGAAGACTCGTGTAGAAAGCAAGATGGGGAGAGCATGGACTAATGAGGTATCAGGATCAGTTGATTAGTTGAGCATTGACAAAGGTGATTCAAGTTTATTTAATAATTTTCATTAATTTTTAGGTCAAACATCGAATCTTAAGGAAATAAAAAGTGTTTTAAGGTCTCTCAAGTGCATAAGATGAAGAGTTGTCTACCTGAGAAGGTTTTTCAAGTGATTCATTGGCATCTTCAACATTTACATGAGGACATACTCTATTCATGGTAGATTGGGAATGGTCCTAGCTAAAAGTGCATGAAATCATAAATTCATCATGTATATAAATCAATCATAACTTAGAGAAGATATATCATACCATACATTTCTAATTGGGGACACATTTGTTAAGTGGGAGCATGACCAATATGGGGATCCACTAGACCTGATTAGGGGATCTCTTACCACAATATACCATTATAAAGAACATTCCAAAGCCTCCAGTCTAAAAAAATTGTGATATAACCATAAGTGGGTCTTGAGTTTTTATATTTCATCTAAACAAATAAAAAATAAAGTAAATCTAATCTAGTGCTCACCAAAGCTTATGACACAACATGAAGGGTTAGTAAATAATTAATAACATGTATAGGAGAATCCAAATTTAGCTAAGTATGAGGAATACCCTAATAAATGGAATATGAAGAGTAATATTATTTGAAGCCAATACTTATGCTACTTATATCTATTGAAGAGAGGATAAAAGTTAGAGAATAATTACTTGAATGATGAACCCATCGAGACTCAATCTCTCCTTTGGACAAAGGGGATTTGTAAGAGTTTGTTGTAATTTTTAAGGATCACTAAGAAAGGCCAAAGAATCTAATACTTATAGACAAGATGAGATTGTCCAAGTAGAAATCCTAAGCTAAGAATCCTTAAGTAGAATGGTGGAAGAACAGATTATAAAGAAGTGCTAGCAAATATAACTCTTGATTACTTATTGAAATAATGACAAAATTATATTATATTTATAGGTGGATTTAACCCTAAATTATTCCAAAAATATTTATCAATAGGGTTGACCCAGTCGACCTAGCATTATTTTGGATAATTATTCATTAGGTCATGAGCTTTGTTGGCTAAATGCCAAACTAGTTCCTAAGTGAAAATAATCTAAAATTCTACAAGGTCAATCTAGTTGACCTAGTATAACTGAATGAAAAAAGGGATTAAGGTGAGGAAAAGAGGGATGGAATATGTGAAATACTAGAGGAGTGTGTAAAAGGAGGAGTAATAGCTTAGGAAATCATTTTTAAGAGCTTGTTCAATTGGTAATATGTGAAAATAAGGGATGACAATCTTGTGAAGCACCAATGCTTTATCCACCCCTTTCTTGATGCACCCTTTAGGGAATGTACTTAGAGAGATTGTGTCTTAATGGGTTCTTTCAATATGTAAAGCCTTAATATTTGATAAAAAATGAAAATATTATGTTTATACATATGCCCCGCTTGAATATCATCATGTGTCACTAAGGTGCAATAGGGGATGGTGCTTTAAGAAATAACATAAAAACACATAATGTTAATGCTAAAAAAAGTTTACAATGTTTTAAAGCATAAAATAAATGAAAGTAAATGATGGAAAGTGAAATAACTAAGAAATTAAATGTGCTATGTACCTTGACTTACCTTTATCACTGGATAGTTGTCTGTTGTGTTGTTAGTTTTTATTGTGGAGTGTGTAGAGACTACTTTCAATAAATCTAAGAATACAAAAATAAAGAGAAAAAATAAAAAAATGCAGGAAAGCCAAGATAACTGGTGTTATGTGGATGAGTTGTACTTGGAAATTAGGCAAGCTAGGGTGATAAGTTTTATGTTAGACAAAATGACCAATTAAAAAAACAAGAGTACATTAGGTATCCAAAAATTCTAGGCTACAAAAGACCAAAAAACTCAAACAAGTGAACCTTAGGTAAGAAGGACAAACTCAACAAATAAAACCAAAGATACATGTCAAAAATTTTGGTAATCAAACATCGATGTAAAAGAGGTAACAATCCTTACTT
Organism: Torreya grandis; assembly: GCA_037957365.1. Taxonomy (NCBI): domain Eukaryota; kingdom Viridiplantae; phylum Streptophyta; class Pinopsida; order Cupressales; family Taxaceae; genus Torreya; species Torreya grandis. Next base: position 1,921,235 of record JARHVA010000201.1, on the reverse strand, counting down.
AAACAAATATGGGAAAGTAAAAAAACAAAAAAGGTAAAACAACATTGATGAGTGAGTAGTAACAATCCTTATCTCAAGCATCAATGGAAAAAGGTACATAAAAGGGAAAAACAACATTGATGATTGACAAGTAACAAGCCACCTCACTCAAAAATGGAAAAAGGTAAAAACTCAAGTGCCTACAATAGTAGAATAATACAACAAATGACAAAAGATAAAAGGAAAGTAAAACAAGTGTAGGAATGTAAATTTGTGGTATAAAGAAAGTAATCCATAGTTACTAAAACATGTTGTTTTTCTATAAGGATAGATAAAACTAAAACAAAGTAGTGTTATCATGTTTCAAATAGGTGAATAAGAATGGAGTAGAGAAGAGGGAAAATATATTTGGAATCACAATTTTACTATCAATGGGAGAAATGAAATGGGTAGAGGGGAGAATGAAGGAAACACCAAGGTAGACAAACTCTTTATCGAATTCAAGACACTCATATTAGGCTTGTTTAAATAAGAGGATGTTTAACATCAAGGACTATGAAGAAATTCTCTTAGATACACAAGTCTTAAGTCAAGAAATGCAGTATATAATCATCCCATGAATGCTATATACATAAAAATTAAAATGGACCTACCTTCCCACAACATGTTCCTCATTCCTTGAGACCACTTGTAGAGCCATCAATATACTACAAAAATTGGGTATTACATGAGAAATTAGGTAGCAACATAGATTTTTTTGAATTATCCTATTCCAATCTACTAGCCTACTGCACCCTAATAGACCTCAACTTTATGTGAGACCAATTGTGGAGTTTGAGCTTCGATTAGAGATATGAGATGTGCTAGTAATCACATATTTTGGTGTGATATTAAATTTTGAGATTTTTATATGTTGAATTTTGTATATCATTACCTTTTATTTCAAATGATTTGTCTTTTAACTTTCTTGATAACTTTTTATTATTCCTCCTCCATATGGATTTGGAAAACCAAATATGGGTGCCAAATATGACTTTCATTTGAATACTTGGGACTTGGTTACTATGAGAGAGAACTTCAAAAGAGCATGGGGTATAAGAGTCTCATAAATATAGATGAAATAAAAATGCTATCTTGACTTTGATCTTGTTTTATCCAATGTGAAGTAAAAGGAAAGGAAATCAAGAGGAATGATACATGAATCAATTTGAATTACTTCAAATCACAAAAATTGTGACAAAGGGTGAAAAGGGATACAATGAGAGTAATTTGTGATTACTTATTATAATAATGAGTGAAATGGAAGGAAAAACATACTAACATAGATTGTTGGGAAAATTCTATCTATCAAAAGAAGCAAAGTGAAACTTGATAACAAGAATAAAAAACTTGTAAATATTGCAAAACTTATTCTATAAAAGGAATAACAAGATGGTAATTTTATGAAGAGTGTCGGGTCTTATCCATGGTCCTACACTACAACTCATAAAAGAAAAACCCATGAGGGTGCTAAAAAGCATATGAAAATAAATAAGAAAAAGCAAAAGATGGTATTTTGTGAGGAACATCAAGCCATATCCATAGTTTTACAATGCAACTCACAAAAGAGAAACCCAAAGGATGTAAAAAGTGTGTAAAAAGAATATGAAAATAAAGAAGAATATGGTACATCATGAGGAATATTAGGTCCTATCCATAGTTTCACAATGAAACTCATGAGAGAAAAAGAGGAAACTAAAAGACCAAAAGGAAGGACTAAGGTTTGTAAAAAAAAAAGAACTACTGCAAAGAGAGAGACCCATGTAAGTAACCTATAAAAAGTGTTGGATGGTATAGAAAACATGAAAATAATGAAAAGTGTTTGGAAAATTACTTCTTAAGGAATTGTGCATTGGTGGGCTCTTTGAAAACATGGCCTTCATTAGTTTGAAGGTGATAGGTACTTAGACCAAAAATATCTTTGACTAAATAGGGACCCCACCATTTTTGGGTGTATTTACCTTCTTTATGATAAGTGTAATATAATTTAAGGACAAGATCACCAATATTAAATTTGTAGATTTTGACAAGTTTATTATGTTGTTGTCAATACGAGACTTATATTGCTGATTATGTTGTTAATCAAAAAGATGGTATTCATCAAGGAGATCAAGGGCATGAAGGTTAAATTCACATAATTATTCATTGGGAATGATACCATGAATATATATATGAAGATAGAGAAGCTCAACTTCTAATGGAAGGACTGACTTAGAACCATAGACTAGAGACAATGGCATTGCCCTAGTGGCAGTACATATACTAGTTTGATAGGCCCAAAGAGTGGGTATAAATGAAGGTGCCAATCCATGAAAGTTTCATGAATTATCTTTTGAAGTATTTTTTTAGTGACCTCAACTTGGCCATTACATTGAAAATGATAAGGTGTAGAAAATTTGTGATTGAATTAGAATTTAGCAAAATGGTGTTTAACATCTTTATTTTTGAAATTACCACCATTATCTAAAATGATGGTATGGGGAACACCAAAGTAGTAAATGATTTGATTAAGAATAAACTTGAAAATGGTAGGACTGGTGATCTTAACAAAGGGTATGACTTCAACCCATTTGGTAAAACTTTCAATAGTAGTGATGATAAAAACATGCCCATCTTTGGAGCGAGGTGATTTACTAATGAGATCTAATCCCCATGTGGAGAATGTCCAAGAAGATTTGATAGTTTGAAGCTCAATTAGAGATGAATGAATGATATCATCATCAAGTTGGAAAAGAGTACACTTCTTAGCAAATTCTTACATCATTTTCAAGAGTAGGATAAAAGTAACCCATACATAGCCATTTATGGGCTATAATAGGTCTATTGTAGTGGCCACCATAAATTCCCCCATGTGCTTGTTCAAGAATAGGATGAACTTCATCTTACATAACATAATAGAGTAAGGTACCTTTAACATTGTGATAGTAAATGATATTATGTTTAAATACATATTTAAAATATTATTTATAGATACGTGTATTTTTTTGAGAGTCTAAGTTAGGAGAATAAGTTTGGTGTTCCAATAATTAAATAATGTATTTATACCATAGACTTTATCAAATGGTGATAGCCTCGATGTGGTAGATAAGTGAATATGGTGGGTAAGTAGAAGATGGAGATTTTATTATTTGTATAAAAAATGTAGGATCATAAAAACCTTAGTGGGGATGAAAGATAAAAGTTGAAGAAGTGAGGAAATCAACAATGGAATTTTGATCTTTAGGGATAGGCTCAATACTAAAAGAGATGAAATCCTTAGTGAGAGTAGTTTCAATTTGATGATAAGTAATGAGATTTTCAATTTTGTATTGATAATAACCATTGATTTGGTGTCAAATAAACTGATAATCATATAAGTCATGTAGGTATTGAATGTCTAGATCAAGAGCAGCTCTCATGCCTAAGATGAGGGCTTCATATTCAACCATATTATTGGTGACATCAAATGTGAAGCAAAAAGATAAAGGTATGATTTTGATAAGAGGACTTATGAGAATGAAACCTACCCTAACTCCTTGAAGGCATTTTTCACCATCAAAGTGAAGGGTCCAAGTATCCCTATGCAAGTCAACATTAATTTTAGGAATATCCTCAATAACTACTTTAGGTTTAGTAGTATCAAAGGGGATATAGGATTCATCAAGATTATTTGCTTCAAGATCAGTAGAAAAGTTATGAAAATAATATTTGAGAAAAATATATTGATTAAGACCTTCAATATAGAGAATATTATCATCTAGGAGGCTATCGTGAAGGGGAGATACAACTAGCATGGAAATTACAGCAAGTTGGTCAGTGATGACTTGCCATTTAACATCTTTTTGAGTGATGACGTGGAGATAAAATTACATAAGGAGGACCATAAATTTTCCAAATCTATCTCCAAAAAGAAAGGCTTTGGAAAATAAGTGACAAAAGGGGTCAAAATGAATGATGTGACATGTCTCATTTTTATGGACTATATAAATTATTTTAGATTTATAAAAATTTACTATGGTTGTTTTACTTTGAGTGAATTCCACATGTTTGAAGGTAATTATTATGCAATTATATTTCCATAAATTGGAAAATAGATTTAAATATTAAATATTATCGAGATGATTATAATGTTTTATTTCAGCTATGTTTTTGAGGCACTAACCTATTGACATCAAAATTGAGTGCAAATGAATGAAGGTACTTGTCAAATATGAGAACATGGTTGAGGTAGAGATGTTCTAGCCACTTGATAAGAACTGTTAGGATGGTTAACCCTGATGCACTAACACACTCACATAGTCTCATATTGAATTATTTTGAATGGTTTAATATGCATTATTATGTGGATGATAAATGTGATGGATGGTTAGATACTTAAAAAATATTATGTTTTAATTGTGATAGTAAGCTCCTTTTGAATGTTTGATTTAGTCATGAATATTAATGTCTACATTTTATATTTTAAATCATATAACTAGGTTTTGAAATGATGTATTTTATTAAATTGATATATGGTTATATATTACTTAATCATAAATAATAAATAAACATTTCTTATTTATTTAAATATAGATGACTATATATAAATTAGACTTACTACAATTATAAATTTAAATTGTAACACACACACACACACACACACACACACACACACACACACACACACACACACACACACACACACACACACACACACACATTATTTTAAATACTTCTTGTGTGATTTAAGTGAATATTTTATTTCAAAAATAAATAAACTATATTAATAATACATATTAGAATTAAAAATCTAATTAAAAGAAATAAAAGAATTATAATCTTGTCATGTAGTGACATATAATAAATAAGCTAAAACTAATTTTAAAAATACCAATAAAAATAGAGATTCAAAAATAAATAGGGGATGGCAGAAAGGTAAAGACATCCATCACATTTTTTTAGCAACTATAAGTAAAAAATAGTCGTAACTTTTTCATTTCTTAAAAAAATTTAAAACCATAAATTTTTATGGAAAGATGGAAAATAGGGAAACAAAACCCAGAAATGCTTTGAAATATTCGTAATAGTTAGTGAGCAGTTTAATAAAGGACATGATTTTATTTTCTAAACAGTGACAGAGAGGAGGTTCAATAACAATAGTAAACAAATCAACCTTTTTTCAAGCACATATCCCTAGGTATCCTCCTTATTTTTATTTTTATGATTTAAGGTTGCATATAACTATTAAAAAAATAACAATTCTCTTCGAATTGCTAAAATTGGGAGATATTATTGAATGAAAAGAATTTAACATTTATTTTTATTTTTCTTTAAAAAAAATATTTTAGATAATGATATATGCATATTAAAAGACCATAACCAGACTATAGATATTATTATAAATTTCATAAATGAATGAATGATTGATGTTCTTTTTATTGTATTATAAAAGTGTGTTTTCATGATTGTTGCCTGGAAAAAAGGGAAATTACAGCCTGTTTATAGATAAAATGGGTCGATATTTTCTCTTTATTTCCTTTATATATATATATATATATATATATATATATATATATATATATATATATATATATGAGAAAGTAATAGATTTTATCTAGGAATGTGATTAGATTATTTTTGGGTTAGGATGTCGAATGTGGATTATCAGAGATGGCTTCCTCTTTTCGAGAATTGTCTAGTTACTATGCTTTAAAAGTTTAGATCTAAACAAGTTGTCATTGATATATATATATATATATATATATATATATTGTACCTTGGACATTAGGTTGCATCAGGTGTTCCCACTTGCCAGTTGTTTTAGGCAGCTAGACATTTCATGCAAGGTTGGGTTTCTTTCATGTCATGAAGGGATCTATGGAAGTATAATTACTTCATGGTTTGGTGTAAAAACACCTTATTCATGTTCCCATCTCTTGATTCATAGGAGAACCACTTGGTTCAGGGTGCCTGAAGAGTGTATTGATTATTTTATACTTGTTATATATGATCATTGTAACTTGTATTTGTATGTTTTATGGCATGATTATCAATAAAATTTGTATATTATTTTATAGTTCTTTCACTTGGATTGAGCATGAGATTTCAAAATATTTAATGACTTTTATTGATTCATATTTATGAAATTTATTTTCTTTTTATACTATTGTAAGTGAACAAATTAATTACATCATTTTACATTTGATTATTTGTGATGTAATTTAAATGGATTATTTACTTTATTTAATTTAGTGATGGTTTGAGTGGATTTACATTTTGGTATCAAAGCTCGAGGTTGAATAATAGGGCCTCTTTTTGGGACTATTATGTTAAGTTGCTAATTTGATGTAGATTATTCATCATGAATACTAGAAACACTGATCATGATGAAGGATCAAGAAGTGGTCAAAATAGAAGAAACCATGGAGGTGATAATAATAATCAAGATGAAATATTAGACCGTATTCTTTCTCTCTTGACTCAATATGATACTAGAATGACTTCCATTGAGAAAGAAATTAGAGGGAATCCTACGGGGCAAAATGCTATTAAGAACCTAGGAGGTGCTAATGAAAATGAGAATCTGAGGATAGAAGTTCAAGTTCCTAAGGTTAGGGTTAATACTAATAATCAAGTAATAATTGTAGAGGAGTTGGGAATGACTTTAAAAAGGTTTCACCACCTAAATTTGATGGAAATATAATTGGAGATGGTGTTGAAGAATGGATCATAGAAATGAAGAAATATTTTGGGCTCTAAAACCTTTCAGATCACATGTAGGCAATGTGGGGAGCATATCAGTTGACTAGTGAAGTAACAACATGGTGGGACAATGAAAGGATATATAAGACAATGTTACTTGGTGAAATAACTTGGGATATTTTCCTACAACTTTTTTGAAAAAGATGTTTACCATAGCTCTTCTTCGATCAAAAGATGATAGAGTTTTAGAATTTGATTCGAATAGGTATGCTCGTAACCAATTATTGGGAAAGGTTCTTGCATCTACTTAAGTATGTTACATAGTACCAAACATATGAGAGATTTTGGATCAAGAATTTTATATTAGGCTTAAGGCCCCAAATTAGAGTAGAGGTAGACATTCATAACCCACTCACTATGGATGCCATTCTTGAGAAAGTAAGTAAATAAGACTAGAAGTTACAACAAGTAGCTAATTATTGTAAGCATAGAGATGTGAAGTTTACCAATAAGAGACCTCAAAATAATTAGTATAACTACCAATGTAATTATAATCAAAATAAAAATCAAAGTAATGGAAATTAATAGATTAGGAATTTGAAGAGAGGTAATAACTCTAAGAATAAATATGGTGGAAACTAGCACGGAGGCAATAAAAGAGGTAGTTATAACAATAAAAACAACTAGAGGAAAGAACTGAAGGATAAAAAGCACCTAAGGATGGATGCTATATTTTTCGAGGAGAGCATAATGAAAATTCATGTCCATAGAGATTAGCTGGAAGAGGAAACATAAATTATCAAGGAACACCACAACATCAGATTCATGCCACAGTGGACAATTAGCAAGTTGACTTTCAGGAAGCACCTATTCAGTTTCTATTTTAATTAATACTAGTGCCATAAAATATTTTGTAGATCCTATAGTAGTATCTAAGTTATCAATTAGACTTGGGTATATGGAAAAATCTTAGATGGTACATTATGACAATAGAGTAGACTCATGTCTAGCATGCAGTGAGTTAGAGCTTCCTAGTTTTCAAATGTAAGTTGATTTATATGTAGCACCTTTAGGATCTTATGATGTAATTATGGAAATCAACTGGTTAACTGAATATAAATCTCCAGCAAACTATGAAGATAAAGTTGTTAGATGTTTGGATGACCTAGGAAATTAAGTGGAGATTAATGGATCTAAGAGAGCTTTAGAGCTTAGACAAATCTTAGCTATGCAATTGAAGAAAGTTAAGAAGAAAGGGTGTGACATTTATGTCATCCAAGTAAAGGACCTTGACAAATAAGAACCAATATTCAATTACTACCCAATATTTAGAGATTTTAGAGATGTATTCCCTATGGAGTTGACAGAGTTACCACCGAAGAGGGAATTTGACTTCTCAATTGATTTACTATCAGTGATTGAGCCTCAATTTAAGGCACCCTACACGATGACTACTAAAGAAATATATGAGCTTAAGGCATAATTATAGGAGTTGTTAAATCAAGGGTTCATTAGACCTAGTGTGTCACCATGGAGCACATCAGTTATCTTTGTAAAGAAGAAAGATGGTACTTTGAGATTATGCATAGATTATAAGATGCTTAACAAAGATATTATTAAGAATAAGTACCCACTCCTAAGAATAGATGATATCTTCAATTAGATGAAAGGATCTATAGTGTTCTTGAAGATAGACCTTAGATATGACTATCACCAACTGTAGATTAAAGATGAGGACATATCTAAAACAACTTTTAGGACTCGATATGGTCACTAAAAGTTCACAGTGGTATTATTTGGGTTAACTAACGCTCTAGCATCATTCATGAATTTGATGAGCAACATTTTTAGAGATTATTTAGATGATTTTATGTTGATGACATATTGATATATTCTAAATTAGTGGAAGAGCATGAAAGGCATTTGAGGATAGTCTTACAGTGCTTGAGAGAACAAAATATTTATGGTAAAATATCTAAGTGTATATTATTTCAAGATAAAGTGCACTATCTTGGTCATGTGATCTCAGTAGAAGGGATTATAGTTGATTTTGAGAAGATAAAAGGGATAATGGAATGGTTTATACCTCAAAGTGTGATAGAAGTTAGAATTTTTATGGGAATTTTGGGTTACTATAGAAATTTTGTGAAAGGTTTCTCAACTATAGCAACACTGATTACCTCGCTAAGAAAGAAGGGTAACAAGTTTGAATGGATAAAAAGGTGTGAGAAATATTTCCAAGTGATAAAGGAAAAGCTCACAACTACTTCTATCCTGACCATATTAGATTCTAATGGTCACTTTATAGTTATAACTAATGCTTTGGGAGGAGTACAAGGAGTGTTGATGCAGGATAAATAAGTGGTTACATATAAGTCAATAAAGTTAAAGCAACATGAGTTTAACTATTTACTACATGATCTTGAGTTGGCCATCATAGTTCATGTACTTTAGATGTAGAGGCATTATCTTCTAGGTAAGCCCTTTGAGTTGAAGACAGATCATTTAGGGCTCAAGTATATATTTACTCAACCTAACCTTAATACATAATAGAAAAGGTGGTTAGAATTCCTTAGTGAGTATGAATTTGGAATTGAGTATATAAAAAGGAGAATAGAGTAGTTGATGCTCTTAATAGAAGAAGACATTTGGCTGCCATAGTTACAATGAAAACTAGTTTGAAGTAGAAATTAATTCAAAATATTTAAGGGGATGAACATTATCAAAGAGTAAAGCAAGCTTTGGAAGTAAACCCCTTAGATCAAAGGTTTGATGGTTATGTGATTGAGTTAGATGGACTTTTAATATTTTAGGGAAGGATCTATATTCCTAACTCAGGAGAGTTGAGGAAGTTGGTGCTTGAGCATAAACACAATGTACCTTATTCAGGGCACCCTGGAGTGACCATGATGATCGAAGGCTTGAGACCTTTATACTTTTTCCCTAGACTTAAGAAAGATGTGATAGAATTTGTGGCTCGATGTTTAGAATTCCAATGAGTTAAAGCTAAGCATGTGCATCTAGTAAGATTATTGTACCCACATAATGTTTTTGAGCATAAGTGGAAAATAATAAGTATGGATTTTATTTAGGGGTTGCCCACGTCTAAGAATAGGCATGATGTCATCTTATTAGTCATGGAAAAGTTAATAAAGGTAACACATTTTATTATAGGAAATCTTTCAAATGGTTCTATGGTTTTAGCTAAGAAGTTTGTTCAAGAGATTTTTTGATTGTATGGAGTGCTTGAGATGATCATTTTAGATCAAGAAACTCACATGACATCCAAATTTTGGACAAATCTTAATGCATCTTTGGGCACAAAGTTGAATTTTTGTTCAGCATATCATCCTCAAATGGATGGTCGGACAGAAAGAGTCAATTGAGTTCTAGAATATATTCTTAGAATGTACTATATGAATCAACAATATAAATGGGAGGAGTATATTCCATTGGTAGAGTTTACATATAACAATTTATACCATGCATCTTTTGAAATGGCACCATTTGAAGCTATTTATAGGCATAAGTGCCAAACACCTATCAGTTGGAATAAGGTGGAGGACAAAATAATGATTGGTCTTGATATGTTAAGGAAAATGGATATTCAAATGAAGTTGATGAAATAAAAATTAAAGTAAGCTTCAGATCATCAGAAGAGTTATGCAGATAGAAATAGGATGCCTAGATAGTTCTTAGTTGGTGATAAAGTCTTCCTAAGGGTCAAACCTTAGAAGAGTTTAGTTTCATTTGGAAAAGTGTCCAAAATTGTTCCTCATTTTGTAGGACCGTTTGATGTCTTAGAAGTGATCAATCCTATAGAATATAGACTTGCTCTACCACCTACACTTGCCAAAATCCATAATGTTTTTCATGTCTCCTTTCTTAAGTTTTATCATCCTGATGCATCACATATTCTTTATTGGCGTGCTTTATATGTTCAAGATCTATTAGTGGTTATGGTGGATCCCACTCAAATCTTAGAGAGGCACAACATTAAGTTGAAAAGTAGAGATGTGGTATAATATAAGGTCTAGTGGGATCAGTATTCAGAGGACAGTGCCACATGGGAGGATGCAAAGGAGATTGATAGATCTTTTCTTCATTTGAGGATATAACATATATTTCTTATTCATGCATGGATTATGAAACTTTGAGTTATTTTTATTATTTTATGATACTTTGATACTTATTGGTGGTTGATTGATACCTTATTATATTTTTATGTAATAAGACATCAAGATGATGTCTCTTCCAAGTGGGGAAGGATGTCACGTCTCATTTTTATGGACTATCTAAATTATTTTACATTAATAAACATTTACTATGGTTTTTTACTTTGAGTAAATTCCACATGTTTGAAGGTAACTATTATGCAATTATATTTCCATAAATTGGAAAATAGATTTAAATATTATCAAGATGATTATAATGTTTTATTTCATATATGTTTTTGAGGCATTAACCTATTGACATCGATATTGAGTGCAAAAGAATTTAGGTACTTGTTGAAGATGAGAACATGATTGAGGTAGAGATGTTATAGCCACTTGATAAGAATTATTAGGATAGTTAACCATGTTGCACTAACACACTCACATAGTCTCATATTACATTATTTTGAATAGTTTAATATGCATTATTATATTGATGATAAATGTGGTGGATGGTTCGATACTTAGAAAATATTATGTTTTAATTATGATAGTAAATTCCTTTTGAATGTTTGATTTAATCATAAATATTAATGTCTTTATGTTTTATATTTTAAATGATCTAACTATCTTTTGAAATGATGCATTTTATTAAATTGATGTATAGTTAAATATTTTTTAGTCATAAATAATTAATAAACATTTCTTATTTATTTAAATATGGATGACTATATCTAAATTAGACTTACTACAATTATAAATTTAAATTGCAATATATATATATATATATATATATATATATATATATATATATATATATATATATATATATATATATATATATATATATATATATATATATATATATATATATATATATATATATATATATAAAATTTTAAATACTTCTTGTGTGATTTAAGTGAATATTTTATTTCAAAAATAAATAAACTATATTAATAATAGACATTATAATTAGAAATCTAATTAAAAGAAATAAAAGAATTATATTCTTGTCATGCAGTCACATGTAATAAATAAGCTTATTAAATTCTATTTATAGAGGTTTTTCTCTCTTGTAAACTGGAAAAAGAATCCACTAATAAAAAATAATAAAAATAAATAAGCTAAAACTAATTTTAAAAATACCAATAATAGCAAAGATTCAAAAATAAATAGGGGATGGCAGAAAGGAAAAGACATCCATCACATTTTTTAGCAACTACATGTCTAAAAATAGTGATAGCTTTGTCATTTCTTAACTAAATTTAAAACCATAATTTTTTCTTGAAATCTAGAAAAGAGAGGAACAAAACCCAGAAATAATTTGAAGATATTTGTAGTAGTTAGTGAGAAATTTAGTAAAGAATGAGATCATGATTTTATTTTCTAAACAACGATAGAGAGGAGGATCAGCAACAACAGTAAATAAATCAACCTTTTGGCAAGCACATATCCCCAAATATTTTTATTTTTTTTATTTTTATGATTTAAGGTTGCATATAATTGTTAAAAAAATCTCCTTGAATTATTAAAATTGGGAGACATTATTGAATGGAAAGAATTTAATATTTATTTTTATTTTTATTTAAAAAACCCTTTTAGACAATGATATATGTATATTAAAAGACCATAACTAGACTTTAGACATTATTATAAATTACATAAATTAATGAATGAATGATGTTCTTTTTATCGTATATAAAAATGTGTTTTCATGATTATTGCTTAGAAAAAGGAGAAATTATAATCAATTTATAGGTGAAATGGGTTGATATTTTCTCTTTATTTATTTATTTTTATATATATTTACTTTTTGGAGAAAGTAGTATATTTTATCTAGGAATGTGATTGGGTTACTTTTGGACTAGGATGTCGAATGTGGATTATCAGAGATGTTTTCCTCTTTTCGAGAATTACCTAGTTACTATATTTTAAAGGTTTAGATCTAAACGAGCTATCATTGAAATAGATGAATATTTTATCTATAAAAATTATATATATATATATATATATATATATATATATATATATATATATATATATATATATATATATATATATATATATATATATATATATATATATATGATAAAATTTACATTTCATTATTTATAATTGCACCTTAGACATTAGGTTACATCAGGTGTTCCCACCTGCTAGTTGTTCCAGGTAGCTAGACATTTTGTTTAGGGCTGCATTTCTTTAATGAAATGAAGGGATATATGGAAGTGTAATTACTTCATGGTTGAGTGGAAAAGTGCTTGAGCTATGTTCTAGTCTCTCAGCTTGCAAGAGAACCACTTGGTTTGGGGTGACTGGAGAGTGTATTGATTATTTTATACTTGTTGTACATGATCATTGTAGCTTTTATTTGAATGTTTTATGGCATGAATGTCAATGAATTTTTTATATTATTTTATAGTGCTTTCACCTAGATTGAGCATGAGATTTCAAAATATTTAATTACTTTTATTGATTCATATTTATGAGATTTATCTTTTTCTTGTAATATTGTAAGTGAACGGATTAATTACATCATTTTACTTTTGATTACTTGTGATGTTATAATTTAAATGGATTATTTAATTTATTTAATTTGGTGATGGTTTGAGTGGATTTACATGACATAAGTAGTCTGGTAAAGCATGTAATGCTGAAGCTATTTAGCTACAACATAGATGGTAATGTAATCATGTTTAATTGTGTTATAACATGTTTCATAATCAATGAGGCCTCAGCTAATGTAGTATATAACAAACTCTCTTCTAGAATCATCATTTTGGGCAAGCCTTGACCCAACTAATATGGGTGTCGAAGAAGTATATAACATTAAAATATAATCATTGGAAGGAGGATGAAGTGTAGGTGGGTGAAGTAATGACTCTTTCATGTTATCAATTTTTTTTTGACAAGGGTACATCCATTTTAGATTAGTACCTTTCTTAAGAAGATAATTGATAGAGTGGATGCGATAAGCTATTTTGGGGATGAATCATTGAATTTCCCCAAGTTTGCCTAAGTAAGTGTGCATGTCAGGAATAGAATAAGGAATGGGCATGTGGATGATGGAACTAATCTTAGTGGGATCAAAATTGATGCTATAGAGAGAGACTAGGAATCCTAACAATTTTCTAGATGTGACACCAAAGACACATTTGTAAGGATTGAGTCTAACCCAATATTTAAGAAGGTAGTAAACAATGATAGCAAGATTAGAAAGATCAGTCTTTCAAATTTTAGATTAACAATGAGACCATCCACATAGGTTTCAAAATTTTTATGGATAAGATCATGAAAGATATGATTCATTGTTTATTAGTAAGTGGATCTAGCATTTTTGAGTCCGAAGGGAATTTTAACATAGAAATCCATGGTGAAATTGGTCTTATGTTGGTCCTCAGTGGCAATGTGAATTCGATTGTAGCCCGTGAAACCATCCATAAGAGATAACATTTTGTAACCACCTGTGGAATCAATGATGGCATCTATTGAAGATAAAGGGAAGTTGTCTTTGGGATAAGCAAGGTTAAGATTATTGAAATCAATACAAATATGAATTACCATGGTGAACTTTTTCAAATAGGAATAATGTTAGAAACCCATGCAGAATAGTCCACTGGTTTAATAAATTTATCATCCATTAATTTGATGATTTTATTATGACATAAGGTGGGAACTTTGGGTGGAAATTTCCTTTGCATTTGATGTATAAGCTTGGCATCAGGATAAGTAATGATGTTATGCACCACAATGTTAGGGTCAATACCAATCATGTCCTCATAAGACCATGAAAAAACTTCATGATACTTATCAAAGAATAATTTAAAATTATCATGCTCAATAGGTGAGAGTTCATGAGAAATAGTAATTGGTTAAGGATAAGAAAAAGTATCATATTAAATGGAGTGGTTTCTTCAATAAGCATGGCATTGACATCTTGGAAATGATATGGTGCATTAGGTAAAGAATAAATTGGATTAGTTTTAGGATCAATGTTAGACACAAAGTTGTTGAAACAAGTGGTTTTAGTTTTAAAATTATTAAGTTTATGATGTTGTTGAGGAAGTTTAGGTTCTCAAGCATGAAGTATTTCAAGAATATCCTCATTGCTAGGCAAGGTAGGAAGAGGACCATACTACTTTGAGATCTAGAATTTTATTGCCATGGTGATCATACTCAAAATATATCTAATGAGTATCGGTTGACTTAGCATCGAATGTATTCTTAGAAGTAGGAAATGTAGATGGATCAGAAGGGATTGAAGTGTCATTGGTTTTAATGATAGGGTAAATATTAGATACAATGAATGAATCTATAGGTGGTAAAGGAGATATAGGAGTTTTTTGAGATTTAGAAGGTATGATTTTCTCTACCACCCAAGGAGTATTAAGGAGTGGAGAATAGGTAGGAGGCACATAACCTTCAGGATCTAAGTCATGATCCATATAAATGGTATGTATATCCTAACTAAAAGCATGAATTTGAGCTAAGGTTTTTTAATAATGTTAGACATTCAAGTCTCAAGATTGATCTTGGGCCATTATGTAATTATCATCATATGTTGGAAAATTGTACATGCTTGAGAGTTAAGGGGTGTTTCAGAAGGTGAGTTCCCAATGTTATTGAATGTATGAGGAGACACGATGAGAGGGTCTTGAAATAATTTGGCCACTCTAAAATCATTGTAAGTGAATGCATCTTTAGGTAAATAAGTCTCCTAAGCATTGAATAGAGGGGGAAAGTTAGTGATCTCATCAATAAGAGGAATAATATAGTCCCTTAGTAATAAAGGAGGAAGCCACTATGAAACATATGGATGTAGCTTGGTAGTATTACAAGTATGTTTTAAGTCATTAGGTTCATCGTCATCAAAATTTGTAATAATGACTTGTAAATCAAGAATCATGAAAATGAACTTAGGTAAAGGAGCACTATTGATCTTAGGAATGGTAGGAATACGATACTTATATTTGGGATTAGGGATTTGAATAATCCATGGGTTGGGATTTAATTCATACTTGTATCATTTTCCATTATGTAAGAATTTGATGCATTAACTACTGGAAGAAGAAATGGCCCTCATTCTATGAGTCCATAGGTGACCAAGGAGTATATTATAAGATAAGGGTAAATCAAGGACCATAGCTTAGTTTGCATGGTCTTAGGTTTAATGGTTAGTAGAATCCAAATGCAATCAAGTGGTTTTTTATTTCTCTTATCTAAACTATGATAAGTAAGATGGGTTTGATTAAGATGATCCTTATTATAACCAAGTTGTTATATAAGCCACAAAGATGTCACATTAATACCAGAGCCTTCATCAACTATAAATTTATGGATAAGGGTAATGTTAATGGATATTTCAATGAAAAGTGGTGGATCATCAACACAAAAAAGAATTTCATCATTGATCATGTCCTCTTCAATAAATTCAATAGAAGGTTTGGAAGAAGGACACATAGTTTTAATGGTATTTATGTTGGTAGGTTGAGTTTTGATAGAAGGTGGTTCTTCATCTATAGAAGATAGATCTTTAATTTCTTAGATTTGTTGCATAAGGAACTTGTGATGATAGGTCGAAGTACGAACCAAATCCATAAGTGGAATCTTACAAGACATATATTTAAGTTATTCAAGAAAGTTCTAATGAGATTTAGAAGAATAAATAACATGAGGTTTAGGAGGTAGAGTATATTTTGAAGGAATAGATGTGGTTAGAGGTTTGGAAGGAGGAAGTGGTTCCTCATAGGCTTTCAATGCTAGATTATTAGTTGTAGTATTTTTAAGAATGTGTTTTTCTAAGGATGCTTTATTTGGTTTGGTAACAAGATCTTTGTGAGTTAGCTTGTGATGATAATTGACCTTGGCAATGTTAACATATTGAGAATTATTTTAATATTGGTCATAATCGACATCAATGGCATAAACATCCTTGGTATTTGGTTGAGTATTTGAAAAATATTTTTTATTATTTGAGGTAGAATATTTAGAAACCTATAATTTTTGACAAGCAATGGTGTACTCTTGATGATGAAGGTTGATCATGGATTCATGATTAAATGAATCACCAAGCATATAGGAGATAAAAAATTTAGTGAGACCTCTACAAGATTCATTAGAATGACCAATGTCAACATGGAACCAAAAAAATATATTAGGGTCATACCATTTAGGATGATTGTTAGGATAGGTGAAAGGTTTAGAGGGTGGTAAGAATTATTCATTTGTTGTACTAAGAGAGTTGTGTGAGAAGGTGAAGGGCTGTCAGCATTGGCAACTCCTAGTTTTTTTGGTGGAGTATTACTAGTGATGGAATTGGTAGATGTTTGAAAATATCCTTTTAGAAGTTTAGGATTAGATTCAAATTGCTTCATGAGAAAGTCTTAATGTTTAGCTTGATCAAGAACTTCATTAAGTATTTGAGGAGCAAAGGTTTGAACCATATATTGAAGAGGAGTCAAAGTAGTGATAAAGAGTTTGAATAAGTTATCATCAATCATGTTATGTTCAACTTTATGGGCCAATGATTTACATCATTTAATAAAGTCATGAGCTGATTCAGTGGGAGATTGCTTAGCATTGATGAAGTGGTTAAGACAATTTTTGAGAAGGTCATTGTGTTGAAACTCTTTAATTAAGGGATTAACCAAATCTTCAAGTTTCCAAATATAATGTTGGGGTAATTAGTTATACCATTATAATATGTTTCTAGTGAATGTTTTGACTAATATTTAAATTTTTGTGAAGGTATTAGTTTGGATCCACTTTTTGTAAAGATTGCCAAAGGCTTTAAGAAATGAAGTAAGGTCTTTAGTCCCATCATACTTGATAGTTAGAGATATGTTACAAATATAAATGGACACAATAAAGGGAGATAAATGCTCATTTTGAATAGTTTGAAGCATCTTATCATTTATTATGGGTTGAGGAATAACATCACTAGAGGCATCTCTACGAGGTGGAGAAATGTAATTGGGATTAGCTTGAGGATGGATAGCCAGAGGTTGTTTATCCATATTAATCAAATGATGTTGAAGTTTCATCATTTTATTGGTGTTATATTTTTTAATTATGGTCATTTTTTTGATAATTTGGACAAGAATTTGAGTTGTATCATGAGGTGGGTTGGTGTTGATAGGACCACTCCCTGAATTTGTATTAGGGGGAGTGTTATTAGATGATGGATTATTAGTGGGATTATTGAATATATTTGTGTCAATTTCTCCCAAATTAATTTAAATATTTTGAATATGAGAATTATATTATTAGTTATAGAAAGGATCAGACCCATCAACTTTATCTTGAGGTGTGATTTTCACCATGTTATATGTCATGGATGAAGGAGGAGAAGAGGTGCCCAAAGAGTGATGGTTCTCTTGGGAGGGAAAGAGAGGAAGAAATGAACATCCCATATAGTATCTTAATGGATTCAAATTATCCAAGAAGATTCTAATAGGAGACTTCATGATGGTTGGAGAGAAATGAATAAAATCCTAAGAATGATAAATAGAGAACTAGATCAACAAATAAGGAAGGAAAAAAATAGTATAGAGTTTATTGGGTCAACCTAGTATAGAGAATAGGGTCTAAAAATTATACAAAGTCAATGGGTTGACCTAGTATAGCAGATAAGGCTAAAAAGTGTATAGGTTTGATTGGGTTGACCTAGCACAACAAATAGGGAAAAATAGATAGCCTATAAGAGACTATATCGATAGAAATGATTGTGTACTAAAACAAGAGAGACTTTGTAAGTACTTAGGAAATAAAGGAATGAAATGAAAAAAAAAAAAAGTAGATCAATGAGGTTGATCCAATTGAGGCACACAACACAAAACCTTACATCAACACTGGTTAATGCAAGTTTTTACAATACAACATACAATTGAGTAAAGAGCAAGCAATCAACTTGGAAAGTAAAAGATAACTAAGTGGTCAACCTGAATGTTTTTATATTATTAGAATATAATTTTAGATGTGATATGAAGTTTCTATAAGTAAGGAACTAAAAATCAATCTAAGGATGTTTTCAAGACATTTGGGCTCAAAGGGATATGTATTGGTAATGGTACCATCTTGCTATTGGGGTCTACCCCCTCACTTCACACACCACACTGATAACGGTGTTGGGTGCTTAGATAAAATATACCATTAAGCATGTGTTTATACTCTACCATAAAACCAATTTAGCTTCCCCCTTGGTGATGAAATCTAAATAGGTTGGCTTTAGGTAGACAACTATTAAAATGCTTATTAAGATTTTATGATTTGGTAGTGTGTGTATAAAAGAGAAAATAGTGAAACTAAATGATATATTTAAAACCACCTAATTAGACTATGTGATCTATTCCAAACATGCAAGCAATAAGAAATGAAAGTGTGAGTTACTTAATAACATATAAGGGTTAATTATAACTTTGAAACATAGTACAGTGTTGATGTAGTCGATAGTGTATGCAGAGAATACATAATAGGGTCAATAGTTTCACCTCTATACTATGAAAGCAAAGGTCTAAAAATGAACTATGTCAATAAGATTGACCTATTTTTCCAAAAATCACATAAAATATAAAACTACATTGATAGGGTTGACCTAGTTGATTATACAAGGGTAGTTTTAAAGATTGCAAACTAATAAAAATAGGACTATAAAGAAAGAGAGAGAAGGATAGAAAGAAGCCTTGGTGGGCTAGAAGATGTAGAGAAGTGATATTTATATTGAAGAACCTTGATTAACACTTACAAATTATAATAACTATATTGATTGGGTTGACCTAGCTTTGCATAAACCTATTACTAAAGCCTAAAAATGTACAGGGTCGACTTAGTAATCTAAATTAGATGTCTGAAATGTATAAGGTCAACTGGGTCAACCTAGCAGTTTGAATTGGATGTTTAAAATTTTGGAAACATGTACTATGTTAACTAAGTCAACCTAGTAGCCTATACCTAAAGAATAACCTGCATAAATAGAATAAAATCATATGGATTGCACACATAAGTTAGAACTATTTTGATATAGTCAACCTAGTATTATGAATATATGATGATAAAAATGATAAAAGAATGAAATAAGTGAAATAAAATCTACAAGGGTTAGATTCACATTGGGTTTATTAGAATGCATGCAATTAAAAATGCATCATGTCTATAAATCAATCCTAACTTGAAGATGATAGATTATACCATACACTTCCGATTGGGGACACATTTGTTAAGCAAGAACATGACCAATATGGGGATCCTCTAGACCTGATTAGATGATCTCTTATCACAATACACCATGCTAAGGAGGGATTCAAAGACTCTAGTCTAAAAAAATCATGAAATAAGCCTAAGGGGGTCTTGAGTTTTGATATTTCACCTAAACTAATAACAAATAAATTAATTTTAATCTAGTGCTCACTAAATCTTGTGGCACAACATGAGGGGTTAGTAAATAATCAAAAACATGTATATGAGAATCTCAATTAATCTAAGTATGTGTAGGACCCTAATAAATGAAATATGAAGAGTAATATTACTCAAATCCAATACTTATGCTACTTCTATCTACTAAAGAGAGAAACAAATATAGATAATACTTACCTGAATGATGAGCCTGTCAAGACTCAATCTCTCCCTTGGACAAAGGGTATTTTCAATAGGTTGTTGTGGTTTGTAAGGATCAATAAGAAAGGCTAAAACATCTAAGACTTATCCACAAGACTATATTATCTAATTAGAAACCCTAAGATAAGACTCCTTAAGTAGAATGGTGGAAGAGAAGATTATAAAGAAGCACTAGAGAATATAACTCTTGATTGCATATTGAAATAATGATGAAATGATCTTGTATTTATAGGTATATTTAATCCTAAACCCTTCCAAAAAATCTCAACCAATAGGGTCAACTCAGTCAACCTAACACAATTTTGGACAATTATTCACTAGGCCATGAGCTATCTCGGCTAAAGGTCAAACTAGTTCCTAAGTGAAATTGACTCAAAACTATACAAGGTCGACCCAATCAACCTAGTACAACTAACTATAATAGGGGGATTAAAGTGAGAAAATTAGGGATGGAAGATGGAAAATACTAGAGGATTTTGCAAAAGGAGTAATAATAACTTAGGGAATGGTTTTTAGGAGCTGATTAGATTGAGAATATTTGGTAATAAGGGAAAACAATCTTGAAAAACACCAATGGTCTACCCACCCCTTTCCCAATGCATCCCTTAGGGTATGAACTCAAAGATATTTAGTATCAATGGATTCATACAATATGTAAATCATTAGTATTTTATAAAAATTGAAAATATTATGTGTATACACAAAGTTCCAAGCATTGGTTTCTGGAATGAGGGGTTAAGCTTTATGAATGATTGTTAGGACTGAAAGAGGGTTTAAACCCTCAAAGAACCCTAATAATGTCCCGATGTGAAACATATTGATATAAAATAATCAAAAATATTTTGGTATGGCTATATAAGTTATTGGATCATGTATTAAACTCTCTTAGGCACCTCCAAGTGTGATTAAGTCTTTATGTGAGTGAGTGGACCCTACAAGAAAGACCTTATTTCTTGGAGATTCAATATAGAAGTCAGATTTGACAAGTTCAAAGTTTATAAATGGATGGATTACAAATATTGAGACTTATATTTTATGTCCATGGTGGTTTATTGACTAGTTATAGCTCTCAGGTGTGTTAAACTGATCATATAAGTTGACCTATCACTAAAAGACCTAATGATGCAAAAATTGAGAAACTCAAATAGAAGTGAGAAAGTGATTAGGGATGTGATATCATGGATTAGATATGAATAAAAGTGCATGTAGAAATTTTTAAGACCTTTAAGACATGTTCATGATGAATAAAAGTTTTGGAGGTCAATAGATATGATGAAAATATTGCTCATAAGTCTAGTACAGATGAGATAATGAATGTGTAAGGTTGTGAGATAGGTATACAAGATCAATATTTATATTTAAACATGGTATATTTATATATAATAGTTACATAATGATATCATAATATCATCCACATGTATTATAATTTTCTAAATGTGTCTACATAGGTGTTTAAGGTCATTATCACCATGATTGTGTTTGAAGGTAAATTGGTAGATTTGGGTAAACAAGTTGCAGTGATGAGTTGGAGTCTCTTTTGCCATAAGTTGAAGTATGTAAGGAACATGGTGTTTTTTTTTAAATTTAATGACCTATCCATAATTTTTATAATCTTGGAAGTTAGTGTAAGAGGTTTGAACATTGAATCCAAAATGGCTTGTCTGGCTAAGTAATGACTATAAAAGCGAAGGTCAACAAATTGGTCTAAAAGACCAATAGTTTACAGTAATTATTATGATATTTTAGATGGAGGTTTTTCTAAGGATGATTTAATATTATATTAAATAATTGGAATCCCTTTAGTATTGTTTTTAGATGGCATAAATTTAAGTTTCTATGACTGTGTTTTGAGGCTAGGTTGCAGTTCTAAATGGGCTTCTTGCAGAGAAGAGTTTGAGCTTGTATACACTAAGTTGAAGAATATAATGAAGTTTTTTTTGACCCTTAGGTCATGAAATTTATGAATATATGAATTTTTTCCATGGTTTTTAAGCTAAAGTGTGTTTATGATTCAGTTGTTCAAGACAATTGTTTTATGTATGCTCAGGCCTATTGTAAACAATGTTTCAATAAGAGGTTCAAATGGTGGTTAGACCAAAAAGGTGTTGTGGAATTAAATTAGATTTATTTAAGGTATATTTTATTTAAACATAAGGTTTTTATTATGTATTTTTACTTTTCAATATTTTCAAGAAAGACAAAGTATAACATACTCTAATGAAGGCCTAATTGAATTAGGTCACCGTAAGGCCTAAAAGAGAATTGGGTATGTTAAGTTATGGAAAACCTAATGTATTGGTTGATTCATTTTTTTAATGTGTTATAATACCTATTTTAAGGGTAATCCAAGTGTGAAAGTGTGTATGGCTAACCAATGTGTGTGAGAACAAGTGACTTGTATAAGAGAAAGACTAATTAGGCTTATTTGAAATAGTAAGGTAAGAGTGTGCAAGAGAATAAAAGAGCACAAAGAGTAGTATAATCAGGTCATGTATACCATCATAGGGGTGTATATATATAGTCATGAATATTTAATATAAGGTATAAGTATGGAGATCAAGGTTATATGACCTAGTCAATTTTAAAGAGACCTAATGGAGCAAAGAAACCTAGAGGCAACTTTGAGAGGAATAAAAGTGTGTGAAGAGTTGAAGAAGAGGACCATAATATATTGAAGATTAAAAATATAAAAATATTTAATTTAGAAAACTACTTAGTTGAGGAGGTGACTTGTCAATAGGTGGCTAAGTTGGTGTTAAGTCACTAAGGGAGTTGGTGTTAAGTCACTAAGGGAGTTGGTGTTTCCTTTCAAGTGGGTGCTTGATAAACACTCTTTCAAGTTGGACTTTGATAGTTTAGGGTTGGTGATACAAGTTGAGTGGGTGATACAATTTTATTGGGTGCTCAATTGAATATGATTCATTGTGTTATAGGACTGGTTGTCCAAGTATGGTCTATGGGTTTTATTCCCCATGAGGGTTTCTCACATATATGGTGTGTTCATACTTTCTATGTGTATATTCTCATTAATATGTTGTTATACTAGTTGATATGTCTCATATGATGATATTTATTGATGAATGATTAGAACATCAATTAAAGTAAAAGTAAAAGTTTATATTTGTGATACTGTATCAAAAAAGCTAGTATAGTTCTAAATTTTTTATGCACAAGTTTAACACAGTCATATAAAAATGAATTTGTTATTTGTGTGCAAGTCTGTAGTAGATAGATGTTATTGTATCTAATAGGTTAACACAATACTCTTATTTAGTCCCAGATAATAATACAAGGTCAAACAGGTTGACTCTATCAACTTATTCTCTCTACTAACATCCAAATTAACAAATTAAGTAAAATAGGTTGACTTAGTCTTTCAACCATCATCCAAATCAATAAAATAGGTTGAAAATGTTGACTTTGTCTTTTATTTATCATCTAAATTTAAAAAAAATAGGTCAAATAGGTTGACATAGTTTTTTAGTCAGCATCCAGATCAATAAACTAGGTTGAATAGGTTGACCTAGTCATGTTATCCTTTTTTATCACATAAGGTTTTACAGAACTGGGTTGAACCAGCTAACTTAGTTTGAAAATTTTTAAAGCTTAATGCAAGTTAATTCAACATAAAATTTTCAATCCTAATCATATTCCAACCCACCAAGGTTCCTCTATTTCTCTCTCTATCAATTCAGTTCTTCATTACACATCTATTTTGTACAAGTTGGTAGTTTTCAAAACTAAAACCCTAAAAAAACTATGTTGACCTAGTTCTATATCCTATCTTCTCTCTAGAATACTGAGTCAACCCATTTGACTCTATTATTAAATACTTTTGATTATGTAGAATAATAGTGACCTAGTCGATTCTATTATGTACTATTTACATAGTATCATCTGAACTAATTCTATACCATTATAAATTTGGAAATTAACAATTATTTGCTAGTAATTAGTTCAAAATTTAATTTTTAATTGTTTTCATACTTAAAATAGATCACATAGTATAATTAGGTGTTTCTTCAAATTACTGTTAGTTACACTATTTTGATTTTTTACACACACTACCAAATCACACAATATTCAAAATGCATTTAACATTTATCTTCTGAAGGCCTACCTACTTGGATTTCATCACCAAGGGGGAAGCCAACTTAGTTTTTTGGCCAAGTATAAATATTTGGTTAATGGTATATATTGGCAAAGCTCTTGACACCCTTATCACTATGAGATTGTGAAGTGAGGGGGTAGGCCCCAATACCAAGCCAATACCATTGCCAACATATATCCCTTTTAGCCTAAGCATCCTAAAACCATCCATAGATTATTTTATAGTTTCCCTATTTTCAACCAACTTTCCTATCACACTTAAAACAACACATTCTAATAATGAAACAACACATTCTAATAATGCAATAACACTCAGGATGACCACTTAGCATTTAATTTTTAATTATCTACTTGTTATCTTATCATTGAGTGTTGTATTATAAAAACTTGCATTAGCTAGCATTGGTGCAAGGTTTTATTTGTGTTCCATAATTGTATCACTCAAATTGATCCAATTTTTTGGTTTGTTTGCTTATATTTCTTGATTCAATTATATTGCATTTTTTTTCCTATTTTAGCACACTATCATTCTATCTAGTAAAATCTATTATAAACTACCTTATCTTCTAGACTGCAACACAAATTTGACTTGTATGACTTTGTATCCTATTGTCACTTGGATTTGTACCCACTGAGTATATTCCTTGATATCCTTATCCAAGTGGCACAATGTAAACATCTCTCTTATTGTGGGTAATAATTTGGTGAGATGAATCTCTAGAAGGGCTAGTTCCTTGATGCATTCTCTAAAGTACCTTCTTACCTATTAAATTTGGATTAAAAGGGTTAAGGAAACAAATAATAAAAATAAAATCTTATGTACCAATATTATATTTCCTCCTATTGACTTAAATTATACTAATTAGAGCTAAAAAAGGATTCTTTCACATAAAACTCACAATTCAAGTTGCATTGTCACATCAATGTTTCATAAGCTAGGTTCAAAAAGGTATTTGAAAATTAAGAGGGTAATGAATGAATCCTTTACGTAATATATTAATGATACACTTCTAAAACACTTATACACTTCTAAAACACTTATACATTTATAAAATAACACTAACAAAGACCTATAATAATTGCTCATCTACACACTTGGTGAATAATCAAGGATAACATGCTAGAAAATATTATCTTCTATTAGAAAAGACCAACAAGATTCAAATAAAATTCAATTGTATAGTATTTAAGTATTCAAAATAATTTTTTTATTTCTTCAAGATTAATTCAAATACAAAACTAGCAAGGGTTTCACCATCACCCAATGGAGGCTACCAAAAAGAGCCAAACAAGTCAATACTTATAGCCTTTGAAAGAAGAGAAAGACAAGGGAAGTCCAAAGGTCACTTGGACACTTGTAAATATAAGAAAATATGTTAAAATTACATGATAAATAGATATGTGATGAACCATATAATGTTATCAGGTCCAAATGTCCATACAATTTATGAAACTTATGAAAAGTGGCAAAAAACTCCTAGTCTTGGCTCAAAACATTGCCTTCATAATTTGAACCTATTTGAATGTCCCAATAATAATTAGAGATAGGTATAATTATTGGGATGAGAATTAATTAATTTTTTAATGCATTTTCATACATTGGTTTTATTCTTACTCAGCTAGAAACTCTTGGAAGGAAGCCATTACTACTTGTAGTCTAAAAAACTCCTTTTTTAGTCACCTCTCACACTTGGCCTCAAAAATAGAATTAATGACACTTTTAAATACCCTTCATGTCCTTAGACTACTCATTTTCACCTTAAAAGGGTATCCACTTGAGGTTTTCACCCTTCTCACCCTTGTGTTCACTATGTCAGTTTTGACTGGCTGAGATGAGAGATATAATTTTGACACTTAGGAGTTTTTTATTAGAATAAAATGGCCATATGGATTTATTATAAGTCTAAATATTCCACCCAAACTTTATTTCATCTTTATAATCCTCTTGTATCCTAAAAAACACACAAAATAGTCAAGAAAACCTTGTTTCTCACCCCATTCATATAATTTCATACTACTCATCTTAGTGGGAGATATCTTGAGGGAGTCTTCTACATGATAAAATATATTTTATTTCCAAACTATTTCATTAGGTTAGCTTTTAAATCTTATTTTCTCTATTAGGTCCTGGCTAAGGGTTTAGTAGTGTTTTAGGCAATTTTTGGTCTTAAGCCTTATTCATAAAGATTTAACATTAGAAATGATAATAAATTCCAAAAAAATTATTAAAAGTTACCATTTTAAACCCTCCCAATTCCTTTGGTTCCCGTGCAAGTCCTTAGAGGAGTTATAAACATTTGAAAACACCCCATCGAGCTTGTTCTTGCCTTTCTTGCATGCTTGTTCTCTCTCTAAGATAGAATTGGATTTATTGTAGGTTATTTTTCATATTAAAAACTCAAAAATGTATATATAATCCTCCCAAACATTCCTCAATAATTTGTATATTCTACCAAGATTTATACATGAAGATGGACCCTTAATTAGTTCTAGGTCCCTTAAAGGCCTAAATAGTTTAGCATGTACCCTACAAGTTTGAGCTACTTGAACTGATATTATATGATTCAGATGGTATCTCATGATCATTAATTATTAATTAAAACTATTAATTTCACCACACAATGTCCTAATCACTCCTCTTCTCCCTTTTCCCTCATTCACTAACTAGGCCTATTGAAGGTTTGCCTAGTTGGACTATGTATAGGGGTATTTTGGTGATCCTGAGAGGTTTGATCCTAGATTAGTGTCTTTATATCAATTTATTTACTTAAATAAACCTGATAATATGTTTATTTAGGTTTCCAAATTTCCATATCAAGTTCTCTACCCATTTTGTACTCATTAGCTCACTTTGCCAAAGCTTGATTTTCCTAGACTAGCTAACCTATGAGACAAAATAGTGAGGTATATCCCTCATCCCTAAGTCAAAATTAGTATTTTTAGAGTTTTTATAAGTATTTATGATTATTTTTACTAGATTTTTTACTTTTATTCCTTGATTTATGTGCCCACCCATCTCAAAATGCCCAAAAAGGCCTCTAAAAAACCTATTTTCTTGCATTTTCTTCAAACCCTCCAAAGAGTAACCTCTCCAAGCTAAAACAATTCCTATAGTTTCCTTAAAAATGTTTCTCATTATAAATTAATGATTTTTAATCTTTGGATTCACCCAAAAACTCTTCTCTTCAATGGATTCTTCACATTTACCTATTGAGCAAAGAGATTTCCTAATTCAGTGTATGAACTGATAGCCCTTTGGCCAAGTAGGGAAGGCATATGATCATTTTATAAATTTATCAATATTGTAATAAAAAATATTGGCCTATCATGTAAAAATTTACATTGATTTTAACCTTCCTTTATTCCCTAGACAAGTCCATGTCTCACCTTACCCTTACTAGCTTGCACCCTATTGTAAGTGCATATAGGGGTCTTAAGGCATATGAAGATTTGTTTATCTCCTATTTGAAGCTTATTAATTCACCAAAATCCTAATTTATATGATAAAACCTTCCCTCATCAGGTCTATATCCCTCCTCATCCCTACCTATACACCTTTGACCCTCAAAATTGAGTCTCTACTGTCTAGACTGAGACAATTCATTTAGAGCCTATTGTAGGTGTCTATAAGTGCACTTAGACCTTATGTTAGATGTATGGATGATCTCAATTAATCCTTATAGGTCTCAAAAATTCATTATGGAACTATCATACTTCTTGGATAACCTTAATAAACCATCTTTGCATCAACCTTTAGGTCACTATCTAGGCTAAGATGCTCTACCCCTAAACCCTACCTGTAGATGTAATAGCATCACGAGAGCTTTGTTATATTGTTTGGGAACCTCTATTATACCCATTTTTATGATAAATGTAATTATTGAACTTTAACTCAAACTAAGAGTCATAAAAACATCATTGGACATCAAAATCAAGGTCATTGTTGTGTGTTGAGATATTCTACCCATAAGCCCTGTTATAGGTATTTATAGCCTTGGTTGAGGTGATTATGATGTGAACATACCTACTTAAACCCACCTTGAGTTCACACAACATCAATATCATATTTAAATCACCCTATATAGGTTAAACACCATCAAAACACATGCCAAAGTCATTGTTTACTCATTTTACCTATCTGACCCCTATAGGTGTTAATTCCCATGCTAGAAGGGTACCTATAGATAATCATAGGGGTCTAAAAGACAATGTCTTAAACATATCTTGATGAATTTCATTTAGTCTAACCTCATATCATTATTTTAAACCTATTAGTCATAAACCATTTGTTTAATGTTGCTCCTTAGGTGACAAAAGACCATTTATCTCCTCAGGCCTATAGATGTTAATGGAAAATTTTAGTAATTTTTTAGGCATGTTTGAGACCTCCAAAAAACTATCCTCCCTTACTTTATGACCTCCATTCTTGGAAGAGATATTTTCCATGCTATAATTCATAACATTCAACTCTTTAGATGCTTTTAGACCCTTACTAGACCTATCATAGGAGGTCTATAAGAACCCCCTGCAGCTCTATTTTGACCTTTTCAAGGAAAGCTTCCCTAAACCCAATAATAACCTTCACACATGATTCCACACTTATTCCTTCCTTTTAGGAACTTTATTTAGGTATATCATGGCTTTCTTGTCAAACCAAGATATTAACTAAGTTTCAAATTATTTCAACCCTTCCATACAAACACTTTAATCCCCTACTCAAAAACCTATAGGTGAATGTTTTAGTGCACAAACCATGAGTTAATTTTGGGAAATATGAAAATGTCCATGAATATGGATTTTATATTCTTCATCAAACATCTTAATGAACATATATAAATACTAAGAGGTTGGAAAACACATTCACCTTCCCACACCTTAGTATAATGCCAACAAAGGCCTTATAGGTGTGCATTAGGCATGTTATACAGGTAGGTCATGGAATTGGGAAAAAACATGTTATTTAATAGATTAAAAACCACTCAAATTCATTTATCAACATTCAAATACATGATCTCCATTATTAGACACCCTAAAACCAATTCTAACCTATCTTTTGCAACATGAAAATCACTTGTATATATATGGAGAAGAGTAATCAGGGGAATCTCAGGACTGTTTTAACATGATGGATGAACTTGTGACCATACTTTCACCTTTTCCAAGTATATAAATGAAATATTTCAAACTCCTAATGAATAGGACAGCTAAAATACCTAATGATTAGGAGTTTGAAATATTTCAAACTCCTAAAATACAAGGTGAGAAATTAATCCAAATTATGATGTGATGAAACCAAACATGGGAAGGGGTGATCATATGGATTTGATGCATGTGAAATGTCATCTTATATTCACAAAAAAACTTTGTAAAATCCTAACATTTTGGAACAAGCCAGAAATGATTGCAACTTCACTCTTTCACTCCTTACAAAATAAGTTTATTGTCTTATCAAATCAAATCCAAATGTGAAAAAAATCATAGATAACATGAGATAAGATAGTTAACCTCATCTATAACTAATCTGAACAAGTGAATTATATGGACTTTAAAAAACAACAGCAAAACCTATAGGGTGCATAGATTAAAAAAAGTAGATTTGAAAGGTTAAATTATTTTGAATGGTTCATAAAGCCTAGACCACCATTAATCTTCAAAAAAATGTCAAAAGGAATCTAAGTGATTTTAAAATACACTTCCAAGATAATTTTTCTTGAAACTTCTTGAGCTAACTGTACCAAGTGCAAACCTGCAAGTCACTTTTGCTTGCCAAGAAGGGTGAAAAGGAATAAAACAATTTTGAGAAATAAATGGCACTTCTAGATCAAATCAAACATGTAACTAAGATTGGGGAATCTAAATATTAATTTTTTGATCCTCTCCCACATGACACAGTTCTCAAAGAATCTGTTAGGATTGTGGAGCTAAAAGCTTCACTGATGCAAACAGGAGAGGAGGTTGCTGAAGATTGCAGAGAAGTTGGGGTCGGTCTGATCAGCCGACATCGGCAGGATAGCAAAGGGAAGCAACCAACGTCGGTCATATATCAGCCGACGTCGGTCACCTCCAGGCAGACAGGGACCGACATCGGTCGCCTGTGTGGTTCGACTGTGAGCTATTTATGGGCAGTTAGCTAATGAACCAAGTGTTTGCATGAAGAGATCTAATTTTAGACTGAGAGCTGCGGATCTAATTATTGTAATTAGATGTCTAATTATTGTTTGGATGAGATCTATATAATAGACTCATGGTTGTATTGAAAAAGTGTGCTAGGGAGTAAGAGAGCATAATTATAAGCTCCTTCTGTGTGTGAGGTAGAGCAATGGTGCGTTCCTCCTAGTGCCTCAGTACCAGGTGTGTTGGTGCTGGATTGGAGAGCCAGCTGGGTTCTTCAAGAGTGTAGGATCTTGGTCACAGTTGCATGGCCTTATAGGAGATCTACATGGTAAGTAAGATCATTGATCTACAGGTGTATGTGTATGCAAGGTCAAGGTTCACAGGTGAGCAGAACCATTGTTTGATTTGCAGGTGTGCAAGGTCATACAGACAGCAACACAACAGGGAGCAGTATCAGGCAGGATCTACTTGGAGTACAGGTGTGTACTCGGATAGAGCAAGAGGAAGGCAAGGGAGTTCCTTCCATAAGTATGGTCTGTTGAATTGCAGGTTATTGCAGATTCATGGGAGATCTACTTGAAGTACATTGAGTACTTGTGGAGCACGTGGAGTGCTTGTGGAGTGCGTGGAGCACTTGTGTTATGCGTGGAGCATGGGAGGTGAACACCAACTCTGTATTTGAGTTGAGTGTTGTGACCTGTGAGAGGGAGAGCTTTGGGGAGAAGAAGTACTGTTCACTTGAGGTGTGGGAAACCTCTGTAAGGTGGTAGAGAAGAAGTGGCATCTTCTTTATTGTATTCTTTTCTGTATAAAGTGTTAATACAAGTTGTGTATTGTCTCTCATATGCTGTGTTATTCTGAATTCTAGTTACTTGTTGATTCTAGTTTATTTCCGCATATTTAAGTCGCTTGAAGTTTGGTAATCAATTGTATGTTTCCGGTTTCGCATCCTGACAAGTGGGATCAGAGCATGTTTGTTGTTCTAGATTCCTGACAAGTGGTATCAGAGCTAAGGTTGCAGGAAGCAGGTTGTGTTTTGGTTACAGGGCACTCTCAGGGGTTTCTGATTGAGTGGGAGTAGAGCAACGGCAGATTAAAGTAAGCTAAGAATGGAGGAGTTGAAAAGCACAGACGGTTACTCACGGTTCGATGGAAAGAAAGAGCAGGTAAAAGAAGATTGTTGGTTGGTAACAGATCAGCATGAAGAAACTGAAGATACAGATGTAGCAGGTGTTGTTGCACAGGATGTGTTTGCAGGTTTCTTGGATAAAGTTGAATCTTGGATAAAAGATTCGGTTGCCTCTTTCCATGCAGCCCCAGGTAGAGGAGCTGGTAAGCCTTGCCAAAGAATTGGCAAAGGGGAAGTGAAGCTGAAATTGCAGGTGGCCAACACACAGGTGTTGATGAAGGTCATGCAGGGCCCAGGTTTGGAGATATGGCTAATTTCTTCAGAAAGATTGGGTGATGAGATATGCACAAGAACTCTCACAACGGTAACACTTGAATTAGCTGGTGGTAAGAAAATAGGTATACTTTATCTACTTGTTTATATTACTGATTCTTCTTCTATTGCAGAGACGTGGCTTCGTAGGCTTGGTCACATGAGCAGGAAGGAGATGCATGTTCTTAAGCAGAAGACAGATATATTTGATAGGCTTAAGAACTGGAAAGCCTTGGTGTTCTTGGAGGAGATGGCGGACAGAGTTCAGTGGATGAGGCTGGATACATCTGAGCAGAGCAGTTTGGACATGGATTTTGATTCAAAGAAGCTCGCGGGTAAAAAGTCATCACTCACAGGCGAACACAGGTACCGGCGTCGGTCAGGAGGAACCGACGTCGAACAGACAGGTGCCGATGTCGGTCATGTGCAGACTGAAGCTGGCAGTGTCGGGCAGGGTAAGACCGGCGTCGGTCATAGGACCGACGTCGACAGTATGTAAGACCGATGTCGGTCAGGAGGACCGACATTGGCAGCAGGGACACCAGCGCTGGCAGGTTGGTAGTCAGGTACAGATGCATGGAACCGACGTCGGTCGGATGCAGACTGTGGAGTGACTGAGGTCGGTCACTGTAACGAATTTTGGGTGGACAGCAAGCTGTCAAGGAGTCTCAAACACCCATATGGAGGACTGAAGGCGTAAGTAGGCCCTCAAATTCGTGTTCCTTTTCTTCATACTTGTTGCTGATTGTAGAGCAGGAAGGATCCAGGAAATAGGTGTGAGCGTGGGATGGATGAGGATGTGAT
Organism: Torreya grandis; assembly: GCA_037957365.1. Taxonomy (NCBI): domain Eukaryota; kingdom Viridiplantae; phylum Streptophyta; class Pinopsida; order Cupressales; family Taxaceae; genus Torreya; species Torreya grandis. Next base: position 1,888,319 of record JARHVA010000201.1, on the reverse strand, counting down.
TCCTTGGAGGTAAACCAAATAGGTGTGTCTTGGTAGGGTTGCCAGCTGGATGAAAGCACAGAGACGACTGGATTCCTTAGTAGAAGAATAGAGAGAACGGATATGTGAGATGGAAGACCAGGCATATGGTCTTGAGGAGCTGCAGGACAGTGGTACCAAGTTTGACAGGTGGAGGACGAAGCATGGCTTCAGTCAGTGTCAGGTAACTACTATGGTTTGCCTTACCAGGTGGATGATGAGTCGCGACATCATTCTGTTACTGTATGTGGACGGTATGTTTTGCTATAGCAGGTTTGTACATACAGGGTTTTGCTGAGCTAAGGGTAAGATTAGTTCAGTGGCATGTCATGAGGAGTTTGGAGCAGCGGAATTCTTTGACATGGGAGGCATGGAGATCATAGGTTGATTTTGTCTCGAGTGGGAGCTGATGTGAATCAGGTGTTGGCGAGGTTCGAGATGCAGAACCAGAGCACACTAAGGGCTGGACAGGTACAGTGTCCGAAATCACATGAGGTCTGGTATAGACCTGAGTATTCCCATGCAGTGGGAGCTGTCAGAGTTAGGAGCCAATTCGGGGAAGTGGGTTCTCAGGTTTTCTGAGAGGGACCGGCAGCAGGTGTTGCTATGCTGGGTTAGGACTTCACTACAGGTGTTGTAGGTTCAGATGTGGCAGGTTACTCGGATGACAGGAGGTACATCACAGGTTGTGTGGTGTGTTGTCTTCAGGTGGGAGCTTGAAGAGGGATACAAACCAGGAAATAGATTAGACGGAGTACAGGTACAGGTACAGTGCAACTTTTTATCTCCAAATGGGAGATTGTTAGGATTGTGGAGCTAAAAGCTTCACTGATGCAAATAAGAGAGGAGGTTGCTGAAGATTGCAGAGAAGTTGGGGTCGGTCTGATCAGCCGACGTCGGCAGGATAGCAAAGGGAAGCAACCGACGTCGGTCATATATCGGCCGACGTCGGTCACCTCCAGGCAGACAGGGACCGACGTCGGTCGCCTATGTGGTTCAACTGTGAGCTATTTACGGGCAGTTAGCTAACGAACCAAGTGTTTGCATGAAGAGATCTAATTTTAGACTGAGAGCTGCGGATCTAATTATTGTAATTAGATGTCTAATTATTGTTTGGATGAGATCTATATAATAGACTCATGGTTGTATTGAAAAAGTGTGCTAGGGAGTAAGAGAGCATAATTATAAGCTCCTTCTGTGTGTGAGGTAGAGCAATGGTGCGTTCCTCCTAGTGCCTCAGTACCAGGTGTGTTGGTGCTGGATTGGAGAGCCAGCTGGGTTCTTCAAGAGTGTAGGATCTTGGTCACAGTTGCATGGCCTATATAGGAGATCTACATGGTAAGTAAGATCATTGATCTGCAGGTGTATGTGTATGCAAGGTCGAGGTTCACAGGTGAGCAGAACCATTGTTTGATTTGCAGGTGTGCAAGGTCATACAGACATCAACACAACAGGGAGCAGTATCAGGCAGGATCTACTTGGAGTACAGGTGTGTACTCGGATAGAGCAAGAGGAAGGCAAGGGAGTTCCTTCCATAAGTATGGTCTGTTGAATTGCAGGTTGTTGCAGATTCATGGGAGATCTACTTGAAGTACATTGAGTACTTGTGGAGCACGTGGAGTGCTTGTGGAGTGCGTGGAGCACTTGTGTTATGCGTGGAGCATGGGAGGTGAACACCAACTCTGTATTTGAGTTGAGTGTTATGACCTGTGAGAGGGAGAGCTTTGGGGAGAAGAAGTACTGTTCACTTGAGGTGTGGGAAACCTCTGTAAGGTGGTAGAGAAGAAGTGGCATCTTCTTTATTGTATTCTTTTCTGTATAAAGTGTTAATACAAGTTGTGTATTGTCTCTCATATGCTGTGTTATTCTGAATTCTAGTTACTTGTTGATTCTGGTTTATTTCCGCATATTTAAGTCGCTTGAAGTTTGGTAATCAATTGTATGTTTCCGGTTTCGCATCCTGACAAGTGGGATCAGAGCATGTTTGTTGTTCTAGATTCCTGACAGAATCGTACAAGTGCTAAAATCTCCCTTTTCCCCCCAAAACTACCTTTTTAACTGAATAACCTACCACTTTTTAGTTATGTCAATTGATTAATACTTAAGTGGACACATGGGGTAAGTCATCACATTTTTAAACCTTTATAATTCCAAATAAATTTGTACAACTCATTAAATGCTCAATTTTGACCCCTAGAATGACTCAAAAGGACATGGTGGATAATGAAAAAATGACCAAGGCTAATATATCATTGAATAACATTAAATTACCTATGATATACCTTATTAAAAAACATTAAACCCCCTAAAATACTTAAAACTCAAGTTTTTACCTAGTGGTGCCCTAATTTGACCTAAAAGCCAAACTTGGTCAACAAATTGGTGACTCATAGGCGTAGTATGCCTGTTATACTAAAGACCATTAGCCTTATCCTATCATGGGCCAAGGTAGTCAATGATTTATTGAAGATAAATAACAATTAATTTCCTAAAACATGTACACAAAATAAGCACAACACACCAAAAAAACATAAGACATCAATAAGACTCACACATGTGCATAAGCACTTAGGGAAAATAAGGAAAACAACAAACTATGTACAAGGAGATAAAAAGACATTAGTATCAATGTTTTAGATATCTCCCATTGATTGGGACATCTATCTCCTCTCCATCCAACTTTTAGAGTTAGAAATTATTGTGTTCCTTGCATTGCATGATAACATAAGGGCCACTCCATAAAGCATCAAACTTTATGTGGTTTCCAGGTTTATCCCTATCTTCATCCCACTTTAGAACAATGTATCCTTATTAGAAGCTTCTTGGCATGGATTTCTTGTCAAAGTATCTTTTTATTTGATCTTGGTGATCTCTCATAGTTTTCATAGCTTGATATCTTGTCTCCTTAAGCTCCATCAACTCACACAACCTAACTTCCATGATTTCATTCTCCATCAAATCCAACTAATAGGTGAGATCCAAGTCTGATAGCTCAATTGAAATATTTATTCTATCTTCTCTCCCATAAACAAGTGTATATGATGAGTTTCTAATGTGTCTTTTTGGGGTGATCCTATTAGGCCAAAGAGATGTCTTCAACTTGGAATGTAAGTCATTTGGTTCTCCTCCATTGTCCTCTTTATGATCTTGATTAGACTCTTGTTAGTGGACTCAACTAGTCAATTCCCTTGTGGATAATAGTTGGAGGAATTTATAATATATATGCCATGTTTCAAAGTCTATTCACTTGTTTTCATTCCAAGGAAAGCCATTGCAGTGTCTAAAATTATTATTGAAGGAGCCCCAAACCTTATCACTATGCCTTAACATAAGTCTAGAACTAAAGTTTCATTTTATTCCTTGAGAGAAATATCCTCCACCCATATTTTAAAGTAATCTTTAGTAGTCAACGTCCACTTGTGACTAGCACTAGAAGGTGGGTTGATTAGGCCTGTAAAATATAGACCCCATTACATAAAGGGTTGGTCAACTTGAATTAGATGAAGAGACAAGGCAAAAATATTTTTCTTAACATCAAAGAGAACAAATTTGTGACACTTTCTTACCCATGCATGGGTGTATTTAAAAAAACTAGACCAAAAGTATCTAGCTCTCATAATCCTAGCAGTTGTGGTTCTTAGATCAAAATGACCACCAGCTGGTCCATCATGAAAATCAAACAATATTTTATTAATCTGATATGATTCAACACACCTCACAAACACACATGATAATTCCTTCTTAAACAACATCCCATCAACAAGTACATAAGGAATGGATTGCAATCTAATGTACCTTATTTTAGCTCTATCTAGACCTTGTGGAAACTCACTAGTTTAAAGAAAATGAATCATATATTGTGTCCAAATATTCATTGATGAAGGTGAAGCTATCATAGGGTCATCATGAAGTGATAAAACAACCTCTTTTTATTCCTTTGAATCTGAAGCAAGGTGCTCACATAACCCCTTCCCTTTAACTAGCTTGGTTGTCTTGATTTCTACATCATACTCCATTACTTTTGTGATCTAACCAGCCCTTTTTCATTAAAATATCTAATCTAAATGAAATCTTTGATACTAGGATGAGGTATCAATATCTGAATCTTGTTGTTAGATAACATATGCCTAAACTTATTTACACTTCTAACAACTAAAAGTACTTGCTTCTCAACATAGGTGTATCTTACCTCATATCCTTCTAAACCTTGACTAATGAAAGTAATAGGTTGCTCCAATTTTTCTTCATTTTATTGAGTAAGAATGTAAGAGATTACCTCCTTATTTACAAAGGTATACAAGTTGAAATCCTTTGATAAATTAGGAATTTCAAGAGTTGGAGCTTGGGCAATGGCTTGTTTAATCTCTTCAAAACTTTCCTTCCTTGTTCTAGTCCAAGTGAACACTTCATCCTTCCTTAGCATAGAGGTTAGATGCTTGACTAAATTATAAAAATTAGGAATGAACCTCATGAAATTAATTTTCTCAAATAAACTTTTCAAACCTTTCTTGTGTTTGGGCAAAGCCAATGCCAAGATTGCACTCACCCCTTCAGGATTTATGGATAGTCCCTTCTTTGAGACAATGTGTCCTAAAAGTTTACCTTCATGGATATAAAACACACACTTACTTAGGTTAAAAGAGATTACAAAATCTCTACATCTCTAAAAAATATGTCTAAAGTGATTCAAGTGATCCTTTACATGCTCAGAAAAAATTGTGATATCATCAAGATACACCAACATAATATCATTTATTAGTCCTTGAAGAGCCATATACATTGCACATTGAAATGTAGCTCCAGAATTAGACAAGAGAAAAAGAATTTTACTATAAGATTATTTACCCCATTTAGTAGTAAATCTTGTCTTATATTGATCACTTTATTTCACCAAAAATCTGATTGTACCTAAAATATCCATCAAGGAGAGAAAACCTTTCACCACCGACCACAACTTGAAACATTTTCTCTATGGAATGAAGAAAATAATGGTCCTTCAATGAAAATCTATTTAAGTCCCTAAAAAAAACACATAACCTGATATCCCCATTCTTCTTCCTCAATGAGACTAAGTTTACCAACTAAGACGAATGCTTAATAGGAAAGATGATTTTGGACTCAATCAACTTAGTAAGCTCTTTCTTCATGAGAAGCTCAATCTTAGGATTGATTGGTCTTTGTCTTTGCTTAATAGGTTTAAAATTCTCATCTATCTCTATGGTATGTTGAGCTAAGTTTGGATCAAATCCCTTCAAATCACTATATTCTAATGCAAAGACATCAGGAAATTCCTTGAATAACTCAATGAAAGCATGTTTCTCTTCACTAGTACATACCTTCCCAAGTGCAAGCAACTTATCCTTGAAGATTTTTACTTTATCATAGTTGTATTGATTAGTATACATTATTACCTTCTATTTCTTCAATTGGTTATCATCATTGAATATGCTCTCAAGTGTGACTAAGCCTTTAAGAATTCTGCTTGACTTCAATTGTACAATCTACCCTCTATATTGTTGTTATAGTTTTGACTGATTCTTGGAAGAAAAATCAACCTCCTCTTATATAAAAAATTATATTTGTTGGTCACTATCAAACACTTTACAATTACTGACATTATCAGTTATGGAAGGCCTTACAATCACCTTGAGATGTGGTTGGTTCTTATCTTCTCTAATCCATTTTGTAACATCAAACTGAGCTCCAATTACTGCCAACCTATCAATAGGTTTGTTGTCTTCTCTTGGAATGGATTGGATTTTTAAATCTTATAAATCCTCCACAAGATCCCACACTCTATGCTTATAGTACTTAAGCAAATAGTTCTTAGTTACATTTTGGCCTCTTACTTGATTCACAATCAACTCACTATCATCATACAATTTTAATTCTTTCACACCTCTTTTCCTAGCCCACTCAAGGCCATGAATGAGGGCCTTATATTCTACCACATTACAAGTACAAGATAAATGCAATCTAAAAGTTGAATAATACCTTTATTTGGATGGTGAAACTAACATTGCTCCACCACCTGCCCCAATCTTGCTTCTAGATCCATCAAAGAATAGCTTCCATAAACCATTCATGTCTTCACTTGGCTTCATTAATTTTGGCATGAAAGAGTCCTCCTAATTCATGAAATACACTCCAAGACCAACTTCCTCTATGAATTTTTAAGGATGATGCTCATAATGTTCATATCCCCATTCATCTAAGTAAAAATAAGAAACTCCTTCAAGAGAAGATGTTGGAGATTGATCTATGTGAAGTTCCTCCTCATCAATAATGGCATAATTGACATTTGCCACTTTAGGAACATAAGGATATATATGATTATGATTGATAGAATCTGATTCAATCTTCACCTTAGTGCCATATTTTTTCCTAGAAACCATATAGGACCAACTGGCTGCCTCGTATCCACCTATCTTAGCTGTAAACTCTCTTAACAAACAAAAAGCAAAGTATGGAGGTAAACATACCACAACTACATAATGAGGAATGGAAAAATTAGAAAAATCATGTAAAATCAAATTCAAATCCTTGACTACTCCATAGTTCTTTGTTGGTGATCCATCCAACTATAAAATTCCTTTAGCCATTGGTTCATACTTGAGGCCTAGTTTATCCGTTATACACTTAGGCATAACCGAAGTACTAGCCCCACTATCTATGATGTAGTTTTGAACTAAAAAATCACCAATAATCAAGGATAGGTAAAAATTAGGAGTCTTATTAGTCTTTTTCATTTGACCATCAATGGGTTGAGTTTCATTTACCAAGACAACATTCTCATTTCTAGTTAATCTAACTTGCTTACCTAGTCCTTACAATTCTTTTTGAAACATGTCCTTTTGTCCTAGTATTGTCAATGAATCCCACAAGTAAATATTCAAATGTAAATTTTTCAACTGGTCCACAACATTGATAGAAGGATTGATCACTTTGAAAGGCTCTTTGGAAGCACTAGTACCTTATGATGTAGCTTGTGAAGGTGGATGTGTAGGAGTTGATCTTACATTCTAAAAATTCTGATTTTTCTAAACTTTAGGGATTAAGTTAGACCCACACACAATTATAGATTATTTAGGAGTAAAAATAGGTCCTTGATTATCCCCTTATGTCTCTTCAATAACCCTCTTCTTAGACCTAAGGTTAGAGGACACACTAGCATTCACATTGCTTGAATTCCCCAAATGATTGATGGCACAAAATTCTCCTTCAAAATTATTTATGAGATTATAATCAGATTGTGTTTTTCCACCATCCATTCCAATTTTCATTCCATTTTGCATTTTCATCTCAAAAGTGGAATCTTGATATGCTTGATTACCTTGCATTGTCATGTCTTGACTAGGTATTTCATTGGCATATGTAACTTGGCCTTGATTTTGGTCATAGGAGGGATATCATGGTTGTTTTAAAAAAATGTTATTTTGCATGGGGACAAGATATTTGGAATATTATGGGTCATTAGGATTATAACTTTGGTAAGGTCTAGGCTGAGTGATTTGACCTTGTCCTTGATTATTGCCTTGAAAATGAGGCCTATTTACTTGTCTAAACTGATTATAAGGCTGATAAGGTCTATAAATTTGAGCTTGTTGCCTTTTGAGGGAATTAAATTAATTAGTAAAACTTTGGATTAGACTCTTAACTTCATGAATCTGATTTTTGGGGGCAATTATAGACCTTTCTTGACAAGGCAAAGGAGCCAAGGTAAGTAATGCAACTTGACTAGGAGGATGTAAATTAGGGAACAATGGCATCAATGGCCCAAGAAAAATCTTCCCTAAGAAAATTCTTATCATTTATGGATATATCATAGGCATAATGAAGTGTATTCCCACCCATGGATTGGATCATCATGGCTACATCACTATTCAATGCTTTTAGATAGTACAAGAAGGCATAATTTGGAGTAGGTCTCTCAAGGGATGGAATCATATCCCTTGTTTTTTGAAATATAGTATTAAAATCTTTCATAAAATCTTATGGTTCCCTCTTTACAGTGGTCAATTTATCATATATTGATAGATGATCACTCTTCTCTCCAAACTTCTTAGTCAATAGATCTCCTAGTTCATCCCATGAACCAATATAATTTTTAGGTAGAGTCCCATACCAATATAAGGCTTTTCCTTTGAAATACAAGGAAAATAACCTAATAGACACATTATATTGAGTGATATTATGGATATTTCATAGGTTTTATATGTTTCTAATGTGTTTGATGGTAGTAATAAGAGCTTCTACACTAAAAGATGGAATACACTTAAGGGTTGCTCCTAGAATTTGGTCATATTAGGCAAGATTCAAAGGATATAATCTGGTGAAGGATATAAAATGTTTATTCCTAACCATCTTGAAATGTATGATATGGGTATTATAGGTTGAACTTATTAATAATTTGGACTTTTTAAACACCAACTCTCTTGAATAGGATGATTATATTCACAAACCTAAACCTTTTGATAGAATATGGAGGTAATTGTACAAACTCAAAGGGTATACCTTTAGTATCAAGACTAATGGTCACATTTGGCATGGAAACTATGGATTTATCAGAAACTAAAGAGTTGAAAACTTTAGTTGAGTCACTGAGTACTGAATGTATATGTTCTTGTAGCTACAACTATGCTAAGACTAGCACCAATCTTGGATAATATTCTAGGACTTAGAGTCCCATCGGGCATGCAAAAAACTATTGTCACTTGGATTTTTACCCATTTAGGAGATTATTATCTCTCCTCATCCAAGTGGAACAATGGAAACATCTCTCTTGTTATGGGTAATAATTTGGTGAGATAAATCTCTAGAAGGGCTAGTTCCTTTAATGCATTCTTTGAAGTACCTTCGTACCTATTAACTTTGGATGAAAGGGTTTAAGGAAACAAATAATAAAAATAAAAGGTAATGCACCAATATTATATTTCATCTTATTTAATTAAATTATACTACTTAGAGATAAATAAGGCTTCTTTCACACAAAACTCACAATTCAAGTTGCATTGTCACATCAATGTTTCATAAGCTAGGTTCAAAATGGTATTTGATACTTAAGAGGGTAATGAATTATTACTTTATGGAATAAAATCATGAACCACTTATAAGACACTTCTACACTTAGAAAATAAAACTAACAAAGACTTGTAACAATTTCTCTTCTACACACTTGGTCAACAATCAAGGATAATATGCTAGAAAATATCATCTTCTATTAGACAATACCAACAAGATTTAAATAATACTAAATTGTATAGTATGTAAGTAGGAAAAATAACTTTTTTATTTCTTCAATAGTCATTCAAATATAAAATTGGCCAAGGTTTCACCATTAACCAATGGAGGCTACCAAAAATAACCAAAAAAGTCAATATTTATAGCCTTTGAGAGAAGAACAAGACATGGGAATTCCAAATATCACTTGGACACTTTTCAATCTAAGAAAAGAGGTTAAAATTTCATGATAAAGAGATATTAGATGAGCCATTAAATTTCAAGAGGTAAAAATTTTGATACAAGTCATGAAACTTATGAAAAGTGGTAAAAAACTCCCAATCTTGGCTCAAAACATTGCCTTCACAATTTGAACTTGTTTGAACATCCCACAAATAACTAGGGATAGGTATAATTATTTGTATGAGAGCGAATGATTTCAAGAATGCCTCTCCATGCATTGGTTACATTTCTACTCAGCTAGAAACTCTTAGAAGGAAGCCATCATTGCCTGTAGTCTAAAAAACTCCTCTTTTTTGTCACCTCTCACACTTGTTATCAAAAATATCATCATTTTCCCATGAAAATTCATGTGAGGGAGTTAAATACACTTTTAAAGACCCTCCATGGCTTTAGACTACTTAGTTTCACCTTAAAAGGACATCCACTTGAGATTTTCACCCTTCTCACCCTTCTGTCCACTATGTTAGTTTTGATAGGCTAAGATGAGAGCTCTAGTTTGTACACTTAGTAGTTTTTTATTGGAATAAAATGGCCATAGGAATTTAGTATAATTTCTAATCTTCCACTCAAAGTTGATTTCATATTTAGACTTCTCTTTTAGCCTAAAAACAATCAACAAAACCCTATTTCTCACACCATCTAGACAATTTCATATAACTCATCTTGGTAGGATATATCTTGAGGGAGTATTATACATGTTCTAATATCTTTCATTACCAAACTATGTTATTAGGATATCTTTTCAAGCTTATTTTCTTTATCAAGTCTTAGCGAAGGGTTTAATAGGGTTTTAGGCAGTTTTTGGTCTTAATCCTTATTCATAAATATTTGAGATTGTATCTACCACTAAATTACATAAATTTTATGCAAAGGTACCCTACTAACCCCTCCCAATTCCTTTGGTTACCGTGCAAAGCCTTAGATGGGATATGAACATTTAAAAACACCCCATCAATCTTGTTCTTACCTTTTTTTCATGTTTATTCTCTCTCTGAGCTATAATTGGATTTATTTTATGTTACTATAAATATCCAAAACTCAAACATGTCTATATCCACCTCTCTAACATTCCTTAATCATCTAGATAGTCCACCAATAGTTAGGAATTACGATGGACCCCTAATTGGTTCTAGGTCCCTTAAAGGCCTAAAGGGTTTAACATGTACCCTACAAGTTTGAACTACTTGAACTAATATTTCATGCTTCATTACAACTGGTAATATCACCACATAACTTCCCAATCACTCCTCTTCTCCCTTTTCCCTCATTCACTAACTAGGCCTAGTGAAGGTTTTCCTGGTTAGACTATGTGCATGGGTATTTTGGTGATATTGATAGGTTTGAGAATATATTAGTGTCTCTATATAATTTTATTTCCTTCCATAAACCTCATAATACATTTATTGAGGTTACCAAATCTCCATATCAAGTCCTTTTCCCATTTTGCAGTCATTAGCTCACTTTGCCAAACCCTCATTTTCCTAGACTGGCTGACCTCTAAGAAAAAAAAGTGAGGTATATCCTTCATCCCCAAGGTAAAGTGAGTATTTTTGGATTTTTTACAAGTATTTATGATTATTTTTACTATATGGTTTAGCTAGATTCCTTGATTTAGATGCTTAACTAGCTTAAAATGCCCAAAAAGGCCTTTAAAAAGCATGTTTTCTTGCATTTTCTTCAAACCCTCCTAAGAGTAACCTCTCAAATCCAAAAATATACCTCTAGGTTTACTAAATTTTTTTATAATTCTCAATTTATTCTTTTTAATATTTGTATTCACCCAAAAAATCTTCTCTTCAATTGATTCTTCATATTCACCTATTGAGCAAAGAGGTTTCCTAGCTCAGTGTACATAATGATAGCCCTTTTGCCAAGTAGGGAAGGCATACGATCATTTTATCAAGGTATTTGTATTTTAATAACACATCTTGGCATATAATGGACCAATTTACATTGATTTTAACCTTCATCTCATCCCTAGACAAGTCCATGTCTCACCTTACCCTTACTAGCATGCACCCTATTGTAAGTGCATACATGGGTCTTGGGGCATATGTAGATTTGTTTCTCTCTTTTTTGAATATTATTAATTAAAAAAAATCCTCATTAAAATTTTAAAACCTTTCCTCATCAGGTATATATCCCCCCTCAACCCTACCTATACACCTTTGACCCTCAAAATTGAGTCTCTATTGCCTAGACTAAGACACCTCTTTTAGAGCCTATTGCAGGTTACTATAAGTGAAATTAGACCTTGTGTTAGATGTATGTAGGATATAAATGAATAATTATAGATCTAAAAAAATAATGAGGTAACTATCATACTTATTGTAGAACCTTAAAACACCATCTTTGCATCAACCTTTAGGTCATTGTCTAGGTTGAGATGTTATGCCCCTAAACCCTTCCTATAGATGTAATAAAATCATGAGACCTTGGTTATATTGTTTGGGAACCTATCCTAAACCCATTTTTATCAAAAAGGTCATTTTTTAACCTACACTCAAATTTAGAGTCCTCAAAACACCATTGGACATCAAAATCAAGGTCACTTCTATGTGTTGAGATATTCTACCTATAAGATTTGTTGTAGGTGTTTATAGCCTTGGTTGAGGTGATTATGATGTGAACATACTTCCTTGAATCCACATTGAGTTCACACATCATAAATATCACCTTTAAATCACCCTATATGGGCTAAACACCATCAAAACACATGCTTAAGTCACTGTTTTCTCATCTTACTTGTCTGACCCCCGTAGGTGTCAATTCCCATGCCAAAAGGGTACCTGTAGGTAGTCATAGGGGTCTATAATACATTGTATTAACCTTTTCTTGATTATTTTCATTCAATTTAACCTCATCTCATTATTTGAAACCTACTAGTCATAAACCATTTGTTCAATGTTTCTCCTTAGGGGACAAAAGACCATTTATCTCCTTAGGCTTGTAGATGTTAATGGAAAATTTTAGTGGTTTTTTAGGCATGTTTGGGACCTAAAATAACCTATCCTCCCTTAATTTATGACCTATATTATTTTATGAGATATTATCCATAATATAATTCACAACATTCAACTCTTTATATGCTTTGAGACCCTTAGCATACCTGTCATAAGAGGTCCATAAGAACCCCCTAAAGCTTTGTTTTGACGTTTTTAGGGAAAACTTCCCTAAACCTAGTCATGACCTTCACACATGATTACACACTTTTTGACCTTTATCCACTTTATATATTTTTATCATGGATTTATATTCATACCAATATCTTAAAGAAGTGTCAAATTTTTTCAACCCTTCCGTATAAACACTTTAATCCCCTACTCAGCCACCTATAGGTGGATGTTTTAATGCACAAACCATGAGTTGACTATGGGCATAATGAAAATATCCATGACTATGGAATTTTTATGCTTCAAAAAACATACTAATTTACTTATATAAATACTAATAGGTTGGAAAACACATTCACCTTCCCATGCCTCAGTATGACATTAGTAAGGGCCTTGTAGGTGTGCATTAGGGATGTTATACAAGCAAGTCATGGAATTGAGAAAAAGCATGTTAGTGAATAGATAAAAAACCACAAAAATTAATTTTTTAATATTAAATTACATGATATTAGTTCTTATACACCTTTAAACTAGTTTCAACCTATCTTTTCTAACATGAAAATCACCTGTATATACATGGAGAAGAGCAATCAGGGACATCTCATGACTGTTTTAGCATGGTGGATGAACTTATGACCATAATTTCACCTTTTCCAAGTATATAAATGGACTATTTAAAAATAATTATGACTTTGAAAACTAAAATACCTTGATTATCTTCCCATGAGCAAGTTGAACAAGCTTGTACAGGTGGCTAATACTAAAGTTAGGCAAAGAGTTGAGAATGGAGAAAGACAAGGTGAGAAATTGATCCAAAGTATGATTTGATGAAACCAAACATGGTAATGGGTGATAATATTGATATGAGGCATGTGAAAAATCATATTATATTAAAAAACAAACCTATACAAAAGCCCAACATTCTATAACAAGGTAGAAATGATTGTAAATTCTCTCCTTCACTCCTTGCAAACTGAGTTTGTTGGCTCATCACATCAGGTAAAAATGTGAAACTAATAATGGATAAAATTATATAAGAGATTAAACCTCCTTTTTAACCAATATTAACAAGTGAATTATATGAAATTTCATAAATAAGAAAAAAAGTTGTAGGGTACATAGATTAGTAAGTAGATTTGAAAGGTCAACTTCTTAAGAATGGTTCATAAAGGTCAGACCACCATTCCTCTTCAAAAAAACATAAAAATAAATATAAATGAGTGTAGAATACACCACGTATATCATTTTTCTTGAAATCTCTTATGTTGACCATACCAAGTGTAAACTTGTAGGTCACTTTTGCTTGCCAAGAAGGGTGAAAATGAATAAAATTGTTTTGAGAAATAAATGGAACTTAAATATCAAAAAAAATATGTAACTAAGATTTGGGAAGCTGAAGAGACATTGTGTGATATTTTTCCATGTGGCACACTTCCCAAGGAGCTATATAAGTGCTAAAATCTCCCTTTTTCTAGGAAAACTAAATTTTTAACTGAACAACCTACCACTTTTTAGTTATGTCAATTTATTAAGACTTAAATGGACACATGTGTCATGGCATCACATTTTTTAACTTTCACACTTCCCAAGAAATATGTACAACTCATTAAATGCTTAATTTTAACCCCTAAAATGACTCAAAAGGACATAGTGGCTAATGATAAAAGTGACCAAGGATAATATAACATTAAATAACATTAAATGACCTATGATATATCTTATTAAAAAACATTAAACCCCGTAAAATATCTAAAACTCAAGTTTTTACCTAGTGGTCCCCCAATTTGACCTCAAAGTCAAACTTGGTCAATATATCCCTTTCTTCCAATGAGTGTATATTAATAAGTCAACTTGGTCCACCCTATATCCTTATTAACTTAATTTCATACCCTATCTTCCATAAATATTTTACCTATATGACTATATACACTTAGCTACCTCTTGGATTATAGAACTTAGTCAACTTGGTCGACTTTGTATCATTCCTATCTCTTTGATTTTGCATCAGATTTGTCTTAATCTTTCTACCTCATCATGAAATTCCTATTTTAAGACAAAATTGAGTTGGATTAAACATATATAATGAGATTTAATAACCCCAATAGGTTCTCCCATAAGTATCTTGTGGCTCCTACCTTATATGAAATTAATGTGCATGTATCTACTCACACTACAAATTATGAGACCCCTCTTCATTCCTCTTCAGTTTAAGACCCTCTCTTCTCCCTAGAATATCAACATGAATTATATTATACCCCATAAATTCTCTTATTCATCAATGAGTTTTCTCAACATCGAGGAAAATATCCTTATATTATTTACCATCTCATGATAAGTGGTCAAACCAAGGAGCCCCATTCACCTTCTCCTACATTCTCACTCAAATTTGGGAACACTATATTCTTTGCTTCTCAACCTATTACCTCTCTTTTTACCCCTTCTCATACTATGACATCTTCCTCTTTGACTTCCTTCACTTCTATGCCTAATATATCTACTAACATGGTAGGTTCTACATCTAATGGGCCTCTTCTATGACCCATTCTTCTCAATTATTCCACTAGTGAATCATATTATACCCATGGTAATCATGCCTCTAGTGTTACTTATTCTCATCCCTCTACTATTACATATTTTAACACACAATAAAATCATGCTACTAGTGCCTCATTTACCAACAATTCTTCTCGAGCTACTATTAATACCCATAGTGGTACCCAAGCCACTACTACCAATTCTAATACTTCATATAATGCAAATAAAACCACTCAAACCCATCAAATTATATTACAAAGTATTAATCAAATGAATGATTTTCATGCTAACAATGCAAACCAAATGATGTAAATGCAAACCATCTTCAAAATCACCCTTAGTAGGTTCTATGGGAAACACAACCAAAATACCCACCACCTCCTCTGTGGGATTCCCATAGTAATATTATCCCCTAACCTCCTCTTGTTAATAAAACAATCAAGAAACTTCAAAATGAGACTCTTACACCTCAAATTGTTAACAATAATATAGGAGGAATCACCCCTACCATTACTTACAATGGGTCAACTGATCCTACTCTCCACTTAAAAACATTTGAAAATCTATATAGAGATTGGGTCAAGTTAAATACTTTTATTGCTACTAATATATTATCAAAAAGTCTCATGAGTGATGATTTATATTGGTACAACCAACTCAAATCTCATTCCATCACTAGTTTGTAAGATTTAGTCAATGTTCTAATCTAATAATTTCAAACTAGTGATCTCCTTGAAAATACTTTGATCCATTTTATTAATTGTAAATAACTTGAGACTGAAACTACACAAGCTTTCATCAAATGATAGAATACCTTGTCTAAAAAATGGGAATAGAATATGTCATATGATAACTTATTTCATCTATTTACCAATGTTCTTTATCCCAATATATAATATCAAGTCCTCTCTCTCTCTCTCTCTCTCTCTATGCACATTGGAAGAGGTCATTGACCAAGCCAAGTGCCAATATTTACTCATGCATTAATTTGAACCATCCCAATCTTCTATGGGTGCTCACATGTTAATCAAAAATGAGAATTGTCATTCTAAAAATTATGATGTTACCAATTATAATGATACCATTCATACTATTCAAGCTATTGTTACCAACCAAGTTTTAGAACAAGCTTCCCCTCTCAACTACATCACTAATCTTCATCTATATTTAACAAATAAAATAAATGTTCATAAACCTTTATCCTTAGTAGAATTACAAAGGAATCTACCAATGCCTCTTTCATAAAATATTGATCCCAGTCATCCCATTCATCCTAGTACAATCCTAATAAATTTTTTTGGTTTCATTCTAGTTGGGGTCATTCTCATGAGACTTGTATACAACTTTTTAATTTGGGTATGGATTTCATTCTCGATCCCAATTTTGACTATGATTCTATCATTTTTAAATGTCAACAATCTTATGACATTGCCTTCAAATACCATGAAACACAAACTAAATATCAAGATTTGAACCAGGCTAATGTTCATTTGGTTATCTATAAATATCATCTTCCAAACCACCAAAATAATGAACACAAGCCTACTCCTTCTACCAATAATGTTGATAGTCTTCTTGACCCATCTCCAAAAGATAATGTGGTCAATATGACTAATATGTAAAGGGTGGTTTCATTCATTTATCCTCATCCCATCCACACTCCTCAATTATCTCACACTATTTGTGTTATCCAAGAATTTTCCCCAACTCACTTAATAGAGTTGGGGCAAGAAGATCTTATATCTTTTGATGAACTAGTTCCAACATCTCCATTAGATAATACTTCTCACACCATTTCTACCACTCCACCAACCTATTTACCCATCACCAATGATACTCAAATTTATCTTAAAACCTCTTCCAATTTATCTCAAAACAAACCTTCATCAACTACCCCATCTTCTCAAAATAATCAACAAATTTGTCCTACCATTTAACCTCCTACATCTTATCAACATAAATTCACATGTTCTTCATCTCTTCCTTCTGAGGACCTCCTTCAACACTATGCAATTCTTTCCAAAAATCCATTTATGGGTTATGATGAATGGGATCCTATCATAGAGCTTACTAATCTCCAATCTCAAATCTCATTTATCTAACTTATGTAGACTTTTCTACATTGTATGCAATGGGAAATGTAGCAGATCTATAAATCAATACTAGCTCAAAGAAGATAAATCCTACGTACACTTATGATTTTGGATACATTAGATAATTGGGGTCATGATCAATATGGATCTTATATACATATCCAAGGGATATATTAAAACAATAATATCACTAGGGAGGGTTCCAAAGCCTTAAGTCAAGAAAAAATATGCAGTAACCCTAACTAGGTCCTATGTTTTCATATTCACTATACTAATAACAAGTAAAGTAAAATCTAATCTAGTGCTCACCAAAGCTTGTGGCACAAAGTGGGGGTGATAAAAAATAAAATTAAACATGTATAGAAGACATATATACTCATGTCAATGTATATAGAATCTTAGTGCATGGAAGAGAACTAAAAATGCATATCTATCTACTCTTACAAAGGAGGAATAAAGTTAGGAATACTTACTTTTGAGGATGAACCCACAAAGCCTCAATATTTTCATTGGCCAAGGTGTTTCACAAGAGGTTATTGTGGTATGTAAGGATGACAAGGATAAATCAACTCTAGGATACATAACCTATCAATGCATCCAAAAGACTTATTCACAATACAAGATCCATATCTCCAAAGAAAATATGAAACCCTAAGCTTACTCCTCAAGTAGAATGGTGGATACGTAGATGCACAATATATCTTACTTATTCTTATCTTCTTTATAAATGATGTAAATGAACATGTTTATATAAGTGGATCTAATCATAAACCCTTCCAAAAATTTTAGTCAATAAGGTCAACCTAGTTGACCTAGTATTAAAATTGATAAAAACTAACTATATTATGAACTATGGTGGCCATGGTCGACATAGTTTTCAGTAGGATTTTTTAAATAACATTATATGGTCAATATGACTAATGTAGTAATGTAAACTACCAAAAAGGGATTTAGGTTAGGGAAAGGGATAATTAAGGTGATAAATGACTAGATAAAGGTGAAAAATAGGAGGAAAATCTTAGGGGAATGGTTTTTAGGGGACCAGTGTGTAGATAACAAGTGCAAAAAAGAGATAACAATCCTATGAAACACCAATGGTCTGCCCACCCATTTCTTGGTGCACCCCTTAAGGCATGCACTCATAGAGATTGAGACTTAAGGGGTTCCTACAAGATAAAGAGTGTCAACAATTGATAAAGTTTTAAAATATTATGTGAATACATATGCCTCACTCAAAGCTCATCATATGTCACGTAGGTGCAACATGGGATGGTGCTTTAGGAAAAAACATAGTGACACATAATGTTGAAGCTAAATAAAGTAAAATAAAGAGTGAATAAAAAAAGTTAAAGGACATAATTAACAAATACATACCTTTACTTACATTAATGTTATATATAAATAAGGAGATGTGAGAGATGTGAAGGTGTCCAATGTGAGGAACATTTAGGTGAACCTATAGAGATTAGAAAAAAAGAGCATAAAAATCATTTTTTTTGAAATATAGGCATATAATAGTGGAAATGATTCTCTATAATGTTAGGATTCTAGAACATTTTATGATTTGAAAAAAGAGTTAGTGGAGAAAAGATATGATCAAAATAATAAATTTGGTAGTAAATTTTTGAAGGGTAAATAATTTTGAATAGTAAGTATAAATAGGGTGAAAAAGAATTCATTTGGTATTATTTACTATTATAAGAAAAACAGATCTATGAGAAACCTAGTGAGAGCCTATAGAGTTAGAATGGTGAGGAGATGACAATAGAGATGGGAAAGACATATAGTGGCTGAAACACATGCAACACAAGTAAGCATTTTAAAATTTCAAAATTTTGAGTATTTGTATTTGAAATTGAGTGATTTATAGAAATTGGATGATTAGGAAAAATCTAGATACCAGAATGAACCCTATGGAAAGTTTAGGGAAACTAGGGGTTAAAATGGGGTATCGGGTAGGAAAGAGTTAGACAAATAAATGCCCAAGGTATTTATGGTAATTAGTTAAAAATTCATCAAAATTAATGAATAATATCAACCAATATGACTTAGTTGGTAGGAGATAAGGAAACAAATAGTGGGCTGACTCAATAATAAGTGGTCCACTTAATTGGTTAGGTGAAAAACTAATGGGCCGACTTAGTAGTAAGTAGTTGGCCTAGTTAGTTAGGTGAAAAACTAATGGGCCAAATTAGTAGTAAGTGGTTAAATTAGTTATTTAGGGGATGAAATGGGATGAATTAGTACTATTAAGTTAAATATGGTTAAAATTAAAGCAAACTAATTTGTTTTGGTAAATTTTATAAGAATGTATTTTGATTTTAAAATGACATAGAGGTCTAATACACCCTTTATTGTTTGATATTTTGTAGATGACAAATATTTTGGTGATTTATTAATGATTCATGGTTAATTGTTTTGCTAGAGTGCATGATAGAAGTGGACAAGGCTAAGTTTGTTACTTTGGGCTTAGGAGGCATCATGGAGATGAGATGTATCCCATTAAGTGTTGATCTTATTGTCATGCTCCTTGAAGCATGGGAATGATTGACCAAAAAATTTTGATGTGTGGTAAATGGGGATACCATAGAGGTAGGTATCATGTTGGAGGACATCTATGCATTATTTGGACTACCTATAGGGCACACTAGTGATCATAGGGAAATATGAGTACCATCCAGGTGGGAGACATGCTTAGATAGGATCTACCTAGGGATAAGGGTGAGATTATTTGATGTATAAATTACATATATTATAGATATTTGAAAGCCTATGATTGGACTTGTGATAACATGAGTATTGTGTCATAAGTAGGATGACAAGGTACCACTATATGTGATAGCCTTATACCAATCTATTTTGGATTAGGGGAGATCTATGATTTTAGGTATGTCATCTAGGTTCATCTCATGCATGATATGTATGAGATGTTATCTAGAGGGTATAAGACAATGGGACTAGTGATATTGTTAAGCACTTGGATATATGAGAGGTTCTTGATGTATCATCTAGCTAGGTTGCCCCATGTGGTCAATGATAGGTTACTTTAAGTTGTGATATGGAGATAGGACTAAGTAATATGGCCTATGCCCTACATGATAGCACTAAAAAATTTCACATGAGGAGAGATCATATGGTATCCCTATGTACATATTATTAATATTTGGTTGAGTTGGGTGACTATGGTGTCGAGGTTAGCTCAAGTGTAGATCACATGCCATTATACCTATTGGGTAGAGCTATATCTAGTGGCACACTTACCAAGATAATTTTGAATCCCACACCAAGTGGATCATATATTAGTCCCCAAATTTTTGGCATGACATGTGAGAGAACCAAAGTGTAAATTAGGAGGAGTGTTAGTCAATAGACAAGAGATCAGGTTATGGCATGTGAGACCATGGACTAGTCAATTATGATAGTTGATATCCAGAGGAGAGGGAATATATGTGGATGCAAGGGTGTAGTAGGTACCATAGTAGCTACCATATTAGCTACCATAGTAAGAGGGGTAGAAACCACCTCAGGCACACCACCAATGAAGATTCTAGTGGTGAGATTGAGCACCAAAGGTGGTGATACAAGATGACCTAGTAGTCAGCCTAGGGTAGAGCTCATTGATAGAAGCACCATTGAGGAGAGGTCCAAGATGTGTATGGGTGATGAATCTAGGTTTTGATTTGATAGGTAGGTATCCCATGAATGAGGTACTCAAGGGATGGGTTGATGGAGAGACCATGTTTGGAAGATGAGAATATGGGGAGATAAAGGTTGGACACACTAGAATAGGTAATAAATGTTTTAATTTTTAGTTTTTGAGATAAAATACTATTTTATATATGATTATAGGTAGATAGATATATTTTGAAGTGTATATGTGATATAATATATTTTTGGTTTAAATTTTACAAATCCTATAGCTAAGGAGGTCAAATGGGGGTCCCTAGTCATAGTAGCAAATGATGACATTTTGGACTAGGTTATGACACCGTATGACTGCACCACACTAGATAATCTTGTGGTACCATCTACCCTAGCTTAGGTGATCTAGTTTAAACTAGGGGGAGGCCATGATATAGATAAAAGACATGCAAGGATGGATTATAGATATAGATAGGGGTTGGAATAAGAGAGGCATAGGGTTAGTAGGCCTTGGCTCAAGAGAGATCCACACACATGGATACCATGATCTAACTGGGATAGGTACAGGTCCAAGTGGCCAACCTATAGGGATAGGTAATAGGGTTGAGATCTTAGACATCCTCATTACCATGCACTATGCATAAGGGATAATTTGAATCATTTATGGGTAGCATGGATAGGACAAGAGATAGACATGATAGTTCCCAACCATAGAATTGGAGTGATAGATTTTTATTTTTTGTAGACAAATATGTGATATATAGAGATAAATTGTTTTCATAGTTGGATGTTGATCTTATGAGTTATATGTTGGTTGTGGTTATTGATGCATGTATATATTTATTTTTATCTCATGCATTTTACTTTTTTTGTATATTCTATAAGAAATATATGTGGGGTGTTTTCTTTTCTAGAATTGTGTAGTACATATGCATGGTTAAAAATAAATAGGAAAAAAGATTTTAGAAAAGTATAAGTAATCATAAACAAATGAATTACACACTATTTCATGATGGAAAATGTGTAATAACAAAAAATGAACAAGTATAATAAACCAAAAAGTGGTAAACAAGAGGGAAAAAATGTTTTTAAATCATAAAAAAGATTGGCACCAAATTAAAATAGAAAAATCACACTAAATCATGTTAGAAAGTATGAAAATCATGTAATAACATGGAAAGCACATGAAATACAAATGGTATAAAATCAAAACAATTAAGTCAATCAATAATACTAAATCATGTTGAGTAGTATAAAAGAGAAACAAAATTAACAAAAATGTCTTAAATTAATCACACTAATTCAAGTTGGGAAGTATGAAAAACTTAATAAAAATGGTTGGATTCTTACATGTGATCAAAAAATAAGAAGATAAAATTTAAATATTAATATATTTAGCATAAAACATAACAAATTAATATGGTAAGCATGACAGTGATGTGTAACTTATAATCAATCACATATTATCTCATATTTGATACATGTAATTTTGTTGTGACTTGGGTATTGGAAACTTTTGTGAGGAAGGCCAAGTCCTATCCATGTTCTTACACTGCAACTCACAAAGGTAATACCAATGAGGTGGAAACAATGTTAAAATATGGTAAAAGGGAATGTTTGGAATGGTAATGTGAAAATTGGGTAATTTTTGAGGAAGGCCTAATGCTTTCCAAGGTCTTACACTACAACTCACAAATAAAATCCTTAGGGGGAGTGATTAGTGAACAAAATAATATTTCTCAACAAAAAATATTAGGGTGGTAGGGAGTGAAAAAAGGAATGTAAGAATCATAACATAGGCAAATAATGAGAAGACCTTAGGAGATATGAGGCACACTAAGGACATGAAAAAGACATTAAGTGACTAGTGATTATCAATATACAAATGATACTTGTTCACTATAGACACAAAGCTATGTAGATAAATAAGTGTGGTACTAAGATCAACTCATGTTGGTTATTTTGAATAATAAAATTAAAATGGACTTACCTTCCCATGGCATTTTCCTCATTCCTCTGGGCCCCTTATAGATCCATCAGTCTACTATGAAGATTGGGTGCTTGCATGAAAAAAAAAGGTAGCACTAAAATATTTTTTATTCTCCTTTTCTAATCTACTAGCCTACCATACCCCAATGGACCTGATCACTATAATGAGTCCAAATGTGGAGTTTTATCTTTGATTATAAAAATGATATGTGCTTAGAATCACATCTTTTAGTGTGATTTGACTTTTTGAAAAAAAATTAATGTTACTTTTTAGATCATTGCCTCTTGTTAAATGATTTGGCTTTTGAATGTTTATTGATTTAAATATTCCTCTTCCATATGGATTTGGAATGACAAATCATGAGATCTAAATTGATACACATGAATGAGATTTAGGATTAGGCTAAATTAAGCTAAGTATCCAAAGATATGATATATTAGAACACATAGGCTAAACTATGAACCAACATGTTATCTCAAGTCTCAATCATGTGTATGCTCAGTTTGTGAAAGTAAATAAGGGTAATATAAAGTGGAATGGTAAAAGGAGATTATATGAGATGAGTTGTTTTCAAGATGATCAATTGGTAAATAAGGAATGAATAAAGGGAGGAAGGTTTGTATAACTAAGTCACAAATAAAAATTATCCATGTTTATCGAGATAAGATAACAAACAATCATGAAAGAGAACAAGATAATCATAGAAACTGAAATTAATAAGAACATGTATTAATGAAAAATAATCCATAAGAGAACATATGAAAAAAATGACATCATAAGCAACATATAGTGTGAAATAAAAGTCATCATGTAAGATAGATAAGAATTTAACTCAGTGTTAAATGATATAAAGTAGATAAATGTAAATTTAGAGCACACATCCAATCCAAATGAAGAAATAAAATGAAATAAAACCATGCTTATGTTCATAAATACTAATATATTTATCCACACATATTATTTGTAACATCTGATAAGTCTCTATGAAGCTGAACTCAAACTATAGTGAGAATCTCATCAATCTTTAGTAAAAGTTGAGAAAATACTTCACATCAAATATCCTAGATATAGAATGTAGGAATGCTTGAAGGATAGTGATGATGAGGGATATCATGTATGGGATGATAAATATAATGAATGTGAGTGGAATATATGATATATGAAGAGGTCACTAGTGGAGTGTGATCCATGGGTGGAGAAATGGTAGGTAGATAACGAACCATAGGTGGTAGAAACATATTCAAGTTTGAAACTTTGCTCACTTACCTACTCTCTTAGAAAATGATACCTAGTCAGAATGTGTTTGGTCCTTGAGTGTATGATAGGGTTCTTTGAGACATTTTTATCACTTGTATTATCACAATAGATAGGGCTACAAACATGATACTCTACCTTATAGTCTATTAGTTTTTATTTCATCCATAGTACCTAAGTGCAACATGAAGCTAATGCAATGTACTCATACTCACAATTAGACAATGCTACTAAAGTTTTTTTCTTACTTATCCATGAAACTCAGTACCCACCTAGGAAAAAGGATCTTCCACTAGAAATCTTCCTATCATCTATACTACTTTCCCAATCTACATTTGTGTAGGCTATCAAATTAAACTCCTTACTTCTTGGATACCACAATCCATACTCAATAGTCCCTTTGAGATACCTAAATATCCTTTTTACTAATTGTAGATAATTCTCCTTTGGGTCTACTTTGAACCATCCCATAAGACCTATTGCTTGCATGATGTTAGGTCTAGAGGTAGTGGTGTATAACAAACTTCTAATCATTAACCTATATGATGTCTGATTGACTTTTAAAGACTCATCTTCCTTGCTTAATTTACATCTTGTGATCATGGGTGTACTAACTACCTTTCAATCCCCCATCTCAAACTTTTTCAACATCTATCTTATGTACTTATCTTGTGAGATGAATATGCCTTTTTCAAATTAAGTGATTCACAACCCAAGAAAGAATGATAATTCTCCTAGCATGGAAATCTCAAAGTCTTTCTTCATCACCTATACAAAAGCCTTTGTCATATTCTCATTGTTTACACCAAAGATGATGTCATACACATAAACAACTACTATCAGATAATGATCATATTTTGTTATAGATTACTATCGACAACTCTTCTTTTGAATCCTTGATCCAACAAATACTTCTCCAACCTATCATACCAAGCTCCAGAATCTTATTTTAGACCATAAAGAGCCTTTTTTCAATCTAAAAACATACTCTTTGTCATTTTATAGTAATAACCCTTTAGTTTTCTCAATTTACACTTATATTTCCAAATTACCATTCAAAAAGGAAGATTTGACATCCATCTGGTATACCTTGAATCCATTGAATCCTGCATAATCTAAAAATAATCTAACAACCTCCAAACTTGCTAGTGGTGAAAATGTCTCCTTAAAGTCTACCCCTTCAAATTGTGTATATCCCTTTCATACCAATTTATCCTTGTTCCTAGTGACTTATCCATATTAATTCAGCTTGTTTCTAAACACACATTTTGTGTCAATGACATTCTTGTCTTTAGGCCTAAGAACTAGTTCCCAAGTCTCATTATTCTCTATTTGATCTAAATCCTCATTCATAAAACCTATCCAAAATTTGTATTTTATTTCTTATGTAACACTCTTAGGTTTAATTGTGGATAATAGAGTAACATTTTATTAATTTAGATTACTTACCAGTCTTCTCCTTGTTTGCATACTTGCATTCTTATTTCCAATGATTTGAGATTCAGGGTGATCTCCTTGAATCTATCATGAGGGTCATTTTGAGTTTTATCTCTCTTCAACTTATTCTTCTTCCTCATCAACCTCTATAGTCTCCTCTTCATTATTGAAGTCTAATTTCTCTAAAGTGTTCTTTGACTATGATTGAGATTTCCTTGTCTCATCAATCTTCACATTTGTAATTTCCACTATCTTTTGTAGTCTCTTGTTATAAAATATATAGGTTGAGATCACTAATGATTATTTGAATAATATGCCATCATTATATCTAAATCCAAACTTACCCAAGTATTCATCATCTCTTTTGATTAAACATTTGCTCCCAAATACTCTAAAGTGTTCTACATTTTTAGGTCTACCCTTCCATAGTTAATAAGGAGTCTTGTTACCATTAGTCCTTATTTTTAATCTATTCAAAATGTAGACAAAAATGCTTAATTTTTCAATATCCATTATATAATATAGATTAATTCAAAATAGTTATATCCATCTCTTGAAATGTTTTATTATTCCTTTCCACTACCCCATTCTACTATAGGTTTCCTAGATGTTGAGAATTGTCTCCTTATTCCATGGACCTCACAAAAGTCATCAAACTTATTAGACCAAAACTATCCTCCTATATCATATTAATCACTTTATATTCTCATTCTTCTCATTCTCAAGAAGAGCCTTGAATGCCTTGAACTTGTCAAGAGCTTTTGATTTCTCTTTAAGAATAAAACCCAAGTAATTCTTGTATAATCATCAATGAGTAATATGAAGTATCTATCTCCTTGAATGATTTGAATTATTGTAGACCCATAGAGATTAGTGTGGATTAACTCCAAGTGTTTTGTAGTAGATTACTCCTTAAACTTTAACCTTCTTTTAGTCTGCTTACCATGTTGACATGATTTGCAAATTATGTTTTTAGGTTTGATGATCTTAGGCATGTTCTTCACATACTTTTTAGTGCTAATATTGACTAGGTTGTCAAAGATTAGGTGACCTATAATTTTGTGTCATATCCAAATTTCATCTATCTTTCTCATGAAACACCTCTCCTAATTGATCTCATTCAAAACATATAGGTTGTTCTTAGTCCTCTTGGCATTAGCAATAAGCCCTCATGATTTGTCTCTCCTTATCTCACACACTTTGTCATGAAAGGTTAGTGTGTGTTTTTTATTACACATTTTATTCACACTAATAATATTATGTTTCAAACCTTCCACTTGAAACAAATTGTGTCTTGGTATTTCCATTCTCCAAACTTAAGACACCCTTGCCAACTATATTGGTAGTTGTGTTGTCTCAAAACCTAACTATCCCTACAATATTGTTCTTTAATTAAATGAACTTATTTATATCTCATATCATGTGGATTTAGTAACCATTATGAATAAACCATTTAATGCTCTCATCTTAAATATGAAAGGTAGTCTGAGCTAACATAGAGTCCTATTTGGTCTTCTATTCCTCCTTGGAAAATAGTCCATCTTGCTTCTTGAGCTCAATTTGATATGTCCTAGCTTGTTTTGGATTCCATACCAATGTTTGATATTTATTATACATTCTAGGAGCTTCATATTTCTTGTTGAATCTTTTGGACCTTATAAATATATTAGGGAAGACTATTGCAGTGTGTCCTACACTATGACAAATGTAGCAAATAATATTTATGTACTTACCATGGTTTTATGATAACTTATCTTTTATAGAATTGGGTTTCCAAATTTATCTTTTTAGGTTGCTACTCTTTATTTTTTCTAACTTATCATGCTTTCTCTCAAAGTTACTCAATTTGTCTATGAGTTTTTCATGCTCAATATTCAAAGAATCTAGCTCTATCTTCAACTAGTTATGCTCAACTTCCTTTATCTTACACCTTATGTTGACCTCTTCTAACTAAATTTTGATATCCTTTATTGTATTATTTTGATGTTTCAAATCATCAAGATTATTTATGAGCTTAGCTTTAGGGTCTACTTTATATTCTATTTCTTCATTGTCATAGTAGACTTCTTCATCATACATGTTGTCTTCTTCTTATGTATCACAAGACATCGTTGTGATTCTGAGGATCACCTTCAAGCTATTAGAATTGCCTCAAAGGACTAGGATCTAATACCAATTTTTATAAAAATAATGACTAAGAGCGGGGGGTTAATTATTCTTCAAAACTTTTACAAATTTACCTTGTTATTTATGAACTATCAAAATAATATACTAAACTAGAAACACATTAAGAGATATGAGCATGAGAGAAGATCAAAACACATAGAACACTTATTTTAGTGGGAAATACTCAAGGGGAATAAAAAAACCAATTATGTAAATTAAATACTATCCTATAATTCAAAAATCAAGATTAAGTGAAGCACCAACCCCAACTAGCCAAGCAACAACTTGACTAAGCTTTAACAACCACCCACTTGCAAGGAGACACCAACCCCATATATGACTCATCACCAAATAATCCACCTCAAACCTTTGATAATATTCAAAACCCTTTGATTCTCATAAAATATATGATTATATTCTTCATCTTTGCACACACTTCTATCCTTCTCAAACTAGTCTCTAGCATTCTTCACTCAATCAGATCTCTTTAAGATAAATTACATAATTTGACCTTGATAGTCATATAAATTAACACTATTATATTGTAATTATATTTTATATAAACCTTGATTATATTTTATAATACCTCCTTTATCTCTCCAAAATTATTTATATTTTTCACTTCAACTCTCATTTCTACTAACAAGTAAATTAGGCCTTGTTCTTATACTAGCCTCTTACTCATACACCTCTTGGTCATCCATACACACTTGAATACTTATATTTTAAATTAAATAGGACTTATAACATTATAAAAACATTAATAAATAATTAAAATGTTTTTTTCATAGCATATAGTACCAATACCCTTTCCTAAGTTTTAAGGAGACCTAATTCAATTGGGCCTTTATTAGCACATGTTACCCTTTGAACTTTTGGAAAACTCTGAAAAATTATCACATGGTATAAAAATATCATATATCCATAAAATATACCCTATAAAACTTCAATTTTTTCCACAAAACCTTTTAGGTTTGACCACCATTTGAACTTATTCTCAAAACACTATTCATACTTGGCATGTGCATGCCTAGAAAGTCTATCTTAAATAATTAAAGAATAAGACCAATTTTTACAAATAAACATGGAAAAACATCACACACATATAATATACGTGACCTTATGGTAATCACCATGTGATTTATTCTTCTCAACTTAGGGTAAAAGGACTCAAACCCTTCTCTATAAAGAGCCCACTCAGAACTACCAACTACCCTCAAAACACAGTCATAGAAACATGTAATTTTGTCACATGAAATAACATAATAATTAAATTAAAATGCATTAATATTATATTATAATATTATAATACAACATAAAACAAATATATCATAATCTTAAATATCAATATTGGTCTTCCAAACTAATCTCATGACCTCACTTATACATAAACCTCATTGAGTTAGATAAGTCAACTTGAGAGCAAAATTTTACTATATTATAATTATATCCAAATATTATATCCAATATTATAATGTATTAAAGGTCTTTAAAAACATACCCATGTATTTTTATTCATCCCTAATCCATGATAACACATCCCTAAACAACTTCTCACTTCTACTTAGTTTTCTCACTGTTTGTACCATTATGCCTGTTAGCGATAGGTAAAATTATAAGACTTATGTAGATAATATGAGGTATATAACATACTCATAAAAAAACATCATAATAAAATACAATTCTCAATATTTTTCCACTATACATTTAGTAATTTTGACCTAGTCAACTCTGACTACTACATCAAATTTATGAGAAACAAGGCCTTTCTTGTAGGGTCCACTCACTCACCTAAAAAACCAATCATAATTGGAGGTTATTTTTATATTTTAATACATTATAAAATTACTTAAAATATAATTCTAATAAATTCTTATCTCTTTTTAAGAATATCTTTCATATCAGGTCAGTTTTAGGGTTTTAGAGAGGGGTAACACTATTTTTAGTGTTAAAGATTGTTCATAAAGGACTACCCCTTATTTAAAAAAATAATACCTAGAGGTATTATCTAGGAACCTTACACATATATCATTAATATATTAGGTTACCATGTATATGTTTCATGTGCCAATGAACACTTTAAAAACCTTCTCAAGTTGAGAACCCTTCTTTCTCTGTAGTTATGAGACTTTACAACACTTTTTCTTGCCTTAACCTTAAAAATATGACCTAAAACTTTGTCAACACATTTAAAAAAACATGAAATATCTCTAATAGTTCTCATTTTTCCATTATTATCTTGAAATCTGAAACTCATACTCATATGGTCACCATCTCTCTCTTTACTTGCTTGACTCTAACCTGCAAGTCATATTAGGCCTTGAAATAAACATTATAACCACTATTTAATCACTCTCCCCTCACTTAAAAACTCAATAAAAATATTTCATTATAAAATAATACTCTACATCCTTCATATACCATGACAAATCCTCATGACACCTCATTAGGCTAGGTAGGGTTTATAAGTAGTCTAGTTGCATGCTAGGTTTGTAGGTCTTACCCATGTAGGCTCACTATAAGATTCTCATGAGTGATTAAATGACTTATATTCATGATAAAAAATTTAATACAACCTATTATTCCTATTTTCATCTATATCACTAGGCCACCATGCTTCTTCATGCACAAGACTAGGCATCTTATGCACAAGCCTTCTCAAGTCTCTTGCTAGGTTAAAACACTTGACAACTTTGGTAACTAGTATTGAAACACTCTTTGATGCTTCTAAACCTTTCCATATATTATTCTCAACCAATTTCATACCTCTTAAGAATGAAATCAAATAAAAACATTTTTTATTGACCTCATGAACAACCTTTGACATCAATGACAATAATAATAACAATTCTAAACTTTAATAATAAAAATGATGCTCAACAATATCCCCCTTTGTCATTGATGTCAAACCATACTAAAAAAATGATCAAACTTATCTCCCCATTTTTATCTTTCTCCCCCTTTGACATAAATGACAAAGTGATGTATGCAATTTCTTGGATCACACTACTTGCAACCAAAATACTCAACACACAAAACTATGAGTTTATGAGACATAATACAAACATGATCCCCCTACCTCCATGCATACCTTATCAAAATAACTCACCTATTCTAAGAGTTAATGATCATGATTATCTCCCCCTAAGTACTTGGCTTCTTCAAGATTACTAGGGGTAGTAATTTCACTTAATTCCTATCTTAGGTGTTCAAAAGTTACCTTTGGAAGTGGTTTGGTCAATTTGTCTCCAATCTAATCTTGTGTATAAACATATTTAATTTTGACACTTTTATTACTTACCTATTATTTTAGAAAATGATACCTAATTCAAATGTGTTTGGTTTTTGAGTGCATGGCAGGGTTCTTTGAGACACTTATAACATTTACATTGTCATAATAGATAGGGATATGAACATCATACTCTACCTTATAGTATTCTAGGGTCTATTTCATCCATATTACCTAAGTGCAACATGAAACTACTTATATTTAATTAGCCTCATAGGTAGGCAATGCTACTAATGGTTGTTTCTTACTTATCCATGAAACTAGGCACCCACCTAGGAAGAAGACTCCTCCATTGGTATTTTCCTATCATTTATCTAACCTACATAATTTGAATCTATGTAGGATATCAAATTGAACTCCTTGATTCTTAGATACCATAATACATACTCCATAGTCCTCTTGAGATATTTGAGTATATTTTTGACTACTTGTAGATGATTTTCCTTTGGGTCTACTTGAAACCTTCCCAAAAATCCTACTACTTGCATGATGTCAAGTATAGAGATAGTGGTGTACAATAAGCATCCAATCATTGACCTATATTACATTTTATTGACCTTTGAAGACTTATCTTCCTTCCTTAATTTACATCCTATGATTTTGGGTGTACTAACTACCTTACAATCCTCCATCTCAAACTTCTTCAACATCTCTCTTATGTACTTGGCTTGTGAGATGAATATATCATTTTCAGATTGAGTGATTTACTACCCAATAAAGAATGATAGTTGTCATATAATAAACATATCAAAATATTTATTAATCACCTATATAAATTCCTTTGTCATGTTTTCATTATTTGTAACCTAGCATACCAAGCTCTATGAGCTTGTTTTAGACCATAGAGCACCTTTTTCAATATACAAACATAGTATTTATCATCTGATAATAAGAATCCTTTAGGTTTCTCAATATAAACATAATTTTCCAAATTACCATTCAAAAAGGTATATTTGACATCCATGTAGTATACTTTGAATCCTTTGAATCTTACATAATCTAAAAACAATCTGATGACCTCCAATCTTGCTACTGGTGAAAAGGTATCCTTAAATTCTAACCCTTCAACTTGTGCATATACCTTACATACCAATCTATCCTTATTCCTAGTGACTTATCCATCTTCATTAAACTTGTTTCTAAACACCCATTTTGTGCCAATGACATTCTTATCTTTAGGCCTAGGAAATAGTTCCCAAGTCTCATTCTTCTCTATTTAGTCTAACTCCTCATTCATAGCACATATCCAAAATTTATCTTTTCTTACTTCTATAAGAATCTTAGGTTCATGTTTTCACCAAATATATCACCCTATATAAGGTTTTTCAAGTTTACTCTAATATTTTGGTAACATTGTAATACCTCTAGGACTATGGGTTGCAAAGGTAGACCTCTAGGTTTAAGGGCTAGCTCCCTATATGTTCTTTGAATGCTTATCACCTATAATAAATGATTAGTTATGTGAAAAGGGTAAAAATATGCATTAAATTAAAATAATATAATGGGGTGATACACCATAAATATCTCCATAATATCATCATACTCTTACACTAAGAGATAAGACCATACACCACTAACTTCAAAGTCCTAGAATACTCTAACATTAGTATTTCACTATGGAGGTGATATGCATGAGACTAATCAAGGTAAGTGAAATAAAGGTCAATTCCAAACACTAATGGATACTTTTACACTTGAAGGGAGTTAAATCATAATAGATACACTCCATATGACCTATCAGAATGATAATTTCTTGTACCAAATATGAAAGGATAAAGAGAAGCAAGGATAAACACTTATCACTAGACCTAAACATACATCACTTCACACACTTAGACAAGATGTTTTGAACTCAAAACCATATTGTGTGTATTATTAAAAGAAAAATTAAAACATCAAACTAGTAGGGCTTCACCATACTAGGTGTGGAATTAAAATACAAGAGCTAAAATAGCTTGCACTTATAAAATGTGTGAGAGGAGAGAGATGTGTTATGGAGCCTATATATAAATTATAATTTATTTTTCAAATACTATATAATTTAAATATACTATACACTCTATATTTTTTTGCATTAGGTTTCAGGGCTAAGCTAAGCCCCGAGAAGGGATTTTAGGGTGGTAGCCCCTAAAAAGTAGGGATTTGGGGGAAGCATCCCCCAAGTAGAGGTTTGGAGGTAGCAGCTCCTAATAAATGGGGGTTAGAGGGTGGTAGCCCCTAAAATATTTTTTGCACCCCTTTTAATGGGAAACCATTTTGGGTTGATTCTGTTCATGGTTTTGGTACACATTATTTTTTAATACCACTTTTTTTATGTATTATGTATTGATGGATATTTTATAGGTAATACATCATGAGAACTAGGGTTTGAGAAGGAAGAATAGAGTGTGTGAATTTAGGTGAAAATATAGGAGGGTTTATTAAGCATAGCTCCAAAAAATATATATGTATTATAATTGTGATAAGACTGATCTGAGAGTAGTTTGTACTCTCGTGGCTTATAATATAATTTGAGCAAGTGTTTTTTGGTGGATCTAGCCCATATTGGGTGAACCACATTAAATCTAGTATTCTTATTTTGCATGCTTATTTTTTGTTCTTTATACATCTATATTTATATCTATTATTATTGTGGTTTTATGAAATTATTTTACATTAGTTTTTGTATTTATTCCTAACAATTGGTATTAGATCTTCAGGTTGTATTTTGTTGAATTATTGCATCACAGGAAGGGTTATTAGTTCAAGTGGGAGCTATGGCTAATGAACATAGATCAAAGGTTGAAAATTTAAATAGATAGAACTTTGGTTTATGAAATATGTAGATGGAGGATTACCTTTATCAAAAGGACCTCCGTGTTCCATTAGGAGGAAAAGTAAAGCAACCAATGAGTATGACATATGAGGCTTGGGAGTTTCTTGATAGGAAAGCACTTGGGGCCATTAGGTTATGCTTTACATCTTTGATCACATTTAATATATCATAGGAGAAGACCACATAAGGTCTCATGAATACATTAAGGAATTTATATGAAAAACCCTCTGCTTCTAATAAAATATTTTTAATGAAAAAGTTATTGACTATGAAGATGTCTCAAAATGGTTCAATTGTTGATCATCTAAATGAATTCAATATGGTTGTGAGTATGTTGAATTATATAAAAATAAATTTTGATGAAGTTAGGGGTTTTCTTATTTTGTGTTCCTTACCAGAGAGTTAGAATAGCTTAGTAATGGTTGTGAGCAGTGTGGTCTCTAATGATGACAAATCAAAGTTTGAGGATATCATAAGAGTAATCCGTAGTGAGGAAATGTGATGGAAAATATCTAGGGAGACTTATAATTTAGGTGATGATTTAGCAATGGAGAGTAGATGGAGATAGAAGTTTAGAGGAAATGGAAATCGTGGAAAATAAAATCTTCTTATAAGGTCAAAATAAAGGGCTAGGATGGTATGCT
Organism: Torreya grandis; assembly: GCA_037957365.1. NCBI lineage: Eukaryota > Viridiplantae > Streptophyta > Pinopsida > Cupressales > Taxaceae > Torreya > Torreya grandis. The sequence continues at coordinate 1,853,861 of JARHVA010000201.1, read as the reverse complement.
AGCACTGTGGAAAGACTGGGCATGCGAAGAAAGATTGTTGGTCTCTTCAGAACAAGAATAAAAATTAGGAAGACACCAAAGAAGTGAATGTGGAAATAGGTAATGTTTGTTAGGATGTATTAATTTTCTCCATTGATAATATTGCTGAGTCTTGGGTTTTAGACTCAAGGGCTTCTTTTCATGCTACACCATATAGGCATTATTTTATTTATTATGTTCAAGGGGATTTTATACATGTTTACCTTGGTGATGACGATCCTTATAACATAGTAGGAAAAGGAAGTGTTCAAATCAAAATGCAAAATGGGAACACTTGGCTACTGAAGGATGTTAGGGATGTGTCTAAGTTGAGATAGAATTTGGTATCCATAGGAGAGCTAGGCAGTGAAGTTTGTATGGTGACATTCACAAAAAATTCTTAGAAGGTGACCAATGGTGGTCTTATGGTATCAAGAGGTAAGAATTTTGGTACTTTGTATTTATCAAGTAGTGATGATTATTTTAATTTAGTTGTTGTAGATGTAAATGCAATATTATGTCATAATAGGCTTGGTCACATGAGCCAAAAAGGGTATGTAAAATTTGAAGGATCGATTACCTAGATTGAAAGGATTTGATTTAGATTTATGTGAAGACTGTGTATGGAAAATAGAAAAGGGTAAAATTTCTAAGGTTAAGCCTATGAGGAAGGACAATAAGTTGGAGATGGTTTATTTAAATGTATGGGGGCTAGATCAGATATCTCCTATTGGTGGGTCATCTTATTATCTCACTTTTATTGATGATGCAACTAGGAAAGTTTACGTATATGGAATAAGGATAAAATATGATGTGTTTGATATGTTTAAAATATGGAAAGCCTTGGTTGAGAATGAAATAGGTCTCAAGTTAAAATGTCTCAGGTCAGATAATGATGGGGAATGTTACAATAATGCATTTTTTATTACTGTTCAAGGAATGGAATTTGTAGATAGAGGATGGTTCCAAGAATTCCACAATAGAATGAAGAGTCAAAAATACTGAGTAATACTATCATGGAGCGTTATAGGAGCATGAGGTTACATGCAAGACTACCTCTTTAATTTTGGTTAGAAGCAGTAAACACAATTATATATCTGATAAATAAAGGTCCTTCATCTACTTTGGATGGAGGAGTACCTAAGGAAGCTTGGTCTGGTATTAAGGTTGATTATTCATTTCTTATAATATTTGGTTATGAAGCCTTTTTTCATATTGATAAGGATGATAGGACTAAGTAAGAGGCTAATTTTTAAAAATGTACCTTTATTGGTTATGGTGAAGATGACTTTGGTTTCCAGATTTGGAGTCTTAAGGACAAGAAAATATTTAGGTCTAGGGATGTTGTCTTAAATGAAAAAGTAATGTATAAACAATAGTTATAGGATCAAAAAGTGGATTCCAAAAAAGAGTACATAGTATTGGAGGACATTGTAGATGTTAAAGTGTTCAATAAACTAGTTCAAGCACCTACTCTATAAGAACCCCAAACTATTATGGTGAGAAGGTCTTCTAGGGTAAAAAGGGAACCTGAACATTTTTCTCCATCTCTTAATTATTTATTACTCACTAAAAAGGGAGAGCCAGTGTGATTTGAATAAGCAGTGTAGGTAGATGTCAGGAAGAAGTGGGAGTAAGCTATGGATGAGGAGAATCAGTCTCTCATGGAAAATGAGAATTTGGATTTGGTAACCCCACCTGAAGGTAAGAGAGTATTACAAAACAAGTAGGTGTATATATTTAAAGAAGATGATGGAGGAAAGAAAAGGTACAAGGCCCAATTGGTGGTAAATGGGTTTACATAGAAGGGAATTGATTTTGATGAGATTTTTTCCTCGGTGTTAAAGATGACTTCTATTAGGACTATTCTTGGGATAGTGGTAATAGAAGACTTACACTTAGAGTAGCTAGATGTGAAGAATGCATTCCTTCATGGTGATTTTAAGGAGGACTTGTCTATGGAATAGCCATAAGGATATGAGGTCACAAGGAAGAAAAACATGGTGTGCAGATTGAAGAAGAGCTTGTATGGCCTAAAAAAAGCTCCACAATAATGGTACATGAAATTTGATAGTTTTATGATGGAATAAGGATACTCCAGGTGTCATTTAGACCATTGTGTATATACCAAGAAATTTGATGATGGTGATTACATTATCCTTTGTCTATGTGTGGATGATATGTTGGTTGTAGGTAAGAACATGTAGGAAATAAAGTTACTCAAAGAAAAACTTAGTAATTACTTTGCTATGAAGGATTTGGGAGCTACAAAACAAATACTTGGTATGAGAATAACTCAGGATAGGAAATAATGAAAGATAAATTTATCTCAGGAAGACTACATTAAAAAGGTCTTGGAGAGGTTTAATATGAAGCATGATAAATCGGTTGGGACTCTTTTGGTAGCTCATTTCAAGTTATCAAAGGAATAGTATCCCAAGATAAAAGAGGAGAGAATCCAAAAGTCACTGTACTATACTCACCAGTTGTTGGTAGCTTGATGTATGCCATGGTGTTCACTAGGCTAGATATTGCCCATACAGTGGGAGCAGTAAGTAGGTACATGAGTGATCTAGGTAGAGAACACTAGAAAGAAATGAAGTGGATCCTTCAGTATTTAAGAGGGACTATGGGGATATTTTTAAGCTATGGTGGATTGGACACCACTTTTTGTGGTTATGTAGATCTAGACATGGATGGAGATTTAGATAGTAGGAAGAGTACAATAGGATATGTTTTTACTATAGGTGACATAACAGTGAGTTGGATTTCATGACTACAAAAACTTGTGGCTTTGTCAACCACAAAGGCTGAGTATGTTGCTACTGTGATCTATGAATTTGACTCAAGAAAGGATGGTTAGTATGGTTTTAGTTTCAAAATGAAAACAAAATGAAATAAACACACTAATAGCATCACATATCTAGGCCTAGACACTAGGGAGAGCTTAGTTAACAAAGACAAATGACAAACACAACTAGAAAGTAAGGAATGAAAACACAAGAATTCCTTCACCTTCTTTGGATGATCTAAATGTCTTTGTACTGGTGGCTTGCTCAGCTTGTGCTCATAAAGTCCTTGGTAATGTGTTAGGATCTATACAATAGAATTGATTACTCTTGTGAAGCAACTAAACACGAAATCAAACCAGAAAGATGTCAGGATCTTGCTCCACCAAAAGAGCACAATATGATTACCAAATCAAGCAACTTAATATGCGAAAATTAACCAGATTCACCAAGTAACTAGAATTCAGAATAACACATGATATGAGAGATAATACACAACTTGTATTAACACTTTACAGAAAAGAATACAATAAAGAAGATACCACTTCTTCTCCACCACCTTACAAAGGTTTCCCACACCTCAAGTGAACAGTAAATATTCTCCCCAAAGCTCTCCCTCTCAGGTCCCAACACCCAACTCAAATACAGAGTTGATGTTCACCTCCCGTGCTCCACGCACACCACAAGTGCTCCACACACTCAAACAAGTACTCCACGTACTTCAAGTAGATCTACCATGAACTTGCAATAACCTACAATTTCAACAGACCATACTTATGGAAGGAACTCCCTTACCTTCCTCTTTGCTCTATCCGAGTACACACCTGTACTCCAAGTAGATCCTGCCTGATACTGCTCCCTATTGTGTTGCTGTCCTATCTGATCTTGCACACCTGAAAATCAACTTGGTTCTGCACACCTGTGAACCTTGACCTTGCACACACATACACTTGCAGATTAATGATCTTACTTACCATGTAGATCTCCTATATAGGCCATGCAACTGTGACCAAGATCCTACACACCTGAAGAATCCTGCTGACTCTCCAAAACCAGCACCTACACCTGGTACTATGGAATTAGGAGGAACACCCTTGCTCACCTCACACACAGAAGGAACAAACTTTGCTCAACTCAAACTAGAACACTTTTCCAATACAACCATGAGTCTATTATATAGATCTCATCCAAACAATAATTAGACATCTAATTACAATAATTAGATCCACAGCTCTTAGTCTAAAAATAGCTCTAATCATGCAAACACTTGGTTCATTAGCTAACTACCCATAATAAGCTCACAGTCGAACCACACAAGCAACCGACGTCGGTCCCTGTCTGCCTGGGGGTCACTGACGCCGGCTGATCTATGACTGACGTCGGTTGCTTCCTGTCTCCTACCTACCAACGTCGATTGGCCAGACCAATGCCAGACACTCTGTGACACTCAGCAACTCATCTGCAACCTCCTCCATGTCTACATCAGTGAAGCTTTTAGCTCCACAACCTAACAATCTCTCACTTAGAGATAAATAGCTGCACTGTACCTATACTTGTACTCCGTCTAATCTATTTCTTGGTTTGTATCCCTCTTCAAGCTCAATCTTGAAGACAACCCACCACACAACCTGTGATGTACCTCCTATCATCCGAGTACCCTACCACATCCGAACCTACAAATCCATGTAGTGAAGTCCTGACCCTGCATATCATGAATCCCTGCTGCTGGTCCCTCTCAAATACCTAAGAACTCACTTCCCCGAATTGGCTCCTAACTCTCTGACAGCTCCCACTGCATGAGAATACTCAGGTCTATACCAGACCTCATGTGATTTTAGACACTGTACCTATCCAGCCCTTAGTGTGCTTTGGCTCTGCATCCCGAACCTCGCCAACACCTGATTCACATCAGCTCCCACTGAAGACAAAATCAACCTGTGATCTCCATGTCTCCCATGTCAAATAATTTTGCTGCTCCAAACTCCTCATGACATGCCACTAAACTAATCTTACCCTTAGCTCAGCAAAACCCTATATGTACATCCCTACTAGCTAGCATACTATCCACATACAGCAATAGAATGATGTCGCGACTCATCATCCACCTGGTAAGACAAACCACAGTAGTTACCCTGACATTGACTGAAGCCATGCTTCGTCCTCCACCTGTCAAAACTTGTACCACTGTCCTGCAGCTCCTCAAGACCATATGACCTGGTCTTCCGTCTCACGTATCTGTTCACTCTATTCTTCAACTAAGGTATCCATTCATCTCTGTGCTTTCTTCCCACTGGCAACCCTACTAAGAACCCCTGTTTGGTTCTCCTCCAAGGAATTACATCCTCATCCATGCCAAGCTCACACATGTTTCCTAGATCCTTCCTACTCTACAATCAGCAACATGTATAAAGAAGAGGAACAACAAATTTGAGGGCCTACTTATGTCTTCAGTCCTCCGTATGGGTGTTTGAGACTCCTTAATAGCATGCTGTCCACCCAAAATCCGTTACAGTGATCGACCTCAGCCACCCCACAGTCTGCATCCGACCGACATCGATTCCCATGCATCTATCCCTAACTACCAACCCTATAGACATCAGTGTCCCTACTACCAACATCGGTCCTCCTGACTGACATCGGTCTTACCTACTGGCGACATCGGTCTTACCTACTGGCGACATCGGTCCTCATGATCGACGTCGGTCTTACTCTGCCCGACATCGCCAGCTTCGGTCTGCACATGACCGACATCGGCACCTGTCTGTTCGACACTGGTTCCTCCTGACCGACGCCGGTATCTGTGTGCCTGTGAGTGATGACTTTTTACCCGCGAGCTCCTTTGAATCAAAACCCATGTCCAAACTGCTCTGCTCAGAAGTATCCAGCACCATACACTGGTTTCTATCTACCATCTCCTCCATAAACACCAAGGCTTTCCAATTCTTAAGCCTATCAAATATATCTGTCTTCTACTTAAGAACATGCATCTCCTTCCTGCTCATGTGACCAAGCCTACAAAGCCATGTCTCTGCAACAGAAGAAGAATCAGTAATATAAACAAGTAGATAAAGAGCACCTATTTTCTTACCACCAGCTAATTCAAGTACATCCACTGTGAGAGTTCTTGTGCATCTCTCATCACCCAATCTTTCTGAAGAAATTAGCCATATCTCCAAACCTGGGACCTGCATGACCTTCATCAACCCCTGTGTGTTGGCCGCCTACAATTTTAGCTTCACTTCCCCTTTGCCAATTCTTTGGCAAGGCTTACCAGCTCCTCTACCTGGGGCTGCATGGAAAGAGGCAACCGAATCTTTTATCCAAGATTCAACTTTATCCAAGAAACCTCCCAGAGCATCCTGTGCAACAACACCTACTACATCTGCTTCTTCAGTTTCTTCATGCTGATCTGCTACCAACCAACAATATTCTTTTGCCTGCTCTTTCTTTCCATAGGACCTTAAGAGACCATCTGTGCTTTTCAACTCTTCCATTCTTAGCTTACTTTCATTTGCCATTACTCTACTCCCACTCGATCAGAAACCCCTGAGAGTGACCTGTAATCAAAACACACTACCGAAATCTAAACCAATCTGTTAGTATTCCAACCAAAATCTCTGATACCACTTGTTGGTATCAAGCTCAAGAACCTACAACCAGGCTCTGATACCACTTGTCTGGGATCTTGCTCCACCAAAAGAGCACAATATGATTACCAAATCAAGCAACTTAATATGCATAAATTAATCAGATTCACCAAGTAACTAGAATTTAGAATAACACATGATATGAGAGACAATACACAACTTGTATTAACACTTTACAGAAAAGAATACAATAAAGAAGATGCCACTTCTTCTCCACCACCTTACAGAGGTTTCCCACACCTCAAGTGAACAGTAAATCTTCTCCCCAAAGCTCTCCCTCTCAGGTCCCAACACCCAACTTAAATACAGAGTTGATGTTCACCTCCCATGCTCCACGCACACCACAAGTGCTCCACACACTCAAACAAGTACTCCACGTACTTTAAGTAGATCTACCATGAACCTGCAACAACCTACAATTTCAACAGACCATACTTATGGAACTCCCTTGCCTTCCTCTTTGCTCTATTCGAGTACACACTTGTACTCCAAGTAGATATTGCCTGATACTGCTCCCTATTGTGTTGCTGTCCTATCTGATCTTGCACACCTGTAAATCAACTTGGTTCTGCACACCTGTGAACCTTGACCTTGCACACACATACACCTATAGATCAATGATCTTACTTACCATGTAGATCTCCTATATAGGCCATGCAACTGTGACCAAGATCCTACACACCTGAAGAATCCTGCTGATTGTCCAAAACTAGCACCTACACCTGGTACTGTGGAACTAGGAGGAACACCCTTACTCACCTCACACACAGAAGGAACAAACTTTGCTCAACTCAAACTAGAACACTTTTCCAAAACAACCATGAGTCTATTATATAGATCTCATCCAAACAATAATTAGACATCTAATTACAATAATTAGATCCACAGCTCTCAGTCTAAAAATAGCTCTAATCATGCAAACACTTGGTTTGTTAGCTAACTGCCTGTAATAAGCTCACAGTCAAACCACAAAGGCGACCGACGTCGGTCCCTATCTGCCTAGGGGTCGTTGACGCCAGCCGATCTATGACTGATGTTGGTTGCTTCCTGTCTCCTACCTACTGACATCGGTTGGCCAGACCAATTCCAGACACTCTGTGACACTCAGCAACTCATCTGCAACCTCCTCCATGCCTGCATCAGTGAAGCTTTTAGCTCCATAACCTAACAAAAGAATAAGTAACTAGAATCAGATAACAACAAAGAACAAGAGATACAAGAAACAACCCAAAAACTTGTATTAAACTCTTCTCAGAAGGAAATATAATTGAAGAAATCTCTCTTTCTTCCACACCTCTCAGATGTATAGATCTCTTTCCTTCAAGAGTTCTCTCAACCAACTCCAACACCTAGATTGATTCACATTTACATGTATTGTTATAATAAGCTATGAAGATCTAATCCTATTATATAATACTAGGATACATGAGCTATGCATTCTCCACCATTAGATTATACCTCTTAATCAAAGGCTCAAATCAGTCCTACCAAAAATAGAAATGTGGACTCAATACCAACAATTATACTTTTCATGCAAACAATCCATTCTAATACTTACTGACAACTCCCACTGCTTGGACAATATCAGGTCTAGTACATACCATTACATACATTAAGCTTCCAACTGCTGAAGCATATGGAACTTTACTCATGTACTCTACCTCATCATGTGATTTTGGACACTGTTCTTTACTCAACTTAAAGTATCCAGCCATAGGTGTACTTACTAGTTTTGTATCTTGCATATTGAACCTCTTCAACACCTTGTTCACATAATCCTCTTGAGACAAAATCAAGCTATCATTTTTCTTGTCTCTCTTAATACTCATGCCAAGGATTTTCTTTACTGCTCCCAAATCCTTCATGGCAAATGTGTGAGCTAATTTCACCTTAAGCTCATCAATATCCTACATGTGTGAACCTGCAACCAGCATATCATCTACATACAGTAATAGGATAATATAACTACCATTATCCAATATTTTGAAATAAACACAATGGTCAGACTAACATCTACAGAAGCTATGCTCTATCATAAACCTATCAAATTTAAAATACCATTGTTTAGGAGCTTGCTTAAGACCATATAAGCTTTTCTTCAAATTGCACACAAGTTTCTCCTTACCCTTGACCTTAAAACCTTTTAGCTGATCCATATATATTTCTTCATCCAAATCTCCATGAAGAAACACTGTCTTAACATCAAGCTACTCAAGATGCAAATCCTCAATAGCAACTAAAGATAATACAGTCTGAATAAAAGTCATTTTTACAATAGAAGAAAAAATTTCACCAAAGTCAATACTTAGTTTCTATGCAAATCCTTTCACTACCAACCTAGCCTTGTGTCTCATCTTTCCATTCTCACCTTCTTTTACCCTATAAACTCATTTATTTTTTAGTGTTCTCATTCCAGCTGGCAACTCAACCAAATCCCATGTTTGGTTCTCTTTCAAGGAATCAATTTCCTCATTCATGCCAAGCTCCCATTATTTCCAGGTTTCCAACCACATTGCCTCATCAAAACTCTCTAGTTCTCCACCATCAGTGAGCAATAAGTAGAATAAAGAAGGGGAATATCAAATCAGAGGTTTACTTACCCTTCTTGACCTCCTCATGGGCATGTGAGACTCATTCACTACTTGTTGTCCACCCAAATTCTCTGTCAGTGACCGATCTCAGTCATCTCCAGGTCTATACCTGACCGACATCGGTTCCACCTAACTGACGTCGATACCTATCTGATCAATGTCAGTTACAGATTGATCGACGTCGGTTCCCTGATCGACATTAGTTCTTGCTTGACTGACGTTGGTGTCTGTGTTTTCCTATTTTTGACCCATGAGCTCATTTTGGATCATCACCTCATCCAAATCAACATTGCTCTGCTCAGATTGATTTAGCTTCTTGAGCTGATCACTGTACATCACCTTCTCATTGAAAACAACATCACGGATCTTAATTATTTTTTTAGTTCCTAAATTCCAAAACTAGAATCTAAAATCTCTAGAGCCATAACCAATAAATGTGCACCTCATAGACTTAGCATCCAACTTCTTTCTATTTTCTTTATCAATGTGCGCAAAAGCTTTAGAACCAAAAACTCTAAGAAATGAAAGATCTACCTTTTTACCTATCCATTCCTCTTCTAGAATTCCACCATCCAGAGTAGTAGAGGGTCCTCTGTTAATCAAGTAAATAGTAGTATCTATAGCTTCTACCCAAAATTGTAAGGGTAAACTAGCATGCAACCTCATACTCTGTGCATGCTCCAATATAGTTCTGTTCATCCTTTCAGCAACTCCATTTTATTGAGGTGTCCTTGGAACTATCCTTTGCTTGTGTATTTCATTCATATAATAGTAACTATTGAACTTATCTCTGTAGTACTCACCACCATTGTAAGATCTAAGGCATTTCAATCTCATACCTATTTCATTCTCAACCATAGCTTTACATATCTTGAATGTGTCAAAAACATCAGATTTTCTCCTTATGTAATAGACCCATACCTTTTTTATAGCATCATCAATAAAAGTAACATAATACCATGATCCTCTAATAGAAGCCACCTGAGCTGGTCCACACACATCTGCGTGAACAAGCTCCAACTTGTGCTTCTTCTTTGTTGACCTAGTCTTGAGAAACATCACTCTCTTTGCTTTCCAAAAATACAATGCTAAAAAAAATCTAGATTTATGATTTTCAAATCTGAAAGCTTACCTTTTGACTTAAGAACTGTCATTCCCTTCTCACTCATGTGGCCAAGCCTACAGTGCCACAACTTTGCATCTACATCTAAAGTAGATAATATAAAAAGAGAATAATCAGTGATACAAGTAGATCAATATAGTGAACCTACTCTCTTACCTCTGGCTATTACAAGTGCACCCTTGGAAACCTTCCAAGATTCTATTGTGAGAGTTACTATGCAACCCTCATCACCCAACTTTCCTATGAAGATCAAATTCTACTTCAGGACTGGGACATGCATGACATCTTTCAACACCCATGTGTTGTCATTCTACAATTTTAGTTGCACTTTTCCTTTGCCAATAATTTTACAAGGCTCATCATTGCCTAAATAAACTATTCCAAAATCTCCATGGACATAGTCATTAAAATATTCTCTATTTGGGGTAGCATGGAAAGAGGCACCAGAATCTAAAACCCAAGATTCTATTTTATTATCCAAAAAAAAAATAAGAGCATCTTGTGCAATAATACCTACAACTTTTGCTTCTTCTTTACCTTCATGCTGATTATCATCTTTGACTTTCAACTAGCAATATCTCTTTGCATGCCCTTTCTTTCCATAATTCTAGCAGATTATATTTCTGCCATTTCTAGATTTGGATCTATTACTCATCTTTGACTTTGACCTTGATCTCCTTTGCTTGCCCTTCTCTCTTTGCCTCCCCTTGTTTTCAAAACTTAAAGCATTACCTAATGTTTCCTCTGTGCTTTTCCTACGAATTTCTTCATTCAAGATTACACTAACCACATCATCTACTTTCAAGATATTTGAAGCAGATGTAGTATTACTAACTGCCATTACCAAACTATGACAACTTTCAGGTAAAGAGCATAATATTAAGAGAGCTTTAATTTCATCATCAAAAACTATTTTGATTGAATTTAATTGATTTACAATTCCATGAAAATCATTAAGATGATTAGATACAGATCCACCTTCCTGTATTTGCAAATTAAATAACTACTTCATAAGATATACCTTATTTGAAGCTGATGGATTTTCATATAAATTTACTAAACTATCCATTAACTCTACCATTGTCTTTGCCTATGATAAGTTGGATATCATAGAAGATGCCAGGCTCAATCTTATAGATCCAAGAGCTTTTCTATCAAGAACATTCCATTCTTCATCTTCCATATCTATGGGTTTACTTGAAACTCCACCCAATGGTAAGTACAAATCTTTCTAATACAGATAATCTTCTATCTACATCCTCCATAATTGGTAATTCTTGCCATTAAACTTCTCCATTCTAAGTTTGCTTTCTTCTGCCATTGCTTGCTCCCACTCAAATAGAAACTCCTGTGAGTGACCTGTAATCAATAAACACTAACCAGATCTAATACAATCTATTAGTCAACCTTACTCTGATACCACTTGTTAGGATCTATACAACAAAATTGATTACTCTTGTGAAGCAACTAAACATGGAATTAAACTAGAAAGAATAAGTAACTATAACCAGATAACAACAAAGAATAAGAGATACAAGAAACAACCCAAAAACTTGTATTGAATTCTTCTCAAAAGGAAATACAATTGAAGAAATCTCTCTTTCTTCCACACCTCTTAGATGTATAGATCTCTTTCCTTCAAGAGTTCTCTCAACCAACTCCAACACCTCGATTGATTCACATTTACATGTATTGTTCTAATAAGCTATGAAGATCTAATCCTATTATATAATACTAGGATACATAAGCTATGCATTCTCCACTGTTAGATTATACCTCTTAATCAAAGGCTCAAATTAGTCCTGCCAAAAATAGAAACGCGGACTCAATACCAATAGTTAGGATCTATAAAACAAAATTGATTACTCTTGTGAAGTAACTAAACACGAAATTAAACCAGAAAGAATAAGTAACTAGAATCAGATAACAACAAAGAACAAGAGATACAAGAAACAACCCAAAAACTTGTATTAAATTCTTCTTAGAAGGAAATACAATTGAAGAAATTTCTCTTTCTTCCACACCTCTCAGATGTATAGATATTTTTCCTTCAATAATTCTCTCAACCAACTCCAACACCTGGATTGATTCACATTTACATGTATTGTTCTAATATGCTATGAAAATCTAATCCTATTATATAATACTAGGATACATGAGCTATGCATTCTCCACCATTAGATTATACCTCTTAATCAAAGGCTCAAATTAGTCTTGCCAAAAATATAAACACGGACTCAATACCAACAGTTATACTTTTCATGCAAACAATCTGTTCTGCCACGAAAATAGAATTTTGGCATGCACAGGTGATCGATGTTAGTCCCTACCAGTCTGCACATGACTAATGTTAGCCGATCCACTACCAACATTGGTAGCCTCTGGTCAACCCCTGATCGGCGTCGGTGATTGTGTAACTCTAGCAACTTTGTACTCACTCATTAGGTGAAGCTTTTAGCTCCACAACTCAACATAATGGAAGCTTGGCTACCACTATTTCTCCTTGGCACCTTTGGCTTGTGGCTTAGCTTGGCATCAATTTGGAATGGTAATAATAGTAGAAATGGCTTCTTGGAACCAATTTGGCATTATAACTTTGCATCAAAAAATCTCATAAATGATGTTGTGAGGCCTCCTATTTATACATCTTTGGATTTGATTAGAATCAACCTGAACCATCCATCTCAACATTGAGATGTGTGGTTGAGGATTAATTCAATTTTTGGAATTAAGTTTATAACTATTCTCATCATGGAATTGGAATAATGGGTAATTAAGAGGCATGGAGGGCATCATGTAAGGTATTAATGAGGCATTGGAGGCATGAATCCTAATATTTGTGGCATTTATGGCCTAGGGATGTCTTCCCAAGAAATGAGGTCACTTGATGATGTAGATATTCAATATTCATTTCTAAAAACAAGTATTCAACAAGTTTTCATGGAATTATTTATTAGGTTTTGATTTGGGTTAATTACCTCTTAAGCATGATTAATCACTTTATGTAGAAATTACTCAGGTTGATCAAAATGCCTTGTTATTGGTCAAAAAATTGACTGGATGGGAATTAGAAAGTGATGTTAGATGTATTAGAACCATATTATTATTTAGGATGTTGCTAATAACAAATAACAAAGGCACACATCTTGTGCAGAAGATTTGATAGGAAAGAGCAATCCAGAGCACCTAGGTGCAAATTTGGCATTTTGACTCGAAATGAGCTGATCAAAGTTAGCTAGCCCATAAATTGCATTGCCTCATTTAGGGATTTCCTGGCCAAAATTGGTACTTGAATATGTCAATTTCACATCATTTAGCATGTTTTAGTGTTTTTAGGCCAAATTGTACATTTTAGGTAGAAATTAACCAAAAGCCTAATTAGAGGTTATCGACGACCAAATTTAGGTGTCTACAACTACCATAGAGTCAAGCAAAGAAATTATTTGGTTATATAAATTTCTTGAAGAGTTGGGGCATAAGCAAGATTAAGGGAAGCTATATAGTGATAATCAAAGTGTTACACATCTAGAAAAGGACTCCACTTTCCACTATAGGACAAAGCATATATAGTTAAGGTACCATTTCATCAACACAACTTTGGAGGAAGAGAATTTGAATCTAGAGAAGATTCATACTAGTTAGAATCTTATAAATATGATGACCAAGGTGGTCATAAGGGAGAAATTGAAGTTATGTTTAGTTTTAGTTGGCCATCATAGTTGATAGTGAAGGGTTGAGAATCTTGCTCAGAGTAAATCAGTCTCTAAGAGAGAGATTGTTATGTTGTGGAGCCTATTTTTAAATTATAATGTATTTTTCAAATAATGTATAATTTAAATTTACTGTACACTCTATATGTTTTTTCTCATTGGGGTTGAGGGCTGGGTTGGGCCTCAAGTAGGGGTTTAGGGGTGAGAACCCCATAAAAGTATGGGTTTTGGGGTGGTAACCCCCAGATGGGGGTTTAGGGGTAGTAGCCCCTGAAAAAAAAATTGGACCCCTTTTAATGGGAAACTATTTTGGGTTGATTTTGCCCATGGTTTTGGTACCCATTATTTTATAATACTACTTTGTTGATGTATTATGTATTGATGGATATTTCATAGGCAATACATCATGAGAACTAAGGTTTGAGAAGGAAGAACAGAGTGTGTGAATTAAAGAGGGTTTGTTAAGCGTAGCTCCAAACAATATTTATGCATTGTAATTATGAGAAGAGTAATATGAGAGTGGTTTGTACTCTCGTGGCTTGTAATAAAATTTGAGAAAGTGTTTCTTGGTAGATTTAGCCCATATTGGGTGAACCAAGTAAAATTTGGTCTTCTTATTTTATATTATTTATGCATCTATGTTTATATATATTACTATTCTGATTCTATGAAATTGTTTTGCATCAATTTCTGTATTTATTCCTAACAATAAAGAAGTGGAGCTCAAGGGTCACAATACCACTTGTCAAAGCATGAGAATAAATTATGTTGTGGAGGAATGAAGTATAAAATAGACCATGAAATATCTCTTTGGATAAATTTCCCTCAAAAGCATGAAAATTCTTTAAATTTGGCATAGGACCCTTCAACTACCTTATTAGAAACTACCTTCATCATTAGGTCTTTCTTGAGCAATCCAAAGTAGACTCAGGAGATTTGACATATGTGTCATGTGAAGTGGGGTTATAAACAAGTTTAAACATGCATTATATGTATCCCTAACCACTGGTCTTCTTCTGGACAAGTATTTTCCTCATCTAAAATCACCATCACTAGATCTACATGTCTATCTTCACATTTGGAACCAATATGGACTTCAATTTATCAATATAATCCATGTATGGGGTGTTATTACACTTTTTAAGAGTACCCTTTCTTCCAAATCCATTAGGTATACCTTAAAAGACTTCCCAATTAGACCTTTCACTTTTTCACTTAGTGGTCACCCTTCATTCACATTGTCTTCAATAGTTTGTCTAAAGTGAAAGACGTAGCAGAGGTGTTTGTGTGATTTTTTGAAGAAATAAATGGGAATGAATAGTTATATTACGTACCAATTTTTTTCCCCAAATGGTCTTCATCCTTCAAGACTTCCATGCACTTACAAAACATCAAAATTTGTCAAGAAAACCCATTCTATACCATGTTCATATAAATAGGGTATAAAACAACATGATAATAAGGAGCTTGAGGTAATTATCTACAAGTCCAAAACACTTCTTAGATCAAACTATCTCATTTGGATGCATCTTCTTCCTTATTTTTCCAATCGAGTCAAAAACAAGGGTTTTGGAGGGTTCTAGTATATTTAGACTCTTAAGGTTGATTCATAAAAATGTGACATCCAAAACCTAAATAAATTACACAAATAAGGGATATGGGACCCCCTACAACTATTCTTAACTTGATCTCTTATGTGTTGTGTTCTTATAGTTGTGAGTGAATGAAATTTGCCTATTGAGCTTCTTCTTACATTTTAGACACCATGAAGTGAATATTAGCTAATGATGACTTATCTAAAATTTTCCACTACAATATAATGACTAAAAATCATCACTAACTCCTTCAATTTCATTTATGTTATTTTAGGGCTCACTTAGTCATTTAACTCTACTTAGCCCCTTTAGGCACTTAGACCTAGTTAAGGCCTAATAGGCCTAGCTATGTGTAGTGAGCCTTTTGGTCACTTTGAGGGGGTTGAGCTTATTTAAGTCTTATTTTTAACAATTATTAACCTTAAAATACCTCTCACTTATCATATCTTGATGTCTCTAATATTTCTCATCACACCCTCTTCATCATTCTTGCACTCACTAACTAGGTCTGCAAGGTGTCTAGTTTCTAGAGTGTCTCTACTCTGAGACAAAACAAAGGGTGTATCACCTATAAATTTGGAAAATTTTATGTCATTATATATTTTCTTAGTTCATAAATACCTTATTTACCAATTTTAAATTATGGATCACTTTCCTATCATATTCAACCTCTTTACTTTCTTCAAACTAGCCTCAAAATTGTGACTATGTGAAGGGTTGGCTAAGTTGATTCACTTTACCTTTATTCAATTCCCATTTTAGATTTATTTAAAGGATAATATGTTCATTTTTAAATTTATTTCAATAATTCAATTATTCTACAACTTTTCTACCTTTCTAAGAAGAGGAATTCCACTTAGTGTGTATGAGAATCACACTAGCTCAAAGGACTGTCTATATGTCATAACTGTGTGGGAAATTACTTGAGAGATGATCATATTATCTTGGTATATCATTAATATCCTTATCACCTCCAACTTAACCTTTAATATCTCATAATTTCCAAGCACTACCATCCATCTCATTCTATTTTGGTTTCTTCTAATTACTCAAGTTAATGACCAGGGTTTCTCAAATGTAAGGACTATAACTTCCAAGTTGAAAACCAATGAAAACATTATCTATCATTATCATAAATTTTTAATTCATGATACCTTATTATTAACCTATATAAATCTCTCAAACTATACTAGTCCATTTACTTTCCTATGCTAGACACTTTACACTCTTATATCTCTCTAATCACTAGATTGCAACTGTATGTATTATTCTGAGTTTTCAAGAATCTTGTAGATTACTCTATAGGAATACTGTCTTTACCTTATATTTAATTCTACTAATTTCACTTAAGACATACCCATTATTGAATAAATCCACTCTTTGTTGATGACTTGTAAGTTTGTATTTCCAATAACCTAACTAGTCCTTGAGGTACTCAGTATGACTATGTATTATCTTCAAAACATAGAAATCATGTAGGTATGAATATGTTTTGAAATATTCACTTCACAACATTGACCATTTAGAAACCTATTGTAATTAATCCATCCCAAGTTTACTCATATCATGTCTTTGAGGCTACATTTTCATTCTCTATTACCATCCATGTACTAGAAGTCACTTGTAAATCCTCTAAGGTTGATATTTTGGTCTAAGAGGCACTGTAGCATTGAGTGTTTCTAGTCAACATAGAATGAGTTAAAATGCTATAAATCCATCATCTTAGTTCACCCTACATGCCTCATTATTGAGTCAAGCCCTTGTCATTAGGTTTGGTTATAGGAGCAATAACAAACAAGATCATTTAAACCAACCTAGATCCTTACCATGGCATGTATTATGCTTAGGTAGAGAAGTTTTTGGAAAAATTAAGGTAAATTTTCCCTCTTGAAACTTTATTCAATCTTGCCTTAATATAGGTGCCTTATGAGATGTTTTTTTGGCTTTTCCATCATAATAATGGTCTATATTATACCTTATATCAAGAACAAAAGTTCTAACTGGGTTTAAAACACTCCAAAGTCCTTTTACCATTTTGTCTCAGAGCTATGTGGCAACCTTAATCCTATAGGTATCTAAATAGGTTGATTGTGAAATGAAAGTAATGAAAAATTATTCAACCTGTATGATAAGGTATGTTCTTGACCATTTATAATGATATTAATATTATCAAAATATTTATAGGTTATAACCAATCCCATAATATCAAGGATCTTCAAGATTTATGACTTCTAAACCTAACACATTCTACCTATAGGTTATAATAGATTGTCTTAGAAAGTTAGACTTAAATCTATGTCTTATGGTTCACCTTGAACTCTCTTCACATGGCCTCATTAGTGTTACATGACTATGCTTACGTTAATTAGGCTTTGAATCTTCATCAAACATTGATGACCATGCTTTTAAATACCTACATATGTCAAATATTTTACTCAGGTGTTAATGGTGATCACCTTCAAGTATACAAGTGTGATCTTGTTTGTTCTCCACGGACATACATGCCAATCATCTTGATACAAATATAGAATGAATGAATGAATGGACCCTACAATTTTGTACTCATCATTTAACTTTAGCAACCAAACTTTAATTTTCAACTGGAGGGCAAAAACCAAGCCATTAGGGTTTTATCAGCCATTTTGAGTGATCAACAATCTGAGTGATTGTTCATAAGGTATAAGCCATAAAACCTAAAACTATGATCATGGAATAGAAGTACACAAGGAGTAATATCATCCCATAAATGAACTTGCTCTAACTCATCTTCCCTTGGTCATACTAAACAGATACCATTGACCCTTCTGAGCAAGGTGATGAGAATACATATTAGTTTTCTTCATTCTTTGGGTTTTCAAGACTTTATAACCCTAGAGATGACTATGGGGAATGAAAATAGACACTCCTAAAAAAAAAACATGTGGGAAAGGGTTGTATAATCCATACACTTACTTAAAAATGGCCTTTTGAAAGCATTTATTCACTTTTTTAACATTGCACCTGCCAAATTTTCAATTATAAATAATTATACTGACATTCCTTGATAACATACAGATTGAAGTATATTTGGACACATTGTAATCTAAACTAAACCTATACGAGTCATTAAATGACCCAAAAGGGGGACTAAAATGGCATAAAATGACACAAGGATTAGGAATGACATTGTTAGGACCTTGCTACACCCTAATAAGACCCTAATAAGTCCCTATACAATATTTCAACTATAAGAGGGTTGACATATTTTTACTTATGATAAAAATAGTCAACATTCTTGGTGATTTCCTAGGGGTAGAAAGCTAGCTATGCCAAAGACCAATAGCTTATTCCTATCCATTGGGATTATGGAATCACCTATGCATAAATTTGAAACTCAAATTCCTTTGAAAGCACACCAAAATAAACACACATGTGTTCTCAAGAACACTTATGGATCACACACACAATTAAAACAAAGACACACAGCTATCCTAATATTTATAAAACCTCAAACTTGAGGTGAAGAATAACTCACCATGCTTCAACCAAGGTCAAAGATGGTTCCTCTTGCATCCTTATTGTTCCATGAAATCAACCTATCATGTGTGGCGTGCTTATCATTAAACACTTATTTATGTTGATGGTAAAAAATATTACCATCCTTGGACCTTATTATGCATGCAATTATGTTACATTGAGATCTCAAATATGCTCCATTTTTCTTCCCAAGAGCCTTGCTTGAATATGAAACTTTCTTGATCTCTATCATATCCAATATGCACTTATCAAATTGAGTGTTAAGAAGTATGGAATCTAGCTCAACCTTATTATCCTCTTAGACATGATGTTATTGAGATATGAGACCATCAATCTCATACTCCATCTATTCCAAAACATAAGAGAGTTGATCAAAATTAGGTTGAGATGTTAGTTAATTTTTGAACACAAACTTTTATCCTATATTCAATGAGTTATTTCTTAATAGCATCTTCTATATCAGTAGATTTGCATTCAACGTCATGCTTAGTAAGACCTTCTCATTCATGCTTGGTGAGACATTCAAAACCCTTCTCATTAGGATTATCAATAATCCCATCATCATATATACACTTCTTAGGAAGAGAAGTAGTCTTACCCAACTAATCAAACTCTTGACTTATGGCATTGAACCTTTGCCATAGGTCATCTTCTCCCTTATTAATGTCATATTCAAGTGATCCTTAATCAATTATAGGGAAAAATACATTGTTATTCTCACCATATTGATCATTCATGTTCTTCAAAATATCATCCTCATATACATGAATCAAGTAGTTTCCTTCAAAATCTTGTGAGAAATAATGCCCAATGCTTACCTCAAATTGCTCATATACTCCTTCATGGATGATACATATGCCAAGGTCAGTTTTCCCAAAGTAGGTGTATAGATCATGTCCATAGGTGTATACACCATACTCATCTAGAAATAAATTATAAATTACCTCAAGCTTGGAAAAATCACCATCATCCACAATACATTCCTCTTTATCATTGATGACACAATGTAAATTGGAGCTTGCTTTAACATAGGGTTCAATGTGAAATTTTTCAAGTGGTTGAGTCCTAATAGTTACCTTTGTACCATACCTTGTCCTAAATTCTAAGAAGGACTAATTATTTGAAAATTATCCTCCTATTTTGGTTTTGAAATCCTTTGAAAGGTAGATGGTAAAGTGGGAAAACAAGTCAACAACCAAAATATATTAGAGGATGGGGAAACTAAGATAATCATGCAATAAAAACTTCAATCATTTGATTAATCCCACTAACTTTATAGGTGTACTATATAATTGAGGAATCCCTTTAATATGTGGTTCATACTTTATATCTAATTTTTTAGCTACAACTTTGGCCATCACTAATGTGTTATATTTGCTATTAACTATGCAATTATGAACAAGCTTATCCCCTAAATGAGAGTGAGGTAGAAGGATAGAGGTTTATCAGATTTGGTAGAGGGTTCCATAGTTTTTTAGGAGCATTGGTAATATCAAAATTATTATGACTATATCTTGATGATTAAGGATTAGCATGGATAGTAGACAGATGCTTCTGTAAAATTTTTTTTTGGCTAGGCATGTGAAGGACATCCCAAAGAGAGATAGATGCCTTAGCATTCTTCAATGATTCCACAATGTTTAGATCAAAATTACTTAATTTTTATTGGGTCCTTGGAGGAAAGGAAGTTTTTGTATCTTGGGGTATTGAATCACTTTAATTAGCCCTTCCAATATTCTAATTTGAATGAGGTATAGGAGTAGTATGGACTACCATGTTTATAGTCATGTTTTACTACCTTGTAGGAGGATTATTTGCACTTGTAGGCACACTATTAGCATCTCCTAAAACCTTCCTCTTATCTATATTATTATCTAAAATTGAATTTACTTGATTAGGCACATAAGTGTCTTCAACTAGGAAGTTGGTGAAACTTACTCCTTGAGGTTACCAAACTTCATTATCTTGGATTAGAAATTCATCTTCTATTGATAGTTGAGGACTGATTGATCCTTGAGAAATTAGATTTTTTTCCCCACCTTAATTTTCATCCATGAATTGAAATTATTTCCATTCTTATCCTTGGATCATGTTGTTATGCATTGATACCATTGTTCTTGTATTGGAAGTAGAGACTATGTTGTATACACTGGTAGGCCTATTAAAGTTGGGCTATCTTTGACCTCGCCCTTCCCCATATTTATGACCATATTATTGATGGTATGGGTAGGGGTTTTTATGAACACCTTGATATAGATTAGGTTTCCTAGTTTGAGCCTCTAAGGCTTAATGTCTTACCTTCCAATCAATTATCTCTTATATCTTCTTAGGAGTAGTCCTTGATTTGGCATTTGTATTAGAAACTTGAGAAACACTTGGATTATTAGTAGACATATTTGGTATTAGAGGCATAGACACTTTTTAAAGCAACTTTCCATCTTATATGAGGACATTCTCAACTCTAATGGCAAGTACATAATCCCCAGGCAAGGTATACCCACCCATAGATGGTAGCATTATGGTGATGTTAGTACCAATAGCCCTCAAATATGTGATAAACACAAAGATATAAGGTGGTCTCATGGGAGGAGGCAACCTATGTCAATTCATTTAGAATCTCTTATTGAAATCATGCATTATCTCTTTGGGGGATCTTTGAACAACATTGATCTGATGTATGAGTGATGTGTGATCACTTTTATCTTTAAATATTGATGTCAACAAATCTCTAAAATCATCCCAAGTGGTGATACAACTACTTGGAAAATTCCTATACCAATCAAGTGCTTTCCCTATAAGGGACATTTCAAGGAGTCTAATGGTAATGTTAACTTTAGTGACATTGTGAAAAATATATAAATTTGAGTTATCTATAATATGCTCACTAGGAGTGAGATGGATTTCATCATTGAATGTGGGGACACTCTTAGTAGAATTAGGGTGTATCTCATCATACTCATCAAGATGGATGGGTTTTTTAGTATTAAAGGCTAGGAAGGCATGATACATATCCATGTTCCCTTCAATTTATTGTTCACTCCCTTAATCTCATTATATTGTAAATTCATCTTTTTCCTCTAGGTCAAGATAGGTTGGGGATGTTGAAATTTAAGAGGAAGTTTAATTTGCAGATGTGGGTTTATGGGATTGAAGACTCTACTAGAAGATAACCTAGTAAGGACCATGAAGTATGAACTTAAAAATATGAAAAAAAAATGGTATAAAACCATATTTTACCTTGAATGGAGCCTCTAAATGTTGAGTATAACACCATATGTAGTTGTGATATTATCAAGACTAGCATCCACCTAGCAAAGTTCTGTTTATAACAATGGTCTCACAGGGCATGAGAAAACTATTATCATCAAATATCATAACCTATAGGAGGTTTTTTTTAGCCTACTCTAATATTTGGGCAACATTGGAATACCTCTAAGCTTGTGGGTTACCTATAATAAAGTAAAACCTATAGGTTTAAGGTCTATCTCCCTAGATGTTATTTGAATGCTTATCATCTATACTAATTGATTACTTATGTGTGGAATTAAACTAATATAAGGGGGTGATAAACCATAAGTATATCCACAAGATAATCATACTCTTTCACTAAGAGACAATACCATACAACACTAACTTTAAAGTCTTCGAAAACTCTAACATTAATTTTTCACTATAGAGGTGATATGTATGAGACTACTCAAGGTAAGTGAACCAAAGGTTAGTTTTAGAAACCAAGGGATACTTTTACACTTTAAGGGATTAAAAAACACTAGATACACTCCATATGACCTATTATAATGAAAATTTATTGCATCAAACATGAAAGGATAAAGAGAAGCAATGATAGGAACTTATCACTAGACCTCACCATACATCACCTCACATACTTAGACAAGATGTTTTAAACTCAAAAATAGATTGCATGTATTATTAAAAGGCAAATTACAAAATCAAACTAACATGTATTTGACATACCAAATGTGGAATTAGAATACAAGAGCTAAAATGTCTTGCACTTATAGAATTTGTGAGAGTAGAGAGAGAAGTGGAGCTCAAGGGTCATAATTCCACTTGTAAAAATCATGAAGATTAGTTATGTCTTAGAGAAATGGAGTATGAAACATACCATGAAATATTTATTTAGACAAATGTCCCTCCAAAGTTTGAAAACTCTTCAAATATGGTGTAGGACCCTTTAACTTCCTTCATCATTAGGCCTTTCATGAGCACTCCAAAATAGACTAGGGAGAGTTAAAATATGTGTACTATGAAGGGAGGTTATAAACAAGTTTCAACGTGAATTATATGTATCTCTAATCATTGGTCTTCTTCTAGACAAAATTTCTCCTCATATGTAGTCACCATCACTAGCTCTACAAGTCTGTCTTCACATTTGGCACCAAGATGCCCTTTAATTATCAATCTAATCCATGTATCAGGTGATATGAAACTTTTGAGGGTCATCTTTCTTTGAAATCCATCATGCATACCTTAAAATTCCTCACATTTTCACCTATCACTTTCTCACTTGGTGGTCACCCTTCATTCTCATTATCTTCCATAGACTATCTAAGGTGAAAGACTTAGTAGAGGTGTTTGTGTGATTCTCTGAAGCAAGAAATAGGAATAAAGAGTTAAATTAGGTCCCATTTTACTCCCCTAAATGATCTTCATCCTTCAATACTTTGTTAACAAAGGTTCCTGAAACATCAAAACATGCTAAGGATGAGGCTAGTTAAGTTTTATTCAAGTACATAGGATAGTGCAGAGAATTAATATTCAAGAGGGAAAACAAAAGCATAATAGAGATGAATTATTGTGAATTAGATAGGAATTATTATTAACTAGTACTTCATGAATGTTTATAGAGTATTCAGAGTGAATTAGATAGAAATAAGTCAAACATTAACCATGAAAGCATACACAAGGAATAAAATAAGAAATATAATAGGTAACTATTGAAACTTGGATTTTCACCCTTGAGGAGATGCCTAAATCTCCTAATCCAAGTGGAACCATGGAGACATTTCTCTTACTATGAGTGACAATTTTGAGAAATAAATCTCTAGATAAGGGGCTAGCTCCCCTTGATGCACCTTTAAATCTCTCTCTCTAACTTAAAAATTGGATATGAAAAGGGATTAATAAAAATGACTAAGAAACCAAATGGTGACGCACCAATGTATAATGCCATCCCAATTGATTGAAACTATTACTTAAAGACAAACACAAGTTTTTCACATGAAATTCATGACTTAGGATTCATTGTTACATCAATGTTTCATATGCTATATTCGAGAAGGTATATGATTCTTAGGAAGGGAATGAATGATTCTAAAGAGGGATACAATCATGGACCACTTCTAGGATATATCTACACTTAGAAAAGAATACTAGCAAAGACATACAACAATCTCCTTTCTACAAATGGTAGATCATCAAGAGTACAAACTAGAAAAGACAATCTTTCACTAGACTAGACCAACAAGATTTAAGTCATTACTCAATATTTCAGCATATTAGTGGTAAAAAAACTTGTATATTTATTCAAGATTTATTTGAGTACAAATCTAGCCAAAATTTTCCCAATAAATAATGGAGGCTGCTAAAAATAAGCCAAAAGAATGCATATATATAGCTTTTGAGAGAGATTTCAAGAAAAGGAAGTTCAAGAGTCACTTGGACATATGTCCATATGTGAAAGTCAATTACAACTGAATGTGAAAGAGAGGCGGGGAAAACTACACCAAGTCAGTTGGTATACTTGTCTAAAACAAGTCATAAGAATGGTGAAAAGTGGCATAAAACTTTCAAAATTGTCACACAAAACCATCTCCATCAAAGACCATACATGAAAATTTGAAACTAAAAACAAGAGAGTTGACACATAACACTATTCGATGGAAATGGAATTTATTACGACATGTAGTAAATTTTCTTCCTAACTACTAGCCATCCATTATTAGACACCTATGTTTGTCAATTTCATGGAAGCTATTTGAATTGGTTAGCTACTAGTAATGACCTAAACCATCAACCTATCTATTATTTCCTTGTTTTTTCTATGCCAGATGCACAGGGTCCTACCATTTGTTAGGTTCTTGTCAAGATTTTTGAATCCAATAGCTATTTTTTGTAGTTTAGAGTTGATGTTTTATAGGCTGTCGTCCTTCGAGTATTTTCTTTGGAATTTTGTTTCCCTTGGACTTCTTATTTCCCTTGGAAAATATTTTTGAAATAATTCATTCCTCAGACACTTTTCTCCTTCAAATTTTTTGTCTTAGCAATTTTCCTAAAAGAATTCATTCAGGCTTTTTCTTGGCAAAGACTAATTCCTTCAAGACAATTATCCAAAATAATTTCCCCAAAGACACAAAGTAAAGCAAGCCACAAGATAACTCACACATGTACTTAATCACTTAGGGAACATAAGGAAATTAGGAAACTATGTACAAAGGAAAAGGAAAACCTTAGTAATGATGCTTTAGATAATCCCATTGACTAGGATATATAACTCCTTTCCATCCAACTTTGAGAGTTAGAAATCATTATGTTGTTTGCACTATGTGATCACATATGGGCCACTCCAAAAATCATCAAAATTTGTGTGTCTTCTAGGTTTGGCCTATCTTCATCCCATTTTAGGACAATGTCTCCTTCTTTGAGGCTCCTTAACATGGATTTATTATCAAAATACTTCTTTGTTTGCTCTTGGCGAGTCATCATGGTGTGCATATCTTGATTTCTTGTCTCCTCAAGCTCCATTAACTCACATAACTTGACCTCCATTCTATCATTATACACCAATTGCAATTGATAGGCAAGATCTAAATCTGGTAACTCAAGTGAGATATAAAGTCTAGCTTCCCTTCCATAAACAAGTGCATATGGTGAATTTCCAATTGCTCTGTTTGGGGTGATCCTATTAGCCCAAAGGGTTATCTTCAACTTGGTGTGCCAAGTCCTTTTATTCTCATCCATTTTCCTCTTTATAATCCTAATTAGGTTCTTTTTTATGGACTCATCTAATCTATTCCCTTGGGGGTAATAGTTGGAGGAGGTACTAAGATAGATGCCATGCTTCAAAGCCCATTCACTTGTTTTTGCTCCTATGAATGCTAATGCATTATCTAAAATTATTATTGAAAGAGCTCTAAACATGGTTACTATAATTTCATATAAGTCTAAGACTAAGCTTTCATTTGCCTCCTTCATAGCTATAGCCTCCACCCATCTTTTAAAGTAATTAGTAGCAGACCCACTTGTGACCAGCACTAAAAGGTGGATTGATTAAACCTATGAAATCCAAACCCTATTACATAAATGGTTATTCAACTTGGATTGGATGAAGAGGTAAGGTAGCTAGCTTTTATTTTTCATAAAAAGAGCACACTTTTGGCATTTTCTTACTCAAGCATGGGTATCTTTGAACAAACTAAGCCAAAAGTAACTAGCCCTCATAATCTTAGCAACTATGGTTCTTGGAGCAAAGTGACCACCATCTGGTCGATCATGGAATTCAAATAGTACTTTGTCAATTTGATCCAAATCAAGACACCTTAAAATCACACATTAAAATTCCTTTATAAAAAACACTCCATCAACAAGTACATAAGGAATGGACGACAACCTAAAGTACCTTCTCTTGGCTCTATCAAGACCTTGTGGACACTCACCAATTTGAAAGAAATGGATCATGTCCTATGTCCAACTTATCATAGATGAAGGTGCAACTATCATATAATCATCATGAAGGGCCAAAATAACTTTTTTTTGCTCTTTCAAGTTTGTAGTGAGATTCTCACACAACCCTTTTCCTTTCACTAACTTGGTAGTTTTGATCTCCACATCATATTCCATCACCCTTGTGATCCACCATACCCTCTTTTCATTCAAATATCTTCTCAACAAAAATTCTTTCACACTAGGATGAGGCACAAAAATGTGAGTCTTGTTATTAGAAAACATATGCCTAAACTTATTTGATCTCATTATAACTGAAAGCACTTGTTTCTCAACATATGTATATCTTGTTTCATAACCTTCTAAGCCTTGACTGAAGAATGAAATAGGCTATTCAAAATTTTCATCATTAGCTTGAGTAAGGATGACAAATATTACCTCATCATTCCTAAAGGTATACAAATTGAAGTCCTTGGAGAAGTTAGGACTTGTAAGGGTAGGCGCTTGGGCAATGGCTTGCTTGATCTCCTCAAAAATTTCCTTCCTCCTTCTCATCCAAGTGAAAACTTCATCTTTTCTCAACATGGAGGTCAAGGTCTTGACCAAGTTATCAAAATCAAGAATGAATCCATTTATGAAATTTATCTTTCCAAAGAAACTCTATAAACTTTTTTGATGTTTAGGCAAAGATAATGCAAAGATGGTACTTACCCTTTCAGGATCAATAGACAACCCTTTTTTGGAGATATTGTGTCCTAATAGTTTACCTTCATGGATAGAAAACACTCATTTATTTGGGTTTATAGAGATCCTAAACTTTCAACACCTCTCAAAAATCTACCTTAGGTGCTTCAAATGATCCTTTGCTTCTTTGGAGAAAACTATCACATCATCAAGATATACCAATACAATGTCATTGATTAGTCCTTGAAAAGCCACATCTATTACATGTTGAAAAGTAGCTATAGCATTAGAAAACCCAAAAGGAATTTTCCTATAAGCATATGTACCCCATTTAGTGTAAAGGATGTCTTATATTGGTCACTTTCCTTCACCAGAATTTGATTATACCTAGAATACCCATCAAGGAGAGAAAACCTTTCATTAAAAGCCATAACTTGCAAGATTTGTTCCATGGAAGGGAGTGGGTAATTATCCTTCAAAGACACTCTATTCAAGTCCCTAAAATCAACACACAATCTTATCTCTCCATTTTTTTTCCTAACAGGAACTAGGTTTACCAACCAAGATGAATGCTTAATGGGAAAGATGATTTTGGACTCAATTAGTTTGGTGAGTTCTTTCCTCATGAGAGGATCAATATTGGGATTTATTGGCCTTTGCCTTTGATTAATAGGCTAATCATTATCATCTAACTCTATAGTATGCTGAGCTAGATTCAGATCAAAATCTTTTAAATCAATATACTCCCATACAAAGACATCAAAAAAATCTTTGCATAACTCAATGAAAGCATGCTTCTCTTTGTTAGTACATACCTTCCCAAGTGTAAGTAATCTATCTTTGAAGATCTTAAACTTCTCATAGTTTTTTTTCTTGGTAGATATACGTACCTTCTCTTTCTTTAGTTGGTCATCATCATTGAATATGCTCTCAAGAGTGATGAGGCCTTTAGGGAGTTTGTTAGACCTCAATTGAAAAATCTGCCCTCCATATAGTTGTTGTAGTTTAGACTGATTCTTGGAAGAAAAATCAACTTCTTCTTGTAAAAAAAGTGGTATTTGTTGATCACTATCAAACACCTTCCAATTAATGACATTATCTAGTATGGAGGGCCTTACAATAAATTTTAGATGAGGTTGGTTCTTGTCTTCTTTTATCTCTTTTGGAACATCAAACTAAGCTCCAATTGCTACCAACCTATCAGCATATTTTTTGTCTTTTCTTTGAAATAAAAGTGATGTTATAGGACTTAAGCAAGGAATTTTTAGTCAAATTATGTCCCATAACCTAATTGATAATGAGCTTGCTATCACCAAACACTTGCAATTATTTAACACCTCTTTTCCTTGCCCACTCGAGGCCATGAATGAGGGCCTCATATTTGGATACATTACAAGTACAAGAGAACTAAAATCTAAAGGTTGAAAAATACCTTTACTTTGAATGTGAAACCAACATTGCTCCACCACCAACCCTAATCTTGTTTCTAGACCCATCAAAGAAGAGTTACGATAAACCACTTACCTCTTCAGTTGGATTCACTAGAATGGGTATGAAGGAATCCTTATCATGTATATAGTACACCCTAAGACTAGATTCTTCAATAAACTTGTAAGGATCATGCTCATAGTTGTCATCTTCCCACTCATCTAGGAATAAATCAAAAACTCCCTAAAGGGAAGATGATGTAGATTGGTCAATATGAAGTTCCTTCTCATCAATGATAGCATAATTAACATTTGCCACCTTAGGTAAGTAAGGTTCCAATTGATCTCTATGAATAGGTTCTTAATCAATCTTCACTTTAGTGCCATACTTTGTCCTAAACACCATGTAGGACCAATTGGCTGCTAAATATCCACCTATCTTGGATGTGAAGTCTTTTGATAAGTAAAGAGAAAAATAAGGAGGTAAATTTTCCACCACCACATCATGAGGAATTGAAAAAGTAGGAAAATCATGAAGGATCAAATTAAAACCTTTAACTACCCTCAAAGTCTTGGTTGGTGATCTTGTAATAGCCACCCCTATTTTTCAATGAAAGAAATTTGCAAACTACTATGTCATATCAATTAAATTGCTTATAAACATGGCATTTTGTCAAACACTTGACAAACATACAACTATACATGTAAAACCTGAAACTCCTTATGTGTTGTTAAACACTAATTTGCAATATAAATGTGCACATACAATTGCCTTATGGGCTGCAACAAATATTCAAATTTGTATTCAAAAATTACAATGTTTAGATATGAAAATTTGATAGAAGAACCCTAGAAATTAGTGTTGTAGTGACCCACAGAGGAAATGGCAACCTTCTAGACCTCTAATCAATGAGAATAAACAAGTAAAATTGATGCAAACACTATTCACACACTATAGTAGCACTATTCATGGCAATGTAGCAATTTTACTATTCACGGGTACTGTAGCAAAATCATTATTCACACGCACTGTAGCAAAAACACTATTCACACACACTGTAACAAAACACTATTCATGGATCTTGTAGCAAATCATTATTCTGCCCTTCTTTGTTGTAAATCCAATAAGCCCAATGTGTTTCCTGAATGAAAACACCATCAATCCTCATGACTGTGTCTTTCAACAGTGAAGAGAATGATAGCAAAGAGAGATTTCATCTGCCAAGCTCAAAAATCAGATTTCTAGGAAATCTAGTAGCATAACATTAATCTCATCCAAAAACCCCCTAAATGGAAGATCTTTTATTTATTTTATAGAGTTCTCATAAGATTCCATTCCTTCATTTTGTCCATGTGGGATAAAACATAAATCCCTTTATGTAACTTATGTATTCAATGAATTATAAAATAAAGGGGATTCTTTTATTTAAATAATTCCCATAAACTATAGAATATGCATTAATAAAGTTAAATATTTAAATTTAACTTTATAAAATAACTTCATCAATGCCCAATAAATCATATCAATGATAAATAAATCTTCCTATCAATTTTAAACAATTACCATTGACATGTCACTGCCCCTAAAAGTCGAGCCATGTCGATTCATGACTTACTATAAATAGTAATATGCCCAAAACTTCCTCAAACCCCTCAAAAAGATATGCAACTAAAATTGTCTAGGCCAAATGGCCTATAAGTCCCTTTAATGTCTTGGTTAGCCTATAGGACCATAGGGAAATAGGATAATGACAACATCATGCTATGAATGTTAGAAAGGGGACATTATAGTCTACCCTTCCCAAAATTGCTTGTCCTCAAGCAATTTCAACTTTGAATGTTGTAATATCTGCTCATTTTCCCAAGTAGCATCATCCACTGGTAGGTTCCTCCACTTGACTAGGTACTCCTTTATGACTCTCCTCCTGAGTGTTCTCTCCCTAGTATCAATGATAGCTTCAGGAATCAATATCAACTTACCCTCTTCATCTAGAGGGGGTAAATCTATAAATGGAACAACACTATGACCAGGCACTTTCTCAAGCCTAGAGATATGGAACACATTATGCACCCTATTATCTATTGGTAACTCCAGTTCATATGCCACCTCACCAATATTATGAGCAATTCTAAATGGACCATAAATTCTTGGTTTCAACTTCTCTGCTCCACTCTTCTTAAGTGTAGACTACCTATAGGGTTAAAGTCTCAAGTATACCATATCCCCAACCTCAAAACTATGTTCCATCTTGTATTGGTCAGCATATAATTTATAATGATTGTGAACCTATTGAATATTCTCGTTAAGTGATCTCAAAATATCTTGGCTATCCTATAACCATTTCTGTGCACTCGATACCCTACTATCTCCAAAAAGAATATCTGTGAAGTGAGGAGCTTCATACCCATATAATGCTATGAAAAGAGACATCTAGATCATCATATGATAGGTAGTATTATAAAAATACTCACCTAAATAAATCCATCTGATCCAAGCCTTTTGCTGCCCTGATACATAGTTTCACAAGTACCCCTCAACCCACTTATTAACAATCTCTATCTGCCCATCTATTTATGGGTGATAGCTAGTGCTAGGAGTGAGCTCAGTGCCACTCAATCTAAAAAGTTCCTACCAAAATAAGCTCAAAAACTTACTATCCCTGTCACTGACTATGTTCTTAGGCATCCCATGAAGCCTAAACACCTAAAAAAACAAGTCTACCACCTATGCTATTGTGCTAGTAGATGTAATAGCAAATAAATGAGCATATTTAGTTAACCTATCTACCACCACATAAATACAATCTTGACTCTGCACCTTGGGTAGCCCTGTGATAAAATCCATTGAAATGCTTTCCCATTTCCTGTCAGGAATGGGTAAAGGCTATAGTAATCTAGCTAGAGGAGTATGCTCATCTTTGTTCTGTTAGCAAACTAGACATTCTCTAACATATCTCTGCACATCATCCTTGAGTCCTCTCCAAGTAAACCTCTCACATATCTATCGATGTGTTTTGAAGAACCTAGGGTATCTAGCCATAGGCGCATCATGGAATGTCCTTAAGATAGTACCTTTGATGTGCAAAGAAGGTACCAAACAAATCCTATCATTGTATAGGATAAGGTCGTTAACCACCACATATCTATTGTCCTATAGAGATCCCTCTATCAAATCATCTACCCACTAATCCTTATCATATTCAACTATTATTTTCTCCTTCCAGTCTACTAAAATCTCAACTAGGGAACATACATGTGGTCTCTTAGAAAGTGCATCGGCCACTAAATTCTTCTTCCCTTTGACATACTCAATGTCAAAATCATATGCCTGTAGTTTGGTGATCCACTTTTGTTGCCTATCATTAAGATATCTCTAGCTCATGAAATATTTTATACTGTTATGATTTGTTTTAATCACAAATTTACCTCCAACCAGATAAGACCTAAATTTGTCCAATGCATGCATTATGGCCAAAATTTCCCAATCATATATAGAGTATCTCTTCTCCACTCCCTCTAGCTTCCTACTCTTAAAATCAATAGGATGTATTTCCTATATTAATATTTCACCCACCCCATCCCTAGATACATCACACTAAAGATAAAATGGTTTGGAGCAATTTGGAAGTGCTAATACCGGACAAGATGTCATCAACTATTTGAAGTGCTCAAAGCACTTCTGAGCTACCTCTATCTATACAAAGGTTCCCTTCCTGGTCAAATCTATAAGTGGAACTGATATCTATGAGAACCCCTTCACAAACCTCCTGTAGAAACCACATAAACCAAAGAACCCCTTAAGTTGGGTAAGATTAGTAGGAGTAGGCCACTCAACTATAGCTCTAATTTTTTTTGGGTCCACCCTCACTCCATCTACACCAATGATGTGCCCAAGGTACAATAATTTTGTCATGCCAAATTCACATTTAGATTCTTTGGCATGAAGGGACTCATTCTCAAGTATGCTCAATACCTCCTCTAAGTGTTGTAAGTGTTCCTCCCATTCCCTACTATATATCAGGATATCATCAAAAAATATAAGCACAAATTTCCTTAACTGAATCCTGAACACCTAGTTCATACAACTCTAAAAAGTAGCTGGAGCATTGGTTAACCTAAATGGCATGAACAAAAACTCAAAGTGGCCATAATGGCACCTGAAGGCTATCTTTTTTACATCCTCTGCTCTCATTATAATTTGATGGTACCCAAAGCACAAGTCTATCTTTGAGAATTAGCATGCACCATGTAACTCATCTATTAGCTCATCCATTCTCAGAATGGGGTACCTATTCTTGATTGTCTTTTTGTTGATATCCCTATAATCTATGCACATACACATTGTCCCATCTTTTTTATTTACTAAGACCACTCCTAAGGAAAATGGACTTTTACTAGGCCTAATGTGTCCCATCTCTAGCAAATCCTTTATTTCCTTCTCAATCTCATCTTTATGCACCTTAGGATGATGATAGGGGGTGGTAATCAAGGCTTCACCCCCCCTCCAATTCAATCACATGCTCTATTCCTCTCTCTGGTGGAACACCTAGTGGGATGCTTCTAAACACCTTTGTATGTTTGGATATGACCTCATGAATGTCTAGATGGTACTCCTTAACTTGTTGCTCTGTAGCTGTAGGCATGATCATACATTCTGCTGCCCACTCTAACTGGTCATGTCTAAAAAAATGTTTCATCCTCCTAATTGAGACTACTCTAAGTCCCCCATCTGATAACCCTCTGAGAACCACTTTTTGACCCTGGTGCTCAAATCTCATTTCTAATTTCTCCAAATTGAAGGTAAAATCCACTAGAGATCTCATCCATGTCATGCCTAGGATGACATCATAATCTTCCATGTCAACAACATAGAACTTGCCTACCATGTCATAGTCTCCAATCTACATATGAAGATTAGGAATCATCCAAGTACTAAGAATCTTGTCTCCACTAGCTACCATCACTCTAAATCCCTCATATTCCTCAGTCTAAAGTCCTCACTTCTTCACAAAGCTTACATCAATGAAATTGTGGGTGGCTCCTGTGTCTAAATGAAACAACTCACTTCCCCTAAATAACACCTCTTACCTTAAAGGTTATTGACGGTTTAGTACTGGTAAGTCAGAAAATGGTCTTAAACTCTCTAACCTCCTCTGCCATAGTCTCTTCTTCATCACCGCCTTATGAATTTGATTGTTGCTCTGACTCTTTTAAAGTTGATTCTTCAGCAAAAAAATACTCTAATTATTTTGCCTTCACCTTAACTATACACTTGTGTGAAGGGTCCCATGGCTCTCTGCAATGAAAATAAAGTTTTTTACTTTTGAGCTCATTCAACTAATCACTATCAAGTCTTCCTAATTCTGCTCATGGTGGATGTGATTCATTTTGTCTCTTATCCTTTTCTTTTTTCTGTGGGAAACTCTTAGACTAAAATTGACTTTTTGAACTAGAAGCCTCCATGTCCCTAGCCTTATTAATATCCTCCTGTAGTGTAGGTGGGTTAAGGGCCTTAATCCACCCTCTCAATGGATCAACCAATCCATCCATGAAAAGCACCATAAGTCTCCTTGGTGATATATCCATGACTAATACTGAAAGTCTCTAGAACTCAGAGATATAATTCTCTAATGGTCCCCATTGTTTCAACTATGCCAACTCCTTAAAATGAAGTTCTAAATCATTCTTATCAAACCACTATATCAATCATTCTATAAACTCAACATAAGTAGTGATTTGATCATGTCCCATAATCACCATGCCATGGTGCCACTAATCATGTGTAATTCCATCAAGGTGTATAGTAGCATATTTAATGGCTTCTTCTTTGGGCATAGGATTAAGCTGAAGATAGGATCTACTTTTTCACCCAAGCTTGTGCCATAGTCTTCCTAGAAGCATCAAAATAAGGTAGAGACAATTTCCCTACTTTCTTTTGTAACTCAAAGTTTTGGTTCCTATTTCTTACATGAGGCATGTGTCTCATCCTTACATCAATATAGTCTCATAAAGATATAGCTACCTAAAATTTAGGTCCTCCACTTTCTCAATCTCTTCTGAACTGATCCTAAGAATTTGTGATCTTAGGTTCATTGGTAGGTTGTGCTAGTGCCCTAGGTGGGAAGGTAGGTAGAAGTGATCTAGAGCTCATCATTCTAGTGGGCTGAGCTATATGGGCCAAGTTGTCACCTATATTTCCACCTCCATTACCTCCATTTCCATTTTGTCCACCATTATTACCTCCATTTTGATTAATGACACCATTATTTCCACCTCTTAAGTTGTTCATGTCAATACCCAACTAACATGCCATCATCTATGTCAATAGGTCCAATCGTTGATTCTGTTGTTATGCTCTTTGCTTTGCTAACTATTGTCCCTGAACTAGTGTGTCCAATAACTATAGAAATCTCTCCTCACATGGGTCTCTTCTCTCACCCATATTTTTGATGTTTTGTTCTCTTATAGTTTTATGTTCTTATAGAACCCCTTGTTCCTCTGGACCTATATTTATTACTACTTTGTTCCTTCTTGTGTTGTAATGGTGAGTGAAAGGTTACTGATCAAAACCATACATGTCCCTATTTATATATTCTTTAACCCTTTAGGATGGTAGGATTTTATGCTCTGATACCACTATAATAACCACCCCTATTTTTCCAATGAAAGAAACTTATGAACTACTATGTCATATCAATTAAAATGCTTAATGATCAACATGGCATTTTGTCAAACACTTGACAAACATACAACTATACATGTAAAACTTGAAACTCCTTATTTGTTGTTAAACACTAATTTGAAATATAAATTTTCACATATAATTACCTTATGGACTGTAACAAATATTCAAATTTGTATTCAAAAATTACAATGCTTAGATATGAAAATTTGATAGAAAAGCCTGGAAATTAGCGTTGTAGTGAGCCACAGAGGAAATAACAGCCTTCTAAACCTCTAATCAGTGAGAATAAACAAGTAAACTTGATGAAAACATTTTTCATGCACTATAGCAACATTATTCATAGCACTATAGCAATTTTACTATTCATGGGTACTATAGCAAAATCACTATTCACATGCACTATAGCAAGAACACTATTCACACACACTG
Organism: Torreya grandis; assembly: GCA_037957365.1. Lineage (NCBI taxonomy): Eukaryota > Viridiplantae > Streptophyta > Pinopsida > Cupressales > Taxaceae > Torreya > Torreya grandis. The sequence goes on along the minus strand of JARHVA010000201.1, from coordinate 1,817,964 downwards.
TAGCAAAACACTATTCACAAATCCTATAACAAATAATTATTCTACCCTTCTTTATTGTAAATCAAATAAGACTATTGTGTTTCCTAAATGAAAACACCATCAATCCTCTTAACTATGTCTTTCAACAGTGAAGAGAATGCTGGCAAAGAGGGATTTCATCCTCCAAGCTCAAAAATTAGATTTCCAGGAAATCCAGCAACATAACATTAATCTCATCCCAAAACCCCCTAAATGGAAGCTTTTCTATTTCTTTTATAGAGTTCTCACAAGAGTCCATTCCTTCATTTTGTCCATGTGGGATAAAATATAACTCCCTTTATGTAAATTATGTATTCGATGAATTATAAAATAAAGGGGATTCTTTTATTTAAATAATTCCCACAAACTATAGAATATGCATTAATGAAGTTAAATATTTAAATTTAACTTTATAAAATAACTTCATTAATGCCCAATAAATCATATCAATGATAAATAAATATTCCTATCAATTTTAAACAATCACCATCAACATGTCACTACCCCTAAAAGTCCAACCATGTCCATTACGACTTACTATAAATAGTAAGTATGCTAAAAACTGCCTCAAACCCCTCAAAATGATATGCAATTGAAACTATCATGGCCAAATGGTCTCTAAGTCCCTTTAATGTCCTGGTTAGCCTATGGGACCATAGGGAAATAGGCTAACAACAACATCATGCTATGAATGTTAGAAAGGGGACATTATAGATCCATCCACTTGCAAAACTCTTTTAGTCATTGGCTCATACTTGAGGCTTAACTTATCTGCTATACATTTGAGCATAATTGATGTGCTTAATCCACTATATATGATGCAATTATGAACCAAGAAATCACCAATGATTATAGATAACTAAAAATGAGGAGTCTTCTCATCTCTCTTCACTTGACCATCTATAGATTGAGTTCCATTAACTAAAACCACATTATCATTTCTAGATGGGCCACCTTGTTTACCCAATCCATGAAATTGGTTTTGGAGTATATGTTTCTACCTTGGTAATGTTAGAGAGTCCCAAAATGAGATGTTCATATGAATATTCTTCATCTATTCCACCATATTGATGGAAGGATTACTTACCTTGGGGTTCTCTTTATGAACATTGGCACCTTATGATGTAGCTTGTGAAGGTAGAGTTGTAGTAGTTAACCTAAAATTTTCAATCCTCTAAGTTTTTTATAGTTTAGGAACTATATTAGACCCACTTAACATAGGAGATTATGTAAGAGTCACAACATGTCCTTTATTATCTCCTTGAGCTTCATCAACAACCCTCCTTTTGGACCTAGTATTAGAGGCAAAACTAGTATTTTGAATGCTTGTATTTCCCATGTAATTAATGGCATAAAACTCACCATCCAAATTATTTATGAGGGTATAATCAGTCTAAGGTTGTCCATTTTCCACCTGTCCTTACATAGATCCTTCAAAATTTGAAACTTGTAAATATTGACTATCTTGCATTACCATGTCTTGATTGTGTATCTCATTTGCATAAGCAACATGCTCTTGACTATGTTCAATAAATGGATAGTTGGGTTGTTCTTATACAAAGCTGTTTTGAGTGGGGACATGGGATTTGGAGGATGAGGGAGAATTAGGATTATATCTTTGATAAGGCTTGACATGGGTGATTTGGCCTTGTCCTTGTGCATTATTTTGAAAAGGAGGTCTAGTTGTTTACCCAAACTGATTGTATGTTTGATATGGTGTATAGCCTTGAGATTGTTATATTTTGAGGGAAAATAACTCATTTGTAACACTTTGAAGCAAGATTTTAACTTCATGGATTTTATTTGAAGGAGAAATGGTAGTCTTTTCTAGATTAGTCAAAGGGGTTAAAGTGGGCAATGCACCTTGATTAGGAGAATGCAAATCAGGGAATAGTGGCATTGGAGGTCTAGGAGCTATCTTGCCCAATTGGACAAGACAATTATCAATATTTATGGCTATTTCATAGGTAGCAGGAAATGTGTTTCCACCCATAGATTGAATTATCATGGCAATGTCTCTATTCAATGCTTTCAAGTAGTATAAAAATGCATAGTTTGAGGTTGGCCTCACAAGAGTTAGGATTTTATCGTAAGTTTTTTGAAACATACTATTAATTTATTGCATGAATTCATGTGGTTCCCTCTTGATTGTGGTCAATTTATTGGCTAGAGATGGGTAGTCACTCTTCTCCCCAAACTATTAGTCAATAAATTTCCCAATTCATCCCCCCCATACCAATCCAAAACTTTTCCTTTGAAAGACAAGGCCAACAACATAATAGATAAATTTTCTTGGGTGATTTTTTGGATATTAGAAAAGCTTAATATATTCCTAATGTGCTCAATGCTAGTAATAGGACCATCCCCACTAAAATATGGGACACTTTTGAGGGTTTCTCCTAGAATTTGATCATATTGGGCAGGATGCAAGGGAGATGGCCCAGTGAAAGGCACAAAAGGTTATCTTTTATCTATCTTGGAATGATCACTATGGATATTAGGAATGGAATGTAACACAAACTTAGAAGCTTTAAACACAAAATCTCTTTTTTAAGGATGAGTGTTGAGAAAGCTAAACCTTTTGGTGCAATATGGAGGTAGTTGCACAATCTCAAAGGGTGTCTCTTTATTATCAAATTTATTTATCACCTTTGGCATGGAAAATAGGACTAATCACAAACAAAAGATTTGAATTATTCAATTGAGTCTTAGGTACTGAATGTAGATGCTTATTTCATCTTCAAATATGCCAAGACCAGCACCAATCTTGAATAATATTATAAGACTTGGAAGTCCCATTGGGTGTGACAAAAATTATTGAAACTTGGATTCACACCCTTGAGAAGATGCATAAATCCCATCGTCAAAGTGGCACCATGGAGACACTTCTCTTGTTGTGGGTGATAATTTTGATAAATGAATCTCTAGATAAGGGGTTATCTCCCCTTGATGCACATTTAAATCTCTCTCTCTAACTTAATAATTAGATATGAAAAGGGATTAAGAAAAAATGATTGAGAAACTAAATGGTGATGCACCAATGTATAATATCCTCCCAATTGACTAAAACTACTACTTAAAGACAAACAAAGTGTTTCTCACATAAAAATCACAACTCAAGATTCATTATTACATCAATGTTTCATAGGCTAGATTCAAGAAGGTATATGATTCTTAGGAAGGGAATGAATGATTCCAAAGAGAGATGCAAACATGGACCACTTCTAGGATATCTCTACACTTAGAAAATAATACTAGAAAATACCTATAACAATCTCCTTTCTAAAAATGGTAGACCATCAAGAGTACAAGCTAGAAAAGATAATCTTTCACTAGATTAGACCAATAAAATTCATGTCATTACTCAATATTGTAGACTATGAGTGGTAAAAATAGTTGTATATTTATTCAAAATTTCTTTGAGAATAAATAGCGCTAGAGTTTTCCCAATAACCAATGCAGGCTACTAAAAACAAGCCAAAAGAATCCATATATATAGCTTTTGAGAGAAAGGTCAAGTAAAGGAAATTCAAGATTCACTTGGACATGTGTCCATATGTGAAAATTAGTTTCAATTACATGTGGAAGAGAGGTGGGGTGAGATATGCCATTTCAGGAGGTCTACTTGTCTAAAAAAAGTCATAAGAAAGGTGAAAAGTGGCATAAAACTTTTATAATTGACATAGGAAACTATCTCCATTAAAGACCCATCCATGAACATTTGAAATTGAAAATAAGAGAGTCGACACATTGCACTGTTTGAGGAAAATGGAATTTAATGTAAAAGTTAGCAAATGTTCTTCCTAATAACTAGCCATCCTCTAGACACCTATGTTTTTCAATTTCATGGAATCTCTTTGATTTGGTTGGTTGCCAAGAATGACCCAAACCATCAAAATGTATATTATTTTCTTGTTTTGTCTACACTAGATGCTCAGGGTCCTACCATTTGTTACTTCCATATTTTCCTTTAGGTTCTTAGCAACCTTTTTGACTCCAATAGATATTTTACATAGTTTAAAGTTGATGTTTTATAGGCCATCATCCTTCATGTATTTTCTTTAGAATTTTGTTTCCCTTAGACTTCTTGTTTCCCTTGGACAATAGTTCTAAAATAATTCATTCCTCAAACACTTTTCTCCTTTGAAATTTTTGTCTTGGCATTTTTCTTGAAAGAATTCATTTGGGATTTTTCTTCATAATTCCTATGAAATTTTTTACAAACAATATTTCATGCCTTTTATTTATTTTATATTAGACAAAATGTCTGAAAGAATTGGGATTTGAGCTTTTTTTGATGTGGGTAAGTTTTCCAAAATAATTCCTTAGACAATCTTTTTGAAAGAATTCCTTCAAAATTTTCATTTGACACTTTAAACTTTTGTCTTTTTACCCTTTGGCTGAAATAAATGGTCCTTCAACAATCATTAAATGACCCTTCGACACTTGGAAGTGTCCCTTCAAAAAGTTGAAGATGACTTTTGGAAACTCTACACTTGAATAATTCCTTCAAGACTTTTGAATAGGGCACCCTAGTTCAAAAATGCCCTTGAGAAAGATTGGGACGAACCTTTCAGAACTTCTATTTGGTCCACCTTCCTATGAAAATACCCTTTTAGATGTTTTGTAAAGTACCTTTCAGCTTTCTAAAAATGTCCCTTCAGAAAAGTTGAAGTGCCCTTTAGAAAAGTTGTAAATGACTAGTTCAGCTTGAAAAAAACCCTTCAGGGAAATTGTTTCAAATAATTTTCTTGAAGGAATTAGTCTTCATCTTTGGGAAATTTATCTCAGACAAATTGTCTAAAAGAATTTAGCACTTGGTCAAATGAAAATTCCAAAATAAAAAAACACTTAGTCAAAAATAAAAATCGTTAAAGGATTGCTATGAAAAGGCTTAGCAAAAGACCAAAACCAAATTTTTTAAAAGAATTAGACTTGTACATTTGTTGTGGGCTTTTTAAAGAACACTTATTTTGAAGAAAATATACATACCAATTAAGCTTTCCAATAGGGGTACCCAATTTTGACCCAAAAGGACAAAATTTGGTCAACAATAACCATAACCAAATAGTCTATATTGATCTCAACAAAGGTCAAACTTTCTTCTTCATATAATCATACATAAATATACATATACATATACATATACATATACATATACATATACATATACATACACATACACATACACATACACATACACATACACATACATATATATATATATATATATATATATATATATATATATATATATATATATATATAGTCATTTATAGTCTATAAATTTTCACATTTTTCTCATACTTTGGTGCCAAAAGAAGAGTCTATTCATATTATATCCTATTACAAGTCATGGAAGATAGGTTAAAATATACATATAGATGATAATGTAATACATAACTCATGAATATCCAAAGGATATCTTTCACATATTTACTATTTTATTTATTCTCCCAATAATTTCTTGGACTTAAAATGTTGTCTCATCTTGAGACAATGTCACAATATCATTTGAATGTGCATATAGGGTAGAATCTGAAGGAATTGTTAGACTAGTAACATTTGTAGTAATCCTTTAAGGAACCATTTTTGCTTTTCACCTATTACACACTACTTATCCACCCTTTCAAATTTTTAACTAAGTATCATACCAACCTACCACCCTTTTAGGTTTTGAATAGGTTGGCCTAACTAGGTGGTTGTCTTTTATGTGTTTTAAACCAACCTAGCCCCACTTGTATTACTAGTCATCCCAAATACAAAATTCTCTACAAAATTTTCAAAATTAGCACTTTTCTTAGTACTTAGCTTGAAGGAGGTGGCATTGATGTAGATGATGATAGGCCAACAAGGTCCTTACCCTTAGACTATGCAACCTTGTATTGTGTGATGACTTGATAGAAATCAAAGGATGGTTTGTAGATTGGAAAGTTGAGGATGTAGGAAACCTCACTATATAATGGGGAGAGGTTAGTCTTGTATGTATGCCAATCGATCATAACTTCCTATTCCATGCATAGTAGGATGCATAAAAATTCATAATAGATGATGAATTACTTTAGGTATGAGTCATTAGTGATGCTCATAACTACCTCAATATTAATGACCCTCATATGGATCTCTCCACTTAGATGCTCTAGATTATATACATGGTGTTGAGTCTAGAAACCTATGAATGAACTATGCATAAGCTCACTCTACTAGTTGAGGAGTTTGTCTTACACATTATCTTGAGCATAAAATAATCTTTAGAGCACTCTATCATTTTCATCTACCAAGGTGGTGTGGTTAACCATGGTTGTCTTGGTGGTCAAAACTATAATGAATTCCATATTGGAATTGGATAAGGACTAATCTAGATGATACTTCTATTCTAGAAGATTTTGTGTGATCTAATGTTCTTAGAGGGTTGTAATGTCCAACATGATATGGTATTCCTATAACAAGGTGATCAATTTGGCTACCTTAGCCTTCATGTTCTAGACCAATGTACTAACTACGTAGAGTTGTTGGGTTGTGCACAAGTCCTTTGTTAACTTAAAAACCAAAATATTGTGTCTACACTAGTCAAACATAATGTGGTCCCCAGTTTCTCAAGTGACCAACTTTGGGTAGGTATCCTGGATCATCTTGATAGATTTATGAAGGTGAATCTTCAAATTTATATTATCTACTTTGGATTGAATCATCTATAGCACCAAGGAGGTGGCCTTCTATGCAATTTATTCCTAAAAATATATTGTGCCCTCTAATTATTTCTTCAATGGAAGCCTGGAGATGTCTAAGGAAGCCTTCTACTTGATTGGAAGTGTAGCCAATGTGTTCATAGATGTTATATGGTATGGTCATGGTATTGTGGCAAGTGGGAATGAAAATGTGGTGCATTGAGCACCAATTTTTGGGACATCCCAAAGCTAGAAACTTCTCAATGGAAAATTGGGTAGCTATGGACCTATCGGAGCTGAAGCTAATGCTTCTTGTTGTGAGGGCTGATATGATTATACCTAGGGCTACTTTGGTGCTTGTTAATAATAAGTTGTGGCCTCTACTACCATCTTGAGCTAATATGTAACATTTTAATCCTACTTGAATTTTTCTTCCTCTTCTTTTATCTTCTTCATCTCTTGTTATGTAGCTTGCAACTTTTCCTATTCTTCCTGGGCCTTCAATTTCTTCACCCATTTTTCTTCTTATTTTTATTCTCTTCTACCAAGGATGTAACCTTGGCTTGCTCTTGTGTAACTTGGGCCTGTGTTTATGATTTTTATTGAGCTTTAACTTATGCTTATGACTATACCTATTGTTGTTGTATGGATTCATCTTCTTCCTCCTTATTTTTCCTTGTAGCTTCATTTGTTTGTTGTTGTGCACACCTTGTAGATTTCATGGCCTATTATTTTTGGGTTGCTATGTCCTATTTTATTTTCTCTTATTCCTTTTCCTTAGCCTTGATAGTAATCTCACATTCTTTTTCACTCTTATCTTATTCTTCTTGTGCTTTCTAAGCTATATCAGTGTCTTCTTGGGCCTGTTTGGCCACATCCATGGCCTTTTTTCTATCAACCTCTAGATCTTTTGTCTTTTGTATGGACTCAAATTCTTTATATTGTTATTATTTCACTTATTACTTATATCATTTCTTATCCTTCTTCCTCACTCAAAATTCTACTAAATGAGTTGCTTCCTCCCTTAAGGCATATTATTCTTTTTTTGTAGGTTGCATAGGTGTGAGATCTTTAACCTCCTAGGCTTAGAATAATTATGGTGAATCACTTGGTCACACTTACAAACTAGAAACCTAGGCCTTCCTCTACCTAAGCATGACCAATCCATGTTTACATGGTGGTGTAGTAGAGGCAGGGGTAGGTTGTTCTTCTTCCACAATGTCTAGTCATCCAAAAGTGCACTCTTCAAGTGTAGGGGATACCCTAGACTCCCACCTTATTCTAGGTCTATGAATGAGTATTTATGGTAGAAGTTTTTGAAGGAGTGTGAATATATCCTTGGTTGTTAATGTAATAATAGGTTGGGGTTGGAAGAAGTTAATCCTCCTCTGTAATTGTTCCACTTCTTCCTAGATGGTGTCAATGACAATGAAAGGTGGGAAAGATGGAAGGTCCACCCATAATTCTAGGGGAAACTACTTCCACACTTGAACCATATGAATAACCTTCTAAGAGAAAAATTCCTTCTCCTCCTCCTCATAGAAATCCCTAGCCATGTCTGCCATCATGACCTAGTAGACTTATTACTCATCTATGCCCATCTAGAGAAGGTTGTATAAACTCATGATTTGAGGCACCTTCAAATCATCCACCCAAGTTGCTATGTTTTATGTCTTGAAATTCAAGGGAGGGAATGCCAAATGATATTTTATATAAATATTATGTTTTCCCTTTTACTACTACGAGCTGGTAGCTTCCTCTGGTTGTTGTTCTATAGGGATGATTGTGCCAAGTGGTATGGCCTACATTGGAGTTATATTCATAGATATGAAAGATTTTTATTTGGCCACTTTGGCATGTGTCATGTTTATTATGAAAAAGAATGGGATTGATGAAAAGGGTGACCATGGTAATTCATGAATGTTGATAAACACACCTTTTGGAAGCAAGGTGATAGTTATATGCTGACCTAGATATTGCATGATGTCTAGTAGAACTAGAAGATGTGTTGAAATAAACTCTAGATGTTACTCCCACCATGATTTTAACTTGACCTCATGTGTTATGGATCCACACTCCTACATCTAGATGAGATTATGAAATTTCTATGCCAGCCAATAATCTATATTAGGGTGCCCTTCTCCCTCTGGGGACTTCCATTGCATGAAGCAAAATAGGAAGATGAGGAATTGGTATTTAAACATCTTCCTTGGATATGTATGACACTTATCAATATTAATGAGTAGATATTGAATTAAGTAATATATCTAGTTGAATTACTCATTTATGTGGATCATCTAGTGGTATTTATTTTATAGACTTGGTCATCTACCAAAATCTCCTAGTGATGTACTCGATGAGGATGCTCACTGGCTTGTATGGGATTTCATAAATTAGAATCCATATATTCCCTTGAACATAAAAATTTTAGACCTCTTTTAGAATAGGGGTCATTCTCATCTTGTAAAGAGATAGGTAGTCTCCTTGCATAGGCATGCCCAAAGCTTGAGCTATGACTTTTGTGTTGATTACTATGGTTACATTTAGGTTGAGATAGATGTTTCCATCATTTTATTGATCAATAAATAATTATATGATATCCACATAATATTCAAATGTAGGCATTCATATTAGGTGCTCAACATCTATATTTTAAAATTTATGGGGAGATATGAGAATGAGTGGTTACACACCATCAATAGGGTCTAGACAAAACAACTTATATTCTTCTTGCTAGAGGTAGTTAAATGGTTTGGGGTCATTTAACTAGGTTTACTAAAGCATCATGTCAACACCCATTGCCTTTTTAAGCCTCTATCAGACCCTTGATGAGCCATCAAGTATCTATATTTGCTTGAAGTGATAGAATTAGAATATTATCTTTTCTTTGTGCAATATAACTATCTCATCTCTTTATAATGATAGATCATGAAAAATATGAAAAAGGATAACATGATGACTTAGTTATTTGAACTTAAACTTTATAGATTTGGTGCCTCTTGGATTCTATGTGAATTCCATGCTTATCTATCCACTCGTCATGAATGTAATGTTGGATGTGGAAAATTTGTATTAGATCTATAAATTAAGGTAGTTATTCATTGGCATATGTGTGGAGTTATGTCGTTATTCTCTTTGACATTCATATAATGGTATGAGAAGATGATGTTGATAGGCCATTGATTTATTGAAGATCACATCAATTAACCCATGGATCTGGCATTTACTTCTAGTGGATGACTTTTATATGGTGGAGATCTTATTAATGGGAAATTTTCATACCTTTCCCACACTTAATTTATTTTGTTCATTCCTCTTTGACACCCTTTATGGCACATGTGGATACTCATGTGCACAACTAACACACTCTATTATTGATATCTTGGTCTTTGATTAGTAGTGAATATATCTATATAAACACAAAAAAATGAAATAAAAACACAAAAAAAAATGCAAAATTGGGAAATCCTAATCTACTTGGTGCTATTCAACACCTACTCACTTACTAGAATGAGATCAATATACTATTGGTAGTAGGGATTAAGCCTACAACCATTTACTCACCCTAGTAAAATGGTTCCCTAAAGATATCTTAAAACTATAATTCCTTGTTGTGTTAGTTCATGTATAATATAGGTCCATTTCCATCAAATTTGTAACTTAATCAAGAAAGATATTAAATGATAGTCATATAATAAGACTAGTTGATCTTTATGAAATTATTTCTGGTGTAAATTCCTCTCATGCCATGCTTTTTGGATCTACTTGTGAACTTCCTATGTCTACATTTCTCTACATCTATATTCATCCATCTTATTATATTCAATAAGTATGTTGGTTAAAGAATCATGATCCCCTAGTCACATGACCATGGAAATGCACAAATTAGGTACTAAGTATTCCATTAGCATAATTGTTTCAAGTCTATATACCAACTAGAAAGGCATAAAACCTATGTCTCTCTTATAGTACATGTAGTTTTCCCACAAAATCATAGGAATGTAATCTTCTCACTCATACCTATTGACATTATAGATATTTGTCATTATTTTACCCCACACTTTGTTTGAAGCTTCATCTTGGTCATTGGCCTATGGATGGTACGTAGTGCTTTTTTGATGAGAGATCATAAATTCTTTAGTTAGAGCCTTGATGGTGTTGTTTATAAAGTGTGTTTCTCAATTGATAATGATATTTTTAGGCCATTTGAACCTTATAATGATGTTCTCATAGAGAAACTTTGTTGCATCCTTCACACCATAGCTAGGTGTCACAACAACTTTAACCTACTTAGTAAAATAATTAGTCACACTGATGGTATGCCTTACTTTACTAGGCTTGTTCCAAGGATTGATATGTTTGACAATGTCAATGCCTCATTATTTAAAATTTTACTTAGCTAACAGAGGATATAAAGGAATTTCATCTTTTTGTAGTGATTTACTTATGCATTAGCATACATCATAGTGTTGCACTACTTTGTGTGCATATTAAAAGAGATTAGGCCACCATAACCTACTCTATAACATCTTCATAGTAGTAGCTTATCTCACAAAATGTCCTCCTATGACTCTTTGATGTGCCTTCTAAAAGAGTTGAGATCATTCATATTCTAGAACAACCTTATGTAAAACTTCATCCTTCCCTAAATGATATAGAATCCCATTGATAATGCTCTATGGTAAACCTCTAGTAAAAAACTACTTCTTGTCACATTATTTATAATGCACAGGGAAGACTCCTTGTTTGAGGAAGTTGGTGATTGCTTCAAAAAAATTAGGAATCATAAAAATGTGAAAGAGGTGCACATCAAGAGAGTATTCTTGTAATTATTTTGGTTCTTCACCATTTTTTCAAAGCTAATTAATTAAGAATTTAATTATCTTTGAAAATGCTTTTGAGTACATTTCTAATTTTTCTTAAAATATTCAATATTTCTGAAAGTTATGAATATTTATCAAATTTATTCCTCACTAACGGAATGTTATTGAAAAATTTTAAGACATTGTTAAAAACAAAATAGGGAATGCAACTGAGGTGATTTGGTCACATGTTCTCTTTTCTTGGCTTTATATTAATGTAGAACTAGAACCCCTAAAATAGAATCAACCATTGAGATATGTGTCCTCTTATCATCATCTTGTTGACAAGGTATCATGGGTATTTATGATAAATAAATACTTTGAATGGTGTTACAAGTAGATAGAGTCAAAATTTCTTCAGTGCAAACATGATAGCCAATGCTTCTCATTCAATGGTTGTGTAGTTCTTCTCTACATCATATAGTTTCTAGATGGAAACATGAATATGATGGTCAAGTCCACCATCTCTTGGCTTCACAAGCATAAAACCAACTATGATACTAAAAGTATCCACATGTATGTGAAAGGGCTTAGAAAGACAAGGATGGGAACAATAACCCGTCTCTTTTTCAACTTGATGAAGGCTTCTTAACACTCTGAAGTCTAGAAAAACATCACATTTTTATGTAATAAGGATTCCAATAGAGATGAAATAGCTACATATCCTTTGATAAACTTGTGATAATATCTTACATGACCCAAACAATATCATACTTTGGTGGAACTGATGGGTGGAGGTATACTCAAAATTACTATAATTTTGCCTGATCTACTAAAATGCCTTCACTGTATACTACATAACCTATCAAATCACCAAAGGGTGTAAAGAATAGACATTTATTTAAATTTAATGAATTGTGTAGAGCTCTACATCATTCCAAAATTAGTTGTAGTTTATACAAATGTTCTTTAAACAAGGAAAATATTTTCCAATCATCAATAAATGAATTCCTTGAATGTAGTCACCACTGTGTGAGAGTAACACCACAGGTGAATTCTTAAGGACAAAAGGCATGACCTTGTATGCAAAAGATCCCCATTCTATGGCAAAAGTTATTTTGGATCTATTTTTTTATATGATGGTTATTTGATGATAGGCACTAAATCCTCTATGAAAGAGTAGACTTCATGTCCTATGATAAACTCCAACACACTTTTTGTGAATGGAATTAGGAATCGATCATTTACATAGGCATCATTTAGAATATGATAATCCCCACATATGTATATGTTTCCTAATTTTTTGGGTTTCACTACCATGGGGCTTACCCAATATTCTTTTTCTAATGGATATATTATTCCTACATTCTGCATTCTATCAAGTTTATCCTTCACTTTGAGCTTCATGTTTGGATTTATTTTGTATGGCCATTTATTTGTAGGTCATGCACACTCCTTAAGTTATATATGCATCTCATGAAGAGATGGGTTAAATCCTTGGATATCTAAGAATTTACTACAAAATATATCTTGATAATCCCTTAGAAGTTGCATAGCTTTAGAAATTTTAGCTTCTATCCAGTAATCACCTATATTCTTTAATTTTAGAACCTCTTCAATTTCAATATTTGCTACATAATTTTTGATAGACTAATAGTAAGTATTTCACTTTTATTCATAAAGAGATTCATGTACCCTCTATTGGCCTTATTTTTTTAGACTTTTTATGTTGTGTAATTTGTTTTATTTAGTGGGTTATATGTTAAGGTTGTTTAATGGATCTACATGTTGTTCAAGTTTAAATAAATTAGTCAAATCTAGATCATCATCAGAATTGAGTTATTCAATGTCTTATTATTCATCTTGTATTTGGTGGAATGGATTCTTAAGAGATCACTCTTAATTATTGGTAGATATTTATCTTTATAATTCCAAATTAATATCATAAGCTCCATTCTTCTATGCAGTGGATTCCATCATGGTGTTTAAGTCTTTTGCGCACCCATGGCATAATAATTGTTTGATTTTTATAGTATATTATGAATACGAGGGTTTTTATCTTCAAAAAAAATGTATAAATTAAATCACTTTGGACTTTCAGCCAATCCTTTGACTCTCATCTATTCTCTTAATGCATATACCATGTTGATGATAATAGAGTAAGCATATAATGGAAAATGTGAACCCAATACTTTAGTGCCACACATTCCTTTGTCTAGAATTCAACACATTTATAAATATGAATTTCAAGAAACTCACCTTATTGTAATAAAGGCTAATTAGTTTAGATGAATTGTGATAACTGAACCTGATAATCATGAGCTCACAGGCCTCATCCCAATCGAGTTGGTCATTTTGATGAATTACCCACCATATCATGGCAAATCCCTTTAGAGCATAATTCAAAGCACTAACCTACTAGTTGATGATAGGTACATGAAATTGTAACCATAAAATTAATTCATTGATATCCTTAATTGCATAGTACAAAGGAAATTATTACTCATTCATAAAGACCATTCTCATTGTTCAGATTTCATAATTACCTCAGGCCTAGTTGAGGAGGTGTATGTCTGAGTCTCCACTAACAAACAAATTTATTTCCCATGGTAAAGTGACTTCTCTAGTTAGCTCTATATATTCATATATATGATTGTTAGCTTGATAGAGGAAGTTAATTTATTATTGAGTAGGTGATTTTGTAGGCATAGACACACAATCTTTTATAACAAACTAGTTTGCCAATGGTTATATAACTACTAGTTTGGGCCTCCATTATTATGATGTGTTCAACTATTGAGTGAGTAATTATTATACCTAAGGTTTTGTATGCTCATACAAGAAGTTTCACTTAACTACACGTAGATATTTTGTATTTTTCTCAAAGTTCACCTTCATCCATCTAGTTTCTTGCACAATGTATGGAGAATCTAGTTTAGTTAGAATTATGTAAGGTTTGTGCACTCTGTTTCAAGGAATGATAACAACCTTATCTCCTTAATGTGCCTCTAATTGATTCTGCACCATGTTGATAATCATCTTAACATCATATGCCCATTTCTTACCTATCAATATAGGGTAATGTGTTGTTGTTGTCCTCATGTTGATGATTTAAAAGTCACGTCATAGGCTCAATTTTATAACTTTGATCTCAAATTATTATAATTAACCAATAGGATCAACCCTTCCATAATCAACTAAGATCAAAGTTACTAGGCTATAACTTAGAACTAGTCATCCAATAGCTTCCCATATAGAACAAGGAATCATGTTGACTATGCTAACAAAATTAAAGACAACATTTAGGATTTCATATCCTGAAACCTCAATATCAATTTGTGCATCAATATTCAAGGGATTATTTGTCTTGACTTATTAGACCATCTTTTTTATCCTCTATTACCTATGATGTACACACTCCAATAGATTATATAGTAGGTTTGGGATGTTTTATGAGATGTATTTATTGTACAGTGTGCTTAAAAGTTTCAAAAATTTTGTTAGTGCATTGACAACTGCATCTTGATGCATAATGCACATGATCTAGCCATACATTTATGCATCTATTGTTGAATCATATCCTTCAGTGGTGTATTAGTTTGATTTTTTAAACATATATGAAACTTCATATATGATCCCATTTTATATAGTTGGGTTTGGCTATTTATCTAGTTTTGCTTTTTGGAATCCCTGATCTTGAGGCATTTCTAGTTAAGGCATGTTGTCATGTAAAAGCATTCAATAATGTATTATCCTTAGGCTGTGCACTCACCATATTCACATTCTAGATGGCCATGTCCTTTCTTTTCTTCTCTAAAATAGGATAATATTATGTGTCATGATGGTTATAGATTATGTAGTATGCATAGTAAGACTATCTTTGAGGATGTATAGGGCAATTTTGTTTTACATGATTATACTCTCTACATAGGTAGCATTACAGAGGAGGCCATTAATTATTATTCCCTCTACCACCTTGGTAGCTTCCTTTGCATCCACTCCTTACTCCTCTTATGTTAGATTGATATCCTCCTCTATACTCTCCTTATTGTGTAGTGCTCCAATGCTGGTGCTATTATTTATTATCTCTAATTCTGAATTACTATTTCATAACTAGTGGGATCCAACTCATTTATTATTGTTACATCATGTCTAAGCTCTAGGGTGTTGTATACTAGTACTATAGAGATGGTGGTGTCCAAGTCAGAAAAGGAGGGGTCCAATTGGCAAGACCTTGAGGCTAGTATTATGGCAAACTAGGAATCCATTGTAGACTTGTTTGGTTTGCACAACCTTTATCAACCTCTGGGCCTAGAATCATCTACTTCACTAAGGACATTTCTTGTGTATTGAAATACAATATGTCTTTGGTGTTTCCTTCCTTGAACTCCTATAAATCCCTACAATTCTTTTCATCATGATTATTAAACTTACAAAAATTTTAATATAAATTATATGCACTCTTGACATATTATTTTAGAAGATGGCACTGCATTGTTGCATGCCCCACTACTCAAAAAAATTCATAGAATTTTGTCTTGATCTTAGGATAATCATGCCTATGATGTCTTTCTTTTCCACACTCCATACACCAAATATTCAATTTAGTCTTATCTACCTCATAGTATTGCTCCATTCTCTTCCTAAATTATTGTAGTGTATTTTCAATCTTAGAATTGGCAACATGAGTTATATGCAATCAAAAATGCATCATGTCTAGAAATCAATCCTAGATACCTACACTTATGATTGGGAATAGAGTTTTTAAGTAGGGACATGACTAATATGGGGATTCTATAGACATGATTAGTGGATCACTTGTCACAATACACCATGTTAGGAAGGGTACCAAAGCTTATAGTCTAACATAATCATGAAATAACCCTAAAAGAGTCCTAGGTTTTGATATTCAGTCTATTCTAATAAATAAGAAAGTAAATCTAATCTAGTGCACACCAAATATTGTGGCGTAAAATGGGGGTTAGAAAAAAAAACTAAAATAAACATGCATATAAGACATATATTCACATTAATATATATAGAATCCTAATGCATGAGAGAAAAGTACAACTACATTATCTATTTACTCTTACAAAAGAGAAATAAAGTTAGAAATACTTACCTTGAAGATGGACCCATCAAGCCTCAATATCTCCCTTGGATAAATATCTTCAAAAGAGATTGTTATGGTATGTAAGTATAACAAAGACAAATCATCTCTAGGATACACAACCCATATATGCATCCAAAAGACTTCTCCATAAGACAAGATCCATATCTCCAAAGAAAGTATGGAACCCTAAGCATTATTATTTAAGTAGAATGGTTAATAATCAAATGTTTATTTGCACTTATTCTTATTCACTTCTCTATATTTAGATGGTTATAAATGAACTTGTATATATAGGTAGATCTTGCTCTAGATCCTTTTGAATATGTCAACTATATAGGGTCGACCTAGTCAACCTTGTATGTTTTAAAGAGATAAATCACTAAGTCCTAAGCTAGGTTAGCTGAAGGGATAAAAAAAATCTAAGTGAAAAATATCCCTAAATAATACAAGGTCAACTCAGTTGACCCTATATAGTAATTAGAGGCTAACAATTGTATAGGATTAACCTAATCAACCTAGTACAATCAACTAGTAAAAGGGTGTCAAGGAAAGAAAAAGGAGGATAAATCATGACAAATTATTGGAATGGGTAAAAAAATAAGAATAATGTTAGGGTAAATGGTTTTAGGAGACATGTATGTATATAGAAAGTGGCAAAATGGACAATAATCTTACAAAGCACCAACGGTATACCCATCTCTTTCCCAGTACACCCCTTAAGGCATACCTCAGAGAGATTAAGACTCAATGGGTTATAGAAAGATATGAATTATCAATAAGTGATAAAAGTTTGAAAATATTATATGTATACAAGAGCTTCTTCATAGTCTTAAATTTGTTCTACATGCAGGGTAGCATCTCTAACATCTACTTTTGTAGTATATTGAGTCTACAAAGTGGCAACCCTAATTTTGGAGCATAGTCCTTTGATGAACCATGCAGATTTATCTTTTTATATTAAGGAAAATTATACCTTATTCATCACATTAGATAATCTTTGATCATAGTCATAAATTTATTCTCCAAACTTTTGCCTTATTTCCTTTAGGTCTTGTATAGTCTGACTAGTCCATTTATTTATCTTAAATTTTGAGACAAACCATTCCTTAACATATTGTAGACTTTCCTACTAGACTTATCTTTTGTATATGAACTCAATTTATCTTCCAGATAGTGTCCCTAATAACTCAAACTTTTTGATAGAATCGTCAGTGACACCCTTAACTTGCCATCTCATCTCACAGGTTAGCAAGTACTATTTAGGATCTATAGACGCATCATAGATTACTAGGTTTATGAATCCTCCTTGATGACCCATTATGTAAAATGGTGTCGATGGAATCATTTGTATAACTATTACTAGAGGAGGTTGTATTCTGGGTGATCTTACCTACGTACTTCTCTATGCACTAAGAAAGTCAATGTGCGTACTTTATTTTTTGTGCTTCCTTCTTCTCTTTGCTTAGTTTCAACAATACCTATGGCCTTCAAAGCATTTATAATTGATCTTGATTGAATTTTGGTACCCCAACTATTCACATTCTCTAAAAATGGTTATTCCCAATTATTACCTTCCTATCTGCCTAGTTGAAAACTTGTACTAGAGTATAAAAGATTGGGATGCAGGTACATGTGCAATTATGATGAATGGTTATTTATTATGAATTATTATTATATTTTTATTGAACCTATAATTAACCTTAAATAATTTTCTATTTATTTATGTACTTCTTCTTCTTTTAATAATACCCTTTCTTGTAGCTATGTAATACATCTATCATCTATCATATCTACTTCTAAACTATTCTCACCTTCTTCTTCAAACATCTCTTATTCATTTCATTCTTCATTACTTCACTCTGTCTATTAGCATTCATCATCTTATCTCTTCATATTTCATTCTTCATCTCATCATCTTACTCATTCATCATATAATTTACTACTACTATTACCTCTACTCATAGCTACCAAGGTATTATTTTATTTATTCCATCTATTTTGTTGTCATAGTTCACATTCTAAATCTAGACTTTTCTTCTAACTCTTCTTCCATTGTGTCTCAATTTTATATTTAGGTTCAATCCTTACTCATCTATCTATCATTTACCATCATGTCACACACACCTCCATATTCCCTAAGTGACTTCTCCATACTAGCTAGAGTCAGAACCATGGCCTTATCCACAACCAACATCTTCATAAGGAGAGGTAGTCACTAAAAACAATTTCCTCTAATTTTTTGGACAAATAGATCTTGTGAAGATTTGATTTCTATATATCCTTGTACTACAAACTTGGTGATTTATCTATCTACGATGGTAGCAACCCAATATTTTATTACTCTCATCTAATCAATTTCTATTTTTTACTGGTGGTCTATCTTCTCTTTGGTCTAAATGATTGTTTCTTTCATTCTTGGGTTAAATAAATAGTATTCCAATCTTGAAAACTAGTTAGCTAGTAGTTCAAAAAAATTGTACCAAAAAATTTCATATATCTCTACATAGATATGCTCTTGAATATTTCCATTTATGGTAAGACTAGTCCATTTAGATTCTTCTTATGTGAAATTCCGTACTTTTTGGTCTAACCATGTATCAATGTCTCTTTGCCCTGGTAACCATCTTAACATAGTTTCCTTCAGAATAAGTTATTCTATGCTCATCACACCATTATTAATAGAGGTTCTTAAAGCATTAGAACATGCAAAGGATGAAGATAGGTAAGGTTTATTCAAGTGCACAAGATAGTTCAGATAATTCATATTCAAGAGGGAAAATATAACCATAATAGAGATGCATTATTGTTTGTTAGATAGGAATTAGTATTAACTAGTACTTCATGAATGTTTATAGAGCATTCAGAGTGAATTGGATGGAAATAAGTAAAACATTAACCATGAAATCACACAAAAGGTTCAAAATAATAAATATGATAGGCAATTATAAACAAATAGTCTATATTTATCTCAACAAATGTTGAACTCTCTTCTTCATACAAGCATACATATATATATATATATATATATATATATATATATATATATATATATATATATATATATATATATATAGTAATTTATAGTCTCTGACTATTCATATTCTTCTCATACTTTGGCATCAAAAGAGGAGTCTATTCATATTATATCCTATTGAAAGTCATGAAGGGTAGGATAAAATACACATATAGTTGGCAATTAAATACATAATGCATGAATATTTGAAGAATATCTTGAACAAATTTACTATCTGATTTATTTTCAAAATAGACTTCCTTGCACCTAAAAAACATTAAAATTTATCAAGAAAACTTGTTTTATACCCTATTAATATAAATAGGGTACAAACTAACCTAATAGGAAGGATCCTGAGGTTGTTCTCTGTAAGTCCAAAATACTTCTCAAATCAAACTATCTCATTTAGATGCATCTTCTTCCTTATTTTTCCAATCGAGTCAAAAATAAGGGTTTTGGAGGCTTTTAGTATATTTGGACTCTTAAAGATGATTCATAAAATTGTGACTATTACAACATTGGTTACACATGCCTTGCAGATCAATTTAAATACATTTATGATTATTTTATAGTTTTTTATGATGATTACTTTAGATTCAACACAAGTTATCCTAGTATCTTCTATAAGGATTGTAAATCCTCTCCCCATTCCATTACCATTCCAAATGCCATTACCATCAACTAACATATCCATATTATTGACATTCCACCTCCCATAAGTGTTGATTAGGATTGATAGAATCACACTTTGTTGAAATACATCCATGGCAACATAGAAGTTGAAGAAGATCAAAGAGGCCAAGACCACATTCATGCAAAATAAGAACATTCTCCTAGTGAAACCTAATCTAAGATAAGTAACATAAACTTTCTTATTTTCATCATAAATATAAGTAACATAATAATTGGATCCACCAATATAAGATGCCTGAACTAGTCCCCATACATCTAAATGTACCAACTCTAACTTGTGTTCTTTCTTTATGGATTTAAATTTTAGGAACTTAACTTGATTCTATTTCCCATACACTAAATTCTCATAGATGTCTAGATCTATGTCTTTTAATCTATTCAAATTATCTTTTACAATCTCCATGCCCTTATGGCTCATATGATTGAGCATATAGTGGCACATAGTTATATTTCTATCTGCATTAACTAAATCACAAGAATAAATAATACTAATTAAATATAAAGTACCAATTTATTACCTCTTGAAATCACAAGATCACCTTTGGTAATTTTCCAAGAATCTATAGTAAACCTTACTGAACAACCCTCACTGCCTAATTGCCCCACTGAAACCAAATTCTATCTCAACATAGGCACGTGTCTAACATCCTTAAGTATTCATATTTTCCCATTTTTAATTTTAACCTAAACATAACCTTTCCATAATATCTCACATGGTTCATCATTACCAAGATAAACATTTCCTAAATTATCTTGAACATAATTAGTAAAATAATGCCTATGTGGGGTGGCATGAAAAGAAGCCCCTGAATTTAATACTCAAAACTTATATTAACTATCCATAGAAAGAGTTAAGGCATCTTGACAAAATTTACCTAATGTCAAATTTACCTCATTAATTTCTTCCTTTTTATCATTCTTATCCCTAAGTGACCAAAAATCCTTCTTCGAGTGTCCACTCTTCCCATAATGCCAACATATCATCTTGGATCTAGATATGGACTTAGATCTACCCTTTGAATTTTTATGATTGACTTTGATCTTATCCTTTTTCCTCTCTCTAATATCAATAAATAAATCATTACCTAAAGATGATTCACCAGTTATTTTCACTTACATTTCTTTTATAAGAATCACACCCACAACATCCTCAAAATTTAAGCTTCTCTTGGCAAGGACTGCATTACTCAGCCATAACCAAAATATCCCAACTATCAAGTAAAGAATATAAAATCAAAAAATATCTAACTTCATCATCTAACTTAATTATAACATAAATGAGCATACTTAAAACTATATTAAAATCATTTAGATGATTAGCAATTGAACCATTCTCAGACATTTTCATGTTAAACAATCTTTTCATAAGAAAATTTTTATTAGACGCTGAGGGTTTCTCATACAACATCCCAAGTTTATCCATGAGATCTTTTGTGTTTTTCTCATTATAAATTTTAAATGAAAAATAAGATTCAAGGCATAAACATATGGCTCCCAATGCCTTCCTATCAAGCAATGACCAATCCGTGTCACTCATACTTACAAGTTATTCTAATTTCCCCTCTAAGGGGAGATGTAGCTCCTTTTGATAAATGTAATCTTTCATATACATTTTCTACAAACCAAAATTATTACCATCAAACTTCTCAACCCTAAATCTGATATATTCTCCCATAGCTCCCACTCAAGCTAATAACCTTTCATGTGATTTACCACTTCAAAAAAACACAACCAATGGCTCTGATACTAGTTGTTAGGAATTAATATTTTTAAACCATATTTAAATGACCATAAATCACATTTAAATTATGCATTAGCATGCATTATAGAAATAATTCCTAAAATCATAGATAATATTAAAATATAAATGGAGAGATCAAGATAAAAATCACACATAACATAGATCTACCGTGGTTCACCCAATGTGGGCTACATCCACCAAGAAATTCCTCAAATAAAACTATAATAAAAAAACAAGATTATAATGAACTCTCATAAAGATAGACTATCTCCTATAGAAAATGTTTCACATATGAAATGTTGTACTTTCACCTGAACATGCAAAATACTATATCTATCAAGCTGTTATACCACACCCTACAATAAACACCTACACTTTGACTCTGATCCTCAAAGCCACATCCTAAAAATAAACCATCAACCTCTAAAGGTCACACCACACCTGTATATATAGAAAACCAAGGTAAAATACACCAAATGAGGAGAAAATTCCCATGATTATCTAAGATAAGAATTATCCACTAAAGGACACCTAAATTCCACCAAAGTAAGCTTATCCAAAAGCTCTATCAATAAGGAATACACAAAGTTTATCTCTCCTCCTCAAAAGGCACATTTTAAAAGGACATGTGATCACAACCAACTCCTTAAAATAAGAAAGGCATTATATTTTCCAATAAACAACTAACTCCCTAGTATCAAGGAAGTTAACATGAAGATAAGCATCTAAAAACTAACTCCATAAAATATGGAAACATAAAAATTAGAAAATACTAGGAATATTCCACTCACATATGGAGCAAGGTTTCACCTTAAAAGGTGGAGTATGGAAAGCTATGATCCCCACATTTTTGGAGCTCTCTAGGCCCTAAAAATATATTCTCATGGTCATGTGATAGCCCCAAAGGGCTCTAGACTCAACATATAAGAATATGTCATGTATGAGTGACAACATACCTACATGTGGTACTAGGTATGGGGTAGATGTAATGTATGAATAACTATATCTTTACTATATATATGTTATAGGTTGAATGCTATAGGCTAGACATTTAAGCATATTGATATACCCATTGATTAAAAAACCCATAAATTATTCATGAATTCATCTTGAATCCATCTTCAATCCTTTGACATGAATGTCCCTAGTCACTCCTTTCTCTATATAGGTTAGAATGACCCTTATCCTTTTAAGATATGTCTTAGCCAATGCCACCTCTCCTTTTAATATATAGGTGATAATTCAAGATTATGGTTTATGGCTAGATGTTTAGGATTTATAAAATTAAGGTTTAAGGTTTATGTTTGACGGTTTAGAATTCATAGTGTAGGGTTTAGTGTATAGGGACTAGCGTTCAAGGTTCAAGTTTCAGTGTTATGGCTTAGGGATTAGGTTATAGGCCTTATTATTTATAATTTATACTTAAAGCTTTGGGATTTATGGTTTATGGCTTAAGGGGTCAAGAGTTTATCTTTTAGGTTTTAGGGCTTGGTGTTTGGGGTTATGAACTTGGGTTTATGGTTTTACACTTAGGGTTTAGGGTGTAAAGTTTAGATTTTTAGCCTTGGGGGTTTTGTTGAGGGTTTGGGATTTATAACTTAGTGCTTAGTATTTAGGTTTTGGGATTTAGTTTTTGGGGATTAGGGTTTAGGGTTTAGGACTTAGGGTTTAGTGTTTATGGTTTAAAGTTTATAGTTTGGGGTTTGGGGGTTTAGGTTAAGGGATTAGGGTTAAGGGTTTAGGGATTTAGGTTTAGTTTTTAAGGTTTGGGGTTTTTGGTTTCCAATTTGGGTTTAGAATTTTTTTTTTAGTAGTTAATGTTTAAGGTTTATGATTTTAGGATTGGGGTTTAGGTTTAAGGGCTTACATTTTAGTTTTAGGGTTTAAGATTTAGGATTTTAGGTTTATAGTTTGGGGTTTAGGGTTAAGGGCTTACATTTAGGTTTTAGGTTTTAGGGTCTAGGGTATAAAGCATATGATTTAATGTTTTAAGTTTATATGTTTAGGTTCAATAGTTTAGGGTTTATTGATTATTTTTTTTAGTTTAGGGGTAATGTATTAGGATTAATGGTTTAGGGTTTAGCACTTAGGGTTTAAGGTTTAGGTATATTATTTAGTGTTCATAGTTTAAGGTTTATGGCTTAGGGTTTGGGGTTTGGGGTTTATGTTTCAATGTTTAGGGTTCAATATTTAGTGTTTAGGGTTAGGGGTTAATGGTTTAGGTGCAAATTGAGTGAACTAAGGTTAGTAATTGAATTTGTGTCCAATATGAGTGACCATATCATGACTACATGAATGTGTCATGTATCAATGACTAAATACCTACATATAGTAGCATGTATGTGGTAGATGTATTGTATGAATGACTATACCATTATTATATATATGTTATAGGTTACATATTTTAGGTTATTCATTTATGCATATTAATAGACCCATTAATTAAAGTTCATTTTCTATGTTGAGAATGAGGTTATTAAGAAGATTTCAAGGTTAAGATAATAAACTCTAAGTATAGTACATCTCCAACTTTGTTGATTGAGTATAAACCTCTTATCAAGGTCCAATATTATTATATAAACACTATAGAACACTTACAATTAAAGTGATTCAAATCATTTGATAGTTAAGCCAAGTGAATATCCTTCCAAGTAAATAGATTAGGTCATCTAGACCTAAAGAGTAGAGTTTTCATTGAATTCTAATCCTTAAGAAAGAAATAAAGGAAATTGGTTTCTTATCCTCAGATATAGTCTCCAAACATATCAATAAATATTTATAAAAATCATTTGATGAGTTGAAATTAATAACACCTTTTCAATACCAAACACACCTATACATAATATTATAGTAGTGTTTAGGACTTCGTCAACTTTTTGGGTACTTTGGTGATCTAATTGGTATCTTGAGATTGTGTAATGACACCTATGAGTATTGTATCATTGTCTTGATATTTTCATTGAGTTTGTGAATTTAATGAGTCCAAAAAATAAGGTAGATGTAGACCTCTTTGTGTCAAGTCCTTAAGAGGTAGAATTTGGCCTAATAGGCATATAAAGGGTAGAGTTATTGTCATATGAGTTTTGAGTTGAAGTTATTCATGCACTAAGAAGATTGAGTCAAATAATTTGTGAAACCCTCATAGTATTGTTCAAAGAAGTGAGTATGTATAATTTATTTCTTTAGGAGTCAAAAAAGGGTTTTAATTGAAGGTATATTACCATCTTAGGACTGAGTACCCTATTTTAAATCATTGAAAGTGTCTTTTAATCTAAATATAGAGGCTAAGAATTCAAGAGATAATAATAAAAAAATAAGGTCATTCGTATTTCAATACCAATACTCAAAAGACCTTTTCTGATAGACCAAGAGATAATCAATGGTTGGAAGAGACCTAATTTTAAGCAAGTTTCTAAAAGACCTTGAAGTAGACCAAGTTGAGTAAGTGGAACACTTAATTTGACACTAACATGGAATAGTAAATATCAAGATATGGATTGTGTATTTAGGTAGGGAATACTCCTTGAGATAAAGCCATGGCTTGGTTATTTAATCTAGTAGAGCATACTCAAGTAGATAAAGTAGATAGTTAATTCTTAAGTAGGTAAAATAGACATGTAATATTGAATGGTATAGATCTATTACATACGTAACATGATCTATAACCTCTTTTCTCATTCTATCTTTTGATCTTGAAATTCTACAAACTAAGTATTGGCTAGAATGGAATTTGAAAAACTATCTTCTACTTGGTAACTTCTACATCTCTACAATCAATTTTAGAAGATGTTGAGTGTCATTAATTTGTTATATTTAGTAAAATAAAATTAAAGTATAAGTTTATGTTTATAATATAAAATTAAATGTAAACTTATACTTAACATTTATTTTATTAAATATATGCTTACACTTCAAATTTAAAAAAAAATTGCATTCCAAACACCTTAAATTGCATTCCAAAAAGGGCATGTACCATTTAAGATCAATACCAACCCTTGTTTATGTTTGAATTGTTTTTTTAAAATGATATACACCCTTTACTAAAAATGCTTTGTATTTTTCATTGTATCGATTTTTTTTCCCCTAACTTTTTACATCTACCCTTTAATTAAAATCATGTTTGACATTAAGATCATTACTAAGTATTGTTGTGCAAAAAAAATGTATGGAAACTGGTTCTAAGCTGTGCACTTTGGGTGAGTGTGTAAGACCTAAATCTTGCATGAAAGGGGCATAGACTTCAGCATCAAATTTGGATTTACTAAAGAAAACCCCAATAGTTTTCTTGTGTTGTGTTCATATTCTTGAATAGTTTAGTTTGAATATTATATGCTTTAAATTTTTTCCAAACCATCTTGGAACAACCTATTTTGAGTCAAAATCAAAAAATATGTCCAATCTATCTTGGATTATTCCTTTGTGTATCTTAACTACCTTGGGTCACAAATATATCAATCCATCATGTATCCTAACTATTTTGGATCACAAATTAATCAATCCATTATTTATCATAACTATATTGCATCACAAATCCACTAATGCATTATGTATCCTAACTATCTCAAGTCACGAATCTAAATTATCTTAGGTCACAAATAGAAACTATCTTATGTCACAAATCCATCCAAAATATCTTGGATCAATCCATTGTGTATCCTAACTATTGTGGGTCAAAATTTGCATTAATCCATTATGTATCGTAACTATCTTGGGTCAAAAATACATTAATCCATTATGTCTCCTAACTATTTTGGGTCATAAATCCATTAATATATTATGAATCTTGACTATCTTGGGTCACAATCCATCAATCCACATTGAATCCTAACTTTCTTGGATCCAAGCCCAATCCTACATCACATACATAGAGTTGCATCATTCTTATAATTACCCTACTCTAATAATATTTTAATAATACTCAATATAGGTAATAATATTTTTATAGAGACCCATTTCACTTTGAAAACACATAGGACCATGTGGAAATCAATTATGATGATAGCCTTGTTAACTATAGTGAACTCAATTTTGAGACTAATGATTTGCCTTAAGAAGATCCTAACCAAGTCCAAAGTTACCTCTTAGCACACAAAGATCAAACCTTGTTACATATTCTAGGGTTAAGTGCTAAACTAACTAAATATTTTAATCTTGAGTACTTGCATCACCTTATAAGAAAGAGGGATAAAACCCCTCAAGATCAAGTATTACATTCTTAGTTAAGGGCAAGATAATCCTAGAATCCTCTCATGAAAATGAAAACAATGTTTCATACATTCATGATGATAAAGGGAAGGTAGTTCTAGATTATAAAACCAAACAAAAATAACCTTTTAATATATCCAAACATTTCCAATAATTGAGCCAACAAATAGTCGATCTTTAATTTAAGATTAATCCTTCAAATCCCAAAGTCAAGAAAACTAGTCCAAATCAATAAAATAATAAAATTCAACCCACATATTCACCTCTCAACAATAAATTATTTATCCAAGAGTGGAAAAACATGAATGACCAAATTCAAAGATTGCAATATAGAAGTCTATCCTCAAGTTAAAAAATTAATTATGAGGAATTGCACCCTTATCCTTTTGACATAAACATGATGAAAGTACATTTTATTTCTCATTTCAAACCTTAAAATTTTGATAAATACAAAGGAAAATGTGACCTTAGAATTCATATAAAATATTTATACATTACTTGATAAGAGGTTGCCTATAGTGACAACTATTCACTTTGGAGATTCCCATGCAATCTAAGTGGTGAAGCTCTAGAATGGTTTTTACATTCACCCAAGGGTTCAATCACTACCTTTGTATATCTCTCTAATATATTTGTTAAACATTTATCACATAACTTAGAACTTTAATTGACCATGCTAAACCTATACAATGCAAAAAAATGAAATTGAGAACTTTTCTCCTCTTTCTTACAAAGATGGCATATTTTAGCCAATTTTTTTCCTTGGTCCGTACCTTAAAAATAAATCATTACTATTTTCATGAAAAATGTTAACTTTGAAATGTCTTATCACCTCCAAATTATTTGTTTCAACTCCTTTATTGAATTCATTTAAAAATTCATTCAAATAGAAAAGGCATTTATCATCAAGGGTATTGTCAAAATATTTAATAAGGAAAATCAAACTGACAAACCCAAGTTTTTTAATAAGAACAAAAATGTGGTAGGTGATGACATAACATTAGCATATATTAAGTGTGTTCAAAACATTCAACCTACATCCAACCTCACTATATCAAGTGGTCAATCTATAAAAGGAGTAAGACAAAAAAATTATACTTATTTGAATAATGCCCTTAATGTAAATTTACAAAAGTTAGTAGCTGATAATGTGATGGTATTTCTAAACACAAAAATCTTTGATGAAAATGGTCCTAAACCTACTTGGTATAAATAATATCAATATTGTAAGTACTATATAGTGAAGACTCATGCCACCAATAGATGTCTAAATCTCAAAAATCATATCCAAGATCTTATTGATCATGGTAATATATAAATAGATAATTGTGCATATACATCTAATAATCAAATTATAATGATATACTAAGATCCCTTTTAGAAACATGACCAAGATCATTCTAAAACAATCTTAAGGTCAAACAAATAATGTCAACTCTATATAACATACCAATCTATTTGATTCCATTGTCATCCATGTCCAACATATGGATAACCATCTTTTTATGACCAAAATTAAATCCCATGATTGCACAGTCACTAAAAGGTGCACAAAAATCACTCTCACTAGTTCTCTTTTGCCTACTTTTGAGGGAAAATATAATATCATTGAGAAATTTGAGAAGACACTAGCCAAAATATCTATGTTGGACCTTATCATAACATCCACTACTTATTAATATATTTCATATAAACCCTTTTAGGATTCAAGATTTTCCAAGGATATCAACCCATCTAATTTACAAGATCTTGTAGGACATTTATTCTCTGACAATCAAGTCACTTTTTATCACACTAATATATCCCCTATTGGTTCATATCATAATTTATGCTTGTATATTAAATTCATAATCTCAAATCCCAATGTAAGTGTATTTATATACAATGGGTCAAGTTTTAACTTGTGTAAATTATGTTTAATCAAGCATTTTGGTTATTAGATAGTAGAACTAGAACCCAATACCATAACTATACATCTTACCATTATTATGGGGCTTATTATAAAACAAATCTTAACACATATTTTAGATATTTAACTTACATATAACCTCCTCTTTGGTAAACCATGGATCCATATCATGAACTTTGTTCTCTTCACACTACATCAATGTATAAAATTTTCTCATTCCTGGAAGGGAGTTACTATTCCTGGTGTTCCTTAACCCTTTCAATATTGTAAATTTTTGTAATAAAGATATCTTAAGAACAATTATTTACCCATTAAAAATAATACCTATGAAATAAATAAGAAATCACCAAATATCAAAAAATATGTCCATCTAAATGAGCTACCATCTATTTCTACAAGCCAACTATCTACATTTGAAAGCCCATCACCTACATCCAAATCCAAATCTCCATTAACTAAATCCAAGTTTAATATTATTGACAAATTCATGGGATAATATTAAATCCAATATGCCTTATACATATTTAAAATCAATATGTCTCTCAACAACCATGGTAGGCCCCACTATAGGAAAGAAACATTAATTGCCCATCAATTTGGTAAAAGATCTTTTGTTAATAGAGGTTTCATTTTAGATAAATGGATCAAAGATTACAATCCTAATTGAATTTATAATGATGATATTTCAATATTCTTTAAAATTAATACATATCCTATACCTTAAGACATCATGTGTAATATTATGATTTATAAAGGCAAAGGTCTTGGTCTCCACAAACAAGGCCTTTTAGAACCAATATTTATCAAAGTATATGAAGTATTCAAAGCATTATATATAAATTGATTAGTGTGGATTGAAATAAATACATTAGTGATTCTTCCAAAATGTTTGAGGAGTCCTCTTATGACATCAAAATGATTTATATACATATCCTCTATGAGTACCTTTCATCCACAAACATTTTTCATGATATAGTTGTTTTAACCCTTGTTGGTGCATTTATTTGCTTTATTAGATTTACTTGTATTTATTATTTAGATTGGTACACTAATTAATTATTTTAATTAGTTTATTATGTTGATTAATAATTTTCACTAGATAGGATAAGCTTGTTTAGCTAGTAGTCAACTTAAACACCTATCTTGTTACAGTGGAGTTCCACTCCACTATTCAGGGTAAGATAAGATAACTATTAGTCAACTTGTGGTGATAATTTACAAAAGTTAGACACCTATCTTGTTAGTGTGGAGTTGCACTCCATTATTCTTGTAGTCAGATATCAGTTGAACTACACATGTTGTGTGAGTTCCCTAATCTTTATCGTGCATAACTTGCTCTATATAAACAATGGCTATTTGTGTATGCTTCATCAGATCAATATTGAATTAGTAGAGTAATTCATCATATTTGAGTTATTTATTCATTTCAATTATTATCTCAAATATATAGTTACTATTTATTACTATTACTATTTTATCTTGTGTTCTTGATTTCTATTAGATTCATTATATCCTATAGTTAATTTTAACATGGTACCAGAGCTATCTTGAATTTGTAGATTGCTAAATATTCAAGAGAAAAATATCAAAATATAGGATCAATTTTTTAATTTTGTATACATGCACAAATTAGAGCTTTGTGGAGAATTTTTGAGCTCACCATTGAGTTTAGAGTGCCCAAAATAGTCAAAATCATCTACAATTTTGTCTAAATTGGGCATAGGAGGTGAAATTGGCAAGGTTTGATCCAGAAGCACCACACCCAAATCTAGTGGGTACCTAAAAATTTAAGCATTTATGATTAAAATGAACCTCATGGTTGTGATTGGAAGGCATCAAAACATACAAATCCATATAAAATTTGTCTAATTTGGACATAGTCACCTAAAAGGAAATTATTTTTTACTCCTAGGTATGGTCGATAGAAAGTACGGACTGTGTAGGGAAATTGTTTTTTGAGTAGGCCTCATGGATTAGTAGGTATAATTGATAGGTAAACTTTTGGATCCCACAATTTGAACACTAAGAGGTATTTTTAAGTGAATGTTTTTTTTAAATAGCTTAAAATTTCATGATCTTCACTATTGTACTTTCAATTTTTTCTAGATTTTTCTAGATTTTTCAAAATTTAGGTTTTTTTATAGTAGCTCTTGCCCATCCTCATTTATTCAACTTTAGAGGCTCATAAATTTCACATATGACCTCATATTGAGGTACCATTTTTTTTAAGTTAATATTTTTTCAAGCACAATGCATTGGTGTAGAATTTTTTGCAATAAAATGCATATTTTTTGTAATTTTAGACTATAGGGCCTAATTGAGCTTTTTGTAAATTGGAAAAATTATAATTCAACCTTGTAACTACACTCAATTATAAAGGGCTAAAAAATATTTGCTAGGTGGGATAAAATTAAGTAATTTAGGGGGGTTTTGTGGTGTGTTTAGTACTTTGATTTCTATTTTATGACAGTTTATTTCTAATTGCATCATGGGGAATCCTAAGTTCCCACTATTAACAACATACAACTATAAAACATAGAAATAAAATTCTTGTAATTCATTAATGATTTTAGGATATACGCCTTACATAACAACTCTTCTTACTCCACCTACTGATGCAAAAGAGTTACAACACTTTTTATTTGAAATTACTAAGGTTATTAGATGCATTTAGTCTTACATGTCTTTAAATTTGAATTTTAATCTTGACAAATGTACAAATACAAAAGAGGCTTGAGATAAATTATCAACATTATTTTTCAAAATAGATGAGTTTCATGGTTACCAAATTGACAATGAACTCATTAGTTTTGGATCCTCAAAATTATGCTATAATACAAGACAAAATCACTAAAGTCATAGATCTTAGAGCACAAATTTTTGAATGTAAAATTGATAAAAAGGATATTCAATTTATTTTTAGTGCCTTAAACAAATTAGGTCTTGAATATTCATCCTTTGTCTCTAGCTTTTAGACTCATAGGCTCACATTGGGCATAGCATATCAAATGCCCACCTTTAAGGTATTCTCTAATATTCTAATGGCTGAAGAAGAAAAGTTAATATCTATGGGTCTAACCAAGTCATCCAAATCTCAAGCTCTATTTTTAACTCAACCTCATCATAAGATAGTTTCAACATTAACATCAATTACATGTTTAGGTAAATAGAATCAAAATAATCATAATAAGTCACAGAAAGATAAGAACAAAGGGAAACAATCTTCCTCATAAGGAGATTATAAATCCTCTAATAAAAAAGGTGATTCACAAAAAAAGACTAACACTCCTTTCCCTTATTACAAAAAGGGGTTTCATAGTGAACAAGTTTGATGGAAGAAAGAGATTGATGAACTTAAGGGTCCTCTCAAAAATAATAGCATCAATCAATCCTCTTCAAAGTATTCTTCCACTCCTTCAAATTTAGGGAAAGGGAAAGCTATGATACTAGTTACACTAAAAATTCTCCCAAGTCATGGGTATTTGACTCAGGTGCTTTGCACCATATCTAATCAAAAACAATTTTTTGGATTATAACTAAGGTCCTTACCTCATATTATCATAGGTGATGGTTCTAAGGTAGATATCATAGGAAAAGGTACAGTTGATGTTGATAGTGGTAAGAAATTTGAGTTCACACTCGATAGATGTCAACTAACCTTCTCTTTATCTACCAAATCACTCACTTTGATACTGGTAAGAAATTTGAGTTCACACTTGATTTTGTCTCAATCAAAAAAATTAGAGGATAATGCCTTAGTTGTAGTGGGAAAAGTTGACAATAATACTCAACGTTATTCATTCTCCCACTTCGTGCCTCAATCCTCCTTTACAAATTTGCTTTCACACACTGATTTAGTGAGAAAGCTATGGCATGATTGGTTTGGTCATCTGAACTACCACTATTTACATTAGCTTAGTTAGTAAGAAATGGTTATAAGACTTCCATAGATTCAGTTTTTAGGGGGTGTATGTCATGGTTGTGCCTTAGGTAAACATCCAGAGGATAACTTTGATAAAGGGAAGGCTTGGAAGGATACAAAAGTCCTCAAACTTGTTCATAGTGATTTAGTAGGGCAATTACCTACTTTATCTTTTATTAAAACTTTCTATGTTATTAAAATTATTGATGACTATTCTAGATATACTTGGGTTTATTTTCTAAAACTCAAGAGTGAAGTATTTGATAGATTTATAGAGTACAAATCTCTAGTAGAGAAATAATCTGAGAAGTATGTCAAGATCCTCCACATATATAATGGGAGGGAATATGTGAATAACAAGTTTGAAAAATTATGTGCTCTTGAAGGAATTGATATTCAGTATTTATTTACATACACACCTTAGCAGAATGGTGTAGTAGAGAGGAAGAATAGATTCTTAAAAGAGATGGCAAGTTGTATGATTCATGAAAATCATTAGTACCTAAGTACTAGGTAAAAGAGATTAATTATGCTATATATATACAGAATAGAGTTCTTCACAAATATTTAAAGGGGATAACACATCTTAAATCTTGGTGTAATAAGAAGCCAAATATGCAATATTTTAGAGTCTTTGATAGTCCAACATGGGCTCATATACCTTTATAAAATCACTATGCTTTAGAAAAACAAAGCCAAGCTTGCATATTTATGGGATATCCTAATGGTGTTAAGGGATATCGACTCATTGATCCAAATTCACATGAGCTTATTATAGTGAGAAGTGTTTACTTTGAAGAAAGTCCTTCAGACTTGTCTTTTGACATTTGTCAATCTTCTTCCTTCGAAGAATCAAATACCAATTATAATGATACTCCTACTTCATCTACTCATAGGGATGATGAGGTAATACCTCCCTAGTAGGTCTAAGTAGGTCATGCTTCTCCTCATTGTCCTCTAGATCCTTACCCATTGATGCCTTTGTGGGCTAGACACACTTTGGTAGATACAAACCCTCTTGTTAAGGATCTATTAGATAGAAGGAAAACATGATCACAACATGATATTCCACATTCCTACATTGCCGCAACTTCTAATCTATAGTATTTTCAAAATCCATAGGGACAATTGAGTGGGATTTAGTGATGGAAGAAGAGTATGACTCATTGATTAGGAACAACACTTGAGATCATGTTCCTTTTCTAAGGGAATAAAATTAGTATAATGTACGTGGATATATTAGACTAAGTTTACAATATATGGAAATATTGATAAGTATAAAGCAAGCTTAGTAGCCAAAGGTTTTTCCCAAGTGGAATGCATTGAATATACAAAAACCTTTGTGTCTATTGCTAATATTAATTCCATTCGTTTGATACTAGTTATTGGTGTAGCTAATATTTTGTCTATACATCATATAGATGTGAAGAGCACATTTATTCATGGGGATCTTCATGAGGATATATATATGAAGCAACCACATGGGTTCATTCAAGATTCTTAATTGGTGTGCCACTTGCAAAAGTCTCTTTATGGTCTAAAACAGGCCCCCAAGGCTTGGTATTCCAAGATGAACACAATTCTTCTCTCAATTAGGTTCTCAAGATGTCACTTAGATTTGAAAGTCTACATTCTATGATAAGAGGATTCACTATTGTACTTGGTGCTCTATGTTGATTATCTCATTATTATAGGGATAACAACATCCATCATCAATAGGGTTAAGACTGAACTTCATGACAGACTTTCTATGACAAACATTGGCCCATTGCACTATTTTCTTAGGATTTAGATAGCATAGTCTTCTTTCAATATTACACTTTCATAGCCCAAGTATGCTATGGAATTGTTAGCTTAGTTTCATATGGCTGATTGTAGGCTTACATCAACTCCTTTCTTATCTAGAGTTAGACTTGAGGTTCATTATTCCACTCCCTTGGTTGATGTTATATTAGATCACCAGCTTGTAGGTAGCCTCATCTATCTGACTCATACATGGTCTGACATTTCATATGCAGTTGGTATGGTTTCACACTTTATGCAAACACCATATGAGCTTCATTAGAGAGCCACCAAATGCATTTTGAGCTATATTCAGGGCACTATTAGATACAAGATTCATTATAAAATAGGTGCAAGTTCAAACTTGGTGAGATACACATATTTTGATTAGGCTAGTGATTATGATGATCATAAGTCCACTTCTAGTTACAACTTTCACTTTAGATCTGGCCCCATTTATTAGTAGAGCAAAAAGAGACATGTTATTGATCTTTCATCTATAGAGGTTGAGTATCATGGCACTA
The DNA here is from genome assembly GCA_037957365.1 of Torreya grandis. Classification (NCBI taxonomy): domain Eukaryota; kingdom Viridiplantae; phylum Streptophyta; class Pinopsida; order Cupressales; family Taxaceae; genus Torreya; species Torreya grandis. The sequence continues at coordinate 1,782,574 of JARHVA010000201.1, read as the reverse complement.
TTAATTCCAATACTAAGGCTATTTGGCTTCAAAATATTTTCACTGAGCTTGGTGTTTTATTTTAGAAGCCATCAATCATCTACTATGACAACTAGAGCACTATCTAGATCTCAAAGAATTTAGTTCATCATTAGATAACCAAACACATATAGATCCATATGTACTTTATCCAAGAGCTAATTTAGTTAAAGATCATTAATCTTCAATATTATCATAGAGAGGAGTAGATTGTAGATATTTTAACAAAACCTTTCACTGAGAGAACTTATCTTCACTTGCAATCTCTTTTGGGGGTGTGGGACATCATTTTTTCAACGGTGATCTCCTATACCTTCATTTTTAGGATCTTTTTTCCTTCAAGTTTTCTCCTTTCCTAATCTATTTATATAGAGTACCTAATATGGCTACACATTACCTAGACTCTTATTTACATATCCCTACCTAAACTTTGCTTATGGGGGGGATGTTTGTGAATTTATTTATTTTATTGCATTTAATTATATTTATTATTTATATTGGTGTGCTAATTAATTATTTTAATTAGTTTATTATGTTGATTAATATTTTTCACTAGATAGGATAAGATTTCTTAGATAATAGTCAACTTAGACACCTATCTTGTTACATTGGAGTTCCACTCCACTATTAGATTGCTTAACTAGTAGTCAACTTGTGTTGATCATTTACACAAGTTGGACACCTATCTTGTTAGTGTGGAGTTGCACTCCACTATTCTTATAGTCAAATATCAGTTGAACTACACATGCTGTGTGAGTTACCCAATCTTTATCTTGCATGCCTTGATCTATATAATCAATGGTTATTTGTGTATTATTCATTAGATCAATATTTAATTATTAGAGCAATTCATAATATTTGAGTTATTTATTTATTTTAGTTAATGTCTTGGATATACAACTATTTTTTATGACTATTATTGTTTTATCTCTTGTTCATGCTTTCTATTAGATTCATTAGATCATGTAGCTAATTATAACAACCCTTGAACTCCAACACCCTCAAATCATACTCTGGGACCAAAAAGATAAACCCTCTCTTGACTATTTATATAATTATGAAAGAATTATTGAATTAGTGGAAATCTAGACTAATATTATAATAGGTGATCATAAAAAATGTTTTACCATAAATTTGTCTAATTTATCATATTTTGGGAAAATGCAAAACTCCATACTCATAAGCAATCTAATCATTATAAAAACATCCAAATTTAATTCCATAATGAAAATTTATATAAGACACTATAAAATTAATACAATCCAAATATGGAAGCCATATACAAGGATCTTGACATTCCTCCCCCTCTTACACAATTTAAATATGTGTCTACATTGTTTATCGAATAAATCACAGATGTCAATATTGGAATGGATGAAGAACCTAAAATTGTGAAACTTACATCTTTACTCAATATTTTAGAGTGGTTACTTTTAACCATCCTTCTCAAATAATTTTATGATATTTTTTCTTGGTCATATGCAGATATGTTTAGATTATATATGTCACTTTTAATGCATCACCTTGTTGTTCATTAGGATGTAAAACCCATAAAAAACTAATAAAATTCAACCTAAGGTAGCACTAATTGTGAAAGAATAATTATGGAAATAATTGGATATATGTTTAATTAGACATTAATTATTCAAAGTGTATCTCTAATGTAGTTCTAGACAATAAAAAATAACCAAAATTAGGGTGTGCTTAAAATCTTAGGATATCAACAAATCATGTCCAAATAATGACTTTCCACTCACAAATATTTATATTATTGTATACTCCAAAGCAAATCATGAAATTTTGTCATTCATGGATGGTTTCTAGGGCTATAACCAAATCAAAATTTCAAATAAAGACTAACTCAAAATAACATTCATTAGGGCATATTTTATTATCACTTTCATTCCTTTTGGTCTAAAAAATGTAGGGGAAACATATCAACATGCAATGATAGTCATATTCCATGACATGCTACATAATATTTTTGAGGATTATGCAAATGATATCTTGGCTAAATTTAAAAGAAGGGTAGATAATTTCACCATGTTATCCAATATTTTTGAAAGGTTGAGAGAATAAAAGGTTAGCCTAAATCTAAAATAAATTTGTATTTAGTGTAACATCAAGAGAGCTATTGGGTTTCACTATATCATGAAGAGGCATATAAGTTGACCTAACAAAAGTTAAATTTATAACATATATGCCTCCACTAGGCATTTTCAAATATATTTGCAGTTTCCAAGGAAATATTTAGGCCATTTGAAGATTCATATCCTAAATTCTCATATATGTCATCCATTTACACATCTACTTGAGAAACACTCTAACTTTAATTTCAATGAAGATTGTCAATCAGAATTTGATAATCTCAAACAATATTTATCCAATCCTCCAATTTTTATGTCACCTATTCCTAGGAATCCATTATCATAATGTATTGGAGGCACTCTTAGCATAACATGATGAACAAGGGACTGAGAGGGTAGTTTAGTACTTAAGTAGGACCTTGGTATCCTATGGTCTTAATGATGTCTCTTGTACAACTCATCCTAATTTCATTTGAAATCAATTAACCTCTCTTTGCTTTTTTGGTTTCTCTCATTTGTACTCATGACTCATTGGTCCTACACTCCCAAATTTATTTGGTGGTCTATGTAAGTTTGCATGTCAAATCAAGCCCTGCAACCACCTTTGATAAAAATATCACATATGTGCGATAAATTTTCATATTTTATTTTTAGTTTGAAAACAAAGTCTTTCCCCCTAGTTATGTTTTAAAGTCTCACTTGCTTAGTTATCTACACTTGTGTTCCCACTTTGTCTAGGTATATCCCAGTTTGCATACATTATATGACCCTAAAATTGATTTTGGGAGAATGCCTATTCCTTGTGGATAATTTCATGTTTAGCACTTTCCCTATAAAATCTATATTAATCATCTATTCTTTGGTGAAATAATCTATTCTAGGGATCAAAGAAGTTGGTCTAAAAATATACTATTTAAAAAATCATTCATTATTTAGATTTCAATATCATATTTAAAAATGATTTTTTAATTGATAGATAAGTTAAAAAGATACAAATTTAAAAAAAATTAAATGGACCATGGCCATATGAGCTAAATTCAAAAAACATTATGGTTTTGTAGAACCATGGTTTGCCCCAAACCACCTCTATGACTCCTCCCATCCCCCCAGAGAAAAACAATTCCAAACCATGGTTTTGATTTTTTTATGTCCCTACACAGGTGATGTTCTTCAAACTATCCATCATAGTCATCAGCCACATGCATGCATGGTTGATAGTTTACACCCATCTCCATGGATGTGGACCCTATCCGTCTAGTCCCAAGGACCCACGAAGGTGCATTCACATAGATTATTTTAATTAAATACTATATTTATTATTTTTTTAGAAAATTAATATAAATTTAACTAAATTTTAAAATATTTCTCACTTTGGTGACTTAAATAGCCTAGAAAATAGTTTCATCCATAGCTTGAAAATAAGAGGTCCATTTTTTGAACCATCTACAGTGGCAAAGAATTAATTCTAACACAGTCCACATGGCATATTAAATTTCAATAGAACTTGAACTAATAAAAATCTATTCATACATTTATAACTAAGTTTATAAATCACATTTTGAATAAATTGAAATTAGTATTTATTCACCCATGCCAAAAACTAACTTATTTTATTTATTTTGCTAGTCTGAATGGAGGTAAAGTGAAATGACTATGATTTTTGGGGGAAAAGTGCCACTCAAGTTCAAATTAAAGTTATTTTTAGTTTTGGGAGAAAAATGTTTTCCCTCCATTCACCAAATTTTTTATAAATAACTAACCCATGGTCATTTCAAAGAGCTAGATTTTGTTGATTCTAGTTGAGGAGACATTCATTAAGACACTTTTGTACTATAATTTTTCTCCTTATTTTGCTTTGGAACTACTATTATGATACCAAAATTTGTAACTATATGATGATTTTGTAAACCCTTCATGTATTATCCAAGCTAATATTTATATTAATCAAATTTTTGGAGTCAATATTTTTCATTACCTAGACATGTAAACTATGGCAGTGTCATTCTTATCCCTAATTTATCTTCTCCCCAGACTCTGGCATTGATTATTGTTATTGGTTGTGTGAAAACTAGATAGATGTAGGATACGTTTATGGGTGAATTTCATTAAACAAATTAATAATGACTTCATTTAGGTAAGATTTTTAATATAATGAAAAACAAAGCATTCCAAGCCACAAATATCTTAGTTGTTAACAAAAAAACATCACAAGGATAACTTAAAAGCATATATTTGGAAATCAATATGCATAAATAAGAGAAATATCATAAAATATATTTCCAAAAATCTTCATATAGAATACAATGGAAGTGACTTGTATATATAGGCAAGAAATATCAACCATAGCCATATGATCGAATAGATACTACCTAAGGATATAAAGATGATGATTTTGTAAACCCTTCATGTATTATCCAAGATAATATTTATATTAATAAAATTTTTGGAGTCAACATTTTTCATTACCTAAGCATGTAAACTGTGGTAGTGTCATTCTTATCCCTAATTTATCTTCTCCCCAGACTCTGGCATTGATTATTTTTATTGGTTGTGTGAAAACTGGATAGATGTAGGATACGTTTATGGGTGAATTTTATTAAACAAATTAATAATGACTTCATTTAGGTATGATTTTTAAAATAATGAAAAACAAAGCATTCCAAGCCACAAATATCTTAGTTGTTAACAAAAAAACATCACAAGGATAAATTAAAAGCATATATTTGGAAATCAATATGCATAAATAAGAGAAATATCATAAAATATATTTCCAAAAATATTCATATAGAATACAATGGAAGTGACTTGTATATATAGGCAAGAAATATCAACCATAGCCATATGATCGAATAGATACTACCTAAGGATATAAACACACTATACCTATAAAAACTTTAATATCCACACCTAAGTGGGTGTGAAAACATATATAATTAAAAAAAACACCTATGAAACATACGCTAAGGTAAATAACTTACTCTAACACACACACACACACACACACACACACACACACACCCCACGAAGTGAAGCTAGGGGATAAAAATAGCTAAAAATAAGGTGGCATATCCATAATATGAGTCCCAATAATAGAATGATTAGGTACGCATTCATAATATATCCATGATTCAATCTCTCATAAAATGGAGAAAGGGATAAACCCATAGAAACCCCCCCCCCCCCCCCCAAAAAAAAAAAGAGAGAGAAAATAAGGAAAGAAAGACATCATATGGAATCCCACTAAAAGAAAACTTCTTCCTTCACTCCATGTAAACATCAATACTATATATCTTGTGTAGATGGAAAGGATGTAATAATCCATCTGCATATGATATGATAGAGTCTAAACAATCAAATGTTCATCCCATAGAATCACCAATAAATAAATAAATAAATAGTAGATTTCATGTGTTTATCTAAGTCCTTGTTAAGATTAAATCATAAAAAAATATGAGAACTATGAGAAATATCTCTTGAAGATGCATCACATGTGGAAATACCCATACCATGGTGACCTTGCCAAATAATAGGCTGAATTAGGTAGCCTATACCCTATAATCGTTATCCAAGACATCTACCTATGTATCCAAGTGAGAGGAGGAGGAAAGAGCTAATTTCAAGAGTAAGCTTCTCAAAGGAACCAAACACATAAGAAGGTAGATCTAAAGTGGGACAAAAAAATGATACATGAGGTGGAGGGGCATCTTCCATATCATCAAGAATAGATGATGAATAATCCTCATCCAAAAAAATTAAGACCTCATTAAAAACTGGAGGAGGAAGATTAGGGATATGTATAGGAGGGAAGAATTCATCATGTAATTCATAATAAATAAATATTTCCTCATAACATGAAGAGGAATCACAATATATGTTATTAGAAAAGAGTGAATATTAGTCTCTTTTCCTTTAGTCTAACATATCTTTTCCCTAGTTGTGTGCCTAAGAAAACAAGAGTTCCAATGAGCTAGCACATTGGTACATCATAGAAGAAAAGGTTCTCACACACTCACCTAAAGAACATAGCTTAAGTCTAGTCCAGATTGGTTTTTTTGTGTGAAGGTGTATTCATTCAATTTCCTAATCTAGGGCATTTGAACAAGCACTTAGTTCTGATTCACACTTAGTTTCATGTCTAACTCTTAGTTATTAATTTCCTACTTAACTAAAAATAATAATATGACCATAAATTGATAATAAAATAGTAATAACTCCATTATATTCATGAATAAATTACATGAGTCTTTCATCAACACATAAGCTTCCTTTCATTACATTCATATGTCATATCTAAGATTAAAATGACTATAGGGTTACAATGATTAACAACATGAATTAAAACAAGGGGGTATTTATACATGGTTCACCATGACCATTCAATTACAAAATTAATTATAAAAAGGTGACTTGCCAATGAATATTAACAATAATGAGTCAGGGTAAACCATTTAAAAATAATTCCTAAGGGATCAAGCCTAACTACCCCTATCTTCTCTCTCTATGCTATATAGTCATCATCATGTACCTATCTTCCCATAGACTAGTGCTAGATTCACACTTGAATATTATTCTTTGATGTTCATGGAAATCATTCCCTAACCATATTTTCTTCCCATGCCTTTCTTTAGTCTTATGTTAATATGTGAGTCCTACATTCTTAGGTTCTCTACATTTCATGCTTATTTTTCCAACATGAATTTCCTCTTCCATTCCATGGTATTATGCACCATGTCTCCCTCACATTTTTGTCTTCAAAAATTACTTAGTGAAAATAGATTCAAAATTAAGGGTCTAAAACCACCCCACACTAAATCAACAATCTATTCCAAACTATGCATTATGTTTAGGTCCTACTAAAAAAAACATAGGTCCCATATTATTAACCTACCATTTCACTTCCTCCAAATGATTTAATGAATTATGTATCTTATAAATTATTTCCTTGAATGATTTTTTAAGCCACTTAGTTTCCTCATGTTGTTCTATAAAGTCACCTGCTTGAATAGTTAAACACTCAAATGATGCAGAAGCATCCTTATAAGCATCCTATAGTGAAGTAACCTATATTGAAACCTATCCTTAGAGCACTAAAAAAATAGTATTCAACTCTTGATGGTTCACTTATTTTGTTTTCTAGTGCCTCCACATCTTGAAATTATTTGGTATGCTCAACTCTATCTTTTACTGTAACATGATCTCAACCAATTACTAGCATTTAATTTCTTCTGCTTGATTCCTTGCTTCCAAAATTTTACCAAGACACTCTATTTTAACAAAAAATCCATCAAGTATGGGAACCATATCACCAAATCAAGTCAAAAATATCTTACATGCTTTGATGGCCACAATAAACTATTTAATCACCCAAGTTTTCTCTTACTAAGGACTAGGCTTGTCATTAAAATTTATAACAATAGCTCCACCAAGGTTACTAATTCATTAATATCCTATCCAACAAGAGGAAATACATTTACAAGGTATGGCTCCTACTCCAAATTTAACTTGCATAATGTTAGGGTTTTCACTATCACCACCATTATTATTTTTAGTTGGTGCTTGAGATATCCCAACTCCTCTTAAATCTTTATATTTTCTATGTAGTCATTGTTATAAATATAAATTAACTCCTATTATTTCTTCTTAAGATATTTTATATAAAATCCTCACAAGGCATTCTACCTTGTCACTTCATGAGAAAATTTCAAAAGGGTCATGCTTTCCTTAGATGGTGTGCACTATTGGGGATCTAACCAAATTATGTTAGGGAGTTACACCTCTATCAATTCCAAAATAATACTATTTTTAGGTATTTAATAATGGCTCTCTTAATTATATATATCAGTATAAAAAGATAGTTCTAATCGATTCTACTCAATTGAGTCCTACTTGGGGAAATATTCCCACATATATAAGTCCTTTTTGGGTACATTCCATTGATATTGGGTGCAAATAGAAGGGGTTAAACTGGTATCAAGTGGCCTATGTTTCTTATATTCATCAATAGGTTCCTTCCCTCTATAGGTATCATGCTTAAGTATTTCTACATTTGGTTCCTCTTCTTGGTGACTTGTACTAGCATCAAGGTCACACATGCCTAAAACTATGTTTATGCCTTCCCCCTCTTCACCAATGGGACTCTCAACATGAAGTTGTGTGTCATTAATGGTGTATTCTTCATGATTCATTAGTAAGGTTTCATTTTTAGGCTCTAGTGTGGTCTCTTGTTCCTCTTAATCCTCTTTTTCCTTGGGGGAAAGTCCCCTCTCTAGTGGTGATTTTAGAATCACCATTTTCTATTCATATTCCCCATCCTTAGGCACTAAAATATCTTATTCTAAAGGAAAATATATATACATGGTATAATTAAGGCCTTTAAGTTGACATGTAGGCACATCATCTCTCGATGGTGAAGGGGTAATATTTTGGCACTTAGGTTGTTCAGGTTGTGCATTAGTGTTGGTATCATGCCCTAGCCTCTTCTCCTTCTAATGCCTTTCAATATTTGATGGGGTGTAATGGTTTCTCTCCTATCCTCAACACTCCATGATTTATTTTTCTTTGTATTTAACATATAAAACAAAAAAATTAATGGATTCCCTGAACAAGATTTTATAGGCTTTGATTTTGGTATTATTTAATTGTAGTTTTTTTCCCATAGGCCTTCTTCCCTAAATATACATACATTTGATGAAGAGTGTGAGTTTTAATGTCAATATTTTCTATACCAGTATTCAAATGGAATGCATCATATATTCTATTGACAAAGTTCATAAAATACCTAGTAGTGAAATTATTCAACAACTTGAGCCACTCGAATAAGTCATCTAAAGTGCTCATATAGATGCACACTAAAGAAAAATGTTTATTTACTTTAAACCAAGATTGGTACCCTATATGCGTAGGCAAGTCCTTAGTAATGCACCACTCATTACTAAAATTTTATTTCATTACATCATACCAACCCTTCATCTTTGATTTATGAGTAGGGGTGATAGTGCTAGGGCATGCGAATGCTTTAAACCACTCAACTAGATACTTGTTTTTTGGAGGGTAAGCCCACTTCAACTCACTAATAATGTACTCCAACACACCAATCTCATCAAATACCAATAATAAAATAAATTTTCCCTAAGTAAACTTTTGATTAGGTAGGCAATGTGAATTCTCTACATCTACAATAATTTTCTGAGCAAAATATTGGGAATAATTATACTTGACCCCTTAGGTTATTTGGTAGAATAAAGACAAGTGCACCATATCCATTTCTTTCCATCCATCCACACCTCCAAGCTTGGTCAAATCCAAGTATGCATCCACTAGAAGGATGGGATCTTGAAGAATATCTATATACATTACATGGATTTACTTCTTGTACTTAAGTGCCACCATTATTTTCTTAATTTCCCCTTGATCCTCTAAATCTAAATTTAGGTCAACACCCAAGCATTGTAGACCTATAAATTTTCTAGATATATAGGTAGTGATCCTTATCTTTCACCCTAAAAAATAAAATTAATCTTCATGTACACATGATATAAGGAACCTTAAAACTTCCATAGGTTTCCTAAAGTAAGTTAGATTGAACAATTGAAAAACTATGACATCATTGAGGTTATAAAAAATTATAAGATCATAGACAAGATCATTTTTGGTATTTTACCATTCAACCCTATATTCATGTTATAACTCTACTTTATTTTCTAGTTGGTAGTGATTATATATAAATACCTGTCAAGTTGGTACATTATAATTCCACTTCTCTGCATGCAACACTAACTCATGATACAAGATTTCTTCAATCAATATCGAGGTTGGACATAGTGTTATTGCTTTCTTCTTCACCTCATATTCCATATTAGATATTTTAGTATTTTTTCTCTGTGTCCATTATGGAAAGCTTTCCTCTTACATTCCAAATTCACTAGTGACGTCTTCTCTTACCAAAACTTGTTGTGATCTTGCACCTTCAAACTCTTATTCCTCATGAATCATAGGCAAGGGATCTCTTTATTGGGACTTCTTGTTTGGGTGCATTACCCTCCAAAGATCTTGAAGGTTGAGGCATGGTCATCTCACCCTCCCTAAATAATATGTGATTACTTTTTCAAATTTCCTCTACTCTCCTACTTCAACGTCTTTCAATAGAGGATGCTAACACCTACAACCTATAATTTCTTTAACTACACTTCTCTAATTGTTATTCCACCATTTTATCTATTCATGTCAATCACCTTACTCCATAATATTTGAATTGGTTAATTAATTTTTGCAAAAATTCCTATATTAGCTTGAAAATGATATTTTTGGCTTTGTAAATTCATAAAATATCAAAAGTAAAGTGTTAAAATAGAGCAGATGCAAGTCTTTCGAAAGCAAAAAAAGTCTAGAACTAAGAGGAATAACTAAGGTTTATGTTTTCCAAGTGTAAAAGACTGAGGTTCTATATAATCATAAATATACATTCCCCCTTTAATTTAGTAATGGAATTACTAGTTTAAAATAAAGGAATTCATACTTGGGTGTGCATACATACCTTATCTTTGTGTGTTCCCAGTTTGAGTGCTTTATTGGTAAATGACCTACAGTAAATAACATGTTATAGTGTATAATTAGTGCATGTAATCTAAAATTTAAATTAATTGAAAATATCAAATTTAAAATATCAAGGTTTAAGAATACATGTGTCAATGTAATTGCCTTGCCTATTGGAAAGTTGATTTGAAAAGATATATCATTGTAAGGCTCTAAAATTAGTATAGGATAAATATAGAAAGTGCATATATCCAAAGAGATAATAGATAGATAGAGGGAGAGAGAGAGAGAGAGAGAGAGAGAGAGAGAGAGAGAGAGAGAGAGAGAGAGAGAGAGAGAGAGAGAGAGAGAGAGAGAGAGAGAGAGAGAGAGAGAGAGAGAGAGAGAGAGAGAGAGAGAGAGAGAGAGAGGCCCATGCTCCCAACATTGGAGAAAAGGTTAGTTTTCACCTTGTAGTTGATATTAACTCAATCATGTAACCCAATGATACTTATAACCTTGTGAGGCTGGATGATACAATTAATTCCAACATGATAAATTGGAAAGATTGAGTGATTTAACCACCTTAACCATACCAAAAGGTGAAACAACTACTATAATATATTGGCTCAATAAAGTATATAACAGTCTGATTAGGGTATCAATATGTAAAAGTATATGGTGTGGTAATAGTCCATAAAAGCGATT